>OU383777.1:64746038-65979476 GCA_910950805.1 Acrocephalus scirpaceus scirpaceus
ATTACATGCTGACTGTTATTATTTCACTATGCAAAGACCTAGTTGGCTGTAATTTTAATGCTGCATGTCACTCAAAGACAACTCCATTTTCTAAAGAAAGCCTTAAAGCACTATGAAAATAAGAATTTAAAAAAAATACAAAAAACACCACAGACAAAATGTCTGCCTCAAATGGCATTAAAAATGGAAAATACAGGCTTCATATTCAAAAACTGAATGGAAAAGAACTGTAATAAAAGAAAAAGCATCTGCTGTAGTTTTATCTTGAAGGACAAAGTTTCCTCTTTGACGGGTCATCAGACCCTTGAAGGGTATGTCTACACAGGGGACGTGAGACAGGAGGCACCTCTCCTCCCTCTCCAAATTGGCCAGATAGGAACCAAATTAAATCTGGAGGCTGTGCAGAAGCATCAGCACAGCACCAAGCGAGCTCATGAGGCTGAACATCCCCTGCTGCGAGGAGGAGCAGCCTGCTCTTCCCCCAAGCGCACGATCTCCATCTCCGCCGATCCCTCGGCGTGTTTTAGTCAGGCGTTGAGTCAGACCCAGGAATTCATCCAACTGAAAACCAGGCCAAGAGCAACAACAAGAGCAGATTTGCATCTGGCCAGGAGTAATAGTCCCATCCCAAGCGGGAGGTCGGGAATGCATAGCCAGAGGTGAGGCAGGCAGGCAGGCTGACCCCCTGGTCAGGCAGGAGCTCCCATTTAGGGAACAAGGTTTGGGGAGTGCCAGCACAGCTCCACATGGGCACGGGTGAAGAGCTCCCAAATGAGGACTGTCTTTGTGAAATAGCTGCCTGAGCCAGAGAATCCTTCAGATTATCCTTATTTCTGGACACATCTGGTGATGCCTGACTCTTTCCATGACCCAGTCCTAGTAAATTAGATAATTTTAATCTCGCTGGACAATATTCAAACTTCCATTCCTTAAGCCTCCTTTGTGGACTCAGAACCCTTAGGGAAACAGAATACTAAAATTTTTCATAGTGATAATGCAAAATAATGCAACTATAGGACAATGTTAACATTACCCACTGCAGCTGTTATTCCCAATATTTTCTTCCAAACACAGCAAAATCAAAAACCACAGGAAGATAAGCAGCAGTCCCCAGACGAGTCAGGTACTCATCAGCACAGTTTCTCCACCCCACTGAGATGATCTGTCACTTGGATAGGTCAAAATAACTTGCTATTGGGGAAAAGCCAGCAAACTCTTCAGATCTAGAAGCTTCCTATGTGAAATGCATGGAAAAAAATTGTTTTCCAATGACAGTGTAATTCTGCAGGCTGCTCCTCTGGAGCAAGGCTCTACACCCTGCCACCAGACTTTAAATCATCAGTATCCTCCAGATTTCTGAAGACAATGACCACTTGTTCATCTTCCCTACTGCACCATGCAGACAAATGACAGTTTCTGTGCCTTTGGTCCTACTGCCAACAGTCCCTGTCACAATCCTTCTGCCCTGTCATCATCCATGTTCTCCCTGCCAGCACTCCCACACCTTCCCAACTCACCCACCTCCCCAAGACTCAGGTTTGTCAGATCTGAACTGACTTTGGGGAAGGTAGAAGAAGCTTATCAGTCCAAGCTGCCTCCTGTAAAAGAGCCACCAACTTTGTGTCTCTGTTAACAAGCCATTTCTTATTACTTTTCTAGCAGCTGATCTCTAGGTTTTTTTTTTCCCCAGCTGACATGCTATGGGTTTTATTTACTCAGCCTTTTCTCACATGGTCTTCAACATGTTTTAAAACTACATTTTCCCACCACTAATTTAAACAATCCTTGACACGGATTAGACTTGAATCCCGAATTGGAGGAACTGAAGAATTTGCAGCTTTGTTACAATATCAGATGCATCCTCAAACATACTCTAAATATAGTAGAAGGCTGGCCTAAATCTGCTATTCCTTCATGTTTAATTCAGATACCTTTAAGTGAATGCATCCCCACACCCCTCAATTTTCTCATCTGCAGTTCTCATCACCTATGTACTCAAATTTATGGTGACTTCAACTTAGACAAACACCCCAAAACACAGAGGAAATGTTTTAAAACACTCTAGTTATGCAGAAACAAGTTGTCAGAACAACACAATAGATCTAGAGGTTAAAGCACTACATTGCAGCAGGGATTTTACAACTTCACTAAAGCAACTATCAGTGCAATTTTAAAATTATGTAGTTCCTTCAAACGGAAGACAAGTATCTAACTCAGTAATGAACAGAACTTGTACTTTTCTAGTCAAGAACATTACAGGTAAGCAGGAAGCAATGATGCTTTTGATATAGCAGGGCAAATCAAAACAAACTCCAGTAGCCGATCTCTGTGCCACTTCTTAAATGGTGATGCCCAGAATGCCAGCATGCGCAGAAAGTTACACTCTAAACTAACAAGCCAAAACAATGTGAGCTTTGGTATTGAAAGTTTCTGAAAGGCCTTGTATCTTGTTATGTTTATGGGATCATCTGACAGTTCAATCGTACACTTGTTTTAATACAAACTCAAGTGAACCAGGATTAGCACTGATAAAGATTTTGGAACACATTTTGTCTGGCCTAATAATGACCTTCAGAGATAGCAAACTCTTAGTCTAAATAAAGATGCAAAACTAGCCTTTTGACTGAATTTACAGTGTAATATTTCTGAGTGAACTCCCATTTAGTTTTACTGATTCTCCCCACAAGATAATGGTCTGTCATTAGTTATTTTTTCCCTAGCTATGCCCTTAAAAGGCTCCGAGGCAGACACGTAAAAGCAAATTGTTCTGAGTAGCAACATTAAAGTAAAGGACTGTATAAGACAAGACAAGACAAGGTCACATGTCTCTAGTTTCCAGAGAACTGAGGATATCCTCACAGGATTCTCTACCAAAATTTGCGTTACATCTTCATGGTGCCCTGCGAGTGGGGGGTAGCAGGGATATCCAGTCATTTCCCAATCAAGAGACAGAAAACAGCACCAAGGCTCCGAGTAAGGCACTTTTCTCATATGATTAAAACTCTATTGCTAATACCACACTTCTATTAAAAAAAAAACCAAACAAAAACAAGAACAACGTATGGGCCTAACAGCAGGAAAACAAAAAGACACCCCTCCCCCCAAATTAAATTAGATCTTCCTTTATTTTTAACAGCATCACACTGACGATTTACCCCCTACCCGGAGCCAACCCTGCGGCGAGGCAGGGCGGGAGCCGCTCGCCACATCCTCTCCTCATTCGCAGGGTCGCACCTCGGCTCCAACTCACCCAAGGAAGAGCCGAAGCGCCGGCGGGGCCGGGGCCGCCGCTGCCCCCGGAGCACCGCACGGTGCCGGGGGCTCGACCCAGCCGCTGCCGGCTCCCCGGCCGCGGTACCTGCCCGGCACGGCCCCGCCGGAGCCTCCCGGCCCCGCGGCAGCCGGCCCGGCCCCGCCGCCTCCCGGGCATCCTCCCTCTCAGCTTCGACTGCTCCTCACCCTCGCCCCCACACCACCTTCTTGGGTGCTTTTAGGTTTTTTTTTTTTCTTTGCTTCCCTCCGCCGTGCCCCAGTGGGTTGTTACCTTCAATTGCCGCTTTTCCGGCTAATTCCTGTTGCCGAAGCGCTGCCCCCCACCTTCCCCAGTACGCAAGCAACTCCCGGCAAAGAAGAGGAGGAAAAGGGAAAAAGCAAGCAAGCAAAAAAAAAAAAAAACACCAAATAAAATTAACAAACCGCTCGTGGCGCTCCGGGTGCGACAGTGTGTATCCGGCCGGGGGAGGGAGGCGGGGAGCAGCAGTGCCTGCCCCGCTGCTCCGAGCCCGGACCGGGGAAGGATGCGCGCCCGCCCGGGGTGCGGACCAGGGCCGGCCGGCTCAGCGCCGCGGGCTCTGCAGCAAGAGCTGCCGGGCACCGCCGGGGCGGGAGAGCGGGGCCACCCCCGGCACCTCGGCCCCGCGTGTGCCAGTGAACCCCCGCCTCAGGCCGCCCCTTCCTCCGCGGCCGCGCCGGCTTCACCCCTCAGCTGTGGGGCACAGGCGCGTTCGGCGGCCCGGCCGCTCCCCGCGGCGGCCGTGCCGCAGGGGGTGCGGGCACGCCGCGCCAGCCCTGCAGGAGCCAGCAGGGCGGGCGAGAAAAGGCTCCCTCTCTCCCTTCCCTTTTCCCTCCCGGAGGGCTCCCCTCCTTACCGGGCTGCCGGGGCTCCTCTGCCGCCTCCGGGCTCGCTGGGGCCGGAGCGAGTGGCGGCGGCGGCGGCTCCTCCTCAGCGCCTCCCCGAGCCCCTTCCCCACCCTCGTCCTCCCCCGCTCCGCCTGCGCCGGCGTGAGCCGCCGGCCGGGAATGCGGGAAGCGCGGCCGGGCTGCGCTGGAGCCCCGCAGGCACCCAGGGGAGGGCGGGGGAGCCCCGAAAGCTCCTAAATCCGTGGTGAAGGGGCAGGGCGAGTGGTCCCTCGGGTGTCCTCCGAGGTTATTACACCTCCTGACTCTGTTCAGCTTACAGCAGAATTTACGGCTGCGATTAAAATGGTCAGGAAGAATGTTGTGCACAGAAACAGAGTTATAAAATAGGCATATTGAGTTAATTACTCAATTTGTCTTATAAGCGCTAGGGAAAAACCGAGATATGCAGCATACCTACTCGGTCCGGAATACCTGCTTTTACTACCAATATTAATTTTCTTCTGCAATGGGAGATACACCCTCAGATCTTTTCAACTCAGCATCAGAATCAGCAAGACATGACGGTTTTATAGGCTCTTATTACACTTACAACATGTAGAAGCATTAATTAATTTTACAAGGTTGTGTTTATTTCATGATTTCCTTCAGTTTATTAGTGCTGGGGAAAAGCCAGCTCGATAGAGGTTGGGTAAGCTGCTCACCGATGACTGAATCGGTATGAGAGCTGTCAGCAGAACACCCCACACAAAGGGATTAGGTACTGCACCCACAGCTGCAGCTCTCCCACCTCCAGCTCCTTGCTTGGGGAGCTCATAGGCTACAGGTGCCTGCCACTTCCACATGACACGTACCAGTGCCTGTTGGCACACCTGGGCACTATCTAAAACTAGGTGGAGTCTCCAAAGCCGCCTTATTTTCACCCCATTCTGCCGTGTGTCCTTACACATGACACACTCTCCTTCATGTGACACAGGACATTGGGCGCTAAGACCCAGGTGGACCATAAAAATCCAACCAGGACACAAGGTCTGTGTCACCTGCTCTCTACATTACACCTATGGATTGGAGTAGGGTCATACAGAGCTGTGCAGGCAATTCATCCCACAGAAATAGGTAATTCATAAAGAATTCAGATGGAAAAAAAGCTTCTGCCTTCTCCAATACCCATGTGCTGTCACAATGGTTTGGAGCAGTCAACAGGAGAGCAGAAGCTCTGTTTCAATTTCATTTTTGCATTTACAAGGAAAAACCACCTGCAGCTTCTTTTACCGTTGGACTCGGTGATCTTAAGGGTCTTTTCCAACCTCAGTGATTCTGTGATTCCTGCAAAGGAGTTTCAGATTTTGTTCACTGGAAATGTAGCAGGAGGAAACTTGCAAGGAAAGAAACCACAGGAAGTGGTTCTACCGGAGGAGGCCCCAGCTGTCTGCAGAAAGTGACTGATGGTTGCTGGGATGGTTCTGAGTAAACAGAGTTTTGGTTGCCTGCATCACAGGCATATTCTTTAACATAAACATCTGCCTTGGACAGGCTGGCCAGGCCTCTGTCGAGACTGAAAAGGCTGTATCTGAACTGATGGTGACTGTTTGACACCAAAATGAGGAACAAATAGACAAAGAAGTGAAATAAAAGAATAGTCACTGAGGGGTGGCTTTGTTCAAAGATCGTGATCTTGCAGTTTGAAAACTAACCAGAAGGGAAGTTTATGGGAATCCCAGAATGAGAGAGAACTATTGCAAGTATTATCTTTCAGGACACTGAATAGAGAACTTGATAAGCATCAGTTCCTGCAGAAACTCTTCCAAGAGACGTTGTATAGGAGATGTACAAATCTGCAAACTTAGCTAAATTCCTTTGGGAAATTTCTGAAAAGCAAGCAGGTTAGAAGAACAGTTCCCAACTAAGAACCAGTTAGAACACTAAATTGCTCACGTGTCAGAGTCGGTTCATGACAGCTTCCCAGAAATCTCTAGAAAAAAAGAAATGCTGAGTGCATAATTTGATTAAGGAGATGAAGAAACATTAGGGAATTGTGCCAACCTGAGGAGGTTGTGCCTGCCCTTTGAACCCAGGAAATGAAGGTAACAGTGAAGCTCTCAAATGTGTCAAGGGCTGGGGCGAATGTAGAGTCTTCAGTTCAAGAAGCAATAATAATCTGAAGTCTTGTGGGAGTTTGTAGGAAAAAAGTGTTACAGGCTTTTTTGAAATGCAATGGACGAGGATGAACTACGAGAGAAGAGCACAGAGTCAAAACATCTGCAGTTTCCTCCAAAGAGGACTGCAAGTAGTTTGATACACTGGGAAATATGCTACAGGTCCTCAAAACTCACTCGGGAGCATCTTTTTTTGTTGTTGTTTTTTACTTCATTTCATTAAAAGATAAGCTTTCCTTGGCTCCTTCCCAGATGTCAGTTTTTCTCTGAATTCTTGCCAATGCAAGCGATTCAATCTTGGTGAGGTACTCACTCTGAGCAAAGCAATCATTTTTCCATTAAGCATCCAGAGGGGAAAAGAAATATAACAGAAAACATGCAAAAGTAATTAACCTTGGTTTTCCTCCCAGAAATTTCTACCTGTAGCTTTACAAAATAGCAGCTTGACCTATGAGATTTGTGTTGCTTTGAGGCTGGCAAAAAAAAAATAAAAGTCAGATGCAATAAGTATTTATTCTAAGCAGAAAATCATATCTCTATTAAAATCATTTTTACCTACCACTCACTCCTACTTATGGCTGCCTATCTTCAATGATCTGAGGGGTTGAATTGAAATCTTTTTTACATAATGCTTATTTAGCAACAAAATGTTACATGGAGACCTGTTATCTCTATGGCCCCTAATTAATACCCACTTCTTATATTTCTGATTTAGCAAGTCAGCTTGCCCTCTAACCTTTTCTCCAATTTGGTTGTTCCTCTGGATTTGGAAAAGGCATATCTTCTGCAGTTTTTAGGTGCCCCAGACTAAATTATTCCATGATTCTATAATACAGACCAAGTGAAGCAAACTGAAAAGTAATGGAAGACTGATGATTTTTGAATCATCTATTAGAAAAATACTAAAATTCTGATTAATGGAGTAACATATATTGAAGAGCCGTAAAGGAGTGAAACTCCAAACAGAATATAAATTGTCACATATTGCAAACATGTTTTAAAAATCATTTTGTTACCGATAAATATTTATTTCTTTTTCCTTATGAAAGGGAAGGAATTAATTAGGTAATGTGGCTTTTATTTTTTTAATACAAGGAATTCACATTTCACAGTTTCCCTTTTTTTTTTTCCAATGATGTGTTAGCCTTCAGCCAAGGTACAGGTGAAGATTAGGGACTCTGAGAAGAAAATTTTAAAATTAGGCCTACAATTAATGCAATTAGTATTTAAAAGTAAAAATATGTTATTAACAGACCTTGTCATCTGTCAGCCTGATCCACTTGTATCAAACCTGGTGTTTATAAAGAAGGAAAATCATAGCTATGCATGGAAAGCTGCCAAAGAGACTTTGGACAGGTTGATTTCTTAAATAACAGTAATTTAACCCACGTACAGCTTCCTCATGTGGACATAATACCTGATGAGAAAGAGAAGGTGGCAAGTTGTTAAGTGCAAATAAAAAAAAAAAAGACAAATGTTGATTTTTTTAAAAAAAGAATCCTACCAGTGAAACTACTGCAGTGCTCAGAGGGGATTGCGGTCTGCTCCCAGGGAAGAAGGGACAGGCAAGAGGAAAGAGGCTCAAATTGAACCAAGGGAGGTTTAGATTGGATAATAGGGAAAATTTCCTCACTGAATTGGTTGTCGAGCATTGGCACAGGCTGCCCAGGGTTGTGGTGGAGTCACCATCCGTGGAAGTGTTAAAACACATGTAGATGTGGCATTGAGGACATGGGTGGACTTTAGTGGTGGACTTGGCAGTGCTGGGTTAAGGGTTGCACTTGATGATCTTTCCAGGTCCTTTCCAAACAAAATGATTCCATAATTCTCTGATTTGAAATTCGTTGCCGCTTTTCACCGATTCAGTGGCAGCACCGAGTACTGAGTAACCAGCAGTGAAATGTCATAGTGCTGCAAATAATTAATTAAATATCTCATGTTTTCAGGTCAAATTATGCCTAAACAAATAACAGTCTGTGCATGTCTGAAGTGCCTCACATCACAAAATGCCAAGCCACTTTGCATTAAGTGATTGATGCCAGACACAAATAGGCTCCTTGTCACATGAGCCTTAATCTTGCTTTTTTAACCATAGACCTTACAATGTTTGTACTGTAATCTTTCAACTTTTTAATGGGAATCCAAAGGTAGATTGGTTATTTCCTGATTGGCTGATCTCTAAACCTATAAATCTACACCTGTGAACAGTTTTCTGCTATGGCAAAATTTTTATTATTTTGATCTGTATCCAAAACAGTTCAATCTGGAAATCAGGACAGAAATGTGAGCTGACAACATCCCAGTATTTTCTGTGTTTCAGAAATGAAACTGAGCTTGCAAAACCTTACAGAAGTCAGGGCAAAACCCAGTTTGGGGGTATGTATTTACAAGACTTTTTCATTTTATTGGATTTTCCCATCCTGGAATACAATTAGAGAAATATTATCATGAGAGAATACCTAGTAGTATTTTGCAGAAAGTCAGAAATGTACACTACATTTTCTGAAGGCACTCTATTTTTAGATATATGAGATCATGCTATCCATTATTCCCTACTGATGTCTGGTCTATGATAGTCCAGATATTCCTCAAGAATACCAGAGAAAGTGCAGACACCTTGGCAACCCCTCTAAAGAAAGCACAAACCCAGTTTATTCATAAGATTAACAGAATATTGTATCATCATAATAATAAGCTACAGCATTCAGGTCATTATTTCTACATCTCATTTGGTAATAATAATTTTTTACAAGTGCAGACGTTTTGTCTTTTTGCATTTGGGTAGCACAGGCTTTTCCTTCAGATATTCTCAATTCCTTACTGACATTTCTTCCTGATACAAACCTTGCTATAAACTGTCTTTGCATGAGTACAGCGTTTCAGCATTTCAGCAAGAGATTCACAGTGTGGCAAACTCTTAATAGACCATTAGAAGCAGACTTAAACACCAAAAGGCTGGTAAATGTTATTAATTAATTATTAAATTTTGGACTCCAAAACACTTCATGTTCCAGAACAAATTTCTGTGCCATGATCTACTGTACAGGAGTTCACCTATCCCTGACCACTGCCCACCTTCTAGAAGCACAGGCTGTGTGATCTCAGCAAGAAGATTTTTTTTGAGGTTTTTTTACGTCTCATGCAATGTAAGAAAAGACTGAAGTGAAATTGAGACAGCGACAAAAGAGTAGAGAAAAGAACATGGAAGATGACCTCAAGCTATAATATTGTAAAGTCAGAACTCAATTCAGCAAGAATTAGGATGATCCTGTTTAAATAGCACAAGGCAATAGTTTCCCAATGGATTGCCAGCTGCCCAGCAAGCAGGCCCAACATCTGTGTGCATGGGGGTGGTAGGCTCTTAGGAAAGGCAGGACCTGTGGGGTAGCCTCCTCAAGAGGATTTATAGGATTCCTTTGCCTCTGGAGATCTCTATTCCCAGCATTTGCCCAGTCTAATTCGTTAGGAGGACGAAAGACAGGAACACGTTTGAGCAGATCTCCACCCTTTTGTTAAAAAGTAATCCAAATGAGTGAAAAGATGTGTTTGTTTTATGAAAGCTGCACTCCCCGACGTCCTCAGGCTGTGTGGAGAACTTAACGAAATAGAACCCTTTATTAGCAAATGATTTGACCTAAGGAATCAAATTTTCAGGCAGCATAAATTGCCCTGATGAGCTTCCTTCATGCATTGTTTTCACTGCAAAAAAATATTCAGATCACAGTCAGCACAGCTGAACTAAGATAGCTATAGTTTAACAAAAAGGAACCTTAAATTACTAATTATGCAGGAGTGCAGAAATGAGTTGTCAGAAAAAATCAGGATCAAAGGTTTTTCAGTTTTCAATTTTTCAGAATTCAAAAGAACACTCAGCTATTTTAGCTATTCCGCTTTCAAAGAGCTCTGATTGTGAACTGGCAAAAATAAAAATGACGACCACAACAAAAAACAGACACCACATGCAACTGAGACAAAGATCAGAGAGCTCAAGTACCTGCGGTAATCTGGGCAGCTGGACTAAGATGTTGAAAGGTGACTGGATGGTTTTGTTTTGTCCTTTTAACTACCACATAGCAGCAACATTGTGAAAAAATATCTATGTAAAAACATTTAAACACAGACACGACCTTCTGAGTACAGAGATAATAGCTAGATATTAATATTTATTTCTCACATGTGACCCAGGATCTATTTTCTTTTAGTCTGGTAAGAATGTTTTTATCATATCAACAAATCATTATTTTGCCTTCAGAAAATCTCACTCATAGCTTACAGTGATAGTTCATTTGAAACAGGCTGCTCCATTCTCTTCTATGCTGCTGTATTTAGTTACTACAGCGTGGCATTACCTGGGGTAGCATTTGGAATAAACAATAAAAATTTATTGAAGCACGAAATGATGTTATTCATTTCCATCTCAGGCCACCATGTGCACACATGAAGTAAGAGAACACTGAGCCCAAAATACCTCAGGAGTTCATGTAGATGTGTGTGTGGATTTTCAGGAATTCCATTGCCTACTAAATCCTTCCTTCTCTTCAGCTTCCAGTGATGTGATCAGATCCGTGACGAGCTTTGTTGCTCAAGTCCTCATTTTGAGTACCCTGTACTTGAAATACTTGAGTACCCTCCTTGAAATATTCTGCCACAACAGAAGCTGATAGGATGGCACATCCAGTCAAACCTTGTGGGCAGTACAGCAAGGTACTTTCATAAAGCCATCTTCATAAGGCAAGAAGAGAGAAATGCATCGACCTCCTCTATGCATAAATACTCTCTTAGCAAGTGCTTTTTGGGCAATCAAGATGTTTGACTCTTTCACTGGAAACACCTTCACTGATAATTATGGTGATTGTCTGGCTCTACCATTTTGACTCTGCAAGAATGGCCCTCAGGAGGTTTCTGAGTAGGTACATCCGGATTGAGTTTTAGCACTTAAAAATGTAAAAAAAAAAAACAACCCAAAACCAACTCCCAGATGCGTGTGTGACTTTGCAATTGGTCACCGAGAATGCTCATTTTTCTCAAATGAAAAGTTATTTGTGTGAAAAGGAAAGAAAGCTTGAGAGAATGGTAGATTTGCTTGTCTATCACTATACAAAAGGACAGACAGAGAGAGGAAATGAATTTTCAGAAATTACAAATAACAAGTGCAGAAAGCAATGAAATCAACAAAGCCATAATCTTCTACTGATTACACTACTCATGGTTAAAAAAATTATAAAGAAAAATTATATTTGAAATTAAACTTTAAGAAGATTTGTTGTTGTTTGCAGCTCTTGTTGAGTTTAGAAGTCCTTATATAATGGATTCTAGGCATCAGAGGCAATTTCAGCAATCTAGGTTTTCTAAAGGATTACTTTTCCTGCTTCTGAATTAACTCAAGTAAAACTATCAGATTTCATAGCAAAAATGAGTATATGTACAAATTTTGGGAGGAGAGACAGTGCTAGAGCTGAATTATTCCATCATGTCCAGGAGGATGCTTGGAGAAAAAAAATCACCAAAACCTCCAGGAAACACTGTTTGTATGTGGAGTAGGAAAGGCAAAGGCTTAGTTAAACCAAAGATTAATGGGGGGAGAGGTTGAAGAGACCCACAGAAGATGCTAAGGCAGCACCAAGGATGTGTGGTGGATTTTTGGATTATCTGACATGGACAGAGCATCCAATCTCTATCCACTCCTTTTCCAAACACCTAAGCTGAGCATTGCAATACATGCCTTAGAAATGCCCCTCCTTGAAACCTGCAATGCAGAAGGCTGAGCGCTCTCCTTGCTGAAGTTATGAGGTCTGATGCAAAAAGGAGAGTTTATCATCCAGCTTTGAAAGAAGTTGGAGAAAACAATTCCCTCCCCTTCAGATGGAAAATGCATTACATGATTCAGCCTCCCTGTTTAGAACAGTTTGGATCTGAAGGCAGCAACACTGAAGAAAGAAAAATGGGTGTTGAGTGACCTCAGAGGTGTCATTCAAACCTTCCTGTAGCAGTGAGTTCTGAGTCTTCAGTACAATGCAAATGTCTGACATTTATTGACCTGCAAAGTTGTTTAAAAAGCATTGTTTGAGTGTTCATCAATGTTAGGGAGAAGAGAGAGGGGAGGAGAGGGAGGAGAGGGGAGGAGGGAGAGGAGAGGAGAGGGAGGAGGAGAGGAGAGGAGAGGAGAGGAGAGGAGAGGAGAGGAGAGGAGAGGAGAGGAGAGGAGAGGAGAGGAGAGGAGAGGAGAGGAGAGGAGAGGAGAGGAGAGGAGAGGAGAGGAGAGGAGAGGAGAGGAGAGGAGGAGAGGAGAGGAGGGAGAGGAAGAGGAGAGAAGAGGGAGGAGAGGAGAAGAGGAGAGAAGAGAAGAGAAGAGAAGAGAAGAGAAGAGAAGAGAAGAGAAGAGAAGAGAAGAGAAGAGAAGAGAAGAGAAGAGAAGAGAAGAGAAGAGAAGAGAAGAGAAGAGAAGAGAAGAGAAGAGAAGAGAAGAGAAGAGAAGAGAGAAGAGTCCTAATGGAGGCAGGATGACAGCTTTCCACCCTGAGGGGGAGATTTACTTGGCAGCAGGAGCCTCTTTTACTGAACTCCTTGCAATCCTCATCCATACCAGTCATCTGGCTTTGAAACCTCCAGTCATCATTATTCATTCTATTCCTAGCATGACATTTTCTTCAGCAGAATTTCATATGGCTTCTGTGGCATGTTATTGTTCCTTTTATGAATGTTAATAAGATTTTCCTGAAGGGAACTGGGGAAAATATTAAAAAAAAAAAAAAATTGAACAATTGGACTCCTGAGGAAAACAGAAAGGAATAAACCAAACAAAAATCAATCAATAAAAACAGCTCTAGATTTTAAATTTAAAAAATTTCTTCATCTATTTTACTAAAAGATTATCCTAGCACCTTGAAATGTTATTATGGAGTAGTAGTGAATTAGTATCATGTTGACAATGGAAGACATGGGTAACTGAGAGAAAGGTTGTTAAAATGCTTAAAATGAAATTTGTCTTTCTTCATTCATACTACTTTCAGGACTGACTTTACATGCAAGAAACAACCCCACTACTAAACATTTACCGTTACCATTGCTTCAGTAAAAATGTGAGAGTTCAGGGGACATATGTGGAATATTGCCATCCAGGGAGGAAAGGAAGGAAAAAATAACATAATACCCCTGGGACTTCTGAGGAAAAGAAAGAGCACTCCTGCCATGAGTTTAAACTGCAGTGAAAATATATGCTGTCTATTAATCACTGCAAACTTCCAAGACATTTGTAAAAGAGATCTAAAACCTTCTGCATATAAAACAGCATTATTCATTGTTCTACAGAAAAGCAAAAATACATGTATAAAACATTGGCATGTAATTGTGCATCAGGTGGTGCAGCATTAACTCTGTTTAGTAAGGATTCTGCCAGAATCAATTCCCTGGGGGAGATGTACCTCTCAAGCCTTCTGATGTTTCCAAAGCAGCACTTCTTACAGGAGATGGAGCAGTTCTTTCTCAGGTGATCTGCTGCCAGTGTTTGGGGTTGCAAAGTGACACTGACTTTGTGCTGTGATGAAAATATACCCTTGGGGGTTTGTGTGTTGACATAATGAACTGCTCCTAATATATATTGTCTGTTACCCAAAGCTTTGATCATTCTTGAGCACAGAAGAACATTTTACATGGTGAGTGATGAAGCAAAGTACCCAGTTGTTTATTTTTGACTGTTGTACATTAACTATGATCTCTTCACTTTGTTTTATTCAAACCTCAGTGTCTCCCAATAGGAAATGAATATATTAAAATCTGTCAGCCTCATAAATACGGCAGCAGGACTAATCAATCTGCTTTTACAAGAATCCTGAGAGACCAGGAATTTTTTTAAACTGTTTACTTCCAGAAACTTTTTTCTTCTTCAGCTGCCTAACATTTTTCAAATATGTTGCTCCAGCTTTTCAGCTGCAGATCATTTAAAGCAGAGGAAAATTCTAAAAATACTCTCAATGTGTGAATATAGTCCCTCAAAGTTTGTTTTCTTAGCTGTATTTACTAAAGCCATAGCACTTCAGGAATGATGTAAAAATATACATGAAGACTTGCAGACATTTTTCTGACACGCACTTTTCCTGACAAATAAAAACTGTGAGCCTTTACCAGTGGATTAGCTAAAACTGTACACCTGGGTACAGTTTAAATCATGAGGATTTAAAGCTCTGTTGGATCAAGGTCCACATTCTTTTTGGAAACAGATGTTGCTATAAATAAGACTCCATTTTGTAAGAAGTAAATCTGTGCATATACCCAAGCAAGCAGGTTTTCAGCATTTTGCAAAAAGTGTGAAATATCATGTTTATGTAATTCTTTCTAAAATTCCAAGGAATTTCCCCAGGAGGCAGCATACCTTTGTAGACATGCACATTCCAGCAGGGCCCTAAGGAAAAATACATAAAAATCGTCTTATGTTTTCAGTGGAAAGATTAACAAAAACTAAATCTTGAACATGACTTTTAGAACTAGGACTTCAAAATCCCTGCCCAGTGGTAGCTTTGGCAGCTTGAAAAAAGAGATAGCTCATAACAACTGCTTCAAACTCATTATTAAATGAATCAAGGAAAAATATGTGCATCTATTAAATAAATTTTTAAAAAGAGGTTTGAAAAACCATCATTGGGCACAAGATGCCCAAATATCTTGATAACAGGCCCCAAATAAAGATGTTTTTGAAATCTTGCTGTGAGTTCAAGGGAACAGCTAGCAGAGCAAATTAAACACATCACTTGAGGGATGATGTTTTGCCATACATTTTGGCAACTTCCAGCTAACACAAACTGCATCACATTCTCAGAGTCTAATTAATTATTTTGGGCTGGGGCATCTTCTTCCCTTGGGGCCCTATTCTTCTGGATTCTGTAAGAAGGGCACTTTCCTTCTCTAGAATAATATTTTAATGGCTTTTTTCCTAATTGTTCTGCTTGTTGCTGTGAGTTAGATTGCCTGGAAGCAAAATTTGTGTGACTCAATCATTTGTATATTCTAAACAAAGATAGAGAGAGGGGAAAGAAGTGGCATGAATAAAATATAAAAATAAAATGCATTACTTTGTCTGACCTTCTTTAAATGCCAGATTAATGTCTGCTTGATTTAGTTGGGTTTTTTTTCCCTTGTTCATCTAACAAATGGTTTCATAGCACTGTGTTGAACACTGAAGCCCTGGATCCCAGTTGGGGTTATTACTACTATGACATGAGCTCTAAAAGCTCAATACCATGAACACAAATCTTTTTAAAGAGAAAAGATTTCATGTGCATCACTCCTGAATCAATTTAACTCTAAAGCACCTTCTCTAAATTGGAATATGTTTCCTATTCATTTCTTGAGCTATTGTGTTTAAATAAAAGCTTCCTCATGGTCCATTTAGTTTTACTACCTGTACTTTAACCACTGGACCAAGGAGCACAAAGACCTGGAAGTCATGATGCCTGCTCTTCTATACCCAGCTCTGTCATTCTCCTAGCACTCCCTGCTGTTTCAATTTCCTCAGCAGAGAGGGAAGAGGTGATAAAATTTTCAGATATTTAAAGCAATTTATACCAACTCTGTGGCTGTTATTAAATTCCAAAAGGTTGGCTTGTACTTTATCTCATATCATAATAAATTTCAGTGCAGGAACATTTTACAAATGATAAAGTTATTGTAGCCCTTCTTTTAGAAAAAAAGCCAGAAGGGATCCCATCCTATCAACTTCTTTTGCCCAGAGAAGCTGTGGCTGCCCCATCCCTGGAATTGTCCAAGGCTTCCACTGGATGGGGCTCTGAGCAGCTTGGGATAGTGGAATGTGTCCCTGCCCATGGCAGGGAGTGGAACAAGTTGAGCTTTAAGGTCCCTTCCAAAAGAATATGGTTCAATTATATAATTTGGCTATAAAATAGTGTGTTCTGCAGGGATTCATTAGTAGAACTGATTGAAATTTGCATTTATATATTTTGGTTAAGTTTTGAAATTTGTTTAAATGACGAATGAAAATCAGTTTGTGGAACCAGTTTTCCTTTGGTTTTGTTTTGCAGAGCTCTGAAAATGTCATTGAAGAAAATTGCTTTAGGGAATTTGCCATTTTTAAATTGCACTTTGAAATATGAAGTGTCAACCAGAACATGGCATTTTTAAAAAATAAAGTTATAATTTAGTAATTTTTCACTACTAACAGTAACAACATTAGAGTACTAGTGCTGCCAGTAGTCTACTTTTGTATGAAATAAAACATTTGAGGGTTTTCTAAGTATTATGGACAGTTGTCTCTTAATGAGAACTGAGATATCTTCTCCAGTATATTAGACTGGGTGTTACTTGTATTACTACAGCATAAATGTTCAAGTTTAAGGGGGGGGATGTTTCACCTGGTACAAATTAGCTACTGTATTTAATAATCTTGTGAAGAAAAGTTATATTTCAGTATTGTAATCATGGAATACATCATGAAGTTACAAATTGTGCAAAAAATAAAATCCCATGCCTAAAGCACCAAAGCTATTTGTAGACAACTTTTGAATAAACACTTTTCCTCTTTATCTGATTTTCCCAATCCTCTTGAAGCACTCTGATCATTCATCCCTTTCACTCCTTGTTTAGAGTTTCTTTAGCTGAGGTGGGTGGCATTGTCACCCAGATTCACACATGAGATTGTCAGATGTGTCTAAATAGGAAAGCAGTAACACAAGTTGGAGTTCTGGCCTCCATCTGCAGCCACCTGATCTCATCTCCAAATTTCACTTCAGCTGCTCTTGATGCCTTTTAACACACACCGACTTTGTAAGGAAATCAATTTGTCACTTACAGAACACTGAGGAAACAGCAAGGTCATCCTAAATACACATTGGAGGTGCTTAAAATGTGTTGTAAAAGATTTTACAACAAGTCAAATTATGAGTCAAGAGAACAGCTCGTCCAAGTGATTGTGGTGTCCTGTGCCTGATCTGAGTAAGGCCAGATGAAAGAGAACAAACAAATGAGAGAAACAGAATAGGATAACCCTCATCTCTGCCAGTATTAATTAGATAAATAAGAATTTGCATTGAGATAATCTGTGAACATGTTGTTCATTCTCAGGAAAGGAGAAAGATGGGGGGCATATGGGGGTTGTGTTGTGTGTATTAAATTTCTGTAAAGTGCACATCGTGATTAGAGTGAATGATTAGTACAGTAATTAATACAGTCAGGATCCCTTCTCCTCCAATGGGCAGCTTCAACCACAGCAAACTTGTCTTCACAAGAAGAGCCCTTCTGCAGCCCCTGGAAAGAGGGAGGCTCGTCCAGAGTCTGGTGCAGCGCATCCCTTCAGTCCTGAAAGGCACACTGGGACAACTTCTCCATTTTCCCTCAACCGTAGAGCAAAAATCTTAGCCTGTATTCCACAGGAACCTCTAAGGGTGCTGCAAGATGTACTTAAGAGCAGCAAACCTTTTCACAGTGTATTTGAATTCAGTTTACAGGATTTTTTACCTGCAGTAAGAAATTGTTAAGGACTGCAACGGAAAGAAATTGAAAATCACTGCTCTAGATGCAGCCTAATAAGATTGTCCTTGTGGATCTAAAGTTAGATGCTGTGAAAAAGCCTTATATGCTGTTTTCCATTTTCAAAGCTGTGCAAACGTGAGATTTAATCCACTGAATGAGCTCTGTGAAAGCTTAGATCTTCCTGCAGCATTGCACTGCGTGGTCTGACACACTTACATAGCAGTTCCAGGATGCATCCAATTACCAGTGCCTTACTCTGTACTCTGATTTCAGCTTATTGCTCTACACTGCTTTGGCACATTTTCTCTCCTTTTATTTTTCCTTTCAAAAGGATTCTTTGCTGCCATCTACTTGGCACAGTCAATTACAGCAGCACAAAATGCTACTGAAGCAGAATAGTGACATCCAACCTTCACTTCAATAAGGTGCAAAGCAACTGTACGAGTATTTCCCTGAGTTCTTTTTCTTTTTGTGAACACCTTTTAATGACAGTCAAATTCTTTCAGCAGAACACTGAGGTGACCATACTGCTGTTGCATAGTTCATCGAAAGCAGTTTTGGAAAGTGCTGGAGCAGGGCACAGCTCCTTTGAAATCTATGAAAATGTATAGTGGCATTGTGCAGTTGGGTTTGGGGAGATTTATTTTCCATTTTGCTTTGTTGCATATTCAAATTTATTTTGTTGATAATGCAGGAGAACATCCGTGCAGGTCCAGAGCTCTGTTTCTTCCTGAAGCTAAGGAAAATATTTCAGATGAGTTAATTCACCTTATTCATCAGCAGGGAGGAGTGGAGACATAGTGTAGGCAAGGGATTCATCTTCAACTACAGTGAACTGCTTTCTCCATCCCGAGGCCCTGAAGGTGCACCCAGGAAATGCTAATGAGAGATGAGAAGGGTGTAACAATTCCCTGATTCTGGTTAATGCAGTCCCAGCCCAGACAGATCAGTAACCTTCCAGCTCACTCATTCATCAGCAGCTCAGCTGGCTCTGCCAGTTTTTGCAGTGAGCTGTGATTAAGCTGGATGTAACAAAATATATCAGTCGAGGAAACAAAGGCACCTTTCCCCTTCTGAGTCTGTGTTTGAACACCAAGCATGTCAGAACAGCCCTGCGTGGTGGCTGTGGTTTGTTCTGTGGAAGCAAGAGGATGAATGGAAGGCAGTGTTCAGGGTATGGCTGCTTTGGAAACCATTCAACCAACCAAAAAACAGCCCAAAAAAGAAATAGGAGGTGTTCACATTACATGGCTTAGCCAGGTCATGTTAAATGATGGTGATCAGGCAACCCCTGTTTTATCAGGGGTTAAAAGCTTGAGGTGTCACAATTAATTTGGTATAGTTGATGGGTGGTGAGAGAAGTTTTGCCTCATAGCTAAAATTATATTTGGGAGATTGTAGGTGTTTTTTCAACAATAACTCTCAGCCTAAAGAACAGGAATAGCAAGAGAGCAGTATCACAAGTGCTGTATTGCCTGTTGTATGATTACCAGGAATGGATTTGATGCATACTATCAGTAAGCAGCACCAATGACAACTCACTGGTTTTGGAATGTTTTGGCTGGCAAGGAACTCGAAGAGTTAAAAAATATTTTAGCAAGGGATGTAAAGGGTGCTGTCTCTTCCAACCTTTTTGTTTAAAATTATTTTTTACATTATTTATTTATTTGTTTATATATTTAAATCAGTAGTTTCAGTTTATCTGGTCTGTTCCTTTCCTAGCAGGGACATTCTGTGCAAAAAGGATGCTTGTCATCATCTAGACCTGTTGTATCACCCTGGTTGGTGATATCCCACAATAAACTCCAGAGGGTGCTGCAGAAAGAAAGCTCTCAGACATTTCAGTAGGCTGCTGAACGTTTTACTTTCCTGATTTGAGCTTCATACCTGCAGCATGAAAGAAGATACACATGACCAGCTTCTTTACAGGATTTGTGTGTGAGGAGGGTTAGAGGAGGAAAGAGGGAATTACAAAACACCCACAAAATAATAAAGACAGAAAAGCCCCACAAAGCATCTAGAAAAGCCAGCAGACAAGCAGGAGAAGCGAGGATGGTTAAGAAGCATGAATTGCTCAGGGACTGGCAGGACTCCTAAAATTGCCTTTGGAATAACAATAAAATCAAGTTCTTTTAAAATGGAAATTAGTAGCATTATGTACTGTACTATCTTCTCCTGTTTAGTTTATAGAGATACAGAAGACAAAATAAAATCTTATGCCACCAATTAGTATGGAAAGAAACACATTGGAGCATAAAAGTGAGTTTTGAGCTCATTAGTCTGATAATTAGAAGACTATTCTTTATCTTCATACTTCTGAGAATATTAGAAAAATGATCTAAGACAATACAGCAGAAACAAATGTTAGGCTTGTGCTTATGTAAAGCAGAAGACATACATTAAACAGAGACAGACATTACTTTTACCATTTGTTATAAAATGGCCAAACTTCAGTATTAACTGAAAGAAACTGGACAAGTAATGAAATTTCAGTGACAGATCTATCTCTGCTTTTAATAACAGCGTCCCACACCCACCCCTACCCCACCATATAACAAGTGATGAACAAGATGAGTGATGGACACCACATCTTACAATAATCACTTGTAAAAGCTCTGGAAGTGAAACCAACACAATTACACCACTGATGATTTGCACATCCCTGGTAGATGCTAACAGACAAGGCCTGACACAGCCCAAAGCTAAAAAGTGCCTGCTGCTCTCAGAACAGCTTCAGCATGAGTTTCCTTGGAATGGTACCCCAGAACAACCTTCTCCTTGCAAGGGATAAGTAGCTCTGAGATGCAAATATCAGGGTGAGCACAACGGAGTCATGCTGAAGATTGGATGAACTCCCTTGTCAGCAAAAAGGGGGGAAAAAAAAGAACAAGGAGGTGTGAGAAACAAAAAGCTGCTAAATGATCAAAATGTGATATAAAGAATTTTCTGCTTCAAGTATCCTTGTTTCTGCAAAACCATCTCAGTCTCCCTGCCACTGGCAATCAGAGTCAATTTATTCAAATACTAATCTTATAAATGGAAATGGAAAATTAAATTCTCGATGATTGTAAATAGCTAGGGTGTTGCTCGCTGAAACTTGTGAAACACTAAGCAACACTCTCTCATTTTCTGGAAAAAAAAATCATAGCAATTCTAATTTGAGCATGAAATTATTCTTTTTAGAATTGCTTAGAATGCAACCAGTGGGTGAGATACTATTCCTTAAACTCATTTGTAAGTGAAAGAAGAGTCCCGACCCTGATGCCTCAAGGAGCTATAAAAATAATAAACACTTAATAATAGTCAGAATCTGCAAAACTAAGTACACCTGTCATTAATTCATAGCCTAGCAATGGTACTTAAAGAAAAAAAAAAAAAAAGAAGACAAGACTAAGACATGAAATGAGAAGCCACATAACCTGATGAAATCAATATATTCAGCCAGAGATGTTTACAGTCTCCTCATGTCACTCAACCTGGCATTGTGTTAGATGAGCCAACACAACAGCAGTGCTGTCAGCTACCAAAACCAATATAGGTCCTGGCATCTGTATTTATATTGAGTGTTTAAGTGTCTCTCTTTCTCAGAGACCTTGTTCTTCTGCAGTTGTCTTTCATTTCCAGAGCCATCAGGGTAGAGGTGTACATCCAGCTCAGGGGAGACACACTCTTCAAACAGCATGAGCAGACACTCAACTCCAACTCATAGCACTCATCTGGGGCACTCAATTTGTCAAAGAGAACTGGTGCTTTTATGATGGATTGCACTGGGTTTGCATGGCCACGTTTTGGTAGCAGTGAGACTGCAGCAGTGGCTTCTGTGGGAGCTGATGAAGCTTCTCCCATGTCCAGCATAGTCAATTTCAGCTGGCTTTGGGATGGCCTTGTGATAAATGGAAATGATTCATGCCAACTAAATTTTAATTATTTAGGAAATTAGGGTCAAAAAACAGATGGGCCCTTTTGTATATGTTACATAGGAAAATGGGATACAGGATGTAGTATTCAGATAAGCAAGATCAAAAAATTGTTGTTCGGCCTTGAGATGAGCAAATTTGGGATGAGTCCAGGTATGGAATCTAAGTTGTGCTTCTAATAAGGCTTATTTTTAGAATATAATGCTGGCTTATATAACATAAGGCTTGGGGTGCATGTGCAACCTGTGGGGTTGTTTAAAGGACAGTGATGAAGATGAGGAGCCTTCATCCCAAAGACCACCAAAAGAAGGCAGAAGACTCCCTAGCAACAAGTGAGACATGCACCATGAAGTATAGTGACACAGATTTTTAGAATCATAAATAGGAGGCAATTTACTGGAAACATTGATGAATATGTAGGAGCATATATATAGTACATAAGTTTACTGTGAGGTAATCCTGCTCCGTATGTGAGGTAGGGTGAGAAACCCTCCCCGTACCCTGGTCGGTTTTGCTTGTGCTTTATCATAACGAAATTATAAATAAACCTAAATTATACTCAATTAATCACTGCCAAACTTTATATTGTATTTTATCTCAATTAAAATAGCTGCTAAAAATTGACTTTGTTGTTTGTTGAATTGGACTTACAGAATTTCATTCATAACAGCCCCATTGCTGGTTAAGGCTGAGCCTATCAGGGATGGCAGGATGATGCATTTAGAAGGCACAGGGGTGCAGAGATCCACCTGCAGGCTATGGAGGAGCCCACACTGGAGCAGGGGCATGCCCAAAGGATGCTGTGACCCTGTGGGAAGCCCACAGTGGAGCAGACTCCTGTGGAGAGAGGAGCCCACGCTGGAACAGGTTTCTTGCAAGATTGTGACCCAGTGAGACACTCAATCTGGAGTAGTCTGTTCCTGAAGGGCTGACCCTATGGGAGGGACCCACTCTGGAACAGTTTGTGTAGAACTGCAGGCATTGGGAAGGACTCAGGTTGGAGAAGTTCCTGGAAGACTGTCTCCCTTGGTGGGGACCCTGCACTGGAGCAGGGGAAGGGTGTGAGGAATCCTTCCCCTGAGGAGAGTGGAGTGGCAGAGACAAGGTGTGATGGACTGACCACAACCCTCTTTCCCTCTCTGCCTGCACCACTGTATAGGAGAAAGTAGAGGAAATTGGGAGTGAAGTTGAGCCTGTGAAGAAGGGAGGGGTGAAAGGAAGATGGTTTTAAGATTTGGGGTTGTTGCTTATTCTGCTACTCTGATTCAATTGGTAGTAAAATAAACTATTTTCTTTCTATCTTCCTATATTGCTGCAGCCAAGGAGCTAGAGAAGATCAGGAGAGAAGATGAGCCAATGAAGAAGGGAGGGGTGGGAGTAAGGTGTTCATAAAATTTTGTTTTGTCGTTATCCTAATCTGATTTGATTGGTAATAAATTCAGGATAAATAAGTTTCATGGAGAACTGTCTCCAATGGGAGGCACCCCACAGCACAGCAGGGAAGGATTGCTCTCCCTGAGCAGCAAAAGATCTCATGTGATGAACTGACCAAACCCCCAGGCCTGCACTTGTCAGTGGCAAGGAGGAAGGAGTTTGAGAAAAAAGGTGTTTTTATGGACTTCTTTTACTTCTCATTATCCTCCTCTGATTTTGTTAGTGATACATTCACCTTGTATTTCTGAGCTGAGTCTGTTTTGCCCTTGGAGTGTTTTTCTTACAGTCCTTACCTCAACTAAGGAAGCCTTCATTAATTTTTTGTCTCCTCTGCCCAGCTGTGGCAGGTGAGGGTGAGGGAGTGACAAACCATGACAGCCTGAGATTAGGTTTAAGGCTAAATATGGAATTTACCTTAGGCCTGGGCTTGGGATTGCCCACATGGCTTTGCCACCCAGAAATCAGAGAGGGACTTTGATAGAGTGTGCCCTGCTCAGAGAGGTACATTGATTTTTGCCACATAATTCTAGTCTTATCTCCTTGCTTCCGAGGATTTTTTTAAAGTTCTTTGTTTCAAAGTGAAGACAGATGAGCCACCACTGAATTTCAGCTAATTTACTAAAATGTTGAGTGGAGATGAGAAGCTGTTTGGTGATGATTGCTACAATGAGCTCCTGATGGTACCACATCACAAAGGCTATAAATAAACTCCACACTTGTCTCTTGCAGAAACTTTGCCTACCAGTAAGTAAACCTAAATAACATAATGAGAGAACTACTAACACTGGGATGTACCTCTGGAGACTGCCTAGTCCAAAGCCCTCCTCAAAGCAGGGTCAGCCAGGCCAGGTTGCCAGGAAGACAATTTGAATTCTGTTTCTAATACCCCCAAGGAAGGAGACTCCATGACCTCTCTGGGAAATCTGTGCCTGTGCTCAATCACTTTTGCAGTAAAAGCACTTTTGTCTTCTGTTGAAATGCATTTTATTTTTTTCTTTTTCTTTTTTTCTTTTCTTCTATTTTCTTCTTCAGCAATTTGTTCTGATTGTCTCCTGTCCATCACTGGACAGGCCTGAAAGAGCCTGGTTCTCAGCTGCCTGGCCCTGCTGGCAAAACTCCCCCTAAGGCAGCCCAGGGAATCTCTGCCCTGCGTGGCTGCCAAGCGCCCATTGCTGTCTGACGCTGGTCTTGTCAAGCGTGACCCCAATGGTTTTCTGCAAGCTGCTGCTCCGGGGAGCAGCACAAAGCCTTTCTTGTAGCGAGCAAGCTGAAAGGGACCCCAGGAATCGAGGTGAGGCCTCAGCAATGCCCAGAAAAGGGGGACGGTCACTGCCCTGATCATGCTGGCCATGCTGACAGGCCAGGATGCCATTGTGCTTCTTGGCCACCTGGGCACACCTGGCCTCGTGCTCGGCAGTGGAATGTGGAGAATTTAGCAACAACTCCAGGGGGCCCAGTCTGATTTAGAGACCTGTTACCACTTTGGTAACAAGACAAGTCGACCCAGTCCCCTTTAAGGGCTCTGTGGCCGACTAAAGTACCCAGCCCAGAGCGCTGCAGGGGGATGTTGAGACCCAAGTGCAGGTGTAAACAATTGCCTTGGACACCAG
The DNA here is from genome assembly GCA_910950805.1 of Acrocephalus scirpaceus scirpaceus. Taxonomy (NCBI): domain Eukaryota; kingdom Metazoa; phylum Chordata; class Aves; order Passeriformes; family Sylviidae; genus Acrocephalus; species Acrocephalus scirpaceus. The sequence goes on from OU383777.1 coordinate 64,770,771, forward strand.
ATCCCACGAATGTTCCAGAACGTTCATGTTTATTCAGCAATCCCTCATGCCCGGAGGCCGAAGCGCTCCCGGCCCTGCGTTCACGGCCGAGCTCGCGCCGCAGCCACGCAGTAACGGCCGCTGCGCGCGGGACCCCGCGGCCGCCGCTGCCCGGTTACAGGGGAACCCTCGGCGCGAAAACATCTCCGCTTGCAAATTCTCTAATTGGAAGATCAGGGCTTTCGTCTGGATGATCAGTTCATCTGGATCATCCAGTTTCGTCTGGATGATCAGAATGCATTTTCGTCCGAGCCACACACTTGCAATTGGCAGCTCCAGGATATTTGCTCCGGGCACACATTCTTCTGCCGCTGCCTTTCTAGTATGGGCTGGACTCACAGCTCTGCTTGCAGGCTTCTCCTGCCCAGCTGCATCCTCAGGGATGAAGGTGTTTGTCTCATCCCCATGGCTCTGAAAGAGCAGGGACGCCTGTCCAAAGGGCTTCCTCCCTCCACACTCTGGCAGCTCCCACCTTGCCCCTGGCAGGCACAAAGGCTCTCGCAGAAACATCTCAAGCCTGGAGATCTTCCTCACCCTGCTCCTCCACTGCTGCTGCCACAAGGTGCCCTGCACAAAGGAACAGCACCTTCTCTTCTGGAGGAGCCCCCTTCCAGCACAACACCAAGGGCTCTTCTCCTCCTCCACCGCCACAGCATCCTTCACGCCGCACACGAGCAAGTGATGCCTCCCAGAAATTGCTGCCCTGTGTGTCTGGCTGCAGCAATCCTTTACCGGAAGGGCCTTGGACTCCACTTTGGCTTTCTGCATTCTTCTGCCCATCTGCATGCTCAAGGATGAGCAGCTTCTGCTGGTACCTGTGGGGAAAGAAAACAAGGAGAATTTGGAATAAGAGAACAAAGAACGCAATCCAGTCAAGGCACTAGAGATGGAACCAAGTCTCTAAAACGGAACACCTAGCACAAGTAAAGGGCCTTTGGAGAAGAAATGGTTCTACAAGCACTTGTCTTAGGACAAAAAAGTCTGATGTTGCTACCAGGCAATTGACCATGTCAATTCTTGCGTTGCACATAGCTGAACGTTTTTTCCATTGCCTATCCAGGCTCAAGCTAGTCTAACCACAGAGCAAAACTATTTGAAAAGCTATGCCCATTTTTAACAAAGCCTTCCAGTTCTATTGACACAGGAGACTGGCAATCATTCCTACCTTACAGGTGCCCACGCATTTATGGTGCAGGCAGTCCTGTCCAAAGGGCTTCCTCTCTCTCCAGTCCGGCTGCTCTCTTCGAGGCTCTGCCAACCATGGAGACTCTTGCCAGCAGGATCCCAAGTCTGGTGATCTTCTTCTTGCTGCTCCTGCACGGCCAGCTCCAGACACTGAGCGGCACACGGGAACGCTGCTGCCTTTCAAGCTCGAGGATTTTGTGCGGCACCACACCAAGGCTCTTCTCCCATGGCACAACTGCATTTTCGTCCGAGCCACACACTTGCAATCGGCAGCTCCAGGATATTTGCTCTTGGCATACATTTTGCTTCAGCGCCATTGGCTTTCTGCTCTGAGATGTGGTCACGGCTTTGCTTGCAGGCTTCTCCTGCCCAGCTGCATCCTCAGGGATGAAGGTGTTTGTCTCATCCCCGTGGCTCTGAGGAAGCAGGGACACCTGTCCAGCGGGCTTCCTCCCTCCACACTCTGGCAGCTCCCACCTTGCCCCTGGCAGGCACGAAGGCTTTCGCAGAAACATCTCAAGCCTGGAGATCTTCCTCACCCTGCTCCTCCACTGCTGCTGCCACAAGGTGCCCTGCACACAGGAACAGCACCTTCTCTTCTGGAGGAGCCCTTTCCAGCACAACACCAAAGCTCTTCTTCTCCTCTAAATCCACAGCATCCTTCACGCCGCACACAAGCAAGTGACGCCTCCCAGAAATTGCTGCCCTGTGTGTCTGGCTGCAGCAATCCTTTTCTGGAAGGGCCCTGGACTCCACTTTGGCTTCCTGCATTCTTGCCAGCAGGAACCCAAGTCTGGTGATCTTCTTCTTGCTGCTCCTGCACGGCCAGCTCCAGACACTGAGCTGCACACGGGAACGCTGCTGCCTTTCAAGCTGGAGGATTTTGTGCAGAACCCCACACCAAGCTTCTTCTGCCATGGCACAACTGCATTTTCCTCAGAGCCGCATACTTGCAATCGGCAGCTCCAGGATATTTGCTCTTGGCATACATTTTGCTTCAGCGCCATTGGCTTTCTGCTCAGAGCTGTGGTCACGGCTTTGCTTGCAGGCTTCTCCTGCCCAGCTGCATCCTCAGGGATGAAGGTGTTTGTCTCATCCCCGTGGCTCTGAGGGAGCAGGGATGCCTGTCCAAAGGGCTTCCTCCCTTTTCAGTCTGGCTGCTCTCACCAGGGCTCTGGCAGCCATGGAGACTCTTGCCGGAAGGAGCCCAAGTCTGGAGATTTTTCTCTTGCTGCTCCTGCACGGCCAGCTCCAGACACTGAGCTTCACACGGGAACACTGCTGCCTTTCAAGCTCGAGGATTTTTGAAGCACCACACCAAGGCTCTTCTGCCATGGCACAACTGCATTTTCGTCCGAGCCACACACTTGCAATCGGCAGCTCCAGGATATTTGCTCCTGGCACACATTCTTCTGCTACTGCCTTTCTTGTCTGGGCTGGACTCACAGCTTTGCTTGCAGGCTTCTCCTGCCCAGCTGCATCCTCAGGGATGAAGGTGTTTGTCTCATCCCCGTGGCTCTGAGGAAGCAGGGACGCCTGTCCAAAGGGCTTCCTCCCTCCACACTCTGGCAGCTCCCACCTTGCCCCTGGCAGGCACAAAGGCTCTCGCAGAAACATCTCAAGCCTGGAGATCTTCCTCACCCTGCTCCTCCACTGCTGCTGCCACAAGGTGCCCTGCACAAAGGAACAGCACCTTCTCTTCTGGAGGAGCCCCTTCCAGCACAACACCAAGGCTCTTCTCCTCCTCTAAAGCCACAGCATCCTTCACGCCGCACACGAGCAAGTGACGCCTCCCAGAAATTGCTGCCCTGTGTGTCTGGCTGCAGCAATCCTTTACCGGAAGGGCCTTGGACTCCACTTTGGCTTTCTGCATTCTTCTGCCCATCTGCATGCTCAAGGATGAGCAGCTTCTGCTGGTACCTGTGGGGAAAGAAAACAAGGAGAATTTGGAATAAGAGAACAAAGAACGCAATCCAGTCAAGGCACTAGAGATGGAACCAAGTCTCTAAAACGGAACACCTAGCACAAGTAAAGGGCCTTTGGAGAAGAAATGGTTCTACAAGCACTTGTCTTAGGACAAAAAAGTCTGATGTTGCTACCAGGCAATTGACCATGTCAATTCTTGCGTTGCACATAGCTGAACGTTTTTTCCATTGCCTATCCAGGCTCAAGCTAGTCTAACCACAGAGCAAAACTATTTGAAAAGCTATGCCCATTTTTAACAAAGCCTTCCAGTTCTATTGACACAGGAGACTGGCAATCATTCCTACCTTACAGGTGCCCACGCATTTATGGTGCAGGCAGTCCTGTCCAAAGGGCTTCCTCTCTCTCCAGTCCGGCTGCTTTCTTCGAGGCTCTGCCAACCATGGAGACTCTTGCCAGCAGGAACCCAAGTCTGGTGATCTTCTTCTTGCTGCTCCTGCACGGCCAGCTCCAGACACTGAGCGGCACACGGGAACGCTGCTGCCTTTCAAGCTGGAGGATTTTGTGCAGCACCACACCAAGGCTCTTCTGTCATGGCACAATGCATTTTCGTCCGAGCCAAACACTTGCCATCGGCAGCTCCAGGATATTTGCTCTTGGCATACATTTTGCTTCAGAGCCATTGGCTTTCTGCTCTGAGCTGTGGTCACGGCTTTGCTTGCAGGCTTCTCCTGCCCAGCTGCATCCTCAGGGATGAAGGTGTTTGTCTCATCCCCGTGGCTCGGAGGGAGTAGGGATGCCTGTCCAAAGGGTTTCCTCCATCTCCAGTCTGGCTGCTCTCACCAGGGCTCTGGCAGCCATGGAGACTCTTGCCGGAAGGAGCCCAAGTCTGGAGATTTTTCTCTTGCTGCTCCTGCACGGCCAGCTCCAGACACTGAGCTGCACACGGGAACGCTGCTGCCTTTCAAGCTCGGAGGATTTTGTGCAGCACCACACCAAGGCTCTTCTGCCATGGCACAACTGCATTTCACTCAGAGCCACACACTTGCAATTGGCAGCTCCAGGATATTTGCTCCTGGCACACATTCTTCTGCCGCTGCCTTTCTAGTATGGGCTGGACTCACAGCTCTGCTTGCAGGCTTCTCCTGCCCAGCTGCATCCTCAGGGATGAAGGTGTTTGTCTCATCCCCGTGGCTCTGAAAGAGCAGGGACGCCTGTCCAAAGGGCTTCCTCCCTCCACACTCTGGCAGCTCCCACCTTGCCCCTGGCAGGCACAAAGGCTCTCGCAGAAACATCTCAAGCCTGGAGATCTTCCTCACCCTGCTCCTCCACTGCTGCTGCCACAAGGTGCCCTGCACAAAGGAACAGCACCTTCTCTTCTGGAGGAGCCCCTTCCAGCACAACACCAAGGGCTCTTCTCCTCCTCCACCGCCACAGCATCCTTCACGCCGCACACGAGCAAGTGATGCCTCCCAGAAATTGCTGCCCTGTGTGTCTGGCTGCAGCAATCCTTTTCCGGAAGGGCCTTGGACTCCACTTTGGCTTTCTGCATTCTTCTGCCCATCTGCATGCTCAAGGATGAGCAGCTTCTGCTGGTACCTGTGGGGAAAGAAAACAAGGAGAATTTGGAATAAGAGAACAAAGAACGCAATCCAGTCAAGGCACTAGAGATGGAACCAAGTCTCTAAAACGGAACACCTAGCACAAGTAAAGGGCCTTTGGAGAAGAAATGGTTCTACAAGCACTTGTCTTAGGACAAAAAAGTCTGATGTTGCTACCAGGCAATTGACCATGTCAATTCTTGCGTTGCACATAGCTGAACGTTTTTTCCATTGCCTATCCAGGCTCAAGCTAGTCTAACCACAGAGCAAAACTATTTGAAAAGCTATGCCCATTTTTAACAAAGCCTTCCAGTTCTATTGACACAGGAGACTGGCAATCATTCCTACCTTACAGGTGCCCACGCATTTCAGGGTGCAGGCAGTCCTGTCCAAAGGGCTTCCTCAATCTGCAGTCCGGCTGCTTTCTTCGAGGCTCTGCCAACCATGGAGACTCTTGCCAGCAGGAACCCAAGTCTGGAGATTTTCTTCTTGCTGCTCCTGCACGGCCAGCTCCAGACACTGAGCTGCACACGGGAACGCTGCTGCCTTTCAAGCTGGAGGATTTTGTGCAGCACCACACCAAGGTTCTTCTCCCATGGCACAACTGCATTTTCGTCCGAGCCACACACTTGCAATCGGCAGCTCCAGGATATTTGCTCTTGGCATACATTTTGCTTCAGAGCCATTGGCTTTCTGCTCTGAGCTGTGGTCACGGCTTTGCTTGCAGGCTTCTCCTGCCCAGCTGCATCCTCAGGGATGAAGGTGTTTGTCTCATCCCCGTGGCTCTGAGGGAGCAGGGATGCCTGTCCAAAGGGCTTTCCTCCATCTTCAGTCTGGCTGCTCTCACCAGGGCTCTGGCAGCCATGGAGACTCTTGCCGGAAGGAGCCCAAGTCTGGAGATTTTTCTCTTGCTGCTCCTGCACGGCCAGCTCCAGACACTGAGCTGCACACGGGAACGCTGCTGCCTTTCAAGCTCGAGGATTTTGTGAAGCACCACACCAAGGCTCTTCTGCCATGGCACAACTGCATTTTCGTCCGAGCCACACACTTGCAATTGGCAGCTCCAGGATATTTGCTCCTGGCACACATTCTTCTGCTACTGCCTTTCTTGTCTGGGCTGGACTCACAGCTTTGCTTGCAGGCTTCTCCTGCCCAGCTGCATCCTCAGGGATGAAGGTGTTTGTCTCATCCCCGTGGCTCTGAGGAAGCAGGGACGCCTGTCCAAAGGGCTTCCTCCCTCCACACTCTGGCAGCTCCCACCTTGCCCCTGGCAGGCACGAAGGCTCTCGCAGAAACATCTCAAGCCTGGAGATCTTCCTCACCCTGCTCCTCCACTGCTGCTGCCACAAGGTGCCCTGCACAAAGGAACAGCACCTTCTCTTCTGGAGGAGCCCCTTCCAGCACAACACCAAGGGCTCTTCTCCTCCTCCACCGCCACAGCATCCTTCACGCCGCACACGAGCAAGTGATGCCTCCCAGAAATTGCTGCCCTGTGTGTCTGGCTGCAGCAATCCTTTTCCGGAAGGGCCTTGGACTCCACTTTGGCTTTCTGCATTCTTCTGCCCATCTGCATGCTCAAGGATGAGCAGCTTCTGCTGGTACCTGTGGGGAAAGAAAACAAGGAGAATTTGGAATAAGAGAACAAAGAACGCAATCCAGTCAAGGCACTAGAGATGGAACCAAGTCTCTAAAACGGAACACCTAGCACAAGTAAAGGGCCTTTGGAGAAGAAATGGTTCTACAAGCACTTGTCTTAGGACAAAAAAGTCTGATGTTGCTACCAGGCAATTGACCATGTCAATTCTTGCGTTGCACATAGCTGAACGTTTTTTCCATTGCCTATCCAGGCTCAAGCTAGTCTAACCACAGAGCAAAACTATTTGAAAAGCTATGCCCATTTTTAACAAAGCCTTCCAGTTCTATTGACACAGGAGACTGGCAATCATTCCTACCTTACAGGTGCCCACGCATTTATGGTGCAGGCAGTCCTGTCCAAAGGGCTTCCTCTCTCTCCAGTCTGGCTGCTCTCTTCGAGGCTCTGCCAACCATGGAGACTCTTGCCAGCAGGATCCCAAGTCTGGTGATCTTCTTCTTGCTGCTCCTGCACGGCCAGCTCCAGACACTGAGCGGCACACGGGAACGCTGCTGCCTTTCAAGCTGGAGGATTTTGTGCAGCACCACACCAAGGCTCTTCTGTCATGGCACAATGCATTTTCGTCCGAGCCAAACACTTGCCATCGGCAGCTCCAGGATATTTGCTCTTGGCATACATTTTGCTTCAGAGCCATTGGCTTTCTGCTCTGAGCTGTGGTCACGGCTTTGCTTGCAGGCTTCTCCTGCCCAGCTGCATCCTCAGGGATGAAGGTGTTTGTCTCATCCCCGTGGCTCGGAGGGAGTAGGGATGCCTGTCCAAAGGGTTTCCTCCATCTCCAGTCTGGCTGCTCTCACCAGGGCTCTGGCAGCCATGGAGACTCTTGCCGGAAGGAGCCCAAGTCTGGAGATTTTTCTCTTGCTGCTCCTGCACGGCCAGCTCCAGACACTGAGCTGCACACGGGAACGCTGCTGCCTTTCAAGCTCGAGGATTTTGTGCAGCACCACACCAAGGCTCTTCTGCCATGGCACAACTGCATTTCACTCAGAGCCACACACTTGCAATTGGCAGCTCCAGGATATTTGCTCCTGGCACACATTCTTCTGCCGCTGCCTTTCTAGTATGGGCTGGACTCACAGCTCTGCTTGCAGGCTTCTCCTGCCCAGCTGCATCCTCAGGGATGAAGGTGTTTGTCTCATCCCAGCCCACGCATCTCAGGGTGCAGGCAGTCCTGTCCAAAGGGCTTCCTCAATCTGCAGTCCGGCTGCTTTCTTCGAGGCTCTGCCAACCATGGAGACTCTTGCCAGCAGGAACCCAAGTCTGGTGATCTTCTTCTTGCTGCTCCTGCACGGCCAGCTCCAGACACTGAGCTGCACACGGGAACACTGCTGCCTTTCAAGCTCGAGGATTTTGTGCAGAACCCACACCAAGGCTCTTTTGTCCATGGCACAACTGCATTTTCCGTCAGAGCCGCAACTACTTGCAATCGGCAGCTCCAGGATATTTGCTCTTGGCATACATTTTGCTTCAGCGCCATTGGCTTTCTGCTCATGAGCTGTGGTCACGGCTTTGCTTGCAGGCTTCTCCTGCCCAGCTGCATCCTCAGGGATGAAGGTGTTTGTCTCATCCCCGTGGCTCGGAGGGAGTAGGGATGCCTGTCCAAAGGGTTTCCTCCATCTCCAGTCTGGCTGCTCTCACCAGGGCTCTGGCAGCCATGGAGACTCTTGCCGGAAGGAGCCCAAGTCTGGAGATTTTTCTCTTGCTGCTCCTGCACGGCCAGCTCCAGACACTGAGCTGCACACGGGAACGCTGCTGCCTTTCAAGCTCGAGGATTTTGTGCAGCACCACACCAAGGCTCTTCTGCCATGGCACAACTGCATTTCACTCAGAGCCACACACTTGCAATTGGCAGCTCCAGGATATTTGCTCCTGGCACACATTCTTCTGCCGCTGCCTTTCTAGTATGGGCTGGACTCACAGCTCTGCTTGCAGGCTTCTCCTGCCCAGCTGCATCCTCAGGGATGAAGGTGTTTGTCTCATCCCCGTGGCTCTGAAAGAGCAGGGACGCCTGTCCAAAGGGCTTCCTCCCTCCACACTCTGGCAGCTCCCACCTTGCCCCTGGCAGGCACAAAGGCTCTCGCAGAAACATCTCAAGCCTGGAGATCTTCCTCACCCTGCTCCTCCACTGCTGCTGCCACAAGGTGCCCTGCACAAAGGAACAGCACCTTCTCTTCTGGAGGAGCCCCTTCCAGCACAACACCAAGGGCTCTTCTCCTCCTCCACCGCCACAGCATCCTTCACGCCGCACACGAGCAAGTGACGCCTCCCAGAAATTGCTGCCCTGTGTGTCTGGCTGCAGCAATCCTTTTCCGGAAGGGCCTTGGACTCCACTTTGGCTTTCTGCATTCTCCTGCCCATCTGCATGCTCAAGGATGAGCAGCTTCTGCTGGTACCTGTGGGGAAAGAAAACAAGGAGAATTTGGAATAAGAGAACAAAGAACGCAATCCAGTCAAGGCACTAGAGATGGAACCAAGTCTCTAAAACGGAACACCTAGCACAAGTAAAGGGCCTTTGGAGAAGAAATGGTTCTACAAGCACTTGTCTTAGGACAAAAAAGTCTGATGTTGCTACCAGGCAATTGACCATGTCAATTCTTGCATTGCACATAGCTGAACGTTTTTTCCATTGCCTATCCAGGCTCAAGCTAGTCTAACCACAGAGCTAAACTATTTGAAAAGCTATGCCCATTTTTAACAAAGCCTTCCAGTTCTATTGACACAGGAGACTGGCAATCATTCCTACCTTACAGGTGCCCACGCATTTATGGTGCAGGCAGTCCTGTCCAAAGGGCTTCCTCATCTCTCCAGTCCGGCTGCTTTCTTCGAGGCTCTGCCAATCATGGAGACTCTTGCCAGCAGGATCCCAAGTCTGGTGATCTTCTTCTTGCTGCTCCTGCACGGCCAGCTCCAGACACTGAGCTGCACACGGGAACGCTGCTGCCTTTGAAGCTGGAGGATTTTGTGCAGCACCACACCAAGGTTCTTCTCCCATGGCACAACTGCATTATCGTCCGAGCCACACACTTGCACTCGGCAGCTCCAGGATATTTGCTCTTGGCATACAAATTGCTTCAGAGCCACTGGCTTTCTGCTCAGAGCTGTGGTCACGGCTTTGCTTGCAGGCTTCTCCTGCCCAGCTGCATCCTCAGGGATGAAGGTTTTTGTCTCATCCCCGTGGCTCGGAGGGAGTAGGGATGCCTGTCCAAAGGGCTTTCCTCCATCTTCCAGTCTGGCTGCTCTCACCAGGGCTCTGGCAGCCATGGAGACTCTTGCCGGAAGGAGCCCAAGTCTGGAGATTTTCCTCACTCTTGCTGCTCCTGCACGGCCAGCTCCAGACACTGAGCTGCACACGGGAACGCTGCTGCCTTTCAAGCTGGAGGATTTTGTGCAGCACCACACCAAGGCTCTTCTGCCATGGCACAACTGCATTTCACTCAGAGCCACACACTTGCAATTGGCAGCTCCAGGATATTTGCTCCTGGCACACATTCTTCTGCCTACTGCCTTTCTAGTATGGGCTGGACTCACAGCTCTGCTTGCAGGCTTCTCCTGCCCAGCTGCATCCTCAGGGATGAAAGTGTTTCTCTCATCCCCGTGGCTCTGAGGAAGCAGGGACGCCTGTCCAAAGGGCTTCCTCCCTCCACACTCTGGCAGCTCCCACCTTGCCCCTGGCAGGCACGAAGGCTCTCGCAGAAACATCTCAAGCCTGGAGATCTTCCTCACCCTGCTCCTCCACTGCTGCTGCCACAAGGTGCCCTGCACAAAGGAACAGCACCTTCTCTTCTGGAGGAGCCCCTTCCAACAAAAACACCAAGGCTCTTCTCCTCCTCCTACCGCCACAGCATCCTTCACGCCGCACACGAGCAAGTGATGCCTCCCAGAAATTGCTGCCCTGTGTGTCTGGCTGCAGCAATCCTTTTCCGGAAGGGCCTTGGACTCCACTTTGGCTTTCTGCATTCTTCTGCCCATCTGCATGCTCAAGGATGAGCAGCTTCTGCTGGTACCTGTGGGGAAAGAAAACAAGGAGAATTTGGAATAAGAGAACAAAGAACGCAATCCAGTCAAGGCACTAGAGATGGAACTAGGTCTCTAAAACGGAACACCTAGCACAAGTAAAGGGCCTTTGGAGAAGAAATGGTTCTACAAGCACTTGTCTTAGGACAAAAAAGTCTGATGTTGCTACCAGGCAATTGACCATGTCAATTCTTGCGTTGCACATAGCTGAACGTTTTTTCCATTGCCTATCCAGGCTCAAGCTAGTCTAACCACAGAGCAAAACTATTTGAAAAGCTATGCCCATTTTTAACAAAGCCTTCCAGTTCTATTGACACAGGAGACTGGCAATCATTCCTACCTTACAGGTGCCCACGCATCTCAGGGTGCAGGCAGTCCTGTCCAAAGGGCTTCCTCTCTCTCCAGTCCGGCTGCTTTCTTCGAGGCTCTGCCAACCATGGAGACTCTTGCCAGCAGGAACCCAAGTCTGGTGATCTTCTTCTTGCTGCTCCTGCACGGCCAGCTCCAGACACTGAGCTGCACACGGGAACGCTGCTGCCTTTCAAGCTGGAGGATTTTGTGCAGAACCCCACACCAAGCTTCTTCTGCCATGGCACAACTGCATTTTCCTCAGAGCCGCATACTTGCAATCGGCAGCTCCAGGATATTTGCTCTTGGCATACATTTTGCTTCAGAGCCATTGGCTTTCTGCTCAGAGCTGTGGTCACGGCTTTGCTTGCAGGCTTCTCCTGCCCAGCTGCATCCTCAGGGATGAAGGTGTTTGTCTCATCCCCGTGGCTCGGAGGGAGCAGGGATGCCTGTCCAAAGGGCTTCCTCCCTTTTCAGTCTGGCTGCTCTCACCAGGGCTCTGGCAGCCATGGAGACTCTTGCCGGAAGGAGCCCAAGTCTGGAGATTTTTCTCTTGCTGCTCCTGCACGGCCAGCTCCAGACACTGAGCTGCACACGGGAACGCTGCTGCCTTTCAAGCTGGAGGATTTTGTGCAGCACCACACCAAGGCTCTTCTGCCATGGCACAACTGCATTTCACTTAGAGCCACACACTTGCAATCGGCAGCTCCAGGATATTTGCTCCTGGCACACATTCTTCTGCCACTGCCTTTCTTGTCTGGGCTGGACTCACAGCTTTGCTTGCAGGCTTCTCCTGCCCAGCTGCATCCTCAGGGATGAAGGTGTTTGTCTCATCCCCGTGGCTCTGAAAGAGCAGGGACGCCTGTCCAAAGGGCTTCCTCCCTCCACACTCTGGCAGCTCCCACCTTGCCCCTGGCAGGCACGAAGGCTCTCGCAGAAACATCTCAAGCCTGGAGATCTTCCTCACCCTGCTCCTCCACTGCTGCTGCCACAAGGTGCCCTGCACAAAGGAACAGCACCTTCTCTTCTGGAGGAGCCCCTTCCAGCACAACACCAAGGGCTCTTCTCCTCCTCCTAAAGCCACAGCATCCTTCACGCCGCACACGAGCAAGTGACGCCTCCCAGAAATTGCTGCCCTGTGTGTCTGGCTGCAGCAATCCTTTTCCGGAAGGGCCTTGGACTCCACTTTGGCTTTCTGCATTCTCCTGCCCATCTGCAATGCTCAAGGATGAGCAGCTTCTGCTGGTACCTGTGGGGAAAGAAAACAAGGAGAATTTGGAATAAGAGAACAAAGAACGCAATCCAGTCAAGGCACTAGAGATGGAACCAAGTCTCTAAAACGGAACACCTAGCACAAGTAAAGGGCCTTTGGAGAAGAAATGGTTCTACAAGCACTTGTCTTAGGACAAAAAAGTCTGATGTTGTTACCAGGCAATTGACCATGTCAGTTCTTGCGTTGCACATAGCTGAACGTTTTTTCCATTGCTTATCCAGGCTCAAGCTAGTCTAACCACAGAGCAAAACTATTTGAAAAGCTATGCCCATTTTTAACAAAGCCTTCCAGTTCTATTGACACAGGAGACTGGCAATCATTCCTACCTTACAGGTGCCCACGCATTTATGGTGCAGGCAGTCCTGTCCAAAGGGCTTCCTCATCTCTCAGTCCGGCTGCTTCTCTTCGAGGCTCTGCCAACCATGGAGACTCTTGCCAGCAGGAATCCCAAGTCTGGATGATCTTCTTCTTGCTGCTCCTGCACGGCCAGCTCCAGACACTGAGCTGCACACGGGAACGCTGCTGCCTTTCAAGCTGGAGGATTTTGTGCAGCACCACACCAAGGTTCTTCTCCCATGGCACAACTGCATTATCGTCCGAGCCACACACTTGCACTCGGCAGCTCCAGGATATTTGCTCTTGGCATACAATTTGCTTCAGAGCCATTGGCTTTCTGCTCAGAGCTGTGGTCACGGCTTTGCTTGCAGGCTTCTCCTGCCCAGCTGCATCCTCAGGGATGAAGGTGTTTGTCTCATCCCCGTGGCTCTGAGGGAGTAGGGATGCCTGTCCAAAGGGCTTCCTCCCTTTTCAGTCTGGCTTCTCTCACCAGGGCTCTGGCAGCCATGGAGACTCTTGCCGGAAGGAGCCCAAGTCTGGAGATTTTCCTCTTGCTGCTCTTCATCTGCACGGCCAGCTCCAGACACTGAGCTGCACACGGGAACGCTGCTGCCTTTCAAGCTGGAGGATTTTGTGCAGCACCACACCAAGGCTCTTCTGCCATGGCACAACTGCATTTCACTCAGAGCCACACACTTGCAATTGGCAGCTCCAGGATATTTGCTCCTGGCACACATTCTTCTGCCGACTGCCTTTCTAGTATGGGCTGGACTCACAGCTCTGCTTGCAGGCTTCTCCTGCCCAGCTGCATCCTCAGGGATGAAGGTGTTTGTCTCATCCCCGTGGCTCTGAAAGAGCAGGGACGCCTGTCCAAAGGGCTTCCTCCCTCCACACTCTGGCAGCTCCCACCTTGCCCCTGGCAGGCACAAAGGCTCTCGCAGAAACATCTCAAGCCTGGAGATCTTCCTCACCCTGCTCCTCCACTGCTGCTGCCACAAGGTGCCCTGCACAAAGGAACAGCACCTTCTCTTCTGGAGGAGCCCCTTCCAGCACAACACCAAGGGCTCTTCTCCTCCTCCACCGCCACAGCATCCTTCACGCCGCACACGAGCAAGTGACGCCTCCCAGAAATTGCTGCCCTGTGTGTCTGGCTGCAGCAATCCTTTACCGGAAGGGCCTTGGACTCCACTTTGGCTTTCTGCATTCTCCTGCCCATCTACATGCTCAAGGATGAGCAGCTTCTGCTGGTACCTGTGGGGAAAGAAAACAAGGAGAATTTGGAATAAGAGAACAAAGAACGCAATCCAGTCAAGGCACTAGAGATGGAACCAAGTCTCTAAAACGGAACACCTAGCACAAGTAAAGGGCCTTTGGAGAAGAAATGGTTCTACAAGCACTTGTCTTAGGACAAAAAAGTCTGATGTTGCTACCAGGCAATTGACCATGTCAATTCTTGCGTTGCACATAGCTGAACGTTTTTTCCATTGCCTATCCAGGCTCAAGCTAGTCTAACCACAGAGCAAAACTATTTGAAAAGCTATGCCCATTTTTAACAAAGCCTTCCAGTTCTATTGACACAGGAGACTGGCAATCATTCCTACCTTACAGGTGCCCACGCATTTATGGTGCAGGCAGTCCTGTCCAAAGGGCTTCCTCTCTCTCCAGTCCGGCTGCTCTCTTCGAGGCTCTGCCAACCATGGAGACTCTTGCCAGCAGGATCCCAAGTCTGGTGATCTTCTTCTTGCTGCTCCTGCACGGCCAGCTCCAGACACTGAGCGGCACACGGGAACGCTGCTGCCTTTGAAGCTGGAGGATTTTGTGCAGCACCCACACCAAGGCTCTTCTGTCCATGGCACAACTTCATTTTCCTCAGAGCCACACACTTGCAATCAGCAGCTCATGCATATTTGCTCTTGGCATACATTTTGCTTCAGCGCCATTGGCTTTCTGCTCTGGGCTGGACTCACAGCTTTGCTTGCAGGCTTCTCCTGCCCAGCTGCATCCTCAGGGATGAAGGTGTTTGTCTCATCCCCGTGGCTCGGAGGGAGTAGGGATGCCTGTCCAAAGGGTTTCCTCCATCTTCCAGTCTGGCTGCTCTCACCAGGGCTCTGGCAGCCATGGAGACTCTTGCCGGAAGGAGCCCAAGTCTGGAGATTTTTCTCTTGCTGCTCCTGCACGGCCAGCTCCAGACACTGAGCTGCACACGGGAACAGCTGCTGCCTTTCAAGCTGGAGGATTTTGTGCAGCACCACACCAAGGCTCTTCTGCCATGGCACAACTGCATTTCACTCAGAGCCACACACTTGCAATTGGCAGCTCCAGGATATTTGCTCCTGGCACACATTCTTCTGCCGCTGCCTTTCTAGTATGGGCTGGACTCACAGCTCTGCTTGCAGGCTTCTCCTGCCCAGCTGCATCCTCAGGGATGAAGGTGTTTGTCTCATCCCCGTGGCTCTGAAAGAGCAGGGACGCCTGTCCAAAGGGCTTCCTCCCTCCACACTCTGGCAGCTCCCACCTTGCCCCTGGCAGGCACAAAGGCTCTCGCAGAAACATCTCAAGCCTGGAGATCTTCCTCACCCTGCTCCTCCACTGCTGCTGCCACAAGGTGCCCTGCACAAAGGAACAGCACCTTCTCTTCTGGAGGAGCCCCTTCCAGCACAACACCAAGGGCTCTTCTCCTCCTCCACCGCCACAGCATCCTTCACGCCGCACACGAGCAAGTGACGCCTCCCAGAAATTGCTGCCCTGTGTGTCTGGCTGCAGCAATCCTTTTCCGGAAGGGCCTTGGACTCCACTTTGGCTTTCTGCATTCTTCTGCCCATCTGCAATGCTCAAGGATGAGCAGCTTCTGCTGGTACCTGTGGGGAAAGAAAACAAGGAGAATTTGGAATAAGAGAACAAAGAACGCAATCCAGTCAAGGCACTAGAGATGGAACCAAGTCTCTAAAACGGAACACCTAGCACAAGTAAAGGGCCTTTGGAGAAGAAATGGTTCTACAAGCACTTGTCTTAGGACAAAAAAGTCTGATGTTGCTACCAGGCAATTGACCATGTCAATTCTTGCATTGCACATAGCTGAACGTTTTTTCCATTGCCTATCCAGGCTCAAGCTAGTCTAACCACAGAGCTAAACTATTTGAAAAGCTATGCCCATTTTTAACAAAGCCTTCCAGTTCTATTGACACAGGAGACTGGCAATCATTCCTACCTTACAGGTGCCCACGCATCTCAGGGTGCAGGCAGTCCTGTCCAAAGGGCTTCCTCAATCTGCAGTCCGGCTGCTTTCTTCGAGGCTCTGCCAATCATGGAGACTCTTGCCAGCAGGAACCCAAGTCTGGAGATCTTCTTCTTGCTGCTCCTGCACGGCCAGCTCCAGACACTGAGCTGCACACGGGAACGCTGCTGCCTTTCAAGCTGGAGGATTTTGTGCAGCACCACACCAAGGTTCTTCTGCCATGGCACAACTGCATTTTCCTCAGAGCCGCATACTTGCAATCGGCAGCTCCAGGATATTTGCTCTTGGCATACATTTTGCTTCAGAGCCATTGGCTTTCTGTTCAGAGCTGTGGTCACGGCTTTGCTTGCAGGCTTCTCCTGCCCAGCTGCATCCTCAGGGATGAAGGTGTTTGTCTCATCCCCGTGGCTCTGAGGGAGCAGGGATGCCTGTCCAAAGGGCTTCCTCCCTCCACACTCTGGCAGCTCCCACCTTGCCCCTGGCAGGCCGGATTGCTCTCACACAAACATCTCAAGCCTGGAGATCTTCCTCACCCTGCTCCTCCAGTGCTGCTGCCACAAGGTGCCCTGCACACAGTCTTCTCTTCTGGAGAAGCCCCTTCCAGCACAACACCAAGGCTCTTCTCCTCCTCTAAAGCCACAGCATCCTTCACGCCGCACACGAGCAAGTGACGCCTCCCAGAAATTGCTGCCCTGTGTGTCTGGCTGCAGCAATCCTTTTCCGGAAGGGCCTTGGACTCCACTTTGGCTTTCTGCATTCTTCTGCCCATCTGCATGCTCAAGGATGAGCAGCTTCTGCTGGTACCTGTGTGGAAAGAAAACAAGGAGAATTTGGAATAAGAGAACAAAGAACGCAATTCAGTCAAGGCACTAGAGATGGAACCAAGTCTCTGAAACGGAACAGGTATCACAAGTAAAGGGCCTTTAGAGAAGAAATGGTTCTACAAGCACTTGTCTTAGGACAAAAAACTCTGATATTCTTACAAAGGTAATTGACCATGTCAATTCTTGTGTTTTCGATAGCTGAATGTTAACATTCAGATAGCTGGGTGTTTTTTCCATTGCTAATCCAGGCTCAAACTATTTTAACTACAGAGGAAAACAATTTGAAAAGCTATGTCCATTTTTAACAAAGCCTTTTAGTTTAATTTAGACAGGAGACTGGCAATCATTCCTACCTTACAGGTGGCCATGGATCTCAGGGTCAGGCAGTCCTGTTCAAAGGGCTTCCTCCGTCTCCAATCTGGCATGTTTGTGTTAGGTTTTGGTTGGCATCAAGGTTATTGCCACAACGATCCTAATTGTGGTGATCTTCCACGTCGTTTTCCTGCATTGCTGATTTCAGGGAATTTTCTTGAGATTTTAACATCTGTTTTTTATGCATGAAAATCTTTTTTTTTCACCATTCTGAGTGTGTTCTTCTTGCTATTGCAATTGCCATAGCATTCAAGGAGTCATGGACTTGGAACTGCTTGGGCCATGAGAATCGGTGCTCCTTCTGTGTCTTCTGGGAGTGCATTTTTTGATGCCTACTTTTTTACAGTCTGCCAAAAAATAAAGATTTCATTCTTTGATTCCAGTTTTCCAGCTTGAATATATCATCTCTTTTGTTACTCTTTAACAGCAAATAAAAAGTTTGCTAAAGTTCTTTCTCAAACCTTTTATTGTGACCATGCTTCATAACTGTTGGAACTCTTATTAGTTCATATCGTAGATTATAAAGATTTTTTTTCCAGATTAGAAATTTAAAATATACATTAAAAATCTTAATTTCCACTATATATAAGATGTAATTACACCTATACAACTGGGGGTTTCTTGGTTTTTTGGGGGGTTTTTTGCGAAAAACATGGGCAATTTTTTTTTGGTTTTATATTATCTTTCCCTTTTAAACTCATCTGTTTCCTGTTTTCACTTCCTCTACTCAGAAGACCTTTCCTGTGATTCCTTCTTGTAATGATTCTCCAGTCTTTCCATACTACTTTATAGAAATGTAGCTGCTGCAATATGTACTTTTAGATATTTTTTGGTTTTTTGATCTAAACTTTGGCAAGATGATTAAACATGTTTTTTACATTTCTGTGAACTGCAAAATTTTTTTACATTTTTTAGGCAAAATATTTTAAAAAAATGTTTGGAGACCATAATTAAAAAAATAGTTTCATTATCTGTCTAGTAGCCATAAAGTAGATGTGTATCTGTCATCTAAAAATAAAGCAAACTTTCGATTTGACACACACATTTTAACTTTTTTATCTTGTTTGAAATAAGGTAGAAAAAATATGCTATTACAGTTTTATCTTCAACTGCACATCACTTTTAACCTTGAGTGAAGATTCTGAATTATTGAAGGAAACCAATTTAGACAGTGCAGCTCTAGGTTAACACTTGATCAGAACCTTAGACTGGGAACTAAAAGCAGAAAATAGTTTGGATGCTACCAGAAGGCAACAGCACATTCTCCTGTTGTCATTCCCACTGTCAGAGTAAAACTGGAACCCAGCAATCCCATTCCATTACAACCACCCTTATGCTGCAAAGGTAGAGCCCTGATCTCAGAAATGCCAGAGGTGGCAGAGGTTTTCCATGTGTGAGGGCATCTTCCCTTCCCAGAGGTATTGCAAGCTCCCCTCTCCCTATTCCATTCCACCCCTAAACTGAACACTGACAATCCATAAAGGTTATACACTACAACACTGGGATGTATTTTGTTCCTTAGGCAGATATAAAGCAAATCTGGAAGTTTCTCAGCCTCTTGTGCCCTCTTCAAGTGAGCATTTGTAGCTTTTCCTCCTACAATAATCCAAACTATTTTGTTAACTGCTCCAAGTAATTACCACAAGATTTTACTGTGATTTCCCATTGTTTTATTTAACCCAAGTTAAATAAGTTCCATTTTGCATATACTGACACTTTTCCACTAATTTATAACAGTTTTCAGAAACTTTTGTTTAAGGTTCTGCAGCTCAGCATTTCCACCATTCATCTCCTGACAAGCAACCAACAATCAAACCTCCTTTGTGGGTCCATCGGTGACACTGAGGCTGCCAGTGCCATGGTGTGCAGCATGAAACACAGGGGATGCTGCCAGTGAAGCAAAGAACCACTGCCATACACTGGCCTAGCTCCCTGTGCCAATGACATATTCTGTCATTCAATTTATATACTCGAATTTTATTTAACAATTTCAATCTCTAATACCTAGTATTCTCTCATGACTAAAATTCACATACCAGTCTTTGGCACTGGCAGGCAAAAAGCAGCCTTTAATCACTGCAAATGTGGCCACTGCATATCCCAGGATACTGGCACACCACAGGACAGGAATCCAGTTGTCAAAAATGATGGTAGGCAAGAAGAAATGGAAGCCAGAAGCATTTGCAAACCAAAGCACATGGGAATGATCCAGGCCTGAAGTCCATTGATTTCATATTTATTCACAACACCTAAAGTATGAACAAAAAATGTAGTGTTAATGACCCTGCTTTATTACAGCTTTTAATAAATATGGGTATGCACAGAATACACAGAAGCTCCTTCAAGTACTGATGAAATGACTTCTCTCTCCTCATCCTCCCAATTAAATACCCTGAGGCACTTTTCTGAATGTTCCATTAGACTTTGCTGTACCCATCAGGCTTTCTTAGGCTGAGTTTTTCTCCTCATAAAACTGAATGTAGACTCTCTCCCAAACCCTAGTAACTATAGCAACAAGTTGGTAACAACTATAGTACCCTCTCCAACAGTTCACATTACACATTTTGTTCAAGTCCCTTGGGTTAACGGAGCTTGAGCAGGTAAAACTATCTTGTCAAATACCAGCAATAGTCCACTGACAATTTTAATGCCAAAATTATCAACCATTACTTTTCCATTGATAGTGTGGTGCCTACCAGATCAACAGGTTTACTAATTATAAGAAATCCTGTAACTAATTCTAAAAGACGATTTTTGTTGGAACTGAACATGTGAGGAAGGTGAGAGCATTTATGTCCATGCTTCCTCTGGCTACACAATGGTTATTCAAGACTCTAAGAACAGACAAACTATAATTTCAGAAGATTGCATGGTGTGCACGGATTCCAAGGGAAACCTTCCCAGCAGGGGTGACAGCACTTTTTTGTACACCTTAGGCATCCACATAGCCAGGGAGAAATTTAGGGCAGAATTTGGGAATGGACATGTACAAAACTACCCAGAAGAGCAAGAATGTATTCACAGTAAATACATACCAGACAAAACCCCTCAAAACACTATCCCTTACATACATATACCACTTCTAATAAGTTTCTATTAAGTATTCTATTAAGCCAATATGGCAATATACAGCTGTTGTGATTTTAAACTATTAATACAACTAACCTATTATACAGCTCTAAAGATGTATTTCATGTAAGGCTGTCATCCTTTTTTGGTGGGGAGGCAGGACAGTTTGTCTAGGTAACTAGATTCAGTTCCTTGTCTAGGTAACTAGATTCAGCTCCTTGTCCTTTTAATCTGTTTTTTGTGTATTAATTTAAAAAATGGGTATTGATGTTATAGAGTTGCTTTTTCCTAAAACAACTCATTAGGGAATACGTCATACAAGGGATATTTCTGTATATTCCCTACATACTTATTTCATAAGTACATAAGCTTCATTTGGATACCAAAATGCCTTGGAAAGTGTGAAACACCAAAGAGTAAATGCCATTCCAACATCCTTTGTGCAAAAGAATTCATCCAACAGCTGTGTGAAAAACCAGACACTGCATTCAGATCATAACTCAATAATGTAGCTGGGAAGTGACCCAAAGGGAATAAATGCCAGGAGGCCTAGAGGTGAGCACGGGAGTCCCGTTTCAGATGACAGACAGATCCTCATTCCCCGTCAGCAAGTTCAGATGTAGACCAGCCAGAGAGCACTGGTACTGGGCACAGGACACGAGACCACGATGCGAGGGGTACTCATAAGGGGCCACTCACCGGGGCTCACTCCCTCGCTGGGGGTCACTCTGTTCCTCGTCAGTGGTCAGTCCCTCCCTCGCCTGGACTCGGTCACTCCGCACTCCCCCACCGGGCCCCGGCACCGCCCGCGGCCGCCGCCGCTCCGACTCTGCCGCACCAACGGCCCCTCAGCCGGGATCGGCCCCTCCGGGCCCCGCCCCAGCCCAACGGCTCCGGCCAATCCGCGCCCGCCGCGCCCGTTCCACGACTCCCCATTGGTGGCCGAGCAGCGCGAGGGGCACAGGCCCCGCCCCCTGTGCCGGGGCTCGCGCCGAGGGTTCCCCTGTAACCGGGCAGCGGCGGCCGCGGGGTCCCGCGCGCAGCGGCCGTTACTGCGTGACTGCGGCGCGAGCTCGGCCGGGAACGCGGGGCCGGGAGCGCTTCGGCCTCCGGGCATGAGGGATCGCTAAATAAGGACGAGTCTGGGACAGCGGCTTCTCCCGCCACGCTCTTCCCCGTTGGCGTTGAGATGCTACAATATCATTTTATGTGTTTCGGTGTTTTCTTTCTTCAGCAAGTTTTTCTCCTGATGGGCTGCCAGGACGTGCTGTAGGAAAGAAAACATGAATCCTATTACTCCAGCCGTTTCTCAGTAATTCCTATGCTTCTACAAGAGCATCACGAATAAAAGTTACTAAAATCTACTGTACGGCCATCAGACCACGTGAAATTTGGGGTGCAGGAGAGGAAGCAAAAAATCCTCTCCAATTCCGTATGAACTTGCATTTGGCAAACCATAAGCAAAACACTCATATCAAAGTAATCCATTAAACTTCTTGCTAACTGGAAGTTTCTTTGAGGATGCATAAATAATATATCGCTTATTACTTACAAATAAAGACGAAAAATAAACAAGTCTCACCACATTCTCATAAACCTCTGAAAATAAATTTCTGTAACTTAATTGCCTTTCTGAAGTTGAGAAATTGCTACTGCTGTAGCATCACCTGTACTTGACCTTGTCAATTGGTTGCTTTTGCCCCGAGTCCTTGCTCCATATATGCAATTTACACCATAGAAAACAAGGTATAATCCCACCTAAGTCAAAAACCAGTGAGAATGGAGAATGACTGACTCAGTAACACCTACTTCTCTCTGTGGAACACGGCTCTGTAGTTTTCATTCGAGCTGATCAAACATTTCTTATTTCTTAAGATCATCATCCTACAATCAAACTATGGACTGACTTCCCAGTTCGACGTGCCTCATCCCCACGAACCTGATCCATTACCTGGACATTGACTGAGCCTGGCCATACCCTCTGCATCCATAACCCCCCAGGCAACCTGTTCCAACCACCTGCCTGACCACCCCAACAGCAAAAACCACATTTATAAGATGTAATCCGAATGTCCACTATCTCATCTTAAGGGCACTTCCTCTAGTAGCCCTGTAAGCCTCTTTTCAGAAGCGATGTGAGGGGAAGGTGGTTTGTCGCTCTCCTCTGCCGACACGGCTAGCTCCCTTCCAGACCCGGTCCCACACAGGATAAAGAACGCACCCATCCACGGGCCCGAGACCACGATGCGAGGGGCACTCATAAGGGGCCACTCACCGGGGCTCACTCCCTCGCTGGGGCTCACTCTGTTCCTCCTCGGTGGTCAGTCCCTCCCTCGCCTGGACTCGGTCCTCCGCACTCCCCCACCGGGCCCCGCCCCCGGCACCGCCCGCGGCCGCCGCCGCTCCGACTCTGCCGCACCAACGGCCCCTCAGCCGGGATCGGCCCCTCCGGGCCCCGCCCCAGCCCAACGGCTCCGGCCAATCCGCGCCCGCCGCGCCCGTTCCACGACTCCCCATTGGTGGCCGAGCAGCGCGAGGGGCACAGGCCCCGCCCCCTGTGCCGGGGCTCGCGCCGAGGGTTCCCCTGTAACCGGGCAGCGGCGGCCGCGGGGTCCCGCGGGCAGCGGCCGTTACTGCGTGGCTGCGGCGCGAGCTCGGCCGGGAACGCGGGGCCGGGAGCGCTTCGGCCTCCGGGCATGAGGGATCGCTGAATAAACACGAACGTTCTGGAACATTCGTGGGATCTGGTGTCCAAGGCAATTGTTTACACCTGCACTTGGGTCTCAACATCCCCCTGCAGCGCTCTGGGCTGGGTACTTTAGTCGGCCACAGAGCCCTTAAAGGGGACTGGGTCGACTTGTCTTGTTACCAAAGTGGTAACAGGTCTCTAAATCAGACTGGGCCCCCTGGAGTTGTTGCTAAATTCTCCACATTCCACTGCCGAGCACGAGGCCAGGTGTGCCCAGGTGGCCAAGAAGGACAATGGCATCCTGGCCTGTCAGCATGGCCAGCACGATCAGGGCAGTGACCGTCCCCCTGTTCTGGGCATTGCTGAGGCCTCACCTCGAATCCTGGGGTCACTTTTGGCTTGCTCGCTACGAGAAAGGCTTGGAGGTGCTGGAGTGTGTCCAGAGAAAGAAATTGAGCTGGGCAGGCTCTGGAACACAAGTCAGATGAGAAACGGCTGAGGGAGATGGGAGGCTCAGGCTGTAGGAAAGGAGACTCAGGGAGGACCTTCCCTCTCTCTCTCTCTACAACTCCCTGGAAGGATACTGGCTTGAGGAGGATTCCTAATGATAAAGTATCTATCCCATGACCCTTCATGCCAAAAAGATCGTCACTGTCTTTTGACAGCAGGCAAACCTTGAGGAGGGTGGAGGAGTTTGCTTTAGGGTACATGGTTTTAAAAGCTGTCTAGGCAGTTGCACATCGTGCAAAAGGTGTACGCTCTGCCTGAGACATTGTGGGAGGTGGGTCCTGCCTATCAGGGACTGGAAAAGGTAATGTTTTTTTGATCCTGAGGAGCTTGGAATGTGTGCTAGGAGCGTTATAAATAAAGAGCTTGACTCGGCCAATATATCAAGCAGCAATTAATTTTTTAATTAATACAGAATGGTAAAATGTGAGCAAAGGAGTGCTGGGTACAGTGGGGGTTTCCCTTACAACTGCATGCCAACTGTTGATTTTCTGCTGGTATTTATTGAGATTTTCCATAAGAACTTCTCAGCAATTTTTTCTGTAGTTTCCTCCTAATTTCTATTTTTGAAATCCAATTTCTATACCCATTGTGATCAATTCCTACTGGTGACTGGTTGAATTTTCTATACTTCAAAGGTGTGAAATCAGTGAAGTCAGAAATAACATCTTGTGATGATGAGGTCCTCAGGATCATAAATTAGTGATGGTGATGTCCAGATTTCCTTCTTCAGAAGAAAACACCAGAGATAAGAGATTCAGCCTTCCTTCTCAGGACTATAAATCAGTTTTTGGTGATTTCCAGCCTCCGGATGGTGGTCTATCTCTTTTTCCAGGAGGGTCCAGTCTTTCTTCTCATTGTCATTAATTTTTAGCTTGGAATAGCTCACTTCCTTCTCCTATTTAGGTGATTTTAATTCTTTCTATATATATTCTAAAGCTATAGTTTTGACCCTTTTATTAAAAACCTTATAGGCTCACATGATTCACTTACAAGCAAGCAAAATATGAGTTCAAAAGCCCTTTTGCATGCTTTTTCCATTTTGTTCATTAAACAGATGTTTTTATAATTAACCTATTGCCTTTTCCACACATTTCATAACCATAACTACAAAGGCCATCTTTTTCTACCTGACACGAAACACAACCCCACATTTCACAGGGGGTGCAACTATGCCCTGTCCCCCTAAATCAGAGGGGCACGGACACGACGCCGGCTCCCCTCATATCACAGGAAGACAGACACAGAGGGCCCCCCAAAAGAAGAGGGGGACTGAGATCACCCCCGGCGCAGCAAAGGTCAGGAGGATGGAGAAACTCCCGATCTTCCTGCAGGATGAGAGGGACTGGGACACTTCCGTGTCCCCTCCCTCCCTCCCCGAGTCCCTCCCGAGCATCCGCCGGGCAAGAGGAAGAGAGACCCCTCGAGCATCCTCCCGGGGTCAGACAAAATAAAATTGGCAGAAATGGAACTTAACAACATCTCAAATGCTTTGACTGATATTTGCTCTCCCAGCGAGTCACTTGTGATGAAAATGCAAACAATCCCAAAGCCCCGGCTCTCCCCATGGGAGAGGAGAGCAGAGACAACCCCAGCCATCCCACAGGGGAGTGGAGGACAGAGGTGCCCCGTTCCCCCATAGGGGACGGGAGCGGGGAGACCCCTGAGCCTTCCCCCTAGGTGAGAGGAGGATGAGACCTGGCAACCGCAAAGGTGAGGTGAGGATGGGGAAGCCCCGGTCGCTCCTAAAAGAGGAGGATGGAGAACCTTCCCCCCAGCCAAAGTTAAGGACAAACGCAGACCCGCTCGGTCTTGCCCCCAAAAAAGGGGAGGAGAATGGGGACCCCAAGCCACCCCAAAGGGGAGAGTGCAAGAAAGTTCCTCCCTCCTCCATAGGGCAGATGACGACGGAGACCACTCGGACCCCCATAGGGAAGAGAAGGATGGGGACCCCCCCCCCCCCCCGATCCCCCTCAGAAGGGAGAAGTACAGAGACCCCTCTGGCCACCCCATAGGGGAAAGGAGGACGGACACCCCCCTGCGCCCCCAAAAGGGAGCAGCACAGAAACTCCCCGGCTAACCCAAAGGGGACAGAAGGACAGAGAAGCTCCTGTGCCCCCCACTCCCCCTTCCCCCATGCACCACTTCAGGCTTTGTGCTGCTCTCAGGAGCAGCAGCTTTGCAGAAAACCATTGGGGTCACGCTTGACAAGACCAGCGTCAGACAGCAATGGGCGCTTGCAGCCACGAAGGGCAGAGATTCCCTGGGCTGCCTTAGGGGGAGTTTTGCCAGCTGGGCCAGGCAGCTGAGAACCAGGCTCTTTCAGGGCTGTCCAGTGATGGACAGGAGACAATCAGAACAAATTGCTGAAGAAGAAAATAGAAGAAAAGAAAAAAAGAAAAAGAAAAAAATAAAATACATTTCAACAGAAGACAAAAGTGCTTTTACTGCAAAAGTGATTGAGCACAGGCACAGATTTCCCAGAGAGGTCATGGAGTCTCCTTCCTTGGGGATATTTGAAACAGGATTCAAATTGTCTTCCTGGCAACCTGGCTTGGCTGACCCAGCTTTGAGGAGGGCTTTGGACTAGGCAGTCTCCAGAGGTACATCCCAGTGTTAGTAGTTCTCTCATTATGTTATTTAGGTTTACTTACTGGTAGGCAAAGTTTTTGCAAGAGACAAACAAGTGTGGAGTTTATTTATAGCCTTTGTGATGTGGTACCATCAGGAGCTCATTGTAGCAATCATCACCAAACAGCTTCTCAGCTCTGCTCAACATTTCAGTAAATTAGCTGAAATTCAGTGGTGGCTCATCTGTCTTCACTTTGAAACAAAGAATTTAAAAAAAATTAAAAAAATCCTTGGAAGCAAAACAGATAAACCAGAACTAAGTGGCAAAAGTAGTAGATCAATGTATCTCTCTGAGCAGGGCACGCCCTATTAAAGTCCTTCCCTGATTTCTGAGTGGCAAAGCCATTCGGGCAGCTGGCTGCCAAGCCCCTTTCTTGATAGCAGGAATCTTAGAAGCGAGGAACTGTAGAATGGTTTGGTTTGAAAGGGTCCTTTAAAGGTCATCGAACACCAAATCTTCCTCAAAGACCACTGGCATAAACTTCTGAGGGTTATTTACCACAAGATGCCCACAGAGGAAAGACTTTTGCCAACTGCGATTCCCCCTCGATTGCAACTCCCCTCCAAACTGCAATTTTCTCCAGAAGGAGGAGTTAGCTTTCCTTCTTCTTTATAAAATATTTTTTAGTGACTTTCTGCTCTTCAGTAGAGAAGCACCACACACTAGGTCACTCACAGTTCTTCTTACTCACGGGAAAGTTAAACAATTTTCGTGTTTTCTTCAGCCAGTGCTCTTGCTGCTTATCATGGGACAGATGAGGAAGCCTATTCAAAAATTATACATTTAGTCCTGGCTGGTTTGACCCAAGTCTTGCAACTCCATAACTTTCTCAGCCTTCCAGACCCAATAGTTCTGGAACAACTTCTGATGGATTATAAACCCAAGATCTGTGGCCATTTCATGAGAAGTGTTGGTTCAAGGAATTTTTTTGATTCCATGTGAAAGAAAAAGCTTAAGTAATGTCACAGTCATGCCAGCGCAGACCAGCTTAAGGGAAAACACAGCACAGCAGTTTGGAATGATGAGGGATGAGCTCTGTGACTGAAAAGCTTCATCACTGGCATGTTGGCTAGTGAGGTGTGGCTAAAACTTACTTTGTCACTTCAGTTGATTTCCCTGATGCATTTATGGGAATGATGGGCCAGGGAATCAGCTGCACCTCTGTCAATTCCATCCAAGAGCTCAGACTCACCATACTGAAGGATCCATCCAGCCTGTGGCTTTAGACCCATCATTATAATTTAAGAAAGCTGGTGTTTCCTGTGTTAACAAGGGGCAGGAATTATCTTCAGTATAGTATTTTCTTTGGCCTTTGGTTTATTTCAGTCTCATTCATCCTTTCCCAGACTGCATGTATTCTTGTTCATTTGTAAAATCCCTGGAGTTTTGGGACTGCAAAGCAGAAAGAGCTAAATGTTGACATCTGATACTTGCTTCTTGTATCTCTAAAGGCCTTTCAGAAAATGAAGCAGTGGTTTATGCACTGCATGGAAGATTGCTTGGGAAAGGGTTGCTGTCCTAAAGAAATACATAAACCAAATAATGAACAGAGTGCACTCTCCCCCAGAAACTGAAACCCTGGCAATAACAGCCAGCAGGCTCAAGGAATCCCACAAGTGTTCAGTGGGGAGAACTTTGACTGGTGACAAGGTGTGGATGGATGAGTCCTGATTTCACTTACTGCCTCAGACTGGAGCCAGCTGATCCCTCCCATGGGGAGACCACTTGTTTCTCTGGTACCTTCACTTTATTCCATTCTGAAGGCACTGAAAAGCATTCAAGACATTTGTGCCCTGGAAATTAAAAGGTGTATCACAGCTTGTTTTGGTGAGGGTGTGTTGGGAAAGATGAAAGTTTAACAGGAAAAGTTTCACAGATATATAGACTTAACAGAAGGCTCTTTGAAGGTGGAACCTTAAAGCAGAATAAAGATGGAAGCAAGTTTTGATATAGAAGAATGAAAGATGTTTAAGTCAAGAGTTGCTGAGCCAGTATTTACTGGACTACTAAGAAAGCAAAGGTTAAGTCAAGTTGGAAGTAAGTTTTATTTTTTATGGCTAGAACAAAGGATATGTTGACCACAAACAAAAAAAGATGTTTTTACCAAGTAAAGATAAATCTCAGGAAAAGCACAGGCAAACAAAACCCATGTTTTTACCCAGTAAGATGAATTTTCCACTGCAACAGAAAAAAACCCTTTAAGTTTAAACTGTAACATAATATGGTAAAGGTATTGTGTTTGGTCCTGATTGGTTAAGATGCTCAGTAAAGAAAACAATATAATATATTGTAACCAGAACTAATGTGGCTTCAGGCATGCATTTAAGCTGTAGCTGACAGCTTCTAGGTTTTGGCTCTGTCACCCACGACTCAGGACTGTAACATCATCTATGCAATAAACAGCTTTTATTAGAGGAGCTGCCTGTTGTCCCTGCATCTCTCTGCTCTGGCTCTTACAAGAGTGGTCCCAGTTCTGCATGTGCACAATCTGCCTGACACGTGGGACATGCCTGATGGCTGTTAGCTTGCCTAGAACAATTTTGACTGACGTCCAGGATGTGTGGAAGTGTCACAACTTACCCAATTGCTGTTGGCCATGATAAAACTTCAAAGGAATGAAACCATTTCCAAGACACTTCCTTGAAGGCATCTTTGATTTGCATATCCAAACACCGTTAAGTGAGTTAGAACAGTGAGCAGAGACACCAGTGTATTTTATCTTCACCTTTGTTTAGCAGAGTCCTGCATTGTATCATCCCTGCTGTTTTAAATGCATGAGAAGGATGTGGAAAGGGAAGAAAAATCTGGCTGCAGAGAAATATAGAAGAACATCTGCCCAAGCAATTTTTATGTGTGGACCGTTCCTTAAAAAAATACCAAACAACAAACCAGACAAAATATCTGCTTGGTTATAAACAGGAAATAATAAAAGAAAAAATAAAGAGAAATAGAGAAGAAATTGCTTTTTTTCTTTTCATTCTCTTAGTATTCAATTGTATGGAAAAGATACAATGGTTAAGGAAATGCAAATAATAAACATTAGAGCCCAGATATGGGTCTATGGTACTTAGTTGCCTCATTATTCCATTTTGAAGTCGATGTGAATTAACTGTCTGTATTTGGTTTGGGGATTAGAAATCCAGCTCTGATTTTCTGGCCTACATTTCACTCTAGCAAACTCCTCAGCACCAGAGGAGCACTATCTGGTGGGTAATCCTTTCATATCCAGTAGCTGCTGTTAAAGCTTTCTTGGTGTTATCCCTGCCTCTGTCTGAATCCTTGTACCTTCCCCCCAGCTTAGTACCCCACCTGTCCACTACAAGCTGATTCTTAAAATAAAATTAAAAAAAGAATATCACCAGAAGTGCAGATCTTCCCACAGGAATTTTGGATGGATCACATTTAAAAGACCTCCATGGGGAAAAATATACTTTTGGTCTGGAATTAGGTAAGTGCACTGGAGCAGCACTGCTCTATAGCCCAGCTGGATTTTTCATATGAGCCATCTTTCAGAGGTGTGTAAATATAGAACAGTGGATTCTAGTATTTAAGTGGCCTACAGAATCGCTTGAGTGATGTCCAGCCACACACTATTATTATACATACCTCCTCTCTATGGACACAGATGCTAATGCTTATGTTAGCTGGTCTAAATTTTCTACTGCCATTTATCAGGAAGTGAGCACTAAGTTGGATTTGGGAGTAGGTCCAAATTCAGCCAAGGCAGTTTATTTTCCAAAGAAAATACTGTTGACAATAGAATCGGAGTTTACAGACTGGATCTTCTAAATGCACAAAGACATTCAAAAGCTGCTCCCTAAAATATGGGGTAAATACACAAACTGGCCTCTACATACTGTCCTAACACAGCCCCTGTGTATTTGTGTACATTAGACTGTACTTTTTCTGGTGCTTTTGAAAAAAGGCCCAAGGTGAGGGATTTCAGCAGCTCGCAAGGTTTAATGTTGCATGGCACAGTCTGATTTTTTTTGCAAGTTTATATTGGCCAATATTTATTGAATTTTATTGAAGAGCTGTATTTTGTTTACATTCTGGCTGGGATTTTGAGATCCCTTTGCCAGACACCCACAAATACCTAAGTACTTCTAAAAGTACAGGTTGTGCAGAAAGAAGCAAGAGACAGCCTGTCAAAGCCACGTTAAAGGGAACAGAGCATTACTGAAACTCTGACAGATCCAAGGAGCCCCATGAGCCTGTAATTTTGGTGGCACTGAGGGGCTTTCCAAGATCTGCCCAGCCTTGGTAATTTCACACAGGCTGCAGGAGAAAAACCTGGCAAGACCTAGAGAGGATTCCGGAGTCTCTAGGGGCAAGGAAAAAAAGGAAGCACAAGGCTAAAGCTGGGCTGAGACTCCTCCTTGCTGCACAAACCCAACTCACAGCAAAGAGCCTATCCAACCTAAAAATCTCTCAAGGAGCAAAATCACAGCAGAGCAACAATAAGAAAAGAGCCCTAAAATCTTCTCCTTGCTTCTTAAAATAGCTCTTCCCTGTGTGCCTGCTCCACCTCCCTCCCCATTTATTGGCAGCTGTAGCAAGTAATTAAAAAGGGACTTTCATGTTAGGACAAACATGCAGAAAGGAAAACATTTTACATTTTTCTTTGCCAGTATGTACATTTCTGAGTAAATATTATTAAAGATACTTCCATGAGCGACACAGCTTCTTCTCCTGGAAGCCAGATGACTTTTTTCTGGTTTTATTCTGCAGTTGACAAGATGATGTCTGGTTACAGTAGAGTAATAGAGTAATAAAGTAATTATTCCCTGATAAAATTATAATGCAAGGCTTCATTTTACAATTATCCATGAACAGGTGATGAGGTGATGTTGTATAAATCAGAAAGAGATTGACGTTTGTCAAATGTCAATCACTACAATATATTGTGTGGAAGACAAAACTGGCTTAGACTTTTTTAAAGACTTGTGCTTTTCATTTTTAAATTTGATTTAATTTTAATTCTGAAACCAAAAAAACTTGTCAGAAAAACTCCACCAAAACCAACAAACAAAACCCCCCAAGTCCAAGAACAATTTAAGAAGACTTTTAAAAACAGCATACACAGCAAAAATCCTTTACAGCAAAAATTTATCTGGACCAGGGAATCAGGATCACTCCTTGTCAGACTTGTGCCTAACCCATTCAGAATCAGTGGTCTCCTCAAACAATTTCCTTTATTTTCATAATGTTACAGCACATTCCAATCTTCCACTTTAGTTTACTGCTTGTTTTATGATTGAAAATTGTCCCTCCACACGGGCAGCATGAGCTTTAGTTTTATAAATATCCACCTCCATGATCAAGATTTATGTTTATAAAAATATTTATACTTTCCTCTAGGAGAGGAAAAAGTATATTTTATAATTAGGCAGGAGCAACAAACAAGATGTGCGATTGCATTATTAGCATGTGTGAATTCAGAATAGGATGCCCTGTGAAACTTTGCTTGGGAAAAAAACGTCCTGGGCTTGCACAGTAGGTGACTGTTAACTTGCCAGCTCTTGCCAGTCTCAAAATACCAAGAACTTACCATATTAGTTCACTATGGGTCAGAGTCATTTCCCAGCAGTGGGCACTCAAGTGTTAGGTCTCACTGAGCCCCTGACAGTGAAACATCAGTGATCCCTGGGCCTTTTCCATGTGTTCTTCTCTTCCAGACAGGTTAGCATAACGGCAGAGACATGTAAAGAAATAAAATTAAAATATAATTAAAAGGAAACTGAATTAGAGAGATTTTTATTTATGCATCTGTACAAATAAATCCATGCATGTGTTTATCCCCAACAACAGGCTTACCTTCTTAACTTCACTGACTTTCACGATTACCAAATGTGCAAATTCATTAACCCAGAAAGATTAAAATATATTCTAAAACCGTTTCTTTATGGCTGAATTAAAATTTATAGCCTTTAAAACAGCCACTAAGATTAGAGAAACTGTTCAACCTAATTACCTTCTAGTACTGCACACCAGAGTTACATTCTAGCACATAAGATAAAAGCAGGTGCTTTGCATTAAAATTCCTGGACACCACCTCTTACACAATAATTATTCTGAGGTTGCGTCTTTGGATGCTGTGACTTTGAATAAGCAAACTGAAGTTTGTTTAAGCAATGGTTTAACCAAGTGAGGTTCAGAACATGGTGTGGAACCTGCCTAAGAGTAGGTGCTGGTTAGCCAGGGGCTACAATTTGCATTATGTGGCAATATGTGTTACTTCTGTTCAAAAGGTTTTTTGTTTGTCCATTAAGCCTCAATAGTCCTGTAGTTTTGAAAAAAATAATGTAAATTTACTGTCTTTTCTGACATTGGGAAAATGCTTGTGAAGTCTTCCTCTCAGCGGAGTGCCAATAATTAATAAATGTCTTTTTCAGTTTGAGCATTTCTGTAAACAGGGTACAGCCATTATAGCAATTAGTGCATACCAAAGCAGGCATGAAACCACCACCCTTTAAGAGTGAATTTATGACCAGCTGATGTGGTTTTAAGTGATGCCACCAAATGGGTTGGTCCTGCCTTCCCTCTACTCACAAATACCTAGAGAAGAGTCCTTGTTGTGGCATTTTTTCCTCATCCTCTGTGGACAAATGTCATCTGCTGGGAGTGGCCTGTAAATCCCCAAGGCAGCTCAGAACACCAGGGCCTGTGACAGAAACTGCCACTGTGGGGTCAGGAGAAAATGAAACTCCCAAGAGCACCATCGGATCCCCCATGGGTACTAATGCCAGCTGTAAATCCAGTGGGTGTTGAGTGAACTGGGTGTGGGTGGTGATGATCCCTGAACCCCAGAAGGGCTTTTGCTTTGGTTGTACTTGCTGTCCTTTGTCATCTGTGACTTGCATGAGCCTCCCTGCATGGATACCCTGTGGCAGGGACCTGCTGGACAGATGACCACTGCTGATGGATCTTGCCCTGGTTGCTCAGCCTCATCTACAAGCTCACAACCAGCAGTGTGGGATGGCTTCAGGCCCAGTCAGGCTATCTGGATCTCTTAGAGGCTTTAAATAAGTCCTGTAAGTCACCCATCACCTTCAGGCCACGCTGCTGTGTGAAGGGAATTTCATGTATAGCATTCAGCCTTCTGCAGGCTGGTTCACCTTGGCACTCCAGGTGCACAGAGGATACACCTTACCCTCAAACCTTCCAAATAAACAGGAACAGAAGCTCTGTGCTTGCAGGCAGCCTGTCAGGCTCTCACAGGTGCAAACAACTTCAATGTTCAAGGTTAGGCTTAATTTGCTGGGTTGTCATTGGGCTGGTCAGGTTAAGTTTTGTGATCTGGGTTGTCTTGCCCACTAACACTTAGTAGCTGTGTATACCCGCTGTCACACCCACTATGCACGGATACAGGGTTCTTTTATAGATGTGTTTCTCTCTGCTTGTACTTCAGCACTTTTCCTGGTGACAGTTTTATTCTGATGAAAACCACGCTCCTGAAGTGCTGCCACAGGAGGGCTCCCGTGTTTAAGGTTTCCAGATAGGAGCACACTGGCAGAGCATGCAAAGGGCTTTATTTCCCTTCACTCCTCCCTTCAGCACTAGGGAGGTCTGGCTCACACGTATCAGGGAACAAACACTTGCACTTTGAGCCACTCACAGTGGCTGCTGTGACCAGGCTATGTTACACTGTTCACCCTCCATGTCTGTCCCATTATATCACTGTTCTCTTGGCCTTCATCATTTCCTAATATTTCCAAACTTAAAATCCTGGTGTGGTAAGTTGGATGATATTCTAAAGAACCACATGATGGAGGCCTGTAAAATGAATTTGCCTAATTCACTTCCACTGGCTGAAGCAATTTCTCTGCTCCACCTTAACCAAATGCAATTGCTTTATCTTCCTGGTCTTCTTATCAGATAGGACTAATCCTGCTGGATCTGAAGAAGCTGAATGAATCAGGAAAGAGATCCAGGAATGCTACAGCTCACTGATCTGTTCAGTTTGCCCATGGGGTAAGAGAGTTCAGCTATGACAAAGGCTCTGGCCCAGGATCCTCACAGAAAGGTTCAGCTCCTCAGACTGGTTTCATGATACAATTTCCCTTCCAAAGATGCAAACACTAAATGTCTTCTTCTGAAAAGGATAGAAGATAAAGAGCAGAAAAAAAGAGATGTGGAGATGTGAACTTCTACCTTTTTTTTCCCCTTATTTTTCTGTGTGAATATTTCTAGCATGTCCTAAAACTTCTAACACAAGATCTTTTCCATTTCTTTCTCACTAAGTCAATTTTTCTCTAGACTCAGCAAAACAGGCTCCATTTATTAATGTGAGCTTGTCCCAAGATCTGGTTTTGCCAAGTCTTGAGCATTAGAAATCCCCTAAAAATCCTTTCCTTCTCATCCATCCTCCTAGCCTTCCTCTCCCACAACATACACAAGGCACTTCCTTAAGGTTTGCTCTGAGATCAGAGTTTCCTCAGGATGTTCAGCCTCAAAGCTTAAGAAACACTGCAACACATTAGTCACCTCCCTCACCACAGTTCCCAAACACCAGCAAGCCAGACTTCCAGCTGATGCAATTCATCAGCATTACCCTGTCAAATTTCACTGAGAATCTGATCCACAGCCACTTGCTGGCCTTGTTTTGTGGCTAACCAGGGAGGCACCGTGTGCAAAGCAAAAGTGGGAGAAACTCATCCTGTATGCTTAGGGTCATCTGAAGATTAAATTTTTGCTAGGAGTCAGGTACAGATAAAAAGAAGGGGATATGTGTGTGTGCCTGTTACTGAGATTGGTAGAAATGTGTTGATAATAGTATTATCCTGTAGGAATATCTCTTTGCCTTTTGTGTCCCACACTACTAGAAATAATAAAAGCACGCACAAGAAACGTCAACAGAGGGAGTACATACCACATGATATTTACTTAATCATGTGTGAGAACTCTGGAGTGGATATAATTCATCCAAGGTGAATTAATTCTATTTCTTTCCCTTTGTGTCCTCTCTAGATTTCCAGGTTTTCAATGCCATTTGCAAGAGGACAGTTTGTACAGCAGAGATGTGCTGTCTGTCCTGACGTGGGGCAGCTCCTGCCCCTCACGGCACAG
The DNA here is from genome assembly GCA_910950805.1 of Acrocephalus scirpaceus scirpaceus. NCBI lineage: Eukaryota > Metazoa > Chordata > Aves > Passeriformes > Sylviidae > Acrocephalus > Acrocephalus scirpaceus. Next base: position 64,805,538 of record OU383777.1, read on the forward strand.
GCCACAGGGTAGGGACTGTACGTGTTGCTTACGCAGTGGTGACACATTTCTCTGAGGAGCAACACACTCGCATTCCCAGCACATTCCAAAAGATAACTCTGGTGCTGTGGTAAAATGCTATCTCACCCCATTGTCACCTAACTCAGTACAAGCAAAGGGTGAACTCGGGAGAGATGCATCAGAATTAATCTACAGGGAATCACATCCTCAAAAAATTCCTATCAGCTTCCTTGTTAAAGCCCAGCTGTGTTTTCTGCTTGTGTTTTTCTCACTGGATGTGCAAGTTAATATATTCCTAAATAATTTTCCAGAGAAGTTTTGTTTTGTTTTCCAGTTTCACAGAATGGTCGAATGGATTTTCCTCAGACTTTCTCCCAGAAGCCATTGGCTGAGCATAGTGATGGAAAATTTCAGCCTAGAAAGTAGAACCTTTCAGAAACTCAGGAGCAAGGGAAAACACTGGACTTGGAACAAAAACTGTTTTGAAGCCCTAACTACAATACTACGTCAACACCCATGTGGGTGCTATGGTACAGACATAGCATTGATTTACACATGCAAGTTTTGAAGCTGAGGCAATCAGTGTTAGTTATTTTATGGACCAGTAGCACAAGAAAAACAGAAGATGCACACAGCTGGGTTGTGCTGCTGGCCTGATTTGACTCACCAGACTTTCTCAGGAAATGCTTGAGCGTGTTTCATTCAGTAGGTACAGCCGGCAAGCCTGGACAGAGCACCCCTCTCTGTTTGATGTGGTTCCTAGGGCTTGCACATCCTTTGTATCACACAGGCTCGTGGGCGCTCAGGGCAAAATGAAATTGGCTGATGATTAAATGGCAAGCAAATACAGTGGCACCCTCCAAAAATCCTCTGATACTCTTAGAACATACAAATCAGAGCTTGGGTGACAAACTCATCTCTCAGTTCACTCCCCAAAACCACATGGTGGTGCAGAGGATGAGAAGGAGCAAATCTAAGGCAAGAGACTTTGTAAGCACCCATCTCTGCAGGGACATCATCATTCATCTTCTGTATGAGAGTCAGGAGAGGACTTGCTTGTGGGGGCAGGCAGCAAAATCGTTTCAAATCATCCTGGATGTGTGAGGTAGCCTTCCTATTTTGCTTTTCACCCTCTGTGAAAAACTTCTGCTGATAGGTAAGAGAGGGTTTGCTAACACAGCCTTAGCCATTGGATTGCAGCTCACACTGCTTCATAGGGAAGAGCTCTGAAGCCTAATTGTGCAAGAACAAGTGCTCACAGAATAGCAATAACTGTGTCCTTTCATGCTGTGGAACAATTATTGCTGTCTTATAATACCAGCAGCAGCTCAGGAGAAACCCATTTGTTGCTGATGCAGTTTGAAGCAGGAAAAATAGTTAACTTAAACAGAAGCAATCTAAACAAAGTGGCCTTTGGCCTCAGTGGCCAGAGCTCCTGTGTTAATTTACAGCTTGGACCACCAGTTGCCAAGATGCTTTTTAGTCTTCAGGTTGGTGAACTGGTTTTTGGGTTCTGTGCAGAAGGTGGTTATTTTTTTGAAAACTTTGATCTGTAATGAAAGAAAAATACTTATTCATTTTACATTTAAAAGGGAGAATATCTAGCCATTCCTTTGAGAGTAGGAGAGGGATTGATTCTTGCATAAGCTTAGCATAAATACCCGGAGTAGAGAAAATGTATGTTCCCTACCCTAAATGCTTGTGGTTGCTTTGTCGTTCTCGTTTCCTATAGAGGGTGCCCTTGTTTCAAAAATTCCCCAGTCTGGGGTTTCTTCTGTCAAAGGGTTGCCTTTAAAGCAGGTCTTCAAGTTAGGTGGTCCAGTCCAGTTAGTAAATGCTAAGCAAGGTAGAAGACAGCATGATTAAACAAGATAACATTACTTATTTTCCCTGCTGTACAAGTCAAGAGAACTGCAGACATTAAAGATCAGGAGGCAGCAGCTGCTCTCCTTGGAGTCTCCCATTACACAGACCCTGCACAGAGCCTCACCAACAGGCTAAAAACACTTTTCAGAGTTTCATTCTTTCTTTCCTTTGAAAAAGAAGAAGCCAAAGGACTGTTTACATTTGCATTTTAAAGCCCATTTATGCAAAAACCTTCCGCTTTGTACTGAAAATTGGAAAGAAGCTGCACCTGATATTTATAAGAGTTAACACCTTAGGTGCATTTTAAACAAATCAAATGAAGTACAATCAAGCACTGGATAGGTTTTTCTACTGGCACGTTGGCAGCAATGACTCAGTGCTGGAAGAGGAGATGCTTGATCTCTGCAGCTGTCCAGCCCAATAACCTGCTCATGATCTCCTCCTTCCTGCAGAGCCTTCCATTTAAAAGGCAGCAGGATATTACTTGAGGGAGATGCTGGCACAAAAGGCACAACACAGCCACTTTCCGTTCCTCTCTTCCCTTCCGTTCTTCCCTTCACTGTTTATGTAGATGATGAAAATTGCCATCAACTGTCCTCAATAGGTGTCCTTCTTCTTCACCAGCACCTGGTGTCATGAAGCCTGTATCCCAGCTCTATCCTGACATTCCATTTGGATACATTTTTTAAGTGCTCAAACTTGAATGATTTTGAAAGGAGATAGCAACAATGACATCAGGTTCCTGAAAGTACAGTGTTGGCTAAGCACTGTCAATATTTGAGAATTTTGCAGCTAAACGTCTGCATCTGCCTTAGAGAAGAGGCAGTTGACCCTTCAAGCATTGTGGAAACCCACACCACCCCCAAGATTCAGCTGCAGGCTGAGGAGAAACCAAACTCTCCCACCGCTTCAGCTTCAGGCTGCTGCATTTGCAAGTGACACTCCTGGCTATGATTTCTACCAGTGTTCAGCAGCAGCTGTGCCCCCAGCTGGGAGCTTTCACTTTCTATTTTTAAAATCAGTGAAATCAGGAGCATATGTGGCCTATAATTTACCATGTATTTTTAATAATAAAATCCACTCAGCAGCATATCAGTCTGTAATTCTGTGCAGGAGATGCTTTGTTCCCTAGGAGGTCCTTTATCAGGGTTTAATATACTTGCATCTATTGGGGGACTGATGTCCTCTGCAATTTGCCATCATCAAAGTGTACAGCACATCACACAAAAAGCCTAAATCATACAGAGTTTGTTGCCCAGGACTAGGCTCAGAAGCAAATAAGTGAAAATAGCTTCTCACTTTGGTGCAAAATTGGAAACAGTGCATGAGAGCCAGTTACACCCCAGATATTACCTTATTCCTGGATTGTGACAATAGTTAGTGAATACAATATATTTTGTTTCACATTTGTGAATTTAAGTAGTTTGTTCATTTAAGTGCACATGTATTTTAAGCATTGTTATATTTTCAGGTAGCTATTTCTAGCTAGAAGACAAAATGCAACAGGAGAAGGAGGAAGAAAAGAAAAGTAAATAGTATCTGGCTAAGGGTGAAAAGAAAACTGAGATGAATGTCAAAGAAACACTGTAGGGGATATAATTTTTGCTTGCCATAAACAAGGAGACAAGTCTTTGGGACTTACAGAGCCAATTCATAATGGTTTGGTTTTTTTCTTCTTGCCCCTTAGAATTAAGACTACTTTTTTCATTTCAGAGAGGTGTACATCACATGTGCTACAGCCTAATCTGGGCGTCCATCAAAACTAGGCCTGCTTCTGACTCGGGCTGCTCTAATGTTTACATTGAAAGGTTTTAGAATAATTTTTTGTTGAAGGCAGTAGAGTTACATATGTCACCTGTAAGAAAAACTAGAATGGCAAATCACACAGGTCTTGAAAGGAATGCAGCATGTTTCAAACGTCCCTACACAGGCAGGTAAACAACTAATTATATAGCAACCCTTCTGCTGTTCCCATGTGTGTAAAGGTTCTGGTTTTTGCCAAGGGAGCTTTTTATGTTAATTGTCTTCCTATGTAAGTTTAAAAGGCTACCCAGAGGTTTCTACATTCTCTCCCATGGGTGCTTAGAAGACCTGAGTAGGCTTATGAGGTTCTGTTTATGAATTATCTCTGACGTTTAAAGAGTGCTTGTTTCTCATTTGCTTTGCCTTATTATGATCTGCTGTAATCAGTTAAACCCTAAGGTTTCCCGTGGGGACCATCCATCCTCTGAAGTGTCAATGCAGAGGATACATGTGTCCCTGAGGTGCCTCTGACTTGCAAAGGCACCAGGTCTTGCAAAGGCTTCTCACACATTCTCTGTATATTCGCTGTCAGACTATGCCCAACAGCCTTTCCTCTTCCTGGAGGTGTTAGGTGGACTAAAACCTAGTTGGGCCTCCATTCCTGGTGTAACTGATGATGGCCGTATTGTCACCCATGGAATGAAACTGATATTCAGTTTCTCAGTGAGGTTTATATTATATCAGTGCACTATATTGTAATTGTTGTTGCTGCCTGAAATGGAGAGTGGAGGAATGGGTAGAAAAATCCTGCCTACCTACCTGTGTAGAAGTTGTCATATCCCATTTATAATTTCACTACAATGCTGCATGGAAAGGGACGAGAATAAGTGTTCAGACGACTGTTTTGGGGCCCTACATCTAGGATCTGTGAAATGATATCTTTGACTTGGAGGCCTGAGTATGAGTGAGATGGGCAATGAATTCTGTCCTCAGGACTAGGATGTCCTGGCAGGACAACCAGGGAAAGCTTCCCAAGCTGCTGCCTAGCTCACAGGTATACAGAGAAGCCAGCATCTAAGACAGACAGGCCTGTGCCTTTGAACAGCTCTAAATTCTTGTGAAATAAAATTATGTCAAGCAGAAAAGACTGGATCCTGTTGGCAAACACCAGGAGTGGAACAAAATTGATGAGAATGATGTGGACAAAGCTGCTAAGCTGAATATCTCTAGACCTTGGAGCCAGAATTGTTTTCCCCAGTGAGATCTTCCCTGCTTTCAAGCTTCTGGGAATGGTGTTGCTGACAGGTTTAACCCAAAGGTTAGCTGGTGAAAAACAAACACAACCTCATAGCATCATATTTGGCTTCTGCTCAGTCATCAAATTGCATTTGTGTCTTATTCACTTCTCTCAAAATATTTCCAGTTTTCATACTCAGCCAGTTATCTGTAAAACTCACCACTAGTAACTGTTGCACTGGGACCTGTTTGATGTCTTCCTTAATGGCATGGAGTAAGGAAATCAAGTGCACCCCTGGCAGGTTTGCAGATGACACCAAGCTGAGGGGACAGTGGCCCACCTGAAGGCCATCCAAAGGGGACCTGGACAAGCTTGAGGAGTGTCCCATGGGAACTTCAGGAAGTTTAACAAGAACAAGGGAAGGTGCTGCACCCAGGTCAGGGCAAGCCCTGGGATCAGTCCAGACTGGGGATGAGCAGATGGAGAAACCCTGGCAGAAGGATCTGGGGATGCTGCTAGCTGAGAGCTGGCCATGCCCTGGCCACTGGGACCCAGAAGCCCCCTGTGCTGGGCTGAGCCCCCAGCATGGGCAGCAGGGGAGGGCAGGGGGGGATTCTGCCCCTTTGCCCTACTCAGGTGAGATCCCCCCACCCTGCAGAGCTGCCTCCAGACCTGGGATCCCAGCACAGGAAGGATGTGGAGCCATTCTAGAGGAGGGACACCAAGGTGATCAGAGGGATGGAGCAGCTCTGCTGGGAGGAAAGGCTGAGGAAACTGAGATTGTTGTGCTTGGAGAAGGAAAGGCTCCAGGGCACATTTCAGTACTTAAAGGGAGCTGAAAACAAAAATGGAGGCAAATTTTTTATCGAGGCCTTTTTCAACAGGACAAGGGAGGATGTTTTTAAACTGAAGGAAGGTCAATTTAGATTAGATTTAAGGAAGAAATCTTTTACAATGAGAGTGGTAACACCAGAATAAGTTGACCAGAGAGGTGGTGGATGCCTCATCCCTGAAAAAATTCGAGGTCAGATTGGATTGAGCTCTAATCTGATGTCGTTGAAGATGTCCCTGCTCATTGCATGGGAGGGAGGAGTAGCTGACCTTTAAATGTTCCATCTGATCCAAACTATTCTATGATTCTATGATCCCTGTCCAGGGAATCACTTATTTACAAGAGCAGTGCTCAATATTCACAACCTCAGTTCTGCTCAGAACTGAGTAAACAAGGCTCTGGAGAACCAAGAAAATACTTTTGCTTTTACAACTGTTCTCCTCTAGCATCATCTGATGTAAATATGGTCGACTCACTTTAAAGACAAGTGGAAACTGAAAAATAGCTTGCTAATAATGTCCCATGCTTGAACCTGCTTTGGCAGTGGAATAGATAAGATAATGTAATAGAGCTTTTCCATCTCTGGTTTCTGAAGTCACCATATGATCCAGGAAATGGTGAATCAACAGGTTACCAGATACTTCTACTTTGTTTTGCTGGCTTCTTTACTTGCTCTGTATATCCTGATTAACTTGGGAATAAAAGAAAACCCCAAAACATATGATGCAAGTAGGGAGATATAGAGATCTGAGGCAAATGAGGTTAAATAAAAATTTCTTATAGCACACCTGAGAAGGTAATTAATTCTGAGCTGTGCTTTAGGTTATCTGGCGGACCTGGTTCAAAAATCTTCCTGAACCAGGCACATGAAATCAGAAACAGTTTTCATCCACGCAAAATGCCTTCCATATTGGCAGCAAATTGACTGTCTTTCAGATCACAAAGGCAGCATCCTTCCCAGAGGTGGGCATGCATGAGGATTGCCTGATTTTTGTTAGTTAGGACAGGAAAGTGAAGGATTAGTGGTTGGAGTAACAGTTAGTCGAAGTCCTGGGATAGTTTGTGTGCAGAGAGGCACTCAACATTGCCAATGCATGAGGAAACTCCTTGGTTTTGAAGCCTGAAGCTTTCCTACACAGGGGTTACCAAGTGGTTTAATTTCTTTGACAAACACAAACCTACAAGGAGCTAAGAAGAAAGTAACTTAGTTATATTCACTTTTTGACGTGAGGTAGAATTTCAGCTCATTTTCCTGGCAATGAAACAGTCTCAAAGCAGCCATTTTTCTGTGTCCCATTTATAATGATATTCCAAGAACAAAAAAGGACAAAAGAGCCTACCCATCTCATAAAATGTGACTACGAGGTGCTTAAACCCTCTGATAAAAGAAGAAAGAGGAATTGAGGTTGAGGATTGGGACAGAGACTTCCAAAAGTCAGAACTACAGGCAGAAAAGAAAGAATCCAGACCAAGGCACCCCTTTTTTATCTCCTGTTATGCCAGGGGAGGCTACTACTCCGATGAAACAGTGGAAAGTCAGAGGTATAGAGGAGACTCTGAGCAAAACTGAATGTGAATGCTGATGTCGGCAGCAGGTGAAGCAGCACAGGGCAGAAGGTTCCAAGTTGCTCCAGTCAAGCTGGCACATCCACATGGCACAGAGCCTTTCTGTGATACTAGATCAGGTCCAGAAGTACAGCTCAGCAACCTCAGCTCTCCCGCTCATTCCATGGCACGGTGAAAATAAACCCATTGTACCACCGGGGCTGAAATGCTGAGCCATTATTTTTCTTTCATAATGTCTGTTTCCAAACTGGCTGTGCCTCTGTGCAAGGTGTAATGTGGGTAACATTCACTGTGAAACACTGGCAGGGAGTGGGCCATTTTCTAGGAGGCTTCCTTCCTCGCTGGCAAAGAGAAAATACCTCCTTCACACCCCCACACAGGCCCTCCCAGAGGAACAAAGAACAGAGCAGTGCCTTCTCCAGACGTGCACTTGCCAGATCTGTTCTTTAAAGGGCCTGCAAGCCCCTGGGAACACCAGGAGCACTGCCTAGAATGCCATATATATCCTACAAGATGCATTAATTCATGAGTGTGCTGTCCTTCTAACCTAGAGTGTGGCTGCAGCCTCTTCTGAGACTGTCCCAGGGAGAAACTGCTCCTGGCTGCATGTCCCACAGGACTGTGACATCACCCAGGAGCACTGACAAATGTCATTGGCTGGCTGGAAACTGTGACTCTGGAAAGCACAGTCCCTTTCTCCACATCACCACTTCCACCCCTGGCTCTGCCCATGGTGTCATCTGCTCAGCAGAAGGTCTGGGGAACTCTGCAAAACAGAGCTCTGCCTCTCACAGCAGGGGCTGAGCTCTGCATTAAGCCTGTGTAGGAAGATTAAAGAGTAAGAAATATTAGGATCTTTTGTATCCTACCTCCCTTTGTGCAAGTAAATGGCTCCTAGGAGGAGACAGAAGACCTCACCTTAAGCATTTTCCAGAAAGTAAGCTAGCAAGCCCCGCTACCCAAGTTCTGCTGTTAATGTAAATTGTCAGGAATTATCCTTTTAAGAGATAAAGGGGAGAGAAGGAACAGAGAATATGATTGTGCCTTGCAGCCAATTTTAGAGGGAAGCTGATCTGGGTTTGGCATAATGCAGGCTCAAATTTCACCTGTAAAAGCCCTGTAGACATTAAAAAAACATTCATTATCCACCCAGACACAAAAAACTCATTATGCAGTATTTTTCCAATTTTGCTAACTATGTTCCTGCTGAAGGACAGTATTACCTGCTTCCTTCAGATTGCTTGCAGCTCATGGGGGTTTGCTTTTAATGACACAGAAAGTTCTTGGCTGGGCTTCTCCCAGATGACCATGGACCTACCTGTATGGATTCCTGGTTCCTCTTTAAAGTGTTCGGGTACAACATGATCCCAAGGCTTGGCCATCTTTGCCATTTCTTGGGATATTCACACATAACAATCAAGTGACTTGTTGCCCATAGCCAAAAGAGTTCAAGTAGAATCTGATAGCCCAAGGGAGGCATTTTCCACGTTTCTGAATATAAAAAATCCTGTGCTGTCTAACAAAGGACACCAAATGTCTTCCATGATCTATTTAGCCATTTTTCTACAATTGCCCTTCTGCATGGTAGAGAAAGGTCTATCTTGAATTTGATGATAAATGTAGACATCCCTATTAAAGGCTTAGCTGGACCCTATAATTAGATATGATTTCAATTGTGCTTAGACTTTTATTAGCACTTTGGCTTCAGGAGGAAATGTATTGTAACTGACTTTAAGCATGACATCACAGCAATACCTCCAAGAACCACAGACAGTGTTTTTTCTTGAGCAAAGGCAGCAATTGTACCTCATGGCCAGATGTTAAGAGAAGTTTTGTCACTTCATTACGCTGCAGGGCACAGGTACCACCCTGGGTGTGCTGCCTGCCAGTCATCTCTGGGCTGCAACCAGGGTCCTGCCATCTGAAGGCACCAAGTCTGTCTGCCTACCCTGGTCTCAACATCCCCCTGCAACTCTGGGTTGGGGACAGAGTGGTTGGAACATGCCTGGTGGGAAAGGCCCTAGGGGTGCTGGTTAACAGTGGCTGAAGGTGAGCCAGGTGTGGTCAGATGGCCAAGAAGGTCAATGACACTTAGCTTGGATTAGAAAGCAATGATTGTCCCCCAGTACTGGGCACTGGTGAGGCCACACCTCAAATCCTGTGTCCAGTTCTGGGCCTGTCACTGCAAGATGGACATTGAGGGGCTGGAGCGCGTCCAGAGAACAAAATGGAGCTTGGGAATGATTTGGAGTACAAGCCTGATGAGGATTGGCTGAGGGAGCTGCAGGGCCTCAGCCTGGAGAAAAGGAGGCTCAGGAGGAACCATCTCACTGTTCTGACAGGAGGGTGCAGCCAGGTCAGGTTGGTCTCTTCTCCCAGACCACTAGCAACAGAACAAGGGGAAATGGCATCAAGCTGCACTAGGGGAGGTTCAGGTTGGGCATCAGGGGATTTTTTTTCCTGGAAAGGATTGTCAAACATTGGAACAGGCTGTCCAGGGATGTGGTAGAGAACCCATCCATGGAGGTGCTCAAGAAACAACCAGACTCAGTGCTTGGGTCTAGTTGATGTGATAGTGTTTGGTCAGAGGTTGAACTCAACCTTTGAGATCTTTTCAAACCTAAATGATTCTATGACTCTATGGCTGCGTGGACAGGACCTTATCGAGGTAACACCTGGCTTTTTTTGGTTGCATGACTAGTCAGAAATTTCTACCCAAGTTACCCCATCACAGTATGCCTCCAACTTCTCTGAGGATGCTCTGCAAAGACCTTACACCAGAGCCATGCTGGTAGGAAGGAGGAATTGTGTGGCACATGGCAGGGAGTTTGCTCTGGAGCTGAGCTTCCCAAAGATGTGGCATGTTCTTACCCTGTGAGCAGGTAAAGGTGTCCTTTGGCTCGTGCATATGTGTGACAGCTGCTGCCTGTTCTATCAGAGCTGAGTGCTTTTGGGAACCCTCACTCTAAGCATGTTGCAGCTTTTTTCCTCAAGAGCCAAAGGTAACTTGGAACTACATTTTTTTTCTAAGCAACATAACTCTAGCTTGAATATGTTCTTCTGTGGAGCTCTAATTTAACAAAAGCAGGCACTGGCAGTAAGCAATGCTTAATAAAACAGCTTAACACTACCCAGGTTCCCACAATGTGAAAGCACAACAGAAAGAGAGTTGTAGGGGAGGATTTTCTTGCCATGGCTAAAGGCATCTTGCACTGAAAGGGTTTTTCCCTGTGCAGATTCCTCAGAAGAAAATAGGATGGTAGACTCAGCGGGACACAGTAGATGAATCACCTCTTATCTGGAAACCCAGGTCCCAGAGTGGATGGGTGGCAGACAATTTGGTGCCATGCAGTATGAGATGGTCCCAGAACCAGAGAGAAGCTGTGATGTGATGTCAAGTGAAGTGCCAGCCCTGCACTGACGGACTGTGAGACGGGAGACAGCCGAGGGAATTTTCAGCCAGAGATTGTGAGACTTGGCAAGTCTGGGGCTGGCACTGCAAAGCTGTTGCAAAAACTAGCTTGAGGTGACAGTGTTGTATTTAAAGAATCTTGTATTTTTTGTACTTAAAAAGACAGCAGAAAAATCACCAGCCTCAGGATTTCTTCAGCTGTATCGTCACTTGTAAACTCTTGTGAAGCTGTGTTTCAAGGTAAGGGCAAAAACGTAAGGAAGTGAATGAAGGGTATTCGATTGTTTTCCTGCAGGTTTTGGTCTGTGCCTCTCCCACTAGGTGGCTGAATGCCTATTACAGAAGTAGCATGGCAAACCTTTGCACATACATGCCTCACCTGTGAGGATTAAAACAAATGTTCTTCAATCCCATGTTTATTTCTCCGAAGGGCATGGAGGCAAGCAACAAGAAAAGTATTTGGAGGTGGATCCCCTGCACACTCTACCAAAGATTCTTGCCCTCTGTATTGTTCTTCTTCTCCCACACTTGGTCTTTATCTGTTTTTCCTCTTGAACCCTAGAAGTTTTTATCTGGTTTTCCTCTTGAACCCTAGAAGTTTTCTTTTTCCATGAGTTCTGATGCTGTATACATACAATGCTACAATTTAAGATTAGGAGAGGAGAATTCCTATTTTTAGTTCCAGCATATAAAATGTTATCTGGGGACAGGTCATTTTGTCCTAAGTGATCAAGCAGAAAAAGGATATGGCAAGAAATCAAACCTTCGAAAGGATATTCATGTGGTTAAGGCATTAGCCTGTTAATTCTTGAGATTTGTGTTCCTTTTCTGGCTCTCTGACAGCCTTCTTAGGCCCCTCATGGGTTAATTTCTGTTTCTCCCTTCTCTTCCTGCAGTACGGGGATAATGCTAACTTATCCAACAGCTTGGTTGCAATGAGGATAAATTAATTACTCTGTGACAGATTTTCAAACACATTAGTGCTTGCTGCCACAACAAAGCCTTTTATGTAAACAAATACCCCTGGGAAAACAAGAGGCTGGATTTAAAGATTGCTTTTGAGATAAATTCCTATACCAGCACTCCCACCATGGGCACACACCCACACCAAAGGGAGAAAAAACGGGACAAATGTATGGTGTCATGCTTTAAAGATCTTGAAAATCAGCCAAATCTGTGAAATGTTAAGGAGACTTAATGCAATACTTATACATCCTGGGGCTAGTTCTCAGGAATGCTGGGTACCCTCTGCTCCCCACTGACTATGAGTTGTTGGCATTCGGCAAATTCAGACTGAAAATAATCATTTAGTGAACAAAGGGCATTTGAATTAAACATTCCTCAACCGGTGCATTTTCACAAATGCAAAAGCCCTTAACCATAAGAAGTTCTACAAAGCTTAACTGCTGTAACATCTGCATGCTTGTCAATTTGTATCTTAAAATACTAAACAGGTACTGATTATCTCTTTTCTCCCTCTCTGATTGTTCCCCCAACCCATGAAAATGTCCTTGTGTGGCTCCCAAGAAGGCAGCCAGGGAAGAAAATAGCATGAGGATTTTGCCATTATTTTATAAAGATGGCCTTGGGTCTCCCCTTCTCCCTTATATGCATTCTGAAGTCCCAAAGCTTCAGCAGCCTGTAAGCACACCCCAAAACCCACTGGCAGATTGGAATCCTTCTCCCTTGCACCCATTTTCCTTCATAAGATATGGGGAGAAGAATGTGATTTTCCACTTGGTCAAAACCAATGTGACAGCTTTGAGTTTCTTGGAAAAGCAGCTGGTTTATTTCTACCTGAAAATGGAGTTTAATTCCTTTCTGATCTGAGACAGCTTTTAAAACTCAATTAACAGTAACACCTGGCTTCTGAGCATGTGTTTGAACCAACTCTTCCCTATCTCAAAACATGTCGCCTTTGAGGAAGTTTACACCCAGACCTGAGCTCGGTGTGGAACCGTGGATAAAATCTTTAGTTTGAGTGCGTGTGGGAGTGGGATTTTATAGGTTCAGAGTGGGATTTTATAGAGGACCAGGGTGCGATGGTGGGAGCTGCTGCTGGGGAAGCAGCGTGTGACCGGATGTGGCCTCACCGAGGCCGGACAGGCCTGAGGGCCGGCGTGACGCTCCCCTCTCTGGCAGAGCCTCCAGCCAGGCCCGGGTGGATCAAAACCTGACAAACAAACCCGAGCCAAGCCCGGGCTGAAAGGCACACAAAGCTCATGCCCAGAGCGCGAGCCCCCATCCCTCATCCACGCCTCACGGAACATTTGCTGGGAGCAGCGCATGCCGAGCGCGCGGCGCGCAGGAAGGGAAATGCCGCAGGGGCCGTCAATACTGCGGGCCCTGTTTACCAACCAGGGCACGCTCCCTTGGCTTGGCCGCATCGCCCCTCCTCGCTGGTGACCGCCTTTGCCTCAGACCCACCTCAGAGCTCTGTTTTTTTTGGCGGGGCCTGCGACCCCGGGCAACCCAGCCCGGTGTTTGAGCCTTGCCCAGCGCGTTGCAGAACGGAGAACACACGGGTTTTTGTTTCAAAGATATTGCTTAAAATAACTCCATCTCTAGAAAGTTGAAGTTGGACACCACCCCCTTCCACCTCTTTCGCCTCACTCTCCCCTCTTTGCACAGCTGTGGCTCCCATAGGGACCTAAAGACAGATGTGCCATGAGGATCTGGTTATCGTTGCTTGTTCCCACCCCCACCAAAAAAAAAAAAAGAAGAAAGAAAAAGTATTTCTTTCTCTGAGCTGCTGGACAACAGCAAGTGTCTGTGAGAAGAAGGGGGGAAGTAAAGCATTGGCTGAAAAACATCCTCTGCTCCCTTTCCATCCTCCCCCCCCCGTCATCCTGTGCTCTCTTCAAACACGTTTTTAAACATACCAGTTTTGGTCTGGTTTCCTGGATGGCACATCTTCATGTCTAGCTGGGCTCCATCCATTTCCTCATGAGACAGGGTAGAACCAAGGTGACAATATTGATGAAACATTTTGAACAAGGGGAATGGGTGAGGAAACCCTCCCAGGAAATCAGTGGAAGTGGGGCAAGGGACTACTTTTATTGAAAGGCATTGAGCAAATCTGTTTCAGGAGAGAAAAGGTAATTTATATTCTAGAGACATAATTTGGCATTTCCTCTTGTTTGTCCTACCAAAATGATGAACTGACTAGTTTCATTTTATTTTATTTATTTTTTATTTAAAATTCAGTACCTGAATTTGCCCATGTTTCATTTTCTTTTGCGGTTTCGAGGTGGGCGAGTTAAAATGCCTGCCTCACCTAGAGTTCAGAAGCAACCAAGTTACTTCCACTTCTGGAGGGTCCTGTATTTTATTCCAAATTGGCACAAGATCTGTTCAGTTATTCTTAGCCTTCCTGACACCTTTTTGCTTTTGTTACATTAATGCATGGATGTGAAGAGGGAAGGGACTCTGGCTTCTGGATCCTGTTCCACTGAGCTGCTAATTCACATTAAGAAAGGTCAAGTCTAATAGAGCACTGCCTTATGCTGGGGCCAAGAGGAAAAGGAGTTCATTTGAAAACTCACTTTCCAGGTGTATTAACCCCTTCAAGTGCCATTAGGCTGCATATCTGTCACAGCAGCAGCTCTTTTATGGAGAAGCCCAGATAAACTGGCTTATTTCTCAGCTTTCAACTCCAATTCTCTCTAGCTCAGATCACATCTCTGCTATGTTCCTACTGCTGCTTAATCTCACCTTGTATCAGGCTGTTGCCTGTCAGGAGTAAAGACTCTCCTCCCTACTAGGGTGTGGAGTCTGTACATGTCTGTTTATTTATCAGGGCACTCTATGCAGAGTGAAAAAAGGCAGCAAAACCAACTAAACAGGATCACTTAATCAATTTTTTTTTTAATAGGCAAATGCAAAGCTACCTTCTTGAGTGCAGTTGGAAGAGTTTTACTTGTTGGAGAAACCTAGAAGGGTGAAGAGATACCATGCACAGGGGAGTTGATTTTTGCTACTTGTGTTCCAGCTGTGAAATAAAGGACCCGAGCAGCCTAAAGGTCCTGGCTTCTGCCTGACACCCTGCATATGTGATTGTAAAATATGATGACAAAAGAGAGGGAGGTTGGATGGCTGCTCAGAAGGTGCTTAGGGAAATGGAAACAAAGTTCATCAGCTGACGGACAGAAATACATCTGTTTATCTTGAACAGAAGTAAGAGGTATGAGGAGTGAAAGAAAATTTGCTTTTGTTGAAAAAGAGAAATACAGATCATGGTATTTGGCCACAACACAAAACCTGAAGCTGATTTGAACACTTTAAGAAAACAGAACTCTGGGCTCAGCCTCAAGGGAAAGAACAAACAATTTACTTTTCACTCTATCTCAGGTCAGACCAAGTTAAGAAATGCTCTTCTGTGACAGGGACAGTGCATGATGAACAAAACAAAGCAAAACTACCACTCTGGGTGGTTCTGTAGAGAGCTTGGTACTGACCTGACTTCTGTAAGGGGAGAGCCCCAGGCAGTTTAGTAAACGTAGATGCACAGCCAACATTGGCTTGCAGTGCCCAAATGAACTTGTTAAAATACAAAAAGACTGCAAAAGGAAATGAAAACAAAACAAGAGAGATATCCCAGCTGTGCATATTCTACTCTTTCAGGATGTCTACTTCTACAGGGAACCTTTCTCCTTAACCTCAAAACAGTTCATTTTCAAATCTTTTTTTCGAAGAGGAGCTACTTTAGTGGTGGGGTTTTCTTCTAAACATACGGTGTTTAGTTTATATCTTGGAGTGAGACTACATGTGCAATATTTTTTATATATACTTCTATGCACATGGGAACACAACGGTTCTTGAACCATTTAATGGACGCTGTGTATGATGACCTTTGCAAAGCTTCTCTGGACAGTGGCAATCTCAAATAAAACCTGGAGCTAGCACTAGCATTGTCACAATACACCAAATGTCCCTTTCCTCACAAATAAGGACTGGTGAGAAGCCATACTGACCAGGTGACACACTGGGGAGCAGTGGTGACATTTGCTGGAGAGCAAAGGGATGAATCCCGAGTTGGCGGCACACGGTGCTCCTGGTCAGCGCTGCCCTTTTCCAGGCACTCTGACGCCCCACGAGGCTGGCAGGCACCCTCCCTCCAGGAGGGGAACTCCCTCAGTGTTGGCTGGGAGAAGAAATTCAAGTCTTTGCCCTGTGTCCTTCGAGAAAACAAGAATCTCTCAGTTTGCGTTTATGAGAAGATTTCACATTTGATTCCAGCTGGAGGGAAATAGAGAAAAAACACACCCTTTCCTTAGCCAGGCTGGAGGTTGTCTGCACACACAGACTGGGACTGTAGGTTATTCCACAACGGTTTGAGTATGCCCCACTTCCCAGCCCTGCCAAGAAAGTCTTGATCCCAGGGGAAAGCAGCACATCCTCGGGTGTGAAGGCCTCGGAGGTGGGCAAAGCACGAGGTGTGGCTGAGACAGGCTTTGTGCCACTCCATTTGGCACAGCTAATGACAAGGTTCCCCTTTGGCTTGCCAGGAGGGGCTGCTGCCTGCAGAGCACCTTCAGTGTGTAGCTCAGCTGTGAGAATATGCATGTTGGGAAAGTCTGCTCAGGGCTTTCGTCGCCGGTTATTGGTTTCATGAAGGCCAAGGCATTTTTGCGCAGAATCAGAAATCCTAGAAAGAGTCCCAAAGCACAAAGTTGTTCAAAATCTGAACTGTTTCAGAGGGAAGAGGCTGAGTTCAGGCTGTTATAGATGGAGGATGCCAAGTCTGGATCCAGACATTGATTTCTTGAGAAAAGCTCACATGTGAGAGTGCAATCTCTTCCCCAAAGGAAATAAGGGTGAGATATGCAGTTCAAATTTTGCCATACCTTATATGTTCATAAATGTGAAGCTCCAGGTGAGACATCTCTTGATATCAACCAGGGACTCCCCAGGTGCAGGCATAGGACAAGAGCCAGCAGTCCAGCTGGCCTTGCAGCCCTCTCCAGCTTTGAAGGACAGGATCTGCTTTGGAGAGAAATGGGAACTCAGATGGGAAGAAGATGGGAACCAAAGTGAGCACAAATTGTGCAGGGGTGGGAGAAAGCAGGAGGATCAAAGAGATGTCACCCTGAAGTCCCAATTCTCACTAATTTTCTTTAACGTGCTGCTGTGAGTAAAATACCTGGAAAAATGGCATTTTGTGTCACCTCTGTCCTGCTCACCTTTCTGCTCAAAAAGGGAGCATCTGTTACAGCGTCCGGTCTGCACTAGTGGGTGTGGTAAATGGTTTCATATAGCACCAGCTGTGGGCTCCAGCAGGATAATGTTTAAACACCTCTGTGCTGTTTTCTTTATCTTCTATTGTTGTCCCACATTCTGCCATGGCCTGCAGCAAGGCTGGGGAGGAGGGCAGGACAATTAGATGCAGAGCATTAATGATCACGATAAGAAGAACTGATGCTGAATGCAATTCCCATTTCTCATTATTATGCTACTGTAGCTATGGTTTGGCTGTCCTCCTGGCCTTGGCAAACACGATCCACTTCATCTCCTGCTTCTCCTGTTGGCCGGGCTCCCATCCTTCTCTTGGCTCCTGCAGCCAAACTCCTGGCTGGCTGCAGTAATCCCACATAATATTTCACGCAAATTTATATGAAGCCCGTTACAAAGCTCAGCAAGGAGACACTGTTTCTTTTTCTTGATACAATTAATCACTTGTAGCTCTGCTCCAAGGACCAGCCTGTCTCCTGTGTAACTGCTCCTTTCTGTCAGCTGGGCTGAGAAAGTGCAGTACCACCGAGGGCAGGGAGAAACCCGTCTCTCGCTCCCTCTGCCACAAAACCCCAGGTGAAATCACTCTCCTGAAAAGGCCCCCTGCCTCCCTCCTACCTGTCTCACACAGTTCTGGAGTGAGTGCTGGCAGAGACCCCCACCTTGTCCTGCAGCCCACCCTCCCTCCCTGCAGCCCGGGCTGCCCTCCTGCCTGCTCAACACCTTGGTGAACACACTCCAGCTGCTCCCCTTTCTCATCCTGTTGCTGGGAATATTGCATGGGATTGCTCTTGCCTCCTTTGGTTTCCATTGCTTCATGCTGTCTAGTTAATCTTTTGGTGCACAACTCCTTCTTCACCCCTCCTTTCACTGCCCTCCCTACCCCCCTAAGTCTTTTCAAGTATTTCTAGTGTTGTGGCTATTTTGTTTTTGTTTTTTGTTGTTTTCTTTTAAATACCCCAGAAAGTTAACCCATAGTCTAATGTTTCTGTGGCTAAACAGAAGACCCAAGTCTCTGGGCTCATCAATCCAGGACCTCACACCAGTACTGAAATTCAGAGAAACAGGAAGAAAAAATGGATCTCTTTTTGGCTTGTAACTGTGGGTGTCCACTCCTTCACTCGATACTTCCTTGCTTGGGTCCCTCTGGCACATCTCCCACTTTCTTGTCTTCCTCCTTGTCTCAAGTACAGCATGAAGAAGTAATTAACAAACACATGCTTCACAAAAACCTGTATCTCCCTTTTTAGTATCAGGCCCAGAAAGCAGTTGAAAGATGCAATCTGTTTTCTGCTATTCCTACAAAATTTGGGGTGGTCTTTGGGTTCAATAAAAGATAGTAAAGGAAAAAGAAGTTTAATTATGTGTTTAGGAATTCTTAAGACAAATGCAAGAAGAACTGGCTGTATTTATTTTTCAAGCTTAGTACCCAGAATGTCCCATTTTCCCTCCCAGAATAAACTCAGGCCATGTGTGGTGAAAGAAGGAAACTAAATAAGAAGTTGGCTTTTTTCTCTTGTTTCCCACTCCACAGATTCATTATGGGAATGTTCTGTATTCTCTGAAGCACAACCACTGATTGCTGTTAAGTGAAATACTCTTGCCCAATAGCTGCGGTTCCTGTGTTCAAAGCATATTTACAAGTTCCCAAGGAATTTGGGGAAAAAATCTATTATACTCCAGAAATATTTTCCAGTTGTCACTGGCTTACCTGCCAGAGAAGTATTTCCTCTCAGCAGAGAGTTATCTTTCACTGGCTCTCCAAGTTGATGCATTTCAGGAACCTATTTGCAACCTGAGATAAGAACAATAACCAAACCAGTGGGAAGGGAGGTTGCAGTCACATCTATCAGGCAAAACCATTTCTGGAGGTCAAATTTGTATGACAGCTTTCTCACACCTTTTTTTTTAAATGATACAGTAATTTCCTTCTAAATTGATCCAGCATCCGAATGGATGAACAGGCAGCAGTACTTGGTGGCACTTATCTAGAAATAATGGCATCACAGTGAATAAATGTCAATAGAACCAACTGTGGGAGAAAGCCATGGTATGAATCTGATATTTATCCAACACTTCATCCTCTGATCAGGAAATCTCCAAACCATTGGCTTCCAGAGAATGAGACAGCATGCAATGGTAAAGATCACACCTGGAAGAAATAGGCACCTGTTTCTTATACATTTTATTGGTAAGTAGATGATAATTTCCACTGCCAGAGGCAAGATATGGGTTCTGAGGAACCCTTTTTTGCCAGCCTCATTTTCTTGTTGCCAAAGCTATAAAATCATTGTGTGTGTCTGTGTGTGTGTTGTTTCATTTTGGGTTTTGGTCTTATTTCTTTGGGTTTTTGCAAGGTGGGTTGTAGGCTGTCTGTTTTTCAGTCAGCAGCAAAATACTTTTCTGTCAGTTGTTTTTGGTTTTATTTTTGGTTATTAGACATATATTTCATTCACACAATTTTCAAATTTTGCAAATTTACATTAAAAATTAAATATAAATTAAACCATTTTAAAATAAAAATAAATATAATATTTTATAAATAAAATATTATTCAAAATAACTACTTTTCATATCTCTGTAGAGCACTGTTTACCGCCTTCAGGAATGGCCTACACAGGAGACTTCTCTTTGAACTGTTAAAAGCAGAGAAGTGAATTTTCAGGACAGCTTTCAAAAAAGGAGAAGGAATTGAAACTAAGATATACAGTGCTGTATATTTTCGTTGATGTCTTTTTGGAAGATAGCAATTTCTTACCACTTTTTTAGTAAAAAATACTACAATATTTTACTTTAGACTTAGACCTGAGTTGGGATTAAAATGGTTATTACAGGACCTTGAAGCAGTCAGAAGTCTGAGGAGGCTTGCTTGTATATTTTCCTTAAAGCAAGAATTCCCTCAAAAGGAATTCCAAAACTCCAGAGTTGGTGTTTATGAGAACCTGAGTTAAAGTAGGGATCTTTTTACAACATAGATAATGAAGGTGTTCAGGTTAACAGGTTAACATGGATGAAAATACAGGAATTTGATAAATAAATAATTCTCCCTGCCCATTGGAGGAGGTAATAATTTCACTCAGCTCATAGCATGACAGGATTTTGATGTGCACCACCTGCTTCCTGGGATACAGCAGCTCTGTACATGCTTCTCTGGGTCCCTGGGAACAGCTCCTCTCTTCCCATCACCTGGGAGGCCTGGCTCTGTGCCTGCTGCCTGCTCTCCTCAGCAGCCCATGATTTTCTCCCTGACTCAGAGCTGATGTTTCCCCCTACCTCAGGATTTATCTGTTCATATTCTCCCAGGAAAGATGCAATATTCCCACTTTCCCTCTTATCCAGCAGCAGGGCAAGGAAAAAAGGCAATTCTCCTTTCTATTGCCCAACCACTCCATCTAAAAGATATACCCCAAGGAAGACTGTCTTGTACTTGGAAACAATAAGTTGCCAACAGACAAAACCAGAAACTTCCTGTTGGAAGACAGAAAAAAATACCCTTATTTTTTGTTCTTTGAAAATAACACATTCTATAGAGAGCACAGCTTGTGTGCTCTTGCTCTTGCTTCCTTCACTTCCAACCTATGTATTCTGCCCTAAGTATCTTTGCAGGATAACTGCCTGGTAACTGTTTCATGTATTGGAAAGTTCTTGAAGTGAGAAAATGATGCCAGTGTCTGTGTTATTGTCTCCAGTGTTAGATGGAAAATTGCAATGACAAGCTGTGGCACCTGCATTCCTGCACCTATGCCCTGAAGCCTGCCTGAGAGCACCTTCAAAGGTGAAACACAGGAGGCCTGCTCTTCCCAAAAGATTTTCAAAGATATTTTTAGGATGTTTGAGGTTTTTTCTTCTTGTGTGGTAAAGGGAGAGATAGTGTTGCACAAGAATCTGTTGATCTCTCGGCTGGAAAGGAGCAGTAATTGTCTTTGTACACCACGGCTGGGGCTCCTAATTCCTGGGGAGTGAATGCTGCCAGATGTGCTTGACCTGGACCATGCATAAGGAACTGAGGAGGGGCTCCTCAATGTAAACCTGCCAGTACAGTGTGAGAGGAAGTAGTTAGCCCAGCCTCTATTTTTGAGCCAACTGTGTGTGATTTCAGGGCTACCCAGAGATTTAGCTTAAGTGCTGTCTTCCGTACATCAAAGCTGTGAATCCAGGCTGGATGATAGAGAGAGCCATGGCCTGCAATTTGATCCAGCATCCCCTTCAGACATGCCAGGAGGCCCATCTATTTACTTAACATTTTTATGAAAGCAATTGGGAGGAAGAGCTTCTATTTGGCTGGAGAGATTTATTTATTTATTTGTTCATATTTATTAAAAAAAGTACAAAAGAAGTGAAAAAAATGCCAGTCTTCTGGTGACAGAAGTTACCAAAATAGCCATTCAAAGATCAGCAACAACACCAAAACTTCCCTGCAAAACATAACCCATCTGTATTTGTTTCTGGTGAGTTACCTTTACAAACTGCCCTTTCTGCTTCTTTGCCCTGAGGTCACAAGATTTTTTTTCCCTGAGACAAAAGCTAAGCTTCATCAGGCTTCCAGCATGCTCATTAGCAGGATGCTGGGGAAGACTGGAAGCAGGAATACACAATACCTCCCCAGGCTGAGGACAGCAGAGGAGAGCACCCTGGAAAGCTGATGTGCCTTCACAGGCTCTATCTGATGTCAAGTCACTCGACGGTGAGGGACCATGGTAGCTCAGAGGATGGAGGGGAGTTTCAGGGGACATTGGCTGCAGAACAAGCACCTGGCAGGACTTTTCAATAGAAAACACATTCTAGAGCAGCACACCACCAGCTACAGTTCTGTACTGCTGCTTTTTCAATATTCTGGGAGCCACAGGCTCTGTGAATCTTGAGCAGTTCATGTCATGCTGCCATGATTTAACATCCCATCCTTCTCTGGACACTGACAGAAAATTCCCCTGGGCATAAGGTCTGGCAATCTGAGATGCTATTTCTGCCATGGATGACCCATCCCAACCCATGGCATTGCTGCTCTGTGGCAGAGATAAAAGAACGAGCTACAAGTCGCCTTGCATCATCTCCACCGATAATCTATTGCACCCAGGAGAAGGAAAGCTCGGATTAATTGGACCTTGAAATGAGCATTCTGAGCCAGAGACACATGTCCTGTCCCACCACTCCCTCTGCTTGGCAGCCAACCCTGCCAGATGGCCCCAGCCCGGGAAAGCCTCGGTGCACGTGAGTCTGTGCCTTGGATAACTGAGCAGAGGCAGCTGCTGCACTGAGGACACCACAACAGGGACAGAACCCTGTGAAACACCACACTTCTCTCTGCACCAGCACTGCTTTGAAGAGCTTTTCGGGAAAACCAGATAAGGTTATTGCCATGTTTCCAGTAAGAAAAGGAGTTTCCCTTTGTCGAGATGTTAAAGGATTTTGGCCGGAAAAGAGCCTGTAGTTATTTGCACAATTTTACTTGTACAGACACCCAGGTACAGATGTTTTCATGGAAACTCTGGCTACATAACAGTATTAATTTTGTCTGAGTCCCGAGACTATTTTTTGGGAGCTTTCAGAAACTTACAGGAAGTACCTTCCATTTTCATTTATGTATAGATTTATTGTTATTTTTATGTTTTAAACAAATAGATTGAGACACTTTTACTTTGCCTCTACTAGATTTCATGCTAAGAAGGAAGATGTGGTGGAGGGGATAAAAATCTTGGCTGAATTAATTCAAAAACAAGGCTCATGGCAACCCAAAATTTGAATGCTCTTTCTAGAAAACCTGGTCTTAAGAGCCGTGGGCTCCTCTGAGACTGCCTGGGCTACTGCTTGTCTTGTGGCAAAGCAAACAAACAAACAGAGTAAAGTAAAGATGAGAGGGTCCACTGAGATTTGGGTCTTTCACTGTCTCTTTCATGAGTAATGAATGGGGTGACCGCACAGACTTGGAAAGCCCTGCAGTGCTTGAAGCTGCTGCTGACTTTCAAGTAGGCAGAATGCAGGTTTATCTGGGATTCACTGACAGTGCTAGGGAGTCAATTTGAGAGGCTTCAAGGCAAACCAGGAGTTTTTATTACTCACACGCAGGAGGAAAAAATTTAACAGCTGCTCTTTACTCTCACCAGTGGTATGTAAGCAGAAACTTGAATTATACAAGAGAATCCTAAGAAACTCCTGGAAAGGCTGTCTCCCCATCTTGGCTGCCTGGAAACCCTTTTATGAGTATGAACTCAATTCTCAGCAGCAGTAGGGAATCTCGTGTTCAGCCTGAGGTGGCCATGTATCCCAAGGTACTTTCTTAAACATCTGGGTGGTCTCAGCCCCCCTGAAAGGAAAACTTTCTGCTGAGCAATGACACACCAGGTACAAGGAGCATGTGTTGGCCAGAAAAATGACATAGGGTCTCCGAACACAAGCACACTGTATTCCACTGCACGGCCCTTTGTTCTCTTTTCTCCTTGAGTTCTCTCAGCCTGGTCACTGAGATCTGTATCATGGCTTTAAGAACTTACTGGAGCAGTTCTTCCAAGTTCCATATGGAAAAATGAGAAGAGCTGTTTACTAGGCAAAGTGTATCTAGTCCTGTCCGCTATGCCTACCTGAGAAGAGAAGACAAGAGAGATTCTTTTGACTGCACATTGTGGCTACAGCAATGTTTCCCCCTTTGCTGCCAGAGAAGTACTTGGATTTGGCCTCTCTTTCCCCATTTAAGTTCTTTCCTTTCCACTTCATTGCCTCTCCTGAGAGAGCACTGGCAAAACTTTAATGATCATACACAGGCTTTGGATGCTTCTTTGTCTTTAATCAAGACACTCTGTTCATGAAGGTAAAATAAACTATTATTTTTTATCACATGGAAGATTATGTTATTTGAGGTAGTTGTGAAGATGGAAGTTTCTAGAAGTGCCTTGTGCTGTAGAATTCAAATACGTACCTTAAAGGTAGCAGAAAGAGAAAATTTCTGTCTCGGGTACTGTCATGGTCTGGTACCTTTCATGAGCAGCAAATACATTTTTCAAACCACTGTAAAGAATAAAAAGTCAGAGCTGATAAACTTAAAAAAATATACTATGAAAGAAATCTAGCAATAGAAACATACCATGAAAGAAATTTAATTCCCTTTGAAGCAGGCAATGGTATCACACAGAGGGAAAAGTATAAGAAAAATGGGGAAAACTAAATTAGGTTATTAATGACTAAAAGAAAACCCAACCCTAGAGCTGAAAGAAAAGGAGGCTGCATGCTGAAAACCGTACAAGTTAGAAGAGGAATTAAACCAAAACCAAACAATAACTTTGCAGTCTTCTCTTCTAGCACAGAGCTTGTCCTGACCACAGTGCTCTGTGCCCGGTGGGAATGCAGAACAATAGAGGGCTTTGAAGATAAATGGTTGTTAAAGTCAGAAGGAGCTTGTTGGACTTTCCACAGATAATAAGTCATGGATCTTCAGCCAGCAAGAGGCCACAAAATGTCACTCATTATGAAGCCTAAAATATAAAGACTGAGGCCTTAGATTTGTTCTGTTTTCAACTAACTATAGGTTTCCTGAAGGAAATTAGATAGCTAGATATAGGAAATGTACAATAGTCTGAACTATCATTTATGAAGTGAATCATAATGACTAATCCTGAATCCATTAGGCTGGCCTTGGGTATTTTTTTCCCTAGTTGCAAATGGAAAAGATTTTTTTTTTTTTTTGGTTTGGTTTGGGGTTTTTTTTGGGAAGGGGTGGTGTCAGAAATATTTAGCTTTCAGAAGAAAATCAAAATTGCAGATAGTCATAAAATTTTGATACCAAATTTGAGACAGTTTTTTGAAAAGCTTCCTTTCCCCTAAACACATTCACCCTATAAAATTGCTGAGCTCAGATGAATATCAGCTAAATCTCTTGATAGCTCAGAGGTAGATAACTATTTCTGCTGTGAAAACAGTAGTGAATAGTGAATCTTTGCTGTGAAAATAATAGGGAATAGTAGATCTTCGCATTACTGCTGCCATTAGGAACACCCTCTAACTTTAGAACAGGGTGATGGGATTTCACACATACCTTCAGTTCCAAAGGGCTTGGAAGAAAAGAGTTTTCTCATTATAATTCTGTGAAAAGACAGAAATAACCCACAAAAAACCCCCCTCAAATCAGCCTGATCAAAATCTATTCACCTGGAGAAGGCCAGCAGAAACCCTGTATGAAATGTTGATGAAAATCTCAGCCATGAAGACACCATGATGTGACTCTCATTCTTGTTAATCCTTCATTTGTGCTAAGCTGGAGTGGACATGACCATGGTTCAGCTGTGAAGTGATTGCAGAGCAGCAGTTTAGTGCTGGGTGATAACGAACAGTAGGTAATTGCTGGGTGCTGTGGAGGATGAGGAGCAGCTGTAGCTGTGTCAGGCTTCATTCCCTGCATGAGGAGCTGACACTCAGTGCTAGTAAAAGGCTCAAAATGCTCCTCTCTGTCACTCATCAGAGGTCCAGGACACAGCAGTGTCACTTTTTCTGCAGTGTTTCTATGACTTCCTGCTCTCTGGACCTGGTGGATTCAGAAAAAGGATGTTTTGTGTTATCTGGCATGCATCCATTGTCCTCTTCCAGGAGTCCACCTCAGGTGGGGATGATTTTCTCTGAAAAATGGCATGTAAGTTTTACCCTGAATTAGATGCACAAGGCTGGTGTCCATAGTACACAACATTACTGCAAATTGGATAGGAAGCCAACTTTTATTTCTTAGAGCTCGCCGCCTGCCATAACATCTTGACTTGTTCCACATGTTCCCTACACTATAAACAGAGCCCTGAGTAACCTGACACAGTGTCACAAATTAAAATAAGAAATACTGCTTTAATTAAAACACTAGAGTGAATTTGTTCAATAATTAGCAGTTGGATTTGTCGGGGAGGTGCTGGGGTCTGCTGTGTATGTTCAGAAAGGGACCACAGGCTAAGATACACACCATCTCCCTTGAGGGCATGAAGTAAATTGATTAAACAGTGCCACAGGTCATGCTAAGATTTATAGCCAGGGTCTCTAATGTGTTTTTTGAATGAAAGAGTAAAACCCCTATGGTTTTCACTTCAAAACTTTTGGCAAGCTCCCTATTAACTCCACTCACATGCCAGCATGGTGGGCAGTACTGGGAGGGTACTTTATTCTAAGGTACTAAAAACTGTGATTAGGCAATGATTTATGGCTTTCCTTAAACTCTGAAGTGACTTTTTTTTTAATAGGAGTATTTTTGGCTGGGCTAATTGAACTAAAAGTTGACTGATTTATGATTTAATTTACAAAACCTTTTGCCACACCTTTAATGATGAAACCTCCTTCTTTTTTTTCCACTGAGGCATATTTTCCATTACTGCTATGCCAGTATAGCATTAAAAAAGCAGTTGCCATCTCAAACATCACTGAAAGGCTCCATTTCTTCTTGGAAGCTGTTTAAATTATATATTTAAACTCATCTTTCCTCACCTCCTTCTTCCCCCAAATGGTAAAAGAAATTATTCCTTACAGCATTTTTAAAGCTCGCATGGATCCTGAACCTCAGTCCTGCATAGAGCCAGTCAGTGAGATTAAGGCTTGTTTCATTATTTTCTTTACAGAATATGTGAGCTTCTCATGCTTTGGTACATACACCCAAGGGGTGAAATCACCCAAGAGCAACCTCTTTAATACACCACTTCAAGCTGCTCTAAAGGCATAAAAAACCTCTTTCTCCTCCTGAGGCAGTTTAGCATGAAAGTCACCAAACTGTTGCCATTTATTGATTTCATGGTGGTTTGTCTGAAGTGAGAGGAGAGCAAAGGCAGTTCTTCGCCAGTTCCTTTGGCCTCCAAATGGAGCTCTGGAAAGTCAGAATTGGCATGGCAAGTGCTCTGCTGGGAAGTGACAGTGACTCATCCCTATCTGTCCCTTTTCCTGGAAGCTGAAGCAATGAAGGATGACACAGAACGGAGGCTGCAAAGGCTAAAATCTCCCATTTCCCTATTTCAGTCTCATCAATTCCTTGTCTTATGAAAAATCTACCCAAACCTTTTGGAAATCTCTCTAGTTTTAATTCTGTTACAGGCATTTCAGACACCATGGAATGCAATTTTACTCTTTTTAAGACTTTTCTCCATTCACTTCTTACCATTCCTCAACATTGCTGCTATAAACTTCAACATTTACCATTCAAGCAAGCAGCCACAGGGATCCACAATTTTTCAGAGCCCACCTGAAATTTTTAGTTATGTTTTGTGCTGCCAGTAAGATAGCACATGAAACACATCTCAGTGCTGTGTAAAAAGTATAATATCACCAGTAAAATTAACTGAGTAATTGAAAAAGAGAGCAGCTCTCGTCTAGTCAAACTCGCCTAGGTGTATGGAGAACAACAGATAATAATTGCAACAGCACATCAGTCCGTATATGTGAAACAAAAGATACCAACCATAGAGACACCCCAAGATGATAATCTGATTTTTTACAGTGATTGTTTTCATGTACTTGCTGTTTTCAGTAGTTTCTGGCTATTTCATTCCAGAACAGTATTAACATATGAGAAAGAGTAGGACAATCAAAAAGGTTTAAAAACAGAGCTATAAAACTTGTTGTTCCACTCCTCTAAGGAAAGCTCCAAAGCTGTAAAAAATGGGCCCGGGGGAGTGTTGAAACAGGGATTTTATGTCAGAATGTCTTGCAGAGCTTGTCAGAAGGCACAAAAACCCATAAACAGATCTGGGACACGCATAATACTCGAAGGCAATGATCAGTATTTGGAGAAAGACAAGAGAACTCAGAGAGATTTGACCCTCAAAGATTCACATTCATCAGACAAATTGTTCACAGCCAGAATTGACCATGAGTCTGCAAATGAAACTTTTTGGGTTTTTTTTATAGTTGATACAGAAAGCTCTTTTATCTTCATGATAAAATAGAACAAGTTAATACAGAAATTACATAGGTAAAACTGTAGACTTATATAGAAATTATAGATAACCCACAATGAAGATTATAAACTAAAATTAAGCAACATAATGGAAAAAAAGAACCATTTCTGATACCTCTTGTAGGAAAAAAATCAATGATAAGTTACAAATAAAGGAATGGAAAACTTTTTGGACTTGGGGGTTTTTATGGGGTTTTTTTGGTTGTTTTTCTTTGAATGGGAGTGAATTAACTGAAGTAGGACAGGGAAGGTTTTCTTTGAAAAGTGTGGACAAGAGAGAGCTCAGATGTCCCATGCTATGCCTTTTGTGAGTGTAAAGAAGATATAAATAAGGTAGTGTTGCAGGTAAAGTAATTTTCTGGGGATTGGGCAAATGATGGAAGAATTTATGGAACAGATACACAAACTGACAGAGAAGATACAAACAGCCTAAGAATTCAGTCCTTTCCATGTGTTTGGAGATGAGCCTCATGCCAAACATTTTCCTGTCTTCTGTACCTTTCTATGCCTGTGACTGTTCTCTGAAAAACAGAGCATCCACCCGTGTGCACAGTAAGTTCCACTTTTGGACAGCACTCCTGAGGCACTTTGACAGTAAAGCACAAAAGCAAAACTACCTGGGTATATTTCCAGAGCTGAACAGCACAAATAGGATTCATAAATGTAATAACTGCATCTGTTGGACAAAGGTGATATCCCTGCCTAAGGGAGACCTGAAGGCATACGTAAGGTTGATCCTGCAGGAATTACTAAAACAGTATTCCTTGGTTCTTGACTTGACTGGCAGAAACAATCTGGAAGATCATTTAATGTTCAATCTGATTGTTACTTACTGCCTTTGTGACATCCTCCCTGGGAAGGAGCATGTGAGGACACTCCACCGCCACAAAGCATCAGTGTGAAATTTTTGGAAGCAGCTGTGGGAGGCTCTAGCACACAAGAACAACTGCAGCTCAGACACTGAATGAGACTCCCAGTCTGTGTTTGCTTTGCAGGTATCCGTATATCCTTATGGTGGGGTTCTTTGCTGTGGCTGGTATGGGCTCATTTAGAAAGGTAAAACTCAAAAACAACGGAACAGAACGACTTGACCTCTCTAGCTCACCAGTGTTAGTGAGATTTAAAAATCAGATTGTCTGGAAAGAGTAGTCCCAATTACTGCACAGTTATGTGAAGAAACAAAATCAATAAATCTTCAATGCTTGTATCCCTTAATTAAAATCCTCAGAAAGCGCATTGAGGATGAAGAACAGAAATGTCTTACTCCCTGCATGCAGGTAGTTAACTCTCTTAATTTGATAAAAGCTGAGATACTGTCTCAAACTTGGCATTATTTATAAAGCTTGACTTTAGAAAGTGACATACCTTGAAGTTTTGGTCTCCAACCATTCTCAAACTTCTTCACAGAGAAAGGATAATCTCTTTTTTATCCTTTTTGTATGTGTGTGTGTGAGAACTCAAGAATGAGGGAATGGAAGCACATTTCTTTATGGCATGAGTAAAAGTCTTGAAAATTTCAGTTTCAGAAAATAAATGTTTGAGCGTCTGAAAATTAATAAAAGAATGAGTTGGGACTTGACCAGAATAGATGGTCTCTTCACCTGCTATATTTAACAAAACAAGATTACTTTTAAAATATCATGCTTATCTCCTGCTTCTTTTTAGAGATTATTCTGTGGCATTCCAGGTGTAGGAGAAAAGAGGAAGTACAGAGCAGGAGATTTGTGGGTGCCAGTCAAAAGGAACCCATGGAGTCTGTAAAAAAAGGTAGTGCTGCTGGGCAGAAAGCTTAAATTCAGTCTTTGGGAATTCAGTGGCAGAATTCCCATTACCTCTGATGCTGTTATGACTTTAGCCTTTCTTGTCAACAGCTATGCTCAGATCTCAAATTTTCAATGTAAATTTTGCCCCAGTTCGATTTGGTAATTTTGAAAGATTGTGTAGGCCAATTTCATACCTGTAAAAGATTACGTAAGTCATAGTTTTTTAGTTCCAGATGAATAAAGACTGACTTTTTTTTTAAACAAAACCCCACTTTCTATAAGCTCTAAATAAATGTTATATTTTCATCAGCTCTTTTCTAGGTCCTGACAGAGTATTGTAAAGAATGCATAGGGGGAGAAAAATAGGAGAATTCTGATCACAGGATTTTTTTTTTTTCTGGAGATGGAGGGAGCAGATGATCAGTCAGTATTTTCACAGGACTTTACCTCCAGTGAGTGGAACAAATCACATATTTTCCACCCAGGCCATTTTAAGGAAAACTTTATGTCAAGTAAATAAAAGTGTTCATCATAAAGTCACAATAATATTTTTAATACATTTATTTTAAAATGTATTAAAAGCTCAACAAAAACTTCTGGGATGTTTGCTGAAAACATCTTAAAATTTTCTGGGAAAACAAACAAAAAAATATTCTCTTTTATCCCCACTTTCACAAGAGAAGAGTTATCTCTAGCAAGAGGCTCTTTGAGCATACGTGCAATTTTGATTATGTACATCTCCAACATGTATATTTGGGCAGGCACGGGCAGATTTAGCCTTGGGCAAGACACACGTTCACATCAGAGGGCCCTGAGAATGCACAAAGCATTGGGTCATGCTGCAGAGCAAGCATTACAGTTCAAGAGCAACTTCTGCGCAAGAATTACCCACAGTGTCTGTGGGTAAATTCTCACCAAGTGATGTTTGATGGCACTTTTGCTGATAAACCTTATCAGGGCCGTGTTTATCTTAGTAACTTTCTGCAGGACACAGAAACACGGAATCAACAGCACCACATCAACCAGAGCATGGCACTGAGTCTTTCTTCAGACACCTCCTTGACCTAGCAGCAGTTTTTATTCCTATTGCTTCCATGCTTTATCTGTTTGATATGAGACTTTGAAATCTAGAATCTCTTTTTAACCTAGTAGCTAAATACTATTTATTAAAAGGTCTTGCTACTAATGAAGCTCAAAGTTGTCTCTGTCACTAGTAATAGTAGTTCTGAGGACAATACTCAGCCAGCCAGGGCCAAACAGGGAAATTTAACAATCTAGCAATTTTAAGATAGTTTAATACTTACAGGCACTATTTTCCATGGTGGATGAAAGGTTTGAGGTGAACCTGATTTTGTATTTGAACAGGGACATCTACCTTGCTGTCTCTGAGCAGACTTGACTCAGAAAAGAGGAAGAGAAATAGTTTCATGAGTAGACAAAATATCAAGCAGGGATGTTCAATACAGAGATACAACAGGGGGAAATGGCTTCAACCTGGCAGATATTAGATTTAGGTTGGATATCAGGAAGAAATTATTTACTGAGAGAATGGTGAGACTTGGCACAGGTTGCCCAGAGAAGCTGGGACTGCCCCATCCCTGGCAGTGTCCCAGGCCAGGCTGGATGGGGCTTGGAGGAGCCTGGGGTAGTGTCTCTGCACATGGCAGGGGGTGGGACTGGATGATATTTAAGGTCCCTTCCAACCCAACCCATTCTGTGGTTCTCTGAGGATTCTATGAATTCCAGTTCATAGAGAAAGGATGGCCATGGGCAGAAATGCTTTTTCGTTCCACAAACAAGGCTCCAGACCCACTTCCCCATGGACTTCTGATTCAGCAAAACATCACATCATGTACATCACTGTGCATAGCTTTCACTGGTGGCTTTTGCTGTCACATGATTTATTCTTGCTGCTGAAGAAGTGAGAGACTTTTTAGTTAAAAAGATGAACACATTGTCATAACTGTATGGAGATTAAAAGAGAAAATATTAAGAGCACTCTGTCATGTCCCAATATGACAGAGAATACACTTGATACAAGATCTCTCCATACTAGTTAATTATTAGAAGTTGTTCTTTTTTGATTCCAATCTCAGTGACCTTTCTCATTTAATTTCTGCATCACCCTCCTCACACTGTAAGGAAAGAATTTACGATTCCTATTTTCTAGTTGGGAGAAAGGAGAATGCTCCCAAAAGACATTCAGACCAGATTTTGCATAGGATCTTTAAGAAGTGCTCAGCTTTGAAATTTAGATAGATGGGCATCTTTGAAAAGGTTTCTGGGCCATTTGTGCACATTTATGTGACTCCATATCATGAGACCCCCTTAACTTGGCTTGAAATGAATTGACTACCATTGTGAAGAAAATCTTTAGCAGAACAAGGCAAAGAAAACAGTCTCCTGAATCCACAACCAGTTCTTTCCTGATGCTGTATTTGTCAAAGAAGCAGAACATTTTAAAACCTTTGTGTATGTGTATCTCTGTGCCTGCATTTGTCAATGTCAGCAATACTGATTTATAAAACCCTCTTTACAAAGTACTAAGTCAAAAACATCTCTGCCATACTTTATAGATTTGCCTGTTGCTCAAAGAAATAATCAGACTCAGTGAGATTCAAAACATATATTTTGAAATAGTTTTAAGAGGTGTGTACATTTTTTGTGGTTTTTTTTTTTTTTTTTTTTTAAGTTAGTCAGTTAGTTTCCTCCAGATTTGAATACAGCCTGGAGATGTGGCAGCTCCTTGCATTTGTGCAATTTAAAGACTAAAAAACTTTCTGGGATTAGCAGGACACTCCCAGCTAGGTCACAGCATCTTATTATGTGTCAAAGTTTGGAGCAGTGAGAAGCAGTAATTGCAGAGCCTTGGCTGCATCCTGTCTATGCTCTGGGCAGTTCAGGGTGTGTGTACGTGTGTTTGTTTTATGCATGTCTGTCATAACTTGCTTTAGGGATTCAACCAACCATTTGTCTGCAACCTGGCTTAGTAATAAGTAAGTCAGAGCAAGGAGGGGGCCCAGGGGAAAAATGGTAAGACCCTACAGAAGCTTGAAAAACATAAACACTAGAAGAAAAAGAAAATTACTTAGAGGGTTTACACCACGCAGTAATAGGATTAAATTCAGCTGGGGAAAACTGATGAGGAATAAGGAAAGTATTGCTGTCACTAAAAAGACATTTATCAACTGCTCTAGACAAAAGTATTACTAAATGTACAGTATGAAGCCAGTTAAAATAGATTGCCTGATTTTCTTATACAGCCTTTATTATAATTATGGAGACCCACATCGAAATGAAGAGACTCAAGGCCTCTTTCTTTCTCACAGTCAGACTACTGTCCTGCAGTTGTGCAATTGCTACATCATCCAGGTTTGCTTCATCATCCAGCCTTTACACATGGCATATTTGCCTGTCAATCCCTCTATGGAAAAACACTGGCCAGCATCCATCTCTTACCTAGCACAAAAAAGGCTCTGTGGTCTAAATGTTTTCAAACATGCATAAGACATGGAGTAAGTGCCTTGCATGATTGCTCTTCTGCTTGCCCCGGGGTTTTGTAATCCATCTATCTGTGCCACAGCCCCTTTTCAGCTGGGCAGCTGTGCTCTTATGGCTGCCCTTGTCCCTTTATTAGTCCCTCTACAGTGATGGTCTCTGGGGACAAGCAGAAAGTATGTTTGTCATGAATACATACCCCTGGATATGTTGATGGCCAGGGTGGTCTACCCCTTTGTTCATTTACCCTTTGCAATATCAAGTAAACCAAGAGTCTCTGTGAAGTGTGGTGAAAAATAGAGCAGGCACAGCAGCTCAGCCAACTGGCCCTGTATCTTGTTTCAGCCAGCAGTCACACTGGATGCTAGAAAGAAAAAGTAAAATAGCTCAAAGCAGTGACACTTCTTCAGAATACTCTCCCACGTCTCCAGCAATTTGTGGCACAGAGGTTTCCCCAGCCAGAGGCCGTGGGGAATGCAGCAGCTCTCAGCTTGTCCTGCAGAGGCTGCCAGCAGAAGCGACAGTGATGCACCACAGCTCCCCAGGCACCCTGATGCAAGTGAGCACTGAGTGAAGGAAGGAAGAGAAAACAGATGTCTTTCCCTCCAGCATGCAAAAGACATAACATTTAGGGAGGTAGATAATGGGAAAAAAATGTGAGATATGGTTGAGCCTATTTGCGTCTCTTAGTTGTACTGTGAGATGTTAAATATTTTTTGCATATTCATACATACAGTAATTGATTCCTTCTCTAGTCATTCTGGATGTTCTGCTGTCTTTTCTGCACCTTCACACATAAGAGCTGGTGTACTCACACACATATTTTAAACATATAAAGGTTATACTTCATTCTTCCTGCCTAAACAGTGCTTTATCTGAGTCATGTTTTTCCTCTATTTCACAATGTCACAAAATAAGAAGAAATTTTTATTGTCTTTTGCAAACAAAACAATGAAAACTGGAACAAAAGCAAGTGAGGTATCAGTCAGTGGAATTACAAAGTGGAACGTTGCATGGGTTTGTGTCCTTCAGGTATAGGAACTTGTCTCCAGATGGAACAGTCATGGAAAATTTCAAATCTGGGTGATACCCTGGCTGCCTGAATGGTCCAGAACTAAACTCTAACTTGGCAGGTATGGGGAGAAAGGTGTTTCATGTCCCAAGCTTCATTTGTTATATGTCTATATTGAAACAGAGGAATTCAACATCTGGAGTAAAGCTCTTGCAAATTAATGGAAATATCTGAAAAATGATGCTGGTATCCTTCTAGGACAGGTTTATGTTGTTACGTTAGTAGACTGTGCCCTGAACTTGTAAGTTCAGCCAGCCGTGTCAATAAAATGCAGAAGAGACTCTATTAAATGTGTTAGTGATTAAAACATAATAGTTTTAGTCAAGTGTGGAGGTAAGTGTTGCTGAGGAAGAAAACTGGATATGGTCCTACAGATATGCTTGGTGGCAAAGCAACTGCCCCAGCTTGAAACTGAGAATCCTTGAGATCAAGCCAAAACTCAGACAGCTCTGTCCTGATTTGGAGGTGAGTAGTTTTCAGGGCATGGCTGAGGTGGCTGTTAAGTGTGGGGCAAAAGTTTTAGTGAGGTGAGCAGCAGAAAATATGACACTTTAGTCTAGGATGCAGAGTCAGATTTAATATAGGTATTATTATAATATAATAGAAGTAAACAAAGTTTACTTCTATTCACAGCTTTGCTCAAAACATTTTAACATAACAATTGTAGAAATAAGAAAAAGAAAAAGCCAAACTTTATTGCTCGTTTCTTAGCTTTTTAGGTCCATTAGCTTTTTAAGGGAGGGCACATTCAATCTCCAGTTATACTGGGGTCATTTCCTAGGAACTTTACACCAGACCCAGATGGTGAATTTGGGGAGGGTAAGGAGAATGAATGTTTCCTTATTCCTACAGTGCCAAGAACACTTTGGCTTCTACTGCCCAATAAGCAAAACAATACCTAACAGGACCTTAGGTATCCCAAGAAGCTCTTGTAGGAACCTGGATACACACAAACCTTTGCTGCATGGCTCATCTTGATCCAGCACTTTAGGATGACAGTGCCTGAATGGCCAAACATCATCTGGTTGACCAGCTGGACTCTATTTCTTAGCCAAACCAAGCTCATTACCAGTCTATGATCACTCTAAGTGTCTTTTCATGGTCTTTAAAATCAGGGACAAATGTCATGATACAGCAATGGCTGTATCAGGCCCACTAAGCCTCATTCCCTAAAATGTTGTTTTCTTTAATTCCTTCTCTGAAAGAAAAAGGAAGGAATTAGGGAACATCATGACAAAACAACATGATTTCCTTATCTGTTGTCTAGATTGGAAGTTAAAACCTAAAGCTGCATTTATTATCTACCCAGTCCTCTCGTTTTAGGAGCTGGATGTATCACTGCTATGAAATTTGTTTTGGAGTATTTATCCAGATATAAACAATAAAAACACAACAGTTTTAAGACCTTTGGTATAGTAGACGAAGTCTTATCAGCTTTTCCCCCCCTGATTTTCTCTATATGATGGTGAACCTAATGAAGAGCAGAAAATTTATTGATGTCTCCTTCATATTCAGGGGTATGAGGAAGAAATTTTGCTATTAAAGAATAAAGTGGAATTTCCCAACCCCCCTGCATTATACACATCCTAGAATATTTAGAGCTCTTTAAGTCAAAACAAAGATATAGAGTAGTGAGTGCTTCATCATTATCATTAAACGATTCTGTCTGCGCTTCATCATTTCTTACACTGCAACAATTAAACTCTCAAAGACCTGCCCAAGCAAGCTTTGAACTTAATTGGTAGAAAACTTGAGAGGAATTCTCTTGAGTGGCAATCATTTGTTTGTCTCTCTGGAAGTCACACTGAGGAATTAGAAAGGGATATATTGTGAGCACTGTGCTTATAATAGGAAATAGCCACGTGGTATCAATGGGCAGCCTATTTCTGAGGTACAACTGTGTCCTGGGAATGGGGAGATGGAAGGCAAGCAAATACTCTAAAATATGGATTTCATTCTATCATTCCAGCCATGGTGACCTCTAACATTGATGGTTTTCTTGTACTTCAGTACTGGGAACCATTTTGTAAAGAGTAGAGCTAGAAGTTTATTTTTCATTTCTTTGGTAGGGAAAGAAGGAGGGAGAAGATGGGGCAACAAAACAGCCCAAAAATGCAGTCAGTGCAAAACAGATTAGTACTTTTGGGAAATGCCTTGCTTATAAACTCTACCTTAACAGTGATACCACTTTTTCAGTTCAAGTGACATGAAACGTTGACACAGCACAATGAAGTCTTTTAAGACTGGTTCCACACTTGAGCAAGTAACCAAGGCCAAGTGCCATGCATCCAACTGGTAATTTTTTGCTTCTGTGCATGTTAAAATACCTGATATGCCCCTGGCACAGGCAGAGCAGGTTTGATAGCATCCGCAGGAAGGAGGCCACTTATTTTTTCATGCGTAATTTATCACCACAGGTATTTTTGCCTACCTATGTGTCCTCTGCTTAAACTCATGGTAGCACGTACATTTGCAGCTGGACGTGCTGTTGCTGTAGCAATCATGCTCCTCCCTTCAGCTCACTGGCAGATCCTGAAACAGGATGTCAGCATGAGTTGCCTCTCTGCAGAGCTACTGTCTATCAGAAAGAAACAGTCTTGAGACACCCTGTGGGGCACTTTTTGAGAGGAACAGGGGTAATTACTTAGGATATTTAAGTATAACATTAAATATTTACTTCTCCTGAGAAAACATTTAAAGTGGCAGTACTTTATACGATTCCTGCAAATGCAAACTCACAAGCTTGGCCAGGACATTTTTCTCTTATTCTTCATAAAAGTAGAATTCCACCTCTTATTTCATATATATCTGCATTTTTAAAGTTTATTGCTTCTCACTAGCCACCTTACTGAATTACAAGTTTTGTGAAGCCAAAGAGAACAGTTCTGAAGCCTTCTTTTCATCCTAGTCTTGAACCTGTTTGACAAACCTGTGTGAGCTTTCGGGGGAGTTTTGCTTCTGATCAGCATGACAAGCTTTTCATTCTCTTTACTTTATATGTAGGCACACATACCCTGTAATTATGGCTGTGCAGCTGATTTTGCTTTCCCTCACTGCTTTTCCTCACCTTATCATGAAAGGTCATGGGATGCAGTTGTAATGATTGCTGTAAAGGAGTTGTGATGCATTTGAAACACAACTTGTGGCTCCAAGTACGTGTGCATGTGCACACACCCCTTTGCTCCAGACATAACTCATTGTTCTTTACAGGCCTAACCAAATCTCACTGCACCCTCTTCCCACACACCCCAAGTACTTCCAGTTTGACATATTATCTCTGTACAGCTTCAGTTGTGAACAACAATCCCCCACCTTGTATTACAGACTTTAATAGCTGGTGTCTGTTGTGACAGGGCATGTGACAAGGAAGAATGTCATAACATGCATATTAAGTACCTTCCTCCACCTAGGAAGATTTTCCTCCATCTATTTTTTTGGTGATTTGGCCTGTGTGGGAAGATTCAGGGAGTGTTGAGACACGGAAAGTTAAATCTCCAATTATCCAGAGGTCGTGACAGTCAGCCAAATTGTGTGCTTCCCTTTCCACCTCTACACCCACTGCACTGTCCTGCTGCTGACCCTGAAATGGAAAGACCACCCTCCTTTGAAATGAAATCAAGTCCTCAGAACTTGCTCATCCTTGGGCCTCTCCCAAGAACTCGTGCTGCCAAACATGCCTGATTTCTGCAGTAGTTTCATAACCTGGTGGGTTCCTACTCTCTTGCGACCTGAGCTGAGGTCATTGCATTCATTTCCATTTACGAAGTTGTCTTGCGATTAAATCTGTGTTGTCCCAGAGGCAAATGTGTGTCTGAATTTTTCCCACTGCGTGCGCGCTGCCCTCCTCACACAGATGAGGTTTTCTGGCAGCCTTCTGTCATGTTGTTATGCTTTGAATAATTATTTTTTTAAAAAATTCTCTGGTCCAAAGTTCATTTTTTTCCCTTCTCTCATGCTCTCTCCCCCTCTCTCCTTTTTGACTCCATCGCCATCCTCAACACGTCCATTTTATCTCCGTGTTATTCTTGGCCGGTCTAGGTGCCAGTTGGGAGCTAAGTTAATTTAGGTATTTGTCTGCTTGCCTGTCAGGTTCTATCAAGAGTAAAAAGAATGGCAAGTTAATAAACCCAAAATTATGTCAGGCATGAAGCAGACTCTTATCCCATGCTGTTTATCTGGCAGCAGGTGCAAAAAAAGACCAATAAAAGAGAAAAAATACGGCCTTTCACACGCACACACAGACACACACGTGCACACGCTCTGAAAAGAGGGCGAGTGGCTGCATGTTTCTGTCAGGTGGCCAGCACAGGATTAGCTGGTGGTCTCAGGCCAGACTTTATGGGGCAGGTGTCCACGTTACAGAAACCACAAGCACCATTCACAGGCTTCTTGGCAGCTGCAGCGCGAGGAGTGACGCGCACTTTCGGCGCGTCAGGCGAGTCACTCGGTAGGAATTCAGGAATGGAAGTGGGGAGGAGAAGAGGGCGAGTTTGTTGTGCTGCTGGTCAGTCACCATTAAGAAAACACATGGGCTTCATAGACAGCAGCCTGGTTTTGCTAGGAAAATGGGAACCATGGAGGTGGCCTGCTCCTTTGGAGAGTGTGTTGTGGACTCACGAAATTTGGAGCGAGCGCTATTGTACTAGAGACAAAAATGTCAAACAACACTACACAAATCTGGCTCTGGCATCATGGGGATTTTGTTCAGCTTCACATTGAAAGATAAGGAAAGCTTTTTCAATATATTCTAGATAGTTCAGAACAATATATATTGGGATCAACACTGAAATTATGCTCTAGGATGGCCAAGTTTAGGAATAAAATTGGTTTGGAGATGTCTAGAAATCTACCTAGGTTCTGATGCAAATAAGACAGAATCACCTAAATGTGAGGAAAGCAAATCATCCCTTATTTTTCTCTTGGTTTGCGTTATTGAGCTTCACACCTGTAATTTCCCTTTCTCTTCAGCATGAGAAGCCAAATGTCCTGCCTCCCAGGCTTCAGGGCATGGTGTTTCTCAGCCTCCTTCCCTCAGTAGATGTATTATCAGTTTCTCCTTGCTCATACCTTCCTTCTCAACTTTTGCTCCTGGAAAATAATGGCAAACTGTATCTTTCCTTATAGCTTTGGGCAAAGTGCCCAATATGATCTTGAATGAGACTCATACCCAAGGAAAAGCTGTGGCTTCAGGCAACTGGAAAATCAGTGTACTTTTTGTTCCTGAGTTCTTTTCCCCTTCCAATGTCTTCCTATTTATGTGCAGTTATCCTAGGCAACCGACTGACAAAATCAGAGCCTTGCGACTAAGTGAGAACATCTTTGTGATATCACTGCTGATGCATCCAGCTTTTCAGGACTAAACTTCTGAACCACATCAACAATCCAAATTTCCAGTGGACTTAATGAATGCAACATCAGCATTTAACAGCTGGGTAGTTACTGAAAAATTAAAGCCTTAGTATGTGAAAAGCCTTCAAAGGTTTGGCATCTGTAGTGGGTGGCAAAACACACATAATTAATTCATAGATCACAGCATGCCTTTCAGCAGCATTGCATATTGTGTTTGATTATGTATTTTATCTGTGTTTATATGTGTATTCATAACTATATAAATTAGACTTGTATAATTATGTATAATTACATACCTTTGTTTACATTTGTGACTGGGAGTTTCCCATAACCACTTTTGAAGTCACACACTTGTAGATAAGGATATAAAAATTCCAACACCATCTGGAACTTCATACAGAATATCTTTCATTAGACACTGGAGGGACGTGCTGAAAACATTGCCATTATATTTGGTGTGCAGTGAAGAATTTCACTCAAACCATGAAGAAAATGTGTATTTGGTGTTTATATATATTACCTCCTACTTATTTTTAATATTCTAATTAATACTTAAAACCTGACAGATGACTGACCCAAGGGGAAATCACAAAGAATTCTTTTATTTTTTTCAAGGTTATTTTTCTGTTTATATTTTTTTAACTTCTTTTTCGTTGACTTCCTTAACCTTATTGGTTTTTCTTTCTGTTCCTCAGTAATATCCTATCTGATCATGCTGATCATGTTTTTGCCAACACTATGGCTTAAAAGTAAAGAAATTGTGTTCTCAAAATCCTCCTGATTCCAAGTATTGCTGCTCAGAGTGGCTACATATTTCAAACCCTTAATTAATGACACCTTTCTTGCAAAATAAGCCTTTGATAAGGTGACAAAGTTTGCTCCCAAGGCAAAAGTGGTGGAGCAACTACAGTAAAGTCTATTTTACCTCAAGAATATAAACTAGCCTGGTTTTCTAAGGAAACAGACTTCTTTACTTATCAACTTTCTGACAACCTTTGAACCCAAGACTAAACCCATCAGGTAAACCTGACAGAGATAATGATCCCATTATGGATATAATGGAACAGTAAGCTGTTATTACTTGGGAAAAACTTGGTATTTTGGGCACAGGAGGAAGGAAGACACTCTGACAGAACCCTAATGGGAGGACTCAACCTTCACTCACTGCCTCTGTTGAATGTCACAAATAAGAAATAGTCAGTCAAGGAAAGCCATAGTATGACACTCTCACCATACTGCCCATCTCCTGCTGAGATAGCAAGGCTCCCAGAACCACGTAGGAGGTGAAAAGGGCTGAGAATGACCTGGGATTAGGTGGTTTGGGAAAGGTGGAATGACTTATTGTCACTTTTGGGAAAGTTCTTCCAGGCAGTGAGGAAGGTTCCTACAGTGTGAGGATATAGGGCATACTGGGTATGCATTAATAGGGATGTGGGCTTCTTTAGTCCTACTGCTGATAGACCAGCTTCTGTTTCCAGGCTGCTGGGCCCCAGTTCATCACCATGCCATGGTGGGTGATTTGTTTTATGCAACTTAATGACAATAGTGGCAGCAGTGGGACTGTTCACTGCTTACAGGCTTGCTGCATAGCAGTGCTGGAGGATGGCCACAAATGACCGCAACAAAGAGCTGCGATGTGTCCCACAGATAAAAGACATCAGTTCAACATGTGTAAACAAGCATAGTGTCTCTTGCATTGAATTCCACTCTTGTTCAACATATCGTTTACAGCACCAGACCTCATCCCTGTGGAGCAATTTCTTTCCCACTTGGTCTGCTTCTGATTAGTGTAAGAGAATGACGTATAGAAATGACACTGTAATAAAGATGATGGATAGTCAGTGAAGCAGCTGCAGATTAGGAGAAAAGGAAGCTGACTACTGAAGATTGGCTTAGCAAAAAACAGAAAAACAAAAACCACAAACAACAATACAAGGTTCTAACTGTGCATACAAAAGTCACTTGAAATTCTCTTACTGGTATTCTTACTGGCATGCCACTCAGAGCAAGTAGAAGAGTAATTTCCCAGTGGAAACAAACTATTCAAAATCATGTTAGGAGACTAAATGCCTTTTAGATCTGGCCTTTAGATCAAGCACTTACCCTTAAATGCCTTCTCCTCTGAAACTCATACTTCACAGGGAATAGGAAAGAAAGATGAAACAGCTTTGAAAAACCCAAACAACATTCTCTTTAGATAAAGCTGTTAGACCAGGGTGTTAGTAAGTCTGTGGCTTTCTTAGGCTCGTACATGGATTTTACAGACCAGGCTGAGTCAGTCTAGCGTGGGATGAGTGGATGACTTTATATCCTTAATCAGATCTTGAGTGAATAGTTATTTTCCTTCTGTTTGCACCTGAGGAAAAGCTTACAAGTATTTGCACCACCTTCTAAGCAAACAAAATGAATTGGGCAACAGCAGCTTGGAATACTTTACTGTATTCCTGATTCTGTGGGGACCTCTCCTGCTTTTGCTGTCTTTCACTAAGAGGTAGCCTTTCATTTCAGAAGGTGGCTCAACATGCCATTTTGAAAATGGTGGAGTAGAAGAGAGGATGAGACGAGGGTGGGAGGGGGGCCACAGAAATTTTTACTTCATGAGTCAAGTAGCTCAGCTGTCCAAAAATTTCCCAGAAGATATTCTCTTATGTCTGTGTGAGCTCCTACAGAAAGGAATGGAATGTGCCATATTTTTCCATAAAATCCTCCAAAGAGAGGATTGATCCACTGCTCTATGCTGTGTTTATCCCCTGGTTACAGCAGACTACACTAGTTTTAGGCCATAGCCTGTTTGTTGAGTTTCTTCAATCTGACACACATTCTCATAAAAGGATTTGATACTATATTTCTCTGCAGCAGAACTGAAGATGATGGTAGCTCTGTCCAGTTTTTTCACTCTTTTTAATCCTTTTCAGTGTACTGAAGTAAAACAAGATCAATTTCAATCTGCAATCTCTGGATGTATTAAAGAAGCAATTTTGTCTGACCATGCAAAGCAAAGAACCACACATACGCTCAAAAGGAGGACACACCACAGGGATAGGAGATGTCAGATTATTTTAAATAAATCTATTTGAAGAAAGCAGTTCAGTGCCTGGTAAAGAAGCTGGTTTGATGACCCAGTGATGGACATCTGATTGACATGGCAATCGATCAGGCATTAATTTTTCAGCTGCATAATGAGGGATGCTCTTGGGCAATTTGTTTCCCCTGTGAGCTGTGAGTCTTCCTCCAAAGGAAAGACTGTAGCTAAGATATTATCCATTTATTCTTGCACTTTCTTTTCAGATTTCTTAACACGATCTTCTATGCTAATGATATGAATGCTAAGGAAAAAAGTTCTCTTTAAGGTCGTGGTGCCAACATTTATTTCTGATAGTTTATTGGATCATCGTAGATTTCTGTTTTTAAGTCATTAGTTTATCTGAACTTAATTAAAACATATTCATTTAAGTCACTTCAGTTCAACTAGTTGGCCCCTAGTCCCACAGCTGTAATAAATTTTGACATTTTACTGGGGTTTTATGTAGTTTACAAATTTTCTGTAATTTCTTATTATGCAGCCTTAATAGTTGAGGCATTGCTTAAAGGTTGTTAGTGGTTTCTCTGTTATGATTTTAAAATCAAAACCAGTGCCAGCCAATGTGTCATGTATCTCAGCAGATGTAACCAGTCCCTAAAGCAAGCTGATCTTCCACTGTAGCACACATGAACAGTGTTACAACAGCCCTTGAACAGCACCTCAGCTGGAAATAACTCACTATTTCTGGAGCAGTGCATATGCCCCACTGGAATAAAAATATATTTATAAATGGGATACA
The DNA here is from genome assembly GCA_910950805.1 of Acrocephalus scirpaceus scirpaceus. NCBI lineage: Eukaryota > Metazoa > Chordata > Aves > Passeriformes > Sylviidae > Acrocephalus > Acrocephalus scirpaceus. The sequence continues at coordinate 64,848,831 of OU383777.1, forward strand.
GACTTTTCAGTTTCAGGATTCCCAAGAGCTGTTATAGAGCAGCTGAGGGTAAAAAAAATATATTTAACCATTTCATCAAGAGTAACTCCAAAATCCTTTGAATGATTCTGAACATCATCAATGAGTCATTTTAATGAATAACTTTTTGGTAGTCAAAACATTGGTGGCATTCATGGAAATTCACCTCTTGATGGTGGCTGATCAAATTTTTCTGTCATCCTTACTGGTTTCGCTCAGCTGCAGAAGTGATCAAAGTGAAAAAAGCAGCCTACACTAAAGTCTAATTTAAAAATAGGGTTTGCACTACCCAGACAAAAACCTCAAATGAAACTCATTTGTTTCATTTTTCTTCCTACCTGGTTGTTGCAAGAGGTCCCTGGGGAGGGAAGTGCTTTTCTTCTGTGTTTTGTTCTGGGAAAGTCTGAAGTGAAGGGACAGCATATCAAGGTGTCAGCAGTGTGAAACTCTATTGAAGATACTGGTCAAGAGGCTGTTGACTTCACTGGACTCCAGGTTTTGCCCCATGATGTAAATTGCCCTCCTCTGAAGCGCTTCAAAGTTCTTCTCTTTCAGTGATCACGTATCAGGTTCCCAATACAACTTCTTAATCTACTTTTTGAGAAGGCAAAATGAGATTTACAGATGCTCTCACAACTGACTGGGGCAGAACAAGTGGGAGAACAAAGATTGTTGAAAAAAATTCCTCTATGTGCCTTTCTTTTCAGGAAGGTTTGTGTTGCATCCTTCTCCTTTGTCCAGCCTATTTTTAAAAGTGGAGGGATGAAGAAAGTTTGAGGATTTTTCTGGAGTAGCCACTGGAGAATTTGATCCTCACCTCACAAGGAAGTTTACTCCCATAAACCATCCCACTCAATTCTGCAGAACAAGAAAGGCCAAAAGCCTTGAATAAACCGTAAAGCTGTTGAAACAAATGTTTCAATGGTTCTTAAGCTCTACCTATGAATCTTTGTCAGGTCATTCATTATCACTGTTTGTCCACTTAGGAGAATGGAATGAAATAGATCCCAGTGGCTCAGCTGAAATTATATGAGCCTTAGTGACACATACTGCCTCGTTTTCCTTCAGGGAATATTGAGTGTATCACTGGATAAGCCATGAGCATAAACCATGATTTGGAAAGTAGACAGGACTGCTCTGGATTCTCTCTGTATTCTCTCATAACAACATTAAAATTTGACACTACACTTCTTGTACAGATTAAATGCTGTTGAAAATGAGAAACTGACTAACTTACTTTAAGAAGCCACTACCTCTCTGTAAGGAAAGTCAAGGGTGTCAGAGCTAAGGCCACCAGACTGAAGTTTTCAGAGAGAGGGATGTGACACCGAGGTACTCAAGCCCTACCAATACCTAAGTCATATCTTGTTTTTAAGCTAGCAGCTACCTGACAGCTTTGAGGTCACGTGAAACAGCCTAAGAACCAACCTGCCTGATAGTGGGGAAGCTGCTTTACTAACTTAGGCATAATCCTATGCTTTATATTTTTCAAAACCTTGGCTGATGACTGTTGGCAAAAATGCTATGCTTTCAGAAAGGGAGGTGGAAAGGGTCATAATTTGGTCATCAACACTTGATGCATCCCAGAAGAGGACCTAAAAAGGTATCCTGCTAGGAGTGATGTGTTGTTGTTGGCTGTCCTTGTCCCCAGCTGCGATTGAAATGGATTCAGCATTTTAGGAGCAAGAATAAAAAACTAAATAGTTAATCCCTTAGCTTTTTTTTCACTTGGTTTTAAAAATTATGAACTAGTGTGATTTTGAGTCTGAGAAGAGTCTATTTTGTCTGTTTGACTGTTTTGAATAATTGTCAGTGAGATTACTTTCAGTGGGAAAAAGGACATGGTAGATGCCTTGTTCTGCATGCTTAAATTTAAATAACATAAGACACCTTTCTGCCTTTCTGAACTTAAGCTACTCTCCATCTAGATGTAATTTGTAGGCAGCAAAGCAGCAGAGAATCCAAAGTGGCAAAGCAGAATCCATTCTTCCCACACCTTCTAAAACCTGAAGTTCTTCACCTTGTCTGTCTCTACAGTGCCACATAAATAGCAGAAAGCCTTGTTTCCCTTTAGTTTCCAGTTTCATTCTTTAAAGTATTTTTAATTTTAGTGTACTATTAATATATTATTGATGAAAGATGCCAAGTCAGGAATGACAGACAGGCAGGTCAGTTCTCTAGCAAGACCAGGTCTAGTTTTTGCATATCAAGATGATTGTCTGAAATGACGGCCTGAACATATCCCCCTTATCTCACATTTTTCCAAGTAAATCCATTTACCCTTTCTGTCCCCTCAGAAGATATGCCCTGGAAAGGACCAGACAACTTTGTCACAGCCGTGTGTAGCCCCCAAGTCACAACCTTGCTTCATGCATCTCAGTAGTGAAGTACGCTGCAGGGTGGCTGAGACTGCATGGACTGGTAAAATCATAGGGCTAAGAGTTCAGCTGGGGCAAGAAACTGATTTTTCTCAATTATTTGGAGCTAACACCAACTAGAAACCAGGTTCATAAGACCTTAGAAACTAGAAGAATATAAGAAGAGACAAGAGTCTGTATTGGGGTGGCTTCAGGTCTAGAAGATGATTGTTATATTTTTTTCAGAAGGATAAGAATTCACTTACTTCTTGAAGTATTGAATTGACTGTTGTCTCTGCAGAGTCACTTACCTTTGGCTGTGGAACAGAAAGGGATATGTAAAATGGTAAAAAAAAGCAGTTGTGGGTTCCATTATCTTTGCCATGTTGCTTTTCCTTCTGAGGGGTGCTGTAGCACTCCATGATTTATACTTCCATGTGAAATCACTTGGTGTAGACTCCGAGATGGACTGAAGAAGTAAACTGTTTATGTATAGGTCAAAATTTGCTGGTTTACAATTTTTTTATGGCATAAATGCAGATAAATCTTAGAGGATTCCTTCTATTTTTTTTTTTTTTTCCAGTGGAGTACTGGCTCAGTGGGATGACATGCACTACAGAAAATGATATCTGACAATTCAAATCAAACCAAACTCAATTAAAATTTTGAGTGAGCCCTAGGTAGACAAATTACAATTAGAATGGTAACATCCCAGACTCTGATTGAAAGACGTTGTAAATTATGGTCAGTACTTGAAATATTACATTTTCATCAAGAGAAGGAACCAACAGGAAGCTTTTTTTCCTTAATAACATCCCTGGGCATTAATGTGAGTGGTGAGTACCATCTCTACAGGATGCTGTAGTTTGCTTAAAAGGTCAAAGGGTGACAGGCACTTGGTTTATTAGATCTGAAGAGATTCTGCAGTGAAGTGGATGCATAATAAACTACTTTGAAATCTTTGACTTGAGTCACAGAATAAAAACAACTTCAGTGTGAGTATTATACATGGGGTGAAGACATCGAAATAAGTTTCATTTCCCACCTCATCTGTCCACACACAAGCCCCTCCTTCTAGTGGAGGAAAGGCAAACAGATTTCCTTTTTTTCTGTGCCAGTAGTCCATCTTCTTTTCCTTGCATGACAGCAGATGTGTTGAGATGACAGTAGCCTTGAGGAGCAGAAACTGTGGCCATCTGTGTCGAAGATGGAAAGGCATTCTCCCAGCTTTTCAGTTTGGAGCTTCTTTTCAATCCAGGGATGTGCATTGTGCTAGTTGGGAATAGGGAGACTTCACATGGGGATGGGAAACACTACTAGGTTTCACTTGGGGATTGGATTCCTCCTTTGTCACCTTGTGTACAAGGTGCAGGAAAGTCACAGAGGAGACAACCAACTGTATCACAGAGTGAGAGGTGGGTGGGATTCTTGGGGCTGTGCTGTGCAGGGCCAGGAGCTGGACTACAATGATTCTTGTGGATCCCTTCTAACTCAGGATATTCTATGATTCTAGGTGCTACAGAGGTACTTGGGCAAGTGCAGCCCTCTTTGCATGAGAGCCAGAGTCTAAGAGATTTTTAAGTCTCACTCTCAATCACAGAAACTTTTCCAGTCTGTATTGTGCCAGCAAAGGAGCTCTGCTCTGCTCCCCTGCTCTATGTGCAAATTCCCCCTGCTAACCTCCTCCACCACCCACTGTGTTTTCTATGTCACCACTGAAAGCAAGACACCCTCCAAACAGAAATAAACCAGCAGCAACCAATGTCAACACTAGACACCTCACTGCCCATCAGCCTGCCTCTGCAAGCATTCACTTTGCATCCCAAAGTCAGGCAAAAAAGGTCCAACAGTCCAAAGAATGTCCTGAGAAAGGAGAGTCACAGCAAAAGACAGCGGGACACAGACTGAAATTGTGTTTGTGCATTGTCAGTGACACTTCTGAGCAGAAGGCAGTGGTGCAGTACAAAGATTTGTCCTCAAATCAAGAGAACATTCTCCGGTGAAGGTGAGAATAAATGCAGAGAACTCCAAGTCTCGTTTAGGCAGCACAAGCTCTTCTGCAAGATTAGGATCACCCTTCCTTAAAACTGACACAAAAATGTTATAGATGATGTCACAGAATGTTAAGGAATGGAAGGAACCTTAAAGATCATCTAGTTCCAATCATCTCTGTCATGGGCAAGGACACCTCCCACTAAACCAGGTTGCTCAAGGCTGTAGTGCTCAAGTGACTGAACACTGCCAGGGATGGGACATTCTCAGCCTCGCTGGGCAGACTGTTCCAATGCCTCACCAACCTCACAGTAAAGAATTTATTTCTAACACTTAACCTAAATTTCCCCCCTTTCAAGTTGCATCCATTACTCCTCATTCTATCACTGATAAAGAGTCCCTCTTCAGTTTCCCTGTGGGTCCCCTTCAGACACTGGAAGGCTGCTATGAAGTCCCTCTGGAGACTTCACCAGACTGAACAATCCCAATTCCCTCAGCCTTTCCTCCCAGCAGAGCTGCTCCATCCCTCTGATGCCCTTGGTGTCCCTGCTCTGGCTCCAGCAGCTCCCTGTCCTTCCTGTGCTGGGCCCAGGGCTGGATGCAGCTCTGCAGGGGGGTCTCAGCAGAGCAGGACAGAGGAGCAGAATCCCCCCCTTCCCTTCCCTGCTGCCCACACTGGGGGCTCAGCCCAGGGCACAGTTGATTTCTGGCCAGCTCATGGTGAGTTTTACACCAACCATCACCCCCCAAGTCCTTCTCCCAGAGCTGCTCTCCTTCACTCCTCTGCCCAACCTGTTGGTGTGTTGGGGATTGCCCTGACCCAGGTGTAAGACCTTGAATTTCACTTTGCTGAACTCCATGAGGTTCACACAGACCTACATCCCCTGCCTGTCCAGGTTCCTCTGGACCCATCCCCTCCCTCCAACGTGCTGACAGCACCACATAGCTCAGTGTCATCAGAGAACGTGCTGGGGGTGCACTGATCCCGTTGTCCACGTCACTGACAGGGTGGAACCTGTCAGTGGAACAGTATCAGCCCCAGAACCAGCCCCTGAGGGACACCACTCTTCACTGGTCTCCACGAGATGAGTTAACATCTAAAGTTACTGTCACTTCCAGTCTTTTCTGACTTTCCCATCTCTTTTCAGTAGCTTGCCTGTTTGAAGAATGCAAAGATATTAAAAAATCAGCTGCAAGTAATTTCTCCATAATAAAAACAAACAGAAATTCTGAAATTAATCCCAAGGCAGCAGCAGGCTATGAACTAAGATCTAGTTCAAAGCCGGATCTCTATCTGCTAATACAGCCAGTTCAGCCAAAATAAATCTTTATTTTCACCAGATGCTACATGTGGCTTAAGTATTCCCACACATCTGCGTTAGAATAATGTTCTAACATTAGAGAGAAGATAAGTCCTTTCTTGGACAATGTAAATGTAACTTTTGTGAACTGGTCTTATGATGATCCTTGATTTTCCAGTCTTTTACACAATCCTCTGGCCTTTCAGGGATTAGCACATTCAACAAAGGTGGGGTCACCTCCCTGACAGCCTTGACTCTTGTGCCCAAATGATTTCTGGTCATGATGCAGACAGGTTACCCTGTGCCAGCTGACATGCACACGTGCAGTTGAGTGAAGCAACGTGACAGGACTAATCATCTTGGTGTGTTAGTCACATTTTTTTGAAGGGCTTCATGAATTGAGAGTCCTAAATTGCTCTTACTTTTCATGGAGAAAGAAGAAGTTTCTGATTTATTTGAAGGCCCAGTCCTCAGTGCACTTTTTCTCATTATAGTCTTAAATTGAACTGAGAGCAATGCCCTTCAGGCCACCACAGCCTAATAAATAAAAAATAGAGAAAGCCTGAAGGCATCCTTAATTGGCTTACAACCTTAAAAAAATTAGTTCTCAGAACATATTTTCTTTAAAACACCAATTTCTTAAGAGACAAATGTTGCTTGCAGGACAGCAGGAATGAGGAGAGAACCTGGGAAAAAAATGTATTACATTTTACATTAGGAGAGGGAGAGCTAGAATAGCATTCAGATGTATTGAATAAGAGTATCCAAGACTTCTTGTTCATTTTGTTCTCCATACTAGTCCAGGATCTTCCTTTCCAACATGCTGCTGGTGTTTGGTGCCTCATCCCAGGTTTAAGTATGTTAGCACTTACCTGCCATAGGGGTATGAAAAAGAAGACAATGCTCTCTGATTCGGTGTGGAAGGCAAGAGACAACGAAAAAAAGGTGAAGGTGAGGTAAAAAAGATCTGACTGCCTAAAGGGGACATGTCAGTACTGGAGACACTGCACAGAAGAAAGACACAATGTTTGAATGATGTGTTCTTTGTCACAAATTTTAATTCTTTAATTCTTTAATTCTTTAATTCTGTGTATTGAGACAATCTTAAAAAAAAACTCAACAGGAAGCAACCAACCCAGAAAAATAGCAATTTTGACTGACAGCTTTAGCAGTGAATGAAAATTCCCAACCCTTCAGTGAGATGTGGTGACTGGAAAAAGTAAATATTAATGGAAAAGTTAGAATGAAGGACTTCAGGGAAAAGAGGCAGTTGTCATCTATCCAAAATGTCTGTTGAGTACTCTGAAAATGTAAGTTTCAGAGTCCCCAAGCAAGACTTCCAAGCCTCTGGAACGGCCCAAGCCACATGAATGTTAGGGAAGTGTACAAAACCACTGCTTTCCTTTGGCCCATTCACCTAGAGTTGTTAGAGTTTCCTGCCTAGAGAAAAAGAATCCACTACAGGGAATTCAGGAAAAATAGCTGCCTGGAACCACTATAGCTTTTTTCCTAAAACTATAATGATGCCCAATTCACAAAAAACCCCAAAATGATAATGAAAGCTTTTTAATCAACAGCAGGGGATTTCACTGATTCCAACACTAGCCAACACAAAAATACTGCATTTATTAGAAAATCCTTCAGAAATAAAAATACGTCCCCACAGCAACAACGAAATATAAATGAACATTTAATTCTTTCTCACTCATAAAATGTCATCTTTCTATGAATCACTCTTCCTGCCTCTGCTGTGTACTAGATATGAGGCCACGTCCTTAAAAAGGCTCCAAGAAAAGCTGGTACTAAAAAACCGGTAAGGACAAGGAGAAGGAAGACAGACTGCAAGAAAACAAAGTACCAAACCCTGCATTTTTACTGAACATGCTTATTTGCAAAGAGTTTTTCACATCAACATGGTGCTAAAGAAGACAGTGCCAGAGTGTTGGTCATGAAACTTGTTTGTAAATTACCATGAGCAAAGCAGTGAAGGGCGACTCCAGTTTGCTAAACCTGTGTTGTCCTCTACAGCTCTTACAGCTTTCATCCCCCCCTTATCCAATGGAGTGAAAGGGACCATCTATTGTGGGATCACAGATTGGGCTGAGCTGCAAGGAACATATGCTTTGAGGCTGCTTTTTTTCAGGGTTTGGTTGGTGGTTCTTATTCCCTCTTCCTCATCAGATGGACAGCTGGATACTCTATCCTCTATTCCCTGAACTATCTCATCATGTCTGTCTCAACTTTCCTTCATTTTATTTAATTTCTATAGATTTCCATCTGCTCTACCATTCTCCCCTTCCTGATGGGGTCTCCTCCAGCCTGTACTTCACACAGGCCAGAAACTAATTCGGAAATATCCTTCTAGCCCTCTCCCACAAGCAGTTAAACATAACACTAAAGTGAAATTCAAAATTTTTTATATTTAAAATTCTGCAGCATTCTGTCTGCTTCAGCCAAAGTTCCTGAGTGAAAAAGTTTGTTCAGAGGATGAGAGGTAGCACTGGGATAGCTTTTGATTTCTTGCTGGGGAATGCAAAAACTCGGGTTGAAGTGGGAAGCTGCAAAATGTGGCAGCAAAAACGCGTCTCTGTGAAAATCATGTGTTCACTGAAGGGGAAATGAGGGGCTTGCCAGGAGGTCCCAACAGCCTATTGATGCACTGTCAAACTTTTCACCCTTGCTGTTCCACCACACCCTATTTTAAATCCCTGCTCAGATTATTTTTATTTTTTTTTCAAACAGCTCATGATTTTGTTGGGCCTACAGCTCACAGAGGCTGTGTTGCCACTAAAAACACATAGCTAAACACAAGCGGGTAGGATTCAAAGGAACGAAGCAGATATATTTATTTATCATCTATTAAAAGACTCTGAATACAGATTAATGTTCCTTACTCAATCCATTTTTTTATTGTTTCACCTGCTATACAGTGGGAATTGAAAAGGCTCTCCCGTCATCTAATCTGGCTGTAGCTGCTTGAAGTGTCTGAGGATTCTCTGAGGAAATATAAACTAAGAAACCACCCACAGTAATTCTTCCCAGCTGCCCTCTGAAGGTCAAGGCTCCCTGTGGGGCTGCTCCAGGCTCTCCCAAGTCACAAGAGAGCTGCTTCCCATGCCCTGGTGACAACCACATCTTCTGCTGTGGTTTGGTTGGATCAGAGAAAGTGGCACAGATACGTCCTGCAATTCATGTAATGAGCCAGTAGTCTTATCCTGGACTCCCCAAAACTGCCCTTCAAAGTACTCCTTGGGTTTTTTCTATGCATAGGTATACTTTTTGATGTTCTGATGGATTCTCTGGCCCTTCTCCATGCTGACCATCTGGAGGCCAGAAGCAGCAAGCTCAAATATGGCTTTTTCATTCATTCACACAGGGCAATATTTATGGAATCCCAAGTCGTGTGTGTTGTTTGGAGTTTTCTGTTAATTATCCTCTGTTATGCTCTTACATCTTCCCTCCAGGCTCTCATTCCTTGTTTATTTTCAGGTTTGTTTTCAGGTCTGTCTGTAATTATACGTAGTTAGATAATGATGGCTCCTCTATGGCTTCTTTCTTTTTCTAAGGCTATTAGTGAACCTTTTTTTTGTGATTTCTGGGCCATCTCTCTGTTACCAAAGCCTGTGTTGTACTATTGCTAGAGCCAGAGTGAGATATACTGTATTTGGAAGAGGAATCCTGTTTTTTAGGATAATATTAAAGGGCTCTGCATGCAGCCATTGTTTTGCTTCTGTGAACTCAGTCTGTGAAAAAAAAAAAAAAAAAAAATCCAGATTCATATTTCACTCCATAGTGAATATTTCCCCCACCTAAACCAGCCTGCAGACACATTGCCCACTGGGGAATTGTTTTGCTCCTGGTTCCAAGTGCCAGTTGTCACCTAGTTGCTGACCTTGTGTTTGGCTGAACATTCTTGGCTTTATCTGGAGAAGAATAATTCATGGTCAGGCTTCCAATGGCGAACAGTATTTCTCAAGTAGAATAAGGCAATTTCAGCAATTAAAATCATTAGACCTGATTCCACTGAGACAGACTTGCATTTTGCATGCCATGCTAGCAAAGCCAGGATTTTTGTTAGAAGCAAGCAGTTTCCTTTTCCTTTTGCTCTGGGACTAAAGAATCTTGTATGAGGCAAACAGGTTTTACAGAAAAAAAAAATAAAACTATAGCACAAAAACTAATGAAATGTCACTTTGGGGTTCAACAGTTCTGTAACAACAGTCTTGCCCAGCTGGGAAATCATATATATATATTTTTAAATACAACAGAAAAGGAATCTCTTGTGGACTTTTGAACCTTTCAACTTTTTTTTTTTCAATAAAAATATCTAAATTAACAGAGGAAAAATAAAGTTTCTAAATAAAGTCTTCCCCTAGGACGACATTTTTGTCCTGCCAAATTAAACTAACCAAAACTTTTGTTTCTCTAGCAATTTAGCTTCCCAAGAAAAATACACCTGCATCTATCAGGAGCTTTGCTCGAGCATGCAGGCCTTCTGTTTCATGAGCAACATTAGAGGGCACTTCTGCATTGTGGGAGGCTTCAGCCAAAGGAAGGGACAAGCCAGACCTTCCTGGCTGAAACACATCTGAATTCAGAGGCAACCTGAGATCTGTTCCAGCCTTACTTGGGTTAATAACTTCTGCAGGCAGCCTCTTTGATCCTTTCAAAGCTGATCCTGAAGTATGGCACAACCTGCTGCAAAGGGAAGGTGGGACCTGGGCTTTGATAAGCAGGTCAGTGGTCTGGGAGGTGAGGCTGAGACGTGGGCTCCCATCCTGCCTCCCATCCCTGTGCCCCTGCACTGAGGAGATCTCACCCAGGGCTTCACTGATTTGGTGTCTTTCAGCATCAGCTGCTCTTACAGCTTCCTTTGACAAAGGCAGGTGGTTAAGTTAGAATGTCTGCCTGAACTGATAACAAAACCCACCAAAACCCCATCAAAAGTCTCTTTTCAATCTGAGTGATTATAGAGAAAAACCTGGAGATGAAATCTGAAAACCCAAAACTCAGAAGGTCATTGGAGGGGAGAATGAGAACTCAACCTATGTTTTTCCAATTTTTTTTTAAATGCCATGACTTTTAACCAATTTTCTCATTTTGAGGGTGCTGACTCACATTTTACAGAAGTTTCAGGTTAGCAATGCTGGCAAAAGCAAACAAAAATTATCAATATAATTAAATAGCTCTAGTTTATCTGAAACCCTCTAAGCAGCCTTTCCAATATATGCTTTTCTTCAATGATGTGATCTGTTTGAAAGAGTCATACAAAATTATCAGCACATACACAGGGGGCTCATTGAGTTAATTTTCCAATTCTTGAGTTTATTTACCATTTTTCAAGGACCTATGGAACTGAGCTCCTGAACCCAAACTGCTGGGGAAATGCAGTTGTGATTTACTTGAAGTCTCTCTCCCCATTGCAAGGCTGGATTTCACAATATGCCTCAAAAGCAACCTTCAGTGTTTATTATTGTACAGACTAACTGGGCAAAGTCTGCTTGGTTCAGGCATCAAAATCCACTTTGCTTTGAACCTCCCCTTTCTCACTCACAATGCCAGGGAAATGTTGTAGGAACTGTTTGAGTATTTCCTCCCAATCTCCCTGCAGAAGTGAGGAAGTGAACAGAGACAGAACATGGAAGGGCTGTTGTGAGAACAGCAGTCATTCTTTTCTGGACTGAATGACTCTGGCCTTTTCATGGTGAGCTCCAAATTTAGACCTGGAATTCCAAGAATAAGCAATTTCTTACCAGCATTTGCTTATTATTCAAGCCGTTCTTAACACTCAGCCTTCTCTCTTAGCACTGCAGCTGCAGACAGAAATCATGGAATCACAGAATGGCCTGGGTTGGAAGGAACCTTAGAGACCATGCATCTCCACCCCCCTGCCATGGGAGGGGACATGAATTTTCCTCCAGAACAGATTGCTTCAAGCCCCATCCAACCTGACCTTGGACACTCCCAGGAATGGAGCAGCCACAGCCTCTTTGGGCAACCTGTGCCAGGGTTTGACCACCCTCAGAGGGAACAATTTCTTCCAAATATCTGATCTGAATTCCTCCTCTTCTAGCTTATGAGTGTTCTCAGTTATCCTATCACTATGTGCCCATGTATGGAGTCACTCAGACCAGGAGCCCACACAGATTCCCAGTAGGATGTATTTCCTTGTGTGCTGCCTCATTTGCTGTGGGGGTCTGTATCCCACCTTGCTCCACTTGTACCTCATCCACCACATAAACAGCGAGTGCAGCCTGGGGTGGGGGAGCAGCTTCTGAATCTGATGTTTCCTGGGCAGGGGTCCAAGCTTCAGTATGGCAATGGTGATTCAGACTAAAGATTTTTCCTGTCCTGGTGGTCTTGAAGCCATCATTCCATATTTAGAAAAAATTGTGAAGCCCAGTGAAGGAGAGGTATGAAATTTCCCTCAGAAAGAGGTTGGCTCTGAAGACCTTTCTGTCAAACTGAGGCCTGCATCGACCCACAAGACAGAAGTCTACAGAAGTGAGACATGATCAGCAGTCCTACAAAGGAGTGGGGGCCCTGTTTTGGGCCAGGCACAGGAGTGAAGAACAACCTTGTAGCTGTGTCATTCAAGTTGCCTGGTACAATGCACGCAGCTCTGAAGGAGCACAAACATTTGTGCATTTCATCTCTCCCTCCTCCTCCCCATCCAGAAACCTGCCTGTCCCTCGTCTTGGCAGCCACTCTCTTCAAGTTTCAACCCTCTGATTCATGCAGCAAAAAGTCTCCCCATAGAAAACATACTGGCTGGACCACTTTGTTTTTCCTAGAGCAGTGCAAACAGTTATTGCAAGGGGAATTTTAGGAAGATTGTGCCTGGCAAGGAAAGCTCACTAAATAAATACATGATGTTAATTATCCTTTGCCTATTTCAACTGAGCATTTCAAAGTGCTTTGCAAACCATTAATTAGGCTGCAATTTAGTACCATGTGGTAGTTAAATATTATCAACACTGTTTTCTGCAGGTGGGACGCTATGACACAGAGGGTGAAATGACCTGGATGAAGTCTGTCAGCAGCAGACCTGAGGCCCAAACCACTAATTTCACCTCACCAGCTCCCTGCTCCATTAGACCTTTGTAACTGTGAAAAGATGTGGTTATCTTGCAGGCAATGGTGCATTATCTGGTTTTGAGTCCTTCCTTTGACACATCTCCCATCAGATGCTATATTAGTTTCTCCCACCATCTTAGTCAGCCTTCTTCCTTTGTTTAATCACCTGAAGCTTGCTCTCAGTGGAAGCTCTAAATGAATGACAGAAAAACAGAGCAGGAAATGTTAAGAACTTATCCAGCTTTGAGTGTTCATTTGTTAGAGGGACATTTACAACAAAGACAAGTCCAGGTGCAAATGCTGTGGAACTTCTTGTGCATTCAGCCATCTCTCTTTTCTTCTGCAGGTTTGTACCATTTTGGGCTATATGGATGTTTAGATTAACAGAGATGGGCAATATGGCAGATGGACAGATGTGGGGAGCCACTAGATGGGGCTCCAGGAGGAAGAAGACGGCTGTGGGATCATAGGCAATCCATCAGGATCAAGTCAAGTTGTGTGTTTAGTATCCTGGCCTGTGTGGGATCTTTATTGGAAAAGATCAACCATAATAGCAGCATGCAGCACCTGTGCTCTCACCACGGGAAGGGAAGGAGGCATGCCTTCCAAGCCAAAATGCACAGTATTTTACCAGGCAAAAAACCCCCCCAGCATTGTATCCCTTCAATTGTAAACTCTGGGTGAATGTGCTTATACATTCAGAGCATGAGGCAGATGGTAACAAACCACATGCTTGTGGATTATCCCACTTTTTCCACATTTGCATTCTCTAAACCACTTTTGGTGCCCGTGGTTTAACCTCTGTTTCCATAACTTCTGTTTATGAGTTGAATGGTCACATGTCATCATGTTGAGTGGGAAAGTGTGTTCAGGGGATAAGGAGGTAGAAGTGGTTCCATATGGTGAAAGAAGAGACTATGCCAAAGTATTAAAAAAATATAGAAAGAGGGAAAAGCAAGAGTAAAATCTTTTTAGGAGATCAGGAATCTAAAATGCTCGTGGCCTCCTAGGAAGAAAACAGTTGTCTGCGCCTGAAAGGGAAATTTATGATTTGAAATGCTGATAATATAAATTTCAGTGTTTGGAAAAGGGTGAATGTTAAACAGGTTTACCTTTCTGTGCTCTAGGCATGGTTCAGGCTGAAAGATTCCAGTCAGAGGCCACTGAGACACTGTGAAACTACCAGCTTCAGTTCTTCCAATTTTAATCTATTGATCAGAATGGAAAAAAAAACCACCAAAACCCAACAAAAAACAACTGACAAAAAACCCACCAAAAACACATTAAAAAAATTAGCTCTGTTCACAATAGTATTATGAAGTTGCTGGCATGGTATTAAGTACATGCTTGTGGTTTCCTGAGAAAATTCTGCTAGAAAAAGAGTCCTTATGCTTCAGGGAAAGGCAAACAAAAGACAACAGATGCCCTCTATTGAGAGTGTAGCAAGGGTCAAATTTATTAAAGTAGTGGATAGTAAATGAAATACCACAAAACTATGAAAAAACCCCAAACTAATGAGAAATGGCCTCTTTTTTTTATTTTATTTTTTATTTTATTTTTTATTTTATTATTTTTTTAATCTGATGTTTTAGTAAAAAGCAGAAAACAGTATAAAAATACCTTATTCTTGGGCAGGAATTTAATATTCTCTGTCCTGGCAAGACAAGTTTCAGAACTCCTTTTGCTACATAATAGGTTACCAGTTCTGGTAGTTTTATTTAGAAAAACCAACCAAAGAAGCATGACTGGAAATTCAAACCCAAATCATTCTTCTATGATACAAGCATTCATTGGCATTGTGTGCTGTAAAACTTTGGTAAAGGAAAGGATATTTCAGTTACCAAAAGTGGCTGAGGTAACCAAATTTTTATTAAGTGCCATGAAGCAATCTGAGAAGTCAAAATTTTTAGAAGTAGGGATGCCTCTAACAATCAAGTGTCTCTAACAGATTTCCAGCTGGGCATGCAAAAAGCAAAGCAATTTCTGAATATTCAGGTCAAAGGAAAGGACTTTGGTTTTGAGAACCAATTATGTAATCATAAGCCATTCCCAAAACAGGATTCAAAGGGATCAGCTGGCAATTATACAGTTAATTATTGGTGGTCCTAAGGGTTGCAGTCTTGAGTTGGGAGTGGTTTCAGAAGTGAGACTAAGAAAACCTGCTTGTGGTTCCAAAGCACTTAACTCTGCCTTCAAGGGGAAGCAGACTTTGCAATAGTCTTTGCCAGTACAGCAGATGATGCATAGACATCGAGCTGAAATTCCAATTTCTCTTTGCCATTGGCTTCAGTGTGGCCAGGATTCAAACCCAGTTATTTTAGGGACACATCCAATACTCATTTTATCAACTCAAAGACTTCCATTGACTTAAATGGGAGATGGATCTCGGTCTCAGAAGTCAGTTAACTCACAATTGCAGCTCAGGAAAAAGTGTACCACTTCATTAATTCAGAACTGGAAGTAGAATGGATTAGACTGGAAATGGGGGAGAAAGCAGAATGACGCTCACAGGTCCAGACTACTCCAGTTATCCCCAGGGTGGCAAACCCAAACCTGCTTCACCCCCACGAAAGAGAATTGGATTTCTCACAGCAGGCCTGAAACTTTCCCTGAGGCAGGTTTAAACCTGCAAGCTGTACAGAAAGACTTTCCACCCAACAAGACATCCTATTACAGACATGTTCTATATTCTGTAGAGCTGGCGGTGGGTGGCTTTCGGTTGACTTCCTCCCCACACACTTTGCTGCCAAGTCAGAAAGACGAAAAATCATATATACTTGCATTCACCGAATGATCTCCAAAGCAACTTAATACTGGTTCAAGTCTTCCTTGTCTTATAAATCAGATTCTTTCTGTAGATTGTTTACCTACCACTTCTAGTGTGTCTCCAATAAATTAAATCCTGCTGAAGTGGTAAAATATAGGAAAGATATACTGAATGGTCTGCAGGCTGTACAGTGGAGCCATTATTTTAAGAGGAAGTAGGAACGGCAATCATAAAATTTTGAAAAATTATGCAATAACTTTGTAGTTATTGCCCATCTGTATTCATTACAATGATCTACTTCACAGGCATATAAATAGAACTGGCAACCAAAAGATGTGCTGTTTGCCTCCAGACATGGCACTAGACTTCAGCAAATGAAATTCAACTGAAGACTTTAGAAAAAGTGCTGTAAGTGTTCATCCAGAGATGGAGTCTAATCACCCATCTCCCCCCACTTCCCCTCCCCCTGCCCCCCTCCCTGTGTTACATTCCCCCATGCTTGTTCTTACCCCCAGTCAGGGCACCTTTGTAAGAAAGATGACAAAATTTAATTGCTTCATTTGCAGGGCAACCCTGATACACTACATGACTTCATTTTCACAAGGCAACAAGTCCCATAAATCACACCTACTGAGTGCACCCATTAGAGCTCCAGTATGACAACTTTATGCCTAATACACTCCAAACAAGGACCACACAAAACTAAGACTGTAAAATTACTGTTGACTCACAGCAGCTTTTATAACATGCACTCAGCTCAAAAAGACTTAACTTATATGGAGTTTAATCATATTTGGGCATAGGAGACCTCTCACTGATTCAAGACAACATATGTTTAAAAAAGAAGAAAAGGCAGAATATATTTGGCTTAGCTCTTTCCCTTGCAGTTCCCACAGAGAAATACGCCAGGTTAACAGAAAAATGACTGCTTTATTTTGTAATGAAAGAGGATTCTGAAAAGTGTTTCTTCCTAAAATTGGGGGGAAAAATAGTGTTTTATGCCACCATGGGTTGGGAAAGGTGTAGGAAAGGTGCTGTTTCTGGGCTAGGTGCTTCACTGGTGTATATCTGCACAAAGATGTGGAGGCAGCTGGAGCTTCACGCCCTTCCCAGGAGTCCCAGTGCTACCAGGTGATGTGGCTTAATCCCAGCTGGATCCCAACCCCATGGAGCCACCGCTCCCTCCCGCTCCGCCGGGGTGGGGGACACACTCAGAAGAGCAAAAGTGAGAGAACTCCTGTGCTGAGATAAAGACAGTTTAATAGGTAAAGCAAAAGCTGAGCACAGAAGCAAAGCAAACCAAGGAATTAATTTCCCGCTTGCCATGGGCAGGCAGATGTTCAGCCATCCCCAGGAAAGCAGGGTTCCAGCACTCCCAACGGTGACTTGGGAAGACAAACTCCCTCAAGACTCGTGTACTCCTGTATCTGCTTCTTCTCTCAGCTCTATGTGCTGAGCAAAATGCCATCTGGTCTGGAATGTCCTTCTGGGCCACTGGGATCAGCTGTTCCAGTTATGCTCTCTCCTATCTCTCTGTGCAGCCTCAGCTTCCTTGCTGGTGGCATGAAAAGAGATGCAGTAAAAGCCTTGACACTGCACAAGCCCTGCTCACAATAATGAAAACATCCCTGAGTTACCAACCCTGTTTCAAGCACAGGTCCAAAACACAGCCCCACACCAGCTACTGGGAAGAAAATTGAATCTGTCCCAGCCAAAATCAATGCAAAGGGTACATCTTGCCCCAAAAATATTTGCCCCATCAGGCCGGTGGGCAACCTCCACTGTAATGGCTCATCCCGACTGCATGGACACAATTGCATGGTGAAGCTGCAGCAGTGTGCTTACACCAGAGAGCAGTGAACCCTGGCTGGGGGGACTGACTGATGCTATCCACACAGTTAGAGAAGGAGCTGGCCTGAAGCCCTGGGTATTCAAAAATATCCCGTCCGAGCCGCCCCGCGAAGCCGGGAGCCTCTGGAGCAGAGGCTGTCACTGCAGGCTCCTGTGTGAACAAAGGGTGCCTGTGAGTGTATCCAAGGATTTCCATGCGCTTCAGAGCAGGGCTCCCATTGCTTCCCTCCAACAATGTGACATGCATCACCGCATTTCACTGAGAATCTCTTATTTCTTTGCACAATAGCTTTTTTCCCCCACCCTCCCTGACGGCTACAAAGGAGACGGAGGGGGTAAATCTTACATGCTGTCCAACTGACTTCCTTGCATTTGGAAGGCAAAACCAAGAAGTTTATATAATCAGGCTAACATGCAAACCAATTGAAATTACAATGGTATGTTAGAGTATATTCCTTAAGTATTCAAACCACAGCGAAAAAAAATCTCTTCCACTAAACTACAAGGGACTGACTGAAACCCGCAAAAACTGGGAAACATGGTAAGGTCTGACTGAAAGCTTGTCCTTACTTCACCCCTGAGGAAGAGTAGAGAATAGAGATAATACAGGCTGCTTTTTGGTGGGCTCTAAACATATAGCAAATTCCCACAAAATAAATAGGAGGCTTGCCACCGTATCCTCCCTTCCCTTCCCACACAACCAGACCTCTAACTCACAGGCTTGCAGGGCAGCTGCTTTCTCTCTGTCCAGGACTTCGTTGTCACAGGCATCAGTCTTGGCTCTTCTTCCCTGTTTTATAAGTTTCCTGTTAGCACCTGCTATGCTTTTCTCACTCCCTGCCATTGCCAAAAGGGTTTTGATAGGACTGACTCCAAGGAAAACACCAAAAAAGGGGCAAGGAGAACATCTCTGGATTCCTGGTTTCCTATGGATTCTTCCCAAGTTCCCAAATTCCCCATTCCCATCATCTTTTCCCATCCACAGCATCATTCCTGCTTCCCCTCTCCGTAGTAGCACACTGTATATCTTAGCAATACTAGCAGGCTGGGGAAGTAGTTCCAGCTATTTTAGGGCAGTGCATGTGCTGCCTGCTCAGCTGGTTGTTGCTTTTTTTGATGCACAAGGAACTAAACTAAAATTGCCATTTCCTCAGTAAAAGAACTATTCTGAATCTTCTTTCTCCATCCCACTGCCCCTTCTTGTGAGAATTCACATGCACCCATCTTCACTTTCATGCCACAGCCAAACTGAGTTGAAATGAGTAGTGAATTCAGAAGTTTGCTTGAGAGGTGGATGAACACACTGTATGCTCACAGAAACATTATTGGAAACATTTCCATTTCTATTGGAAACAAACCCAAAAATAACCCCAACATGAACCAAAACTGTGGAGTTATGCACAGATGCCTCTGCAGACACAGTGTCTTTTGTTTTCATCTAAGATTTGCATAACTAAAGCTGCTCACCTGTGTAAGCCTCACCAAAGTGCCTCTGAGTCTTCTGAGGTAGCTACCAGGGTGACCAGTGAAGGAGGGATTGGATTCCTTTGGGTTTTCTATCTAAAAACACATTAATCTGTACACACGTATGAATAATGTACATTCAAGTAGGGCCCTCCTTATTTCTTGATAATTGCAGGTTCCAAGATCTTCAACATCTTTTATAGTTTTTTTACAAACCATATTTTCTACTCTCTAAGGTATTAAAGTAGTCTTGTTTCTTTTTGTCAGTTGAAGAGCTGAAAACCTTTGACCATAAGGATCCTAATAAAGTAACCAGTTTCTTTGGCTTTAAGGAACATTTAATTACTTATGTACACCTGAGAAATTAGCACTATGGGCCTCAACCAAGGACTAAGGAGAAACTCATAGAAAATAAAGAGTTGGATGTAGTTCCAGATCCCAGATGAATGCCCTCCTTTAATGGGTTACAATCCATCCCTCCTTTAATGAATTACAAAGCAATCAGCTGAGAGTGAAAAGAAAAACCCCAACCAAAATATATAGGAAAATGAGATAAAATAAAGAAAGGTTCCAATTTTACTTGTACAGTTTTCCACTTCTTTGTCACATTTAGTCTAGACTCAGCTGTACTCTTGGCTGTAAATCACCCTAGTAAATCTGAGAGGTCTTGAATAAAACAAAGTAAAGAGGTCTTGGAGAAGACAAAATCTCTTTCTGCCTTCTCAACCCCTCCCGCTATTTAAAAGTTACTTTGGTCTAATGAAAATCAGATTATAAGTCTCCATAAACCCCTACAGATTAACATCATTAGAATACAATTTTTTCTATGATGCTATCTTCTGAAGGAGAGGCAACATGCTGTACAGATGGAAGCAGCTTCAAACTCTGCTTGAAGCTGCGGGAACAAAAGTCTCCCTGCAAACAAAAAATCATAAATTAAATTTAAAAAGCAATATTTCACTTTCTTTATGGGTTGGCATGAGCCTGCAGGCCCACGGTTTGAGACATTAAAACCATGGGTGCACCCCATGGAAGAAAACCCAAAAGTTTTGACACTGAAGCATAATGGTTAGGGCTGCTCAAATACTTCATCTGTTTTTCTCTGTTTTTAAATGAGTGCATCAAAAATACATGAGGTTTTTTGTGGTCTCCCTTTTTTTTTTTTCCCCTCAGAGAAAGAGAGGGTATTGTTTAGCTGTTGGACAACAGAGCTGGGAAACCTAAGGACACATGGAATAAATAATACAGAAATTGGTATAAAGCCCCTTATATCACATGTGGTCTTATCTGTAATCAGCTCTGCCTCAAAAGAAGAGGCAGTTTCCAGGTTTGCAAAACCAGTGAAAAAGAAAGGATTTTTCATTTTAGAGAAGAAGTAAAAGGACTAGAGACTATACAATATCACAGCAGTTTCGAAAAGTGAGAACAGTCACATTCAGGAAAGTTAAAGGGTGAGTCACGTAAATATGGTGAAAATAAACACATTTTAGCAGAACATGTGACTGTGTGCTTGAAACAAAGATTTTAGCAAGATGCAAACAAGTTATACATTCATATATATATGAATAACAATCCTCTCACTGTTATTTATGGATAAAAGGGTTGACAATGTAATTATTGGGATTAGAGAGCTGGATAAACATGATTAGTTTTTCACATGTTTGGAAGATTTAAAAGTCACAAGAGACACTCCTGCACAGTGTCACTTATTGTCACTCCAATCCCCTCACACTAATCCCAGACGCTTGAGCTGCAAAATTTCTGGTCCCAAGAGAACATTCTGAACATGGTGAGGGGAGAGCAGGAGAGGCTGAATTGCCACCAGTGCCTGAGGCAGGCCCTTGCAAAGACAAGGAGGCGAGGACTGAAACTCTTATAAAGGTGTGGCTGAAGTGCCAAACCACAAATTTGGAGTAATGGGGTTCAATCTTTTTGAGTGTTTGCCCTTAAAAACGTTCATGTAAAAGGGATTGGGGAAAGACATGCACCAGAAATATATTATTTGCCAAAACCTCAGTGCCTACTGGGATCTAAGGAGAGTTCTCAAGAAAAGCACATCCTGCAGGGATTTGATGCTGACTGTTTTTTTGTGTACCATACCCAGATCTTCTGGAAGATGAGAAACAACGCTTCACATGAAGCTTGCCCAGGATTCTCCTTTTTCCCTGCATCCTGCCCCACTTCTTGTGTATGTGTTGTAGCTTCAGCTGATATTTTTAACTCTGCCATTAAGTAAACCGGGAAAAGAGGGAAGAAACCACCACTAATCCAGGGCTCTTATGTAGAGAGGAAGAAGCACTCCAGAGTGCTTGATGTGATGCAGATGAATGTATAAATAAATGTGACATGCCACTGTTGTTGAAACCAAAGTTTATTAAACCAGATTCCTAAATCCCAAGCCTGGCTGAAAAGCAATTTTCTCCTAAAAGTTCTTTTAATGCTATATTTGTGTGTCAATATTACTATTGCTTTTTCTGTTTGAGCCTTTTGAAGTAATTTTTTCAAGCTATTTTAATTTTTTTGGATGAAGAATTTTGTATATACAAAATTTTGTATATACATGTTGTTACATGTATATAGCAACATGTAACAACAACAAAAAGCCAACAACAGAACAGGAAGCAGCATTCTTGCCTAATTCCTCTAAAACAGTAACTCCTTTCTGAGTGTCTGACACTTCACTTTCAGAGACCAAAGCCTTTTCCATCCATCAAGGAGAACATCAAAAAAGCAAGGGAGAGACATTATTTATCACAGTAAACCTTCTTGAAGTTAATTTTATACTATTTAAAACACTATTTATTGAAAATACTTGTTATTTAATATTCAAACCAGTTTTTAATCAATCATGGGACTGTGGTAGAGTTTCGTACCTTGAATATCATGTTGTTCCAACCTCCCTGCCATGGGCAGAGACAGTTTCCACTAGGACCTTGATGTACCTCATACATTCTAGAAAATTCTTTTTTTAAAATTTTATTATTCTTTTTTTTATTACCTATATCACACCTGGTCTTACCAAGTGGTCTTACCAGTTAGGAGGTGAAATTCTTCACTTCTTCTCTAACACCAGAGTTGGATTAAAACTTTAGTATTTATAGGAGGCAACACTGGATTTATGTAACAGCTTTGATCTCAAACTTCTGTTCTGAAGAAGCTAGAAGTTCTCTATAAGAAAAGAACTTTCTGACAAAATCCTCTCAAATTAAATTTCTCTGCACATACGTGTGTACATAAACACAGTATGGGGTTTTCAAGCTGCATAGGACTTGTATTAATTAGACAGTATTAAATTAATTAATTAGATTTTATTAAGTCAGTCAAGAACTTCCTAGGGACCTAGTTCCCATTGTTTGGTATGGAATATTGAAAGTCATACCAGTGTGGACAGCTATGGCCTTGGGGTTGTAAGGAGAAAGAGATTACGAGGATACTTATTGTAAAGTGCTACATAATTAATATAATATTGGATCCATTAGAAAATCACATCTGAAGTGGAACATCTTCTGGGTATTTGTTGAAGGACTTGTACATAAGTTTTAGAAACAGGAAAGAGAAAATAATGAAGTGGTTAAGATTTGCAGGATGACTCAATGGACTGTGAGGAATACATCCCTTCTGAGGAGCATGGCATGCTTTCCACTGCACTGCCCAGGCCAGTTGTCTCCTAGCTTGTATGCCCAGCTGACAATGAGATGAATTAAGTGACAGCCAATATTTGTTAGCAGGTAAGAGCAAAAACCTGTTGGTTTCATCCATGGAGAAGTGGTTCTCATATCTGAACCACTGTATTGAACTTACAGGGAAAGGTTTGGGTGGTAAGGGGAGTATAGGGGTGGCTTCCCTTGGAAGCTGTTGGAAGCTTCCCTCCTGTCTGACAGAGCAAATTCCAGCTGGCTCCAGGATAGACCCACTGCTGGCCAAGGCTGAACCCAGCAGGGATGGTAGTTATGCCTCTGCCTCTGGGATAACATATTTCAGAAGGACGGGTGATAAACCAGCACATTTTGCAGCTGCAAAGAGGAGTGAGGACATGTGAGAGGAACAGTCCTGCAGACACCCAGGTCAGGGCAGAAGGAGGGGCAGGAGGTGCTCCAGGTACTGCAGCTGAGGCTCCCCTGCAGCCCATGGAGGGCACAGGGGTGCAGAGATCCACCTGCAGCCCATAGAGGAGTCCACACTGGAGCAGGGGGATGCCCAAAGGATGCTGTGACCCTGTGGGAAGCTCACACTGGAGCAAGTTTGATGCAAGATTGTGAGGGACCAGTGAGAGACCCAATCTGGAGCAGTCTGTTCCTGAAGGGCTGACCCTATGGGAGGGACCCACTCTGGAACAGGTTGTGTAGAACTGCAGGAATTGGGAAGGACTCTGGTTGGAGAAGTTCCTGGAGGACTGTCTCCCTTGGTGGGGACCCTTGCACTGCAGCAGGGGAAGGGTGTGAGGAATCTTTCCCCTGAGGAGAGTGGAGTGGCAGAGACAAGGTGTGATGGACTGACCACAACTCTCTTTCCCTCTCTGCCTGCACCACTGTATAGGATAAGTAGAGGAAATTGGGAGTGAAGTTGAGCTTGTGAAGAAGGGAGGGGTGAAAGGAAGATGGTTTTAAGATTTGGGGTTGTTGCTTATTGTGCTACTCTGATTCAATTGGTAGTAAAATAAACTATTTTCTTTCTCCAAGTCCAGTCTGTTTTGCCCATGATGTTAATTTTTGAGTGATCTTTCCCTGCCCATGTGCCCTTCATTGTTTTCTTCCCCCTGCCCAGATGAGGAGAGGGAAATGATGGACCAACTTTGGTGGATACCTGGCGTGCAGAGAGGAGCAACCCACCACAATCATTTTCTCTGTGTTTGTGACATTCCTAATGAGAAGCTCAGAGCCATGTCACCCTGTGGGCAGGGATATTGGCACCCCATTGTATTCAGCAGAGGATTTACAGCAAGGCTTGCCCATTTTTCCCTTGGTGCGCATTATGACCTCGTGACACGCTGGAATGAGCCTTCCCCGACCCTGCCTAACCAGTTTTGTGGTCTGCAAGGGCTGAGTTATTCTCCTTGGAGTGCTATTGGGCAGCCCAGTAATGAGCTGTGGATAGAGCCCCTTAGCAAGTCTGTCTTCCTAGCCCGCTTGGAAATGTCCTTTATTTCTGACACACTCCACCCTTCCTGCCTGCCCTGGCTTTGTTGGCTCTTCCATCTGAAACAAAAAAGTCCTCTCACTCGCTTTGCTCTGGGAGTCACTAGAGAGTTAGAGTCAGAAAAACAGGGCTGAGCTGCATCTGAAAAGCCCTTACTAAAAAAAAGCTCCAAAAAACTCCATCTGTTTAAGCAAGGTTTGCCTCGTTGACAAGTGCAGAGAGGTACAAGCACCCCTTGGAGCAGCGTATCCTCTCACTCTGCCAGCAAGTGGTTGCAGGACAGTGGGAGAAGTAACTAAATATTGACCCTGGTATTGTGAGAACCATCCTTTGAAGCCTAAGAGGGCATGCTTGAAGAGGGGAAAAGGTTCTGGCAGACAATCTTTAGGTAGGGGTAAGTTTGTTAAACCTCATGAATAACACTGTAACCAGACTGGTGACGATTTTAAAAGAGAATGGAAAAAAACATTTGCAGTAAACAGCTATCAAAGTTTGAAAAGAACCAAATACTTACAGGACTGGCAGGTTTTTTTTAATTCTCAGTCATATCAGTGGTAGTAGGGCTGCAGAATCTGTCCCTGTGTGGGTAACAGCCTTTTTAATTCACGTTATTTTTTAGGGGGATTGAAGAGGTTGGTCTTTCTCTCCCTATGTAAAACCATGATTCATCCATCATGTCAAGAGCATCATAATAATAAATATACCACCATGGCTGGTGTTTTCCACTCAATTTGGCAAGTGTATTTAGAAAGAAATTAAATTAAAATTTCAGGAATTTCCAATTGGGCTTGAAAGTTGTGAAAGAAGAGTGATGACTGCTATCAATGCAAAGAGTTATGAGCTGCCGGGTTCTTCTGTTTTATGGAACAGCTTAGCCATAGCACAGGACCTACTTCACTGCCACTGTGGCCTGGTCCTGGCCATGGCCTTAATTTTTCTGAGGATGTTATTCATAAATGTTCTCTTAATCAAGTTCAGGCCCAGAATTTTACTGTAGAGGCCAAACTAATTGCCAGGATACACGAGAAGCCAAACCCTAGAAGGTAAAGCTAAAATTTGTGTGTCCTGGCTCAGAGAACCACTATGTTTCAAACCTGAAATAAAAAGTGTTTTTTTACATTTCTTAAATAGTTGATTTTTCCACTTCAACAATTAGAACTCTGTGTTTCTCAAAGAATTCACACTGATTAACTATATAACCCTAATTTTTTAATTTGACCAAAACAAAAATCCTTAATTTAATTTTTTTTTTTTTAAGAGAAAGAAGTAAGGATTTATTCCAAAATTATCCCTGGCTAGTGTGCATGGTTACCACACTGAAAGAGACAGCAGTTTTCTGGGTGGAATGGCACTGCCCTGGGTGCCAAGACCTACATGGAAGTTACGCCAAGGACTGTGAAGATTTTTATGTCTCTCCTGCCATCACAAACACAAACGTTATATCTTTCAACTAGGCAGCTGGCATGCACCCCATTGATTACACCCCTTAATTGGGAAAGGGAGAGATGAATGATTTTCTGTATTCTTTTCACATGTAAAAGCTTCTAGAGGATTAGTAATCTTGGTTCTTGACCAAAATACAGGCTCCAACACAAAATTCTGTAAGATTTCATGATGTCTTAATATTCTCTTCATAGTATCATGAAACTCTAATGCTGGAATAGTCTCATCCATCCTTAAGGAATTGAAATGCTATTCAGTAAGTGACATAACATCCATGGTGGGTTTTTTTTTAGTTCTAAACCTGCCAGCTCGCACTTCTGTGACAGTGGGAAACATTTTTCTTTGTCATCCTCAATTACATGTGTAAGAAGAAGTGAGATGAGGAGATGTGAGGTGCATTGCCTGGACAGAGAAGCTGATGAACCCGAAAGCCTTTTCCTCTCTGTATCCCTTGGTTTCATAAGAGAAGGCCACAGCTCCCAGCAGACCATGCATCAGATCTGTGAGCACACCTCCCCATCCTGAAAAGTTGTTCTGCCTGGGGCCATGGCCATCTGGGATATGGCACATCCATAATATCCCCTGGCTCAGACGCTTGTGAAAGAGCAGCTCTGGAGCAAAATCTCTCTGACTGTATGAGTCTTCCTTTTCTCAGAGACCCCTTTTATGCTCAGCCCCTTGATGCCCACCTGAGTTATATTGCTTGTACATCCATGCCCAGTTTAACACATTCCAAATGTTGGCCCTAATCCTACAGATTCAACTTTCTAGCTTGGTCTCACACCCGTCTTATCACTTTGGACTTTGTGACCAGTATGAACTATGGGAGTGTATGGGATTTTGTGACCTTTAATAAATTAATGCTATTGATGCAATAGGAATCCTAACCTGTCATCAGGAATGATACACAAACCATCAAACTACTAGGCAGATACATTAGATAGATATTGTCATCCTAAAGGAAATGTTCCTACCCACACCATTCCTCCACAAGGTAAACTTGAAATATTTCACTTGTCCTCTGGAGCTCTGAAGAAGATTCTTCTGTTCTGTGCAGATAGCTCAGGGCTCTAATGGCTGGGTCGTATGAGGGAAAACTGAAAGATTGTGGACAATGAAGAAAAAAGCTGTAAAAAAACCCTCACCAAAACACAGCAGAGAGCAACAAAAAGCAATAATTCTATTTCCTTTAATGTCAAAGCCAAAAGGAATTTTGCCATAGACTTGACTAAGAACTGCTGAATGTAGAAACATGTTCTCATCAGCAGTTCTTAATTTATCCTTGCCTTTATTCCAGAACAGTCATTTAAAACTTTGACACTTGCTGCAGGATTGGATATGATTTGAGTATCAGGAGGCCTTTGCAGAAGGCATGAATTAGACTTCCTGCATGTCAGGAGCAGGCTTTGTTGGAGTTAGATCCAAAGCATTCATGCTGGAGGTTAGGTTCTTCTACAAAAAACTACTCAAGGAACCACTGCTTTTCACTGCCCTCTCTATCCTGAGAAGTGGTGTCCAAACTTAAAATACAAGTTTTGCAGTGATCTTAGATAGATGACTCTTAACATTGCAGGTACTCTTCCCACAAAGGGTCTACAGACAACCAAAGATTAGTTTAAATGCCTTAAACCATGGTCACATCTTGCACAGACAGGCTTTTTTCTTTCTGCCCTTATGCTGCCACCTCAAACCCACTCTCCCACTACTGCAGGGTCATAATGAAACCGAGGAACTAAATTAAGGAAAAGCTGTGGATTGGAAATGACCCATCAGGGAAAATAAGAGTTGACTGAAAAGGATAAATCAATGAAGTCCACAAGTAATTGTTGCCAGAACGATAGACAGGGCAGTCAGGGAACGGAAATGAGCAGCTGGTGTTGGAAGGAAGGGCATGGAATAACTTCAACTTGTTTTCTCAATGAGAAAAATGTCTGTGGAACTGCAATGTGACACAGTGTAAGCATCACTGACTTCAAAGCTTGCAGCTTTGGGCACCATTTTCAAGATAAAGCCACAGGTCCTTGTTTTTCTAAGGGGATCAGAAGTGTTACTCATTTGCCACAGAAGTAAAAGTATAGATTTGAGCTCAGTATGCAAATTGAAATAAACCATTAAAACAGTCCTTTTGCCTCTTTCGATTTTTCATGATAGAATATCCCAGAATCATAGAATATCCTGAACTGGAGAGGACCCACAGGGATCATCAAAAGATGCCTCAGGACAGCTTACAAAATTCTCATCTCTGCTTTAATTCAAAACATTTGTGAATATCCTCAGTAGACTGGTACTGTTTTGGAATATTGTATGCAATATAGATAATTTCCATGTACACTTACAACATTAGGCACTACAGACTTGGTTGAATGGAAAATTGAAAAGTCACATTGCTTTTGGCTATGTAGTGAAACGTTACTGTGGACAGCTCAGAATTCAAACTGCAGTAAAAAGAATGTGTTTTCCATGAGAATTCTGCTAGGAAAGCTCAGCCATTCAGTAAAAGTGTACAATGAAGGACATGAAATGCACTTTTGAAGTTAGATGGATGGCTGTATGACAGATAAAGTTTTGTTTTATTCATTCAAGTCTATAAACATACATGATATTATAATAATAGATGAATAGGAGAAACATTGTGTTGTTGTTCCAGATAAGCACTCAGAACTGTCAGTTCTTATCCATTTATCTGGATCGTTTGGGGATGGAAAAGCTGGGTGGGGAATTGCATGAGATCAGGGAAGAAAAGAGGAAAACTCATGAGAAAAGGGCTGCAAGGATCGCTGCTTAGAGTGTCTTGGCAGTTTCTCAGCCCAGAAGCGCACAGCAAATGAAAACCAGCAATAACAAACTCCAGATACTATTGGGAATTAAGCAAACTGCCAAGAACAGGGCAGTTTCTGGGACCCCATGCACAGATAGAGAGGGCTCGTGGCATGTCATCCTCTGCTCAGTTGCTGGTGTAATTGTACAGGGATGGTGTTTACTGCTGACTCATGCTGGCACACAAGCCTTATTTATTCCAAGCATGATACAAGAGGGTTTGGAGTGCACTGGCTGCAGCAGAGGAATCCCCCAGAGAGAGCTCCAAGAACAATTAAGCTGAAAAAGAATAGCTGGACTCTGTCCTTACTGTGCCTATTGAAATGACAGAAGTGAGGAGGTTTGCCTCAACCTGCAGCATGTAGAGTCTATTCAGAAAAGGGTGGGAACTTCAGCTGCTTAAAAACACTTTCCTGACCTGTATCACCATTTCTAACAAACAGATGAATCATTTCCAAAAGCAGAGCCTGCTTGTTTGTTGTCTACTCTAACCTTTTGCATCATACCAGCACTGATTTTATTATCTTCAGTTGCTCTCCCTCTGACACATTCTCTTGTTATGCTGGAAAGGGAACTTTGAACACAAACATTCTCATGTGTTTTTGTTTTACATTTGTCCTGCATTGAGTAGAAATTATTACAAGAACTATAGGGCAAAGAAACTCAGAGTCTGAGGGTGTCTTGTGGCAACCTGGTAGCCTTCCAGTTTGGTCTTCAGGATCTGCTGTTGATCTCTTGGTAAGAATCCTTCACAGATGAAGCTGCCATGAAAGGAATTTGTCCTTACATTGGGCCTTATTCTAGAATGACACAGGCTGGCACAGCCCCAGTAATTCTGATGCAGCTGAGCAGTTAGGAGCAGGGGAGGAGTCCAATGGGTTTTCAAGGAGTACATTAAAGATATGCCTTCCTAATGACAAGGTGAGATCATATGTTGGCATAGTCTCAGAATGTAAAGGATCTAAAAGACCAAGCTGATGTGTTACACCATGATAAAAGGAATACTAGAACTCTCTGTGTAGGGCACAGAGAACAAACACACACCACTCATACCAAAAAATGGACAGACCTCCACCAGCCAGCTCAGTGCTCTTCTGCCTCTGCCACCAAATATAACCAGCAGTCAGAGCTCCTGGTCTCAGGGTTCAGCCACACCAGGGCTGCTCTGCCAGGCAGAACAAGCCCAGAGCCAGAGACAACCCTAGCTCAGGCAGTGATGGTGCCTGTACCCCCCAGGACACAGTTCCAGAGATCTGAACCACCTGGTCAGAGCAGGCTGCTCATAGCAGGGTCTGTCAATCCTGGCTGGGGATGAACAGATGGAGCAGCCCTGGGAGAAGGACTTGGGGGTGCTGGTGGTGAGAGCTGGACACTGTTCACTGACATCCCAGAGACCCCCCATGCCCTGGGCTGAGCCCCCAGTGTGGGCAGCAGGGGATGGGGGATTCTGCCCCTCTGTCCTGCTCTGCTGAGCCCCCCCTGCAGAGCTGCCTCCAGCCCTGGGCCCAGCACAGGAAGGACAGGGAGCTGTTGGAGCCAGGCCAGGGCAGGGACATGAAGATGATCAGAGGGATGGAGCAGCCCTGCTGGGAGGAAAGGCTGGGACAATTGGGGTCAGTCAACTAGAGAAGAAAACGACTCAGTATGACCTAGTTTGGGCCTTCTACTACCTGAAGGGAGCCTGCAAGAAAGATGGAGAGAGACTCTTGACACGGGCTTGGAGTGACAGGACAAGGAGAAATGGCTTCAAACTGGCAGATTTTAGGTTCATGTTGGATATCAGGAGGAAATTCTTCCCTGTGAGGGTGGGGAGGCCCTGGCACAGGTTTCCCAGAGAAGCTGTGGCTGCCCCATCCCTGGAAATGTCCAAGGCCAGGTTGGATGGGGCTCTGAGCAACCTGGGATAGCGGAAGGTGTCTCTGCCCATGGCAGGAGGTGAAACTGGATGATTTTTAAGATCCCTTCCAACCCAGACCATTCTGTGATTCCATGATTCTGTGATCCAACCCCTGCAAGACAAGGCCAGCAGCAGAAGCGGAGAAAAACTTCCTACAGCATTCATGTAGAGTCCTTCAGCCAAGTCCTGTGAGCAAGCAGGAACAGCCAGGCCTTGACATATGATGGGACCAGAATTTTAAGTGGAACTGCTGGAACAATGGGCAGGAGAACGATAGGTGGAATCCTTTGGCGTTTTCAGGGCATGGATACTTGGGTTGCAACAGAAGACAAATCTTTATGTGACATTATGATAGAAATCTAAAGTGAGCCAGCAAAATTACACTGCTAAAAATTTGTCTCTCTAAAAAGGGCAAGATGTTCTGCTCCTAAGTTTGATGACAGATTCATAGTTTAAAATAACTTTAAGAAAAATGGTTAATTTGAAAATTGTACATGCAGCTACACCACCCTGCCAAGTCATCAGCACGTAAATGGCCCGGAACAGTGGACAAGAACTGTACACATTTACTCTGACCTTCCAGTGTTTCGTACTTTTACAAGTACAGCCTAATGAAATAGTCACTTCATGAAACTT
Organism: Acrocephalus scirpaceus scirpaceus; assembly: GCA_910950805.1. Lineage (NCBI taxonomy): Eukaryota > Metazoa > Chordata > Aves > Passeriformes > Sylviidae > Acrocephalus > Acrocephalus scirpaceus. The sequence goes on from OU383777.1 coordinate 64,879,587, forward strand.
TACTACCCTTTCTACTATTCAGATGTAAAAGGAAGCGCCTCTCATGCTTTTGAACAGGCATTACATTTTCTTCTTATGACAGAACAATGGGCTCCAGCTTCATTACCTTTAGATGCAAAAGAAATTAATTTATTATTAACTCCAGTGCTCTCTCATGGCACAGATATTGCCTCTAAGAGTCACTTGGTTTTGAATGAGAAAGATTCTCCTCTATATCATCCTGGAAAGACAAAGTTTTCACAACATGTATTTCAAGCAAATGGGAGCTTTCATCCCTGTTGTTGCCGCAGTACTTTCAAACAAAGACATCAAAATCACAGGAACAAGGAGAGGGAGAAGAAGAATCTCTTAGCTAGTATTTCTGTACAATATTGATATTAAATTATTGAAAGCATCCCTCAGAAGAGCTAAATTAAGTGATGCATATTGTCTGAAGTAAACCTCTGATGTATTTTGGAATGTCTCTTCTGCTATCAGAATATTGATGTAGTATGGGAGGGGAAAGGGTATTGCTGCTTTTTTTTAATATTAAGGAATTAATTCATAAACTAACTGATTAGAAATTTTTCTAATGAGCTGGTGTAATTTCAAATGAAGTCTGATACTCAGCATGATTATGCTTTTGGAGACAGAGTAAATTAGGAGTAGAAACTATTCTGTAGAGGACATTAAGATGACATCTCCTGCCCTATAAGCATCCAACACTGGTGTGTCTCTAGGAGTACTCACAAGTCCACTTGTGGTTGTTTTAAAAAGAACCTCTGACAGAATTTTTGTGCTATTTCTAAGCCATCATCAAGCTGTGGCTTTAACCATTCTGTTTCTCCTCAGGTGAGATGGGTACATTTCCCTCAACCATACAATACCTGGAAGTTTTCCCCTGCTCGAATAGTTCCACCCAAACAAATTCCATCTTCATTCAATAAAAAGACAGTATAACAACAATTTATGGGAAAAGAGTAAAACCCAGTATTGGTTTTTATACTTACAGAAAATCACAACCATGTCAGAATTAGTACTGCATGTGTTACATCAGGTACTCACTTCAGCCAGTTATGTGTGTGACTCCTTCTGCTTGTTCACTGACATAATAATGATCCCTTTGACAGGACCAGAATACATTTGAAATATTATAAACACATTGTGTCACTCTCTATCCATTATATCTGAGACTATGGTAGCCAAGGTACCTGCCACACACAAGATATGAGAGTGAAATTGGTATTTAATCCAAATTCTCCTTCCTGCTGGTGGATTTCCTTACTCCCCTTGATCACTGTGCTTTTGTGCTGCCAGAAAATCTAATGGAAACAAATTGATTTTGTCTCTTAGGAATGCTCTGGAAATGTCAAGCATTTTGCCAGTATAAGGAAAGCCACTTCTACCAAACTTCACCTTTACTGCTGTCGAGTTTTTTTCCCCCATTTTACTTTGGAACTGTCATGCTTTGCTGCAAGTATTGATGTGGCTTTGCTAGACACAATGAATGAGATTTCTTTGCCCTCTTTCATTGCCACTTGCTGCAGCTGGTTGAATTTTGTACCTCTACTGAATGTCTGGCCTAGAGTCCAAAGACTGGCTGTTATCCCTCCCTTGAGTGGAACAGAGTTAATTACTAGTCCTGCAGAATAACAGGAAACCCACAGAATTTCTTACAATAAGAAATCATAATAATTTTACCATCTGCAGAAGTTTTTTGAGCCACAGCCATCCAAAGGCAGGATTTCTGATGTAAGCCCACCAGGTATTCACAGTTTTAATTTAATTAAAAACTGTAAAAGCTTTTACTCCGCTGGCTCTGGGCATGAGAAAAATCTAAATTACCCATGCCTTCAAAACAAAGAAAGAACAAATGAATTTCATGTTGTCATGGAGGCAGATTGTTGTTCCAATAGCAGACCTCTGCTATTGCAGATAATTAACCTTAATTACTCTGATGTACTGTTACCAAAAATATTTGGTTACCTATATGCTTGCAGTGCATGAGCTTGACAATTGTGCTCACTTCGGGCTGTGTGGATTGGTAGCTAAACATATTTCCCTAGCATGAGACAGAAATTTGATTGTGCAGCATGATAGCATTTGAGCAGCCATGCTCAGGCCACCTTCCAACATCCCTGTGTCTGAACACACTGAGCCCTACATGTTGAGGAAAATTATTCAGGAAAAAAAAGAGTGGCAGTTTCATTCATTATTCTTGAGGGGTTTTGCCAACAAATATATACACTATGGATCACCTAATTCTTCTTCTTTACTAGCCTGGCAGAATGAGGAGGAAAACAAGTTTTTCAGCTTCCAACTACCAACATGAAGAGCCTGGAAATCAACCCCATATTTTACTTCAGTATGAAAAAAATCAATTCTGCATTTAAAGAATGGTGGGATAGTGACACAGGAACAACAAAAGTCACACTGCTCCCAGCTAAGACTAACAGCTTTCCAACTGCCATTCTGAAGATCTAACTCCAATTTCTTTCTCCCTTTTTCTGCTTTTATGATACTACATTTCAAAGGCTGGCACACCAGTCTAAACCCCAAATTTTTATGGCTTGAGCAGAATTGAGATACAAATTTTATGTGAAATAAAGTGGTTTGGAAGAATAAGGTAATTAATTTCTTTCTTTTTAAAATTCTTTCTTTCTCCATTTCTTTCATCAAGAGATGAGTGAGATCCAGTAATAGAAAGAAAGAATTTAGGGTTCAGGTCACATTCCTGAGACTGACTTAAGACAAAAGATGGAGCATGTCCTGTCCTGATGCTCACAGGGTATTTTAGGTGCTTGGTTTCTGTTTATGTTTTCCTCTGCTTTCTAAAGAGTTCCCAGCAGCAACTGAGGTTGTGCTACGTTCTGTAATTTCAGCTGAGGATATTACACCCCAGGCCACACTTACCTCTCCACCTGAAGCCTTTATTCAAAATTTTTTGTCTTTTCTTGCAAAATAAGCATTTCTGAGCCCTTCTTGGTGGTTGCTGAGATAACTCATTCCTTCTCATGGCCAAAATACGACTGTAAAACTCAGGCCCTCAAAACACCAAAGCCAATATAGAACCATGATCACCACAAGAAGAGGATCAGCCTTGCTGTAGAGCTCCTATCAATCTTTTCATGCATTTCAGCACCTTCTTCAGATGGTGCTTATGAATTTGTAAAGCAAATGATAAGTCTCAGAAATGGATTAACTCAGGACTTTTAAAACCTGCATGATTAATATGCTTCTTGGTTACCATCCAATTATGGTAAACCCTAGTTAAAGGTTTCAAGTTCTGAAACCAAATCAGAATAAGAGAAGAATATTAGAAAGATTCTAGTAAAGCCTTGTCTAGAGCAGAAAGGTTGTCTGCCACTCACTGTTGGCATCAAAATGAACACAGCTCACACGCTGCTGTTTAGATCAAAGTGCTGAGAATTAAACATATTTGCAAACACGTTCTGGGATAAATATTGCAAATGGCTTGCCTTTCTCTTGGCCTACAGGGAAATTATCTGCAGTGTTGGTTGTGAGGTTATTTTCTAACACAGACAAGGATAAATGCTAAATAATGGTAGAAAAAAAAAATCCACCCTAACAGAAAATCTAAACAACAGCCAAACAAACAAACAAATGAACGAACAAACAAACAAACAAACAAACAAACAAACAAACAAACAAACTCTTCCAAAACCCAGTGACTGGATAAGGAACAGTGGCCATAAATACAAACCCAGAAAGTTCCACCTCAACATGAAGAAGAACTTCTTTCCATTGAAGGTGGTAGAGTGCTGGAACAGCTGCTCAGGGAGGTTGTGGAATTCCCCCTCTGGAGACGTTCAAACCTACCTGGATGAGTTCCAGAGGTCCCTTCCAACTCAGGATTTTGTGGTTCTATGAAATGCATGCAAGAAATGACACTAGTACTACATTGCTCATGCCTTTTTTGTTTTACTTTTGATACTTCCATGGGAAGGTAATGCACAGTATTGTAGCCAATCACTCCTGTGGCTACATCAAGTATTTTATCCACTGCTTGCATATTTCTTCCAGATAAACAAATGGATTTAGAGCAGGAAAATCCTGCTGTTGAATTTGACCCTTATTCACATCTTCTTTCTCCTGGTTCACCAAATTCCCAATATTTTAAGCCACTGCATGGCTTTTCAAGGTGTATTTCCAGTGATGATCTACAATTCCATCTTATTTACAGAAAAAGGAAAAAATGAATAGTTTAAACCCTCAAGACTGAGTTCTGACATCAGCAAAGTTGTCTCATCTTGTGACATAAATTATTCTATAATACCAGGATATCTTGAAGTAGATGTCACTTTGAAAAGAAAGACACGTGCATCCCAGAATAACTGATACACCTTTAAAATAGAATCATTATTTGAAGAAAAGCCCCCAGGCCAGAATGTCTCAGAAATGGTTTTTGATACATGGCAGAGTGTGCAGCATCTTTGGGACAAAAACCTTTGTGCTAATATCATACAGTAGAAGGGAATAGCAGCTTTTGGATTATCATAAAACAGTGTGATAATTTAAACCTGAATTAAGGAGTATGCAGATAAAATGATTTGTGTTTGGTATGGCATTGCCCATTTTTTTTTCACATGAGTGAACCATATGAATACAATTTGTTGCCATGAACACTCTCAATAAATTCTGAGGAACACTAGGAGAGCATTCATAAGAAGCAAACTCCTAATTCTGACAGATTGAATGAATTCAGAATGAATTCAGAATGAATTCAAAACACTCATTCAGCACAGACCTACTTGAGACCAAACAATGCCATGTGACTCATTCATCCAACTGAAACTGGAGAGCAAAGATTAAATTTCAATTTTTAACAGGGAGTGGCTATCTAAGCCATTTATAGATGTGGTTTTACAGCACAACCAAGCAAAAGATGAATTGAAGAACATTGAAAAGGATGTGCCACAAAATGCAAGAGAGAGTAAATTGGGTAAATAGTGATTGTTCACAAAGGAATAATATAACACTTTACAGCAAGGAATTGCTTCAGACAAATAGGGGAATTGGAGGCTAAGAAAAAGGTAGCATTTTGCAGAGTGATGCAAAGAAAGCCTGGCTTCCAGCAGCCTTGTGCCTCATAGTTGAATTCCTTGGTGTCTAAGGAGGGAAGGGCTCATAAACCACCCTTTCCCTCAGAAAGGCTCTCTCTAACCATTGTCAGAAAACTTGGTGCAAAATCCCTATGGTTAAGACTGTGGTTGCATGTCTTGGCTCAGCTCATGTTTTCTTATCTGGATTAAAACAGCACCAATAATCTCAGAATGGGCTGGGTTTGAAGGAACCTTAAAGATCATTATTTCATTCAAACCTGCCAGCCATGGGCAGGGACACCTTCCACTAGACCAGGTGACTTCAGAGCCACATCCAACCTGGCCTTGAACCCTTCCAGGGATGGTGCAGCCATAGCTTCTCCGGGAAACCACTGGATGAAAATATACACACGCTTCTGAAGGTGGTCTCAGATGCCACTGAACTGTGCACAGCATAGGAGAAACCTGGTTTAAATCACATTCCTCCCAGGGATGCTGTGGGTCAAGGGAGACTTCAGCTGCTCTCAGACACATGAGATCCTTGGGGTGTCCTGCACAGGCCCAGGAGCTGGACTTGATGATCCTGATGAGTCCCTTCCAAGTCAGGATATTTTATGGTTCCATGATTTCCTTGACGCAGTTCTTGTTTCTGCTGACACAATCATCCATGAATCCTCCACAGCTTAGTTAAATTTTTTTTGAGGAGGATGATTCATTGTAAGAAAAAGCTGGAAAAAAAAAAGGCATAAAAAATGTTTATTTCAAATAAATTTATAGATCTGAACTCTGAGCTGGCATCACCGCGAGCCTGGGAATGAGATATTACTGCTCTTTGGAGAGACAGTGCTGATTTCTGTTGGGTATTTCTAAGCATTAATGTTCCAGGCTGGAGAGTTTTTCATAGTTATTCATTAGGTGGGTTGCTTCTTGGGAGGGAAGTTAATCCTTTCCTTTACCTCTGTGTTCCCTCTCTTCCTCCCAGCCTCCCATGGAGCTGTCTCCCAACAGCCAGGATGCCCTGCCTGGGTGTTACCGCACGGAAACTCACAGAATTCCTCCACAGGCTTTCCTGTAAGTGTGGAGAAGAGCAGCACGATGGAATGGTGGCAGGATTACAGCTCTGGAGCAGTGCTGCTCATGGAGGTGATTAGAAGCATGTTTTCTACCACCTACAAGAGTCACGCCGGGTATCCTGCTGGACAGATTCCATTTTCCTTAATATGTCCTTCCATAACAAATTTATAAGGCCACCAGAGGCCTGTTAGCTAGAAACAAATCTCAAATCATTATGATGCTACAGCTATTCACTCTTTATTACGGAAATAAATCAAAAGCAGGCTTTCAGCAAAAAAAAAAAAATATTCCCCATGGCTGGAATAACCACTGCCGGGTCCCTGAAGATGCCAATGCCCCAATGTCTCTAGCATTTCAGTGTATGTTTTGGCCACTGGAGGCTCAGTTTTTCAATTAAGGATCAAAAACTCAGCTTCGGGTAAATTTCCCAATCTAGACAATGAGATTCTTGTTCTTTATGAAAAATTGTATTTATTTAAGCTTTAAATTTGCATTCATATTTACTTTTAAAGAGTGCAGTGGTGCTGGAACTGGACTGTATCATGTTTAAGGAAAAATGATTATGGGAACTGGATTGAATACAGAGCAAGAGAGTCACATGAAGATGCTGACAATTATGTATCATAGGACAAGTGGCCCGAGGAAAAGGAGAATTTTGACTCAGCTGAAAGTGAGGGCTCTTCTGCTTTTCTGCTGTCTTGTCTGTCCTGGGGAAACACATTCCTTGATCAACCCCAACCCCCAGCACCCTATAGGCTATAGGGAACCTTTTGGAACCACTGTCATTGCAAATAGAGAGAAAAAAAAGGGAGGGCGTTTTTTTTATCGGTCAGAAAAGTAAGTTTATTCAAAAATCCACATTGGAACAGTTCTTTGGGGTCCTATGCTGCACTCAGGAATAGAAAGGCTTTTCTATAGTATATAGTAAAATTCCCAATGAAACAAACCAGGTTTAGCTGGTTCTGGGGTACTGAATGCAGATCTCCTCCCTTCAGAGGAATGTTAATTCCTGTGAACTGCAGACCATTTCTCTGACTTTTTATACATTTTCAGGATGACTCTTCCAGTTCACAGAGACACCTCTGGGCCCTCTCCAACCCTTTCCCAGTCTGCATCAGTAAAGTTAAAACCATAACCTCCTCATCTACCCTCTTTGTATTTAAGTCTTTTTCCAGTCATTTTCCAGCAAGAGCTGGAAAGCTGCAATGCCAAGGGAACACTACTCAAAAGTGGAAGAGAGAGAAACTAATTTATTTGTGATTATTCTGAGAACCCCAGTGATATCAGTGGGTGTAACACAGTAGGATCAGGAAGGAATATTTTCACCTCCACTTTAAACTCAAGAAATCTGAGTAGGAAAGTGCTTACCAGAACCACTAAGCCACAAAAAATTGTGTGTAAGATTATCAGAGCCTATTAACCCTTTCCTATCTTCAAATATTCTGCCTATAAACAAAATACTTAGCTTTGGTAACGAGTATTGTAAGACATTTCAAGCCATCCTTTGAAGCAATTATGGATATCTCAAATATCTGAATGTATGTCGTTGTCATTTGAAGGCACTCGGGAATTCCAGGTCCTTCACATACTTTGCACTATGCATGTGAGAAGTTCCAGTACCCATATGAAATAAATAAAGAGGTTGTTGCTATGGAGAAGACTGTGGTGAGTGACTAGAAGTAGATGGTCACCCTGCATTTTAATACCTGGCACCAAAAGAAAATATCTGATTATCTGCGTCATTGATTGCACATGGCTTAACAGCCACAGTTAAGGAGACAGGCAGGTTAATGTGCACCTTGCTGTGCTTTCAGAAACAAGAGACTTTGGGGAGAGATGTTAAGAAGGCTGGAAAATCAAAGATGCGAAAACATAGACAAGAAAGGTTGGAGTTTGGACTACACAGACGAGCTTTCTCTCAATTCAGGTTATTTCAAAGGACTAGGAGCTTGCTAAAATTTTTTATTATTTAATATAGAATGCAGATGACACTGAAAACCACTTTTTTTCAGAATACCAAAAAATTTTATGCCTTTTAAAACCATCTGCTCGACAGAAGCAGAATAATCAGTGTATCTGTTCAGTACACTTCTCTGATTATAAGGTAATTCCCTTAGCTACTTGCAGTGCCCTCTCACATCCCAAGTCATTCTAATTTTGCTCATCTTTTTCAGCACAGCAGATCATTTTACAGGAAAAAAAAAATCCAGAAAAAAAATCTGTATTGCACTGAAGGATAATTGATATCGTAGTATGACTTCAAAGGTGAAAACTGAGAGGTCAAAGAAGTATTTTCACTGTGTTACAGTCAGATTGCCTGCATTAAAAACTCCTCACCCATGGCTTTACTACAGCTTGGATGGACCTTAACAAAAGTGATGGCAAGAGGGAATTTGCAGTCAATAAGGACTGCGAAGTCAGCATTAAACAGACTTCTACTTCCTATTGTAATTTACATTTTCTTGATATTCTGTCTGAATTTTTTTTTTTTTTTTTGGTTTTCGATAGGGCTTAGATTCCAAAAGCTTCAACCTTAGTTTTGGAATTTGTAAGTTCTATTTATATAGTACATACTCCACAAAATTATCACATACTGACTATTTTATCCTCTTTTGCTCTTATTTCCTAAATATAAACCCAAGTAATTTATTTAGATATAATTCTAATTTCTCTTATAATCTTTATTCTTGATGATTTAAATCCCACAACTTTCAGACAAAATTAATATTATTAGTCATTTCTATAAATCGCAACTGTGTTGGTTAAGAACACTGTGTATGTACTGTGCAATAACTGTTGCTTGGTTATTTATAATGTAACAGTAAGTCTAGTTTTATGAGAAGAAGGCTCAAGGAAACAGATACACTTTCTTTCTGAGGGTTAAATAATTTCAACTTTGGGTCATTTTCTACTCATAGTCCTGATTTAGACACGTAAACATTCTGATTGTGAACAGCATTCTAGGATTTGCTCTGAAGCTATTTTTATTTTTCCTCTCTGTGAATTGTGTGACTATCATTTAGGTATCTTGGAATGATATAATTTATGTATCTTGGAAATAAGGATGAAAAGATGAGAAAAATAAGGAAATGCCCAACATATTCTTTAAAAAAGGAGGTAAGAGTAAATGTAACATTAGATGCAAACATTGTAACTGAGTTTGCTCTACTCTTTAGCAATTTCACAGAAGGGTGATTGACAGATAAGCAAACTCCAGAGCAAAAAGAATATTCCATAAACTTAATTATAAAATTCACATCTTTGTTCCTCAGATATGAGAAGGCTCTAGCAGCTCTGCTACCAAAGCCTGCCTGTGAGACCGAAGCAGTGCTGTTATTTACTTGGGATCTCACGGATTTGATTTGTGGTTTCGTCACTTCTCCAATCCCTCCATTTGACAGGGCAGAGAAATAAAACAGAAAGGACTGAAAGACCAAGTTAACTGAAAATTTACAGTTTAATGCTGGAGTTCAACATATTTCTGGCCAAAATTTCAGTTTCTTTAAATAAACAAACAACCTCAAAAATTACAACATAAAAGAAACCTAAAATACTAAAGTTAATATTAAAAAGGCTGGAATTGAACAACTAGGTGATGCAGTTCACAATATAATACTTTATTGTTTTCATTAGTTTTAATAGTAGTACAAGCAGTGCTAAAGTTTTGATTATGGGATATAAAAAGGAGATAAGCAGGATGGGAATGCCATTATGCAACATACTGTACAAACAGGGGAGGACACAATGATGCATGGCCTCCTGCTACTTACACTGACCAACAAAAATTATTTCCATGCTTATCTTTTTCTGAAAATACACTGTGGAATGCAAGTGGCTGATATCATGTACTGGCTCTTCAGACTGAGGTGTGGATTCCCAAAGCAGTGTAATTCTGAGCCCACCAAATGATGAGTCTAGATCCTACACATTTTCTCAGTATGATGTTTTTACAGAGTGTTAAAATAGATTTTAAGCATAGAAACAAAGTGATTATCTTGCTAGGCTTTGCACGTTAATATTGTGTCATAGGTGTGAAGATACATCCTTAGAGTTCATGTTTTTCACTGGCGGCTGAAGGTGATGAACACACAATGGTGCCAGATTTTTTGATGCACTTTAGATCCTGCAGGCATGGGAGATTCCTTTTTTTGTGATTATTGCATTCTTACTCCTGCTCCCTCCCCTGTTGTGTGAAGGTATCAATACCTAAGGTCAAAGAACTAAAAGACAAGTAAAAGAATGTTAAAATATCTTTTCAATCTCACAATTTATAAGTCTATCCTGTGATTCTGGGAGGATGGACTTCTGAACTTGCAGGCATTTAGCTTTAGCCAATTCCAAGAATAAGAAAGAGCGTCTGTATGTTGCTATGAGGAACAACACACTGGGATGGGACACTGCATCTTTCTGCAGGCTGGAGCTTATGCTGCTAAAATGCCACAGATGCCAGAAGGGAATCTGTACCCCTTGAAAAATGCCTAGAGCTAGCTAATTATGGGAAAGCAAGCAAGCATGTATGTCTCTGTAATTATAATGGTGCATGCTGAAGCAAGTAGGTGCATAGAGTAGGAAATTCAAATCCATTGGGCACCCAATTTTTCCTAAAAATGTGCCTGGAGGAACAGCAGAGGTAACTGACTAAATAATGTGAAAAGGAGACCTTAAAATCTGGAAAGAGAGGAAGGGTTTCTTCCTGTTATCCAGTGGCTTGCAGCTGTAGAAGACTGGACTCAGTATCCTGGGTGGTTCCTCCAGGTGCTCTGTGGAGGATCCTATTCCACCTCTCTGGGGAGTTTGGTGCTGTATCCCACTGAGTTATAGAGGACAAGAGGCTCTCCAAAAACACCTGAGGAGCAGCTTGAGTTCTGCTTCTTCCACCTGTGAAGGTTTTTGTCTGGGGAACCAAACTGCCAGTACCCTGAGGTGCAGGAGCCTGGGCATCCCAAACCTGCTGCTGTGTTTGAGTCTGGGCTCCTGATATGAAGTTTGGACTCTCTTGGTTGGTCTGATGGTCTGTCAAGTCATGGTTACCAAAGAAGCTTCTTTCCAAAGGGAGCAATTCATCCCCTGTGCATTTCTGGTACAGCTCCACGTATTCATAAGAACATTTGAGACCCAACACCTTCTTAAAGCCTTTCTGTGGGCAGAAGAGTGATATCATATCAAGGACTATTAGTACAGCTATTAAACAAATGATCGATTTTGTTTGGACCAGTTCAATGTCCATTCATTCAGGTTTCATTGTGGACTGACAAGTGATGGCAATGGGACCAGTTGAACAACTGGAAACTGTTGCCCTCAAAATATGACCAAACCCAGAAGGTTTTAAGATAAGATTTTATTTTTTTCAAAAAACCCTAATGGAGTACTTAAATGATTACTTAAATGATCTTGTTCCAAGAGCTGCTTAAAAAAAAAGTTGCTTCCCGATATCTGACATTCAGACCTTTGAGAAATCAAAGTGGAATCACTTCAAGCTGAGTTGATCTTTTTTCCTACTCAAATGAAGTATGAAGTTGATCCGCTTCAATTGAGTTGATCTTTTTTCCTACTCAAATGTATGCAGATACAAAAAAGAAAAAAAAACTCAGTTAATTAAAAAAAAGCAAGCTGGCTTTTAGATGGTCATGTTGGCTAATTTCAGTAGTTATTGTGATAAACAGAAGTGCTTTTTTGTTTCCCTAAGTGGCTTTGAACATGAAAGAAGGCATGGGTTGAGCCACAGCAGCATATAAGAGCAAATTCAAGATTTTGTAACAAAACAAAAAACAAAAATCAAAAAAACCCCAAAAACCAAAAACCAAAATCCAAAAAAACAACAAAACAAAGGAAAACAAAACAACAACAACAACAAAAAAGAAGAGATTAACTGAGCATTTGCATGGATTTTTTTTTAGAAGCATAGAAGCAACTTGGTTTTATTTCGCCTGACACAAAGCCAAGCACCTGATTGCACTCCTAAGTACACATGGGCTAACTTGGGTCAGGGTTGTTCACATTTCATGTCTCTGAGAAGGAGAAAACAGTTGTCTGCTGAAAGTGGGAGATATCTGTAATTCAGCAGAACTATTTCTTTGTCCTAATAGTTTGGGGTCAGGCAAATGGTACTGTACCTCCCCAAAAGACCATGAACAGTGGTTCAAGCACACTTTTTTAGCTCTTTCTTGAGAGTACAGGTTGGCAGCTGTAGTAATGAATCAGTCAACAGGGTTAGCACTTCAACAAAATTAGCCTCTGTATTTTGCTGTTAATAGCCCCCTACCTCTGTCTCCTCATGCCAGCCAGCATCCTCTCTGGGCAGTGATGTTACACAGCACACATCTTCTCTGAAGTCATCTCTGTCATGACTTAAGCAGCTCTAAATATCGAATTTTCACTGCTATGGAGCTGTCCCAGCAGGCTTCAGGTTCACAGTACCTGAAGACAACATGTCACATGTGAATAGGGTTGCTTGGGTACTCATGTATAGGAATGATACCCTTGGTACAGGAGCTGTCAAGTTCCCAGACAAAAAGTTTCCTGATTCCAACTATGCAAAAATTATTGTCAACCAGAATAGAACACTTTCAGGGGGAGGAGAGCAACAAATAAGCGACCAAAGAGATGAGAGATTACATCTATTAGCTGATAAGTTTTCTGACACAGATACTGTGGCCAAATTGTTGGTGTACTAAGCCCCTTAATTCTTGTATAGATTCCTACTTGATATTTGCTCTCTGTACTTCAGCAAAAAAAAATTACTCGGACTATGTGGCCAACTGAATGGATTACTTCGTCTCTCCCACTTTCTCTCTCACTCCATAAAAGTTTAAAGTTTGGGACAGCCCTGGTGGATTGGCACCTATTTCTTCCAATCATCATTTTATTTTGAAGTGGATACTTAGAGAACTGAAGTCAACCCTTTAAGTGTTCTTTTTGGGATATCTTACATGGTCTCCTAGAAACCAACTTTCATTCTACAACCATCAGTATGCAGCCTCCAAATTTTACTTATACCTTTGGAAACATACAGATTATTCCTGGAACTCTCCTTCTCATCCTCCATGCTTCCCACTTTTGGTATAATTGCTCTTGAGAAACAGAATAGTTTTTCAAATTACCCAATCCTTTGCTCAAATACCAGCCAATGCAGTCTGGCAGCAAGATGCATACTTCAAGTTGGAATTGTTTGAACGTGAAAAATGAGCTCAGAAGTATTTTATTTCAGAGGTGATTTTTTTCATTGTTTATATTAAAAAAAAGTCTTGGCTATGAACCCATTGAATAATTTCTTTAGAGGTTTTTTCTAACGTAATCATGTTTGTAGACACAGAAGAGTCGTCCTTGCAGGAATTCATGGCTTTACAGCTGGATGTTCCTGCTTACAGAACACACTGTAACAGGTCTCTTTCCTTGGCCACAGAGCCATGGAATGACACAAAGCAGACCTTCTTTTTTGCAACCTAGAGGGACATGTTAATTATTTATACCTTTCCTTAATGGACCACCACCATGGTAAAGCTATGAACCAAGCTGTGAAAACACCATCAACTCATATTAAACTCATGTTTAGACAGTGCAAGATGTAATTTTTAATAAGCCTCACCCTGTCTGTGTTTTTTGTTTATTAAGGTTACTTTAGTAGCCATAAGTCTATCACTTGGAGCTGTAGAAGCTGTGCTCTGTCTAAATTCAAGTGAAACACTGCCTCCACCGTCAACATTTCTTAAACCAGTTTTTTTTTAAATAATAAAGTATTTTCGAGAAAATACAAAACACAGTTGGTTATCATCTAAAACAGCCTTCCGCTCTGGATTTATGGCTTATTCTGGGCATGAAATGGTGCTGGCACAGGCAGCCTGTAAGAGAAGGACAGGATGTGAAAAATCTCCTTTTCATTACAAATGGACTTGTCTGTCTTCTGGCTGTGGAATGCTAACAATGAGAACAATTGGGGTGCCTCTGGCCAGTTTTCAGACAGGCACAGATGAATGGAAGCAGCAAGGAATTTCCTTAATGAGGAGGAATGAATTCATAGCTGTCAGAAACAAGGAGTCTAAATTTGGAAATTGGAAGTATGACCTAAACACCTGTTTTCAAGCCCAAATCTCATTAAGAATGGAAGCTGGAGGGAAGTGATGAAATAAATGGGAAGAAATTCCCATTCACTGAAACATTTTCAAAGACAAGGTCAGGATGGGAAAACTATCTAAGTAAAACTTTGGCTTAGAGGAGGTCAAACAATAAAAAAATCCCCTTACCTTCACTCCTGGAATATTGCTGCTCTTGGACAATTCTAGGGCTGTAACAGAGCTGGAACAGGGCATGCTGAGTAAAGCTTAGGCAAAAGCCTCAAAAATTCCATTATAATGAAAGGATATTAACTTCATGACTTTAGCAGACCCACCTCAAAGAATTTTAAATTAATTTGCCTTCCCTACAGCAAAACCAATGCGTTGCAATGGATAATTCCCTGTACTTCCTGCAGCTGGCATGACAAAGCAAGTTCTAAAAATGGGGAATGTGCCATAAAGGTCTGGATGGCAGAGGCTACATGGAGTCAGCTGCCTAATGGGCCTTGGATTTGGTTAACAGAAAGACATTGTGGTTTATTCACTGTAGCTGGGAATGAGTGCATCAGTTTGGTTATGAGAGTACAGGCCTGCACCTTAGCCCTAAAGTCACACTCAGATCCCTTGTTCCATCTCCGAGTTTCCAAGCTGAAGCAAGAAGCCGAGGAGCAAAACCCCCAGGCAAAGTCTTTCTTTGGAAAGCTCCTCCTGCTGAAAGCCTGGTGAGAGGGAGCAATACCCTAAGTCTGCCACTCAGTTAGGGTGCTCTTGAGTGATACCTGGACATATTTTTAGAAGTGTGTAGTGGGTCTGGTTGGGATGGGGTTAATTTTCTTCCTGGCAGCCTTTATGGTGCTGCAGCTTGGCTGGGACACTCAGACAGTGTTGGTAACACATCAGTGCTTTAGTTCTTGCTGACCAGCCCTTTCCCAGCCTCAAGACACAGTCTCTCCTCTTTCTCCATGTCCAGTGAGGAGGCTGAGGGCACACAGACAAACAGGGGACCCAAACTGGCAGAAGGAATTGTCCATACTATACGACATAATGTTCAGTAATAAAACTGGGGGGCATTTTTTCCAGAGCAGCTGTTGCTCCAAGGCTTTTTGGGTGTGAGTCTGTTGGCGGTGACCGCTTTTGCACCACTTGTTTCTTTGTTCACTTTTCCCCTCTACCTTTATTAAAAAACCCTGATTTTCTCTTGACCCACAATGTGGGAGTTTGTCCCTTTTCCCTTCTGATTCTCACCTCCATCCTGCTTTGGAGAAGTGAGAGAGACAGGGTGGAGGCTTAAACTTCCAGCTGGGGTCAATATGCCCCAAAACACAAACTTCCTAAAAACTTTTTAAAAATGAGATTTCATTAATTAAGTGTGTAAAACCTTGTTTATCTCAGCTTTTTGTTGATTTAAGGTAAAGTTAGGAGATAAGCAAAATTTCCCAGACCATAAGATAAGAAGTGCTTTAAGAGTACCTGAAGTAATTTCATCAGAAATTTACCTGTCTCTGGATTTTTGAGGCTGTTTAGGAATGATTTCCATGGATGTCATTAACGGTGTTATTGCTATGCATCTTGATGATCTCAGAGGATGACTCATAAATTATAAGATTCAGTTCAGAATTCTTCTTCTCATCACAAGCTTGAAACATTGACATTTTCCAAGTTCCTTCAGTTTCAATATACATCTTACTGAACTGGACAGCCAAGGCCCTTTTTTACCTATAGTGCTGGCAAAGCACAATAACGTTTGTGCAATTAATCTCTTCTTTCAGTACATTTTGCTGATAACCTGAATGAAGACATTTTAAAGATTGTAGGCTAACTCTATCCATGAGGTGGAAGCAGCTTCCTCACCTGAACTGCCTGAACCAGATTAGAGGTGACCAGTTCCTTACCTCATGGCCAGTCTCACGACTTGTGTGATCCCGTTCAGCTTTCACCCCTTTGATATTAGCAGCATTAACAACAATCTCTCCTCTTTCAACTAGAATTAAAACTTTTATTTTTGTTTTTATTTTATTTTAAGAACAACAAAGCACACGTGCCAGCAGTGGATAAGACACGGGCCAAAGTCTACAGGCTTCTGGCACTGTGGCCCTGCTTCTTCCAGCTGAGGAGTAATAATTTGACACCTCTGAAGCAGCAGGACCTCATACTCTGACAACTGCAGCCTTGTTCTACAGCTCTAAGTCATTCAAACACATGACAAAAATCACAGTCAGCAACATCCATAGTGGATTTTTTTCCCACCTTAGCAGTTCTTTCTCTCCTCTGATGTGGGCTTGGAGATATACTCTGCGGTATCACTGTTAAGCTTTTCATTTATTTTTCCACGCTTACCTACACAGAATGAAACACTCCTTTTTAGACGCCAGTCCAAATTATTCAAGAATACTTTTGACAGCTGCCAAGTAATTTAGAATGATACCTTCTTAACACCTTCTCAAAACAGGCCTGACAACCCTGAAGAGTAAAATTCCCCCACTTTTAACTGTTCGGTACATACTGAATTTATCAAGGCTGTCACTTTCGTTGAAGCACTCTTGTTTTTCTTCTTAGTTGGGTGAAGGGGCTTCATGTTTCTCTGGGCTAGAATGCACGTTGCTATTTACAAATTATTATGGTTTTCCTCCACTTGTCACCATGAAAATCCGCAGTTTGGCTGATGAGAATGGAACACAATGGGGAGTGTTTTGAAGGACATATTTGCTTTCAGAGAATTTCCCCTTGAAATGCCTGATGGGTTCTGAAAAAAACATGCAAGGTATTGAACTGATCAAATTAAAATCTTGCTTTCAAGAGCTTGATTGCACCACTTTTATACTTATAGTGCAGCAACTACAAAATCACCAGTTTTATACTTACAAATCAATCAGCAGATTCCAAGGTGATTACTTTAGATTATTTTAATCACCTTCCTATCTGGGTATCCCCTCATTTTTATTGCATCAGTCCAGAGTAATTTATTAAAAAATAAAGTGGTATGCTGGTTGACTCCTTTTGCAACCCTGAGAAGTGGTCTATGGGTAGAGCAGGAAAAACCTGCCATGTGTTCAGAATGAAGGCTGTCACGGAGGGTGGCTCACTATCAATGAATATTAATAAAACATGTAACTTCAAATGGAGCCCTCACAACCATCCTGTTAGAGGGCAAGTAGCCAGGAATGCTTTTAGGTATGTGGTCTTCTTTTAGTGCATGTGGCCATGAGCAGAAACCCTTGGGGGCATGAGTATTTGGTTCAGGAAACAACCCCAAACTGGAAAAAAAAAAAAAAAAGAGCTGCATCACTTACCTAAAACAATATGCCCCTGTGAAATTCATGGATATATAATACCTAGGCAGCATAAACCATGTGTTCATTATTATGGATAAATACATCTCTCAGCACTAGACATTTTAGAAAGTAGATTAAAAAAGAAAGCCCCAAGCAGTGTATTATAAAAAGCTAAAATAAAACAAAACCAAACAGAAACCCAGGAAGGACCTGTCAGTGTTGCAGCAATTAACTCTTCTACCTTATCCCTCAGTCCTAAGCCCCTGATGACTGTAAGACCAAGAAGGAAAATTAAATTTTATATATATATATATAGTAAAGAGGAGCAGGGCCAGGCAGGCTTAGGTTTAATTTTTGGTGAAGACATTCCTTATTGAGCCAGTTTCTTTCCAGAAGGAAGCTGGGAGTTGACGTGGAGGTGTTAGGAGAGCAAGACTGTAGCTTGCACTTCAGGCCAGGCCTTGAGAGCCTCAGATCCTATTCTCTGACAAGCACACAAGCTCTCATTATTGCAAAGGGCGTTACAACCATAAATGCACCCAAACCAAGCTGCACTCCCAGGCCACCAGCAATGACAGCTCCAGAAAGAGCAGAAACAGAAAATTTGGTTGCTCTGTTTGAACAGACGGGTCAGATCGCTGGTGACAGCCTGTCCCCCTTCCCTGTTCCCTGAGGAGTGGAGCTGTCAGAAATCCTGTTTCAAGCAATTTGGTGTGGCACAGGGATCTGTAAAGAGCTCTGCAGCAGCTGGAGTAGGCTGGCACTTGCCCTCCATGGAGCAGATGAGGCAAGGTGAGGCGAGGCCTGGGGTCAGCCATTCCAGAGGTGGGGCCGTCCCCTCCTCGCTCCAGGCACTGTCTCAGCACTGCACTGTGTGCTCAGATGTTTGAAAGGCACACAGGGATCATGGTTATCAGCAAGCTGGGATTTGCCTCCCTTTCTAATCTCACTCACAAGACAAAGTTGCAGTACCTAATCAGATTTCTCCTCTCATCCAAGAACCCATGGGCCAGACTGAAGAGGCTGCGTGCCACCACAGACTCCCAGGAGCATTGCCTGCTTTTCTGTCAAGTATTGAACTGACAAATCTCAATCCTGACCTTCTATTCATTCATGATGCCAAATATTTTTTGTTTTGTTCCTTTTCATACTTCAAGTATGAAACCTCGAGGGTACACTCCTTAGAAAAACAAACATTTTTGCTTTTGTTGCCTTTGGGCAATAAATGTAGCTCACTCTTCCTATCTACAGACACCTGTCCTATTCTATAGCCACTGATTTCAGTAATATAGAGAATGAATTTTTTTTTTTTACACACATTCTTCTTTATATAGGGATGATTGCTCATACTACCACACATACACACCAAAACCTGACACAAGGTGGTAGTGGAGAGAAGGGAAAGAGAAGGATGAAAGCATGTAGAAGTATTGTAAAGATCAAATATTTTATGTGTTTTCCGTGTGGAAAGCTCCCAGTAGACTGGAAATTAAGAGTTCTGCAATATGAATGTGATATACAACTTTTAAATTAATGTGAAAAGCTTGAAAAGTTTGAACCAGAAAAAATTGCATTGATGAAGAAATAGTGTGGGAGTCAATGTTCTGGACATTCCCAAGGAGTGACTTTGGCACAGGATGAGAAGCATGATTGCAGAGAACCAGAAAATGAAATTTAAATCCTTAGAGTTGCAACTGGAATAAGAACTTCATGATGCTAAAGTTGGAATCCCTTTGGTAAAAGAGCATGGATGGAAGAAGAGGGAGAGGGTTGAAAGGACATGCTGCACCCAGCCCAAGAAGGGGAGTATCTCATCAATGCTTTTAGCAGCACTCCCAAACTAGTCAGCACCTTGGAACAGCTACGTGCTGTCTAAAACTGTGACATGACAAAGCATATCATCTGCACAGAAATCCAGGGGAATCTGTGTACAGTAGAAGCCTTTAGTATTTATGGAACCAAATAAGGAGTTCAAGAGTAGGGATACTTGAGACTGGTATAGTTTTTAGGCTTTTAAAAAAACCCCAAACCTGAGATTGATTCATACCATAGAATCATAGGATCATTAAGGTTGGCAAAGACCTCCAGGATCATCATGTCCAACCTTGGATTGAACACCACCTTGTCAATTAGTCCAGAGCACTGAGTGCCACGTCCAGTTGTTTCTTGAACAATTCCAGGGATGGTGACTTCACCACCACCCTGGGCACACTGTTCATCCTGTGTGAGCATTGCTCATTGCTCCTGCAGCAAGGAACAGACAAAGCTGAAATAACTTACGGACTTTCTATCCTTTTATTTTCAATACACAAATGCTGTTAGAGAAGAAAGATGAAAGCAGGGAACGTTGCACTGGGAGTAAGACACAATGGAGTTAGTCATCATTTTTGGTGCATGTCATGATTAATTCACTGGCTTGGGACAAGTCCCAAGAAAGCTCAGTCATTTGCTTAAAACAGCTATTTCTGAGCAGATTTGCTGAGCAGGTGCTACCAGAAATGCCTCTGATAGGGTTGCAAGGTAGTTGCAACTACTCAGCTTGAGAACAGCTCATTATGTATTTCTGGCATACCAGAGCACTGACGAGCTATCAGCAGATTCCAAAATGGGTTTTCTTTTCCTTTCAAACTTTTTCCCAGCCTGTGCGACAACCCTGACCATTGTAGGTGGCCTGGTAGCAGCACACATGGTCACTACAGGTAATTAAAGAGCAGTTGCATCCATGCTTTGAAGTGAATGTTATTTAACTGGTCACTTAGGTGCTCACATCTTTGAATATAACTGGAAATATGTCATTTACATTGAGATACACTGTAAATAGATAAATATATAAATACATGAATATGTCTCCAGTGTCTGTCGAGCCAGTACTGCTTTCCTCATGCTGGGTGTGATAGACATATGGGAGTCCCTGATGCAAAGAGCTCTAAGTCTTTAAAGTTCATTGCTTCAAAAGAAGACTGGACAAATGTACTGAGGAGAAGAGCTCTGCAACTAACTGGACAAAGTGCATCAGACTCAGAAGTTACCTTAGGACTAGGAGAGCATTTGGAGAAAGTATAGCACAATTTGATCTTGCCTTTGTTATTTAAGCATTTTTTCATGGCCACTGTTGGAGACTACTCCCTTGCTAGATGGTTTCAGATGACCCTTAGTGCAGCCATTCTTGAGCAGCCAGATGCAACTTGGATTCCCTGGAAAGAGAGATGTAACATGACTGTATAGACAATGCTTGTGCACCTGGGATTTGGGTTGGGACTGAACAGAATTCATGCAGGAACAGTCCTCAGATGCAGAATCTGACTGGCATCAAGAAACTTCATGAGTTTACTACAGCCCTGTGCAAAATAGGTAAAAATATGCTGATTAAACACTTAATGCTCTGAACCACTGTAAGCAGATGAATAAAATTAATAAATTATTTGATTCTTGGTTTTGGCATCTGAAAGAAACATTTAAAATGGTTAATGGAAGTGCTTTCTACTTTTGGATAAAAACTACTAAAAGGGCTGACTCTGAAATATTTGAGAAGTTTGGTTTGCATTAATGTTTAAAGGTTGAATACTTATCCCAAACTTTTTGGATATTCTTGGGCAGTGGATTGTATGTGAACAAGTTTTCCCATGTGGTTTGTAGGCCTTATGCTTGGCAGTGTTAGGATTTCCACAGGAAGAGCTTTTTCTCATGGCATTTTGGCTTCTGGTCACAAGTGCAGCCTGGGAGTCAAAAGGGGCGGGAAATTAAAAGAAGGGAAACAGTTAACCAAAATTCTGTGAAAAGGATTTATATTCACTGGAAATTATGGGGAGGTCAGTCCTTATTGTATCCAGATCCATTCTCCCATGACTAATAAATTACAGGATTAGGTCAACCCACTTTAATGTATAAAGAAACACTAAAATGTCTTATGTCTCTCAGTTTGCCAGCTGAGGACTTTTCACCTGCCCTGTAGCCTCTAGACCAGCTGAGACAAATGGTCAACATCCTAGTTACAAGAATTCTTATTTCTTTTCTTGGGAATCCATATCATAATTAAGTTTGTAGTGCCTCAATGCTTTTTTCTCCCCTGGTATTTAGAAATATTGGTTTATTATTTTGTTTTTTCATCTAGCTACTCCTCTGAGCTCCTTTGGGTTTTATGGATTTAGCTTGTTACATCTCTGTAAAGTAGGAGAACATATTTTCATTGTTACAAAATGCATAAAATGCTCATAAAATGGCAAAAAAATGAACATATGACATGCCATAGGCTACATACAGAATCTGAGACATATCAGGCAACAGAAGCCAGTTGCTCAGTTTTTGGACAAGTATTTTAACTCCAAGTTTATCCATGTGCTGTTGGAAGATCCAGTTTGTTCCAAGCAGTTGTTCAAAACCACATCTGATTTAGAGACCATCAACCTTGCCCCTCTCTCATCATTATCTAATCAGATGCTCTTGCCTTGGGAGTGTACCCTTCAATTTTCTCCTGAGAGAAGATTTGCTTTATCCTTAGTGCTGGGTTTTTTAAAAAATTTGTTCTGTTTTGTTTTGTTTGTTTGATTTGGTTTTTTGGGGTTTTGTTTGTTTGTTTGTTGGTTTTTGTTTTTTGTTTTTTTTTTCAAAGATTGCCACAGAGCAGCTTTTCCACCAGGGCACAGATCATTCTGTGTCTTCCCTTTATGATTCCCTCTGCCTTCTACTGAGAATGAAAACAACCTCACAGTAGAAAGAGCGAAATAGAGGTAATTTAAACTTCAAGTTTAAAGAAACTTGAAATAAGAACTGTGAAAACTTCATCTTAATCCAGGTTATTTGGAAATCTTGACATTTCTGTCTGAATCAGAAGACATTTTCAGAAAGGATTTCTTGGTTAAGTTGTCTGTCAGTACCCCTTGACCCCATGGTATGGTTCTACTTTGCTTCAGTAAAGTCAATCACCCGAATAAATGAGATATCTGTTTTTGTATGGAGGGAGTAAATTTTAGAGGTGTGGATTTTGGATGTGCAAAAGCATAGATCTGATTTAGATGAATATTTATCTGTACAAGAATGTAATCTGGAAGTCCAACAAAGAACGGTTGGTTTCACCTTCAATAATTATCACAAATTTCATTCTGTAGAGGGAAATGTTTTAGTAGTATTTGGAAAAGTAAGTGATAGAGACAGTGTTTTCCTATTCTAAAAAAGAAGAATATTGCATATTATGTTAGGGAGAGCTAACTCATGTGAAATATTGAGACATCCTAAAAGTTGTTAAAATATAGGAAGTCCACCTCATATGAGTTGAAAGAGAGTGACAACTAAAGGAACATTTCAGTAGACCAGAGTCTGGGCTGTATCCAAGGGTTTCTGCTCTGCAAAATAGGCTAAAGAGATCCTGTTCAGCCCTGTCCTTCCCCATAGGAGAGACAGCATCTTCCTATTACATCCCCAAGCTGTTAAAATCAGCCTAAGCTCCTGGCTGGGAGATTCATTGGCCCAGAAGAAAGGGAAGTGGTGGTACTGTTACGCAATGACAGTTTTCCTTGGGAAATCTTTGGTCCTTTTGATTCAACAACTCAGTATTTGTCTGTCTCCTGGATTGATTGCAACAACTGTCTTTTAAGAAATACTTCAGGGTGATGGGGTATTGCTCACAGGATACAGGTGAGATAAGTGGGTCTTTGCTGGGGAGGAGGTGTGGGAGAGGGATGGTTTCTAAATGCATTGTTTTGGTCTTGAGTCCCACGGCAGCTGGAATTATTGGTGTGTGGGAAACAAGATTTTAATCTTTGATCTTTGACATGGAATTGAAAGTTTGAGATAGATGTCCTTTTAAACTGATTTGCTATAAATCAAGTATTTGTATATGGAAATAACATTTGATTAGAAACTGTCTACTTCTCCTCAGCAGACATAAGGGCTCTGGTTTCAGAGCATCCATCTTAATATGTTTATCTTCAGAGACATCCAGAAAGTTTTACCACAGAAAAGTGATATGCAGAGATTAAATGACTCTCCCAAAGTCATATAGGAAGTCTGTGGCACAGCAAAGAAATGAATCCACATCTCCTGAGTCCTTGGCTACTATCTTCTTACCCACTTTTTATTTCCCTGCAAAACAAATTTTATGTTAGAATTTGAATTTCTGGGCGTATCTCATGTCTCTTTGGGAGTCCGGCTCCATACATTTAGTAGGGTCACGGTAAATTTTATCCAGAGCTTTTCTGACTCAGAAAGTGGAAAAATAAAGTAGGTCTTTTATGTAACTGTGTCAGAGGCAACTTAGACAGCAGCCAAGCCTTTCAAGGAAAGTGGATTTCCCTTGTGTGTTCTGGCTTATAAATCCTGTCTCTTTTATTTTAGGAATATAATTGTTGCACCTTCCAAAACAACACACAAGGAGCCAACTGCAACAGTCAGTGTCTTGTGTGCCTGTAATGGTCTTGGCCAACGCAAGGAAAGAGGGGTTGATATAAAATTAATGAAAAGGAAAGACAGAAAAACAAAAACAAGTGGGTTTAATCACTACAAATAACTCAGTTTTGGCAAGACATCATCTGTTGGGTATACATAGATGAGTCATTTTGTCTCTTGTGATCACTCTAATCAAAGAGGAGGACTGGACCCTTCCTGATGCTGATTCAGTCCTCTTGAGATAGGTTTCTAAAATAAGTGTGATGAATCATTTTCTAGCAGCTCCTGTCTCCCTTCATTGACTGTAGAGCACCTTACAGTGAACACATGACTTGGACACAAGAGAAAAGCCAAACATTATTTCTCTCACATAGGTGCCAGCTGCAAAGCTTGTCCTAAGTTGTAGGTAAAGCAATTAAGGAATCTTTGTATTTTTCACTCTGATTTGCTCCAGTCACAAGTTCATCTGTAGACGTTGCCTCAGAGGAAAAAAAACCAAAACAAAACGTGGTGAATGAAGGCTGTACAAAATCTTTAAATTATGCAGAAAAAAATTCTTATACGTAAATATCACTTCCTGACTACATAGACTCTTAAAATTCCTCATGAAAGTAAAATGTGTTTAATCACTTAGTTGTATTTCTTCAGTCAGTTAATGAAGGAAAGTGATAAACATGAAGTAAAATCTGAATCTACCCTGAGAAGACATTGCGTTTTAGAATCTTTTAGTTCTCCAGAAAATCCTGTTTGTCTCTTGTCAATACAGAGAAAACATCAAAACTCATAAACAGATGAGCTGTTGCATCCTTTTACCAGGACATCAGTGACCAGCTGCTTCTGCTGTCTAAGGTAAATAAGTTCTTTTAGGGAAATGAAAAGAAGTAGATTCCACTAATTTCCTTTCACTTTCCAGGCTGGCTTTCACCCAACATAATCTTTTTTAAGGTATCCACTTAGGGCATTTTGCACTTTAGAATTTTCTTCAGCCATGTGATTTGAGAAGAAGTACCTTACCATTTATACTGCCTAATGTCTAGCACAACAGCAGTTTGATATTTCTGAGTGCTACATACATGTTATTAATTATTACAAATATAAAATAATATACTGATATTGATTTAACAAATATTAATGTTAACATTAATAAATATAATAATAATAATATTTTAATAAAATACAAACATAAAGCAAATGAAAAATCCAGCCTAAGTGATAACAGTACCCACAGTGCAAAAGCCCATTGCAGCACCAAAAACCAATTTCTGTCCAGTGGTGTTAGGAGCTTCATTCCTGCTTTGTAAGACTGTAGGTTTCTGTAGGGATTTAATATCATATTAAGCTTTGAGGAAACTTCTGCAGAAATGCACTTAGGACAAATGTGATTCTTTCACTTTAAATTCTAGGAACAAAATAAGAAAAAAAATCATATTTTTTCCATAATGATTGTGCAACTGCAGAATAAGCACATAGCTCTTTGCTGCTAGTTTTTTAATAACCCTGTTTTCCTAGGGAGTTCTTTCTGCCTTTTTGTTTTGCATTGTTTACATTTTGGTGCTCCCCTTCTTAGCTGTTCTGCTGGTGCAGGTTCTTGCACCTGAGCAGCACCGGGAACCACCCACGCTGCCTCTGATGAGCTCACCAGTCAAGATGTTGACTCCAAAACATCCTCTGGCCTCAGGACTCTCTTCTGGCAGCGCAAGACCTGAGCTCATATCGTTGGGCAAAGACAAAACAGGAACCCAGCTTAAAATAGTAGATGATGCCATATAGATTGTCTGGATTTTATTTTTAACCAGGTCAACCTTGTGCCAGTGGAGGTGATGGCTGGGATGTCCATTTAAAGTCATAAAGTGATCTAGGCTGGCTGGTGAGGACCATCTCCCTCCAGGCTGTGCCAGTCCAGAGTTACTTCCCAAGCCTGACCTTCCATTCTTTCTCTTAATATCTCTCCATAATATTTCTTCTTCCATTCTTTCTCTTAATATCTTTGACCGAATCTTCTATTACCTTTGCAGTGTGCCTCAGTCCCAGCTCATCCCTTCTGCCTGTTCTTCCTGTCCTGTCTGTCTCCCAAATCCCCTCTTCTCCCTCCTGCTAATTCTTCATAGCACTCTGACACAACCATAGGAAGACACTTCCTATCCCACCACAGGGTCGTTTGACCTAATAAATAATAAATGAATAAATAATTCCCAGTTATTTCATCTGCGGCACTGTGGGTCACTTGGAGACAAAACTGAAACATTCTAATCCTGAACGGGAAATTATCAAGCCTGGTGAAGAAGAAGCAGATGTGTACAGCACTTACAGTGCACCTGGATTTCCTTCATTAGGAGAGCAACAGGCTTATGCTCTTTTTCATTGAAAATAAAGTAGGTATCCTTTCTTCAGACAACAGACATTAAACTGTGGAGATTGAAGGAAACCACAGTTTTTACTTGCAGGAATAGATAATTCGTACTGAAGAATATTTAAATAATTGTCCAATGAGATCTCAGAAGCCTAATTAACATTGTTTTTTAAGAGATACTGGGACACCAAGAAACTCTAGAGGTTTGAAAAGAAACTGTTAACAGTTTAAAATTCAGTTGGGACAGGACAAGATGAGCCTGACACCGATCTTACCAAAATCACAGAGAGGCTGCCATGTGACACTATCCAAAAGGAATGAAGAAATTGTAACATCAAGATGAAAATTATGCTGCCATAAAAAGCTTGTGACTCTTTTCTAATTATTTCCTTTCTTTTCAAGACTACAGGGTGGATGGTTAGAGACAGTTGTGTAGACATAATGCTTTTAGCACTCCACAAAGAGTATAATCCTGTGTGACCTGTTTTTACATCTGAAAAATCAATAAACAATGCTAGCAAAAGTGAACATCAATGTAGCTCATGCAAACATAGAAGAAGTTAGCAGATTACAGCAGTTTTTGTAAAAAGTAGGATCTTCATCCACTGCTGCTAATTCTGGTATCCCATGGGCTCCTTTTCCTGGCTGACTGCTACTCAGTGTTTTTATCAGCAATCTCAAAGGCTACTAGGAAATAAAAAATATGTGCACTAACAGGTGTTGGAACTGCAAGTGATGCCATATTAACCTGGGTACAAATTAACAGATATCATAGGGTGGAGTGAGTTTACTGAAACAGGTGCATTCTAAACCCTGTAAACAAAGAGAAGCAATCACGCCTTTAAAATAAACGAGTCAGTGCTGCAAATCAGTAGCTCTGGAAAACATGAGGATTCTAACAAATGGTTATTTATGAGTTCTAGTGACGTGCTAAGACTGTGTTTACTGATATAAATTTTGGTTACAAAAACCCAGACAACTGAGTAGAAAAATAAATGGAATATTACTCTTCCATCTTGCTCCAGGGAGAGGTTTTTGGGAGTCATCTATCCAGTAGAATGTCTATCCTGGCAAAGGAACATAGAAAAACTGGGAAGTGTTTAGAAAGAGCTGTGACAATGACCTGAGATTACAAATACTGGTTTAGAAATACCACAGCCTGAAAGCAATTTCATGTAATAGATAGCTTTCTAATCCAGCAGGACAGGACGTAAACAAGATTCAGTGACTGGAAGCTGCAGTTAGACATAATCCAGATTAGAAATTTGCCTTTTTAACAGGGTGACAACTCAACCATTGGGATTATGGTGCTTTGTCTCTCAGTTCAGAGATTGAAATACAGCCCAGGCCTGGACACTTGGCCTCAGTCAGCCTGAGCTCTGGGCTTGAAGCAGAAATATCTGGGAGAGATGCTGTAGCCTGTACTATGTAATAGTCAGTATAATTTATAATTTTCCTGTG
This sequence comes from Acrocephalus scirpaceus scirpaceus, assembly GCA_910950805.1. Classification (NCBI taxonomy): domain Eukaryota; kingdom Metazoa; phylum Chordata; class Aves; order Passeriformes; family Sylviidae; genus Acrocephalus; species Acrocephalus scirpaceus. The sequence goes on from OU383777.1 coordinate 64,907,218, forward strand.
CAGCTTTTGAAAACTCTGAAAATTTCCATTTACTTGTTGTGGAAAACAGGACCAGAATCCTTGTGTCTTCAGGAGAGATGTGGCCATCCACCAAAATGCCTCTGCAGAACCAGAGAAGGGGAAGAGTTTTAAGAGGAATGTGCCCCACTGGATTGTTTAAACTCACTACATCTGTGGCAGACCTGGATGAGGTTTTAATATACATTAAAATGATTCCGTAGGCAGTTATATACTGTGAAGCCAAAACATTTCCTTTCCTCCCCCTTTCCCTCCTCCCAAGCCCTAAGGCTTTTGATTTACAGTAGAAAAATTGAGCCAGTAAATCTATACTGTTCTATAAACAGGGCAGCACAATGTGTGTTAAAATTCTGGGCAATTTCTTGTAATCGTATGTACTTAAGTAAAATTTACATGACCATTATGGGCTGCTCTTGGGCAATGGCTCTTTGTCAGCCTATAGTGATTAGCACATGGGTGCTGCCAGGACAAAATTCTGTCAGCACCACAAGAAGCAATTTCATCAGGTTTCTTTTTACACAGGCTTGCGGCTCGCACTGGCCCTGCAGCCTACCAGAATTTTTTTATTTTTTTCCCTTTCCCTAGCCATGCAGTCTGACTCTTCGGATGGAAATTAAAACAATTTCAAGAATGAGGAGTTCTATCCTGTTTCTAAAAATAGCCCTGATCTTCAGCAGGGGATGTGATTCCCTAGCCATGTGCAACAAAGATGACCTCTTTGTCAGGTCTAGCCTGCAGCAGGAGGTGTCTGCTCCTGGTCTACTTTTACATGGGTTCAAAAATAAACAGGCAGTTCCTCTGGCTGGCCTCCCTCTCCAAAGGCAGGCAAGGAACATTCTGTACAAGCAAGCACTCACAATCATTTGAGGGGCCAAGTCTAATGAAGTTAATTGATGCATCAAGGACGTGTGCTAAGCATTCAACTAACATGTTCATGGGTTGCACAGCTACATATTATATCAGTGCACAGTAAACACGGTGCCGTACACTTGGGATACCCTACGGACTGAGTTGAAAGAGAATGCATTTATTTTTGCAAAATGGAGTCTTTGTGCTCAGATCTGAAACTTATGTAACATGCCAGGGACACCAGAATATATCACTTTTCTGAAAACAGTTGAGTAAACCAGAAATGTGTGTGATATTTTACAGAAAAAAAAAAAAGGCAAATTATAAAAAGGGTCACTTGAGTCCTATATGAATTACATCTTTTAGAAAAACATAACAGGGAAGGGAAAATTTTAAAGTTAAAGCAACATGAAAGTCATTGCAACATGATGGAAAATTAACCCCTCGTTTAACAATCTTTAATATCCAGGAGTTAGAAAACTACATTACAGCAGCAGGCGCACTGGGAGAGTGAAATTTGAAATGAAGAATGGGTGGCCAGTGCCCCATTCCAGCAATGCAGAAGAATTAGCTGGAATAAAAGAAAAACGTACATTAAAACATGTTTTCTTTGTGAGAAAGATGCTCAGTACTGTTAGAACAAGAATCTGGGTGGGTCACTTTGACAATTAGCTCCATTAAAGTGAGCGGTGACACTAAAAATATGTTGATATGTTAATATGTGATCGGAACTCATCTCCACACAGACAGAGGTGCCCAAGGAGAAAAAGGCAAGAAGGAGAGCCCAGGTAAAACCAGGGACATCAATCCCTCAATGGCTCATCTCCACACAAGGGGAGGAACAGAGTGGGGGAACCCCAAAAACCTCCTCAGGAAATGAAGCCTCACGCTGGCCCCTCCAAGGGCAGCCACAGGGGACTGCCAGCCCCAGCACTGGCCAGTGACACCAAGTGAGATAAAATCACCCAGGACATCTCTCCAGGCCACCTCATAAACAGGGGTCACAGTCTGGGGGAATGGGACATTTTCAGGATGCAGTGGAAAGGCATCTTGGGTCTTTACCAAACTGATGAGGAGTTTTGTGAAGGAAACCAAAGCTGGGAAAGGGAGGAATCAAGGTGGTTTGGGAAGGAGGAAGTGTGGAAATTAGGGAGAAAGGGGACAAAAGGGGCTGATGTAAACTGTTTCTTGCCCATATATTTTTCCATCTGTGCCCTCTGCCTGGCCTTTCCAATACACACACTGCTCCTGAGGGCTTACCTGTGTTTGAAGGTCTGAGTGGCAACCACTGAGAGGAGACCACTGGCCCAGGTCAGAGGCACTGCTCAGTGCTTATTATGATGAGAAGCAAGATCTACTTTCCCTGTGAGGAATGGGTTATCTTTCTTCCAACAATGTTAAAAATTAATTTAAATAATTGCAGAACCTAATTTTCTGGAGTAATGATTGAATAAAGAACTTGAACATGGACTTTAGCAGAAGAGATGTGGAGAAGTACCCAGAAGAGTGAATGTGACTCTAGATACATTATTCAATGATTTTCTGGGTCTTTCTAAGTATATATTTTTTTAAAAAAAAAACCCCAAATATTCAAACCACCCAGTGATTCTGGGCCACTGGGCACATCATATGGAAAACATTTAGCAATAAATTTTGGTGTCATCATATAGACATTTGAACAGAGAGTGGTAGAATGAGTCCCTCCTCTGCTGCAGCCTTCCAGAGTGGGCTTAGGTCTGCTGTTTAAATTCTTCTCACTGTGGTTTTCCCATGTGTAAAGGTGAGATGTAGCTGCCCTTCCTTAACTCACAGTAATTTTGTTTGAGGCTAAAAGATGGTATGGGGTGAGGTGCTAAAAGCTGTGCCGCTGCAAAAGACACAAATGGGTAGGTGAAATGACAGTCTGCATAAAACCCCAAAATCTTTACTAGTGAACTTTGTAGAGGGAGGTGCTTGGACAAGCTGGACAGATAGAAAATTAGGTTCTCATTGTTGATTGTTATTTTATAAAGTTTTTAATTAGTTTTTTTTTTTTTTCCATTTAAGCATTATATTTATCTCCATGTTTCCTGTTTTCTCTTTCCCATTTTTTCTGGCGCTGAAGCCACCATTAGGCATTTGAGCCAGAGAGTCCCAGATCTAAACTGTTTCAAAGGCTGGAAGATGAGGGATGAAAACAGAGTTTTGGCTCCTAAAATGTAAGGTCAGCTGGGGATTCAAATTCCACTGAGTTTCGGATTGTGTGATTGTGAGATTCCAGTTCAAGCCCATCTCTCCAGTCATAAGGTGGAATTCATGACATTAAAATTCTTTCCACAGCACGAAAGGGATGTCATCATAAACACTACATTATGACTTCCCTACAGGTTGCTGCAGAAGAGGAAACTAACCCAGGAACAGCAGAGACATTTAAAAAACATCATGACCTTTGAGTAACAGAAAACATGGGAAAATCTAAGTCTTAAAGAAACTAATTTGATTCTGGTTTGGCACTCTGTGCAATTCCCTGCATAAAGAGAAGTTTAGGCCAGAGATTTCTACTCTGCTGCCTCTTTAAACTTCAGGCACAGTTTTGCATATAAATGTTCTAAATCTGAGATCTTCATGTATCCCAAACCAGGCACTGATGCTTCTAAAGTGTAGCAATTAATTAGGAGAGTGTCATTGTGAGAAAGGCAACCACAGTAACACTCAAGCTCTGAATCTGGACATGGAAAAAATAACAAAGCAGAAACAAAAACAAAGAAAAGAAACAGAGTCTGTGTTGGAGCCTTTCTAAAAATCATATGCAAGAATCCAGATGGAGAGAGTGCTGGCTGCTGTTCATGTCTAACATGATCAGCAGATAGATGAGTGGCTTGGAGACGTGAGAAGTGGGCTAGAGAAAGTGCCAGACTGCTAGCTGGGATTTCAAGGAGTGTTTGTGGTAAGCCACAGTTCAGATCTTTTTTTTTTTGCTGTGGCCTGAGTGCTGTCTTAGAGACCATGAATGGAAACTTAAGGACCAAATATTTTGGGGCTGGTCATGATTTCAAGATAGTGATCCCATTTTCCAACCTGCAAGCCATTTATTTCCCTTTTAAATCTTGTGAGCAACACTGAATCAAAAAAACAAGCCAGTATCACTTCACCAAAAGGCTTGTAGCACAGAGACCACAGTATTAATAAAGGAAAGAGCTGCATAGGTACTCTCCTCTTCCCAAGTTTTAAAACTTTTCTTGTAATTACCTTTCAATTCTCCTCAGCCTTAACTATCCCAGGGTTTGGGCTGGAGAAAGTCTCTTTCTCTTTGCATGTCCCTACCCTGCTGCTACTGGCAATGCCCTCAGCCTCCCAGTTTCTTCTCCCAGTGGACATTTTATGTTCCAGTGGTCACTTTCAGTCTGTGAGATTCTGTCCAGGCTTGTCCAAGTGGTTTAGAGTCCTTTCTTTTCCCTTTCACCACTGCTGTTACGTAAGGAGGCAGTGAAAGACAAACCTGGTAAAATTCCTGCTGTGAGTATGTGTGGTCAGGCTTTTGTGGACAAAAGTGGTGGTTTCCTATTCCCAGACTTGCTAGAGTGCAGAATAAAAAGGATGAAAGCCAAAAAGGACATGTAGTGTTTATGCCATCCAAAGTATCTCAACCCTCTGGTTGGTGTCAGATCCATTGACTCAGCCACAGAGTTTTTCTTATTTGCTCAGAGAGAGAAGCTGCAATTACTATTTGACAGGTGACAATGTTATCTTCCTTGCTCTCTGTATTCTCTGGAATATCCAACACTGCTTGCATAGACCATCCCAGGTTCTCAGAACAAGAGCAAGATCTGGAAAGGATTATTTGACATTCTGATTTGCAGCAGAACCTGAACTAACCCAGAAAGTGAGGAACCAATTGGCCTGCAGCTTATGCTTTTTTATTCTGTTAAAAATCCTCTACCAAATGGGAAACACCAGGGAAGGCAAGGTTCCCAGATGTTGGAATGATGTTCCAGAACCCTAGGGAAAAACAGTCACTAAGTCCTGAGCATTTACTGTAGATGTCAGGTTGTTTTATAGGCTTGATTCAAAGCCCATTAAAGTCAACAAGCATCTTCATCTTGACAGGTTTTGGATGAGGCCTATGCATGTGGAGGGGGCTGAAGTGGCAGCTGGCCCGAGCAGGAGTGATAGAAACTCTTTAGAGAATGTCATGGAAAGGGATTTCCAAGCAGAACACCCATGGAGTATTTCTGTCTCTATTCTCATGCCATGGGTTAACATGTACACTTCTCCAGAGAAGGGCCCAGCACTCTGTGCCTCTTAGTGCTCCAGCACCATCGACAAGCTGGATAGGGAGAAAAGCCCTTTTCCGGTTGGATTTCCCCTTTAGCACAGCTTTATGTGCTTGTATAATAGGAAACAGCCCTTTCTATTTCTGTTCAAGCTCCAGAGGCTTGGATTTCCCCCAGAATTTTTGATTAACAGCTGAGCCTAAATCAGATCTGCCTGGGGTCTCCTTTGCCTTACTGACACATCATAATATCCTTTCATCTGCTATTCCAAGCCAGTTCCTGGTTCTGTCAAGCAGCTCACTCTCTCCAAGAGAGACCACGTCAGTCCCTCTCTCTTTCTTAGACCTTCCTGAGCTGTTTCAAAGCAGGATTTCCATCACAACAGGGAAAACCTCTTTGTTTGACTGCCTCTGAACCAGACTCCAAAGGACACTGGATTATGCAGGCCAGGAGATGGATTTTGTTAAAGGTAATCAGGTTCTCTATGCTCAGGTGCACTTCAGGTTTACCTGGGTGGCTCAGTGTCCAGCACAGTAAAGCCACAGCAGTGGATTTTCACAACATCTCATGTAAATTAAAGCACTCCTGCAGCACTAGCTGGGATCTGTACATTATTCCTCACCATCAGTCATACAGAGAAAATCCCTCTATGTGGTTTGAACTTGAAGAGATTAATTTCTTGGAGGTGGAAGAGACAAGACTAAACCAAAGAAAACTCATTTGCAGTTTTATATGAGCTTCCATTCAATCATTCCTGAATTAACTGAGTCATATAGGGTTTTTTTTGTTCTATTTCTGGAAGCTTGGTGCAGCTTGATAACACTGGCAATGTAAACAGCAAAAACTGAAAAAGGTGAATGGCAAAATGGTAAGATTACTCATGCATTAACTGCATGAGCAGGAATGCAGACAGGACAAAGCCAAAGCTCAGATGGAGTTGAAGTTCTCAAGGAAGGTAAGAATCAGAAGGTTTTGTGTGTACTTTGGTGGAAGAAAGGGCAAAGACAGCGTGAATCCATTGCTCAGTGGGTTCAGGGTCCTAGTGACAAGCTACAGGGAAAAAGATGTAATTCAGAGCCCAGATTTCACATGTGAGACTCAGGCCTCCCAAGTTTCTGAGCCTCCTATTACAGTCTGGCAGTACTCACAGGAAAAAGAGCTGGAGATCCTCTCACCTAACTGAGGAGTGCAGGTCCATCACAACACATAGGGGGGCATCCAAGGCTGCTAAAGGAGCTGGCTGATGTCACTGAGGAGATAATTCCTATCCCCTTTGACAGGTCCTGGCCATGAGGGAAAATTCCTAATGCCTGGCAAAAGGCAGGTGTTGCACCGACCCTGAAAAAGGATAAGAAGGATCCAGGGTATTTGTAGCTGGCCATCATAACTTCAGTCCTTGGGAAAATTGGGGAGCAAATGCTCTGAGAAGCTACATTTTAGACACATGAAGGATGAAAAAGTAAATAGAGGGAGCAGGAATGAATTTACCAAGGGAATGTGTTGCCTGCCCAGCTTCATTGCTTTCCATGATAGGGCCTAACATTGTGTACAACAGGAAGGAGAGGGATGCTGAATGCCTTAATTTTCATCAGGCCCTCAAAACAGCCCCTCGTAGTATCACAAGGAGTTATGAGATGTTGTGTGAGAGATCTGAATAAGAAACTGAGTAAGCTCTTACTCTCACTCTTTGCCCTGAGAACTCAGCATATCAGACCCTGAAACATTCTCTCAACGACATGAATAGTCCCTTTGCATTCTTCTTCATCGCAGGGCAAGATGGACAGTGGCTGTTCTAAGGAAAGTTAAGACCTGCCCAAATATAGAACCTGCCACCTAACTGGAGTCATGTGTGACAGCAGTAAATGAGACTAGAAAGACAAGAGTGTTTAAAATGCTTTGCCCTCTGGCTATCCTCAGAGAAGACTACAGTTAAAAAGGGAATTTGGGCCAGAATAATTTAACAAAGCACTTACTTAAGCTGCACAAATGTCACCCAAACATATTCCTACTCTAAGTAAGCACCAGTTACAGCCAGAGTGACATAATTATGAAGGAAAATCATCTTCTTCCCACTCTATCAAACCAAGCTCAGCATTGAGGAAAGCTTAGCCAAACCCCAAGTAGTTTTCCCCAATGAATATTCTTCCAGAGAGTTACATTTATGCTTTAAATTATGCTGGCCACATTTTCTGACATTTTTCCTTAAGGATACACATCTGTCTTTCCTGTCTCCTAATGACTCATGGAAGTTTCAGATGCTTCATTAACAAATCCATAATTGACAATTATATTGTTCCATCTTACACAAAAAAGGACAATCAGGTAATGACTTCAACCATAAGCTCGCTCAAATTGACTGGAATGTAAACAACAGAGGCATGGAACAAAACTATGAAAAGGAAATGAGGAGTAGGGCATTACTGTAGAGCTAAATCTTGTCTGGGTATTTAAACAAAAATAGGGGTTTTTTTCAAAAAGAATGTGTCTTCTCACTTTCTACTCAACACTTTCATTACATAATGTCAAGTATGTCAAAACATCTCCAAATTCCTTCATGCTGACAATCAGGCTATACTTACACAAAGTTTGTGTGTGTCCTCCTCTGGCAGATACCAGTTAGATGTCACTGGTTTAAATGCTGTTTTTAGAACTGGCTTTTATTTGTTGCCAGCTGAGGTCACAAACTGCTTCCTGTCAGTTGCTAGACATTTTCCTAAAACTCAGGACTGACAGCAGACTCGCTTTCTGTTGTTCGCTTGGTTGCTTTACGTAAAAGGAAGGAAGTGTTTGGGGAGATGTGAGGCCATGGGACACTGGTCAAGGGGTTGAGAAATGTTCATCCTCTAAGCAGTCCTTGCAGCACTGGAAGATTTCAGCCACTCCAAGCTCCAAGCAGACAGCTGCCTCACTTTAGGTGTGGATCTCTCAGGATGTCAGGGTGCTTTATCACCACTTGCCACAGCACAGCCTTCATGCTTCACACAAGTTCCTTGCCCAGAATCAGACTTCTCTATAATGCCCAGTTTTTGCCCAGAGAAATTTTGCAGTTCTGTGCTGCAAGTACAGCCTGACAACGTGACCCTGGGATACTTCCAGGGAATTCATTTCTCCCCATCCTGGCAAGTCTGTAGCACCCCATCACTCTCGAGGTGGGTGTCAGGAGACATCCCAGCATTTTCCCACTCATACTTTCCATGGTCTGTTCATGTGGGGACCTTCTGTTTATTCCCCAGAGTCCCTGTGTAAACTAACACTAACTCTTGATCCCCTGTGGTACAGGCAGCCCATAACTCTCACAGGCCTCGGAGTGAAAGCTGTGGGAACATTTGCCAGCTGAACCAGATGATATCCCCTGTCACACCCACTTTAGAACTCTGACAGACCAGGTTCAGTGTGATATTGGCATCCACTACATCTGCACAGGCTGACACAGTGCTTTCAATTGTCTGAGACATCAAGATGAGACCCTAGTTCACAGCATGAACAAACCAGGATTTTTAAAAAATGCAAGAAAAATTAATTCCTCAGCAAATTACATTCTGTTCATTGGGAAAGGGAAAGTTTTCCCCCAGTACTTTACCATCTGAAAAAGACAGTTAATCAAACACAGCTCCTGGTATAAAGTGCTTCTCTGAAGCGACCATTACCAGATTGATTCTATACACAAAATAAATTCTCAATGAAAATGGCTTAAGACAGCAAGTGAATGGAAAATAGTACAAGCTAGTTTGGTGACCACCTGATCCCAATTAACTCATCCAGATGAAATTTTGTGGGATGCTGTAGTGAAGACAGAGGATTTTCTATCCAGTCTATTTGGAGAGTATGTAATCTTGAAAAAAACCTTTGCAATGCCATTGCTCAGCATGTGTCTTTGAGCAGCAGAGCTTAGATGGCATTGTCTTTCACTCCTTCCACAGCAGTGCTCTCTGCAAGAATGAAGCTGAGGAGCTTTCAAGAAATCAAAAGAGTAAAGTGCTATTTATGCCATGAGGGATAGCAATGCAGTACTTTCCTCCAGAGCCCCTGCACACCTTTGCAGAAAATTCACCTTTTCCCCAAAACAGTTATCAGACTCAAGTCCATGTATTGAAGAGGAGATCATGAATCCAACTTCTGCAGGTAGAGAGAAGGGAGATCTGGAGGAATTGCAGCAGCTGTGAGGAGTGTATATTAGTCCTCACAGATGGAGTCTGACTCTCAGAAGCTGCCAGCTAATTCCAGCACCCAAAGGAGGTTATGAAGATGGTGAAGGGCCTAGAGGAGAAGCCATATGAGGAGTATCTGTAGTCACTTGGCTTTTTCAGATGGAGGAGACTGAGGTCAGAGCTCACAGCAGTTCTGCAGCTTCCTCACAAGGAGGAGGGGCAGGCCCTGATCTCTGCTCTGTGTGACCAGGGACAGGACCCAGGGAATGGCTGGAGCTGTGTCAGGGGAGGGTTCGGTGGATATCAGGAAAAAGTTCTTCCCCCAGAGGGTGGTGAGCACTGAACAGGCTCCCCAGGGAATGGTCACAGATCCATGAGTGCCAGAGCTCCAGGAGCATTTGCTGCTGGACAACGCTCTCAGGCAGAGGGTGGGATTGTTGGGGTGTCTGTGCAGGGCCAGAAGCTGGACTGGATGATCCTTGTCTGTGCCTGCCAACACAGGATTGCCTCCAGTTCTGATTCTGTCAACTCACTACAATACCCACCTCTGTGCATCCCAAAGCACATCCCATGTTTTGATGCCTGCCAAGCTGCTGAAGCTCCTCTCAGTTCAAACCAGCACCATGCACCAGCATAAGCCCCAGTTCACAGTTTCCCACCAAAAGGATTTGGCAGTGTGCACACCCTGAAGTTTTAGGTCAAACACACCATTCCCGTGTTCCTTTCAGCTCCCCTTTGGTTCCAGGCTGTGTGGAGTTTGTGGCAGGAGTACATCAGCTGTTTATGGACCACAGTGGATGGTTGCATAAAGATAAATCACACAGGGCTTCCTTTGTCTCACAAACATACCAGACTTTTCAAAAATCCACTAAAACTTACTCACACATCATGAATTCAGGATTTTAGGAGTATTGGGTATTACTATACTAATGCTCTTCACTCACTGACTTCCACAACATCTCAGGGAATAGAGCTGGATCTCTCCCTGAAACCTCCCTACGACCAGTCATTGATCTTTTCACCTTTTCCCAAGCACTTTGGTTGTACTGGAAAATTTTTTTTAATTATGAATATACTTGACTCAATATTGTCTTTCTGCTCACTTCAATCACTTTTAAATCTGTCCCTGAATTCCTCTTGGAAATGCATATGCAGTAACAGGGTGACTGAAAGAAACAGCCGTGCTGGTCTGAACATCTGTGAGATGGGAATGAAAAGAAAAAAGTTCAAGTTACTCCTCCTAAAAAAAGTGACAGATGTGAGTAAGAGGTACCGCTCATGAGACACCTCTGTGGAGTAAACATTTTGGAATAATATTCCAGGCAACAACTACAGAGGTTCTAACAACAGATTGACCAGCCATTTATTACATTTCAAACAAAATGACTCAAAGGAAAATGTTCCAAACAGGCACCACTGGGCATTTGACTCAGCCCAAGCAGTGTTTTAACTATTTCTTTGCCACACAGCATACACGTGCCTCCTGTAACCCATGCCCTTCTACATATGCACAGCACATCTGACTAGTTTTTCCACCAACTTTCTAAAGCCTGTAGCCATCATAGTCGTTTCCTCTTGGTGTGGGATGCCAGGTCAAAATGAATTATTTAGCTATTTTAAACTTTTTAAAATTTTGTTTCTTTTCTTTCTTTTTCCCCTTTCTTAAATAACATTAGCATTCTGGGTTAGCTGAAGGGCTAAAAGCTGGTTTTAATTTAAATATAAATAAAACCAGAAGTGACTGTGTGATTGTACTAAAAATAAATTGTTTTCTGTTCTAAATGTTTCACTGATCTTAAAATTGGGGGAGGAGGGAAATGGGACAGGATGTCCAACTCTTTTTTAGTCTGAGGGTGCCTCAAGTCTGTGGCATTCTGTCTCCAGAGAAGTGGGTCGTTTCTGAGATACCAGCACTTTATCTGGAAATGTATTTACCACACTTTACCAGCACATCTATTCAGAATGTGGTTCTGAAATCATGAGGGGAAATCACACACTGTTAAGACAGAGCATTCTTGAGTGAGCCCCAGTTATGGCAAATTCAGCAGCAGAAAAAGAGGCTGTGGTGAGCGCAGTTACTGAAATTTTCCAAATAAATAAAGCAAACAAGTTGCTCCAGGAACAAACTTGTACCTATATGATTTATAGCAGCAGGAGTTGGGCCATGAGGGCGAGATGAACCCAATGAACCAGCAGTCACAGGCCACCCGTGGGCTGCAGGGCTGCCCGCAGTGCCTTTGCTCCTTGTAACCAGTCTGTGACAGCTGGGACAGACCTCATCTGCTCCGAGGTGTGTGTGGCTTCTAGCAGTGCTCAGCAACTTCTACTGGCTTGCAGGCTGCTGATGAGCTCCAATGTGGGTTAGTATCAACAGGGAAAAATATAGGGATCCTATTTACAGCCTGCTGGCAGCAGATAGGTAAAAAAAAAAAAAAGCCGTTCTCCAAAATCAATGTTTGCTTTACTGAGGGCCTCCTTAGGTGTACATTGGAAACAATTCTGTCTGTCTTCCACTACAGTTCAGTCACCCTACAGTTTGGTGTGCCAGCCAGTAGTAGTTAGCAGTCCAGAATCAACAGGTTTCTGCTGTTGAGCGGTACCAGACCATATTGGCCAAAAGCAAATGGAAAATATTAAATGTGACATGGCACCTGATGAATGGTGATAAAGAACAAAAAGTAAAGTAGGGACTGTGGGCACCTTGGCTCCCTTTTACCCTATTTGTGGCATGACACACTGGCCCACACCTCTGATGTGAGGAGTGTTTCAGCAGCAGAACTCTTCCCTGCAGCATAAACCAGCTCCTCCTCTCATTCCTTCTTGTCAGCCACTCTAAGCTCAAAGGATGTCATGGGACAGATTGTCTGGTGCTGTCACCCTGTGCAATCATTGCATCCCAAATAAAGCACTAAAAAATAAAATCAGTCTGAACTCTCAGGTAATGTCCTTTGATAGTAGGAAATTTACCCTGCTGTTCAAAATCATGGCTGGCCATCCAATGCACAGAGAATAAGGGAGAAGTGCAGTCTCTGAAGACAGGCTGAAAGTAGGACCTGTGTTCTTTGGCCCCTTTCTGATTATCCTGTCTACATGTAGTTCTCTATGCCTGCACCTCTGCACATGAATTTTTCAATGTGAGGGGCTTCCATGTCCAGAAATTAACTGTGTTTCTAACTCTTGGCATTCTGATTTAAGGTTAAAATAATTTCATTTCTCTTTACCACTTTAAATCAAGTTATAGTGTTCAAGTGCTACATACTCCTTGTTCATTCTGACCTCATTCCTTGGATTCTAGGTGCTAATGGAAAGGTACTATTAAGGCCCTTGCTAAGGGGTATGTTTTTTTTCTCAACAAGTCAGTGGACTGACCTTTCAGAGCCACAAATTCTGTTGTGTTAGATTTGCTGCCTGGTTTTCCAAGTGGCAGATGCTCCTCAGACACTGCATTCTGTGACAAAGGGTTTTGTGCAGGCATTGGAATCTCTGTGTTTGCTAAGACAGTCCCACACCAGCAGAGCACCTGAGAACCAAACAGCTCTGACACTGCTGGAGATGTGGTGCTGTTTGGGGAGGCTGCCTGTTGGAAGCAGCCAGATGTGTGCATGGAATGAGACAGGTGATGGATTTCTGTAGCTGGTCATGAAGCCAAGCAGCCCCGGGCAGTGAAGGCAAGGATGGACTTTGGTCGACGTGGTTTCACTAAGAGCAGAAGGAGGAACAGTTACTTGCTAGTTCAAAGCTGTTTTCCAGCATTAGCTCCCCTGCTGCACAGCTTTTTCTGGGGCCAGTGGACAAAAGTGCCATCCCAGAGACTGGGTGAACTCAAAGAGACTCAACTCTGCACGACTGCCCTCAGGCAGAGCTGATTGCAAGATCAGCCTGCAAACGTGGGAGAGTTTCTGTCCCCCTGGACTCTCTGGAACTCCAGTCCCTTGAACAAGGAATAACCAAGGCACTGCAAGTTGACTACAGGAGTGTTTGGAAAAACTCCTCCCTTTCAGCATGCCACCAAAGAAGCAAAACTGCACGCCAATGGACAGAGATGCTGCATTGCTAAAATAGTTATTTCATCTCCAGCTAACTGGTGGCACTGCATACACCTTCCCTTTGGTGTTCTGCTAACAAACAACATACTCCTCAGGGCTTGACCTGCTCCAGGCTGGCCAGTTCTGCCAGGGCTTCGTTTATGTGCGTGGCACTTACTTCAATGAGCCACACTGGAGCAGGCAGCTAAAATAGGCTTTTTTCTCCCCAAAACGAGAAGAAAGTGTTTGTTGCAAATCATTCCAGTACTATCAGAACCCCTTTCCCTACCCATCCCTATGTCTTATGAAAAGGAACGTGCATGGTAATTATACCGATTCCATGGTGTCACAATTAGATCCTGAAAAGAGTGTGAAATGTGCTTTTCCACATAATTTACTGTTTCCCTGTGATTCATGAAGCCTCTTTTCACATGAATAATTGGTCACTTCTTGTTTATGTATCACCATGGTACACAGCTCCTAGCAGGCCAAAAAAATAGGCACAAAGCTAACATTTAATCATTAGAGCCACATGCAACCTTCCCCCCACCCTCACTCCCAACTCTTTGCTTTTTACCTCCTCCCATAAAAAGAAGGCACAGATTTTTTTTATGGAGGAAATAGTTCCTAAAAAATAAATCCCAACTGTTTTACCTTCCTTAGCACTCATTAACATTTTTTTTTGCTCCATGCTTATTTTGTATTTCACATTTTCCAGTGTAAAGAAAACAACTGAAGAGTCCCTTACAAACAAAGTGAGAAGGTGGAGAAGGAGGAATGTCCTTAGTGCATGGCTGCTGGGAATGGCAGCTTTCCAAGTACAAATTTGTTTATTTCTCAGAGGAGATACAGTCAGGACATCACTTACCAATGGTCACCTGAATTAGAAAGCACCTCAGCATGTCCTCAGAATAGCATTTCAGCTTCTAGACACTTTAATGACACTTAGTTTTTACAGTGCAGTAAACTGAGTTACAAATTAATTTATTTACAGTGACTACTCAGTGAGTCACTGCTCAAGCAACTCTGCAGTCAAGCTTTTATTTGCAAAAGTCCTCCTCTGCCTTCAACTACAGCTTCTTAAACAAGGCTGCAGGATTAGCTCAATGTGACACCATCTGTGATGGGTAAATGTGGATGTCCATTTGTGTGTGGATATTTGTGCTTCCTGCCTGGAAAGCTGAGGACCACCTTGTGCAGTATTTTGACAGTATGCAAAACAAACAAACAAACACACAAAACCAAACAGACTTCTATTTGTCTTGACAGCATCATACCATAGCAAGCCAAAAACACATCAGAAAACAGAAGTCAGCAGGGACACTTAACAGCATAGGAAAAAAACATATTGGCTTAAGGCTGGCTATCAATCCAGCCCAGTAGGTCGTGTGATTCTGCAGAATGAATGCAAAAAAACTGAAAGCAAAAGAGAGGAGAATATTTGTTGTTGAGAATCCATGAGGACATTAATCTCCTTTTTACCACAAACGCAAAGCAACATCAGGTTTTAAGGCTAGGAAAAAAAAAAAAAGCTGAGTGGTTTTTACCTCATATAGACATGAGACAAAACCAAAGCCTTAAGATCTGATCTTGTTAAACAAACAGAAGGGTAAGCTGTGACATTTTTGTTTTCCTTTTTTTTTTTTTGCAGCCAGGTAGAAACAGGAGGGAGTGAAACTTTTGTGAGTGTTGGGGGTTAGGACATGGGAGGAGAGAAGAGGACAAAGGAGAGAGAAAAACAACTGCTCGGAGTTGATTTTTCTGATTCAAATACACCTTAGCAGCACTCAGTGGAAAGCAGACTCAGAAGTGGAAAGAATTTCTGGATCCAGATCAAGACAGCAGAAATATCTTAATCTTTGCTGGGCCATAATCTCCTGAGAAGGCTTGTGAGAATTTGATCCTGTCATTCCCAAACTAGAATCTTAAAACTGATTTGGACCAGAACTGTAGTTGGTTTGCAAATATTATTACTTCTTCCTGTGGAAAAAAAAAAAAAAGAATAAAAATGGAAAATAATTCAGCCAAACCCAAAGTGCATGGACTCATTACAAGCTCAGGAAATCAACTCTATTTAAATCCCTTTCAGCACCACTCTCCAACTTTAATAGTGCGTGTATGGAAGCAAACATTACACAGAGGTTCATCCTGGTCTCCTGCCTCCCTCTCTCCACCCCAACCCGAATTCTGCATCTCAATGGTCACTATTTGTTTTTTCTTTCTGATTAGCCTTGTCAAGCCTTTCTCTCACTAACCACCATTTTCATTCTTTTCGGTATTGCTCCAAGAATGAACTCCAAGGTTTCTGTGATCCTCAGTATCGCACCCTTGCATTCGTGTGTTCAGTCCACTCCCTGCTTTGCTGACTTCTCTGGTGCCAGCTCCCAGTGCTGCATGCTCCTTTCTTATGAGCTGCCTTGATGGTCCCTTATTTTGTCTTCTCTCATCCAGTCTTCTGACCGTCAGGATGGAATAGTTCAATGTTGAGATATTCGTTGAGTTCACCCAACTTTCTGTTTGCCGTTCTCTTGTGCTGCCGGGACCCTCGTCAGAAAATGTGTGCTGAGGAAGGAGGGACTTGGGAAGAAGGAGCAGCCTTTCCTCTGGCACTGTCACTGGAACTGCATGCCAACCTCTTCCTCTAGACTATGCTCTTTCTCCCTCCTTCCCCTGTTCTTATTCTCCCAGCTTCTGATGCAACAGAAGAACAGTGTGAGAGGAGGGAAGAGCTGTGGGAGGCTCGCATTGGTTTTCCAGCCCTGTTGATACCACTGGAGTGGGGATCCACTTTTAGCAGCTGTCACTAAAGTTCCAGTGTCAGTGTATGTCTGGTGGGTTGTCCTTGGCTGGCTCTGGATGCCCACCCAGCTGCTTGCTCACTGTCCCTCCTCAACAGAACAGAGGGAGAAAAACAAGAAGGAAAAGCTCATGGGTTAAGGTACAGGGAGCTCATTTTATGGTCAGCAAAATAGGTTTACCTTGGGGAAAATGAATTTGATTTGATGCCAATTAAAATTGAGTTGGATGGTGAGAAACAAATTAAAAAATTCAAAAAATTCTCTCCCTGGCCCGTTTTTTTTTCCCCCAGGCTCAAATTCCCCTGTGGGGACACACAGGCTGTGTTTGGCACAGGGCAGCCTCTGCAGCTCCCCTTCACCAAAACCTTGACACTAACACCCTGTACAGTATGAATTTTATTATTTTATTATTTTATTATTATAAAGCTCCAGGTTCCAGCATCTAGAAATACACCTTTTGTTCTGAACCAACTCTAACTTCTGCAGGTGGAATCAGGAGACTATTCCTCTGCATGTTGCTGAAAAGATTGAGGAGAATTTGTAGAAATGCAAATTAGTAAGAGCTTTTATATTTGTTTCTTTTCAAAGGTGAGCAGCATGTTTCTTATTTTGGTTATAAATGTGTAGCCTTGCTATTTTAATTTCATGCTTAGCGCAGTTTTTACCTGTGCCATTTTTTGGCCTGGGACTGTCTTTATGTTTAGGAAAATTTTTCTTGGATGTTCTTCATTTCTCATTAGTGTTTGATACTACTTTCTTTGGGGAAATAAACAGTTTTAACTAGCCCTGAAAGTTCACAGCCCCTGCATGTTGATAACTCAAAATCACTTTTGGCAAGAATTGCTTTTTTTTCCTTCCTTGACAGGTAACTCTCAGATACTGAGTTCACTTTGAAATGGGTGGACCTCATACATGAGTAGAATCCACATGGCTCAGAATTATCAAAGCAATCCATGGTCTGATCTGGAAGTGGTGAAAACACCTTTCCCAGGGAACACTAAACCCCTGATTATTCTGAGCAAATTTACCTAGTTGTTTTTAAATTTTCCTCTAAGCTAATGATGATGAGCCATTTGCTCCACTTTCCTATAGCTCCACCTTCCTTTTGCCCCCTCCAGTGCTGCTCTCCTTGGGAAATGCATAGCAGACCTAAAGGACAATAAAAATGACTGTCCAGCATGGCCATTTATTCATGTTTTCCATTATCTTACATGTCAAATATTGCAGCATTGGAAAAAGTAATATTCATATTTCACATTATTAACTCAGTCTTAGTCCATTATTAAATCATTACTTACTTACAGTACTGAATTAAATCTTACATTGCTGATAGATCATTATTCTTCCACAATTTTTCAATTTTTTCCATTGAAAGACACAAGCAGCCTCTTGGTATTGATTTGTACAATGAGAACCAGTAATTTTCTACTATTTTTCCAGTCAATTCAGGGTGTGAATTGTGCACTTTGTGTGCTCTGATGGGTCAAAGTCCATTGCATTGTCTTTGTCTTAATGAACTTCACAAGGACACAATAAGTTTTGAAAATTCCCATCTACGTCTTCTGAGAGCCTGTGATTATCCACTTTTATTTCTGCTCTTTGTTTTTAACCTTAGTTTAGATATCCATAGGGTAAGCAACAGGGAAAAGGATTGCTATTTTTCCTCAGCAGTACCAAGCTTTCCTTCTATTTATTGGCAATCATATCTGAAATACAGTTGCTGAGACTTAAGTTACAGATCCTGCAAATGTATGTCTTGACCACTCTATCTCTGCACATTTATCCTGTTTTACTGTGTACTGGAATGAGATAAGTCTTGGAATTTCTAATATGAAGAAATCTTCCCATAACCAGGACCATCGACAGAACTCTGACACACAGAGCACACGTCAGCTCCCACGTTCTTGCCTTATCTGCATCCAAGCTGCCTAGCAGCCTGTTAGCTTTGTATGGAATGAGCCAAATAATGTGGGAGTGATTAATTCAGGGTCTGCATGATTTTATTCACATTTGTGGCTGACCACCAACAGGAACTAGTGAGGACTCCACACTAGAAACACAGAGGCTACAGCTCTGGGAGCTACAGCGGAGGCAGTTGGTCCGTTTTTTAAACTAAAATCCCTCTGTTTTCTATGTATCCTACAGCAGTGACATTTGTGACATTTTGTCGAGAGTTTTGAGGTTATATGAGGTAGGACAACTTGACAGAGTGGCACAATGCTTATGTTGTCTCATTAGTACCAGGGGACTGTAGGATCCCAAATGAAGATGTCGTTAGTGAAATGCCACTGTGCAAATTAGCCCCAAGGCCTCGCCCTGAGGGGCAAGTGAAATTATGATCACATAACTGAAGTTAACAGCAGGACAGGAGAAGCAGGACAGAAATGTGACACCTTCCTTCAGGAGAGCCACATTCCAGCCATGGCTACTCCTCTGGTGATTTTATCACAGAATTTATAGTATTTGATGTTCTCTTTAATACCACACTGCTTGCAATCCTGGACATCTCAGATCCCATAAAGGAGAAAAAAGAATTTCCAGCACTTGCATTTCCAGTGGAAAGCTTGAATGTTAAGGGGTTCAAAACCATAAAGAACAGTAAAAAATCATGATTACTTATTTTTAAAACGACCAAAGCCACCCTGTGACTTTTAAAAATATATGAAGATCTTGGCATATTTGATGATAATGTCTGGCTAGGATTTTCTAGCATTGTCAAGCATATTGGGGCACTAGTTTACGGGCCATTTAATGAGAGGAAAACACAAGGGTAGAAAGGGGGCAATTCCTCAAACCGGTCAAAAGAACTCCACACACCACATTGCTACCAAATCTGGACCTAAAGCTGAATGAAATGTGATACCATTTCTGCAAAAAGCCCGAAATTCCTAAGTTTAGGAGGAAGTATTCTGTCCCATCAGCCAATTTTAAGCATTAAAGACAAAGGACTTGTGTTTGAAGTTGTGCAGTAAGATCCACACCATACCCATCACTAGTAGAGTGACAAAAGTTTAGCACTACTGACAGCCTCCTACTTCTCTATGCAAAGACATATCAGAAATTTTCACTGATGAAGAAAGAACAGAAAATTCAAGACCTTTCCAAGTTTTCTTTCAGCGTAGCATCTGAAGTGAGTTTAACACGATGTATGCAAGAGGCAGCTACAGAAAATTCTACATTAAAAGGCCAAGACAGTAGCACAGCATCTCAGGAAGCACTGCTGAGTACCAGATGTATCCTCACTGTGCAAGTGTGCTAAAACACTTCCTTCCTAGACTCAGAACATTATAATCTATGTAAAGTGGGGGAGCTCCCCCTGCAAATCTGGAGTACAATGACAGATTTGGCTAGAGAAGTTGACAGGATGGTGTCTTTGTGATGGAGGCACCATGTTCCCAGCTGGACTCCAGGCTGCAATACTTTTAAGTGTTTTTCTTCATCAGAAAGTCCATTCTGAGGGTGGTATAGCTGACTTTCCCTCTAAGCTCCGTTGTGAAGAAGGCAAGGCATTACTAGAAACAATGAGCAAAGTCCCGGCCTTGCTATTTAACAGCAGGAGTAAAATTCACTAGCAAACTTTGACTTGAAAAGTCAGCAAACACATCTGTTCTGGTTGATTTCTGGACGCTTTCATAACAGTATGTATTCTTTTCAGAGCACTGTGAGAAACATGACTGACCAACAGGCTTTCTTGATTAATAAAACCAAACCAGTTGACACTCCAGTTTTGACTTCTTTAAAGGAAAAATGCATTCATTTCATGGAGCTCAACAACACAAAGTCTACAAAGTGTGGATCAACTCTTACTATAATGTAGAAAATCTTTTTTAAAGTTGTTAACTGACATTTCTAAGCTTTGTCCTGTAGATGGTAGTTATTAAATTTTGAGTAATACTTTAATCCACTTAGCAGTTTAACCAAGAGGAAAAATTTGATCAAAATGTAATTGCTACAGACAAATGAGTTATATGATTTCTCTGAATACCAGCATGAACGTCTGGATGCTTATGTTTCAAAATAAGTATCAAAATTTGGTCCCAACATACAATCAGTCAATCAATCAGTCAATCAGTCATCCATTTGGATCTTTCTTAAATATTGTGGAGAATGACTGTGTCATCCCTGCCTTCAGCTCACCTGTTCTTTGCAAAATTTGTTGAAGAAAAATCGTGTTGAAAATGTGCACACACATTGTGACTATGACATTTGTAGTACATATTGATACAGCCAAATTGAGCACAACTTGATGCTCACCTGCTTGTGATGATCTGTATTCTTCTGAGTAGTCTTGTCACTCCTGTGCAACAATCAGTCCTTTGTAGACCTTCTGCACTTGCTGTCTGGAGCTTACAGGAATTTTTGTTCCAATCTCTGCAAATGAAAAATTATTTAATCCGAGAAGCAAACACATTTCTGATTCTCAAGAAGATGATTAGATGATACATTATCTTTGGACACAACCTCTGGATCCTCTTCCATTTGATTTGGCAGACACATAAAGTCTTCTCCATTGTGTATATAACTTCGTTTTTAATACTAGTGTGGCAATCAAGCAAGAATATGTTCATCATCCTGATTCAGTGGTATCCCCAGCAAGCTCCAGGGAAGCTCCTATAACATTCTGCTCAGGATGCTCAGGAAACATTGACATTTGTCTGACTTATGTATTTGGGTGTCAACATGGCAACACTGCAAAGCTTCCAAGTTTTAAAAAGCATAAGCTTCTTTTTTGAAATTTGATTTAGTTTTATTTAAGTTCATTTTAATTTTATTTTATTTTTGGGTTTTGGATGTAATTTTGAGGTACAAATTTTCATGTCATATTATTTTCTGAGATAAGACCTTCTTAGCAGCAGTATAGTAATAATGAGACACAAGTTTTTCCCTCACCAGCATCTCCGGCCAACAGCTCATCCCTCTTCTACAGGACACCACCAACAGAACAAGTGTTGACACTTTCTTCAAAGCACTGATCACAAAATCTGCTCTTGATTTCTTGGTATATTTCTAGAACCTCCAAAGACAGATCTGTGTGTGTTATATTCATCGCGGTCACAACTGCAAGAAATTGTGGAAGACATTTTGAGCTGCAAATAACCAACAGCAGAATTCCTGCTGACTTCCTGGGAGCCAGCACTTCCCAATCATGCTCTAAATATGCAATCTATGATCATAATAAAAGACTGGACTGTTTAAGTAATGGAATTTTTAAAATTATTGCCACAAAAATAAAGACTGACCATGTATCACCATGATCAGTCATCTTCTGGAAAATTTAAGCAGCAATATTGACATGAACACTTAACCAGTGCCCTAATTTGGTCATAGTACAAGAACTGGAAGATCCTTCCAAGTTCATTCAGCAAAACCAGTTCTGTTTCTCCCTGGGGTTAAGAGCCTCCTACAGCATTGTGTAGAGGGGGTACAGTTTCTTTTTAAATGCAGAGAGGCATTTGATGACCATCAATGGACCACTGCTGAAAAAAGAATGCCATTCACTTTGGCTTTTGAGAGAAGACAAAATATTTTAATTTGAAGGAAGAGAACAAACGCCAATGATTTGACTTCTGATAGTGTTCTATACCTATTACTACAGACTCATTATCAAATCAGGAAAAAAAGAGATAAATTTGTAGCATTTTGTGAGAAATGATATTTTTAGGATATGTGTATTAATAAATATCTAATTGTTTTACTAGTGTTCACTGCTACACTGTTTAAAATTGTCATCTGAAAAAAAAAGAAAAGAATAGTTTGAGTGTTTACACAGTAATAGTTGGTGCATTGTATTATTCATTCCAGACAAAGGAAAGCATCTAAAAAATGCTGGTTTGTAAATCTGAAATGTGAGGAATTACAGGCATTATAAGCAAATGTGAATCTCCGATGCATATTAAAATGGTTATAATTACACAGCATTTAAGACAAAGATAAAATATCAATACCACATCTATCACAGAAAAATATTGTTACTATTATTGCTACTGTCATAGGATAATAACTATAATTATAATTATTATCACAAGAATGATGTATCACTGAAAGGAGAAACAAATACAAAACCTGAGCAACTCAGCAAACACAAAACTTGATAGTGCATCTTGGGTGGTTTTTCTGTGATGTTCTACTGTTCAAATATGACTCTAATTTAGCAGCAAGACTATTAGTTTTATGTGGGCTTTAAAATTAATAAACAATGAAAACAATGGTAGCAGATGAATCTTCTTGAAGCCTCAGAAGAACAATATTCTTGGACAGAGCACAGAAAACATTTTTTTTTGTCAGTTCCTGCAAGAACATTGAATTGAATAGAAGGCATGAAATGTACCCATGTAAAAAGCATTTTCCAGTCCAGTGTTTCTTTGGCACATTTATGGACCATTGATGAAAAAAGAATGCCACAGATGATATAAAATCTTTCTATATAGCATTCAGGATGTCCATGTAAAAAAAAAAAAAAATTAAGACAATCTCATCCACACATTAAGTCACTCCTGCAATGAAGTTTATAGGACCTAAACTAAGTCCATTTGATACTGCAATGACACTGTATGTGATCTCAAAGTGAGCATAAATTATATGAGTCCCCCTGATAAACAGTTTATATTGGTGGCTAATTCCTTCCAGGAAAAAAGACAAAATCTTATCACACGTTCCCTTCATCCAAGGGGTAGGGAAAAACTGTAAGCTCAAATGTGGGCATGGGAAATCGAGGAAGAGCAGAGTCTTGAGTGTTGTAAGGGAGATTTAGTGTGAAAAGGAATTAGGCTCTCTAAAGTCATGTCTGCATGGATGATTTCAGACTGTCAGGAATTAACCTCGCCGTTTACTGAGCTGGCAGGACATGACACACTTCTGATCAGAAGCCAATGTAAAGACGCACAAAAAATTCAAAATACTTAAGTGATCTCAGCCACTGGAATGACTACTGCTTTTTCTTTGTTCTGACACCTAAGGATGGAAGTGAAGGAATTCAATGCTTCAAGGAATTCAAGGGTAATTTGTCAATGAGATTCTTACAGCAAGGCAAAAATTTAAATATTCCCATATCTTAAGTATTGACAGTATACAAAAACCATGTTGCCCATTATTCCCTTTTGTGCATGACTTGCACACACGTGGTCTCAGACCCAATCTAGGATCCTGTAGTGGAGGCAGATAAGGAGCCAACAGAAATTTAACACAAATGTGTCAGACTGTGTGATGCCACAATACCCAGTATTAACTGTGTAAAATACTGGCTACAAATCACACAAATCAAGTGGTCTAGAACTGTTTAGTTTTAGACCATGAAGTAAAAGTGGTAAAATAGAGTGGGCCTGACTAACACCAAGGAAAGGCAGCATTTTAAATACTGGATTTACTGTTGCTCTGCTTTTTAAGTCACTTCTAATACACGGAACAAATTGCCCAACCCGTCTTTATATAACAAGATTTATGGTTTATTTCTAATAAGAATTATATGACCATATAGATAAAATGTTTATTATATGAGCTTTGTTGATGTTCTAGTTCTTGCATTTTGACTCTGAGAATTAGTTCCGGGGTTTCTTGTTCCTCTCAGAACAGTCTTGCCAAAATTTAATGCTTACCAGCCAGGTGTCCGAGGCAGATAAAGTCCTACCCTGCAGACATACAACATGCTATTTTCTCTTTTCTCCAGTTTGTATGTAGGAATAAAAAAAGAATTTAAAAAATAATTTAAAAAATAAAAAATGATGTCAACTTCTGGGAGACAGGATTTTGCAAACTTGTCCCTGGCTTTAAACTTTAAGAGAGTGGGTTCAGATTGGATATTAGGAAAGAATTCCTTCCTGTGAGGGTGGTGAGGCCCTGGGACAGGTTACCCAGAGAAACTGTGGCTGCCCCATCCCTGGAAGTGTCCAAGGCCAGGCTGGATGGGGCCTGGAGCAACCTGGGACACTGGAAGGTGTCCCTGCCCATGTCAGGGGGTGCCACTGGATGATCTTTAAGGTCTTCTCCAATACAGGCCATTCTACAATTCTATGATTCCCTTCTCCCAAATTTCCACAAATTACATTCTCCTATGGTTAGATAGAAATTAAAAATATCCCTAAGCTTTAAAGCTTTGGATACAGTATGGAGAAGGTGGAAGTTATCATATGCTGCAAAGCTCACTACTGAATAGGTCTGGTTTTGCTGTATAAGTAAATTTCTTCTCTGAGACTTGGAGCTTCAAATGTTACCCCAGTTCCCAGTCTGGTCTTGCACGTCTGTGGTCTAGTCTGTAATTTTGCTTGCAGGGTAGAGATGAAGATCAAAAGACTAAAACTGTCAGAGGTAAGAAAAAAAACCCACATGTACAGTTGTCTGTGACCATCACAATATTCAAGAGCTGAAATTAAATAACACATGATCTAATGGGAAAAAATACACCACGGTTGCCAGTGAAATCTTACTGACTCCAATCATAAGCTTCTCCAAAAAGTGCTTTTGCATAGTGTTGCAAGTCAGAATACAAATTTCTTTATTAGAAGGAGGCTGATAGACACCTAAGGCTCTGGCTTGGAAAGGGACCACTTGGATGTCTTTAGTAAAAAAGAAATATTGTTTCATGTACAGGCCTAGGAAAAAACCAAGAAGTTCATTGAGGAATCTCCCAATACTGCATTTCTACAATTAAACACACATTGTGAAAAAGCACTAGGAAATCAATTTCCTTTTACAGTACTTCGACATTAAAAAAAACCCATGGGGACATCTATGTCATCTTTGGTGCAGTTAAGGAGACAAAAAATTCACTGGTTTAGGAACAGAAAATGAGTAGGCAACTCATTAATATGAAAGGATTTTCTTATCTGCCAGAAAAAATGGAAACTGATCAGTCAATCAAGTATCAAATAGAAGACTGGATTTTAATCCATTTGCGGGGTAAGGTCATCATCTAGTAAGACCAGCACTGTTTATGTCTTCAGTGAACCTTTGTATATACAAAAGACAAAACCTTTGAGTTTGATTACAAAAAATGAAGCATGGAAAAATATTTAAATAAAAACTTTAACTTTCTTCAATACATATTTCATACTGCCAAATACACATGCAGCCATTTGGTGTTCCTTATTACTATAAGAAAGCAATTTATGAAAATTGAAAAAAGTGCTGATGAAAAAAAATCAGCTAAACAAAAAAACCCCAAATACCTCCAAATAACAAGAACCACACTTAAAAATGCCCATAAGCTTACCATAAGAGAGATCATTCTTAGTTTATTTATACATCTAAGCATGAACACTTGATTTTCCCTCATTTCATTCAGAGCTCTTCTACAACTAAGGCCCCAATTCTACAATCAATAGAGTGTAGGCACAGAAATTCTACTCCATCTGCTGCTAGCAAGACTAGAAAGACCTATGAGTGATCCAAAGTCCAATAAAGTCAGTGGGGAGTTCTTCTACTTCCTTCGATGTACTTAGAAAGGGCGTGTGAGGTCAGCAAGCTGCACTCCTTATTCTGTCAGAAATTCCACTGAGGCAGTGCAGTATCAGTCTCCACATAATTACATACATCTTCTTCCTGAAACTGAGGTCAGTCACATTAATCGTAATTTCATGAGAAAATGACTTTTGGAATTGAGCTAGCTCTGTAAAACAGAAATCAAATACATACCATACACTGGTCATGGCAATGTTTTGCGCTACCCTAAACAAATGCGCTGTTTAGTTTTTAAATATTTCTGTTCCTAGAGCTGGATTTGTTTATAAATGCCTGACAACAGTCTTATGTTTCAGTACTGATTCTTCTGTTATAGATCAAAACCAGGAAGAAATAATCAAGCTACTCAGGCTCACCTGAGGCAATGGACTTGGGCAGATACTTTAGAAATAGAGATGGATTTGTATCTATAACCAACTAAATGTTTGTCTCCATTTTTTAAAATATCA
Source organism: Acrocephalus scirpaceus scirpaceus (assembly GCA_910950805.1). Classification (NCBI taxonomy): domain Eukaryota; kingdom Metazoa; phylum Chordata; class Aves; order Passeriformes; family Sylviidae; genus Acrocephalus; species Acrocephalus scirpaceus. Next base: position 64,933,211 of record OU383777.1, read on the forward strand.
AAAATAACGGTGAATCACATTAACACATGGTGCCAAATTTAAAACAGACATAACAGGGAAATGTTTTCATCATTGCTGCAGTTATTTAGAACTTCAACTATGGGCTACTAGAAAATATAATGAAAACAAAATCCTAAATAAAACAAATCCTAAATTAAAAAAAAAAAACAACAAAACCCTAAATAAAACAATTTTTTTTTCCAAGGATTTTTTCCCTCTCATGTTTGCTATCTGATAATAATAGTAAAATAAATTAATAAATAGAAGAACATCATCCACAAACATTTCTATCAAGCATTTCAGATTAATCTTGACTCAATGACACAATCCAAAAAGATTGGAATTTAATCATCATTTGCTAGATGGAGATTTGCAGCTTCACAAATCACACTATATCATCAGCACTGAGAATGTCAGTCTCTGTTTTCCTCTGGGGTTGGCTCTTCCTTTAATAAAACATTTAACTGTTTTTGTGCACATGAAAGGAAAAGTTCCAAACTATGCAGATTTCTCTGACGGACAACTTCATCGAGCTGTTGAAATAAAAAAAAAAAAGATCAATCAACTTTAAGAAAACCTGAAAACAAATTCCAGGGTTTGTCAGCAAAAATCCAACCATATTCCAGAACAAAAATTCAACAACTAAAGGATCTAAGTAATTTCAACGTGTATAATTTAATAACAACTTTTAAATGGAGTATTTGAGTTTCTCCAAAATAAAATGTACACAAAGCTAAAAGTATCTTTAAAGCTGTCAAATTCTACACAATCTATTTGAGAATGCTAAGCAGCCTAGCTGCCATTCTAGGTAAATCCCCACAGAAATTACAACTGTTGCTTTTATAAAAAATATTGCTTCAGGCTTAAAGTGATCACTACATATGACTGCATATTCAAAAATTCAAAACCTACTGGTAATTTAAATGGCAGCATGTTTAAGTAGTTCCCAGAGGAAAAGTCAACATATTTGCTATTTACTTAGCCTGTTCCTACATTTTATCCCCTAACGCCAAGATGCCAAGTAATGTGAAATATATATATATATACATATATATACACACACACACACATATATATATACACACCCTTACAGTATAGACAATCTTCCCCATCAAAAAAAGTAAGAACACCATTGTAAGATTTGGCAGGTTATGTCATATAAATGACAAAAATATGTTTTACTGAAAAGTATTTGAATTTCTTTAACATAAATTAATAAATAAAATGCACTGCAAAATTCCTTCCATTTGTATGTCGAAGTTCAGACATCAAACAAATATTATCAGAACTGAGAGATGTTTTCAATCTGACTATCCTTTAATCAGCCCAAATTCAACTAAATACTCATATAATGATGACACAGGGTGAAAGGTAATGGTACAAGACTAATATGGCATAAGAGTTATGCCACTCAAGGGAAAGGAAGTAATGGAATTTTGAAGAAGTCAGCATTTCTGTCAGACTGTTGTGCACAAGTTCACATGCAATGGAAAATGCTAGGTTTTTCAAAAAATATATCCTGACTCATATATCTTAGACTCACATATCTTGGACTCACAGCTTTAATTACAGCTTTCAACAAAAGCTGATCTGTTTATCAATCAGCAGTCCAGTTAATTGCTCCAACACTTGAATGCCCATTTTGTTTTATAACAGATAGACTATTTTTTAAAATAGGCAAGGATAGTGACAGCTTCCCACTTCACTTTGAAAATGCACACAGGATAAAGTTGTCGCGCTGTGATTTAATAGACAAAGGGAAACATTTTTATGACTCTCTGCTTTTCTGCTCCGTAAGTTCCTCTAATTTATGCAAAACCGGATAGTTAGAATATTTTGGCAATTTGTTTCCACAGAGATGAGTATATCAAATCTAGTCACCAGCAGAACACACACATATTTTCTAAACACCACACAATCATAAAACTCTCCTTCAGTAATAGAAGGATAGAATGACAGGATGGTTTGGGTTGGAAGGGACTTTAAAGATCACCCAGTTCCAATCCCCTGCCACAGGCAGGGACACCTTCCACTGGACCAGGTTTCTCAGAGCCCCATCCAACCCGGTCTGCCTGTGTTTCTACTTCTGCAAATTTTCAAAGTTTTGAATCTGTTCAAAATTTTGCATCTCTCTGCAAACCCAGGCATTAGGGTTCCATATACAGCCTGATGAGAACCTAGCCCACTGATTTACAACAGATTTTAAAGCAGATCTCATTCAAATAAATTTCAGAAAAGTCCATTCTTGAGATATTCAAGTAACAGCTGCTACTGACAAGAAAATGGAAGAAACAGCAAACTAATCTCTCAAGAAGCTGGAAGAGAAATGAAACAAATGAACAAAAAAACCCCACTCGTTGTGCTGGTGTATTTTCTCTGATTTGAAAGGTATCTTGCTTCCTTCGTATCTTCTGGACCAAAACATTTTGCTTGGGGAAGCTTGCAGGGGTTTTTTCTATGCTTGTGATCCATATTTCTAGGGGAATCAATGGACAGATATAGCACAGTTCACATAGTATCATCTGTTGCATGTTAAGAAAGAACATCAGATAGCTCTTTCTCTAATTAATATAATTCTCACATTGTGTCATCTGATTCTCTAGCTTCTGGTAGGTGTATCAATTGGAGAAGCTCTGCATAAAACTGAATTTTAGTGGTTTCCTTTTATTGCATATTATATCATTATACACCCAGACAGTTCTTTATTGAGCTTTGACCACAAGCTTTGGCTAAACTCTCCATTTTCTTTTCTTGCAGCCTTTCCTTGCAAATTCTGCTTTAAAGAGACCAGAGCAGCTCACCAGATGTGTGTTCTGAGTTGCTGCTGTTAACTTTCTTCACCAAGGCTGCAATCTCAAATTGTATAGGATTAAATTTATTTCACCAAGTACTAAAGTAAATGTTTAATGTGTGTAGTGATTGGCTGAAGCACGAAAAAACCCAGAATTTCTTCAGGCTTGAGCAAGATTTTAAAAGTCTCAAATGAATTAAGTACAGATTTGAGGAGCCTCTGTTGAACTCAAGTGGTTAGTTGGTAGTCTCCATTTGTGCATAAGGAAAGTTTATTGCTTGTTAAAAGTTTATGTAAATGCAATAACATAAAACTTGAGAATTCAGTTCCCCCTTGTTTGCTCCGTTTATGAATATGCATTGCCTTGAGCCTTGGACATTCTGAAAATCTTCAATGCTACAGTAAATGACAAAACAATCCAGAAAGACTTGGGATTTTCACATAACACAAAAAAAGAAGCAACAAATGATGCTGGCTTTTAAAATGGTACATTTGCATGTATTCAGAAGGAGAACATGCTTGTTAATGAGAAAATTGCCTGGGCTGGGAAATAGAAACAAATGAAGCTTTGTTATATAGTATATTGTTTAATGAACTGTTAGCAATGGACACAGCTTTTTTGAAGAGTGCCTCCACATTGCTGCGCTCCTGCTTGCAAAATACACCACAAAATGGGAAAATTTATAAGATATTTTAAATCTCACTTTTCCAAACAGTCTTGTCACTATATTTTTAGGTCCTGTTCACTTCATGGAATGATCTCATTATTTAAACAAACATAAAGGGACATCTGGCAAATTCAAAACTGAATGTGACTCATATGCAAATGTAATCAGTATGAATAACGTATTTGGGCTGGAGCATTCACACAACCAAACCAACCCAACTGTTCTGATTCTACACATGCTGAAAAATGCATCATGTTGGTTCAGATCTGCCAAGAAAGGGCACTTTCCTACACCATACTATTACTGTTGTCAATGCTAATCAATATTTCTCTTTCACTCTATGAAATCTACTCATTCAAAGTTCTGAAATTCTTTAGATTGTGTCCAGTTGGTGGAGCTTGAGTTTGCTCAAAGCATTAATGTTCCAGAATTTCACTATTTAAAGTTACTCAACAGTATCTTTTAACTGTACAGATTTTTTTTTTTCCTTAAGAACCAGAAGTTGCCTCTCTAGGTACTTGTATGGATCCTGCTGAGATATATGAGATTTGGAAAAAACACTTCTTGAATTCCACTCCTTAAATTTCCACTATCCTTTCAGACTTCTCATTTACCAAAACTGAACAGAGTGTTGCAGGACCATCCAACACATTCAGTGCTGTTTGTTCCCCTCTCTTTAGAGCTTCAGTCCACTTCTCAGACCTAAGTGCATTTCCACACCGCCTCTGGCCAAAGATGCCTGGATGAGATGCCCTGTGGGGTCTCACCTCAGTCATATCCACAGGCCACCCAGGATGATGTGCCTTTGAGCCATGCAAGGCACGACCTGAAGGCACAAGCCCCAGCAGAACTCCCGAGTGGATGCAAGAATTGGACTTGGAAAACAAAAAAAAAAGGGCACTGTGTTACCACCAGGAGAATGCTTCCACCCCAGGCTGCTCTATTTCACTTTAAGTCAACCCATCTTCCCCTGCATCACTTCAGCCACCCATAGCTCAAACCAAACTGAAGTTAACCACCATTCTAAGCTCTCCATTTTCCTAGATTTATCTTAACATTCAATTTTTCTGTGAAATGGAAAGAAAGTCTACATGAGTGATGCCTAAAGTAGAAATTATTTTTTTACACAATCAACTGAGCGTGCACATCCTCTGTATCTTCCCCTTGCAAAATCTACCTGCAAATAGGTTCCTTTTCATGGCATTCATGCTTATCTTCCTCTATTAAATATTCACCAAATTTTTTAAATACTTCAAATTACTAGAGGAGAAACCCAGTCAGAACTCTATAAATAACTGCTGCATGTCAGAATTATATTCTCCCTTTCTAGTAACTAATAAAATAGCACATGGAAAACATAATTTTAGGTTAAGCACTGAAGGTTATGAGATGAAATCCTGATCTCACCACAGTAAAGGTATATTTTGTTATTAATCTCACTGTGGCCTGATGTTCACCCAGAAAAGTGAAGAAAACAAAATTAATGTTAAATATGGCTCTTCAATTTTCCTGTCTGGATAAATATAAAACTGTTTAAAAGTGTATTTTTCAAAATTATTTCTCAGATAATACAACTTCCCAATACAAAATGTATTTGCAGCTGTAGAAATAGTAGCTACATTTGTTCAAATACATATTGAAAAATTTACCTGTATTTCAAATGATAATTAGAAGATTAATTCAGTATTCAGTACCAGTTCAGCTCACCATTCTGGCTCTGTGATACTAACAGGAGTGAAAACTGCAATCTTTTTTTTTTTTATCATGAAATTCAACAAATACAATGACCAGAGATTTAAAAAGAGCAAAAATGTTGAGGAAGAAAACTTTTAATTGTACTTTTATTACTGGTGTTTTTGTAGTTGATCACACATAAAATAAAGAAAAAAGAATGCCATTATATTGTAATGAAGCAGAGCAGTTTCCCAAAGATCATAAAATCAGAAATAAGTTTTTGAGTCCCGTTAATTTTCCAGGAAAACTGCAAAGAAGTTCACAAAGAAAATATTCCAGCAGTGATATTTACACTTATATTCATCCATACAGGAGGAAGGGCCAATGGGGGAAGACTTAAAATCCTTAAAAGTATCCTTGTTATCAAAGAAAATCATGTTCATGCAAAGACAAATGCAAAATGAATGTTTTGGGGAATTGAAAACACAGAGATGAGCGTGTGAAGAGAATGGGTTCTGAAGGTGGATTTAAGCAGCTGATAATAAGGCTTTCCATTTATCTAGTGTTTACAAGTAGCTGCTGATTGGCTGTTGAATAGGATTCATCCCCAGTTACTTTGAAGTTAAATATTGATCAGCCACAGGTAATTATTCATAAATATCAGCCCAGCATAATTTCATATTTTTCAGAGGACTTGCAGTATAAGCATTCTTACATAGTTCCTGTCCCCTCTCTGAGGAATGTTCAATAGAAAGGGGACATTTTGACACTGGAGGTAAAAACAATTGAAGCATTGTTGTAATAATTGGTAAAGTAGTTTACCCTAGTTTATTTAGTCTTATTTCTCTATGTATTTTTATTACTGATAACTACACTAAAGCTTCGTCTGTTTGCTGTTTGCAAACTGATTTCAATTTGTTGTTTTTCTGTATGGTTTTGTATTACATAAATCTACTAACTAAAAAACTTTTATATAAAAAGAAAGTAAATACAAAATGAAGAAGGATGACAGGCATACTTCAGACTATATTTTTTTACAATTTAGTTAAACATCTTTCCTGAAGAAAATTAATATAGGACTAAACTAACAATTCCCATTTTTACTTGAAAAGACTCTGGAATAATTTTTCATTTTATTCTATAGTTCTAACTTAGCATTGTTAGATCAACACATAGATTGATGTGTCCATGGAGAGTAGAAAACCAGTAAAGAGTGCTGATGGTGACAGATTGCTTTTCTAAATACTTCTGTACTTAATTATTAAGGACTAGAGGAACAAATTTCGGTCCCTTTGAAATCAGTGGAATCAGGAATATACATTACTTAAGTATAAGGAAGAAATTATAGTGATGCTTGATTTGTGCATGTATATAAATAATTTACTAAAAAATTCTGTCAGTGGCACTCCCTTCTCTTTGCAGGGACTTGCTTGACAATGACAACATGTTAAAAACATAGTGGGTTGTTCCTGGAGCAGAGAATCCAGATGTAACACAACTTCTTGCTTAGAGTTAACCATTGATGTTGCAACTGAATTTGCCTTTAGGTATTTCTGTTTATCCTCATTACATGTACCTCTGTACCTAAGAATAATTACCTAACAATAGGTAATTATTTTTTAATCATTTTGGCATCAGTCCGAGCTATAAATTACGGTTATGGTCTTTCTGAACAATGATCTGAATTTCAGTTCTACGTGAATAAATGGTTGCATTTTAAATCTGTGATACTTTCTAAATAGTTTTAGAGACCAAGTATTTTGGAAAAATAATGGCTTTTCATGTATGATCCAAACCTTAGCTATTGCAGGCTCCTCCTGGCCCAATTGATGGTGCAGAGCACTACTGCAACTTAGTGCTAGGATTCCACTGTACTGGCCAACAAACCCAGTCCAACAGACCCCTGCAGTGTAATTAAACACCCATCAGTGTCTTCTCACGGATTGATTGGTCAATGTTCCTCTTCGAGGAAAATTCAGAGACAAGGGGTTTGCTTTGTGCAATTTTTATGATATAGAGATGGGTTTTGTTTGGGTTTCTTTCCCCCCACAACTAACCCACTCCACTGAATGAGCCTGACACGATCCTGAAAGGTTTTGTACCTGCAAAAGTTCAGCTACAGGTTAATATTTTCTAGTAAAACTATGGGTCCAGATCTCTTTTGGTACACTAACATGAACTTCTCCCTACAGATTCAACAGAAGGCTTTAAAAACTTCCCTAGCACGTTAAAGACAACATATAGAAAAATTATTACCTTGAGGAACCTGCAAATCTGAGAGCTGGATGAGGAAACAATGAACTACTTCCTCTCATTTCTATAATGGATAAGAAGGAAAACAGATCCATATGGTACATATGTGCAGCAGAGCTTATTTTAGAGTTAATCCCAGGACAGGACATTTTTGTCTGTCCACCTGTGAATTTCTACTATTGATAACACTAAGTATATAAAAACAAGGTTCTTCTTGGCTGTAATTTATACAGTATCTGCTACACATTAGAAAGTCATCAGTGTTCAAGACAACCTCTAGGAAAGAGTGATGTTTAATAAATTATATTGCCATGTGAAAATGTGTTTTTTTTCCCCCTTTAAATAAATAATGCTGCAACTTCTAAACCTTAAGGATTTTATGCTCTGAATTTGATCATTAAAATAATACCATATGTTGGACACATCTTTAAAACAGATTTGCCTAGTCTGCTGAAGGTGGTGGGAAAACACCCTGTCAAACCTCTCAGAATCTCCACTGTCTCCCAGCTGGTCCCAGGAATGTAAGAAAATACTAACTTTTCTTCATATAAATACAAGAAAAAAATTTGCTTTCAATCAAGGAAATTAGATCGAGTGCAAAAAGAACTAAAAACGGCTGCAGCACCTGCTCAGACTACTGTAGAAGGTGAAAAATAGGTATTTTCTAAGCCCACAAAAATAATAATATATATTTATGTGCACTAGTACATGAGAAATCTCTGCAATGACCTACCTACTTAACAGGTTACAAACATGGGGTTTCTTGACCAAATTATTTATAGACTACGGCCATACACTAAAAAACCAAGTTACCATAATTGCTACTATAATTGCTGATTGCTCCAGCAATCTGATTGTTGTGGTTTTAAGCCTCAGATTCAAGATTCTTAAAACAAACATACAGAAACACATGCTAACAGTGTCTTCAAAATCTCTGACTGTTAAATATTTGGCCCTGGCAAACGCCTGTACAGCTTCTGAAACACAATGGATTACAGTCTCCACAAGGCAGGCACAAGTAGAAGACTAACCACAATGTGGCCAAATTCATCAGATAACTTCCTCTGATACAAAAAAAGAGAACTAGAAATTTACAACAGCTCCTAAATAAAGGATTTATAAGTGACTCAGACTGGTTATTATCCAGGTTTGTCATACCCTGAGTGCTCACAGAACGTAGAAGTCCTTAATAGTTTCCTCTCCAACTGTTTTAAGTAACCAAGTCAGTCTTGGGCACTATCACATCCTGATTTAATACAGCTACAAATGACTTGGCAGAAATTACACAGGGCTTCTGTAGAGCTTCATAAACCCAAATTGCCACCTCTCCAGGAAAATGCCTGAAGACTATCAGACTATGCTTCCTGAAAAGCCCTGAGTGCAGGGCTGGGTGATGGATCTGGTATCAAAGATCTGCTTCATTTATCAGTATGCAAATATGCTCCAAATTAATCCACAGTAACCGCGCTTGGTTAAAGCAGAAACAATCTTCCTACACATAAAAATTGCTTTTGTTATCAACCCAAATAAAAAAGTGCTATCTGATGGGCTCACGGTGAGTCATGCTCACAGAATTGCCTCACAGTACTCAGATGATATCTACAGAACTGGATTAATTAAACCTAACTGAAAAGCCAACAGCAAACACAGGCATTAATAAGAACAATCTTTTTTATTACTGTGAACAGGTATTTTGCATTATCTGTGAATAAGTATGTAAAACAGAAATAATCATTGCATCATAAGTGTTTGCAGCATATACAAACTGAAAAAAAATTACCCTAATAATGTGCATGAGGGTGAAACCTCAGTTGTATACCTGCTCTTCCATTGCCATGGGTGCTTTCTAAACATCTATATCTAATGTGATCCTTCATGAACAGCAGGCTCAGCAGGAGCACAACTTCCTTGCCTCTAAGAAGGGCAACAGGTGGTTGATAACACACACGACAGAGAATCACTGCTTTAGGCTGGGAGGTGAAAAAACTGTGCTATAAGGAAAGCTGAAACTGAAAATAACATAATGAGTCAGACTGTAATTAATCTACCTAGATATCAAGGAGACTGGAGTTGCATCATGATTATCTGAAGGTTCCTGTGAAACTTTGACACTACCTGCCACGATCTCTAAAGCAAAATGTCCCCTAACAGCACACTGGAGTTTGGTAAATAGAAGCAGCAGGAAAAAAAATCCCACCTCTTGGTTTTGAGGAACATCTGATTTAACAGCCAGGTTTTCATTTAAATGAAACTTTAAGATGTGACAGGATGAAACACTACATTGTAGAAGTCATGGGCAAAGACGATATCAAATGAAATACAGGCGGCATCTTTCTAAAGTTACCATTGTAGATTACAGTGGATGGATTCACACAAAGAAATTAAACGAGGAAAAACAACCTGCAGCAAATCTGTGCCAAATTCAGCATTAAATCTGTGGCAATATACATGCCTTAGGATAAGTAATTACACATTAAGGGTCAGGGAACACAAAATTAATGTCCAACTATTCAGACAGAAATTTTTGAGCCCACATTTACTACTGGACTTCTTCAGTATTGAGAAGATTGAAGGTAATGTCTTTTACTGACAGTAATATTTTACTGAAAAACTCAGTTTGGAGTTTGAGACCAAGCTACTGCAGGAAAATTCAGGGCAGCTGCTGGTGAAGCAGTTCATAAAGCTGCAGCTGCAACAATGCCATCAAAGACAAGACCTGCTTGTTTCACAACACACACAGATTGAGTACCCATGGCTCCCAGCAGGTCACCACTTACACCACCACAGGCTGGAAAATTCTAAAGGAGGAGGGAGAAATCACCAGCAGGACACAAAAATCTGTAGGCTTTCTGCAACTCCAAATCCATGCTGCAACGGCAGCCAGTGGAGACTCCTCAACAGCAGGGATGGAGTGTATTCCCCAAAGCAGTTTCCTTTGGGTACCTGCCTGGCTATTCTGCTGCTTTTCCTGACACAAATTTGTGTCAAGGCTTTGCTCAGAAACTACACCCAGGACATACAACCACAAAGAGAACAGCGGTATTTCACATCGGCAATACCTTGTTTCACATAACCAAAAAAACCCCACCCCAAAATCCGGAAGAAACTGTTGCTTAGCAGGGTGGGGTGGGGGGAAAGGGCAAGGGAGGGAAAAATATACTTGACCAAATTGTATGAATCAGTAGCCTTCAGCTAAAATAATATATATACTTATTAACTTTAAGTCATTGAAACATCTTGCTGAATTCCCAATACATGGGTAAAGATTTGAATCAAAAAGTAAACAGCAAACCACATCTCTTTGCTTCATCTATCTGATCTTGCTATTGCTGTAGGTAAGAAAATTTATTTCTTTACACTTTTCTCTAGCTTAATGGACAACTCGATTGAGTCTCAAATTTTGATCCCACTGGCTTTGCTGCAGGAATCCAATTGCAGGAAATAATCATAGGAGAGATTCATCAAAACACATATGGTAAGGCCAACTTTCTCATTTACTTTTTTAAAATCAAAGTTCAGCAGAAGGATAAAATAGCAAAAGACATACCTGAAAAAAAGAGCAATGAAGCTGCAAGATTTGGGGTAAAAATACGTTGAATTTTCCTGCATATAACCAACTGTAAAACGTCTCAAATAATTCCCCAGCTAAAAATGTAAGAAGATAAAGCTTCTGAAGTTCAAGTATCTCCACATAAAAGGACTTGAGTGTAAATGAGAAGCAGCACAAAAAACCCAAACAAGCCCTGAACTATGAATCTTCCTCAGCTGTAGGAAAACACAGCTCAGAACAGAATAAACCATCCTTATACACAAAGTTATCTACTCATTTTATTTGTGCAGTGAACAAGAAAAAAAAAAAATCCCTCAAAACTCTACAGCCAAGACAATCTGCCAAGTAATGTGACTTTGTGGTGGCGCTGCAATTACTCTGGGCTTATCTTATCCTGGACAGAGAAATTCTACAGAGCACCTCATAAAAATGACTGCCATTTCTGGATCTTCACACCACAAACACAGAGACCACAAAGCTGCCCCTGCACGTCATGGGAACAATGGAGAAAAGGGCCTTCTGTACTCTGTCCTTGTCTCTTTGGGGCTCAATTCCAGTGTAATTAAAATGCTATCACAAAAATCTGGGGATGGAAGAGACAGTGACCCAACTTCTGATCTTTGCTCTGGGAACTCATAATAAAATCAATCAGGGTGGAACAATTGCCTCCTCCTCTCTTTTGCAATCTGACAGCCTTGCAGGTGCATGCCAAAATGCCTTTGCTGAGCACGGCCATCATTAACTTACTAAGACTTTAGGATCCCCTTGGTGCTAAGAGAATGGTACAGCAGGGACTTGGAAAAAGCCAAGAAGTTGACCTATGACTAAGAAAATAAAACTGCAGATGATATTCTTAGTTTTAATTAATCCAAGTGATCATATTGAACTGATTAAACTTTCCATCTAGTACAAAGCAATGTGGATTACACTAACTTAAAGATCAAATTTATAACTGCTGTTATGTTACAAAATACTTGGTTGTACATACTCATAAATTCTGAATTAAGAATTCAGACAGTGAAATACAAATCTAGTTACAAGCACATAGATGAATTTGAAAGATAAAGACAGCAAATAATTAAGGTTTTATTTTAATAGGAATGACAAAAAACCCCCAAAGTCATCCTCCTCCTCAAAGCATTCACTTATTCAGTCTAATAGAATATTAAATGTTTAACCTTCAAAATTCAGTGACCTAATCTTCTCACTAGGATGGCAAGATAAGGATATTCATGTTCATTTGCACACATGGATGCATAGATTTTTCTGGGATTTGTTGTTCTTGCTCCTTTTTTTCCCCTTAAATTACCTACTCTTGATTAATTAAAAGGTCTCATGGACAAGAGCCACAAGTTGCACTAAAAATGCTTAAGCACACATCTGATCAAGAACTCTGAATTTTTTTCTCTACTCAATATCAAAACATATTTTCAGAAAGTCATGCAGAACACAAACCAGCCAATCTTCAAACAGATGATCTGGTTACAATTCTCACATTTCCACAAGTACAGTATGAAACCCTAACACGGAGGGGTGAGTCAGGAGTAGCACAGGAGAGCCTCCCTTACAGGGGGCCAGAGGTGTGCAAGGATGCCCCGCTTCCTCCCGTCACACACAGCCTTCCTAATGGACAACAGAGACATTTGGGAGCCTCCTCTGCCTTCTTACCAAATACTTACAGAACAGAGGCACCCTGCATGACAGATCTTGCCCTTCCCTGGACCTCAGGTGTTGCCTGATCACCTGCTGATGAGAAAACCACACCACTCTCTGCTGATAGATAGATCTGGGTGACATCAGTACAGTGCACACTGCAAGCCTTTATTCCTGTGCATGCTCTATAGCCACAGAGCCAGCTGAGTAATTATGTGTTTGCAGAGCAAATCCAAAGTTACTCTTACAGTAATTAAGATGATACACATTGGATTAAAAACACAATACATCTCAATCACAAGAGCAGCTTTGAAACAGTGTAGTATCCAGGCATCTCATTGCTGAACATTATAATTCATCCTGTTATTTTTTCCCCTTTTTGGCTTTGATAGCACAATATTTTCTCAATAATAATACTACTTGATTTCAGTTTCAGCTGGAATCTCGCCTGACTAAAGAGTACAGGCATAATCTCAGTCTTTGTAGATTTATACACTGTGGCACAAAAGGATATATGAAACAGTTTTAACTTAAGTAAAGAATTTCAAACTGGCAATTTTACGCTAAAGTAATTGCAGAAAACCCTACAATAGGCTATGTATGTAGTTTCAACTAAATTGCTTTCATCAGCATAAATGATCACTCAAAGAGTTTGAAAATTATAATTTTGGTTATTTAAAAATTTCCTTTGTATCTCAATGAAACTAAGTGGCAGAGAATTGTATTTTTTTCTCCCTTTCCATTTGTTAAAGACAAAGCACTATAATTTCCAGGAAATTAAGAATTCTCTTGAATGCATGATGTTTCGCTACTGAAAAGTGGCAGAAAAATGCCAAAATGTTCTCTGAAGAAAAATGCCTGATAGGATCAATCGGTAGAAATACTATACTCCTCCTCAGGAGACTGTAATTTCCTTTTAATATTTAGAAACAATAATTTCAAAGCTTATAGAGACATAAAAGTTCAGGAAGAAATGCCAGGCTCACTTCAGTATCCCATGCAGATACATCACATTACTTTGGGATCCTTATCCACAGAGGAGAAAGGGAGAGCCAGGTGCACCAAACTCATCTTACACTACAACTTCCCATAAATCCCCAGCTTAATAATTTGGATTTATGCTGCTCTTTGAGTTGGGTAAAGGAACAGTGTGAAAATGCTCCTAAAGCCTCAATGTAAATGTTTCTTTAATCCTATTAAAGCCACAAAACAGGCTCAGCTGAAGGAGCAGGAAACTGAGATGAGGAACTCTCGGTGACCCCATCCCTACTGTCTCTCTTGGCACTGACCTGCTGGTCACAAGTTCACCCTGGGCATGGCACAGATGTCCTGACATCAGGTGGATTCAGGACATCACCATGGGGACCCTGAGGACACACGGGGTGGGTGGTGTGTCCTGCAGCAACACAAAGCTTTGCACTGGTGACTTGCAGCAGCTGAGTTTTTAAAATAGCTGATGCAGAAATAGAAGATAGGATTAAATATTTTTGAATGTCACTTTGTTGCATTACACAGAACTTTATGTTCCCCAAACATGACACTGAATTCAGCCAAAAATGACACAACTTCATTGCTTTTCTTTAAAAGTCAGAAGAAGGGGGAAAAGTTGAAAGAAAAATACTCAAGGTGACACCACACTTTAAAAACTGGGAAACTGGTCTGTTAAAATGTGTTGGTGGTAACATTTAGGGTTTGGACTCCCATTAATGGGGCCCCAGGGAAAATATAAACACTCTTTCTGAAATTAAATCTTGAGTTTGCCCACCGCAGTCTTGTTTTCAGCTTCAGCTGCTGGCACGTCAGCCTGCAATTGAGGCCTTGCATCCAATGCCAAGGCAAACATTCAGGAACAAGAATGGTAATGACACCCTATTTTGTTCTAAGGCACATTAAAATATAGTGAGTATTATTAAAAAAAAAAAAAAAGACCACTCATTTGAGATTAATAACTTAAAAGAAAGTGATTTTCGTAACCTCTCCCACTTGCACTTGTCCTCAAATAATAAACCTTCAGAAGAAAGCTGTGCTTGACTCTTGAAATCAGGCACACTTGCAAAACAGTAACACATATCAAAGCTCTGATAACTGCCTGAGGGCACCAGCTTTACCAACAAGAGTTCAAAACAAAATTCCCTGGTTTTGATACAAGATTTTGCAGGTGGCTTAACACGAATGGATCAATAAATGGAAGTCACTAATTTGTAACATAAGTTTCTCAGGTGAGATCCTTCCTATTCACAGGGATATGATACACTAATATCAGAACTTTGTAACTGGAACACCTCCTCCAGGCACTTCTTTATCTCTTGTATTCCCACATTCTTTTCCTGAACACTGTGTTCATGGTGAGAGTGTGTTGCTCCAGCTATTAGTTTTTTCCTCTCTCTCTCTCCCACATCTCCAGCCTTCTGTAACCTCTCCATGTAGATGGATCTAGAGTAAGGGATGCAATGTAAGATACAACCCCTGTTCCAGGTAAGGAATTGGGATCTCTTGCCCAAGAAGGGAATAGTCAGCCCTGCCTATCCTAATCCCAGCTTCTCTGATGTCTCATGATGCATAGGAACTATTCCCTATATGGAAAAAATAGCAGTCTGGATCTACATGGGATGTATGGAGTTTCTTACATAAACACTGCTCTAAGGCACTCAATCCCTGATGTGAATCTGGGTTGAAAATTGATCTGACTCAGAGCATAAACTGTACCCATGATTCAAACCAGGGATTAACAATAACTTACCTGCCATGGGTAGGGAATTTGAAGAAGCTGCCAATTTATCAAGGAGACAGAGGAAAAGGTGCACCAGGAATTAGCACAGGACTTGTTCCACCACTAACACACAATGCTAACTTGAAGAATATAAGATATAACATACTCTTGCCTGCTACCCAATGAACTAAGTTTTATCTTTAAATTCAGCCCCTCAATGTGAATAACAAAGTGAGACCAATAGGTGTCAATTCATGGCCTATCCAATAGCACTGTGTAGAAACCCTGCACTTTTATTTGCAGACTTAATGGATTTCTTTAATTAGAGGGTGATGGGACACTGGAACAAGTTGTCCAGAGAAGCTGTGGATGCTCCATGCTTGGAAGTTCTCAAGGCAGGGTTGGATGGTTCCCTGGGTCATCTAGTGGGAGGTGTCCCTGCCCATGGGTGCCCTGGCTTGGAACCCAGCATGATCCTCCACAAACCATTGTGATCCCATGATTCAGGTCTGAAAGCAGCAGATTTGTCTGTTTGTTGTGTCTCCCCTGCAGTAAGGCATTAGAAAGAGGGCAGAGTGCTGTATCTTTATTATTGTGCTAAGCTAGAGCCAAAAATGGTTGCAGCAAACACTTTTTAAACATGCAAGCACATCGGTCCTCAACACAAATCACATCAGCACTCCTGCTGGAACCATAAAGTCAACCATAAATTTAAAAAACCTGAATATTAGATGTAATAACCTGCAGTAATTAGAATACCAGTCTAGTTACTGAAGTTAATGTAGTACTATATGGGAACAGTTCTTTTCTGGTCAAGACATTAGTAGGTAATTTAGAAGCCTTTCAAAGCATATAATTTCACATTCATATGTACTACATTTCTTAAAGGCAGCTGTAGAGGTTTCTTATTTTATTTCCATTCATCATCGTGTCAGTTGTGTAACTATCTACTTTATTAGAAATAAAATAATTGAGCAAGTTTACTTAAAATAAATACTGGATGTGCACAGTTGAAAAAACTTAGGAAATAAAAGTAAAGCAGAAGCAGTAATTTCTAATCTAAATGCAATTAGCACCTAAAGAATCTGAGCTTTTGGGTTTAAAGCTACATTAGGATTCACGTTTCAAGAGGAGATTTTGCAGAGTTGCAATGGGTACTGCCAGTAGATGTATCATAAAAGGAATTACCATCACATATGTATGGAAGCACAGAGGGGAAAGAAAAGGTGCAGTCAGCAACAGAAGGTCAAGGACTTCCCAGCTAAATGGAGATGTTACCCATATAATGAAAGTCTAGAAAGTATCCAATTCAGTGATTTCAGGAAAGATAAAATATAGGCAACCAGTAGTTGAACCCTGTGTCAATTCTTAGTTGGACAGAAAGCCAAACTGATTTTTAAACCACTTTTTAATTTTAAAAATTTGCTTTGATTGCATTTAGGGCAATAAGTGTGAAGATTGGTGTGTGGGTAAAACAAAAACGGGTCCAGCCTCGTGACATTTCCTCAGTGGCAGAAACACCAATTACATACAGAGCTTTCTTTACAATGATAAAGTCACCTTTGAAAGTAGGAAATTAAGAATCAATAGCAAGGAAAAACATGGGGTTTTTTCTGTCTCATAAGAGGGGCCAATAAGCCATTGATATTTCCAATAAAACTGATGTTTGAGGGTGTTTTCTGGTAGTGATATTGTTTTCAAATCCTTTTTTACAATCATAGCCAGTTTCAGCCACCAGACAGATATCTTATTTCTCTTCTGCTGTACTGACCTTCCTCATTAGTTTGATCTAGTTCTCACTACAAAAAGGGTTATAAATTACAAGGTCTTCATAAAGACTGTATGACCTATATAATAACTAAGGCTTTTATGCAATACCGTAAAGAACTAAAATGTTATTTCAACTGCAGCACTTGATATGTAAAGGGAGAACTTTTAGTCAGGTTTGTTTAAGAAAAACTCAAGAAAATTGATCATTTTCTGTGATGGTTCTGATGGATGAATAATAGAGTAACTATGTAGAGGTGCACATATCTTCTCATAAGGTCAGATTTCAGGAGTGAATTACAGACAATTCCTCAGACAATTTGAAAACCCAAAGGAATTTGCAGCAGCCTCTCCTCAACAAGGTGGATAAATTTAATTAAACTTGAGCTTCACGCATTCTTTTTCAGTCTTTACCTTAAATAACTAAATGTAGATATTGCTTTTCATCATAAAACCTTGTCTTAAAATATCAAAGAATGAGGAACTTGCACAGAAAATATTTAACATTTTAAGAAAAAAAATCCACATAGATAACAGGAGTTATAGCAATTGTAAAATAGATCACCTTCTACAATCTGTATTGGTAAAGGTGCTTTCAAGATAGATTTATATTGGTTTTGCTGCTAAACTACAAAATCAAACCAAAAACCCCCAAGAAGATCTAATAGTGCATTCATGATAAATCAGATCTGTATGAATATATTTGAATATATATGAAAAATATATATTTGAAAAATATATGAATTATATGAATAATATGCCCCTTAAAAAAACCCTGAAATGGGATTTTGTACCATAACCAACCCCAGAAGTCAGAGTATCAGTTAGAAACCTACTCAAAAGATGAAAACAAAGGTCTACTTGTTTCCTTCAGACAAAATAAACATACAAAATGCACTCCATAAATACAGTATTTTATTAAAAATAACCCTGAAAAACAAGGATAACCATGGGGGAAATTAGCAATTTTAATCTTATTTACTGTCAGATTATGTCAGATATGTCCTGCTGTCTTGGATATAACTTAATCACTATTTCTCTTCCCTTAAAAAGCATTGTGACTACCCTGCACCTGTGCACAGGATGAGATGCACAATTCCCCCTCCAAGTGGTAAATACTTGTTGTACTGCAGAATAATCCCACTGAAAGTGGGAAGAGGTATGACCTGCTGTTGCCTGGAATAAGATGACCTTCTATAAAGGTATTTTATCAGGGTAAAACAGAATTTTCCAAATATTCCAAGTCTTTTTCAGAAAAGAGAAAAATAACTCTGGTTCTTCTGGTTACATGGCAAAGAGCCAAGATACCTGTCCTGGCACATCCCACCCATCCCTGGGATGAGCCTGGAATTCTGTTTTCCAAAAGCACCTGTATTATTACCAATTTAAAGGGGCAATTCCTCTCTGCAAAATCAGAAGAGAAACTTGTTGGATTTTTTTTGCTTTCCTGTGAGACAGACATGGCTCATACCAGCTTGCCAGTGATTCTTAAATATAAATACTGTGGTTGAAATAGGCCCATAGTTTCTGTAATATCAGAAAAAATTCTCTATTAAATACAAAACTCCCCTAAGTATCTCTTTGGCTATTCTCAATTCTGCAGTATTTTGGTAAACATTAGTCAGAGAAATGTTTAGTTCTGTTTTCTTCTAAAGGTTATGAGGCACAGCTGCACAAATCATATGGGAACACACAGTAGTGCAGTGAGCTTTGTTACAATGGTGACATCTCTGCTCTCAGAATCCGACCCTTAAATCAGGATGGGAGTTAATTTATGACAAGTGTCTGACCTTCAGGGAAACAGGGGCTGCATTAAAAGCCAATCTGCCTTTCCAGTGATTACTCAAGCCCTAACACGTAGTTTCTCCCTGACAGGCCAAAATATGCCCTTTAAAGCCAAGGAGAACTGTGTACAATTAGCAGACAAAAGGTGACTGATTAATATCCTCAGCTTTGCTGTCAGAAAACAAGCAGCAGATTTTCCTGAGAGGACATGAATGTCAATATAAACAGGAAAAATTAAAATTTGCTTGTTGGCTAGCTACTCACCTCATGAAGTGAATCTTTGTAATTTAGAAAAGTTCTTTAAATAACCTATTCAGCACAAGATTTTATTTGGTAGAAAACTTTTCCTCTTGTGACTTACTCTCTCCTTTGTATACCAACTTCAAGAATTAATTTTTATCTCTGTACAGGTAATAGTCACAAAAATTAAAAGGTACATAAATAGAAGGCACAATAATACTAGATCACTGGGTTTTTTGTCTGCTATAAATACATAATAAATAAAACATAATGAATTAATATTTTTAAACATTCAGTTGGAATGAATAGACAGCAAATTACTGAACAATGACATTTATAAACAACTTGCAACATGTAGCACAGGCAAAATACTTGAACATTATAATGGAATACTTTTGTGAACCTCTATTCTACAAGATTGCCTAACATTTGTGTGATTTTAGAATTAACGAGGCTTAGTATTTACCAAAAGGTTTTGTTGAAAGTTTTTAACATTTGCAGATTATGTTCAAGAACCAAAACTCTGTCCAAGTATGAAAAAATGAGAAGCAGAGCAAGGAATTTCCTGACCTTCCTAACAACAAATAATTGGATACAGATCTTTGTTTGAAGTACAGTAGTGATCAATCAATTGCCTTGATGATCAGAATTTTCATGAGACACCTGGAAATATAAAACTCCACCAGAATTCTCAGGGTGACATTCTGGTCTGTATAGATGTCCCCTGACAGGCAGACATATTTGCTTAAGTAGTGTTACACAGCTTTCAGTATTTTAATTCCGTTATTAAAGAACTATTTTTATAAAGTTTGGTTGGTTCTTTTACTTCCTATCTGCAAATTAACTAAAAAAAAAAAAAATCATCTCAGCCAGTCATATAAAATGTAAATATATTTCAGGAATTGTCTTCATAGAACAGCAGGAGCTGTACTCAATTGTGAGTCCACATCATGAATACAAAGAAAAGGCCAACACACAGCCTCAAAATAAGATTAAGAAGCAAGGAGATTAATATACTGCAATACTGATATTATTTTATTCAGATGTTGCTTATCTGCTATTTTACAATTTATTTTCAATCTTATTTTCAGTTCAGAAATGAAGCATTACTCCCTTAAGTCAGCTGCCTTGGCTTCTCTCAGAGCAGTGGATTCTGAAATTTCACCTTACTACCATAGAGCAATTCTTGTTTTTCACTCCTCAGCTTCATGGACCACCAGGTGCAGGCAGCCCCTCCTTTTCTTCGCATCTTGGACCAGTGAGAGGAGACAAAGTGCAAGCAAAGGACGAGGGAGAAGCTGTGATCTGGACCCACTTTACACAGGGAATTATCACATTTCTCCTCTGCTCACATATCTGGAATGCCTGCAGCACACCTCCAGAATTTCAGACAACCTTGGAACTGCATCGCATTCAGGAGCAAACAACAAACGTGAAAGTTCCTTGGAACTCTCACAAACCCCACTTGGGGAAAAGCTTTGTTTATATCCACTTCATTCAGCATCAGCCAACTGAAGCAAACTGTTTAGTAAATGGGCCAAAGCCCCACGTGAAATCCATAAAAAGTGGAGCACGGATAGGCCCAGCCTGTCTTTATACCCCTAACAGAGCAGTATGTACCCATTAATCAGATTTTAACCAAAAATATTACAAAAGCCTTGCAGTTGTACAGGTCAGTGACGGGCACTGCTATGCCTCTGTCTGGTAGCCCAGGGATCAGGGTTTGGGAGCTCCAATCCTAAACCAGAGTTTGGAACACATTAGGCTCTACTCCTTGCTCTGACCCCTGGGTAACAAACACAAACCTGGATTTATACACCTACATGTGAGAGCCTGTACATAGAATATATGTACACAGACATGTACATATATTCTACCACATCAGCAAGAGGTTTGAGGAAAATAAAACTATTAACCCTTAAAAAACCCCTACAGCTGTTCTACCTCATAAAAGGGAATGCCTTCACAAGCATTCAGTATAAAAGTAAACACTAGAATTTTTAAACAATTAATGCAAAAAGCTGGCAAACACTTCCTGGCACTCACTGACACAGGCACAGCCTCAGGGGCTGGAAGGTGTTAATTAATGCATCTAGGGGCAATTAATGTGCTGGGGTTCCTCACAGAGCTGGGTGCTTCCAGAGCACTCAGGTGATCAGAAACCACAACCAGGGCCAGAGGTTACAGGATGGTGATCATCAAATAGGTGACTCTTGAGCTTCCATCAAAACAGATGGACTTGGGATACTCAAGGACAAGCGTTTCCTTACTCTTTATTTAATTCCAACCAAACTGAAAGATTTTGCTTCCCTCTATATCTGTGTCTCAGATGAAGCTCTGTGGCACATTGCACATGCATTGAATCCAAACCAAAACTAACATTTATTTGTATGACAGAAATGAAAGCAGTGGCTTGCCATTTAGCCCTGCTTCAGTGCCTTTTTATCTGTGTGCTACCCTTCACCTCTGTCCCCTCATTTCCCACCCCAGCAGCAACAAGGTGAAGCATTGTTTTGCCTTCCTGATATTCATTGCAAAGGCAGGCAAAGCAAGGCCACACAGTCAAATAAACCTTCAGGCAATTAATAAAGATAACTTTCTGGACATAATGTGGATGGATCTTTGCTGGGGAAAACCATTTTGGCTAACAGTTGAAACGTGTATTTGAATTTGATGCAGATGGATTCTTCAAGGTGTTGCAAATGTTTAAATGAATCTCTGTGAGTTTGGTAGCTATGGAAGATGTCTCTGAAAAGATAGGACAGCCTGACTCTAGTTCAGTTTTGACACCCGCTTTGGAATGGTGGTGGTTATGAAATAATCATGACATAACGAAGAGTTAAATGCCTGATTGAAATTTCCTTCACATCTTAGATATCCACATTCTTAAGGTGTTAGCTGTGGCAACATCAAACCCCCCTCATTTTTCTAGTATAAAAATCTTCATTTAATATAGAACAGAGAAAATAAAACTAAGATTGCAGTATATAATTAGAACTGCTGCCAATATAATGCTATATATCTGTAAAAACCTGGGTTCATATGGCATAGTTACAATACATGCCACATCTTCATTTAGAGTATGAAAATACATGTTTCCATCACAGTTTTTTGTTTGTGTTTTTTTTGTCTTTTTTAGCTTTAGTGTCCTTTTTTTGAAGGTGGAAAGACATGCCAACAAATTCTCTCCTAGTTTTGGAGACTGTTTTGGCTTCAATACAGAGGAAGTTACATTTATTCTTGTCAGCATTTTAGCATGATGGTATTTTGGTTTTTGTTAAGCAAATTTCTACTAATTCAAATACTTCCTTGCTAACCAAGTACAAATACTGCTGTACCCACAGTCTGAAGGGCTCTACAAACAGATTTTCAAAACAATGATGACACAGAGCGTCCACTTGCCTTTGCAAGTTTATACCTGGGATGCCCCTGTCACTCAAAAACAACAACAAAAGAAACCCTTTTTGAATCCTAGACAGGGCATTTTCCCTGAGTTCCTTCTAGGAATTCCTTACATAAGCTGCTACTTTTTAGCACAGTCCATAAAGTATATTTATTACTCTTACAGGTGTATGAGCTTTGACCATTTCCTCTGCCTCTTATGTAATCATATAAAAGCTATTATGCTACATGATTTGGAGTCTTTCAGTTCCAACTTGAATACAGGCAGTCTTTATAAATCTTGTGCCAGAAAAATCTAGTTCTCCTTATGTATGAATTTTTTTTTGAAATTAATGGATATGTGTCAACTGATCAAAAAGAGAAAAAGGTTGGCTAAAATATTTGAATGTGCTCTATGAAATGAAACAAATTTATGCTCCTACCAGGTAAACCAAAGAAGATTTTGTTTCTTTGAAGGCGATATTTTAATTTATACCTACACTAGTGGCCTTATTGACCCATTTATTTATGACACTTATGATAAGTTATGGTAAGTTATTTTAATAGTAGACCTACTTTCACCTTCCTCACAGCTTATCCTTCATAAACAACTGACTTCAGATATGCTCAAACATCCTTATGGATCATGTTTTGCACTGGATTCTGTTTAAATTGTCCGTCCAAATCAAACAAATCCTGCTAAAAGGAAATGTCACCACACACAGCATAATGGAAGGAGCTCACCCAACTGCAATCTTAACTAGTGGCAGAGTGAAACTTCTGAAGGTAATCCTATTTTCCATACTATTATTTAACCCATAAAAGCAGGGAATATAGAAGCAGAGGCCGAGCTCATTATTTCTACTTCCTTCTCAGGACAACATTCCCCACTAGATTCAAGCTGAGTGATTTTGTTTATTGAGAATACTGAAATTCGATCTCAGGCTGCTACTGCCATATGAAAGAGGTTTTTAAAAATTATTTTTTGCTTATGTTTTTATAAAGAGCTTCAAAGGGGAGAAGTGTGTTATTTTTTTCTCCTCCTACTGAAAGCAAATCAAAGTCCCTTGAGCTACATTTTACTGTTTATACACAAGCATTAAACTGCCAGGATATAGCATTAATAGAACAACTGAAAACAACTTTCAGAACATTGCAACATTTCATAACAAGACCAATGCACTGACTATAAATCAGAGTTACTAGATTCCCAGTACATTTTCAGGCTCTCAGATAATATGAGTTGAGAGGAAAAAATTAATGGCCTTCATGTGCTTACAAACTGCACAATAAAGTTCCTCTGTGAACATAAAATAGCACCTGTTATTTATACTGAAATGCTTTCTATGATCTGAGCTCTGATCACAACTTAAATCTGACAGACTGTGTTTATGCCCTATCTTTATGTTACTTTATGTAATAAGAAATTAATTGAAGTATTTAACTGAACTACTATTGTCTGCTTTTCAGCTTGTGATGGACTTGAAAGTCTACAAATATATATGAAGAAATATATCAAAATAACAAATTATTTGAAAAGAGAAGTGAAAGATCTGAAGACTAACTCCTATTTCGGTTTTCCTGTGCATTTTAAGAGAGGTTTGAAGTTTAGCAAATTTTACCAGTTTCTCAGTTCATGATGAAACCCATTATCCAGTGGTAACTCACCCTCTTCTGCTCTTTAATATATTCCATCAGTTCCTCTCTTGTCCTTTTTACTGCTTCTTCGATTGCCTTTTCACTTCGTTTCTGCTCCTCCATTAATGCTTCCTTGACAATTTCCTTTCCAAAAGAAAAGCATGTAAGTGTAAATGAAAAAAAAAGGCACAAATGTGATAAAAGATCATCCCTTTTCCTCCTGCTAAATTTTCATTGCCTCTACGCTCTTTTCTCAGTAATAGTTATCCCAAATATATGCAGTATCTTTATAAAAACTGATACATTCAGTACTAAATAGTAAATAAGAGGGGAAAAAAGGAGAGACATCATAACTTTAAAGCTGTGTTAACAGAAATACAATGTTCCCTGAGAGCAGAAGCAATTCAGGTTTTACTGCCCATCAGGAGCAGGGGTGGCAGGGATTTACCAGTTTCTGTTACCAGGCCAGACCACTTCAGCTGGAAGAGACCTACAAAATCATCTGCCCCAGCTGCCTGAGCCCTTCAGGGCTGCCCAGGAACTAAAGCACATTATTAAGGGATTCTCCAAAGGCCTCTGAAACACTGACACAGACCACCTTTATGGAAGCCTCTCCCAGTGTCTGACCAGCCTCTTTTAAAGAAGAGCTTCACAATGTCCAGTCTGAACCACCCCTGATGCGGATTTGAGTCATTCCCACACCACCAAAGTTGGTTTCTAAACTGATACAAATTATCAAAGCTTTTTGTAAACTTATATAAAACCTTGTCAAAATCATTAATTTGCTTCCAAACTTTGGGAATTGCCAGGGACATTCTGTACACAGCAGTAAAAAGCAGGAAAAGATACTCACCAACCCACCTCCCTAAATTAACATTATCCTACATCGAATGCATTACAGTAGAGAAAGCCAGGAACCACTTCTTAAAACATCTCCATCATCTGCAGTATTTGGTTAAGTAAATAAATTGCTGGGCTAAATTCACTGTCCCAAAATTGAAGTTCCAGCTTCCCAAAGCCACTCATGGAAGAAGTAATGACATTATTAAACCAAGTGTTCTGTGTCCAAGATTCAGGAGCACAAAATGGCAAGCTTCAAATTCCTACAAATCCTGAAAATGTCACTTTTTCAGAAAGCAAAAAAACCCCACCCAGTAAAAGTAATCGCATGATCTTAAATAATTTGCCAGGGAGATTGAGAGGAAGATGGAGAGTGCCTCAGAAATCAGGCAGAAATTGGCAATTCCCATTTGTTCTACACATTCCAAATTGGAAGAAACAGAAACACCAGTGATGCACCTGAAGAATTAAGCAAGAAATAATGCAAAAAACCCTCAGTGGTTCAAATAGTAACACAACATGGCTTCTAGTGTATTTATTCACATACATGATTTATGTGGGGTTTTTTTAAATCAAAGCTTTTAGAAAATCAAAGGTAAATATAAATGCATTCCTTATTACTCTTCACTGGTTATTCATAACATTGCATTACCCACAGATTTGTTTACAGGTTTGCTTGACTGCAGAGCAATACAGACATTTTATGATACGTATTTACAACTTGGATTTGGGGGAGTGGGGAAGGTTGGCCGGAGGACAGGTGGAGTTCTAAGGTTTTGGAAGTGGAAGATATTTATGAAGTTGCCTAATTCATCTGTATATTTAAGAGTGGCATTTTACAATACGCTATTAGTGTACAAAATGAATAATCCACTGAATTGGATCAAACTAGTTTCTTTAAAAAAAAAAAGCCCCTTCACTGGAAGTTATTCAACTGAAAAAGAAAGCTCTATTTCTTACCTTTAGTTGTTTGCTCTATTTCAGCCAAAATGGAATAGTTTCTGCAAAACTGCATTTTTGCTATTTTTATAGCAGAAAAAGTCTAAAATCCCCAATTTAAAATGTGCAGCTATGTAGTCCCCACTGTTCTGGAATGCAGTATACACAAAAATCATAGTTGTGAAAAGTGATTATGATTTTTTTCTATTTTAATTAAGCTTACCAACGAAAAATCCCAAGAAAAAGGTTTCTTTCACTACAGGACTCTGGCAAGACTAACAGAAAGTAGCAGAAAATTACATATTACAGAAATATGCTGTTCTTATAATTATACTCTCATGCCAGTTTAATTTGTCAAAAGGTCCCAAAATACTGTCTTGTGTTAGAATGGAAAAAAAATCACATAATCTATGCCATTAAAACCTTCAAAGCAAATTACAGAAACTGATAAACTGCTATATCTTAATATGTAGAAAATTTTACACTCATAAAATACTTACAGTCAATTAAAGTATGTTAAGTATCCTTGATATGGTACTTGAAACACTACATAGTCCAAATAAGTATTTGGGCTATAAAGTCCAAATAAAAACACAATTAAATTCTACAAGTCTATTAATAAAATGCAAGAAAACAGAAACCACTTGCAATACCCTTATGGAACGCTAGTTTATTACACTGACATTAAAACAGAAAAAGTAAAATTGGAAAAATTCTTTTTCATTTCCATTAGTGTTGGCACAACTCCCCAGGGATGTGGTTAAATCACCATCCCTGGAGTTATTTAAAAACATGTAGGTGTGGTACTTGTGGACATGGGTTAGTGTGGCCTTGGCAGTGTGAGGTTAACAGAAAGACTCAATGATCTTAAAGGTCTTTTCCAACCTAAGTGATTCTATGATTTATCTACCACATTCTAGTTAACCAAATTAAGTGCTGAGGTATCTTCCCAATTTATAAACAGTTCTCTGTTTCAGACACTGATCACCTCCCGTTACCACCTGAAAGTCACTGTCTGTCTTTGCTCTATTTCTGTCATTAGAGTAAATTATCAACTAATATATGGGTATTTAAATTCATTTATTACCTATTGCTGTTGAACAAAGCCTTAGCTGCAGGTACATTCTCTCAGCATGTGTTTATTTTTCATTCATCTCTTTGCTCCTTCCTCCTATGCTATATCTACCTTTAGATTCTATCCTAACTTAGATTTTGGTTGCAAAGGTAAAAATTGGCCTTTATTTGATCTCTAACTACAAGGAGTAGAGCAATATTTGAGCCTCTTAGTGCTATTATAATAGGCTCAAGAAAATGGAAAAACCCAGTTTCCTGTAAGAAGCTAAGGAGGAACACTCCACAAAACAGCACTTGAGGTGCAATTCTTCTCCCTCCTCCCTTTATCTATTTTTTTTTTACATATTTGATCAGTAGCTGGAGTACCAAACTATAGTCACAAAGTTGGCTTCTTCACATGACTCTCTATACGTGTGCTTGACATGACACCAGTTAAAAGATTAAGAATACCTAATCAAAAATAAAATACAGTTATTCAAATAATCAATTGACAAATCACAGTCAACCATGTATTAGAAATGACAACCACACAATCAGAACATATAAATCTGTAGGAAGACAGAAAGAAAAAGCAGTGTACTTGATACACCAGAGAACTCCAGACAGCATTAAAAGAATAAAACAAGCCATATGTTGCTTTGCAATTTCATAGGAAAATTCTTTTGTTTCCACACAAGGATCAGGTGGCAGCACTAAACTTTATCTAGGAAATGCAACCACAGACTGCAATGTTAGTGTTTTTTCAGAAAATAGTAACCCTCAAATTATAATGTCTGTGGTTATAAACTACTACAATCTGCTTCTGAAGTCAGACATGGTTAAAGTCTGTATGCAGTGAACCATTCCTTCTCCAGACTTTGCAAGCATATTAAAAATAAACTCATCTAATGGCAGGGATCTCTTTCCACTCGATGCTACTGAGTTGTGTCCTTCCTCACACAGTCAAGATTACACA
This sequence comes from Acrocephalus scirpaceus scirpaceus, assembly GCA_910950805.1. Taxonomy (NCBI): domain Eukaryota; kingdom Metazoa; phylum Chordata; class Aves; order Passeriformes; family Sylviidae; genus Acrocephalus; species Acrocephalus scirpaceus. The sequence continues at coordinate 64,961,129 of OU383777.1, forward strand.
ACATTTTCTTTTAATGTGTCTCCACAAACAGTAGCCACACTAATGTTTCTGCAAGAAAGTGGAAAAACAAGAAGAAAGTAAAACTGAAAATAATGGTTTGCCACCTTATTGAGAGAAATGTAAGCACACATTCCCACTGAGAGCTGAAAAATAAAGGCAATAGAAATAGGAGAAGTTGTTCTTTGTAGAGCAAGTTCTTCTCCAGCACATTATGTGATACCATATTATCAACAGACTATTTAGGTAAGAATTGGGATATAGAGGAAAAAAACCCCAATAACTTCTTGTATGAGTCCACAAAATACTGAACATAAAGAGCAATGTTACAACAGTCCAAGCCTGTTTCTGAAAAACCATTTTTTCTTCCAAAGATTAGCACTGACCCACCCAATCAAAATCCTAGGGTGTAGTAAAAAGTTATTTCTGAAATTACATTAAAAATACGTCCCTCTGCTAAGTACTTCAGAAACAGAATAAAGGGAATCTTTCAAACTCTGACTCCTCCACAGGACTCTGCAACCCTTGTAGAAGATGAAAAAAAAATAACAAGTGGTCAAAGAGAGACTGATAAACATAATAGTTTATATTCCCTTAACTGACAATGCCCTCCAAGCTCTGTATATCATAGACACAAAGAGCTTTGAGGATAAAGAAGTTAAATTTTAAGGAAAATAAATTAATGTTGTGTCACATTAGAATCTTCCCTAGTAAAAAAAAAAATCATAGAAGAAAGGCAAGCAGTGCCAATATAGGTAAAATTTTATCTTCTGTTAACAAATACTATAAATAGAGTGACTAATGATGAAAAACAGACAAAAGCAAACCCTGAAAGAGGGGCAAAAAGCAGTTTATAACCTGTTTAACAGAGAAAGAGTGATGGAGTAAAGGGCTGGAAAGTTGCAACAGCAATTATGGCAATTTTTTCAAAGAAGGAAAAAAATGCATTAATAAAAATAAAGGAAAAGTGGGAGCTTGTATGAAGATTGTACCTTTGTTTTTAGATATATTTTACCTCCTACAGATACAATGCTAAATGTATGCTGTAAACAAAAAAAATTAGATTTACAGTTAGATCTGAAAGAAAACCATGGTACTGTCCAGAGCAACAAGCAACAGGGTTGGTCTTGAGGGTGCAGAAAGTATTTGGGAAGTGGGAAAGGAAAAAATAAAGACTAAGAAACCTTTGAGTGATAGTGGTGCATTTATAAAGAAATATCACAGAGATTTATCAGGGTTTTCATTGCATACAGAAACAGCTCACAAAGGGGCCATGGCAGAAAAAGTGAGTTAGGCTTCCAAATTTGGTACAAACCAAGAGGCAATCTTGCACAGAATAAATTTTTTGGACAATGAAAAGACAAGACAAATGTATAATCCCCATATATTTCCTTTCCCCCCTATACTGTCCACCAAAAAATACCTACTCATTTGATGCATGAGAAAAAGTGAAGTGGTTTTTTACAGATTATAGGGCTAAGAAAGGGCCATTTAATAGCTAATAAATCTGACTGAAAGCTAGACTGGGAAATAACTTTTTAGAAAACCTTTTTTCCTTCTTAGTCCATACAACCTTCTCAAAGGCAGGGCTGTGAGGAAAAACATTTAGACAAACAGTATTTTTGAACAAAAACTTAACAGCTATTTTTAGCACTTGTAGAAAAGAAACAAAAGCCAGTTCCTTAGGAATAAAGGCAACGGCTTCACGTTTTCATTTACATCTCTTTTATTCCCTTACACATAACTGAGTGTGGAAATCCTTGAGACTTTCAATACCAAATTCATTCAGGCTTGCCAAACTACCAACAGAAGCACTCCCTCAAGCAGATGACAACCAAAAAAGTTTTGATAATGTAGCAGGTAAGGAGCCATTCACTCTTTAGGATTTAGCACCAGGTGTCCTGGACATTTTTCTTTTGCTTTCCAAGTAATGGCATATGCTGATACTCATAAATCCATGGAAATTCATTAAACACAGTTTAAATTATAAATTCTTTTTCAGCCATCTAGATATTTGCCAGTAAAATTGTATTAACGCTTTCTAAGACCAGAGATTACAAATTTATTGTTCTGCAAAGAACACCACCACATGAACCTTCAGAAATGTGAACAAATTCAATTGCTTCTAATTCTTAAAGGTTTACTCAGCAAAGACCACTGGAAAGTTCCTTTTTTTTCCTTTTTTTTCATAAGCATTTTAGTTAACTTTTCTTGCAAAAATATTTTTTCTTTGTATATCTCAGTATATCTCAGTTGTGGCTTGGCTGAATGAGACACCACAGCCTCAGTTTTCCTGAAATACTTTCCCATTGGTAAGATAATTTTGCTTTAGTGCTTTTCCTCACGTCCAGGAGGAAGCAGAGTTTATGTTGGTTCTTTTAATAAATTAAAGGTTCTTCTTCTTCTTTTTTTTTTTTCTTTCCTAAATATTTGCAGCCTTCAGAACACTTGAGTCTCTAATGGATCTGCTGTGTGGATTATGGAAGAGATGAACTCAGGCTCTTTTTCCCTGGAGAATTAAAGTAAACTATACTAGATTATATACAGTATTTTAAATCTAAGCCTTCAGGAAATGACCAAGGTGATTCTTTGCTTCAAATGCCTTAGCAGAATTATTTATTTCAAGCTATGAGATGGACTTAAATTTCCAGGGCTCACCCTGCAGCTGCCAGCTTTCATTTTACTTTTAATGATTTTATTTTAAAACAAAAATTGTGGGGCATAAATTCTCTTCAGTTTCTTTTGTTAGTTCTCTCCCATACCACCATGGATTTCACCTCCTTTATGCAGCTGAGTATTCAGCTCCATAAAATGATAACAACATAGAGAGCTCTGTGCATTGGAACTATGGGAGCTACCCTGCATTCCCCACTAATTGTGATGTTAAAATAGCAGCCTTTATTCAGAATTGTATGCATTTCATTGTCCTATATCACCAAAGAATTTTTTGACTGCAGTTTTTTCAATGAGTAAAAATAAACATAAGGAAGGATAGAGACAATTGTCCTTTTCTTTTTTTCAGTTTAGTGTTGTACCCCAGGAGCTTTGCTGCAATTTTGAATTCTGGGGTAAAAAGCTTCTGCCTCAGCCACAGTATCTGTTATACTTTCTCCTTATCTAGAGGATATCCACTTTTTTATTTAAATAAGTGTTCTAGAAAAAAAAATTCTAGTGAAGAAATTTCACCAAGTATTCCTCTCAGCACTGACAACTACCAGACATTAACTCTCCTCGCAGGGAAGATGCCACTGTAAAAAACACCAGACAACGTATGAAAAGCAGAAAAGAAAATACTGGAGACATGCCAAGCTACATCCAGTCTGCTGAATAGATGAGTTCCTAATCTATGATGACTTTTCAATGTGTTGTGAAAGGATCACGAGGTTCCTGTGCAAATGAACATTATCTTTAATCAAAAGACTACTTGTTTTTTTCAAGGAGAGCTTGTTCTTCTTGATTTAAAATGCAAGCCTGCTCTTCCCCCAAACTGAGAATGCTCTTCTAAATTAAAAAAAAAATCAACAAAACAAACAAAACCACAAAAAACTCTTATAACAGCATGAAGCACCTGAATAAAACAGTAATAAAATCTGAAGATGCTGCCAGTCTCAACCAAAATGGAAGTCATCTGGACTTTTACTGCTTCACAGCCTCGAGAGAGTGCTCTAAAAAAACATTTTTCCATTTCCCTGATGATGTAAAAAATCTCATTTATCCATTCAGGATACAAGGCTTCAAAAATAATACCTTTATTTTAAGTACAAATACTATATCTCTAAGTAAAGACCCTAAGTCACTGGAACAGTCAAAGCTTTCATAAAAAGCTTTCATTAAAAAGAAAAACAATATAATATTCATCTTACTGTAATCTTTTAATTTCTTAAATAAAATACAAAGAAGGGGGTTCTTTTCTTAAAGAAAAAACAAAGAAGATGGAACAAGTTTGTGCCATCAAGTTGAAAACAAAGGAGATGGAACAAGGTTGCTCCATCAAGTTGAAATATTAACTCAGTATGTCTTAGTTCCTACTTGCACTGTCTTTACTCTGCTTCATATTTGGTAAACAATTTGATATTAATATGATTTATTTATTAAACTGTCTCTAAGTCTCTCAATTTTTCTTTGCAATGTTAAATTAGTATAATAAATCTTAAATGGAAGTAGTATTTCCTTATCTGCAGACTTGACAACAATTTGACTGAGGACAAACTTTTTTTTTGGACAAAGTTTTGTCAAGCATGAATTTCTCACAAGTAGAAGGCATCTGCACAAACCTCCCAGATTTGCATCCCCTATGGTCTCCCTCCTGGTCACTCTGCAATAACACCATCAAAAAAGTCAAACCCAATACCTGTATCATCCCTGCAAAGGGAAAACTCATCTTTTCTTCTTTTAAACAAATTATTTGGGTGATGAAGGGAAATTTCACCACCTAATTCAGCACAAGTGTGATCTTCAAACCTTATTGTTCTTCTGCTTAAACTGCCTAACCAATGAAATACAAACAACCCATACTTTAATGTTTTTTTCCATTTGCTTTCTCCTATATGGCCATAAAACTTCTAGTGCATGTGTTTAAAAACTGGTGGAAAAGCCTAACAGATTTTATTTTAATAAAGAAAATTAATGGATGGCAAATTACTCTTTTAAACCAACGAATCAAAACTCCTAATCATGTTTCTCTGGTCCAGAAGGTAAAAGAGAAACAAACAAATTAATTCCACTGTGTACACGGAATTTTTTTTCCCCTCCTTTTCACAATTTAAATGTTTTACAGAGACACAGTGGTGCTACAGTTTTTAAAATATGTCTTTTATCAACACTTGCACCATGTAGATGAAAATGCCTTTTTCTGTATGGATTTACATCTTGAAGAAAATAATACGATTTTCAACACTTTCTGAGTTTTTCTATTTCATTATTCCTAAAGTTATGAGTGGGCACTTTGACTGTAAGTCATTCTGCCTCACCTATTTGCAGAAGACTGGACTGACCCTTTGTGATCTTCCCATTTCCCAGACTTACTGCATCAGTGAAGGAAAACTCCTTCTCTTTATGCCTAATTTCTTTTTTAGTTCAAATCAATAAAGCAAATCTCTTGGACATAATTTACAGAAAAATAAAATTTTATTCTAGGATTTTTGTTTTTTACATTTCATTGTCTAAAATGTTGGATTCTGTGTTTGCATTTTGGCCATTACAGAGCCGACTCAATATACTGCCTAAACAGCAACTGCAAGGGAGTCAAGAGTGCAGTTATAGCTTTTGTAAGACAAATCTTACAGAAAATAAACCATAAATAAGAATCTACTCTGTGTGGAATGCCATGCACAGAAAAAAATTAATGCCCACACACTACGTGCCTTGTAGGCCCAAGTGTTTCTCATTGTTAAACCAAAGTTGTATCTGACATATATACCACATATAAGTTATCATTTGGCACATCAGCTCTGCAGGACTTCTTTTGTTGACAGAAAATTTTAGTACTTGGTGTATGCTTATAATTGCAACAGCCTAAAGGAGATATGCAAGTTCTTGGCATAGGAAGAAGGGAAAAGTTCTCCAAGAAAACAATTTCTCCATGAAAGTCCATCTTCCTCAGGGAATTTGTACTCATTAATTAGACAATAAAGAGTGTAACTTCATGTATACCATAGACATATGTGATAGAATTTTGGAAATCTCAAGAAAAATCTGCACTTTTCCTTAACTAAAAATAGATTAGGCATTTGAAAAACGAACCTGACATGAAGGTGAAATAATCATGTTATAACCAAATAAGAGATATTATTCCTGTTACCATAAAAGTTGTCAGAGCTGTTTGGTATTACAAGAAATGGAATTAACTAATGACACTACTAAAGGACTACATAAAGTGCAAGATACTTACAGCAGAATTAACCACAAGAGCCTCCAACACCTCAGTGCTGCTCACCATCACAAGTACATCACCAGGTACTTCCACATTAGGAGCCACTTGATCTAAAAGAAGCTTGAGTGGAAAATCCTGTCCCTTGGAGGGGCCTGAATTGCTTCCTCAGGGAAATGCTGACACTGGCAGTGTATTTAGGACTTTATCAAAGAATATATCCATCAATATTAAACTACTTCTAATGTCATCCAGTCTTGTGACAACTTCAAAGGCAACATCAACCATGAGAGTCTGCAGTACCCTGCAGAGGGAAGGCAAACCAGCTCCAAGTCACTACCCCAGCTTAGTCGACATCTCTCCCACACCTGGGACACCCAGTGCCCCCCTAATCCATAAATAATTCCAGCACCCAGCCATGGGACTCTTTCACCAAAAATCTTCAGGATCCATCAAAATCCTTCTCAAACTTTGCTACCATAGTCCTCCTCCTAATCTCTTCATGTTCCATAAGCTAAAAAATTGCTGTCTTTACTCCAGTAAACAAACACTTTATCACTCTTCCTTCCAGGAGCAGATCCTCTACACCAGTTCTCGTTCTGGGCAGTCTGAATGATTTGTATCTACTAAAGCCCAAGCAATTGTTCTCAGCTTGAATTCAGCTTCGAACCCAGCTGTTTATCCCTCTGTTCTGAAAAGAAGTTTGACTGCCTGAAGGCTCACTGAAAGTCTTGAAAATGGATATTCCACCATTTAATACTTTACATTTAAAAGAAGTAAAGAAGAAATAAAAAATTAAATAATTCTATTTACATTAGGAATTAGGCAATACAAAGTATGATAATGGCATAGCATCAAAACTTTTTTTTTTTTTTGGTAGCTGATTAGGTATATGAGGTTATTACTTTTGTTTAACACTGGAAAGGGAAATGGTGTCTGTTTCCAAAAAATACTTTTATTTTACTTCGGATTCTTAAGTTGCTTTTTTTTTCTTATGCAGCACATTGAAAAAATACAGCAATATCAAATTCCAACACACCAATGAAATATATACTCCTTAAATTTCTGAAGACTATAACATTTGAATATGTCACCAAGAAATCAGTGAATTCACAGCCTGTTCCTCCAAATATTTCCAGAATCACAGACCACAGAATTCAACTTTTGGAAGAGTAATTTACTTCCTATTATAACATATTTAATTTGAAATTTGTAGAAATGCTAAAAGCACTGTTGGGAATGTCCCTCTCAATTTGTGTTAAGTGACATACAATTATTGTTATAGAAGCACCTCTTCAATGATTAATTCTAGAAACATTTCTGGTTCATTATTGGTTTAAGTTTCCAGTTTTTTTAAGCCCCTCTTTATTTTGTACCTGTTCTCTAAGGAACAAATGTAACATCTTTAGTCTTCCACAGGTATGGCAGTCATCTAAACTGTTTATAGCCTCTCTCTGAGCTGCTCATCCTGGGCTCCTTTTGAAGTCAGAGGACAAAACCAGGCATGATTTGTATAATTTCAGTATATGTTTCTGTAAAGGTCACAGGAGTTTAGCTCTGTATGTGCCAGCCTCTCTTCATACACACAATTTAGGTGAAGACAAACTGCTTGCTGTGCATTGCAAATATCAACTGAGTAACAGATGCCACAGGAAAATTTACCACAATAACAGAAGACATTCAAAAGCAAAACCAAAAATACACAAAGCAGGAGCATGGAAGGGTAAAACATACTAACCTGATTCTGCTTTCTCTGCTCTTGCATGGCTTCTGAAACAGCCTGGGCAATCTTCTCTCTGTGACTATCACGTTCTGCTTCCCACAGTTTTCTTTCTTCTGCATGAATCTTCTCCATATTCCTCCTCTCCTCCTCTACTGCTTTCAGAACAGCTTTCTCCACTACTTCTTTTTCAGCCTGGGAAACAGATCAGGCACAATTAGATGAGCAACACACCCCACCTGAATGACTAACTCATACATATCACCTTGCTCTAATGAGGTCTACGAGCTGACAAGACATGGGATGTGAACATTTTCACTTCTGAACTATCAGGTTCAATTTATCTTACGGTGCTACCAAGCAGGTATTACCTGTGGGCAATGATTTGTGTAGTCACAGAAAGAAAAAGCAAGTTACAGGTTAGGCTCTTAAATTCCCACCTACTGAAAACACAGGAATTCATAACTAGTTTGTTTAACACACAAAAAAAAAAAAAAAGAGAAAAGAAAAAAACAACAAACAAACAAACAAACAAACCCAAACAAAACCCCCCAAACAAACAAACAAAAAACCCCCACAAACCAACCCAAAACACCTCAAAAAACCAAAGAAACCCCAAAAACCCTAACCAACCAAAACCCCCAGCAAAATCCATGCAAGAGTAGGCACATCCTGGGCCTCCCTTGATATTCCCACCTAAGCGATATTCCTGCTCTTATCTACAAATATCTTAAATGCAAAAAAAAGGAGAGCATTTTCTGTAGAAAATTTGCTGATATACAGTTAAAACAAATTTGTCTTTCCTCCCAAAGCTCCTTAGCCATGCTACAAGAAGTACTGGGTATTTTTCTCCCCCAATAATTATATTCAATCATTATCTGAAATCACTGAGAATTTGAAGCCAACAGTTCCACACATGCATAGCCACAAAAATATATTTATCAGCAAGACAGCCACTGCATAATACCTACAAACAAATAATGGAAAACTGAAGTTCAAAATATGCAAACATAGGCTAACAAAACTTAATCACAAATCCCTCAGTTTTAATAAGTTTATAGGTCATTCTTATGCCCTTTGGAGGTGATATGGAACTGGTCAAATCAAGTCATAAAAAGCAAAAAATACTGTATTCATCAGATAGCTACACTTCCAACTAAACGTGTTTCTTTCAATTCAATAGGACTTGATTTTCTACTTAGATATTAAAAATACAATATTTAAATTAGGATGTTTTATTATACACACATTTTCCTGTAGATATCAACCATGTAAGAAAGGTTTGTGGTACTACTGAATGCTATTCAGTGAGGTGCTCAGCCAGTGTTCATATACAACAACAAGAAAGATATAATACAGAAAATTATAATACAGCCTGATGAACTGTGCTAGGTAATACACATCTCTAGCTTCCCCAGATCATTACATGCAACTGAAGTTTGGTACTGGGTTCTACATCAGTTTTAGAAATTAATTCTAGCTTAATATCTAAAACATTATTCTTCTAGCACCAATGCACTTACTAATGAAATAGACAGGAGAAATCATATTTAAAAACTGAATAGTCACTTTTAGCCAAACATCAGCTTATATAAAATAATTCAAAACCTGTTGAACTGTCCCTGTTTGTACATAATTTTAAGAACAGTTCTCTCTTCATTGAAGATAACCATATTCAATGAAAATTAAATAAGACATGATGCTAATTAGGATCATCAGTTGACCCTGCTACCCAGCTCTTCAAATCAGAAGAATGATGTTTAAAGACCACAAAACCAGATATTTAGGTAACAGCAACAAGTGAATTGCAATATTGTGACTTCTTGTTATAAAACAAGTAAACAGTTTGGAGGCTATCGTCCAAGAGAAGGAAGCTACATCTCTGTATCAAGGCATGGGATTTGGCAGATATGTTCATTTTCAGTAGAATCAGATTCTTCTAAACACAGATGAGAAGGCACAGCTTGATAAACACAGTTATGAAACAAAAGTGAGTGTCTGAACTTGGCATTTCTAATGACACACATGGAATCCACATTGCATGTGTGCTCATCAACGAGAGATACCTTTGCAGCAGCTGCCAGAGCCTCCCTGCTTCTCTGTCTTTCTTCATCCAAACATTTGTCCAGCACTTCCTGCAAATGTTATGAAAAATTCAATTGCAATAGGCAATAAAGGAGTGACTAAAAATCATTTCAAAAAGTCAAAGTGCTTAAGAAAGCTTCCTCTTCCTGTCAGTAATCGTAACAGGATGATTTCCAATAAACTCCATGATGCTGAGCTCTTATTTTTTTGGTAAACAAAAGCAATACCTTGTGCTTTTGCGACTGCTGCACCATAGCTTCTTCTATCTTTGCTGATAACACCTCCTTTTCTGCTTCCAAAATGTCAAGAAGTCGCTGATGCTATTGGAAGAAAAACATTCATATTTTGGTAACCACAGCCAGTGAGTAAAACAGACAGAAAGAATTAATCTAAGACACTTAGACTTGTCAGGTGCTCAAAAAATTACTTAATATGTAGGTTCAGTTAAATTACATTCACAGCACTCCTTTAAGTGATTTCATGTCATGGAAAAAATTACAATAATAAGAAATATTTAGTTTCCTGAACAGTAATATTTCCTTTCAGTATTCTAAAAAGTATTGGAAAAAAAGTTGAAAAATGAATCATTGTGTAAAAGCCACACTTACACAATTGATAAAGATGGTCTAAGCAACGCCACACTTCATTTCATTTAAACAGTTGCAGAATTTAAATTATTCTTGCACTACCTCAGTTGTATGTACAAAGAGTAGAAGGCAAACGTATTTCTTTCAACCATTTGTGATATCATGACCCTCGAGAGCCAGGAAATGTGAACAAATGAGAATGCTGCTTTCTTGTCAGTTTCTCATCATTCTAAACATTTTTTCAGGGAGAAAATGAACCCTGAAATGACCATGTATTCTATATGCAGACATAGAACTGTTCACAGTCATAATCCATTTTTTTTTCTCTGTATCAAGTAAAGAATTTGCAGGATGTGGGTTTTGTCTGTAAGAGCTAAACTGTTTCCCAAACCCAAAAATTACTGCTGGAATTTATTGATGCTACATATTTGTCATGATACAACTGCTAGCAAGTCAGTACATTTTTCTACAAGAGATGATCTATTGTAACCTGAAAGTACAGTATCAATGAAATAACATTTTACAAGATCACCAAGAGGAAAGTGCTACAGTAGAGTTTTATACTAATATAAGTGTATATAACAAACATAATTTTTTTACACAAACAGTTAAGCAGGCAAATCCCCCTTTCACCAGCATATCTAAGAAACAGGAATTTCTGTTTCACAAACGTTATTATGTTTTAATTTAAGTGTCTCTAATGGCAGCTAGAAATACATTACCAAACTGCAATACTATGTTCTGAAAAATATTTTTTCATTTGAAGAATAGAAAACTTTTAGACTGCTTTATAAAGGAAAACACCTATCTGCCCTTCCAGTATAAACACGTAAAGAGGCATTTCCTTGTAAATTTACTTAAAATAGGTCTGAATGTGGCAGACATATTCTAATGGAAAACACCTGTGGAAGAAGTAGCAAAATTCACATCATGTTTATACTTAATGATGTGTAACTCACTTTTCTTGTGTTTTCAGACATTAGCTTTAACTATCAGGGCACTTAGAGAAATTACATTTTCCCAGTAACTCAAAGGTAAAACAATAAATGCATTTTATTAGTTAAATGCTCTCCATGGCTCTTCACTTGACCAACTGCACAGGTTACAAATATGTTATTGCACAATGACACAATATAAAACAAACACACGCGAATATTTTCTCAGACACATGCCAGAAATCCAAGCTTACTAATCATGTCAAGCAAAAAAATGAATCTTTATTTTGCTTGTCGAGAGTCAGCACAGGAGATTCTAAGGAGTGCTCCTTAGAGAAAATCTCCTCTATCTTGAAAGCACCTGCAATAAAATGGAAGTCAGTTTGTTCAGTGAGATGAGACTTTCTAATTTAAGCCTGGCAGGCAGGGAATTCCAGCTTGACTCTGACCATCAGCTTTCCAGGTTTTACATGAAGACTGTCCATCAGATTTCTGGGTTACCTGTATCCACATTTCAAGTTGCCACAACAGGCCAGCTGCCAGATCTATTTCACACCATTCTCAATGGGACCAAAATTTTCAGCTTCTAAACACCAGAAGAGTTTTAAAATTTTATTTTCCATGTACTTATAACATGGCATTCAATCCCCTTCTGGAAGTCCAGGAATGCAGATACTTGCATTAATGCAATATAGAACATGCACACGTGGCCAGTGGACAAAATCATTATCAGTGATGATGAAACAGTTTGATGACCACACAGAGTTAACTTCTCATTAACCTGTCAGGGACCTGCAATCCTTACAAATACAGATATCACAACCAAAACTTTAACTACAAAAATGACTCCAACTACAAAAACGTTGCCTAGAAAGAAAACAATTTAAAAAACCTGAAGGCTGCTGTGATTGCAGTGTGATTACTCTGATTGAGCTAGGCTCTCCTTTTTCTTTGGTAGACTAGAAAATCTATATGGTACTGCATTTGGAGTCTTACTGAATTCACAGAAATTCAGCAAGAACTTCATGAAGAATTGCATCTGTTTATAACAAACATGTTAGTTCATATTTTTCAAGATACCAGAGGTAAGTATTTGTAAGGACATTTAGAATGTTTTCTAAATGTCCTTACAAATAAAAACCCTAAATACAAATACAAACCCTATTAGCTCTCAAATTAGAAGCTAATAACTTCTGTAATAATTCAATACAACTTATTTTACATTCAATAGTATCACTACTTCTCATGGAAATACAGAATTTATAATTTCAATACTGTAAGTCTCTTGTGAATAGCTTGGTATGTCCTTTCCTGTTGTAATATAAATGCTTATTCATGTGGAATAATCCCCCCATAGATGATTACCTTCATATCTGAACTTCCAGAAGATCATTTATCATCACAAATGTTGCAACAGCTGTCCATACAACCCAGCAAAGCAAATTCTCTTGTATTAGTCCCAAAGAAATACCTTGGAGGACTGTTTATTTGGCTTCAGGATCTATATTAGGTCAGTCTTGTTTTTGCAGAGAGAAACATACCTTAAGCTATTACATTACATAAATTATACGAAATAATAAGTAAATAGAAATGCAGAAAACAGAATAAAATATTATGTGAACTGCTCCTCCCTCAAACAGGTCTTGAGTCCAGAAAACCCATATGACATGGATACAACATGAAAGCTTCCATTCTGCATGTAATTAATGGACAACTTAATTACAAATCAAGAATGTCTTGGTTTTTTTCCACAGTACTGTGCCCCACAGCAGTGTTAGTCCTCATACAGAGGCACTGAATGTCCCAGAACTCTGTTCTTATTAAAATGACGTAGGGTGATCTTGGTGGTATTATTAATCCATTCTCTAGAAAATAATGCCCCTGAATGCATCCAAATTCCTTATTTCAGAAGCACAGATCTTTCAAAGGCATATTCAAGGATCTTGATTATGTGTATCACTTGAGCAGGAAATCTGGGAAGTTATGATAGTAAAGGCTTCTGTCAACAAAGAAATTTTAGCTATTTCTGTATAATGACAGCAGTCAGACAGACTTTGGGAAAAAAAAAGCAGTAATTCAAATTCAAAGAAATTTGAATGATTGTGTCAACAGAATTCCAAGCTTTTAGCTTAAATGGGTCTGCATCACAACCCTTTTGGAACTATCCTTTAGTTTGGGCAGCTAGGTTTGTATTTCAGGTTTTAAAATAATCCATACACCCCTTTAAGTAGAAATTATTATAGAGAAGCATTTGATACATTGAATTTCTAGACATGCAGAAGGACTTCAAAGTCTGGTACTAAATGCTCATAGTGAACTTCACATGCAATCAGTGATTCCTCAGTTGGTCTTCCAAACAAATTTATTAAAGGGAGTTGAAGGTTAAAAACAAACAGAAGGTGACAGTTTCACTTCAGCACTTACACATTTGAGAGCTTTCAAGTGTCCTTACATTTACAGCTAACAGGGAATAACAGGAAGTTTTAGGTTTGTTTACTTGGCTTGTACATTTTTGTTCAGCTATAGTAAAGGCCTCTGAAAAAAGACCACTGCAGAAGTAAAAATCATGTCTCTTGAGTTAAATGGCTACACCTAAGCAGTTTTATCTCACAAACCCTCCCTTTCTCACCAGGAATTAAAGCCAGACAAAGGCTGGGAGTTGAATGAATCTCATTCAGCATTTACAGTTTCCACAGGTAAGAATTATCAACATGTTCCTCTCTCTCAGACAGTATTAAAGGAATAATGGAGGAGCTTTGAGACTTCAGGTACCACTCTGAACTGTATACACCCTGAACTCTAATTCCCAAGCAATGGAGAGGGCCACTTTCTCCTGGTAATTGTATGTGTCAAGAGCACACTGCCCATGCTTCCAAAAGTAGACCCAATAAAAGCTTTCAAGGCAGAGTGATCTGTCTCCTGTAAGCAGGATAATGAGTTCATCAGACCTAATGGTGCTGTGAAAAGTAACCAAGTGTCTTCCAGGCTTCCTGTGAAAGTTAGGATGGTGACTTACATAGGAAGCCTTAAATTTGGAAAAAAGCAATTAACCCCTGCAACGGCCCACAAATTTTTTAAACAGAAGTTGAGGTGATGGTTTCTTTTATCAATCAACAGTCTAAGAAGCAGAAGACAGGTAAAAAACCAATCTAAATAAGTTGGACCTGAACTTCGAATTCAATTATCCAACTGTTAATAAACAAATATACTTTACTGAGTTTCTGGAATGAAAAGCAAAGATGGAAACTGATAAAAAGTGATGGATACAGAACTGGAATTATGATGCATGAATCAGTGGGGGACAAAAAAAAAATCAGTGAAAGCTGCACTTTGGAGCACCAGGGAAGTTTTCACTGTAGGTTTCATAGGCTGCACATTGACACTGTGTGTGTTATCTATAAACCACAGCAAAGAGTTGAACACTATGCAGAGATACTCAGATCTAAAAAATCTTTAGCTGAGGTACAACAAATATGACAGCTCTTCACTACATCACTTTACCTGATCTCCACAGCCTAGCACTCTCACTTAGACTTCTTTCCAACAAAGCTATAATTTACCTCCTCTTATTCCTTAGACAGGGAATATAGGGTTAAGAGAGCAAAATTCTAAGTTATAAAAATTCTGAAGAGCAAATTGTCTCATGACATGATGGCCCAGTAAAACATAGGAAAGAGATTTCAAAAAAAAAAAAAAAAACCAGAAGAAAACCTCAAACTTTTCTAAAAAGTGGTGTTCCACAGTGGAGAGAAACACTATAGTATTTCTGCCCTGCCCTCTGGAAAGTAGCATGAGAGGGTCAAGAAGAGTCTTGTGAAAATTAGCTTAAAACAAAAGGCATTCAAAAATAGGTTATAATGTTTTCCTCCCTGCAAGAAGTTCTCTAGGCAATGGTTCCAAATGAAAATCGTTTGATGTAGATTCAAATATAAATACAGAGGTCCTGTGGTTTTTCTTGATTCCTGTAAAAAAGAAATCAAAAAAATCTTTCTTTTTTTCCTGGAATGTGAGTCAGAGAAGACATTGTAAACAGATTTAATCACAATAGCAACTAGTCAGTCTTTTCTGTTATTTTTATATATTAAATTTATTTCTGAAGAATCGTGAAATTTTTCTTTCAGGTAAGCAGAATTTGAAGGATTGCATAGAAGATACTACACTAACTTATGGGGTGAATGAAATAATGCATAAGATGAGCTCCTTTACAGCTAAAATGATGCATTAAACCTATCAATCACTAATTCTAACTTAGTGCAGTTTTAATTCCTTTCATACTCTTATTAATTCTAAACTCTAAATTTAAAGTCGAACAAAAAATTGTGTGTCTTGCATGAACTGAAATGCTTTTTAAAATATAGTTTCTTTCTGAGTCCTGGACTATTTCACTTAAAAGGAAATGTGTACAGGATTTCATCCACAAATAAAAATGCATTTCTTTTGCTATAGTAATGGACATACCATTTATGTTTCTGCAGATTGGTTCCTTCTCAATATTGAGTAAATCACCATGCATGGATCACCAAATTTGGCAGGGTTAAATTCATTTGGTTAGCTGCTATTCATAGCTTATGTAAAAGTAGTCAGTCAGATAACAATTCAAAAAAAAACCAGCAAAGAACATCACAGAACAACCAAAGTTAGTATGACTATCCAACCACTAAACAGGAAAACCAGACCTTGCATTAATTGGTGTATCACTGCAACAAGTTATTGGTGTTTCCCTCTCCCACAGATTTGTCATCTGAGGAAACAATTGTCACACATTAAAGAAATGATACTTGGAACCTTCTTTTAATGCCATCATTATCAAAACCAGTATATTGAGACATTCATATAACTAATTCACCCTCAGTGAAAGACTAGTTTTCCATCTAACAAGTATCTACTTGTGAATTTTTTAATCTAATGAAACTGCGTTGTAGTAATTATTTAATAAAAAACCCCCACATTGTCATCTACAATACTGGGCCTTTTTCGTACCTTCATAATATATGGACATAGAACCATCCTCCTCCCTCAAGACTTGGGGAAAATTATCTTTAGGAGCATTTAGTAAATGTTTCAGCACTTCACTCACCAGCACGGAAAATAAAACACTGGATGGGGCTTTTTAAGAATTCAACACTTCAAATCTGTTCTCTTATTTTAAAAGAAACCTTCTTGACTCACAAAGTTCTACTTTCATTTCTGCCTCTCATGAAGGGATCTAACAGTAGGAAGAAATAACAGAGGTCATGGGAAACATTATTATCTATGTGAAAGGAAGGTGATGTAACAAAAATATGTCATGATTTTGTAATGTTATCAAAATATTCCTATTTCTACATCCTATTCAAAATATTATCCTGAGGAAAAAGGCGACATTATTAAAACAGTAATTACGGTTTTCTGCTCCTCTAAACAAGGCTGTCTACATCTAAAAACATTTTCTTTTATACTGCACCTCTTCTTCAGCACTGCTAAGCCCTGTCTAAGTCAAATGACAAGGAGTGGTAATTGTAACTGGTTTTTTACACTGTCCTCACTATCTGTGGCATCTCAGTGTTTGGCAGCGCAAGGTGGAAAATCTGTCTGGAGAATTCCAACATCTGGTACATATTTCCACTTCCTCAAATTATAACTTATTACTGCATGGTTGAACTGTATCTTTCTGCCAGTTTGAGGTCCAAGTGTCTAAAAAAGCGGCAAAGCTTTTCCAAGAGACAGCTCGGGAATCAGCAAAACATTATTACATGAGAAAAGCTAGAACAATGTAAACATAAAGAAAAATTGCAATAGTGGTAATAAAATAACTAAGGATAGGATTGGACTCAGGGTTCCACTCAGCAGCATACAGTGAGTGCACAAACTGAGGCACATCAGAGGATGAAATTAGGTTTAAAACATTTTGCTGCATACGTACTTCATTGCTTTTATAAATAAAGTAGGAAGATACATAAAGGTATCTAATAACGAAAATACTTTTCTTAGAAACCTTATATAGTAATAGAGACCATTAAAAACCCAACACACTTCAAGCTCCTGGGGATACAGAGATAAGCAACTTTACAAAAATGTGACAATAATAAAAAAGTGTCAATTACTTCTTCTATTTTGTGATCGAATTTATTTCCCAGCCCGGATGAGTTCTCCACAAATTGCTCCATTTATCAGGAAGGAATAAAGGAAATGAGCTCCTAAAATACGACCAATGTAAACAGCAAAATATTCAACAATGAAAGACAGCAAAACAGAGCAAACCCAATTTTTTTTTCAACTACAGCTGACAGAAAAATAACTGAGGAGAAAAATCATTCTATATTACTTAGCTGTTCAGAATATTGACAGGAGTTGAGGGCATTAATTCCTAACAAGTAGTGAAGGTTTGAAGATAACAAGTTATATAAGTAAAAGAGGGAAAGAAAAAAAAGTCACTCTGAAGAGCTACTTTCAAATGCCACTTGACAAATCCAAGGAAGCAAATGTATTTCCAAATAAGATTTTTGGTGGAGATGCTAAAAGTATCCTGGCTGATTTAACAGTGCAAAGAGACTGCAAAATCAAGGTCCAACTAGCATGTGAGAGTGGGCATATTGAAATCAGGTTAGAAAACTGTGGCAAGGGTTTACATTTAAAGAAACATCACCAAACAGTTATGCCTGTTTTCAGATTTTTTCATGGAACGACAGAATCACAGAATGGGTAAAGCTGGAAGGGACCACAGTGGGTGATCTGGTCCCACCTCCCTGCTCAAGCAGGATAAATCCTGAAAAAAATCAGAATTTAGGAAAAACAAGCAAGCAAACAAACAAAAAGCCATTCCAGCACAGGGAAAGCTGATTCTTGCTCTTTTCATTTTGATTCTTTCTATATACATGGAAAACAAGGAGGTATCAGGAATTCAGGAATAAATTTCTCAAATTTGCCATAGGATTTTAATCAATCCTTGTTTTTTGGCTCCTTTTAAATTCTGAGAAAGTGTAACTTCGCTCCTGGCAAAAGAGAAGTAGACATAACTAGAAGAAAGTTGTGAAAAGACACGACTAGATTAATTATGTGAAGGTGAATTACATGAAAATGTAACAGGAAGAACTGTTTGGAAGTACTTGGTTTTGAAGGGAATGAATAAACAAATATTTCTACAGCACCAAATGACAAGATTTCTGGGAATTTAGAGGAAATGCCTGAAGAAGGGGACATGGTAAGTACTCTGAATATTCCAAATCTATCATAGTTGGAATTATTGAACCAGAAAGGTTATGCCCACCGCAGTGTTCGTGTTTTCAGTCTGCAAGTCTTCAGGATTACTACTCTCACTGCAAAAACTTGGCCAATGTCTCCTAAAAATGCAAATATTCACAAGACTCTCAGAATCTAGTTTGCATATGGCTCCTTCAAAATCAGGCATTAAAAAAATTTCACAATTACTACCATCAGATGGGAAAACCACAGAGCCTCTTCTGTTTACAAGAGGAGAAAAACACGATCAAAGTTAATAAAATAAGCATTATTAGAGAAACATGAGGCACGTTTTGAGTAGATATGAAAGCAATGATTTGAAATCAAAGAAAATTTTATCTCCTGTGAAACTAAGCTTCTGATTGAAGTAATTATTCTCCCTTTTCTACTTTCACTGTAAAAGAACAGTACTTCCTACATTCGACATGCTAGGAGTTGTCTGGAGAACCTTTCACAAAAGTTTATGCAAAACACATCAAAACGAATCACCCAAATACTAGAGAGGATAAGATACCAATCACATTCCAGCAGTTTCTGACTATTGTCACACCACTCTTCTGCTTGTCCACAGATTGTTCTTGAAAGCACTGTGAACTTTAAAAGATGAGCTCCAGCCAATGGAACTTTTATTCTGACTGACCTTTCAGCAATTGTTTTCATGTTGAAGATAAACCAGTACTTCTCTGAGTGAGTCTCAAAGAGACAAAATAATTCATGCAACAGATTTTGAACTATTTATCATACAAATGACAGCCAACATCATGATAGAGTGGAAAAAGCATTAAAGACATGGGGGTAACTCTAGTTGTCTTAAATGCTGTTACATCTACAAATGTGAGACATGTTTCACACACATAAAGTCATAATGAAAAATAACTGCTGTAGGTATCTTTTATTTTACCTTAATACACAGATCATTGACTGAATCAAGAAGAATAAAAAAATGTACCTCGCTATAGTCACATTTTAACATCATCTTCTTTAATTGAATAGTAAGAGAAATTTGAGTATTAAAAAAATATATTCAAAAGTTTGTTGATTATGTATTTCAGTATGCATTTTCACACAGCACATGAGCAAAACCAGAAAATCACAGTTGGTGTTTGTTCTCATAAGGCAACATCAAAGGTTTGTGTCTCAGTAAAAGATGAGGATAAAATTTGTGATTTTCCAGATTGTAAAGAACTTACATATATGTTTTCGACTGGCATTTTCTGATATCATCAAATTCTAGAAAAGTAAAACTGATAAGCATAGGTTTCCTAAATATTCAGTAGATGACATGACTGATTTCTGGCACAGAGAAAAAGAGTTCTCTTTGTCCTCTTCATTGATGGAGGACACCACGACACTGGTGGCCCTGAATGTGTCACAATGCCTTGTTTGCTTTTTGAAATGTTGATATCATGGGATCACAGAAGGCTGGCTTGGAAGGGACCTTGGAGGTCATCTGGTTCCAACCCTATCCATGGGCAGGGACACCTTCCACTATCCCAGGTTGCTCTCAGCCCCATCCAGCCTGGCCTGGAACACTTCCAGGGATGTGGAAGCCACAGCTGCTCCGGGAAACCTGTGCCAGGGCCTCACCACCCTCACAGTGAAGAATTTCTTCCTGATATCCAATATAAACCTACTGTCTGCCAGTGTGAAGGCATTCCTGTCACTCCAGGCCCTTGTCAAGAGTCTCTCTCCATCTTTCCTGTCGGTTCCCTTCAGGCACTGGAAGGCCACAATGAAGTCACCCAAAAGCCTTCTCCTCTCCAGGCTGAACAATCCCAATTCCCTCAGCCTTTCCTCCCAGCAGAGCTGCTCCATCCCTCTGATGCCCTTGGTGTCCCTGCTCTGGCCTGGCTCCAGCAGCTCCCTGTCCTTCCTGTGCTGGGCCCAGGACTGGAGGCAGCTCTGCAGGTTGGGTCTCACCTGAGTAGAGGGGCAGAGGAGCAGAATCCCCCTCCTCCCCTGCTCTCCACACCATTTTGGATATGGGAATGTATTTCCTTGGAAAAACCAGCAGCCCTAGGGGCTGTCACCTGGGAAGGAACCACTCCAGTGATCATCATCCAGGATGCCACCTACGGCGAGCCAGTTTCCTGACAAACCTGACACATAATGATGAAATATCAACTGCAGGCATTTTTCCAGCTGGAAACTGGGACAGGACCATGCAATGAGGTCTTTTGCTTCCTTCCCTATCCTGGAAAACACAGCCTTGTACACTGAACGTTATCGGCAGGACAGCGCCTCTCTGGACAGGATTTTAACCTGAATCTCCACCTGATAAAATTAAGTTTCAAAATCAGAAACTTCAATAAACTCTAACAAAAGGTTAAAGACAAACAGAGAAAAACAGCCTTTCCTCCATCCCAAGGACACTTTTGTGAGGGAGGGGCATGAGAATTTAGAGTGGAAACAGGAGTAATTAGAAAGCATAAGAAAGGCGTTATCGTGAGATAATCTTGACTGTGTGGAACTGGAAATAAAACAGCAGAAAATTTATAAGGAATGGCAAACAAGCACAAAAAAACTATGTGGTTTGACAGTTTTACACAGGCTTAAAACTTTGACGGCAAAATACTGCTTGTAAGGCAAGAATATTAGAAGGGAACAAAAAAAGGGAAGCAATTTTTGTGTTTAGTGTATACTTGCACGGTGCAATGACTGCTGCACCAAAAAAATTCTTTACAGTGATAAAAGCACTCATAAATCTCCATGTAAAGGTGGCTATGCATGTACAATCCCATAACACAAAACAGCAATGAAATCTGTGTATAAATATCAGCAGTAATTTCATCAAACTCAACTGTTAGCATGTAACAAAATGATTTGAAGAAAAAGAAGTGTGAAAATAAACATGAAAACATACATTTAGGAATAGATGTGTTCAAAAAGAATAAAAAACATACCATCCATTTTTCAGATCTTTCAACAAAGTTTTATGAGTGAATAAAATCTGCCAGAATAAATTATATTTAATTAAACCTGATAGCTCAACCACAAGCATCCACACTTTTCTATTTGATTAGGCTTCAAAATCCCAGTTTTACATTACAACTAGAGGTGAAAAACCTTGACTGTATTGAATGAGAAATGACTTGGAAGTTAGTGAACAAAATTTACACTTTTTCTGGGATCCAAAGTGGGTGTTAAATGCAGACATGATGTGAACTGGGCACTGTGTTTTGTGGTGACCACTCTCCTGTCCTATGACCAAGAACAGTTCTTTACATTGTTGGGTTCTCCCCAGGTAAATCTGAACCTCTTCAACATTTCTGTCCTTTCCACATTTCTGTCCCATTTTTGGGGTTTTGATGCAAATCTGACTGCTCACAGGTGCAAGTTATTGCTCAGTCTGAAAGAACAATCTCAAAAAAATCTTCCTATGACATTTCTGTATTTCATGAGGTTCATTCAGAAAGTGGTATCAAGTTAGCAAACAATATGTTCATTTCAAAACCAGAAAACAGTTTTTAAAATTCATTTTTACTTGCTCTTAGAAAGAGCTTTATAGCAAGTATTAAATAATTGTAATTCTGTGCAATAACCTCACTCATGATGCAATAAATTTCTCCACATTATGACATCTTTCCTTCATACTATTTACACAGATGTTTATATATTTAACACACATTTGCACTAGGTGTTAATTGATATGGTCAGAACAGTCAAATGGTCATAAAACACTTCTGGAAATGGTGGAGTCCTTCAAGGGGATCTTTGATGTATTTAGGTCTAAGATACTCCACAATAATTTAAAAAAAAATTATCTTTCGTATTTTTTGCAGAATTGTTCCTAACAATACTTAAAAGGTAACTTAGTTGCAATATAAATGACTCCAGGGGGCTATAAACAAATTAACTTCTCAGTTTTTAAACTTCCATGCTCATGATCATTATTATTTTGGTTCAAGACCTGTACTTCAGTCAAACCAAGATCCTATTGATAACAAACCAGGTGGACACTGTTCAGAAACTCATCATTAATTGCTCTGATCTCAAATACTTGCTGTGCAGTTTTCTTTTACTCAAGTCATGCTAAATGAGCCAATTTAAGCCATTAATGTATATATATATGTGTGTGTGTATCTATATATTTTTTTCTGGATATTATAGAACTCCTCATAGCTTTTTATTTTTAGATAAGATTTCTATGAAATAAAAATAGGTGTGAACAACACATGTTTTTGTCTACCATATAAGAACCATCTCAAAAAAATTAGACAAAAATTCATGCAAATCCCACACAATCAAATCCTGCATTTAACTACATAAATTAAAAATAATTAAATGGTTACTCCAAGACCACAGAAAATGGCAGCTGTTAAGAAATAAGTATTAAGTTGCTCTGAGACTTTTTCTCAGGGCTACACTCTCCTTGAATCCATTCTAAGCCGGCTCCAGTGTTACAGAACATTTTTGATCCCAACAGAGGAAGAGTCCTTATTTTTAAATACTTGTGTTTAGTGGTATGCTGAGGAAGCAGTGAGAGATAGATCATTTTCTTTGAGGATCATATGTTAATATTTTTTTTCAAACAGGGAAGAGCTGAAACTAAAAGAAAATCATGGAAATTCTTGCATGTGCACATCCATACCTGAGCATCAAGGAGCTCTTCACACTTGTGAGAATGCTTTTCAATGGTTAATATATACTGCTTTTCAATAGCTGCTTCTTGCTGCTGAACCGTAGATTGTAGCAGTGCCTGCAAAAAAAAGGCACAAAATAGTCAACAAAGATATAACTGGGATGTTTATTGGTAACTACAGATCCACTAAGGCTCATCCACAACCAGAATGTGGACTGCTGTTATAAATTTGGAATGTGCAATGATTAAAGTACCTTTCTATGTAACACTACCTTGTTTTCAGTCAGGACTAACATTTTTTGGATCTCAGATTTCTTATACAGTCTGCCTAAAATACAGCAGCATACAGAAGATAGAGAGGGAGAGTATTTCTGTTAAATATACTCAGTTTAGTGGGACCACACAAGAAGAGGAGCATATGAAAGCTGCTGAGGAGAAAAAAAAATAATAAAAAAAAGCCAGACATATTTCCCTGGCTGACAAAACTCCACATCCTCTCGGCACTGTGTAAGATCCCATGGGCCAAGCATGATCTTCACAACCACAAGTCAAGTAAAAGCAGATGGAAATTCTGAGTAACATAAAACATAAAAGAATGCCCCCCCAGGATGTTCACACTTGAATGTGAAGCAGTGGAAGTCAAAGTGTGGAAAGTCAAAGTACCAAGGCAGTAACAAACAGCTGATGGGAGTAGGAGTTGTGAGTGTGTGAGCATGTGCTTGTGCAAATGCCTGAACTCACACACGCTTGGCTAAGCCCTGCAGAGCCTCCAGCATCTGAATGCAGAAAGAGAAATAAAAAACTTGAAGATACGTGAAGAAACCAAATTATCATCTGGCGAATTACACTCAGGTTTCCTTAAACAATGATAGTAGCTAAACATTTACTTGGCTTACGTGATTTAAGCCTTTTCCCCCAACAGTACAAAGTCTTTATTGCCACTTTCCAAATATTCATCGGGCTATTTATACATAACGTACCAAACTATTCTTAACCAGTAATCAATATACTGAAGTAGTCAAAATGACTGGGTAAGTTAAAACAGACATGACTTTTACAGAAAACAGACCTTTGGCCCAAATGCAGACAACGAAAAAATCCCCATCTTTCAAACAATCTTTATTTTAGAGATATATTTACTTCATGGAACATAACACACACATCAAATAAAGTTTTGAATACTTTTTAAAAAAAATCCAAGAATGTATAAAGAAGATAAAATCTTCTGACAATTTTTGAATTACCTTTCCAAATTTTCCACTAACTGTCCTCTTATGCCAAAATCGCTGTTCTTCAGTAATGCTGTAGCATGGTCGCAGTTCTCAGCACAAGTTCAGCGATTAAAAAGGTTAAAACTTGTGCTTAATCAAAGTGTAAGAAAACATTTATTGGGGTTTGCAGGGGATTCAGCAAACCCTAAGCTTACTTTCAAAAAAGCCAATTTATTTCTAACCAAATCAAATTATTTCATTCATAGAAGTTCGAACACTCAGAAAAACTGAACTCTCAAAGACGTGTAACCTCCGTACACGAATCTTTTTACTCTGCATAAATTAGAATAGCCACATATCACTGGTAAAAATTAAGCCTGGACCTTGGGGGCTGGGTTCTTTTTTGGCCTAAGCTATTGCAGCAAGAAATGTTTCATGAAACTGCTATAAAAAAAATAAAATAATTCTGTTCTTAGGCAACACAGTAACAGAATGGTCACTAGGCTGCCATGGCATTTCTCAGACAGTTTCTTGCTCATGCCAAGGGTTGAGTCACCTTATGCACTTTGCTGTGCAAACTTCACTGGCAACTGTCAAAATCCTATTAAAATGGAATAAAGAACTTTCAGTTTTCAAGGAAATAGTTATTATTCATTGGATGGCATGTAGAGGCTGTTAAATTTTTAAAATTAATTTATTACTACTATTTTTCTTTAGAAAATACATAAAATTCCACATTCAGAAACAAAAGCCTTCCTTTTCTGTCACACACACTATTAACCCAGTTTACATAATACCACAGGGCTGATTGCTATATTTGACTGTTCCACTAGTTGGCCAAGTAAGGAGAAAGAGAGAAAAATCTCCCTACGTAGCACAGTACTACAGGTTTCTCAATGGGAAATACAGCACAGAGGTGTGATACCCATCAAAAGCTCTGGCAAATTTCAAGATAATCAACCACTCAAATTTAATATTTTAAAAAAATTTCATTAACCAATTGGCTCATTTACTAAACTGAAACACACATTTGGCTACTTGATGATCAGTACCTCTAATCTTATAGTTGCAACTACAATGGCACAAGAAGTCTTCTGATTAATTGCTATTCTGGGCAAAAACTCTTATCACTGCTGAAATACCACTTTCTTCCTTAATTAGTTAAGGAGGAGTTATTAGTTATGCTGCTGGGCTGACGTTCCATAAACTTATGGCCAATGATTCAATCTGGCATTCTTGAAACAGTCTCCTTTTAATTGAATCATTTCAAGTAAGGTTACAGCAGAATGTACCTATAGCATCTGTTGCATGAAGTCAAGGGTAAGATTTCAATATGAGTGTTCTTGTTAATTATTTTTTCCTTCTATGAATTCTGCAATGAACTTCCTTGACACTGGTTCGGAAGGGTCATCATAGAATCACAGGATCATAGGATTTTAAGGGTTGGGAGGGACCTTAAAGATCCCTTCCAACTCGCTGCTATAGGCAGGGACACCTTCCATTACACCAGGTGGCCCAGAGCCCCATCTAATTTTGCGTCTTCCCCACTTTCTGATCTATCTATTAACAGCAACAACAACAAAAACTGTCAGAGAATTGATCCTGCTTTTCCTTCAATAACCAAAACTTTGTGGTGGCTTCTGAGAGAATAGAGACTGAAACCCCTTAAGTTCTCTACAGAGTCTTCATTTTAGTTTGATATATGATGCATTATGAAAATCACAGAAAAAATATTATTTTCTCAAACCCTTATAAAAATCTTCACTCATCTAAATGACTGTATAAAACATTCTTAAATTAAACTAGGTAAACTAAGCAAAATAGTCTGAACCCCTGTTTGAGCTCAGATAAAGCTCAAAAAAGATAAACTAACCTTAGCTTTAAGTTTCATACATTGGAATAATTTTAGAAGACCTTGAGCTGAAAGTAAACACAAATATCATAATAAGATCCATGGTTCTTGGGGGGATTCTTAAGGGCATACACATCTATTACATGTTTTAACACTGGTCAGAGAATTTAGTCCTGGAATGGACAGCACACTATCCAGAGAACGGCATTGCTGTGTACAGACCAGGGACTGAAAAACTGCACTGTGCTCAATATGAGAAGAAAAGCTTAAAAACCATAAATGATCACACTTCATCCTATATTTCTACAGTGTGTATGTACTGAGCACCAGAATATCTCTAAAATTTCTCCTTGCACTTAAAAAGGCAAAAGTGCAATAACTATGGTTTTGCCAAAAGTGTAACACAGACGTGCCAGCCTATTTTTAAAACAAACTTACTTGCACAGTCCTAGTGCATAATGTGTTCATTCTACTGGCAGTAGAACCACAGCTGCTTGCCTAGACAGAATTTGTTGTAAGGCCAGAAGCTAGAATTTATGAGAAACCCTCTTGAATTAAATAGCCAAAATACATACTGTTACCCCCAATTCTTCCCAAATTCCCCAAGAGCAACAAATTGCCAAACCCCTTTCTTCCAACTCCCTCTTTTTATTATAGGAAAAAGTTAGTCAGAATAAAGACAACAGGAAAAACAAAGCAAAGGTCATTATCCTCTCCTATGTCTTCTGAAAAAAAAAAAAGCAGTTTTGACCCATGCAAAACACAGGCTTCCCAGATGCATAGCATTGCTTGAAAATGTTAAACCTACTCATACATCAGTATGAAATACAAATCATGTACAATTTGCTGCATTATCTTTTGGAATGTTTCTTTAAAGCACTGTACCAAAAGCCTTAGTTAATCCAAAAAAAATCCTGCTCAAGCATCATCAGCTTGTTTAAGTGGCTAAATGGAAGCCAGTACATCAAACCTCTTCTTTACTTCAAAATTGCTGAGTCAGGATGACCCAAACAAGGCATCTTTTGAAACAAAAGCTACTAATGAGAAGTTACCATATTGCTTCAAACATGTGAACTGTATTAAATACAGCAATAGTACTTGTGAATTTTTATGCTTTATAGCATTAGACAATGATTCATCTAATTCAGCATCCTGTCTCAACCATTTAATTGGTTTAATTGGTTTCCTTAATTTAAGGGTGAAATGCAATTAACCAATTGCTGAATGATAAAACAGAGCAGGGGACACAATGGAAATTCTTTTCTGACCTGTGGGAAAGATATATTTACTTGATAAAATGCAGTATTTGACTAGTTGTGTTTTAATTCAGCTATTAGCTAAGACAGAGATGATACAAATAAAACTATTTAAAAGATTTCTGAAAATCTTTTCAAAAGAATTCAACTTATCCACTTCAGCCCAAAATACTGCACATTTTCATGATTGGGCTATTTCCAGGTGAGCCTGAATTTTTAGTGAAAATGAAATGTGTCCATTTAGGTGCTATGGAATAAGAGGGGTTAAATACAACAAAGAGCTAATGCATTTTTTGCAGTGAAATAAAAAACATAAATAATACAAATATATAAAAATTACATATAATATAGATAATATAAATATTAAAAAGTTTTATGTTCAGTTGCTTGTGCTTGAAACTGTTTTGATCCATACCAGTAAGGATCAACAATTTACAGTTTGTATACTATGCTGAGTTTATTTAGATAGCTCAGTTTTATTGATATGTGAGTGTAAAGGATTTATTTTCCACAAAACAGTGTTCTCACAGACTCCTGCCAGAAACTAAGTGCAAACTCACTCTTTTAATTTTCTATTAACCTTCCTATTTTTATAATATTTGACAGAATTGAATATTGAATGTATTATTCTATAGTCAGAAGCTCATACACAATTCATCCTTGCTAGAAGGGGACAGAGAGCTTCCTTGCAATTTTAAAAATTGCTTTCAAAACATAAAGGCCATTTCATCAATGATAAAAGATTTTTGATAGCCAGATCTCTGAAAGTATGATATGTGATTGCACCTTTCTTTTATTAGAATTCTGTAGAGAGACTTCCATGGTAGCATCACTGCTGTACAGAACCATCCTTATACTGTACAATCCCAAGGAATCTCTTCTTTTCCAGCCATCAGCTCTCCATGAGAAAAAACAATGTTGTTTTATATTCGAGGATCACTTGAATTCTAGTGTGACTTGCACATGAACAAGCATAGAAGTTGGAAGTGAAATACAAGCCCTTGCAAAAATTTTGGATTTGTCCTTTTATTCATGTGTCAGGCCTTTCTGAGCCAGGATGTCAACTTGGGAACTTAATAAGCTAAGCTGATGTTTTAAAGAGCTGAGAACTGGCCACATTTCAGAGCTTTCTCTCACTAGGGATAAACTATGTCTAAAAAAAGATATCCTGATTCTAGATTAACTTCTTTTGTAATGAAATCCTTTAAAATCTCCTTTGTTTATTAGAGGGTAATCTTTCAGTTCAAAGGTGTATTATTGACACAAATATTTTTGAAAGAAAATCTGATGTCCCCCACATATCCCATGCTCTGAAAATCTGTCCTTACATTCTGAAAATCTGAAAAAACCCCACCACCTTACACTGAAACCTGATGGACAAAACTCTTCCTGCAGCAAGGGCTGGGAAGAACTTTGCACCTTGAAGTTCATTTCTATAAAGGGAACACACATCTGATTCATGCAGGCTGTCTTTTAGAACACTATTAATTGCATAAAATAATCTAAGGAAACAAAACCCATCAAATAAATACACCTGCCTGTAACCTCATATTCTTTAAAGCTTACATTAGAGGATATCTTATATGATGAGAAATAAAACAGATTAAAACTATTAACTCATCTATTTACAGGACTGTGACAATTTCTGAACAAAAGCTTGACTAAACAAGCACAGAAGAAATTCTTATGTTGCTTGTGGTAAATATCTTAAGATGTGATGTGATCCCACAAGCATAACTTCCAAGATCTACATTTACTTTTCTTTACCGTGGTTAATTACCAGGGATAAAAGTTTAAAACAACAATGACATGAAAGACAGAAATTAAATAAAATTAGGTAAACATGAGAAGGGGAAACTTGGCCTACACAGAACGCTGAGTTAATTTTTAATTTGCTTTCCTGTGGTTTTTTAATACAAATTTCATGACTGTGTAGTGGATGGTTTATTTGTTATAAGGAAGATTAGAATATGAGATGCTTAACAATGGCCAAGGCTTTTGAGGCTTTGTGCTACAAAGCATCTAATGGTCTCTATTAATGGATTTCCCAACACAGTCAACAAGTCAACATTCCAAAGACAACTGAATTTTATTCTAAGGGCTTTGGTATATCCAGGTCCCTGAAAATAGGTTGTTCAATAATTGTGTAATCTTGTGTAAGCTGCATTTTCAGCACTGCTGCCATTTTAAGAAGGACCAGTCAAGAGCAGGAATTGAGGGAGTTTGTCCTCAAAAACTTAAATACCTGGTGTGCCCATGGGTACCACACTAGTGAAAGATCCATGTGGAGAAATACTGTCCCTTTTACAACAAGCATTGTAAAAAGTCCCCAAAAGACAGGAAAGGGACTAGAAGGAAGTTTAAGCCATTTGGAAGTACAGGAAGGTACATGAACAGCAACAGAGATCTGCTGCAGTACATCTGAAAGGAGTGGAATTAGCTCTGAATGGAAGAAAATTGTGATTTTCTGGTTACCAACTTGGCAGCCTTGTACACAGAAGCCACAAAATGGCAACTCTCTTTTCTTTTGTAAACCAAAAGAAAGGCACGTTCACAAATCCACCAACAATGACACTTATCTGTGCCAGGAATACAGAAAGGATAAGTCAGTCAACTTTCTTCCACTGGTGTTCCACTTCAGGTTTCAGTACCTAAGTGACAGGATTTGGGGTTTGAGACATTCTGGGATTATTTCCTGGGGCTAAGGAAGAACTGCTCGTATTTTTACAAGCTATCCTTAATATGCTTATATTATTACAAGCTATCCTTAACATTAACCAGTGTTGGGCATTATAAGTTGTGCTATGGCTGTGCTTGAAGCAGCATCACAAAACAATAATTGACTGGTTTCAGAGAGGATTAGTCCACACTAGAATTCCAACACTCCTGAATGCAACACAACCTAATTGGGGCCTGAGCAATCCCCTGATTGGAGTAACCTGCATCAGTTCACTTTATTAAATCCCCAGGAATGCAAAATAAACCTGTTTTCATTGCAAACAAGATTCTCCTTCCCATGCCTTTTGAACAACTCTTGTTTAGGTGAATTTCCACACTCAAGGTAATTTGGGGATTAATTAGATAGTACTTACAAAACACCAACTGAAAATGGAAATTACTTGTGCATATAAATAATACGTATTAGAGTAACACAGTCTAAATCCTAAAGAAGACATATTTCAGCACAAAATTAAGTCTGGCTAGCCATGAGTAAATTAAAAGAGTTAATGAATCTCACGATTCTGTCTTTCACTAAAAAGACTAATCAGATTTACTTTACATACCTAAACAAATGCTACAATGCTTATTGGTTACCTAACTAATTGCCACCATATCTTAAAAATAGAATAAATTCCTAGGAACCTAAGCAGTTAAAAAGCCCCAAGAATGTAAGACACTACTTTTATAATTACAAAACCACATTTGATTCATTTACTTAAGAAAAAAAAGAAATCTTAGCCCTGTTCCATATTGAAATATTAACAATGAATTAACATATTAAAAGAATCCATGAGAGAATTTTCTCAAACAAAACTACAGAACAGTTTTTGCCTGCACTGAATTCCCTGATGATTCAGTGTTACTTTTTTATTTCAAGTACATGGCAAAGGTTTACAAGAAAGGTATGAAAGTATAAACAACCAACCAAAACATGCTTGGGTTTTTTAAATCTAGCAATGCTTTTTGATTTTTCTTGCTACCCTGATGAATAAGTCACCTCATTTCTGCAGACAGGGTTGATTGCAGTAATTTACTCAGAGCTTGGCATATCTGATATTATTTCTCATCAGAGTGTTCAACTAACCACACGAGGCAACAGGAAGGCTTGTAGGAGGTATGTTCATGTCATGGTTCCCTGGTATTAAAGACTGACTTTATGTAACTTGAATATAAACAGTCTATGAGAAATAATACACTAAATATAAACATTGTTTAGAAACACAGGGTTCAATTAACTTCCTAATATTTTGTGCCAAATCATTGAAACTGATAAACATAAATCTTATTTTCCAGAAGGCATATCTGATCTACCCAGCTGCAGCTGACTGGTAAAATAGCTTTCAAAAATGATTATGGCACATAAATGTATCCCTTTACCCAACTACACAGGAAGAAATTACTCCTTTAAAGGGCCAATATAACCCATGCAGAGCTCTCCTTCAGCTCACACAAATCAAATAAAATGGTGAAAAATTACACCTTGAAAACATTCAAAACTTTCATTAAATGCTATAAAATTGTTGGATTTCACAATTTGCTTGTATTTTCAGAACTAAAAAGAAGGAAACACAAACCCAGCAATTACCAAAAGCTCACAAGTTTTTCAAAATGTAAGTCCCGACAGGAACAGCCAGATATTTTACACATATCTAGAACAAAACAGAAACTAAAACTGCTGCCATTGAAGATGTTGAATGCCACATTCAAAGGTGCACATTCCAAATAAAATTCCCTTTTGAGAACTTCTAAGGCAAAGGGGTCCTCAAAGAAATAAGGGAAGAGAAGCACAATAATTCTCCCCCAGAAGTGAATTGAGGGAGGCATTGAGAAATGGGACACCACCAGTGGCCATGTTTAATTTTTCTCAGGAATGGAAAATTTTGAAAATCTTCTCTGGACAGGTTCTGAATGAAATTAGACTAAGTCATATTGATGAAGACAGACATATTTCTACAGACAGCCAATTTCAATATTAGCTAGAACACTACTAACAGTTATTAGCAAAATTATTAAAAGGCTTTCTTATTATCATAGAATCATTAATATTGGGAATTATCTCTAAAGTCATCAAGTCCAACCCCTTGCCCGGCACTGCCAAGCCCATCACTAAATCTTCCTGCCCTCCATGCCAGATCATTCTTTGGTTACAAATTACTGCTACCAAACAGTTAAAATTTGAAATTATCCTTCACTAACTACATTGTCGGATTTGTGTTCTCAGCTCACAGTTTCCTACCAGGTCTCAAGTTTCCCTTTTCATTTTCAAAACCAGCCTTCACTTCCATTTCCCATTATCAGTTTTCCTCCTGCCAGATCCGTTTTAAGTCTAATTAGAATTTTTAGCTTTACCTTCTCCTCCTAACTTGATTCAGTTTTATCCTTTGTGTGTTTCTTACTCAATAGTTTCCACAACAGAACAAAAGACACAGACTTATGCTCCATGGCAACATCCAGTTCTTTCATCCTCCTAGCTGAGAGGAACGAGAACAGCATGAAAGAAGAACTACAAATTCAGCTTTATTTCATCCATAACTCCCTCCCTTAGTGCTGTGTAGATAAAAACCTGCTGAACTGCTCTGTGATGCTGCTTTCCTGCAAGTGCAGCTCTGGAGACTGAAGAGGTCCAAAATGTGGATTTGTAATAAACAATCCAACCCAAAGTTTACCACAACTGACTGAGAACTTTGGGTTTGTTCTGGTTTTAAGTTTCCTTACTGAAAGTGGCTAACCAACTTTATCTGAAGTTTTCCAAAGTACAGACTGGGAAAACATGTCATGCAAAATTTCAGACCAAACAATCTAAATTGAAAGCAACAGAAAAGACAGTGAGAGAGGTGGAGCAATCAGCACAAGAAGCACTAATAATTGTGCATGGCAGGGAATCATCCTATTCACTATTACAATAACACCATTTGGAAATTGTGTTAGCTTGGCAACTCATTTACCTTGAATTCTTCAACAATAATAGTTAAGGCTTCATGTCCAGCTTTTCTCATGTCTTCTAATTCCTGCTTATGCTTTTCCTGTTCAAAAATACAGAAAACATTATATACCTGACAAAACAATTTTCATTTGGAGAATAAATAAATAGCAATTACTTTCCTCATTTTTTGTATCTTTCATGAAGAAATGCACACCACTTGATCCTTTAGATATTATATAAATAATGCATGTGAATATATGTGTGTATATATATATATATATATATGCTAAATTCAAGTAGGTCCCAGTATTCAACTTATTTTTATTTCTTATTTTACTTTATAGACCCCAAATAGTTCTAAATGATTCTCCAATTTTTTTTTAGGACTTTTTTAGTATAACTGGGGATGGCAGGACTTCCAAATCACCTTCTTAGTAAATGTTATTTATTTCCTCTACCAATAAAAATGTTGAGATGAAGTAGAATCAGATTGAGTTTCCTCAGAAGTGCACACCTTTCTCCTACTCATTACATGGCTCTTCTTTTATCTTTTGTTTTATTCTTATGACTTCCAGTAAAGTCTTCTTGCAAAAGAAATCTTAATAGATTTTTCAAACAAAGCTGCATTGTTCCATTTTTTATTTTCTGCACAGTTATGTAAAAGAAACCTGAAGAGAAACATTCCAGCATTTTTTTCTTTACCTAATAGATTGCTAAGTCTGCAATGTGAACACCTCATTGGATTCTCACCAGCATTTCCCACTTATAAATGAGCAGCATCACTTTTTCCAATCACCAATTAGTAAGAAAATGAGAAACATTCCCTCTCTCCTTGTTTTTTGCTTCAGGGTGTGTTCTTGTATCAGCTCCTATGGCAGGATGTAGTTGCTTTAAATCATCTTGGATTTAAATTGCTGGATTTTCTTGGTGCAGAAAGCAGAAACACATTAATCACAAATGTTCCTTTGCAATGATCATAGGACAAAACCATACACAACTTACACTATATCATTTTTTGCTTTTTGGGTCATAATAAAGTTGAAATTAATACTATTCTATGCTTCCTAAGACCTGTGTGTTTGGAATAAGCAAAACCCAGTGTCTAACAAAGCATGTAAGACCATTAAAAATTAATTAATCACTCTGGAATTGTATTTAACTAGAGATTTCTGCTCTGTCACTCAATTCCATTCTCCTGAAAGAGTCATCTTAGCAAAAAGTAGGAAACTACAGCTACACAATGCTCTTACTTCTGCCCCAAATATTATGAGACATTTGGATTTTCTTTAATAAAACTGAGGTCTTTTGTGAAGCCCAGAAAGAAGAACTGCTAAGTAGAAGAAGCATTGAGGATGGAAATATTTTGCTGTGTACATTAAATACGACATCAGACAACAACACACAACATGTGGGTACATCATTTTAATCCCACTGTAATGCAACCATGTATCACTGACCACAGAAATGATTCCAACTCTGCTATTATACAGGTTAAAACCCCCAAATGTTTTCACTGAGGAAGTAAGATATCCCACACTGGTAGAAAGCACAGTGCCTCTCACTCGCATTACCAGGCAAAGCAAAACAGAGCAAAAAAAAAAGCCAATTATCCTCTTACAATAAATTCCTCAAGTTTTTCAGAACCAGTGACTTGTTCAAGGTCATGTCCTAAATGTGAACTGGTAGCACAAGTTGAAGCATCGACATCAAGGCATTCCTGTAACACCTGTAAGGAGTATTCTATTCCTGTAGGAAATGTCCAAGGCAGTTGTCTCAGTTGCTGCTGGCTGCCTGTCTCCTGTACGGCTGTGGTACCTTCAGAGTCTGAGCCAGATCTCAGAAAGTAATGCACTCTCTTCCCTCCTCATTCCTGTACTCATGCAAGAATGCACACCATAGCTCCCTGCAGGTAACTGAAGTAGAAGACAAATTTCAAATTCATCTTAGCAGCTTTGCTTTACACAATGACATCATTAAAACTCTTCATAGCAGACTCCACTGCACTGAGATTTTTGTCTCCATAAAATCAACTCTTCTTTATTTATTTTATCATTTTAAAAAATTACAAATAACATTTATCATCATAATGATTCTGTTAGGAAACTGGTAAGTTCTTATTTGAAGATATAAATATTTCCTTCAATTCACCCAAGTACAGAGAAAAAATAGTAATACTGAATGCAATGGAACTAAATCAAGGAGAAATTGAGGTCAACATGATGAGAATCAGTCCATAATGGCTAATTAATATACACACTAGAGTGTGCTATTGTGTATAAAATAGAGATTGGTCACTATTTCTGTTCATGTGAAATAAGAATGTGAGCTCTACAGAACTAAGACATGGAAATATCTCCAGGTCTCTAGCAAAGCAAGTATTTTCACTTTGGTCCTATCATCAACATCCTGGTGAAAGATACAGCTAAGAACCTAAAGATAAGGAAAAAAATATAGGGAGGAGAGAAAGATTTCAGATATCCCAACATAACCAAAACGCCCACATTATGCACAACCTTAAGCTCACCACAGGAAGCAAGGAGACACTGTGATTTATTTTATACAAGTAAATATCATTTGTACCTGGAGCATAACAATGGAAGACTTTGAGGTGAATAATGAAGTGAAGTAGCAAACAAACTTTCACAAGCAACTGCCTAACATCGTGGTGGTGAGGACATTTCCTGCTGAGTTCGAAATGAGTTGAGCCAGAGTTGAGTGAGTGTGAACAGAGCAGCCTGCTGGGAATATTATGACTGATTAAATGTGAAAAACTATGCAAAGGAAATAGTATGGAAGAGCCTGTACATGCCCCAAACTGAAACATAATTACAGTTCCCACACCAATCTCCGAGTATTTGCAGTGTATAACAAGGATCTCTCTACCCTGTCACATTTCAGACATTAATATTTTGTGAAGAACAATTATAGTTTATATCTGCTCTTTTTTTTTCCCCTACAGGATGTGCATACAGAGACCTTCCACTGAAAAGGACATTAAACAATAAAAAGAAGTGCTAAAGCTGAAGTGTTGTTAGTATGAATGCGCATTTTGCTACCAAAACTGCATGATATGGTAAATAGCACCTAGCTTGGCTCAGGAAGCCTTCTTTGGCTGCCTTGAGGTTTTTAAAATATTACACAGATAGTTACTTCTTTGGCATGAAGCTACAAATGTGCCAGGGCAACTTCTGTCCTGGATACTCTCCTACTTCCCCATATAATCTAAATGGTGGGACAGGATAGCAAGAGGAAGCAAGGAAGGAGTGAACAGGAGAACAATGTCAGGGAAGCTGACAAGAGAATATTTCCATTAAACAACACAGTAGGCATGAAAGGAATTTTGAGCTTTATTAGGATATTTTCATGTCTCTTATCTCAAAAGCATCAGTCTTCAGGTCAAATAAATTCCACCATTGTCTATAAAGAACAAAATATTAATTTGGAAAGGGTTGCCAGCTGTCATCAATGGCTACTGATACTGAAGCCAGTTATAAAACCCAGCACAACTTTACATAAGTGGATATATTTAAAAATATATCAGTATTTATGTAGTTCTTTACTGCAGTACACTTCATGGTACATATAGATATGCATGAAAAAACTACACTAGGAGAGTTTTCCTTCTTTCTATAGATAGGAGACTGACCTGCACATTGCAAGGGTCTGCAAAAAGGACAGCTTAGGGAAAGAGGATCATGTTGGGAAATACTTAAGCAAGCTGGACATAATTAAGTCCATGATGCCTGACAGGATGAACCCACAAGTGCTGAGGGAGTTGGCAGATGTAATTGTGAGGCTCTGCTCAATACCTGTGGGCTGATCACCATGACCCAGAGAAGTGTCTGAGAACTGGAGGCAGTAAATGTCATCCTGCCTTCAAGAAACGACAAGAAGCCAGAATGAGCTGCAGGCTAGGCAGTCCCAACTCAGTACCTGGGAAGGTAATTGTGCTGTTTTTTCCTGGGACAGAGTGAAGTTTTTCACAGTAGGGGGCTCTGTTTTGGATTAGTGCTGGAAAATGTATTGGTAACTCATGGGTATTTTAGTTACCGCTAGCTTTTGACACTTCTCTAAAATGCCCATGGAGAAACAGCCTAAGTGTGGTCAGGAGAAGCTGAAATTGAGGTGGATTGAAAATTGGCTGGATGCCCAAAAGGTGGCAGTGTGTCCCAGTGGACAAGAAGCTGAACATGAGGCCAACAATCCTGGACTGCAGTAGGCTAAATATTGCCCCCAGGTCACGAGAGGTGATCCTACCCCTCCAACTCAGCACTGGTAGGGCCATTCCTGGAGTACTGTGTCCATTTCTGGGCTCCTCAGGAGAAAAGAACACATGGACATACTGGGGAGAGACCAACAAAGGGACACAAAGATGATGATGGGTCTGGATCATCCTTCATATAAAGAGAGACTGGGAGAGCTGGGACTGTTGAGTCTGGAGAAGAGAAGGCTCAGGGGGATCTTATCAATGCATATAAATACCTGAAGGGATGATACAAAAAGAACAGAGCCAGGTTCTGGAATGGGCTGCCCAGTGGGCTGGTGGGATCATTGTCCCTGGAGGGGTTTGAAGAAAGACTGGATGGGCACTCAGTTGAGTTGATAAGGTGGTGTTAGGTCATAGGCTGGACTTGATGATCTCCAAGGTCTTTGCCAGCCTAGTTGATTCTGTAATTGTTTTTACCAAGTCCTAATACAATAGATATTAATCCTGAGACTAGGTTTTTCTCAAAACTTTTCCACAGAAAGTACTAAAAAAGATCATACAAAGCAAACAGTGGAGTGCTGCATATTTATCACACGTGAGCCCTTCCAAAGGACCCATTGCACACAGTTCACTACATACACATGTTGTTTTCCAATATTTATTCTGGATACAATCTTTTATTACCAGTTTCAAACATATGAAACGTCAAACGTCAAAACTAATAGTAACCAAACCTACAATTTATATCAACAAAACTTTAACTAGGGATACCTTATGTGCCAAAAATTGGTAACATTTCCATCTGCAGCCCTGTTAACCTTTGAGAAGTAATCAACATATGCTTTAGAAATAAAACTAATTGAAAGAATGTATATTGAATTTTCATAGCGTTGTGCTATTCGTAACACATAATGATGTTCACAGCACATTCCTAGAGGATACCTAAGCACGCAGGAATAAATTTCACCTAAGCATGAATAAAAACTTTCCAAGATTTACTTCTGGAAGATACAAAAAAAAAGAACTCATAGCATCATTATATGCAAATACTCTATTAATTTTATGTGAAGCTGTAAGACTAACATATCTTTGAATTTTTTCCAATGTAATAAAAAACCTAATTGTTTTCTTCCTTGTTTTTGAAGCATAGAAAATAAGTTTCATTATAACATAAACAATCATAGTTAGCACAAAATCAACAGAAAGAAAAATTACATCTTTACATTTGAATCTCCTTTTCATTTTAGGAACTATTTTCTTTGGCTGCCTCTTTAATTAAAACTCTGGGAGCAAACAATGGTCATGCACTTATCTCTTCTTTCAATCCTAACTCCTTTTCTGATATGTAAATATATTATGGAACACTAAAAACATTCCAAAGCAGACATACTGTATGAAAACTAGCTGATCAACAGCTATTCTCCCATCAGAGTACAAGCAAAGCATCTTCAACACAAATTGTTGCCATGCTCATTCTGGGCTAAAAACGCATTTTTGTTTGCTGGTTTCCTGAAGAAAAGTGATGATGTACAAGTTGAACAAAACTCAGAGAATTCACTGGACAACCAGAGACACAAGTATCCATCTTTGCATCAAGTTGCTGTATTTGTTTCATAAAAAACTGATGATAATTTAGATCAGAAAATAAAATAATCAATAACCAGCTTGGGAAACTGAGCATCAAATCAAAGAGTTTGGGATAAAGTAAATACCAAGAAAAACAAGCACTGAAGAAGATGAAAATATAGCCTTTTAAATTCTTTCTTAGCTGGAGATCTGCATGAAAAGCTTCTCTTGACCTTGTTGTTTCAGAGAAAAGAGGGATATGAAATGAAATCAAAAGCTCATCAATTAGACCATATTGTACAAACCAGAACGTAAACATCATCTGCAACTGAACTCCAAACATTTCTCTCCATCAGAGAACAGCTATCAAGCTGTAAAATTAAAGATTACCTTGTTGGTTATTTGTTTTGCTTACTGAAAAAGTCATAAATAGTCTAAGCATGAAGGGGGAAAAAACATCCAAGGAGATAGAAGTTACACCTTTGCCAGAGAAAACAAAGAAGTATATAAAGAAAACAGGAGAAATAACTAGAGCTCATTTATTTTAAGATACTGCTATGGATTCTGCAAGAAAGGAATTTTTGCCTAACCTCAGAAAAATTCCAGCTGGAAGGAATCATCTCCCACAGTCCAGAAAAAGGCACCCAAATCACAGATACACAGATTTTATAAGAAGTCCTTCTCACTTCCAGTGTATCTTAGGGAACAAGTATTGCAGCTCCACATTCTGAACTCTATTTTGCTTCCTGTAAAACCTCACACTGAACATGGATAGGTTTCATAGTACAAGCTCCTATTCTAGCATGGCAGATACAGTGAAAACCGCCAAAAATGTTATATTCCATACAACAATTATTTAAGTTTACAGTAACTGATATTTTGACTAGTTTACAATTTCAAATACTGCATTAATCAGATTTTTGGTTCAGGAATTCCTGACCCTGCCCTTAAGTGGCAATGAGGTAGGCCAGATTGGAGTAAAATATTCCAAATCATTCAGCCTGGGGAATATCCCCTGGACTGGAGTTAAGTGACTGGGAGTAGACTATTTATTTTTCTCAGTTTATGACCAAAGTATTAAATCACAAAATCACACAATCATTCAGGTTGGAAGGAACCTCTGGAGGTCATCTAGCTTAACCTCCTGCTGAAAGCAAGATCAACACTGAATTTAAACCAGATTGTTCAGATCCTTGTCCAGTGAGATCTTGAAAAACTCTGAAGATGGGGATTTCACAACCTCACTGGCTAAGACATCCCAATGCTTATCTTCATCATAAAATAAATTTATTATATCAAGTTGCAACTTCCCATGTTTCACTCTATCACCATTTCCTGCTGCACACCTCTGCAGAACCTCCCTGGTTCCATTTTTCTGACAACTTTGTAGGTATTGGCCATCTGCTATTAGGTTTCCTCTAAGCTTTCTCTTCTCCAGACTGCGTCAGTGTACACTGCAATCCTCTCATCCAAAATCTAGGAGTTTCACCACAGAAGGCAATCAGATCGGCCAGGCATAATTTGTCTTTCTGTAAATCCATGTTGGCCGTTTCCAATCACCTTGTTCATGTGTCCAGGAATGGCTGCCAAGAGCACCTATGCCATGATATTCCCAAAGACCAAGAGGCTGGCGTGCCTGGATCCATCCATCCATCATCCTTCTTGTCTCTTTCCAATAATCAGTGGCTCCCCCAGTCTCTGAGTTATGCAGAGCTCTCTCACAGCGACAGCCAACTCTCATCACTCCTGTGCTCCATGGCCTGAAGCTGCTCATTTTCAAAGCTGCACCTCTTCTCTCCCATTCCTTTTTGCTGAGCTGGTGAAGCCCTGGCTCTGCTTGCCTCCCAGACACCGTGCATTTGTATGTGCACGTTTGGCATGGGTGCCCAAAATCAAGTCAATTGTTGTGCTGGTTGATGCAGGAGAGCCTGCTTTGGGTTATTTCTTTCACCATCTCCCACCTCTGAGGTGACTAAACCCCCACTTCTTACAAACAGCTGCTAAACTCACACGTGGGAGGAGAAAGAAAGTCTTGCTTTGCTCTTTTACAAGCAACACATAAGATGGACAAATCAAGACGACAGTATTTAATTCTCAAAAATGTGTTTAAGCCCTTGGGCTTGATTAGCAAAGATGATGATGATGACATCCTGACATTATCAAATTGCCTGACATCAATGCAGTTCCTATTCTACAGTATTTGTAACAAACAAAGAAACAAACAACACCCCAAACTCCCCCACAAAACCCCCTTATACTTTGGAGCCTTGATATAAACCTGAGAATCTAAAGAGCAATCCCAGGTGAAAACGATAAGATACATTTATTAATGTCTCTATTTTAATTACTGTGAAACACTGATGGTACTAAACTAACAGCAAAACTAGTTACTCCAGAGGAGAAATGTTATCTTTGAGGATGTGGGATAGGTGGAAAATCTAATCAGTCTCTTAAAAAAAGAGATAAATTTAACCTAATCTCCTCCTCAAAGCAAAGCAGTCTCACTAAATCACAAAAACCAAAGTCAAAATCTTTTCTTTCTTTTCTAAGTTAAGCCAGAAAACATCAGATTCAACATTTGGAAAGAGTCAACAATGATTGATGCCACCTTAAGTTACTCAGAAGTAACTAAAAGCTATGTTGGGTTCTAATTGGTTTTTTTTGTTGTTGTTTTTTAGGGGGTTTGGGGTTTTTTTGTTTGATTTTTAATTAAACTGTGATTTGAAAAGCACAGACCTATGAAAATTTAAAAATTAGAGATCATTAAGCTATGTCAACTAGTCTATTACTAAAATGTATCACAACTGACCACAAAAAGTAAATGGATTCATGCAGAAAACTATTCAGAATTCTAAAGATACAGTGAAAATAACAAAAATAGACATATATCTGTGCTTTTCAAAATATAGTCTAAGAGTAATACAACTCAAGATTTTTGACACTTTCATACACTCCATTTACTTCATCTTGATGATATTAACACTTAAACAAAATTGAAAGAAATATTCTTTGATAAATGCAGAATTATGAGGCAGGGATTGACTTTCCTATTACTGTATCTGACACTCATTCACTCTCCATGCATTTTCCTTGTTGCCTCTTGTTTCTAGAACACCCTCACTTTCTTCCACCCCTCAGTCTGTCTTTCCCTCCAACGATGCTAAAACCACGATTCTCATATTTGAATTTTTTATTTTGAACAACAGTAGTTCCACAGCTCCCTCTTTAATCTATTCAATATGCTGCAGTTAAAAACAAAAAAGGCAATCTCCCCCTTTCCTCCCTAAGAAAACCCCAAAACCAAAAAACCCCACCAAATGTCCCACAGCAGCCAAAACTTTCCCTCCCCTGTAAGAACCCTTTTGTTGCTGAAAGAGTGAGAGGGAGAAGCAGAGGGATCCTGATTTGGACACAAATATTGTTTCCTCTAACTCTACAAACCCAGACCATACAAATGCTGCCCCCTTCGAAGTCCCTCAGTTCCTTTCTCCAAACCAGTTGGCAAGGAGGCAAAACCAAGCTCACTCTTCCTTTGTTGTATGTGAGAAATTAAAATGTAAATACATTTTTAAAAGGCTGTAGCATTAGGACTGAATTTGACAGAAAGCTTGAGCTGTGTTTTAGCTTGGTTTGAAACTTCTTGGTATTTTACACTACGTCAGACCTCCCACAAATTGGCTTACCCAGATGAGAAAAATCATGATTAAGACACGTTCTTGTTTCTGAGCAGCTCCCCTCTTCAGAGGGGCACAAACATT
This sequence comes from Acrocephalus scirpaceus scirpaceus, assembly GCA_910950805.1. Lineage (NCBI taxonomy): Eukaryota > Metazoa > Chordata > Aves > Passeriformes > Sylviidae > Acrocephalus > Acrocephalus scirpaceus. Next base: position 65,003,616 of record OU383777.1, read on the forward strand.
GCTTACAGTAAGGCTCTTGGCTGAAAGTGTTTGCAAAAAGGGAAAGCAAATCCTGCTGGAATACAGCCTTCTCAACTGGATGTATGCAGATTTATTAAGCATATGTAAAGGTATTTAAAGGACTGGAGGCCACATTTAGAAATGTAAAGTAGTGCAGCACCAGTTGAAAATACAAAATATCATAAAAATGAATAAAAATCTTATTCTTCCTTAAAAAATACTACTGGATTTCTGCTGTGCAATGGAAAATTCATCAGCTATGTCATTGATTGATACAGGATGAGATAATTTAATTGGTGGTGACAGAATGGGACTGTGCTGAAAGTTGATAAAATATTGTCACACGAGTTGCAACACACCTCAAAGAGCTGCTATTTTTATTTAACAAATAACCATTTCTCAAAAGAATGTGAAAGTAAAGACAGACAAATTTGATGTAAGCAGGAGTGCAAGTGCCACTAGACCCCCATTCATGAGAGAACTCTCTAATGAAAATATTCAAAATATGAGATATCTTTAGACTATTCCTGTAGGCTTTGTTAGCTAAAACATCCCCTTTCTTCCTGCATGGGAGATGCCCACTGCATTTTTGGCTGAATTCCACAAAGCCCTGAAAAGTTTTCCTCAGTTGACAACGGTCACCACATTTATAGAAAACAACAGCATAGGATATCTAAGTCAAATCTATCTTAAAACAACACCACTGAATGTGTTAAATGCAGATTTATTATGCATGGAATGTGTCTTTATAAGCAGTGAGTCCAAGGCCCAGGGGCTCAAGGAACTCCCCAGCAGCCCAACTGAGCGCAGCTGTTTTCCCACTGGGCATTCTGTGCAGGTAATGGAACTCCCAAGGGGCAGGGATGTAATCACACCCCATATGAAACCCTGGAATTGTTCCCTCTACTGGCCTTTCTCAGGGTTTTTTGTTTCTTTGTTTTATTTCCTCTTTTAAACAAAGTATTTTGCAGAAGTATTTCACAAAGTATTTTCACAAAAGCAGACATCACACATTGTCTGGAAGTAGGTTTTAGCTCAAAAAGATGGAAATTGATATCCTTTTCTGCTTATCGCTAACAAGAAGGCTCTTCAAGCATAAAAGTACCTTTCCAGTTATAAAGTTTGAATATAAAGGAGCTTCAGAACATTTTCCATTCTATGCTGCTTATGAGCTCAAGCTGTATTTCCCTTCTGAGCTTTCCTGAAGTTATCAGGAATTATTGCAAATTCTCTGCCTAGCAGGTCAATGGAAATTTGCTTTTCAATGACACACTCACTCCTTACTCATCTCAAAAGTCTGACAAACTCAGCCCTTTGAAAGCCTAGCACAGAAACTTTACATTCTCCCTACATAAACAAGAAGTACATTAAGCACAGAATTACTGCCTGAAATTATTCTTAAAATATAAAAAATATTGTAATAATTGAAGAAATTCAGAATTTCTCTTAGTCCTTTATCGCAATGCCTTAGATTATTTTTTAAGCATTATTCAGACCTTCATTTTCATAATTTCATTTTGCCATTATGATACTCACTTCTGGAAATTAATGTTGATCATCCTAACCAATTATTTGCCTGGGAATGCTTTAATTTGCAATGCATATCCAAAAGCAGAACACTCCATGTGTTTATCAATACAGTCAAGTAATAGGTTTATTTTTAAGGAATTGCACAGAACTGGGAAAATCTGTTTTATTTCAATATCCTCCAGGTTTAAGAACAGATGTTCTAGTTTTCATTAGTATCAGCTTTCTTTCAGTGATAAAACTTTCGCCAAGAATAGTAAAAAAGTTCTCAGTAGTTTAAGTACATGATTATTTTAAATGTCACATGCTCTTCTGGACCTTTTAAGCCTTTAATGAGGAAAAAACCTTATACAAATCTCAGCAGCAAAATGTTATTTATTTATTTAAGAGCAGCAACAGTAAAGTAACCAATACTTTATCTCTGGAACTGCTTTCTCAATATCAGGAGTTATACTGAAGTGACCTGTGACACACCTTTGCAGTAGTTCAAAATATTTGTTGACACTTTGCCTACATATTAACATTTTGGCAGTTCACTCAAGTAAAAAAAAGTAAAGGCATAATTAATAAGGAGGTTTCCAAGGTAACTGAGAAGGGATGAATAAATTCAACTTTGATATGTAAATCACAAGAGTTTCTTGGCTATGTAAAAACTTCCAGGGTGTGAATTAGTTAGATTAGGATACATTTATATAAATAAATTTGCTTAATACTTGGGAAATTATACATTTCAGATGGGTTTAGAAACACAAGTAAACTGTGTTTCAACACCAAGTGTATACTATATATAAATAAAATTTGATACAGATTGAAAAAGTAAATTTAAGGTATAGCAGGTTAATTAAGCAATAAAAGTTTCAGTAATGTATTAAGCTGCATTCTGCAGTCATTCATAGCTTATTAATGAATTATAAACCAAATAAGATGATTTAACAGGTAAAGGGCAATAAAGGGAAAATCCTTCAAATTTCTCCCCAAAACATCATCCTGATTTTTTGCCGTGCATCTTATGCCTCCATGTGTATAAACAGGAAGTACAAATTCTTTTAAAAGTATTGACTATTTTTGGCTACTATTGGCTAAGATTTACTCTTTTGCTGGTGAGTAATGCTCAGGTACTCACAATAATTGCCCTGTCTCAGATGCCTTACACACAACACAAACAGGACTGGAGTGGACCCAGAGATGTGGAGATGCTTTGGCACCGTTCCCCATATTTTTTAAGGAGATGCATGCCAAGTCACAGATAACTGTCCCACAAGCATTGCAATATTTCCCTTTAACTGTTAAATCATCTTGCCTGGTTCACAGTTCATTAATAAACTATGAATGGCTGCAGATTGCTGAAAATTTTTCCTGCTCATTAACCTGCTACACCCTTAAACTTATTTTTTCAATCTCTATTAAATTTTATTTATGTAACAGATAATTGGCCTGAAGTATTGTCTTAGCAATACAGTTACCTAAGTTCCTTTCTACACATGTGTCTTTTCAGATAAATTTTGCACATTTTCATTAACCCCTCAGAAATACTACTACAAGATACTACTCCTACAAAAGCTAGAAAAACCTGAATGTGAAAATCTTGATGAGACACGACTGGTGGTAAAGAACTCTAAACAATCAGTGCTAAATATATCTGGGCATTTCACAACCTTCTTAAGTAGAATTTCCACATTAAGTAGGAGAAAAAGTAAAAGATTAATCCCTCTCTATGCACTTGCAGTGAATGTGCAAATGAAGATGCGCGGTAGCTGTGACCAACTTTTAAGACACTGAGCATAAATCAGTAAATGCACTCAAATAAATCCAGGATGCACTGGCATAAAACAGATCAGGACACGTACAAAGCAGTCAGGACACAAAACTCACTTTAAAAATCCCTGTTTTGAAAGTACCTACTTGCACACTAAGAAAATGAAGGTTAATCACAATTTTTTTGAATACTTTTAAAGTCAGGGAGGCGAAGGAGGCACATAAGTGTAAAAAAGTAAATGTTTGGCATGCTCTATGACTGTAACTGAGTTTCAGATTATAAGGCAAGTCAGGCATCTCAAAGTTGTTAAATAACAGCACAACAGCATAAGAGAGGTATATTTTAAAAACAAAATTAGAATTCTTAGTATTACATCCACTCCTCTAATTAATAATTCTGAAACAAGACAACAAAACAATTAGTAAAAGAATTGAAGTTTAAAAGGCAAACATAAGGCAAAAGAGCAGTATCTTTCCAGAATAGAAATAAAAAGCTATTTTTCCTCATGGATGGAAAAATAATTTAGATGAAAGAAGACATCAAAACTGAGGGGGGGGGGGGGGCAGGGTAGGGGGGAAACAGGCCAAAATGTAAACAGCTCTGAAATTATTAATAAATAAAGACATTGAATAAAAATGAGTGTCTGAAAGAAGAGTACAGAGAGTAACATTTAAAAAAATTAAAGGTGAATAAATAAACGTGAGGTATCTGGCACTCACTTGAAAAAGAGGTGGGCAAGGGATTGTTGCCATATCCATAAATACCTTTAGCAGTTCAGCAAGAAGATGCACTGCTATCTGTTAAAGTGTCTTTTCTGAAATTCCCCCTTTTTCCATATTCCATAATTTTAAACCCTGCTGTGACCCGTGAAATTTCCTGGAATCTCATTTATAAATTTGTTTGCAGGTACAGTACATAAACTTTTTTTTCACACCTATTTTTTTTTTTTGTTATTAACATTCTGTCTCCTCTATGTCTGCACCTAAAACCAACCTAAATATTTTCTTAGAAGATGGTGTTTAACAGGATGTAAGTCATATATTAGTTTTGTAAGAAAACATACATTTTCTAGTACTCCAGCCATAAAAACCACCTACCTCCAAGACCTGTTTCCAGCCTCCTGCAGGACACCTTTTCCAGGATCATAAATGCACTCTCCTGGAAGGAAAGGCCAGGAAGGCGATGACAGGGTGTCGCCTCGTGTGTGAGGGAGGAGCTGGAATGTGTGCAGCTCTGTTTTGGGGTAGGGGATCCATGAAGGATTTGGGGGTCAGGATTAGCAGGCAGGCCAGCAAAGTGGGAATTGCTGTGCCAGACAGTCTCCAGAGGGGTGAGGCAGGTGAGACCTTCTCAAGACAACAGGAGAGAGCCTCATGCGTTCAATGTTTCCAGCCCCAGGATCTGCCAGTGGGACAAGGCAGTGATCCAGGAGACTCCTGGGGCACGTGGATAACAACCCCCAGAACACAGGCAGCTGAGGAACAATCCACGAGGCACTCTGTTGGACCTGAGCCTTAAAAACATGGATGGACTCTCTGAAGATGCAAAGAGCTGCCCTGAGTGCAGTCACCATGAGATGGTGAGTTGAGAAGGGCAAAACCAAGGATCACAACATTGGACTTGATGGACAAGGCTTTGGCTCTTTGGGATCTGCCTGGGACATGGGACACAACCCTGGAGAGAAGGCTCCAAAAGAGCTGGTTCCTGCTCAGGGATTATCTCCTCCAAATTCAAGAGTGGTCCATAGGGACAAGCAGGAAGTCAAGCACAGGCAGCAGGAGGCCTGCATGGATGAACATCACTAAACTCTGACATAAAAGGGAAGTGGAAGCACTGACTACAAAACCAAGGAGACAGACACAACCAAATATGTATCCTGGTTTATATGAATTTGTGTGATATATGGGTCTAATATATAAAAACCTCCAGAACAACAGGCAATATTAATCAAAGTAAAAAGAAAGTCATCCCTCAGAGTTAAGAGGGAACAAACTGGCCCAAAATCTCAGGTTTACCATTTCCTACCTTTACATAACTGCATTTAAAGACTTTTCCTCATAATTTGAAGCTGTATAATTTAAATGTGACATTTTTACAGGTACTCAAATGAAAAATTCCCCAAAACATCAACAGCTAAGGAAATACATAAATGAAACAACATTTAACACCAGCAATGACTGAACTTAGGTTATTGTTACCTTTAATCCCAGCTAGGTGTTACTGCATGAGCTAGTGAACCTCCTTTGATCATTCTGCACTGTTCTGTGAATGTTTTCCTCAGGATAATCTTCCTCTCCTGCCTTTCTGAAACACCACTCAAACAAGGAGCCTATCTGACCCACTTTCTTACACATAAAAATGTTATGTAAAGTGAATTAAGACTACCAACCAATTCATTTCCAATCATGATTCTTTGCAATAACAGTAATATTGCTATCTAAAATAAACATTTTAAAGTCCCTTTTTAAATAAAAAAAAAATTAAGATGTTCCCTAAAGTAAGGTGGAACAGAAACAATGGTTTCCAAAAGGAAAAAAAATGTTGGTGTTTTCATAACAACTACAGATTTGTTAAGCTGGAAGACCAGAAGTCCGCTGTCAAAAGATAAAAAAGAAGTTTATTTCAAAAAGAAGGGTCACACCACAGCAACTATACTGTTCTTTAGAAAAACAGCCTGCTTAACTTCCAGAAATGGATGATGATCGGAAAAAATGTGTATAACCGCAACTCGAATTTTCCAGTGGCAATGCAGCACTTCTTCAAATGTGACTGTGCGGTAAATCAAACAAATAGCAGAGAAAAGTAGGATCCAGCTCTTAGTGAATCACCAAAACCAGTTGTCTGTAGACAGACCAAACATCAGGGGCGTTATCAGCTAAACAATCTATCCAAAGAATTAAGTTCCTGCTCAGAGCAGTTGAAACCAGGCCCTGCTTTCCCTTCTCAGAGTAAGTCTTCCCTCACTGACTTGCAAACAGGAGAACATCACCTACTGAACAGGAGTGTTAATTTTGCTATTGATGGTTTTCACTGTATTACAAACTGGACTTTGGTAGTTTTAAAATGCAGCCTTTCCTTATTTCTATTACATATTGTGGCTACAACAAAATTTTAGAGTTCTAGGATTAAGTGACCACTAAATCTGAATTATCTTTAAAACCTTGTATGATTTACTAGCCCTAAATGACTTAAAAATATGTAGCAACTCACACTTAAGGAAGAGCTGAAATGTTTAAAGTTGAGATGAACACATATACTCTGATCAAAAAAAGGGAAAAATATAAAACTGACATACCAACCAAGAAAATATAAAGATCAGACATACCTTTGCACCTGTTTCTCTCCTGTCTAAACTAAGCAAGGAATTATAAGGCTAAGTTTGCAATTTTATGGTTGTAACACTGCACACAAGTCAAAACCCCTAAATTTACAATTCCAACCACAATTTTAATTCAGTTCAAATTTGCAAGTAAAGAAGTTAGAAATATGCTATGTTATTCTGCCTCTTAAATAGTACAAACACTAAAGCAGTAATGTGGGAATCATAACTCTGATTTTATTAGCTTATATGAATTCAAGATCTCAAAGAGACCATTGCATTAAATATCCAAACAATTCTATAATACTATAATACTAGTTAATAGCAATTTGTTTATTCTGTTTATGAACCCATTGCTGCCCCTTTACTGTCTCTGGTTGTTGCAGTTACATTTGGAAATTATGTTACAAATGTGAAAATACTACATGGTCTGTTCAATCTTTATTTTTTAAAGTTAATTTTGTTTAGATGAAACACAGAACTTCTTACATTTCAGTTTTACACAATGATAAATGTGGCAACAGTCTACTGTCAACCATTGCTTAAATGTTAACACTGTACCAAAGATTTGGAATTCTGCCTCCCATACTTAGGAATAGTGATTATCACTACCCTTCAATTCTTCAATTTTCAGAACTACCAAATTCAGTTTAAGGCTTTTTTCACACCTATGATGAAGAAAATTTGTGACTAACCCAGAACAAAACTTGCTTCATTAGAATGATAACCCAGCTCAGAGAAACAATTTTATGTTCCTACCTTGCCTTTCAAAGTTATTCTTTTCTATATCAAAAAACCTAAAGCATATTCCATTGATGCAATTTTGTGAGAACAAAACTGTGATAACATAACTGTCACCCTTGACTGAGGCAGAAACCAACAGGAAAAGATGTAAAAACCCCCTAGATTACTGACTTGGTTGACAAAGATCAATGAAATCTTCTCTCAGAACTAAGCATAATAACTTCTTCAGAAAAGAGAAGAGTCTTATCTAAATATCACCTTGTTAAAAATCTGATTAACTGACTGGCTTTGTTATATCTAGAGCAGCCTTTGGGCATTCCCTGTCACAAGTGCCAGCAGCCAGTTAATGAGTAAATACAAAGGTGCATGAAACAGTGCATGCTCACATAAAAAGCAGCTAGAAAAGTCTCCTGAGGCATTGGTTTTATACTTTTTACTTGAACATTTAACACAGCAATTTCATTTAAAAGGAATTAAGTCAACGCACACCTACAGCTTTGGATGCTGGCATCGGTTCCATTGGAAACCTCATCCTGAGAGTTCCCCAGGCTGTGCCAGAGGCACCACTGCAGTCTGCTTTAAAGCTTTTCAGGTCATCAGAACTAACAACCAGCTGCTTCTGCTGGAAAAGGCAGAGCCAGTGGGACAGACATCTGTCCTCGGGAGCTGCCAGCTCTGCTCAGTGTGTGGCCACAGGTGGTGACCCTCGTGTTGCAGGAGCCAGAGGAGAAAGACAAAAGAATCTAAAAGCTGCAGTAACAGAAGGCATCCACAGTTCAAGTCTCATGAAAGTAACTTCAACAGGCAGCTCTTAGGAGCACGACTCACTTTCTTCCTTTTGACTCTGGCTGCACCCAGAAGACAACAAGAGGAAGCACATGAGCATTTCCACAAAGTAAGTTAAAGGTTGCGACCCTTTTATTGCCATTTTTGAAAACTGCAGTATCTAACCCAATGAGTTATGATACAGACTGATAATTGCAAACTTCAGTAGCATTTTCCCTATTCAAATCCACAGTGCTCTTCAAGCAGGATTAAGTATTAACAACATGAAATCCACCCATTCTATTGTTTAGGATAACCAATAATTTTAACCACTATGGTACTCCATAAATCATGAGGGTTTTAAGTTAAGCTTCTTTTTATATCAGGGCTAAGCAAACATTTCTTTCATTGAGTAAAGTGTTACACACAAAAAAGGAAAAAAAAACCCAGTATTAGATAATTTTATTACTGTAAATTCCAGAATGTACTGCTGTCAGGAATTCAAAACAAATTATTACAGCAACCCTTTAAATACAAATGGGAAAAAAATGTAATAGCTATTAAAGATCATCCACAGCAGCCAAAAAATTAAGTGAAGCTGAGTTACAGACACAAACTTCTGAAATGCTGAAACACAGCTTGCTTTGCTCTAACACTGGAAGATGACTGAAAGCTTCAATGAAAATTTTGTTTGGGATGTAAAACTTCACACATTATTTAACAGAAGATGTTAACTTTTACAATGGAAACAATTCTAATTCCACTGTCTATCATCTAATTACATTTTACAGATATTTATTATGCAGCATGAATTATTCCATATTGAAGTTAGGTAAGACTAGAACATGCTAAGTCATGCTGTTAAACACAACTACTGAGCAAAGTGGTTTTCCTTCCATCTGGTTTATGAAATAGATCCTAACAAGGAAGAGTGATCTGAGTTATAAAAATGTAGTTAGGCAAGTGGGATATTAAACTTACATTTCTGCTAATGTAAAAAATCAGGCTCTGATCTAAAAACCTTAGAAATTCTTTAAATTCAAAAGGCTTTGGAGCAGGCCCACAGATGCCTAAAAGAATATTTGTTGGACATAAATATACTCTATACAAAACCTTCCTGAAAAACAAGGATACTACAAGAAAGAAATTACCTGTAGTGTCTTGTAATGATCTTGATGTGGAAGCAATTTTTCTTTTTTTTCCTTCAAGAAATCCATTTCTAGCACACTATGTTTTTCCAGCAAATATTCCAATTCCTATAAAGTTTGCAAAATAAAACACATGAAATTACAAACAATTGCGAATTGTGAAAATACAGATTCATTCAACCATTCCATTTAATTTAATTTCTGATAACTGTGATATTTTCTGTCTTAATTATCACAGCGATAAAGGGCTATGCAAGAAAAATCTGACTGCAGTCTTTAAATTGAGATCATCTTTTCAAGTGTGAGGCATTTAAAACCCAAGACATGTCCCATGTATAAGGAATGACCTATGTGAAGTGGCCAAGATGTTATTAATAACATCCTTTAACTTCTTCTCAACCCTGAAGGGTTCAGGCAGCTGGACCTGTTGTTACAGGTTCCTTCCAACTGGAACTATTCTATTCTATTCTATTCTATTCTATTCTATTCTATTCTATCCTATCCTATCCTATCCTATCCTATTCCAATTATTTTCATATTTTTAATATCTTGCTCTGCCTTTTCTGCACTTGAAAAGCAGCATATTAAAGGCACTGTCAGCAAATGTTTTCAGTGAAAAGGCAGTTATCCTACGACATATATGCTTGTATACAATGACCCCTATCTACATCTCCAAAATGAATAAAATCTTAAAATATTCTGGGATCTTGCAGAGAGCCACTCTGGAAGCCTGCCCAACATGAACCAATAGAGAGGAAGGAGAATAACACCACTGACAATAAACTTCAAAATTAGTAAATCTTGTACAGCAAAAAAAAAAAAAATTTTTTTTGCTGTATGTAGAGCTAAAGATTTTTAATTTTCCTTAATGCAACCATTGCTATTGCACATAAGCTGCTGGCACCCTTTCAGTTACTCAAGAGCAGCTATTTCTCCAAGCCATGCAGGAAGCCAGTATAGAAACAAATGACCTGCCAGGTCACTGCACAGCTATTCAAACAAAGGCATGACTGAGAGGGTCATGAAGAGGACAGAAAGAGCAGGTCTGCTTAGTTCAACCCAGCTTTTGGACAAAATAGTCAAAACAGTTTGAGAGATTCCACTGGTGAGATAGAAACAGACTGTGGAACACCCATCCACAGCCTCTCTCTCAAGCTGCCTCCTCTTCCAGCCCGTATTCCTGCTTCCCTTCCAACCTTTCCTTCACACACTTAGAAAAACCAGCCCACTACAGACCTCCTCAGCCTTGGCCACAGTTATTCACCCTCATTTTCATTTCCAAAAAGCCATTTGCTCCTTCCCCAGCACAACTTGAGGCCTCCCAAGAAACAGTATTAGGAATAACAGAAGTTAAACTCACTCTCCCATGCCTCAGTGACCTTTTGCTAACTCAGATGTGTAACTACAGGCACAGCCCTGCTTGGTGCTCTTACTGTATTCAGGTCAAAAGGAATATGAAGAATTTAGCTACTAGAGCTCCCACCCCCAAAAAAATCAAAACAAAGCTCATGGTGAGGAAGCTTGTTTCTTTTTTGTTTCTTTTTTTTTTTTCTTTCTTACCAGTTAGGCTAAAAAAGTATCTTTTTTCCAGACATTTTAGAAAAATTCAGTTTTAAACAGACATCAGACAAAAAAAAAAAAGTATTTTGGCTAAATCAAGTGGTGTGCCCAGTTCTGGCCAGTCGCTGGAGAGCATCCAGAAGAGGACAATAGAGATGGGGAAGGGTTTGGAGCACAAATCTGATGAGAAGAGGCTGAGGGAGCAGTGGGGTCTCAGCCTGGAAAAAACAGAAGTTCAAGGGAACCTTATCTCTTGTAGCCAGGTGGGGTCAGACTCTGCTCCCAGGGAACAAGGGACAGGACAAGAAGAAATGGCTCAAATTGTGCCAGGGGAGGTTCAGGTTGGGTATCAGGAGGAATTTCTTCTTGGAAAAGGGAGCCAGGCACTGGCAGGGGCTGCCCAGGGAGGTGGTGAATCCCCATCCCTGGAGGTGTCCAAGGAATGCCTGGATGTGGCACTCAGTGCTCTGGGCTGGTGACAAGGTGGGGATCACCCACAGGTTGAACTCGATGGTCTTCTAAGTCTTTTCCAACCTTAATGATTCAATGATTCTAAATTCGGCCAGTTTCTATGAATTTGCCCAATTTCCATGAAAAAATGAATTTCAAATGAATTTTAAACCTCTTCCAGCTCCACCTATATTTAATTCCTACATAAATGCCACATATTTTCACTCAAAAAGACTATTCATACCTTTTTGATTTTTAGCTTTTCTTCTTCAGCACTGCAAAGCTTGATTTCGAGGTTTGCAACAGCTTGTTGAAGACAGCTCTTGGGTTCATTTGCTCTCCTTGTCTCAACATCAGCTAAAGTCTTGTCTTCAATTACATTTGAGGAGGCAACTGGAATCTCTGCTTGAGTCTAATTCATAGGAGAAAAGTGGAATTCAATCATGTCTCTCAATGCATCAGGGAAACAAACTCTCCTTGGATTAGTCATTCCATGTTTTCACCCAGTGCACACTGCAAACAGTGGTCACAGAAAGGGAATACAGAGGGTTTGTGCTAAAATAAATATCTCATCCTTAGGCTAGATTAACAGAATAAAAGTAATTCAGACATCTCTACAACATTTAGTTACTGCTATTTCAGTAAACTGTAGAAGAACAGAAAATGGGTGAAACACTGATGACAAGCCCACACTTTCAGAAAAGAACACAAATAAATTAGGTGATATTTAAAACATTTTGTGGTATAACTGACAAAAAACTCAAAATAAAAGTCAAAGCTTTATTTCTCCCCTCTTAAAAAAAGAAAAAAAAAAAAAAAGGAGGGGGCAAACAATTGTTCATTTTGCAGCAAAAGAACTTAAAGGAAAAAGCAGGAAAATTAATTCAGCTGCCACTTTTTCAACAATCTGAAAGCCAAGCACACTTGAGATTTGGGTGGTGAAAGGAACATCTCAGAGTCTTTACTGAAGAGAGATTTGACTGATCTGACCTAATCCACCCCTCAGGACCTTTTATTCCAAACACACTCAGATAATGCATTGACTTTCCAATAAATATCCCTCAAAGGATTCAAATAAAGTAAAACAAAAACTAGCTGAGATCTTAACTTTACATGAATATATAAGATACAGCAGACAAAACAGAGAGAGAAAACTGCTGCTTGTGCTCTGAATTCTCCTGTAAGAAGCAAAGAGAAGCCACATGTGCCAGTTCCGAGTACTACTCAAGGTTAGAGTCTGGCACCACCAAAAACTGTGAGTATGGAACCTGCAATAGCAAAGGATTTTTGTATATGAAACCTCAGGAGGCTCTGGACATAGATAAAAGAATACAGTTCTCCTATCAGAATATTTTATTTTAGTTTTCTGCCCACCATTTTCCTTTAGTTTACTCCTTAGTGCAAAGTCATCTCCATTTCAAAATAATGTCAAAAACCTGCTCCCAACTCCTTTCAGCAGGACTTGCTAATAAAGTTTTTTCATTTGTACTACTTCCTTACAGAGAATTTATGGAATGATGGGCCTGTCAGTATCTGAACAGAACAAGAGGAGAAAAACTGAAACATGGACTAGAACTAGAATCTGCACACACTTAGTCTGAAGTAACAAAGTGTATTTCTTATTTTTCTGTAAGATTATCTAACTAAATGACTTTATAGTTTTAAAAAATACCCCTAAGCCTTAGTGTTCTGGAATAACCCAAGTGCTCTTTCCAGAGAACACAAAAGCTAAAATTGCTGGCCTAGCTCAAACAAGAAAGGTTGAAGGTTATTCACTGTTAGCCAAAATTAAAAAAAGGCAGGATCTGTGGTGGCTGAAAAAAATCACTTTTTGATCATCCTGCCAGTAAAAGAAATTTACTTATCAAAACTTTGTCGAAGAGCCAGACGAAGAGCCTTCAACACAGAAAATTAGCCCAGCTGGCATCAGTCAAAAAAAGAAAACAAACACCTCCCTCTCAAGGAAAAAAAACCCATAACTTTTGGATTTATAAATTTCTTTGATATCATTTGCATCTGGGCACATCTCTTCTTCACTTTTCATAGGCTTTCCCCAGATTATTAGCCTGGGAACAAACACAAAATGGTAACTAATTAATTCATTAATTCACAATTAGTGCCACAATCTTTCTGGAAGTGTGAACATGCAGATCCTCCTCAAAGGAAAAGAATAAGACTCAACTAAAGAAAACCTGAATTTTGTGCATGTTGCTTAAATAGCTCTAAAGAAATGCTTTTAAATGATCAGAAAATGAAAATCTGACTTAATAATGAAATTCAGCTTTCATCAGGCACAGCCTCAAACTTGATGAGCCTACCTGAAGAATAAGAACCCAAGGAAGTGCTGAAAACAGGAGGGTTGACAATTAGCCCAAAAAACTGATTGCTTCACAGTGAGGCAAGAGCATTTTCTAATTTTAGCATATACTACTCCTCATGCTGAAACAAGGAAGTTTACAGTGAATTAACATATTCAAATGGGGGTCACTGCAATTAATGGCAATAAAAAACTCGGAAGGGTAAATCTATTTAAATCTCATCTGCGACAGCTCTTGAGATTCTGATAGAATTCTTGTGATAATCTCCAGGGAGAAAGAGTTTTCCCTTCCTTGCTCACCTAGTTGTTTAGTTAAAAACTAAGCATTTTCACACGCCAGAAAGAAACAAAGAACAAAGTTTTCAGCAGCACTGCAGCCTCAGGGAGAGATTAAGATCCCACAACTAGGACTGTCAGACCACCAAAAAAAACCCCAAACCCAACTTTAAAAGTACAAGGGAAAAAAATAAAATAAAACAAAATAAAATGCAACCCCCCCCTAAAATTAATTTGATTATAATTAAGTAAAGATTTAATATTAATTCTCAACTCATAGAATGGTTTGGGTTAGAAGGGACCTTCAAGATCTTCTCATTCCAACACCCTGGCAGGGACAGAACACCTTCCACTAGACCAGGCTGCTCTGAGCCCCATCCTTGAAAATCCTAAAAACCTAGTCCTAAAACCACCTGAGAAAACATATAAGTATGACATATAACTACAGTTGTAATCTTTTCAGCTTTAACAGAAGCCAGTTTTTCTGAGAGAACCTTCCTGCTGATGTTTCATTCATGCATGCTCAACACCATCAGCACGCCTTTAACATCTCTAACACAGTTATCTCTCTTGCAGTTCATACCACAGCAGTATGGTTTCTCTCAGTTATAGGCTTCATCAATACTTTTAAAATCATTTTACTTCAAAGCCTGCATCACAGAAATCCAAGGACCTTTTGCCCTTAGAAAGCATTTCAACCTAAATGTGCACAGGAAAGATGAAACACTGTTATTTAATACATTGAGTTCCTGCTCTAAAGCTGAAAAATTGTGGCTTTACCTGTACTTCAGGAAGAGCTGGATTTATCCCACTCTTGCCTGTTGGAATAGCTGTTGCCACATTATCACTTGATAAAATGAAGGAGTCAGAAGGAACCAGGCAGGAAGAAGGCACAGAGCGCTCCAGGAGAACATCAGGAGGTCTATGGACTTCAGGTACTAGAAACAGAAAACACACACAGTATGAAGAATCACCCAAAAATGAGTTCTGTTTCTGGAGTCCAGGTCTCATAAAATCTATCACAAGTCTACTCATACCAATGCAAGGTTACCTCTTATAATCCAATTGCACTGAAGAGTAATTCCACACAAAGTGCTGTGTTTTACAGTAATATCAACTTAAGGACATGCAAAATGGTAGTCACAATACGCTTAGACTTTTAATTTACACGGAGGTTTTACAAGACAACAGCTCTCAAAAGGATCACTCTTAACTCTGTCACTTGATTCACACAGCCCTTCAGTTTCAGCACGACCTCTAATCAGTTTCCGTCAACTGGAAAATTATAATTTCCCAAGTTTTATACATTTTAAAAGCCAAAAAAGTACACAACTGTCTTAGAAGCCACATACAAACAGCCTGCCAAGACATATGATAAAGCAGCTTTATATTTTATAAGAGATGAAAAGACAACAAAGTTAATAACTCTCTAGCTAATAAAACTTAAGTGGAATTAACACTGAACTGAGAGCTCTTCCATACCAAATTCCAGTTATGCCATAAAATCCCTGAACAGTGGATCAGCATTACCAACCTGGCACAACAGAAAGTCTTGTTTTTAAAAAAGACATAAACTAAAGTAAATAAAAAGAAAGAAAAAGAGAAAGTTTTGCCTGCATTTTTAATTTAACAGCAAAGTCCTGCAAACTTTGACACAGTCAGCTCCAGGTGTGTCTTTGCAAGAGGCAAAAAAAGCACATCCAATTGTTCCAGAAAAAGCAGCTCCCATTATTATTACAACTCTGGCAACATGTAAAAGATACCACTAGCCTGGAGCAAGGCTCAGCCTCTGGATAGCACTTGTTAAATACTGCAAAAGTACTCAGCACAAACCAGTGCACACAAGTGGCCTTGAGGCATTCAAAAGGACACAGCAATCCTTGAATCCAGGCACTCTCTGTCCCATCTTCTTCAGCTCCCAGTCCTAGGATTCAGGTACAACACAGAGGAACATGCAAACCTCATCGAACAAAAAGAAAAAAGAAAATAGACCATGAGGCAGAGAAGTATCAGCAGGGTAACTGCAATGATAGCAGATTTGGACATGGCCAAAAAAATAGGAAAAACCCAAAAATCACAGCTCAGCAGAAGATGGAAACTTGCCTGAAAAGCCTAGAGAAGAGTACTTCAGCAAACAGAACTGGAAGCAGTTTACGTAACTGCATTTTAACAGTAAACTCTTGTCCAGAACTGGAAAAGGGACTTTTTTGGCTTTATTTTAGGTACCTTAGGATAAACCCCCCTCCCATTCCAAATGTCTGCTTTAAAAGGCAGCTTCCTATAACAATTACCTACTCTTTTAGTTCAAGTGGCAGTGGAGATAGATCTTTTTGTATGTAAACAAACATTAAAGTCTCAGCTTTATGCTATCACTTAATGCCATGACTCTCAGTTTTAAATCAATTTCCACCTGATGGAAAAGCAGCTAAAATAATGTACCAGGCAATTTTTGACTGAGCAGGCAAGTGGTTCTCTTACTAAAACTGTCAACTTATATGGAAAAACTGAGCATGATCCTTGTGATGAGAGTGTTCAACCTTTGGTGAGGATTAACTTAGCACATATATAATATATATATATATAATTCACATATAAATAATTTATCACAAGAGTAAAAATAGCCACGGAGACTGGGCACATATGAGGAATGTAGACTTGCTGAGATTAGAGCTTTAGGCATTCACATATTTTGGAGTGTCCAATCCTAGAGATAAAACTCCATTTTTCTGGTAGAAGAGTTTTACATGGAATCTTCTACAATCAGGTGGAGCTTTCAGTAGTGCTAAATCAATGCTTAGCAGCTTGAAGGGAAAAAAAAAACCAAATCAGGAAAAAAATCCCCACTCCTTAAGCTGTAGAAATGAAACCTAGGAAATGAGGAGCAACAACTGGTGAGCACTTCTGAACATTGTGGTTTAAAATTTTCAGCTAAACACATGACCTTGCAGAAGACAAGAAAAGGGTGGCAACTCTCCAAGGTATCATTCAAACATTTTTTTTTACAAAACCTTCTTTTCACTTTTCAGCAATGGTAAGGATTCATAAATTAGACATTCCTAGAATTATATGTGCTATGTCTGTAATTCAAGCTCTCTTAATTCATTCCTCTTGTGTATATGCTGGTGAAACTGCATTTTAGTTCAGCTCAAAATTCGCTTATAAGGAGAACCCCTAAATTGTTCCTGCTTACCATGCCTTAGCTACCATAATGGAAGAGTTTCATAACCTCTGAAACAAAAACTTGTTGGAACTACCTGTCCTGACTCCAACAGGCTCTTCTGATAGCCCTGATGAATTTCCAAATAAATTCGTTGATCAGGGTTGCAGCACAATGTAGAAAACAAGTATGCCCTCAATTACATGTATTTCAAAAGTCATAAGCCCAAAAAGGCTGAAATAAGATGCAGATATAAGTTATTGCCAGAATTGTTCTTTAAAAGTATCTAATAATTTCTGAAGCCCTGGCTTCCCAATATTAAGAATATTCTGTCATAGGTTTGTATGTGAGTACTGCCAGAACCATGCAGTTTGTTAACAGAAGCAGAGATCAGGGACAGCCTGCACTCTTGCTAATGCAAGGAAAATTCTGTGTCTTTATGCTGGTAATGAAGCTCAAACAATTATTAAAATTCCATGGGGGATCAGAAATTCTGAAAACAAAACTAAGCAGATGAACATGAACAGATAAATCAACATTCTGTCGAGTCCTATCCTTCCTACTGAGTTTCAGAATGAAGACATCAAATATCAAATGTACCACATGGGTAATATTTACTAATTGGATGTTACTTATATCCAACAATTAAGAAGTGATATGTCAGCAGAGCTCTAAGTAAAAGACCATATAATAATTATTTGACATATTCCTGTAGAATGTTGCAAACTATTTGTAGCACAGTACCCGTACATGTAGGCTTCAGCTGTTAAAAATAAAAAACCCAAGAAACAAAATTAAATTTCCTTCTTCAACTCCCCTTGTCTTGGTATTACAATTAAAGGACACTTTCAATTATACTGTTCAATATACTGAACTCTATCCTTTAACATTTCCAGTTAAAAGTAACATTCAGGTAGAAAGATTGAGTTTAAAACTGGTTTTGTGTCCACAGTGGGAAAAACCACTCTGATGCACTCTCAAGATGATTTCTGATAACTCACAGCACAAAGCTCTTCCCCACATTTTATTCTTCCAAAGCCAAACTATTCTAGAAGAAAGATAATTACATCTACTATCCTAACATTTTAAATCTACAGCCACATGGTCCATACTATCAAAAAGATAGTAAGAAGCCCAAGACCAATTTCAAGGGCAAAATTGCACTGAAATCACCATTGAGGCCTTAAAAATAATTTCTGAATTCTGCCTGCACACTGAAAAACATGGCCACAGGTTTCAGTGTTTTGTTTTATAACTTCCAAACATCAGATATGTAGGAAATTCACAGGATGAGTAACTCCTCCTCTGGAAAGTTCATTGTATCTTGGGTGTATACAATGGTATCACCTCCAAATTTATCAAAATCACCTCAATAGCACCATAACACATCTGAATTTTTCAGCAAGGTTTACTGAGAAATTTCTAGGGTAAGACAAGAACATCTTTCTATATGGACAATATTGGGCAGACAATTCAGTTATTTCTGTTTCTAAAAACATAGATCTACAAGTCAATGCCCAAGAAGCACTTGATCAATACTATTAAAACCTTGCCTATTGCAATTCACTAATTTATTCACAGCAATATTTGCATGAAAAAGTCACGTGGAGATTTGACAGTACCAAAATATCCAGAATACAGGGGTTTTCTTTTAATTTTGAAATGCTTAAAATACCTTGGTATAACTTACCTTAGGACTTCCATGTCACTTAAAATCACACAAAAAACTTCAGTGTTATGTACAAATAATTTCAATTTTACCTTACAGGATTTCACTTGGACTTCACTGATAGACACTGTACAGCTGTATCAGATTTAATTTATTAAACACATTAAGACATGCTTCTGAATTTAAGCAATAATTTTAAATATCAGTCAAAATGACAAGATGAATAATAAAATTATCTGGAAAAATAACATTTCCTTAGTATTTGTTTTCCTCTGTTTCAATAACAAATAAAACTAATCACTCTGTAATAGATGAAAGCCAGAAATAAATGAATAAAAACATTTTAAGAACATGATTTATAGACAGATCATGTTGAGAAAAATCCCTGCCTTATTTTGCATAATTTATTCTGCATAACAATACAATGTGGATTGTTGCTTATTGTTTTCCCCTGGTGCTGCAAAAGTGCTGATTCGTTTTGTGAAAAGAGTGAAATCTAGACCACAACAAATCACTAACACCTCCATAATCCTTTAGTTCTACATAATATGTAGAACAATGATCAATAAATTTTTATCCATTTCCTAAAATCCAGACCCTTATATAAATTAATAAAATAGTTCCCTAATGTTTCTGCTTCTGCTAAAGATAAAGAATATGTAATATATTTTTCAACTATATAAATGGCTTAAGTAAAAAAATCATTCTCATCCCTCCCCTCTTCCCCAAAGCAAGTAAAAGACTTCATCTCAATCTTATTTTTAGCTTTACTTTTCCTGTTTTACCACAATTTGCTACAGATATTCCACACTCAAAAGTAAAGCATATCCTTTGAATGAAGAAGTTCTACTCCTTTTCTATTGTATAAACTGATTTTCTCTTTCATTCCTCAACAAAGTTTAACTTTGAGAAGTGCAGCTTCCCAAAATAATTGCTCAGGAACATTCTTATGCTCAAGTTTTGACTGCTGGCTATTCTTTTATTGTGTATTATTTTATTGTATACACCCTTCTAAGCAGTTATTTCTACAGCGAATACATAAGGACAAGAACAGAATGTTATGATTTTTTACAGTGATTCTGTCAATACCTGTAGGAAATGCTGCCCAAGCAATAGCAGGAGATGTGGTCTGCTTTCCACCATTTCCAAACTCATAACTCTCTGCTGCCTGGAAACAAGAAGAAATTGTTACGTATTTTACAAAACGCTATAAATGTCCATAAAATAGCTGAAAATAGTTAAATTTCAAAGCAAAGTTATCCAAACAGCATACCTCAAATCCTCCAAAGTCATCATCATCCATCTTTCAGCAGGCACTAGAACACAAAAGAAATCTTGATTTTAAAACATTTTCATAACCTCATCCCCCGCTCGCTCAGAAATGAGCATTCAGTCCTTCCCTCCAGCCTCATTTCCCCAGCCTACATGAAGTCTCCATCATTTTCAAGTCCCAAAACAGATCAAGGGGCCTAAAAAAGAATTTTTTCACAGAGAGGATGCAAGACCAAGAACTGCAAGATCTCGCTTAAGAAACACTTTATTGATCGAGTTGAATACAAAAAATTGGCTATTTTACAACAGAATTTGAATAACTTCAGAGGAAAACATAAGCACTGCCCATCAACATAGTCCAACATCTTTTGAAAGTAAAAATGCAGGAAAAGCTCTCTCACTGAGGAAATTAGGAAGATGTTACATAAAAGCTGTATCTAAAGATTTCAGATATAGAAAATAGGTACCCAGTTCCTCAACAAATGGTACTACAACCATCAAATAATCTAAATATATATCAAATACATAAAATAAAAAATAAATACATAAATATGTCCAGAAAATAGGATTTCTGACCATCAGACTCCAAAACAGAAGGTTATTTTCACTCATAAGGAAAACAATTTATCTTAACGCAGTCCTGATCTATGGACCTTGTATAATTTTGTGTTTATGATTTAAAGTATAAAAAATATTTTCCATTGTTAAGTTGCTTTTCCAAATCAGCACTGTGATTAAATCCAAAAAGATTTCCTGCTTTTCCCATCTCTTCTTAGCTGTCTGGCAACATCAGAACAAACTGCAGCTTGGGACAAGACTGCGGTGAATTTCTGGAAATTTTTCTGCTACCACAGAGGTCCGTCCCTAGGTTTCACGGAGGGGCTGATTAAGATTTTACAAACTGATCAGCATTTTTGACTTGTAGCCCTGAATTCTGTGGCATTTGGATATATTTATAGTTAAATTGCAGTTCCTTTTCAAAAAAAGCAGGCTAAGTTACTCAGCTAATGAAAGTAACTCAAGATACACAAAACTGTTGAAAGAAAGGTATTATGTATTAACTATATATATATATATACACATATATATAAAATTCTGATATGTAAATGCAGGATGATCCAAAAAACCTTTATGGTCTTTATAGGATGTTAAAATGTTTATAAAGCTAATTTACTTGAGTTAAAACAGTCTACAGGCTGGATAAACTTCTATTACTGCAGAAAAGATGGAAAGGGACTGTTTACAAGAGAGAAGATTTAGATTGGATGTGAGGAAGAAATTGTTCCCTGTGAGAGTGGTGAGGCCCTGGCACAGGTTGCCCAGAGCAGCTGTGGCTGGTCCATCCCTGGCAGTGTCCAAGCCCAGGCTGGATGGGGCTCTGAGCAATCTGGGATAGTGGAAGGTGTCCCTGCCATAGGACTGGGTGATCTTTAAGGTCCCTTCCAACCCAAACTATTCTGTGATCCAACGATAAATCCTCACTATCACAGCATAACTAGGAATATTTGATTAAGTTGAAGGATTGTTCCATAGTCTGATGTGGTATAAGAACTAAGTATCTTTTTAGGGACCATGAGGCATTTTGTTGGCTTTGTGTCAGTTGGGTTTTGTGCTGGCTCATTTTCCAAGAGAGAAAGAAGGTAGTTGGGTATTTTTCCCATCAGTGTTAAGGATAATTGGCCAAAACTTCATGCACTTTATCAAGAGCTTTAATAGATAGCTCAAGAATACAGCACATGTGTGCACAAATGATGGATGGAGATTGTGTGGACAGCACAGGACTGTAGATGGAGACAGCCCAAACTGAGAATGTCACTGTATTCATGCCACATTCTGGGAAAAACCCAAACCAGACTGGAGATTGACACAATCACTGCAGAGTACAGTGTTCAGATAGCAGGCACAGCAGCCAGCTGGAGAAACTGAGCCTTTAGAAAGGCAAATGTATTTTATCTACATGCTCTGTATCACATCAACAAGTCTTACAGGCTCTACACAAAGTTCCTTCAAAGCAGGTTTTCTCCACAAAGTGCATGAGACGTTATTCCCATCATCCCAGAACTGGTATGTCTCAACCAGGGAAAGTACGTTCAGCACTGTATTTTAAAAATACAAACTGGAACAAGTTCAGAGGAGTTCAACAGGAATTAAAGCAATTTTGGAAAGGCATGCTAAAATGGAGAGGCTCTTAAAAAAATAAAAGGCAAACAAAAATATGAAAAATCATGTTCTAAGAAGTGATTTAACTACTTTGATTTCTCTTCAAATACAACACTGACCTGAGGCAGTAAAGACAGAAGGCCCTGTAAGGAAAACATGTGAGGATTTCCATTTCTCCTTCAAGAACATTTATAAGAAACTATGCATAAATAAAATGGAACTTTTGATAGAGAAAAAGAATGTAGGGCAGAAGAAAAACTGGAAAGCAACCTGTTATTGAATCCATCATCTTTTTTATTGCATTTCATATACAGTTTTTTAAGTCTGGTAACAATCCCAAGACTATTCTGACCTAAGATTACCTTTACCCCACAAATTTTAAACGCAGACATTTTGTGGCTCTGAGAGCGTGATTTATTTATGAATTATTCTACATATCACTCCAATGGAATAAAAGACAAACAAACTCCATGCAAGTCTCTGTAGTACCAATGCTGTTTTCACACCTAGCTGTTAATCCTCCAATTTCCAATTTTTCAGAGACCCCACAGGAATTCCAGGTGAAGTGATTCTCCCCCCAGGTGAGAGAATTCTAGCTCTGTTTGCTCTTTGGGTGTGTATAATATATATTCATACAAATACATGCAGCTCTGTTTCAAAATGAAATCCTGATTTGTTTCTATGCTTTGTTTGCTGTGGCCAAAAAAAAAAAAAAAAATCTGAAAATACCAGAAACTGGGAAACTCAGTGTGTGTCACACACTGCATGCAGGCAGCAAATTAGGATAGAAAACATAGAATAAATCCTGCAGGATGCTGATATAAGGTACTTCAAAAACTCAAAGGCTGAGGTTCTCTTCAAAGAGTGTTGGTGCAAGAGTTCTTATTAGTAGATGTCTTTCTGAAAATATGATTTCTTCTTGCATAAAAAGGGAGCCTTTTGCAGAGAAAAGGGCCACACCAATGTTATAGGAACTGTTTAGAACTGTTTTTCTGGTACAAATAAATAACAGAAGTAGCCTAACACCTCTCCTTAGAGCTGCAACATATTTGGTAGCAAGTTCTTTTAATCAACCATCTATCCCAAAATGGGGAATCAGACTTATCTTTCCTCACAGGGTAGGAACATTATTTGTGGCACCAGAATAGGAAAGAATACATTAAGTGCTGACAATCTTCAGGATTTGAAAAATAACAGAAAAAGACAAAACAACCCACACAGTCTTACCATGACTAAATGTGGTCTCTTGAAATATGCCCGATACTGGAATTAAGTAACTGTAAAATTGGGCAACAAGAAGTCAACCTCAAAATTACAGAGTCATAGAAATTATGGTTGGAAAAGACACAGTAGGTCATCCAGCCCAGGTAATTTCCAAAACATTACAGTTCTCAGACAGTCATGTCCTAAAAGGCTTGAGAAGCTCTCCAGTCACACGCCGTGAAAAGAAGGAAACTTTCCATGGACAACGAATACGGAAGCCACTGAATTTTGAGTAGGTTTTATCAACAAGTTTGTATCCACCAAATGGAACACTAACTTCTGCCAAAATTCAGACCAGCAGGTCATCCAACCCAACCTCAAAGCAGGGTCAACACTGCATTTCAGATGAGGTTGCTCAAGACTTTCTCCTGCATGGCTGCTAAGGCTGCATGATGAATTTATTCAGATTGATGTGCCTACCTGAGAAGCTCACAAGCTTTCCTGTGCCAGACACAGTCACCAAAGCCTGGCCAGCAGCTTAAAACAGGTCAGTAGAACTCTGTGAAATGCACTTTCCTAACAGACACACCAAAAGCATGTTTTTATACACAGGAAGATCAAGAGCCATTCCCAAGAAATAAGGCAGAAAAACATAAGCTGGGAAAAAAGCCCCTCTTCCCCATTCCAACAGTTAGGGGGACAAAGAATGTTGTAATCCCACTAGAAATCCTGGTATTCTTCATATCCAAAAGGCAAAAGTGGTGGAAAGACCAAATGGTGAATTAGGAAGAATTCCTCATTCACATCCACCTCTGGTTAGTGAGAATTCCAATTAATCAAGTCCTAATCCATTACTTGATAATCTAAATTTGTCATGGTAATAGAGACCTGATTCTGCCAGGTACAATCAAGTGAATTCTGTATAACCTGGCCTGTAAGTTCGAGTTTGAGGCTGATTTTTGTACATTTTAATGGAACAAGTGACTGAGTTTATTGCTGTTTGTTTTGTCAGAACAGTATGTGTGGAGCTGCCTGAGGGTGGGGCTGCTGCATTTGTGTTTCTGGCAAACCCCAGGGGTGGGTAATTCCTATCTATGACAACCTATCAGTTTTACTTTCATTCCTATGTTTCCTAAATGCCTCATCCAATGTGTTCAGTCCAGGACAGGCTTATTAGCTGTTCCTTGACTGGACATAACATAGACCACAGCATTTGAAGAATAAATCTTTGGCCGAAACTGCAGGCTCCAAAAAGTCTACCCAGCATAAGTATGAGATTTAAAAAAAAAAAAAACCCAACCCAACAAAAAAAGGACACCCAATAAAACAAAACTAAAAAGTAGTAATTTAGAAAATATGTACACTGGCAGTAGCTCTGTGATAAAGAGCAGGGCAGATGATAAATTTCTGTATCACCAAGATCTAACCACCTCATATGCACTTTTCCCCATGGTTTTTCACCAAAACTCCAAGTACCTCTTATAAATTTTAAAACAGCAACAAACTTTCTTCTTTTTACCTAGGTGATACAGGCTTTTCTCCTGATCTATAGCAATTACAGCTGCAGGATAAGCATTTGACATCTTATAATAGCTAATAAGGCATTAATTGGAAAAATTTAATTACAGAATATACATATCCCAAAGGATACTTAGCTCAAGAAAGACCAGAATATTAATGTACAACATAATGCAAACTAAAATATATTTAGAACTTTTGTAAAATTTCCTAAAGAAGAAAAACCACCTTAACAATTCTGCGTCCTTCCCCATTGTAAGACAGCGAAAACTGGGCAACACCAAACACCAGTGCTCTCCATCACGTTCCAGTGTGGATTCCATCATAAAAAGGGACATGTGGGAAATCTCCCCTGCCAGGAAGCAGAGTGCTGGTCAGCTCCCAGAGTGAAAGGCACAGTGACAGGGCTGTTAGCACCTTCATTTTAACAGGGGACAGGAGCCTGCCCACCCACACAGTGAATTAAGGCACTTTAAGGTTATGGGGAAAAGAAGACGACACAGAACGTGTCACAGCAATTTCTCCCTGGGAACTGAGGCTGGTTCATTTAGTCTGCAGAAAAGGAGGCTTGAGGGGACATTATCAGTCTTTACCACTCCCTGACAGGAGGGTGCAGCCAGGTGAGGGTCGGAAAGAAACTTTTTTTACCACTTAGTCCTTATGACAGGAGACCCCCTGAAGTAAAAGATCCAGATCCTGCAAGAAGCATGTAAGATTCCATATCCTATGAGGTGATGTTCCACACCTAGCACCACCAGGAATTTTGAAATAACCCTACTTTCAAATGCCAATGCTGCAAGTAACAAAACAGTACCAGAAAAAGCTGTAGCATTTGTATCAGCTTCATGTAGCAAGACCATCTTACACTATCTATAAGACTTCCATAACTGCCTTTCCCAATGTTAAAATCATTTTTAGAAGGAAAAAGAACCATATTGTATAAATAAACACCTTAGCTTCATATATCATTTCTTTATTAAAGAAATTTGAATAATCATTAGAAATAATATTCTCATCTTCATGGTACTGAACTAGTAAGAGAAAAAACCTCAGAAATTCCACCAGAACTGGTATTAAGATAATCTACACAATCAATTCCACAAAAATTTGTGGTTTAGAATTTGAAGGCACTCTTCTTTGGCACCTTTTGGCTTTTTTAAACAGTGAGCAAAGCAGAAAAAAGCAACGAAGCACAAATTAGAAGTCCATTTCTCTTCCATAGTTCAAACACAACTACACAAAAAAGAAAGCAAGAGCTCCTCTTTAACTCACAAGCAAAAATGAGCTCTGAGGGCTCCTAGAGAGGACAAGTACTGGTTTTCAAATCAACTTAGGACATAGGAGGGGGAAAAAACAACCCACAGCACCACAGCCTTGTGGAAAACACATTCAAGAACTGTCAATTCCTCAGCCATATCCTAGAAGAAACTAACCAAGAAAGCTGGGAAAACCCATGTTCTGTGAAATTTCCCCCAACCTTGTCAGTCTTCTACTTTAAAAATAGCCTTCTTCTCTCTAGATATTCAAAGATGATTTCAAATAATGTATTACCTACTCCAGCAGAAGTATTAAAATATGGTATTATTCAGCATATTTCAATATCTGCAGAACCACCTTTCCCAAGACTTAATTCTAACAATTTCAGGAACTCAAGGGTTAGAGCTTCAATCTTCACCTTCTTAGCTCTTCAGTCTTCCCCATAATTGTTTTCTTGTGACCAGAACATGGAAAGGCTAGTTTTTGTTTTATAAAAATAAGGAATCACACAGTTAACTATTTTTTACATTTCTCTAATGGCCGTGTCTAATCTTTCCCTATCACAAAGATCCTTTTACTTCAAAAGCCACACATTTTTACAGAATGCACACAAACTTCTGTGAGAAGTCTGGCAAAGTGGATACAATTTAAACATACTGTGCTTTGGAGGAAATCCCTTTCCTTTCACCAAGCCTTCTCCTCGTCCACCTCCAAAAAAATCTCAAAATGCAGTTTGAATTAAACTTGAATTAAACATTCATTTTAAGTACAGCCAGGCAATATCTATAATTAATCAACATCAAGTCCAGAACAACAATCTCTGAAAGCTGATTCAGACTAATGATAATCAGAAAGTCTGGTATTTAGTTTGTACTCTACAAAAAAAAAAAAAAAAAAAAAAAAAAAAAAGAAAAAAGCGAGAAAATTCTGACTTGTCATCTGCTAATTAGGTCACAAAGATCAGACACCGTGAGTCCCACAAATGTCCAAGAAAAAGTGACCATGGTAGACTAAAAACCCTCATACTTAAAGTATTCTCATTTAACTGGAACCCATAAATTGGACACAGGCCTCTAAAAGACAGGGCCAGGCTGTTCTAAGAGCTGCACTGGGATTAGGACAAGACCCTTAGGACAGAAGTTGGAATAGTGAAAATTGTGACCAGATATTGGAACAAGCTGCCCACAGACATGATGGACTCTTAACTCCTGAGGATAATCACAAAGAATTTAACTGGACAGGGCCCTGAGCCACCTGTTCTGACCAGATCTACTTTATGCAGAGGTTTGGATTAGAAAACTTCCAAATGCCCCTTCCATGGATGGCCTATGTTCCAATGTATTCAGTTTGATCCATAACAGTATCATCAAAAGAAAAAGTGAATCCATTTTTGACATTGTTCTTCAGCTGAACCCTGCTCATAACTACCAACATCTGTCCAAGACCATTTGTGACTGGGTTTGCTGATGAAGAAGAACCAACCTCAAGGGAGGAGCATGAAAGGGAAAGAGTAGCACTAGAATCTTCATTGCTGTAGGATGAATAAAAGGAGTGAAAACCTAATGAAATGCACCTGAAGGGAGCCTACAGCAAAGATGTAGACAGAGTCTTGACAAGGGCCTGGAGTGACAGGACAAGGGAGAATGGCTTCACACTGACAGAGAGGAGGGTTAGATTGGGTATTAGGAAGAAATTCTTCCCTGTGAGGTGGTGAGACCCTGGCACAGATTGCCCAGAGAAGCTGAGGCTGCCCCATCCCTGGCAGTGTTCCAGGCCAGGCTGGATGGGGCTCTGAGCAACCTGGGATAGTGGAAGGTGTCCCTGCCCATGGCAGGGGGTTGGAAATCACTGAGCTTTGAGGTTACTGCCAAACCAAACCACTCTATGATTCTGTTTCTATGAAATATCTTCATCATGAGTTAGAAGAAAAAATGTCTGACATAAATCTTTGTACTCAACAGAAATGTTTCTTGAGAAAGGCTGAGGTGAACTTTTGGCATTAAGAAAAAGAATCCTGACAAGAAAGCAAAACTGCATGGGGATGCTTCTTTGGGAGTAATAAATTATTTTGTTAATTCATTAGTTCATTCAAAACCTTTCCTAGGAACCATTAAATGGTACTATTTGATCATGAACATGGTAAGACATTGACAAATAACTACTCTTTTTCTCATAATTAACTAACGGCTCTGAGCCAGTTTCTGTAGCCTCAGCCTTTATCTTTCTCTCAGCCTTAACAGACACAGTGCTTTGTAATTCTGGGCTTTCCTCTCAAGAGAAGGGCTGATATCAGTTCCA
This sequence comes from Acrocephalus scirpaceus scirpaceus, assembly GCA_910950805.1. Classification (NCBI taxonomy): domain Eukaryota; kingdom Metazoa; phylum Chordata; class Aves; order Passeriformes; family Sylviidae; genus Acrocephalus; species Acrocephalus scirpaceus. The sequence continues at coordinate 65,032,012 of OU383777.1, forward strand.
AGAAGTTCATGCAATCAGGCACTCTAAATATATGCTTGATTTTTGTACAGCGCTGACTGAGGAACACAACTTTTTACTTAGAAGCAAATAAAGGTACAAGACCCCTTCCTGTTAGGGGTTTGGGAATGCTAGAACAAACCGTGGCCTTTCTTCTACAGTTCATGTCTGATAAACTTAAGAAATGGAGGGTTTAAAAGCAAAATATAAGGATCACGTGTTTCAAATGCATTCCCACTTAAAATATTATTGAGCTTCAAGAACTCAGACAGACAACCGAAATTCTCCTCCTTCTCCATGTCACTGTTAATAAGCAACATCAGCAGATGCAATCAATTCTTTTTACCTACAAATCACAGTAATGTGCTTTAACAGAACTCAAAGAGAGGTGCCTGCACAATGGAGAAGCTTTCCAAGACTAAAAGCACCAAGTTCTGCCTCAAGCGAACTTTGTCACGGAACAGGTATGTGAAAATAGAAGGTTTGACACAATCTTAGTAACAGCAAGAGCATCACAGCAACACAATTTAGTATAACAACATGTCAAACAAAAATCTAAGTCTTTGAATGCATGCTCATGTGAATGTGTGGTAACTTGCACTAATAAATGTCATTAATGTTATGAAGAGTGCTCAAGACCTTTTACATTAAGAAGGAAGATATGCTTTACAGGAAAATAAAAAGTAAAAAAAACCCAACTAAACAAAAACAAACCAGGGTAATACCAGGTTTTGGCACGATGCACCGCCTAGGAAAATCTGGTGCTGAGTGAATCACTTATTCTAAAAAAACGACACTCCTTCACCAGAAAAATAACTTTTAAAGTAAAAAAAGAAAAAAAAAAAACCCTTTAAAAATTCTGTAGATCATTTTTTATGCACTTAAAATGAAGCTTTAATTCTTAAGCTTAATTATCTGTTTATTAAAAGCAAAATAAGATAGTAAAGGTCTAAATATAAAGGATAATCAGTACACCTGATAGTTAAATATTTTGAAAAAGATACTCTTTAGCTTACATATAGATAGTTCACAAAAACGGTGAAACGTCAGCATTTACATGTTATCATTCCAATCTTATGTTAGAAAAGTAGACATGTGAGCATGGATGCTTCCAAAAAACCCCCCAAAGAATCAAAAAACCCCCAAAATCATCAGCACATGGTAAGATATGATTATACTAAATAAATACATTATGTAAGATAGGATTGTACTAAATAAAAATACACAGCATTCTTTTATCATTCCTCTATGTCTCCTAATGGACTGGAAGACTCACTTTTCCACATCATAAAACAACCCCCCTCAGCTTCCTCCAAACCCTGGAAGCACAGCACTTCTCACAGGGAAAGGTACTCATTTCAAGCAAGAAAAATGATATTAAGCTACTTCTCTCTGACATGACATGACATTATCAAAAAGAATAACAATTATGTCTCAGATTTTCAAATCCTTCTGATTTTATATGATTCAGTTGCTGGTCTTGAAAATGAAAACCTTAAATAACGCTAATAATATCCATTTCTCCCAATCACCTATTAGAAATTCATATTTTATGTAAGTTTAATGCAAAAACTGAAATACAACACAACTGGTCATTAAAAAAATGCTTTAATCCTTTGTTTTGCAAGCTCTAGATATACTGTTAGAAGCAGAAAAGGCCAGATATTACTCTCCCTTCCACACAGAAAGAAGAATGCATCATCATTGCTTCTTTTTCTCCCTATACTAATCCTTAAAAACAAGTCTTGATGACTTTTTGTTCACATATTAAGCAGATTAATTTGATTTCCCATACTCTCCTAAAGAGATGGTCTATTTCATGAAAAAGCAACTCACGACATGACTTAAAATTCATATGACTCTTAGGAAGCAAACTGGAGAGGTTTCCCATCATCCAACTCCCAACTCATAAACAAGTAAAATGAAAATGCTAATGTGCTTTCCAACAGAAAGCTCTGCTGCCAAAATGTCTGTGCACATTATCTTCCCTTTTTTCATCTTCGTTTTTGGTCTGCTCCTAAGTATGCAACACAACACTTTTCATCACATGACCTTTGACCAAATGGATATTATCATAATTGTATGTTCCCTGTTGCAATAAAAAAAAAAAATCCTCACAGAAAAGGCTGATTGCCATCAATGCCTTTGTAATATGCTGAGGGAGCAGCAAACGGAGATTCCAGATCAGGCCACAGCGAAAACAGGATTCAAGCTCAACACTTAAATGCTTTTCTTTTAATCAGATCACAATACTTTAAAATAATTTATCACTTCAGGTTGATTCTTTATGGCTACTATGCATTCCTGGAATACAGTTCTCTAGGCCCAAAGCTTTTGACAAAGACTTGCCAGAACTACAATGCCCTTCTCAGAAAGAGGGAGATGTTTCCCAAGAGGTTCCAAATTCAGCAAGTTACAAGGACATTTAAGGACCAAGTAAGTGAGGAGGGCACTGATACCAAGAATATCCCATGTCAGTTAACAATTAAGCAAAAATTATTTCTCATTCAAGAAGAGTTAAACTCTCCCCCAACCCCAAACAAATAGACAAAACCAAAATGGTCCACATCTTCCTGGTTTAAAAGAAACCAATTGTTCCTTCTCCCATGCAATTTATTTCAAACCACAATTTTTTAAGTCTTTTATAAGACCTTTGCTAAACTGGAAATAAATGGATGCCTAACAGATACTCATCCTAAAGTATAAAACTTCCATGTAGAATACATGTACAAGAACAAAATAGTAACAAGTTGTAGTGGACACTCAGTTATTTATACAAGCACACAGTGAAATTAGAAATAATATATTTGGGAATTCATGGAACGATTTAAAGTAACAAGGGCCTTACATATCCACAGAGCATAATGGCTTTTGAAACCAGCACTGTTTAAAGAGAACTACTGAAATTTATCCAGAAATTATTATGCAAAAGTATCCCTTCTGGCAATGCTGTGAAAACCAGCAGAACATTCAGGTTCCAAAGTGCACTACACGTAGAGTGATATCTTTTAACTACGTTAATTACTGGGCAATTACATAGTCTTCAGTCAGCAAAATTCCCAATGAAAACAAGTTCTGCTTGACTAAAGTCGGCAAGAAAAAACTTGAATATTAGAAAAATAACCTACACTTACACTCAATAGTAATTAAAAAAACCTGCACTTAGCAATTAAAAGTTTCAGGTGATAACTATAATTTTCTGTAGAGGCTTTGACAAAAAAATGTATGTGAACAGCCAACTTCAAGCTAATCCAGTCATCTTCTAAAATAGATGATTGTAAAAAAAAAAAAATACAGAAAAACTCACAACTATCTTCCTTCACTCATAATGAACAGTATGTTAGGTTATTCCTATAATCAACTGACTACTTTCCCCAGGACAAATATTGCTCACTGCACAACTTACACAGAAAATTAATACATAAAACATTTCACTAAACGGGAACAAAGAAAAAACCTTTTATTTTAATCCAAAATGATTTTAAGAACTTCACACCCAGTGCATTTCATGAGAGCAGCTGTTCAGGAGGGAGCCTGGCTGGCTGGCACCAGAATTGCGACCAGGAGCTGGTCTGCCTTAGAACTAAACTCAGCTCTGAGAATGTCTTTTTAGCCTTCCCTCACTTTTTTATTTGGTGTGTGGGATTATAATTCAAACCTTATGAAGGAACCTGGACTGGATTAATAAGCAAGAACTAATCATTAGCCCCTGCTGTACCAAAGACACTGTCAGTGTTCCATCCTTTGTTAGCTTTAACAACTCCACATGTTCTGCAGTCATGTACAGTTAAACCAGGTTAAATACATGTAATTTTTAAAATACAATAAATTTTCCGTGGGATTCAATGTTGACATAAAATTTACCATCAAAAAATATTCTTAAAAAAACCCCACAAACCTCTTATTTATTAACTAGAGACTGTAATCAGATCATGGTGTATTTTACACCAGGAGGAAATTAGAAAGATTTTAGCATAGATGCTACTGGAAGACAACCATTTAAAATCAAAATGTATTACATTTTTACAACAACTTTGCTCACTTTTTTCTTTCTTTTTTTAAAGAAAATATATTCAAGTATGCTAGAAGAATTACTTCATTTCCAAGTGTTTTACACATACTACATCTAGATCATAACTTGTAAAAAGTGATTTACATTTTTGTAACTATTTTTGAGCACTCCTGCTACTCAGTATTCATCCACTTTACTAAAAACATGTCTTTAATACAGTTCACATCACAATAACTCAAATAATTAACCTCTTCCATCTTTCCTAAACACACTCTGGAATACATTAAGGCAATTTAGCAAGCCAGTATCTTGTAAAAACATTTTGAAACCTTTTACTGTTAAGTTCATTTTCTAACAGTATTACCTTGGTCTGTTATAAATGAATGACAAAGGTGGTTAACTTCTAAAGGTAACCTCTGAAAGTACTAGGGATTTATACTACATTATTTCTGCTTGCTATTATAAAAAAAGAAAAAAAATATACACAAAACAAAACCCCCAAAAAACAACTAACTTTTCTCAACTGTGGAAGTACCATTGGGGCAACACAGGTGTGCGTACATAGATATAGATATATAAGAGAAAGACAAAGAACACACTTATTTTCAGATAGTAAAACATAAAGGATCTATGTATAGCAAAGTCAATTTAAATGAAACAGTTTCTAACCGTAAGTAAAATTTGCATCAGTTTTTGAAATTTTCAAGCACATTAGTTCTTGCCTCTTCTCCACTTCAAGATTCTTAAACCAATATTGTTCTTTCAACCCCAACGAGAGGGCAAGTCAGGCCTCTTTATTTAAACATTAAAGGCAGTTCATAAGTGCATTTGTAAGGACAATTTAACTAAATCCCAGGTATGTTCAATGTTGATGGAGGTTAAACAGCTGTATCACACACTTTTTAAGCACTCTAACTGGAAAAAGTATTTATGAAAGTTCCTAAAGCAGAACCCATTTTTTAGCTCCTAATAATAAAATTAATCTGGTCCTGGAGCATCAGTATCTCATTTTAGCTTTTATTACACTGTGATTAATCTTAAATTTCTGTAAGAATCATTTTTAAGTGGATTAAACAAAAGCAGTTTTAAACTCAGTTTCTGAGACCCCTTTCAGAGACAGTTTACGATGCTATTCTCCATCACTGCTAACCAAATGTGCAGGAACTTGTCCAGGGAGAAAAAAAACCCCAACAAACCCTAAGAAAAAAGGGGAGAGGGGGTGTAAAGTGTTTTAGGTAAAATCAGAAGAAAGGTGAACAAGGCAGATATCCTGGTGGGAGCACGTTACAGCCCACCCAACGAGGATGAAGAGACAGATGAAATATTCTCTAAAGGACTGGGAGAAATCTCACTGGCCCTTTTACCGAGTGTCTGCTGGAAAGACAACACAGTAGAGGGGAAACAGGACTGCAAGGATGGCATGAGGTTCTGCAGGGAGGAATTGAGGAGGGCCCAAGCCCAACTAAAACTTAACCTGGCTACCGCTATAAAAGACAATACAAAAATTATTTTATAAATACAACAGCAAGAAAAGGAGGGCTAAATCTCCATCCTCATTAGATGCAGCAGAAAATAATAGTGAGAAAGAAAGAGGAAAAGGCTGAGGTACTCAGTGCTGTCTTTGCCTCAGTCTTCAGTAGCAAGACCAGGTGTCCCCAGGGTAGCCAGCCCTGAGCTGGAAGAGAGGGAGAGGGAGCAGGACAAACCCCCACATTCCAGAAGGAGATGCTGCTGTGCCTCTCAGACACACAGAGGTCTCCAGGGCTGGCACCTGAGGGTGCTGAGTGAGCCCACACAGCCACTTCCAATCATTTACCAGCAGTCCTGGCTATTTAGGGAGGTCCCAATTGGCTGGACATTAGTAAATATTCCTCCCACCTACAGAGAGGGAAGGAAGACCTGACCTGATCTCCTGTGACAAGGTGACCCACATCTTGGATGACGGAAAGGCTTCAGATGTTTTTTACTTGGACTTTAGTAAAACTTATCTTTTTCCAGTGCTTTCAGCTGGAGAAACTGGCTGCTCTTGGCTTGGACGTGTGCACTCTTTGCCAGGTAAAATAAATGGCTGGGTGGATAGGCAGAGAGAGAATGGAGTGGCTGAGGGAGCTGGGAATGTTTGGTCTGGAGAAAAGGATGCTTGGGGGGGACTTTCTGGCTTTCCACAACTCCCTGACAGGACAGTGCAGCCAGGTGCGGGTCAGGTTCTGCTCCCAGGGAAAAAGAGACAGGAAAAGGGGAAATATCCTCCTGCTGTGCCAGGAGATGTTTAGATGGAATATTGGGGAAAAATATCCTCCCCAAAAGGGTGGTCAAGCACTGGAAAAGGTTGCCTAGGGCAGTGGTGGAGCCACCAACCCTGGAGGCATTTAAAAGATGTGTGGATGTGGCACCTGCGGCCATGTGAGGCTCATGTAACCTCCCAGTGTGAGGTTAATGGTTGGACCCAACCATCTTGAAAGTCTTTTCCAACCTTAAAAATTCCATGATTTCAAACTAACTTCTCTTCAGTCTATAGTTGATCAGGCCAAGATACTGATTTTTCACTGTGGCAACTTACGAACTAAAAGCAAGCTGACTGTGGCATGTGCATCATGTGGAAACCTCTTCAGAAACTCACTATTACACTGCTTCAGAAGCTGCACCCCGTGGAAAGTCCTTTTAAAAGCTTAATGGCAAATGCATGCTAAAATATTTTGGTTTCCACCTAAATCTACACTAAATTCCAATCCTCAGAGACAGGATTTCCACTTTATTTCTCTTTATACACACACACACTAAGCTCAAGAACGGTAACATAGTAAAGTGCTGTTAAAGTTTTGAAAAAAGCAAGCCGAGCACAAAGAACTTGACTGTAGGTCTCTTTTCCTTAGAAATTTTGAAAAATCCCAAGCATCACTGTGTTCTGCAATAAATAGAAGATACTTAAATGAAAACATAGGTATTTAATATAAATGGATACTAAAACAAATTCAAAGTAAAGCAACTCCATCTTTCTGTAAACACACCTCAAGATAAAAAGAATTCTAGCAGTGGAATCTGGTGAAGTATTTAATGAGGAATAAAGAACTACAAGACCAAGTTCTGGCAACAATACACAGAATATTGGATAGCTTTTACCTGTATTCACTTTATTCAGAAACCTTAAGGAGACACAGAATAAACATTAAGGAAACACAGAATGAACTTATAATACTCAGTACATTATATAGCATATTTATTTATTTAATTTACAATTTACAAATTAATTTCACTTGAATATAAACACCTGGGAAGGAGTCAAAAAATTACTTATGAGCTTCTAATTTTAAGGCTTGTAAGGTTGTTACAAAGAATCCTTTCATAATCTTGTATATTGAGATCAAATTGCTTATGAATTGATGTAATGAATTGTTAGTTTCGGCTTTCCAGATGAAGGGGGTTTGTTCAGCTGGGTTTTTAAATGTTAAACTACTCCCAGGGCTAGGTTAAGCAACCTGTTTCACTGCAGAAGATTATATTCTGGTTTTGTGAGCATGGTTATTAACTGATGAAGCACCTCTAAACCTGTCCACCTTCTTCCAGATTTCTTCTGCCTCCAGCTGATGTGCCCAAAAGCCCATGTGCAACAGCAAGGACATCTACAGCAGTGATTTTCTTGAAAAGTACACAGCTTAGGGCAAGCATCTGTCATCCCTTTCAGCTCAAATTTATTCAATATCCTCTCCCAAGCTGCACCCCTCCCCAGAGTGCTCACAGAACAGAATAGTTCCGGCTACAGCGGACCTACAACAATCATCTGTCCAACAGCCTGAGCCCTCACCAGAAGTTGGAGCACATTAGGAAGGGCATTGTCCAAGTGCCTCTGAGACACGGACACGCCTGGGGCACCGACCACAGACTTGGAAGGCTCTGCCCTGCCTGGCCACCCTCACAGAGGGCCATCCCTCAGCCTCCCTCTCCCCAAACTTGGACAAACCCAAAGTCCTTGGTTGCTCCCCACAGGACACACCTTCCATCATATCCGTACTGAAGTACGGAATTTCCTCTCCGTTTTCATACACACTCGTCGTCACTTGAAAGAGATGACTGCCAATTGTGAATTTTTCATCTTCTACTCGGATCAAACGATGCGGTGCCTCGGTGTGGCTGTGCTGCCACACGAGAGCTCTCGTGAGTGCAGTGGTTCATAGCCAGAGTGCAATTCTCCAGTATGAACAAAAACTGAAACACGAGCAGCCAGCATGCTCAATCACTGATAGCACTGTCCCTGTGAACCACTTTCCTATAAATAACACAGCACATTAAATCTCTTTTTAAGTCCGTTGTTGAAGGAAAAGCAACAGCTCTAGTAACAAATCCAAGGCTACAGCCTTGAAATTACTAGTTTTCACACTGGAATTATTTGAGTTTGGATATTTTGCACCTCAAGATGTGCTTGCACACCCTAAATCCTTCATTTCCAAAGATATCAAGTTGTAAATACTGTCAGCCCTTAGTGCCAGATTCCAACTATATTCCTACAAGCAACCTACCCTCCCAGGGTAAAGAGATTGCTTTGCCCTGTACACATCTGCTAGAGCCTTATAACCCAGAGGAAAGATGAAGAGAAGCAAAAGTCTCAATTTGGAACCACCTCGCTACCAGCATTATTTTAATTATTTTTTCCAAAAGTAAACAAGCAGCCCCAATCATTTTTGTTGCACAGTCACCTAAAATCAATTTATATATGTGCACAAAAAATTGCCATCTTTTCCAGGACTGCTCTAAAATGAGAGGAATATTCCTGGAGTCTATGGAAGAATGGGTCTGTATGGGTCTATGGAAGAATGGGTCTGAACCTGACCTATGTTACCTGAAAGTGAAAACTTGCCTGACTACTTAATATTTGAGTATTACGATGCCGTATGTTTAACAGATAAGGAGACTCAAATTTGGTTATTTAATCAAGGAAAGTGCTGAATAGGTGAAAACTCTACAATCTAAAACTTACCACAGTTGTTCATGGGAACCCTAAAAATCAGGATTCAGCCCTATATCATTTTCACTAAGTGGAAGTTTTTAAAGACCTCAGAGTTCCACAAACTGACTGAGATTTTAAGTCGGGGGTTTTTTTGGTATTAAATTAGCACTATTGTTTAGATATGCTTGATTTTCTTAAAACTAAAACTTAGAACTTTTGCAAATATAACACAAGACATACTTTTGGCTAAATCCACTTCCAAATTCTTCTCTGAAAGACATTCAAAACCTGAATTTTAATCATTCCAATGACAAATAGAAAAACCTGCTTTTCTTTTATGGGCATTATATAGGTATGATAAATATTTCTCTTTCTGAGAATCCAAAATGACTTTATAAATATTATGACCATTCCTGTAGCTGTGATTCAAAGGATGCGAAAGTTTACTAGGCAGTGTCTGTAACCAGGTGATCATAGGAAATTTTAGCCTCATGAATACCAACAAACTTAAGGCAGACACAGATGTCACATAAAGCTGCTGGAAAACTGCTGAAGAACTCCATAAAAATTACATCCCAAAAAATCTCTTGAGGAACATCCATTGCCACTTGTATGTGGAAGTAAAAAACTTAATTCACTTTTCTTAATTCAGAAAGTCCTCTGTGATTACTTAGAAAGAAATTTATGGGTATATAATTCTGTTTCTCCAACCACTCCCTAGAATGGAATTTATATTTTTAATGGTTTAATTGAAAGAGTGGACAGAACCCCCAGAATTCATTTTAGTCACACCTAAAATAAATCTGCCAACCGAACAATGGAAAGGAAAAAAAGCTATGTCAGAAAAGCAAAATTCTTCACATTGGTCAATCCCAAACGTTTCAGGACAAAGTAAGACAAATCCTGTATGCTAAGAATGTTTAGATAATTCCACATTAAGAAAATTACAAATCACTTAAATTTTATCTGTAAAAATAGTACTACTTCTGGAGACTTAGGTCTAGAGAGCAGATACCTTTGCCTAAAGGATGTAAAGTGGTGAGGGAAGATTAGGGTTGTAAAAGGCCTTATCAGAAAAGATAAATCCAACCCTCAAATTTAAGGTATTTGTTTTTACTAACACCAGCAGGGGTTATTTCCACATAAACCTTAAGTCTTTAGAAGTATGAGGTAGAAAAAAGGAAAACAAGCTTTTTGAATTTCTTTGAATTTCTGACGCAATCTTACATTTGTAAATATCGAAGTAACAAAGCAATGAAATGTAACAGATGTTAAAATATAGCATCTGAAAGTCACTTGGAAACACTTTTTAAATGATCTGCCACTTACACTGCAATTAAAAGTAGATTTAATCCACATGACTTTAGCGTCTGTAGCCTGAGACTTGGAGTGTACTTGGGGGAAAGCCCTACCAAAAAAGAAAAAAAAAAAAAAAAAAAAAAAAAAAAAAAAAAAAAAAAAGAAAAAAAAAGAAAAAAAAGAAAAAAAAGAAAAAAAAGAAAAAAAAGAAAAAAAAGAAAAAAAAAAGAAAAAAAAGAAAAAAAAAGGCAACCATCAAAAAAGGAAAAAAAAAACCCAACCAAAAAAACCCCCGAAAAACCAGCTGGAAAAGTTCTGAGTATCAAGACTGGTTTAACAAGAATTTTTCTCCTTCATTATTATGACCAAATTAGTCTTCCATGAGCAGGAAGGCCGCCCCTGTCAGGGCACTTGAGCATGAAGCACAGATGGACAGCAGCAGATTACACCACACGTGAGGATATCGGGCCCTGCACACACAAACCACACCTCGTGTACCTGAACATGGGCAGGAAGACGCTGTGAACTTTACATTTAAGGACTCACAGAAAGTGTGTTTCCATCACACCACAAACTTTTTTCCATTTGGTGTTGCAAGCTTTCCTGGAAGCTGCATTTTCAGCAGGAATGCAGCCAAGTGCTCAGAGACACACCACGCTTAGATATCTGTCTCAGCAGCTCTGTAAAGATTTGGGGAGTTGTTGCCTTTAAGATTGCAATCTAATTGTTCCTCTGGACCAGAAATATGCTTCAGAGCATAACTGCATTTTGGCACCTCTAAATCTGTGTGGCTGTCATCAGCCTGACACCACAGAAGCAGCTAACAGTGCCTAGGCAGCAGATACTCCTCACCAAGCTCTGGCAGTAGTTGTGTCACTTGGAAAGAAATGTGAAGGAGCTAGCCCAACAGCCCGTGGTGTTCAAAGACATGCAGAAAACAGTCAGGGAGCTCCTAATTAATTGCTAAAGGGCTGAAATTGCACTGGGTGTTCTAGTGAGGCACGGGTCTGGTCACTGTGTTTCCAAATCCTCATGGAGGTTTCTGTGTGAACGTGACAGAAGCAAATGTGTCACCTGGTATGCTCAGTTTTCAACCATTCCAGGTAGAATCAAACTGGTAGGAAGCCCTAAACTTAATTATAGCAATGGTCAGAGAAAGATTTGGATAAAAACAAATCTGAAGGTGACAGACCCTATTTTAATGCCAGTTGTCTCAATCTGGTGTGCACATGACCCACCCACCCACCCCCTCAGCTGAGCTACAGTAAAAAACCATGTCAGCTTCAATGTCCCAGACTAACAGCAGAAAGCACTACTGGTGGAACTATTCACACAGACACATTGAGGCAGGGAGCCCATAAATTTATCTCCTGTATTTAATTATCTTCCTTTCAAAATACTCTTAAGAATCTCTTGAAGAGGTTCCGAAAAAAGGCTCTGGCATTATCTAGCCTTCATTGAGCATCCAAGCATCACCTGTTTGAACACTATTGTGATTTTCTTCTTTGAGATCCTGCCAGCATGAGGATCACTACTGCACTCAACAGACACTGTCTGCCCTGCAGCCTGTGATTGAGGATGGTCAGCAGTCTGCTTCATTAGGGAGTGAGAAACTGAGAGCCCCTGAAGGAAAAACAAGGAAGTAATTACAACACTTGCATCAACATTTACTTCAGACAGGCAAGCCATGGATGTGGAGGCACTGAGACCATGGTCATATATTCAAAAAATATGTGGCAGAGCAAAATCTAAAGAACAGAAAGGCAACCAGCCAGAAAGTGCTGAGAACAAAAACTATTAAGCAGGTCTACTGAAACAAGTTTTCAAGCACTGAGACAAAAACTACCCGAAGTTCCCTTAAAGTGCTGCAGTAAGGTGGCAAAAGATGCATTCACGGTGTGCAACTGATAGGCAAAAAGAACTGCTAAGGTAGAAAAGAAAAATTGCTTATGAAATCAACTAGAGTCTCCTGACAAGAACCAAAGCTGCAGGAAGAGTTCACCATGACAATATCCCAGAGCAGAAGGGTGGGCTCAGGCACTGAGGTATCAAGAGGACACAATCAACCCTATTAGACAGATCAGAAGCCTCAAAACTCCTAAAATTAAAGACCAGATTTATAGAGAGTGATTTAGATGCCTGAAGATTCTGAGAGATTTTCAGGAATACTTCAACACCTAACTCTGTTTATAGTAACAGATACTAGGCACCCACGCACCTCTAAAAAATCATACAGGATATTTCACAACTAAAAGATTCTGGACAATGTTTGAAAACTTGGCCATGTACAGTTTGGCCTTGGAAGCAGAAGAGCAAAGAACTCACAGCCAGGATTTCCAAACCTCTGGGCTAGAGAACTACCCCAAGGGTTCTCCCGTTGACAAGGACACCAATTTTGTGGTGCAGAGAAGGAAAGTGCAGGGAAAGAAAGCAGGCCCCTGCTTCTCCTCTGAACTTATTCCAAAATCCCCTTTTGTAGCGACCCTTATGCCCCATCGTTAAGGACATCACCAGCACGACTGTCACTGCTGCGGGGCGGGGAGGGCTCGGACGGGGCAGGCAGGTGAGGGGGCAGATGAAGGAGGGAGAAGGCAGGTTCAAGTAGGTGCCGGCAGGAAAAGGCAGGAAAAGGCGGGTGTTGGCAGGAGGAGACAGGTGAGAGCAAGTGAAGGCAGGTGGAGGCAGGAGGAAACAGGTGAAGCTGCAGGCAGGTGGAGGCAGGAGAATGGCGGCAGGTGGAGCCGGACCTCGAAGAGCCCATCCCCTCAGCCACGCTCCGGCCGGGCTCTGCCGCCCGCTCGGCCAGCGCAGCTCCGGGGTGTGACCGGGGCTGGCAGGGCTGTGACCCCGGGCGGGCAGGGCTGTGACCCGGGCTGGCAGGGCTGTGACCCTGGGCTCGTAGGGCTGTGACCCGGGGCTGGCAGGGCTGTGACCCCGGGCTGGCAGGGCTGTGACCCTGGGCGGGCAGGGCTGTGACCCTGGGCTATGACAGGGCTGTGACCCGGGGCGGGCAGGGCTGTGACCCTGGGCTATGACAGGGCTGTGACCCGGGGCGGGCAGGGCTGTGACCCCGGGCGGGCAGGGCTGTGACCCGGGCTGGGAGGGCTGTGATCCCGCCGGCAGCAGCGCCCGCTCCGGCCGGCCTGCCCCGGCCCGTCGCCGCTCCCGCCGCCGCGGCCTCACCCGGATGTGGATCCGGCCGCCCCCCCCGTCCCCGCGGCCGAGGTCACCTTGATGCCTCCGAGCTGAATTGTCTGTCCCCAGGCTGGGATGTCTCACCTGGTGCAAACGCAACTGATGGCGTCAGATAACTTCTACAATACGTGTTGCTTAATGAAGGAAACAACCTTGTGTTTGGAGCATTGCGTAAGATTACATCACCGGATAAATATGCATTAGGTAGGCGGAGAGCATGGATTAGATAGGCGGGTCCATGCGAGTTTTGCTTTATAAAAGATGCAAGTTGTTACCACCTGAGCGTGGTTTGTGGAAAGCTCGCGCGCCCTTTAGAGAATAAACAGTATTTATTCTGTAAACGTTATAAAGTGCTCTGGCTGTGTTTAGGGAGCTGCTGAAGTTGGGAACAGCCCCCGCAGCGCCGGGCGCTGCTGCTCTTCCCGGCCGGGCTCGGGGCCGCCCCCGCCGCTCACGGTCCCTGCCGGGAATCCGCTGGAGTCACCGCTGGAATTACGGCCGGCATCACCCCGGAGCCGGTGTCGGAGCAGCCCCGGCCCTCGATGCAGCCTCTGCCCCTTGCCCTTCGGTTCCCGGTCCGTGTTTGCCCACCCAGCCCGACCGTAGGCTCGGTGCGTGGCAGAGCACCAGCGGTGTCCCTTCAGTGTCATCCCAGAATCACGGGATCCGGAGGGTTGGGAGGGACCTCTGGAGATCATCCAGTCCAACCTCCCTGCCGGGACAGGGTCACGCAGAGCAGGTGGCACAGAGATGGGTTTGGAATGTCTCCAAAGGGGAAGAATCCAAACCCTGCCCGGGCAGCTGTTCCAGTGCTCTCCCATCCTTAATGGGAAGAAGTTCTTCCTCATGTTTAAATGAAATTTCTTGTATTGTAATTTAGGGCCTTTGCTCCTCATACTGTCACTGGGTACCACTGGAAAGAGTTTGGTTCCTCCTCTTGGCATTCCTTTGAGATATTTATCGGCACTAATGAAATCCCCTCTCAGTCCTCTCTTCTCCAGAATAAACAGCCCCAGCTCCTGCAGTCTCTCCTCATCACAGACCTGCTCCACACTCATCACCTTTGTGGCCCTTCTCCATTAGCTCCTTGTCTTTCTTGTACTGAGAAGTATGGAAATGGAACAGGAACTGGCAGGACAGTGAGGATCACACCAGCCCTGGGCTGGGCAGGAGGAGATAAGCCTCAGAGCATAAAGAGGCCAAAGTAAGGGCAAACACATAGAGATGAACTTGGAAATGTGAATGGCACATTGTGATGCACTGGGAAAACAACGGGTTAATTTCACTACTGAGCCTCTTTTGTGAACAGAATATTGTCAGTATCTAGTAGGTAGATACTTAATAAACAGTACATTAAAAGCCATAGAATGAAGAAAATGTAACATTTTGCCACTGTACGTTGCAGCAGTGTTTCATACTACATGAAGAAACAAAAGATCACAGAATTACAGACTGGTTTGGCTTGCAAAGGACCTTAAAGCTCATCCAGTTCCACCCTTGCCCTGGGCAGGGACACCTTCCACTCCCCCAGACTGCTCCAAGCCCCATCCAACCTGGCCTCGGACACTTCCAGGGATGGGGCAGCCACAGCTTCTCTGGGCCTCACCAAAATATTATTTGAAAATTAAGAGATATTATGGTGTAGGTTTTGTGTCCCATTATACCTGACTGCAGTGTTCCTGAAAGTAGCTATAGAACATGATATTTTTGGGGGGTAAATAGCATACATCTTTATCAGTCTTCTTCTAAGATACACCAAGAAAAAAAAAAAAAAGCTTCTGCCTGTGTGCCTGAGCACTATAAAATTTGACAGTTTGATGGAAGTTTTGGAAACATTCATACTCAGCAGACAAAAACAGCAATTAAGGGCTTGTTTTCTGCATTAGTTAATCGTCTACTGCAGTGTTATCCCAGCTAAAGACCGTGATATAAATCAGTCAGATGGTAGAATTTCTTTTTGGATGTAAAGGGAAAAAAAATCTCCCTAAAAACCCTTCTCAATATTCTGTATTAACGTTGGTACATTCCATAGGTTTTATAAAGTTTCAGACAGTAATTATTGGGTTGGTTTCTGAAATGCTAAAAGTGAATGTTCAGGTTCTCAGAACTTCAGGAGGTTCCTTACAGGATGGTGTTCAAACCTGCTCTGAGGCCTGGAGTGTCTGCTCCTGTTTTGTCAATAAACAAAAGATTTCACTTCTTTTTGCTATCAAGATATTATTCTCTTTGTACAGATTAATGTAAATTTGGATTACTTAGGGCAGTAATCCTTAAGTATGTTACGTTTATCATCAGTGTGTTCTTGTATTGCATCTCTGTAGTATATTCTTTTTCTGTTTTAGAATTTGCTACACTGTTTTTGCAGAAGGAATAAATGTATTCTGGGCAAAAAGCCAAGGAAAAAAAACTCTTACCAAGCCAGATTAGATAATTACAGTTTCACGTGTCTTTATAGCACGTCTTTTGGGTTGTGAAAATTAATATTTAGTACACATAACTTTACACTTTTCTTCTTATCTAATGTAAAATGTCCCTTCAAAATGTAGACTCCTCTAATTAGCTCATTTTCTCCATTTTGAAGTTTAGTAGAAGTAAATCTGTTCCTTTTTACAATCTATTATTACTAATATTATTCCTGAGTTTAGTTAATCTTTTGTAATGGCCATTATCAGATTTCTCTTATTTTTTTTCCATGTCAGAATTTGGTAGATGAGAAAAATTAAAACACTTTTGTTTTGATTTTCCGCTGAAGTGGCTGCATTAATTTTGTATCTTATGTCCTTAATTTATATACCAGCAGTGCAGGAGGAAAATGTGCCTAGTATACTAGAACTGTTCCAAAAAAGAATTCAAATATTAAGGTTTTTTGTGTATGATTATGTTTGGCTTGTCCAAAAATCCATTTCGACATCTCTTCCACACAATTTAGATCTTTGTAACACAGGCCTCTATCTCTGGTTGGAGTTCTTTGTTTATTTGTTTGTTGGGTTTTTTTAAGGTTATAATTTTTGAAATATCTGTATTTTTGGTTTCCTTGGGGTCTGATGTGGTTTTGTTTTGATAATCATCTTCCCATCTTCCCTACTGAGTTGCCACATTGTAGTCCTTGAAATAAACTGCTCTTGGTGAATCTCCTTTGATTTTTGCTTCATTTGACCTGTCTCAAGGCACCCATAACTCACTTTGAAAACCTCCCTGGATAATGCCCCTTATATTTTAGGAGTATTTCCTGTTGTATCATGCCCAAGAAAACAGCCAAAATTTTCTTACTGTCCAGCACTGCATTTCATTGAATACCCCAGTTTGGTCAGACTATAAGTATAAGTTGTTGGCATTTTTTCCAAAGCAATATTGGTTCTCCCCAGCCGCCATATTTTGGGAAACTGAAAGGCAAAGAAGCAAAACAGAAACAAGCAAATCCATTTGTCTCAGCCTCAGATTCATTCCTTGAAGTGGGCAATTTAATAAGCACAAATTCAGCAAGCAGAGAAAAAAGCAAGAGGAGGAAACACATTGCAAACTATACATTGATTACAGCTTTTGAAAGGAATCAGGAAGAAGAAGCTGTATGGGAGGCTTGTTTTTTGGCTTAAGGTTTCATGTAGTAAATACCAAAATGTTGATTGTTTATATTTTTTTAGCTGTGCTCAGCTTTAAGCTATGTTCCTCTCTAGAGCTTTATGAAATATGAAGAAGACTTTTCATAATACTGAAAAACAGAAGGTCCAGTATAATTGCCCCCAAAATAGCCTGAACCAATCTAAGACCAAAAAACATCTTAATTTGGGCTGAATGTTATTGTTTCGTCTCCTAGAGAGCAAAGTTTATAGAGATTCCTGTCAGTTCTGGAACTTTTTTTTTTTTAATTCATTCAGCCTTACATGGTAACACTGGGTGGTTATAAATAGGTGAGTGATACCCCCCCTTCATTTGAGCATTTTTGTGTGCTATGAAGCCAGTCATATTTGTGGGTCTTCCAAAGGAAACAATGTTTGTAATGCTGTTGGACTGGAGGCTTTTTAAAAATCCTAGTAGAGAAATAAGCAAAACTGCTGAACAAGCATGATTTATAAAGTAGATATGGATTGATTTACCACTATTAAATGCCATCATTAACCTACAGGGCTGAGTTCCTTACTGAGGGAAGTTGGTGGTAGAACACAACAAACTGAAGTATTTACTTTTCTTGCCCTGAAGCAGATGGAGACAATGGGGCGTGGGACAGTGAGATTCTTTATATAAAAGGTAACCACTATTTTTTTTTTTTTTTCAAATACAGCAAAGGCTTAGGGAAACTAAAGTCTTTGGGATCCGTTGTTTGGTGATCAGTAAGGAAGAATGGACCAAGTTCATGTTCATTTCCACAACAAGAACCAACATCCTCCCTCATTCTTGTGGTCACTATTAGAAGCAAGGTTCAGTCAGTTTGAAAGGGCAGGAGAAAAAAATGCTGTGTTAACTGTGAAAGTAGATATCATGTGTAGGATAATTTAGTCTGTTTCAGCTTAAATCTCTGATTTTTACTCTAGTGAGGTACCCACCTACTTCAGTCCTCACAATTGGCAATAAAGCAAAAAGGGTATTTGTTGCTAGACCACAATCCAGCTTCAAAAAATTTTGCCACCCTTTTTCACCCACTAAAAAGCCCACAGTCAAGGCATACTATCCTTGTTTGCCTTTTAGGGTTTTATAGGAAAAAACATAGTAGAGAAACTATTGTCATTTCCTTTCTAGAAAATTTACTAGAAGCAGACAGTTAAAACTCCTGCTGTAAAACAAAAACCACAATAGAGTGACGTTTCTCCTCTACCTATTATAAAGTATTTCTCCTCTTAGATGACAGTAGCAGAACCCAGAGGTCATATTCTAAAGTGGGTTTATTTTTTTTTTCTGTTTATAGAATCTGTTTATTGGCAGAAATGCCAAGGTTTCTGCAGCTTCTCCAGGAATCATTCTGGTAACATGTTGTACTGTACCGGCCATCTCGAGTCATGCAGTCCTGTCCTTGCAGTCAATTAGTAGTATCTGCCTAACTAACCTTCTCTAATTATCACAGCTTTTGTGCATCTAAATAAACACTGTACTAGTTGGCTTGGGGTTTTTTCTGGGTTGAGTGTTTTTGTTTTAAATATTAGATCCTGCTGTTTTTTAAATCCTGTAGAAGTACTTTTGAATTTGTAATCAGTGATCTATTTTTCAGCTACCTTTTTTTTCCTGGTTTAATTGATTTATATGCTAAGTGCATTTGTATAAGCAGCAATGCTACACTGGAGACATCTTTATGAAGTCATGTTAAAAGGTTTAAGACAGATTTTTGATTCACAAGCACAATTGTTTTTCAATCAGATTTTGCTTACATCTGCAAGAGCAATTTATGAAAGGTGCTCTTACTTCAAGTAGTATTTTCCTACAGCATTTTAGCTTCCCTTATTTAATGTCAAAATAAATAAATATTTGAGTTCAGAGAAATTCTAGAGTAAACAATATTGCACAAAGAAATCACCTAGTTAATCACAGAAAACTGCACAAGTGCACAGTGGTTTAGCTGTGAGGGAAATGTCCAAGTAGTTCTTTTAAAAGCCTTTAGGAACATACTTGGGGCACATCAGCCAAGCCTCACCAACAAGAACAAGGGCTGGATCCTTCAGCTGGCAGCTAATATACACACATTTTGTGAAAGAGTGGACAAACAAGGCCCATAAATTCTCTCAACAACCAAGGGTAAGAATTCTGAACTTTACCCAGAAAAAATAGTTTTGGAGGACAAAAGTATTGCCACTTGAAAGCATTTCTGTTTTCACACTTGGCTTCCTTCAAGCTTCTGTATTCAAGGCTTCTATGGATTGCACTGAAAAACAACTTTATTTATAACATCATCAGTATCTTCTCCACAATGTTGCCAGAATACATGAAGTTAAGCATATGTTGTGGGTTAATGCCCAGTAGCAGAGAAATTCAGTGGGCCAAAAGTTTTCCTAAAGCTTTTGGTCCTCTTTCTAAGTTTTGCTGTGTTTTTGTTTTTCTGCATTTATTTTATTTTTTAATACATCCTTGAAAAGAAAATAACAGGCTTTGCAGCACTACTGGATTTATCCCATCGACACAGTTTTGTGGAGACTATCTCAAGAAATAAGAGAGAGTTAAATCATGCCACTTCCTTACATTTAGTACCTCTACTCAGAGTAGAGGTACTAAATGTACTCAATGTTTCTATGTTTGAAAGATAGAGCTTTATCATAGGAATTTTGGTTGTTTATTATTATTTTGCTAAAATTACTGAGAAAATTTATAATAATGAGTTTGCTGTATTAATAGTAATGACTTGAAGTGGACTTTAGGTAATCTAGGAAGTCATGCAGTCCATCTTGAACTTCCCTTAATCAAGAACTGGCACAGTTTCCTCCAAGATATGGAAATCCAGAGCTGAATCTCAGAATTCCTAGAATCTCAGAAATGTCCAGTTACTCATGGGATGAGCTGGAGCCCCAAAGAAGGACAAACACTATTAGAAGAGCTGCTTGGAATTGTGTGTCCTATTGTGCAAAGCATGACTCTAGTAGAGTAGTTGAACCAGATGCAGTGCCACATTATTCAGCCCTGGAATCCTCTCTGACCAAACTTGCTGGAACCAGGTAATGCCTCAGATTGTTCAACATATCAGGATGTAATTCCTTATGAGTGTCTTAATATCCACTGTTAAATATAGCTTGTGGTAAGACCTAAAAATCTTCAGACTGAGTGTCTGAGCACAATCCTGGAGTTATTTATAACCACCTATGAATTTGTTATGTTTGAGACAGACGCAGGCAAACAGCCAGAAAAGTTCTGGAAGAAAAAATCCTCAATTAGCTCTCGTAAAAAGCGTGCACCTTTTTTGTGAGACCTGGACTTTGTCAGCAGCGGTGGCTGCAGCCATCACTGTTGGACAGCTCTTAGCCAGGGAATGGCATTCCTTCCACTGGCAGTCAGAGGGGACTGACCATTCCTTTCTCCAGCAGTAATGCAGCAGTGCCGGGCCATTGCACCACCGGGAATGTCATATCCATGTCTACATATAGTCAAAGATCGAGCTTGAAATTACAGCGCTAAAAGGAACCCATATTCCTGTTCCTCTCCTCTTTCCTGAATGAAGGCGTATTTTTGCCATCTCTTCACGCTAAATTTTAGGGAGAATGATTAACCACATGGTCTTTTTTGGGGGGATAACATCAATAATTGTCAAGGAAATAGAATAGGTGATTACTATTCTGATCCTGATTGTTCATTCATATACTAGAGCTTGTTTTTCTATTTGATACACTTACAAGTAATTCAGCTGCCATGCAAAAATTTAATTAAAAAAAAAAAGATAGTTTGACTAGACATTTTTATTGAAATTAGGTAAATGTTTGCTTATGTGCAAGTGTATCAGAGAAACCTCCTGTCAAGCAAAGAATTACAAGCAGCATTGGAGACTTTTAATACTCATAAATTACATTGTCACGCAGGGAAAATGAGTGAAAAGGGCACCCCTAATGATTCTTTTTTAAAAAAAGCTCATTGGGCAAACCTGGAAATTGCTAAGCATGTTTTAAGTTATAAACCCTTACTGTTTTCAGAGGGAAAATCTTCTGTTGATGCAGCTATCAAGATATTGCCACTTCAAAAAAACCCCATCCAACATAAAACCCTGTTAACAATTTAGCAAGTATTTTAATTACAAAAGAAAAAGTAAAATATTTACTATACTATAAACTAAGATTCCTGCATCTAATCCTCAAAAAATGCCGTTATAACATTAGAAATGAACCTCTACTCATGATCTGCCAGTGGTACATGAAATGCTTGGCAATTATTTTTACCAAAACAAGCAATTTAAAAAATATCTCTGGTGAGATATTTGAGTAGGCAAATTGTGATGGCTGCTACTGTTGGTGGTTTTCATGAACCAACATTTTCATTTCACGATGAGCAAAGGAATGTTCCTGTTAGGAACACTGCAGATGTATTCATGGCACCAGAAAGCTGGGTCCCAGTGTTTTGTGTTTTCATACCCATTAAGATCATAGAATCATAGAATGGTTTGGGTTGGAAGGGACCTAAAGATCATTTATTTCCAAACCCTCTGCCATGGGCAGTATTAATTGCATAGCATTACTTTGGGCAATCAAGGAATTTATGAAAAAGTATTGAACACCTGATATGGCCTGAAATGTTACAATCTCAGTTTACTTGCAAGATGTTTGTGAAGCATCTTATGCATATAGACAAAATTAGCATTTTTCAGTTGCACAAAAGATTGTTAAACCTTTAAAGTGGTGGAAACATCTGGTTTTTTTGAAAATCTGTATTAAGAAATGTGTCCAGATGTTAAAAAAATTAGATGAATGCTTGCAAAATTACTCAGGAGAATTTTGACCTTAATCCATTTATCCACATTTTAGTACACTGTGTACATTAGAAATAACATTATTTATTAGCGTATTGTAATGGAGTATCACACCAGTATATTGCTTGCATGAGTGAAGAAAGCAAAACTGTATTTCCAAACTTGAAGATTTCATGATTTAAACAAGAGTCTTGGAGAAGCAGTTATGCTGGAAAAGACCTGGTAGTTTGGTGGACAAGAAATTGAACATAAGCCAACAGTAGGCTCTTGTGGCAAAAATCTTAGTTTCTAGTGTAGCAAACATTTTACTTTTTCTTTTGTAATTAAAATACTTGCTTAATGGTCAACAGGGTTTGTTTTCTTTTCTTTCTTTCTTTTTTTTTTTTTTTTGAAGTTGCAATAGCTTGATAACTGCATCAACTTCTTACTAGCAACTGGGTACTGCCAGCAGCTTGAGTGATGCTTCCTCACAGATCTGGTTTTATTAGTTGGGATCAATGGAATCACTGGGAAGTTTCATGCTGAAGATATCTCAGACTATAAAAAAGGACTGTGGTAGCTGCTCCTGCTGACACTCAGCAGGTACTTTTCTGTTCTGTGGATGATGAGCTAAGTATTAGGACAACCCTGAGGTTCTCTTCATTGTGTCAAAACACTGCTTTCTTTGCAGCTGTGTGTGGAAGATTTCTTCTTCCAATGCCCCTAAGCAAATAATCCAGCATAGTGGTTTTGTGGCCTATAGCTGAGATGGAAACAGGACTTGAGCCTTAAATACAAGAGAATCAGATCTTGTAACACATAATCACCTCAAATACTCAGTTACTATCAAATGTCTGTGTATTGCTAAAGGAAGGGGATTTCTGCTCATTTGTTAGAGAATGAATGAATGACTCTATTGTTAATTAGAATCAGATTGCAGAAAGTGTTTGCATTTCTGTGAACAAACTTCAGTTTGAAAAGTGGCTGTTCAGTCTTGCCCACGGTTTTGTGCACATACTTTCTGAAGTCAGCAAGTGTTGGCGAGCACTGTACTGCATAAATGACACCTGCATGTGTGTCTAGGGGCAAGATTGACCCCACAGGCTGTAGGGCTGCCACCACCTAACCCTTCACATTCCGTAGACACTGCAGGGAGAAACCCAGTTCACGCTCAGAAAAGTGCCTGTAGTTTTTAAAATTCATCATTAGTAATGTTTATCTACATAGCTTGTACTCCTATTTATAAAGCCAGGTGTGATATTCCAGGCGATGTACATTTTCTATTCACTCAGGTTTGCTTTGTGATGGTTTTCAATTTATCACAGTATTCTAACTAGGTTTACAGAGAATTCATTTTCAGTCATACCAGGGAAATTAGCAAATGTATGTAGGATAAAAATTTTCACCAGATAATTGTTTAAATACCTGTTGTCTATAGTATGATACCTATTCTCTTGTACTTTGCCCTTCTAGTATGTTCATATTTTTGTGTTTCACAGAGATGTGAAAGACCTGAAAGGTGCAGCCCTGGAGTTGTGCACAGACTGCCCCCATAGCTTATGTTTACTCATCCTGGCCTTCAACACTTAGAAAATTTTCACAGTAGAATTTTGGATTTCGCAGTTTTTCCGTATGTGCTGCATCTTTCATGACAGACCTCACACCTGTGCTCACCACTGCAAACATCTGCGTTACACCTGTGCAGTCAGCAGGGTTTGCTCTGCAGGATGTGCAGTGATGGTCTGCCACCGAAGCGTGTGTAGGATCCTGTGGGAGTGGGATTTCCAAAATCCACCTTCCTGTTAGGGTCTGATGCCCTGTGGTCTCACACCTCAAGTGCATCGTGAGGGATATGGCTTAACATACCTATTCCACTTGTGGTCCTGCCAGTGAATTACAGGGGCTCAAAAATGACATCATGTAGGTTATATCCACCCTGCTTTCCATGGAACAGGCGTGTGTGTCCCTGCAGGGCTGGTTGATGTTGAGGATCCATATGAACAAATATTAAATTCCTCACTTTTTAATCTTGTATTGTATTCTCCTGCTGCATCCAGATCAGAATCATATTCCCTCTGTGGCCTTCTTTGTTGGGTGGTTAGAGGAAAACCCTTTCTTCCTTTAAATATTTCCAGAAATTTTATTTTTCTCCTAGGCTCATATAATTCTCCTCTATATTGTAATTCACTAACCCGCTTCATGTAAGAGCTACGTAATCCCATAAAGGCTCCCTCAGGAGGCACAAGTGTGTTTCATGCCTAACAGATTTTTAATAGAACTCTGAGATTATGTTGCTATTGAGTCATGGTGGAAGGACATGGCAAGCTGATACGGTTTTTGGAGGACTGGAGCCAGGACACATTAATTCAGCCATGCCCATTGCCTTCTGTAACAATAGGGCTGAATCATAAATCAGATCCCAATCCTCTGTTCGTGTTCCTTCTCCAGCACAGAGTTCCCCTGCCAGTGAGCACGGTGGTAAATGCTGAAGCTTAGTCTGAACATGCATTTACACATAGACAATAAAGCTGTTGCAGAAATTATATTTTAAGTTTGAGATTGTGCACACATGACAGTGCAGGTGTATCCCAAGGAACCAGGAAAGTTTGTGCCCTGGTATGGGTCCTGCTGACAGAAAACATCCTTTATTCAGGAGATGGCTGTCATTCTGAAGTCCACTGACACATTTCAGGTCTACTGCTTTGTTCTAGCAGGCATTGTAAGAAGCCATGAGTGTAATTATGTGGTACTGATAGAATCTTTCCAGCTTCAGGAACACAGGACCAAACCTGTTCTTAGTTTTGGGAAGGGATTCATTCTCAGGGATTCCATTTTGTTTAGGGTGGGTTGGTTTTGGCTTTACTCCAACAAATATCCTGAGGTTTGACTGAAGTCAAAATTTACCTCTTTTTTTGAAAAAAAAAAAAGCACATTCATTAAGTACATTCTTTTGAAACAAATGTTAAGACTTACATCAACACTGCCAGTTATGATTCTTTTGTGCAGCAAATATGAAATGAGAGAAGAAAACCCCCATGAATGATTTGTAGACAGTGTCTGGCTGTGACAGACTGGCAGTGGCAGTCATGGCTTCTTATCAGGGATTTGAAAGGAAGGGAATTATCAAATTATGATAGTCATAACATGGATATCTCCAGAGAACATTCAAAGGTGGGGGTTTTAGTGGGAAAGTGCTTATGGGTTCCAGAAATGGGTAATAACCTTAACTCTGCTGAAACTAGAGGATCTTCAAAGTATTCATGTTCTGTATTTTTACTTATTCTTAATTTTACTTCTTTTTTTTTCCTCTTTCCTGTTTTGTTTGTTTGTTTGGGGGTTTTTTGTTTGTTTGGGGTTTTTTTGTTTGTTTTTTTTTTAAAGCTGAGTAGTTAAAAGAGGGCTTTCCCTTCACAGAAAAGTAAATATGCTGCCCACAATCCCACAAAAGATGCTCTCCTTCTATGTGAAGCCAATAAACAGAGCAAGGCATCTCAATAAATGAGACAGACAAATGGCAGCTTCTATTTTTCTATACTTGGTTTGTCTTACCAGCATGGAACTCCGATATTATTAATTATGATTAATTAGTGATCACCTGATTATGCTGCCCTGATCAACCTGAACTATCAGTTGTTTAGCAGTAAATAACATGGTGCTGTAATAATAATGATTATATCTACCTACACTTCACAACATTTATTTACTGTACCTTTCCTTTACAAATTACTTTTAAGTCAATGCCATCCTCATAGCTAGAAAAGGAAACATTTAATGTGTGGCTATGGGTGTGCCATAATAGAGGTATTTTATGTTGTTGGACCATTCTCTAAGTAAACTTCAGGGGTTTTGAGCTTAATTAAAGTAGATAATAAAATTTGTTGCCACAACACTAGTAAAATAGCTTCATTTTTTTCAATTGGAAGGGAAATATTCTTATGCTGTCAAAAAAAAGAAAAGAGGTATACTGTTATTCATACTGCATTTAACATTATTTGTTTATAATTGCTTTCCTTGATTGCTCCTACAAGGCTTTCAGAGAGCAGTAAAAGAGAAAAACACTATCAAAACATGGTTATGAATCATTATGTTTAACTACTAGTATTTCAAGTTCATTCTAGAAACACATTGAATTTCATTCAGTTTTGCACATGGCACATTTAGATTTTTGTTTCCCCTGGAAAGCAAAATAATCAGGCAGTTTGTGAAATGTTTTAAAACAAATCTGAATTGCAGTTTCCTTTTCTGAGCCCATTTTGTATTTTCAGTGGAAGCATTATCAAGTTTCATTTCATTTTGGATGCATGAAAACAAATTTAGTAACTACTTTTTACCAAAATAAACAGCAGCAGAGGTGATTTGTCATGGAATTATCTACTTAGCCCACACTGTTATCTGCGTAGATGTGTCTGAATGGCTTCCGTAGATCTTGAGAATGCAGCATTTGTCTGCAAATATTTTAGTTGAGGTTTTAATTGAATATAAACATGAACTGCATGAACTTTGGCACTTGAAGGACTCCTGAGTAAAAGCTACCACCAGGAATAAAGAAGTGTAAGTACTCATATATTGTAAGGATATTGCATCAAAGCTGTCGCTTAGTAAGCAGATCAGCCTTTCACTTCTGTCTCAGAAACCAACAGGATGCTATCTAAGTGTGTTTAGCCAGCTGAAAGCTATCAGAGAGTTCCTCCAAACAAACATTGTTTGAATTAATACGTTATTTCCAAACCAGTTACATTGGCAAGGTATAAGGTAACATGTGGTTTAGAAAAATAAACCTAAATAAAATGAAAACAGAAGCAGCAGAAACTCTGTTTGAGTCTTCTATGAACTGTGTGTGGATTTCATCTCATATGGCAAATGGCCGAAAATTAGAAGCAATATTCTGAGGAGAAAAGGTCAAAACACACACAGGGAAAATTTGAATATAGTGGAAGCACCCATTGAGCCTTAATTAAGTGTGGAACTATTCATTTGGTAACATGTCAGTGAAATTGCTATACCTTATTATACAGGTATTTTTCAGTTCTCATGGTACTACTGGCACCTATTTAAACAAATTTCCCTCACATTTGAGATGTGATCCAAAGGCCAACAATGTCTGTGGGTCATTGCTGTGATTTCTAATGGCCAAAGGTGAAGATTTGGAGAAGCTGAGAGTATTATTTGTAGATCCAGGATGACTGGCAGTCAGGCTAGGCTACAGACACTTCTCCAGTCCTGCCTTCTTCAGCTTTGGCTCAAGGTGTCCTCTGATGAAGCACTTGTTGATCAGACACTGCTTATGCTGAGTTATGAATAAAACAGGACTGTGAAAATTACAAGAAATTCCCTAAATGCAGATTACAGTTTGTTTTGTTTTGTTTCATTTTTTTTCACCTGAAAACGTGGTGAGGAGGCTGATAGGTGAGGTTTAGGGGTAACTGAGGATTGAATCTACAAGGCCACATTTCTTGCAAGATACTTTTCCTGTACAAGTGTAGCTCATTCAGAAAGATCTGATCTTTGGGGCTGCAGCTTGCAGGATCAAACCAGTAAATAATGCAAGAATGGCAGATGAAAAATATGACATACCTGCCTTTCTTATATAAAAGGATATTAATGTGGGAGAGGTTAATGGAACAAGAACTTTTATTAGTCTTAGCTGTTTTTTGTTTGTGTGTGAACTCACATTGATAGTAAACATTAATTTCTAATACCTGCAAAAATACTTAAATTTTGAAAGGTTCATTAAAAATAATTTATATCCTCTGAAAGTTGCTACTAATTTTTTTTAAGAAAATCACATTACTGTAGTATTTTTTATTTGGTGGAATTTGTCAGTCAATGACTTGCTATCTTTAGCATTCAGTAGATACCAGATCTCAGATACTGATAAATACAGAAAAGCATGTTTGTCAGGAACAGGGCACAGTGTGATTTTCAGGATATTTTTGAATTTTAATTTTTTTCTATTAAGCTGCATATTTTTCCTGTTCTCCATTTCTTTATGAATTACATTTTCTTCGTGACCATGAAAGTAGACAATACAGGTGGACCCTCAAAATGATCTGTAAGAAACCATCTGTTAAAAAGAAAGAATTGTGTTTGTATTCTTAATTCACAGACACACGCAACACAAATGGATATTGTTTTTTAAAAAACACCTTCATCTTCTCCATATAACATCTCCTACCACAAAGCTGTTCCCAGAAATTATTTGGATCCCTCAATGAGAGACTGTGCTTTGATGTTCTTAAAATATCAAAATCTATTGTAATATGTTTAATCTGTTGAATTAAAAAATCCTTCTTTCCACTATCAAGAAATCCAATCAGTGAAAATATGTTTTATCTTGTTTTGGTTTGTTTCTGAATAATCTTCCTTGTTTAATAACAGCACAAACTAGTAAAGGATTAAGGAAAAAAGGCTGAGAGAGCAATCAAAATAAACCAAAAAGGAAGACGTGTAAAGTTGTGTAACCCAATTTCCTTCAAGTTGTTCAAACACTGTTGTGCTCCTTTAGGTCTGTTTGGAGTTACACAGCAGGTACGAAAGGGGACTGACCCCTCAACTTCAGATTTGCTCTAACCTTTATTCTGAACTAAAGTCCAGAGGGAGCTCAAGGGTTTTTTTTTTTAATTTATCTGTATTTATCTAAAGAGTCTCTTACTGTCCAAGCTGTAGGCATGCCACTTCCTTTCCATGAAACATTTCTCCCCCTGGAATCAGAGGAGTTCAAATTCACTGGATTGAAATATGTGTTCAATAAATTTTCAGTGGAGCTGTCCTTGGGAAAAGTCTTAGTGTAAATTACTATCAGAGGGTTAAGGGAATATACTTCCAGTGTCCCCTTATCCATCCAGATCCTACCTCCTTTATTTTTTGTACTTGTAGTCTTAAAAGAGCTCTCCAATACAGATTAGATAGCATGAGCTCCTGAGGAAGCCAATGATCACAAGATGAGAAAACCCAGGAAATGACAAACTTGTTCATTGTCAATGCTGTAATTATTTATCCAAGCCTTATAGACATGATTGTATGTCCATGCAGTTTTTACATCAGCTATTTTTACAAAGTCTTTTTGAGAATTTAAGAATTCTCTGGGAAATTATTTGAATAATTTATCAAACATGGCACTTTTATGAATTTCCATTTTGGCTTGTATTTAGTATTCATTCAATTTCATCACCTGCTAAAAGATATATTTTGGAGAAATTTAGGTCAACCTGTGAAAGTTTAAATTTTCAGCATCTTCCCCCTAGATCTCATTTTGATACTGTTGCACTTTTTTATCTCCCTTTGGTTACTGTGGGATCATGAGTGCATAGGTAATTCCATGTCATCCAGTACATGTACTGTGCTAAGGGAAATTGCTTTGTCAAATGCTTCTTCTGCATTTAAAGAGATTGAAATAGCCTTGGAAAGAATGACTGGATTCATTAGAATTGTAGTCAGTAGCAAAAATCGTAGCCAAACCTTATTTTGTAGTCAAAAACTGTGACAGCTTCAGTCTGAATGTGATGTTTGACTGCTGTGTCTTGCTCTCCAGAACACTGGTTTGAGTTGTATCTTCCTTTTTTTGGACGAGGAAAACACATTAAATGTTGGAATCCATATATTTAAGCATATTGCTGCCATCATATGGCTACATACTTATTTGTCAGAATGGCATAAGGAGAGCAGTTCTGCATCTGAAAAGAAAGGCTTTTATGTGAGGGAGCACAAAGCTGCACAGAGAAGCAGTCATGAGTGTTATGATGTTTCTAATCCTTTTTCATGTTTAGGCTGTAACAGCTCTGCCTCTCTTGGAGTGTGAAATACTTGTCTCCTGAAGCTAGATGAGTAAGATCTGTGTGATCCATAGCAAGGTGACATAGAGATAATGTACATAAATATTAGTCAGAAATTAGACCGTGGGAGAGAGGTTAGTGGGAGTTTTGCCTGAATAATGAGTGAATAAAAACTAGGCAAAGCTGTCAGAACTCATCCCAGGTGGTTGCAAAAGTAGTTGTGTCAGTGTTTTACAGTAATTTAAATCAAATTCACTCTTACTCCTTTGGTCTCTGATCATCCCCTTTTTGGAGCTTCTCATGCAACTTCCATCAATTCCTATGTTGGCAGTCTTTGACTAATTTAAAAAAAAATGAAATAAATTGTCTTTCCAATCTCAGGCCTATATTTGTGCTGGTAGGCACGAGCTGTGTTGAAGCAAACTCTATTTCCTTTCTCCTTATTTGTCCCATAAAGATCATAAGCACAGTCAATCTGGCAAACACAGTAACAGTGTGGCTAGTAAGAAAAAAAATAAAGAAAGGATGGGGATAGGAAAGGGATAATATACCATTATGAATATGTTATATAAAAACTTTACTTGGGTTAGGGAAAATTAGTGCCAAAATTAATGCAATTTTTGAACATTTTTGGAAATAATAACTATCAGTATGATGTAAACTGTCAGTATTTGAAGAAAAAAATTGCTTTTTATCTTTTAACTTTCAGTATAAAATTTCACATGATCAGACTTGGTCAATTTCACGTGATCAGACCTGTTCAATTTACCTCAAATCATCCACCCTGCATTAATTTTTACCACATATTATTATTTATTTTGAAATAATTCCACAGGAAGTGACAGACTCAGGGTTAAACTAGATGGTTCATAGGGTTGTGTGTGTGAAATATAGCCAAGACAACTCACTCAGCCATCATAAAATGGATTCTGACTCTATAATTGTAATAGAGGAAAACAGCAGAAGAAAAAAGTGATAGGAAGGACAATAACTTAATATTCTGGTCCATCAGTGTAATGAACTTTAAAAAGTTCAGAAAGACATTTATGTAGCATAAGGATCTATCATTTCCAGGTGAGCTTTTTTGGATTTGTCCAAAATTCCAGATCAACAGAACTATGTATTCAAAGGGGATTTTAATCCCAAATAAAGCTGCCAGACTGCAGCAGACAACAAAGATAAGCCCAGCTCTCACATATATTGGAAACAGATGTTGAAAGGATGTAACAGTTTTATAAACATGAGTTTGGAATTGCTACATTGCTCATAAGTGATGAAATAACAAGTGCAGATTCTCATAAGTTTGCAGGGGTTTATTCTTCCAAAGGAAGGAATGACAGAAATAAAAAACATCTCTATGATGATGTTCTCTCCCTATAGAAGGATTTCCTTCACTTTTATATATATATATATTTTTTTTTTTTTTTTTTAATTCACGAGGTTGCAATCTGAAACTGGTTTGGATCTCCCATTGCCCGAGGACACTCAGTGGCACAGGTCAGGCATCTTCTGTGTCCCAGGTATCGTCAACATTTGTGTTTGATGAGACTTATAGGAAAGCACAAGAGGAAGGCTGTAAATCCTCTGGCTATCCCTGCCATATATCACAGGAATATCATCCCAAATCTCCCTCAAAATCCCACTCCTGTGGCAGCCAGTTGAGTACTTCTGGCATACAGGGGGGTTCAGGAGGAGAGGAGAGTGGGTCATTCCAAAGCTGAGGCATGTCAGCAGAGGATACTCCAGGGGTAACCTGCTGTCCTTCTAGTCAAGAGAGATTTCCCAAGGATATTTCCACTGAGACAACCTTTGGTGATTTGGGCCAAAATGTGTTTACTCAGGCCATGAGAATCCAGGCCAACACCTCCCAACCACAACAACAGTCACACAGGAGAACTCACAACCAGCACCTTACAGCCAAAACATTTCTTATATTCCACAGCAAGAACACTTGGGACATATATTGCTGCTACCAGCAGCTGATCTTCTTCTGGTGCTGTGTTTCGTAGGATTTTCGTAGGATTGCACCCAGTGTAGTTTACTTTGAGGTAATCCAGTCCTGAAGTATGAAAGGAAGGATCCTAACAGGAAATTCCACAGTCAAAGGTAATGTTTCAAGCATAGGCAATACAGCATTTTTGGTAGATTCTGCCCCATGATCAGAGAGCAGCATGTAACCAACAGATTTTCAAACACCAGTAAGAAATAGTGAAACAATGAAAGATTTAGGGGTTTTACAATTCAGCTGCAAGGACCCACCATGCCATCAATTTAATCCTGTTGCACTGGATGAACCAGCAGATTTCATCCTGCTGCAGTTTCCCCACACTTTTGGCAAGGCACTCCTGCACTGATGGTTGGAGGAGTGATAAAATTGTGATAACACCCTAGAAATAATACCTGGATCCTACCTCCCTCTCACCCAGCAGTCGTCTCAAATACACATTGGACAGGAAAGATGACAATGCAGATCTCCAATGCAGTCCCTCCTCAGACAGCCTTCAGGCAAAGGAAATGAATTTTGCATGAGACATTCTGAGAAAGACAAATTAGAAGAGAAAATAGCAATTCAAAAGCAATGTTCACCACTGTTGTGTATTATGAGTTAGTGAAATGTGGAAGAGAAGCATTGCAGTGTTAGTGTAGCCATGAAGTCAAAATTCAGTCTCAGGCTAATGGAACCAATGCAATTTCTATCCCATACTCATACAAATAAAGAGACTGAGAAGGATCATAGGGCTCTGAGATAAAGAGATCTTTAGGAATTTTCTTTGCTATGGGTTTTGATGTGATTTATTGTGAAATAGCATGCAAATAATAGGTTGAAAGTTAATCAAGTCACTTGACATCGTGCCCATCTTTCTTTGTTACAAAAAATCAGTTACTGCATATTATCACACACAGGTAAAATTGAGTTAAAAGCCTAAAAAGTTTTTATTGTATGGTGAAATCATAAGGTACTTAGACTGTCAGAATTTTGTGTCACGCTTTGTATGTCCATTGAGATCGTGATATTAAAGACCATATTGTTTTTTTATTTTCTCCAGGGAATCTCATTGAGGACAGAGGGTAGAGAGACTTCAGTTAATGAACAGGCATATTTAATACAGGGTTTTCTTCAGCATGTGATTTAGTGCCCTGTTTATTGCAAGCACTTGGATCCCTGATATAAACCCAGAATTGTTCATTTCTCCCTGGCCTATTCTGCTTAGTATTCATGTCTACACTTTATGAATTCTTCACAAATATTTCTAGTATAATTTTCACAAGACAGCCTCAGGGATCACAGTATTACAGGTAGAGAAGAGAAGCACAAAGGTCTCAAGGTCAGAAGTTTTCACTGATTGTGTAGGTTGGATCTTGCATGCCTAGAAATAGACCTTTTCAGAGCTATCTACCACTTCATGTGCTCAAAGCACAAGTCCCATGCATACCCAATGTGGTCTTGAGTTGCAGGCATTTCTATAAACAAAGCAGACACCTAAAAAAATGGAGAACATGCTTGCAGCACATCTGAGAAAGACACATTTAAGTCAGCTGTCTGATATTACATGGGAAGTACCAGAGTCTAGAAGAGAATCCTCCAGGTTGGTATCTGATAGTCATTAAGACATTCTCTTAAACTGTGTTCTCTGCCTTATGACTCCCTCTGCCTTGGACTTCTGCTGTAGCTAAAGTTTCCTTCATTTTACTGAAAAAAACTTGGGATCTTGTGTATAAATAACTCTTCAACTATGTAATTAAATATGATATTGCTACCCTGTATGTGGTGGCCAAATGAAGGATGCATAAATAATTCTAGTTTGGGCTTTTCATAAATGTTAACAGTTGACATTATGACCGTAGTGCATAATTGCCCTGTAATGTTTTATTTCTTCTTAAACTTTTAAGAAATGAACTGGAAAAAAGTACTGTATTCTGGCAGCATATGAAATGTCAGCAGGATTGGAACCCAAATCCACTGTACTGCTTTGCCCTACATGAACTGACAGAGTGACTGATTGCAGGATGACTAACCATTGTCTAGGTGAACTAGCATAAACAGAAATAATGTAATTTTTTTTACCAAAGTAAGAATATGATGGCTGGTAAATACTGGTTCCATATAGGACCAGTCTCTTTGCCTCCCCCTGGGATTTTTTGATCCATATTTACTTTCCTTGTACAGCTACTGGAAGAGCCAGCAGATATTCATTGGACAATTGACCAGCTCTTCTTTCTTCTCTCAGTCTTGCTTGTCTACATCCAGCACACTGGGAATTTCCAGGCCCAGCTTTCCTTTAGCTGGAATTTCAGGCAGTTCCAGTCCCAGGTTGACGGGAACAACTTCTTATCAATCCCTTCCCCTCCTGTGCCCAGACCTCACCAATATCTCCCAGGGTCTTTCCTTCCTGTCAAAGGCCAGTTCAGTATTACTCCTTCCTCCAGTCTTTCACAGCTTAACCCCTCTTCCCCTCCTCACTGCATATTCAAGCATCCTCCTTCCCTCTCCCTGCCTTTCCTGGCTAAAGGGATGAAATATTTTGAAATGTGCCTCCAGGTTACCTAAACCTGACCTACATGGCTAGCCCAAAGCAATCCTGGCAAGTGAATGTGATCACTGGTTCTCATTCCAGTACATCCCTGTTTCCCACAATTTCTGTAAATAGACAGTTCTAGGTTTTGGGTTGTTTGGTTTCTTGGGTTTTTTTCCCTTCTATGCATTTTGATCAGCTGCTTTCTTGTTTTACCTTCAGTCAGCATTATTTTGGCTTATCTGTTTTCAGCCAGGTACAGAGCACTTAGCGTGCTGTGGAGTAAAAATGCATTCTCAACTAGATATAATCAAAGTTTGATTTCTGCCTCATGCTCTAAGTTTGAGCAGGACTGGTTCTATCAGTCCCTCTAGTCCCCACCTTCACTGCAAAGAGAATAAGATTTTACATGCAGAATAATAGTGTGTAAGTTCGAGGCAATGGAATGTTTTGCCATTATGGGATTATGCTTATGAGGCGGTGCAAAGAACTCCCACAGACAAAACCTGATGATTAATTGGGTATTGTGGGTGCTTGATGTTTTTAATTTAGGCTTTCAGAAATTCATGAGCCCTGCCTCCCTGTGGTGGGCATCTTTCTTCATCACAACATAGTAAGTATTCACAGCTTTGAGCCCACAGACTACTGAGTTATGGAATTGAAACAAAAAAAGTCTTGGACTCTGTATTTGGGAGCATTAGCCCTTGCATTTAGACCAATTTTCAACACAACTACATGGGAAAACACTGCTTATTTGATTTTTCTGTTATTATTTTGAAGTGAATAGGGTGTTATTCATCTGGTTGGAAATCCTGCATGTTGTTAAATGACTGCATTTCGGTGGGCTTGCTTTACTAACTCAGCTTCTTCCCAACAGCAAAAGGGCTGGGAACAGCTGCTCTGCAGCCACAGGAAGACCTTTTGGAGAGAGCTGGGGGCAGAGAAGGGAAAGGGATGTCAAAGGTACTCAGTGTTTTCCTCTCCCCCGGGGGAGCGGCCAGCTCATCCCCGAAATTGCGCAGCAGAGTGAGAACATGTCCCCATTTACTGCACATCCTGGGCAGTCTTGGCCAGAGCAGGTTCGGTGGGACCCCACCCCTTTCTCTGTTCGTGGTAACCTTTCATTTGCTTTTGATTGCCTTTCCACATTAAGCAGATGTTTTTATTAAGCTCTCCAAGGTGACACACAGGTCATTTTCTTGGGTGGTTACTGTTAATTCAAAATTCAACAATGTGTGTTAGTAATATCCTTCCAACACACCTTATTTTGAATTTTCCATCATGAACTTCCTCTGCCATTGTGCTGCCTAATTGCCTAGGTTTGTCTTTACTAACTTAAATGACTGCTCAGTTAAATAATTGCTCCTTGTTAAAAAAACAATTCCATGGCAAATCATGCCACCATGCTGATTAAGGCCTTTTCCAGGACAGCCATGAATACAGTGAAGTTCTGTCAGTGCTCTGCTGCTAACCACTGCCATATTGAAAACTGAGCTTTTCATTCCATTCTGATCTCTTCCAGCTAGCTTGTGATCAACACACAACTACAACTCCCACCTCACAACCTCTCAGTTTCCTTACTAGCCTCTTGTGAGGTATATTGTCAAAAGTGCTTTAAAAATCCCAATAAATTATGTCAGTGAAACAATTCTTGTTCCTTGTCCAGCTGAATTCTTTCAAATGTTCTCTGAAAACCCTCAAAATGCACTAATCTAATTCAGAAAAAGAGTCAGGAATGCTAGTAAATTATGGTTGACTTGCTTGTTTTTAGTAGTTGGCAGCAGCTCTATTGATGCTATGACTGGCTCTAAGCCATTTAGATTCCTGTCAGAAAAATTAGTAGCATTAATTGTTGCTCTGGGATTCCGCTGAATCCCAAACAATTTCCGGTACCAGAGGGAGGCACGGAACTCTCACTGCACACCTGGTCTGTCTGGGAACTCTGTGTTCTGGGCAGTAGCAGCACTGGAGATGCTGGGCTGGAGGTCAAGGAGCACTTTCAGAGACTGGATGAGGTCAAAACTCTGTGTGAAGTGAGTCCCATCACATCCCACAGTGTCTGCCTTCCCACTGCCAGGAAGCCTTAATTGCTTCCATGGAAACCTCGCACAGCTGACCCAACCTCCTCACTGCCAGCTCTCCATGTCTGGGGGACAGGAAGTGTTTTTGGCAGGGAGAAGACCGAGAACATGCTGAAGGTACTACAGAGAAAGTGCAGTCAAAAAGGGCTGAAGTGATTTTTGGGGAGTTTTTAAACTGGTGGGGGCTGGGAGGGCTAAGGGAAAGTGGCCTGGTTCTGCAAAAGATAAGATGTGAGATAGGAATGATGGTATCATCTTTACTGCTAAGAGATACAGTAATCTTTAGGGAGAATTCCTATTGTCTATGGGACAATGGAGTTCCACTGAACCTTTCAATTTCCAGAGTTGAATTGACATTGCACATCTCCCCTCAAAGATCTGGCCTGGAATATCTACATCATATCAAAGTGGTCTGAAGAAACAGTCAGAGCTCTTTTAAAATTTCATTGTCACTCATCAGTATACACATTTGCTCAATAAACTTCCCTAGCTCCACCAAATACGTATATTTGAAGGAAACCTCAAAAGGGAATAACTTAATATCATGGAAATAATTACCAGGAAGTCATGTTATGCTTTCTGCCAGTTCACAAGAACCCTATTTTTCTAAAATGTGAATGTTATATTGCTGCTTAATAGACTCTAAACTTCAAAAGAAATGGTGAAAATCTTTTATCTTGGCAGAGAAGAAAGGCAGCACTGCCATAATCCCCAGCTACAATCTAGAACTGCTTTAAACTGAGTGTATGATCCAAACACTGTCAAAAATTGGAAGGTGAAAATTGTGTGGACTGGGAAGCTCCTTCCATATACCTGTAGTTTTGGTGATATCAGGAAACACTGCCCTCACATTTCATGTATTTGCAGTTCTTAGTAAGTAGATTTTCCTACAGAGAGAAAGTTATCTTTTTTTTATGTATATTTAGATGATACAGTGGTCAAGATTCATCTCTTTGGCTTCTTCTATCACACCACTGAAGTCTCATGGAAGCAGTTAAAAATGTGGAGGTTGAAGCCTGGTCTCTCTTGCTGAGGGGAATTGCACCATCAATCTCTTTTGGAAAGTGATTTATCAAAGGATCAGGCTTTGAGTGGTTCTTGTGCAGTGATGTAAAGCAGGAGCAATGCCACTGAGGTTCTTCACACAGTGCCAAAGCAAAGTGGAGGGAAACCACTGCAAAGCACAACTCTTGACTCAGTGGCATTTGTTTTTCTTTGCTATGGCATCTGCAGTTTTGTCAATAAGGGGCAAGATAAATTAGTGTTTGTTGAAATATTTGCTGCCCCGTGTTACTCATTACTGGCAGAGAAGCTGAAGTGCCACCGGTGCTCACAGCAGAGCTGTTCCAAACCTGACTGGGAACATCCCTGTCATGCTGCAGGCAATGGCTGTGATGGATTGTCCTTTATCTCTTTTATTCTTGTTTTAACATAGACTTTTTTTCATAGTCCACAGATGGCACCTGAAAGTACAGTATGTGTTCCAAAAGAAATTCCAGGCTCTCTTTTTTTTCCCCTCATCTTCTTCCAAGAGAAAAAAAAAGCACACATACTTTTTGTGTGTTATGGCCTTCTGTGGGACACCACCCACAACCTCACCCTTTTTTCCCCTTCCATGGATAATCTTTTCACAGGGTGGAGAGGGGATGGGATGGGATGGGAAAGAAAGAGTTGCTTTCATGTTTTCTAGCAATGATTTTGTCTACAACTATTTCCTTCTTGACTTCTTACTCACTGTTTATAAATTCTCCCTCTACTTTAACAATAGTATTGTTGCCACAGCTGCACTGATTATATTTCTCTAACTTCTCTCATTTTGGGGCTTGGAATCAGTGTGGTTTGTTTTCATACATGGTAACTTGGAACAGCCTATAATAACATTACAGAAAGCCTTGATAATATAATTGTAATGTGCACACACACTACTTTCTCTGCTATTTTGTCTCAAGGATCAAATATCTAATTTGTTGGGGTTTTTTTGTTAATACTCTGCCTAAAACAGAAAGTAAAGCATTGATTTCAGATAGGTACATTAC
Organism: Acrocephalus scirpaceus scirpaceus; assembly: GCA_910950805.1. Taxonomy (NCBI): domain Eukaryota; kingdom Metazoa; phylum Chordata; class Aves; order Passeriformes; family Sylviidae; genus Acrocephalus; species Acrocephalus scirpaceus. Next base: position 65,070,207 of record OU383777.1, read on the forward strand.
AAAATGTTGAGTTTTGACAAGCATATTAATAAGGGGTCAGTTAATGTTTTAAGTGTTTCATTGCATAGCCATGTATCTCCACGTGTGAGATTTGGGGTTGCTTTTTTAGGGGGTTGGGTTTTTTTGGTTTTGGTTTTTTTGGTGGTTTTTTGGTGGTTTGTTGGTGGTTTTTTGGTGGTTTGTTGGTGACTTTTTTTTTAGTGGAGGTGGGCTTTTCCTTATTTATTTTTTCATTTATTTATTTTAATCTGCTATATCCATTCTTGTCCTTAAGATAATAATAAAAAAAATACCAAGAAAACCATTAAAATGTGTAACGCATTCAAATTAGTTTTATTTTAGGTTATAAAAAGGATCTTTTGCCCTTCTCAGCTGCTACTCAAAATGAAGATATGGTTCTTTTTTGTACTGAAAGCTTGCATGAGAACTTTTGCAAGACAAAGGACCCTGATGGTGCAAGGTTCCTCCCTACACAGCTGAAGTTCAACCCTTGAACTTCAGGACAAGTCTCCTTTGCTGGAACACCTCTCAATGTTCTTGATGTCCTTAAATAAGAAGCATGGATGTTAAATATGTCAGATTAGAAAGGCCTTCACTTGCTAGATTATGACCTGGAGGGGTAAAGGTGTAAGTCATGAACAGCTGCTGCAATCAGCAGCTCCCCAGCACAAAAATATGGGTTATGGGACATTCATTTAGACACGTTAGGTAATGCAGCAGGTCTGTCTCCCTTTCAGATTGCATCAGATACCTGTGCAAGTCTTAACACACTGAATTTCCCTTTGTTTTGGGGCTGATTCGTGCTGACAGAACATGGCTCACTGGCAGTCAGGGACACGGTGTTTCCTTGACCTGCAGAGCCCAGGCAGGGTGAAAGGAAGTCAGGGCATCACCCTCCTGCCCTGCTTTGCTGCTCAGATACTCTCAGAGAGTTTTAAGGGGTGGGGTGCACATGTTCTGAGCTGCCCTGCTTCAAACGCTGGGATGGGCACTCAGGGACAAAAACCTGGAGCAAGCTGGGCAGCCCCCTTGTCACCTACAGGTGGGACAGAAGGAAATATCTTCCAGCACTGTCCTCCATTAAAAAGCTCTCTCCTGAACACTGATGTCACCTAGAAAATCAAAGGGAATTGGACACTAATGGTATTCCATTGTTATCACTGAATCAACCAGTCTCAAACAAGTATCTTAGAAGCAAAGCAGACTGGCGTTTTTTTTTAATTGTTCCATCAATTATTCCATTCCTCATGTTTTATATAATCCATCCCAATTACAGTATTTTTCCTAGCATGTGGGATATAAATAAGGTAGTTATTAAATCCAGAGTTGATGAACAGCTTTAAATGCTGGCTTGGCACCATTTGCTTTTAGAGATGCTCCCCATATGACGACTTCTAATGAACTAGAATTGCAGAATTCACAGTTGCTTTTTCTGGTGTCACTGCATACATTTAACTGATAAGAAGCAGGAGGCAGCATGCTCAGATTCCTGGTACATTAAAGGAGAAAGTGAATTTAAAATCCATACAATTTTTCTGCCTCTCACTAGTAATTGCTTTTTGGCAAATTCTATTTGAAAGAAGAGCCAAAAACTCTTTAGAACCAAGCCTGGGAAACAAGCATGTTTTCAGGTTAATCGATGGATCAAATCACCGAGTGCTCTCATGCATTGTCTGACAGATTCCAAAAACCCTTAACACAATTAAAAAGCTGGATTGCCTGCACAGGCCACGATAGATTTTACTCTCAATAAAGTAGTTGGTTAAAAAAAAAAATAGTGTCTGATGTTGAAAGAAAACGTTTGCACTGAAAGAATTAGAGAGGTCATCAGTCAAGACTCTTTAATACAAGTCAAAATATCACCATCGCAATAAACTGGCAAACTGAACATCACTTGGAGTTATCTCTTGTTGTAAGCACAGGCACAGGTTTTATGTGCCTAAGGGAATCTGTTGCAACTTGCACTTAAATCTGTTTCAAATGATGTTTTAATTTTATGAACACAGTTTTCTATTTCTCTTCCCAGGTTAGCTTGCCTCTTAGCTTACTGAAGATGTTTGGGAAGTATAAGATGCATGTCTGAAGAGAAGCCACTAGTGACTGCAGGCTAAGGCCAAATTAAAAACCTGTTGTGAAATCAATGTAATTCTTAAGAATACCTTACACAAAATTGCTTGATTTTTATTGAGGTCAAGAGCTTTTTCTTAATAATGGCATCAAAGTTTACAACTGCCCCTTGGATGCACTGCTGTTGTTACTCCAGTGGAAAAATTCCCAAGAACCACATGTATATTACACTTGGGATTTAAATATCAACCAGTTGTCATGGGCAGCCTCAGTTCACCCACGAGCTCGGAGCAATTCATTTCCACATTTCTCTTGTTGATCCCTGGTTTTGCAAGCGTCCGTGCTTGCTGCTTTCACCTAGTGTTAGAAGCAGAAATACTGATACACACTGAAACAGCTCAGGGAGAAAACCATGCTGATTTTTACCCCTACTGAAATTTCAGAACTCCATACCAAAGAAATCTGGGCAATGTGTACTTGCTTAAGTCCTTTCCTGAGCATAAACTACCAAACTCCTCAATACTGAACAGTTTTCATAATGTAAGAGACTTCCAGAAGAAATATTCTTGCAGAGGTTAATGTATAGGTCAAGGGGTATGAAGGTCTCAGTCCTTTTTCTTCCTCTTCTGATGTTCTATAAAGAAGGACCTATGACATCCCTAGACTGTGTTCTCTAATCCTGATATGGACAATTTGAGGGAACTATTGCAAAATTAGGTCCTGATCAGTGTTCATGAAAGGGCACCAGGAGGTTTCTCATTTTTAAAAGGCATCCCAGCACTTTGATTCAGTGGAAATTAGGCACTTCAGTCCCTTTGGTACTCAGAGTCTCTCTCTAGAAATTTGGGGTAACTAAGCCACTTAAAAGAAAACACTGACACCTTAGACTTTGGGGCTGTAAATGTTTCTGCAGATGCACAGCTTTAAGCACATGAATAGATTCATTTATGTTACCTGGTCCCAGATGCAGCAACTCAGAGGTTAATGTAAAAATATAATTATTTGCAGGACAGGAATTTCATTTTCCCAAAAATCAAATAACATTCAAGGCATTTTGGAGGATGTTGGGAACTACGGATCCCTTTGCAGCCTTCTTAAGCTGTGATGTGATCAATATTCACAGAAGCAACATCATTTGGTGTAGCTCTTACAAGCAGGATTCAAATTTGAACTCAGAATGAAGAGATAACAGCTTCTGCTATTCTGTGCTTCTGCTTAATGGGAAGCAACTGTTTGTGTTCATTTATATCCTCATTTGGTGAGGAAGACCTGACCTAAAAGGAATATTCTCCATATTTGTCTCTTTTGTTGTTTGAATGTATTAAAATAGTTGCCTCATGATAATAAACTTGCCAGTTTTAGAATGAAAATGGCTACCATTGGCCTAGGCAGAAACATCCTTTTAAACCCATATTAGCCCGGCTCAGTCTAATCTATGGCACAGGATGTCCCTTATGCTCATGTAAATGACTTGGGTAGGGAAATATTCTCCTGCTCACATTACCAGTGTTTACCAAAAAGAGAAAGAAAAGGTTACCTAATATGTAATTTGAAAATTAAGTCAAAATGTTCCAAGTGTATTGATTTTTTTTTTTTTTTACCATTGGGAAAGGATTCTGAGTTATTGGGTCATTATCTCTTCCTATGCTGTTTTGGCAGTCCTTCCAATCTTAGATGCACATTTTGTTTTCTCCAGAAAATACATTCATAAATTTTAGATCTGCTTCCCTTCTAGCAGTAAAAGTTGCCCAGCTTGACTGTAAAACTGTGCTCTGCATCTTTTGGGGCTTTACCTCTGTACCTGAAGATATCCTTAGGAAAGACAATTCTGTTGTCTACATTCCTGCAATTACCGAATATTATGTCTAATTGGAAAGAAGCAATCTAGTGTTTATTTTAAAAAGATGTTACACAATTTGTGGTATTATTTTTTGAAGCACAGTCAGAGAGAGGCTGGAACTATTATACTTTAAATTGTAAAGACAGGGAATGGCATTTTCATTAATAGATAGGTTTGGATATCCCAAGAGGACTCTGAAATGTGGAAATTGCTTCCAAAACCTTCAGCCTTAAGAAACAGTCACAACGAGTAATATGCTTTGCAAAATAGAGGGAAGCAGGTGATGTTCATAATACAGGTCCCTGTGAGAGAGAGAAATTGCATTTTAGAGAAGTTTGTGGGGAGAAAAGGAAGATCTGACCTGGCTTTGTTGCGATGCCTTTGGGAGGGCACTGTACTACAGGCACTACTGCAGGCAGCCTGTGGGGAGCCTGGCAGTCCCTAAATCATCTTCCCTCTGTGTTTCACTGTTCAGACATCCAGGCTTTGTCAGGAGAATGTTATGATTCCTTTGCTCCATCATTGCCATTTACCTTTGCCAGACTTTCCTCTATCAAACTATCTGTCTTCTATTTCACGCCGCAGGAGGACAAAAGCCAGGGATGAGTCTCGTCACTAGAAATCTATCTCACTAATCTCCAGCTTGTTTGAACAGGAATCTGCTTTCCAATAATGTTACCACTGGGTCTGGTTTTTTCACGTCACTTATCTCGCCTGTAGCAAAGAATACAGTAGAATTCAGACATACCACAGAGGTAGGTCTCTCAGAGCAGCTTGCAGTGCACTAAATCACAGAATAATCTGGAGGGACTACTTCAGAGCATGATTCTTTTTGGAGCAAAACATCCCTCTTCTGTGCTGCCTCGATGATGTTAAGGACTGTAGAGCCTACTGGTGTTTTGATAGCTATATTTTTTCTTTCTTTGTCCAAAACAACGTGGTTAGAAGTTCCATCTTTCTCCCATCTTTCCCTCAGTTATGATAAAGGAGCACTGGGGGATCGTGAGTGGTCAGGCAGGGAAGTGATTATATTTTCATGTGCCATCAATAGGCATTAGAGTTTTTTTTCTGGAAAAAGAGAGATGGTGAATATTGGAGATGTCAAGAAAACTTGAATACTTTTGTAGTACTGAAGGTCTCCTCAGACATGCTAGATCTAAAAAACATATGAAGAAAGGAGATTACACAGCCCAAACACAACCAGCCTGTCTGCTGCTGCCTTGCAGAGAGGTCTCAGCATCAATAAGTGAGGGCTTGGCTCTCTTCTGAAGTCATCAGTCACCATTACACATGGATGGGAATGTTACTGAATAAATAGGCTTAATGAATTTTTTCCTGCCTGGAGAAATTATTAGGGAGAAGAAATGTCTGTGAGAGCTTTGGTTCCTGCCCCAAAAGGGTTTGAACAGAACCATTGAGACACCTGAACTCTTCCACATGCACATCCTTCCTACCCTGTGTCTGGTGGGGGTCTCACCACAGATCAGGCAGATGGAAGATGAAAGAAGACACAAGACTGTATCTGCTTCACTATTTTTCTAATCTTACTGGTTACCTCCATTTTCTTTTTTTATTTTTAACTCCAGTTCTAGTTCAGATATGTTCATAATAGTGATGGAGTAGAGCAAAATCTTACTAAGAGACTCCCATTTGTTTCCATGTCTCCTGGCTTTGATCAGATTTTCATAAGTTCCTGTTCCAGCATGGTCAACATTGACACCACCCTCAAGGGTTTTTGTTTTTTTTTTTTTCCCTTTAGTCCTTTTTATGCCTTCATGATGATCATGGAATATACTACTTACTCTGTGGGAGGAAGATAAAATCAGAACAAGGAAGACTGGAGTGATATGGGAAGAAGCAGAATCTATAGAGTGAGGAGGAGAAGTAGAGCAAATGTTGAATTCAAGAAACTTTCAGAACAGAGTGGGAAATCTGTGGGTTCACAAGAAAGGACTTCAAAAATAATGAAGTTTGGAATATTCAAAGACATAAGAAATTATATTCTAATAATTATCCTAAGCAAAAAAATAAAAACCCAAATGGGGACAAAAACCCCCAACAAACGATACCAAAACCAAAACAACCTTACCCTCCCTCCAAAAAAACCAGCAAGGACAAATAACACAGAGAGAGCAGGTTATTTATAGCTGTCCTGCCATGTTAGTCATGCTGCATACCTTAGTTTGCATTTAATATTTAAGAAATAGTGCTAGTTTCTAACCCACAATTTCCTCCGTTGCTTTGAGGGGGTGGATGTTGTATGGCCACTCATCACTTAAGATCTGAATTCTTTTTGAACAGTATCAAAAATAATAGTGAAATTCATAGATTTTCTGACACTTGCTTAGAGTTCTAAGGTAAGCTAAAACATTTTCTTTGGGTACAAACTTTACTTTTCCCACACAACTTCTAAATTTAAGTGAGGATAATCAACATCCCTGGTAAGACCTCACCTCCTTTTTTGGCTGCAGATATTAATATTTTTTGTTGCTTATTATGTTACAGCAGTTTTCCGATGGCCCTTTCTGTGAGACACACTTCATGAACACAGAGCCCTTGTCCTGAACAACTTCCAATCGCTGGATATTTGGACTAACCCCAAGTAACAAGGAAATAAAACCACCACTTGTAACACTGGAGAAATTCAGGGTGGGAGCACTGGTACAGAGTCATTATCAGATTTTGCCCCAAGCCTGCACACATATCCACAGTCACATTTTAAAAAAATCTTAAATGATATGAATTTCTAGAAAATAAAATCTGACAGGAACCTTTTTTTTTTTGAAGTGGAATCTGGAACCATCCAATACTGCCATGTCTGGCATGCCTGGAGCTTGACAAGTATCTTTCATGATTGGTGTGTAAAAATAGAGCTTTCATGTTACTCAGAGCACCTTAAACAAGGGGAACATCAGAAAATAATAGTAGACTTGTTCATATTAGGGCAGAATGTATAAACCACAGTATCTCTGTGAGGAAATAGACTTCCTGTCTGCTGGTTTTGTGTGTCTAATTAAGTACAGATTTTTTGGCTACTAAAACATTTTTCCAGAGCTACCAAGAAATAAAACCTAAACAAGTCCAGTAAAGCCATGAATGGATAAATTCTGTGGGACTCTTTCACAGTAAACCTTGAAACCCCCACATGCAGGTGAGCCCAGTTCTTCTAACATGGCTGGTTTTTAGTCACGGTGTTCCTAACAAGCTCTTACTTTGCTCTTGTGGGAAAACCATCTCTAAGCACGTGATACTTGCTCAAAAAAATCACTGTAACTCACCTTTTGGTCTTGCAACTGGCTCCATTGTACCAAGCAGACAATGATGCAAGTGTCTTCCAAGCCACCTAGCAGATAAAAGAAAATAAAAGAAGGGATAGAAATGGGCTGAGGGAAAGGATGGAGCAGAGAATTAGGATCCCTAGAAATGAAAGTTGAAGTTCTGCCCCCACCTTTTGAACTCCTAGGCTCCATGGAAGGAACTACACTGGTATTTTCCCCCTCTAGCTGACTGATATCACATGGAACAGGGCTGTACTCTCTGACTCTTAAAAGGGCTCTGAAGGGTGGAATGTTGCCTGGTAAATCCTACAAGTCCCTGTGCACTTTTGACAGGATGACTTTCACTGCACACCACGTTCCTGCAGCACTTCTGCACATATGTTCTGATCCATCAGTAAGGAAAATCACACAGCTTCACAGCAGAGCTTTATGCAAGTCTGTTCCTCCCAGGAGATATTCCTGTGTCCCCTGGGCACAGCTGACTGACAGATAAGGCTGGGGAGTACATGAAGAGATTTTCAGTGAAGAGAAAATGACAATGTTTCCTTATGGAGATGTGGGAAGCAGTGGGGCTTCCAAAACAGCATAGCTGATATAAATTGAAGGAAACAATTTACAGACATTTCAAGAGTACTGTGGAAATTGGGAACTCTGATTAGAGCCCTGACCACTGTCCTGTAGCAACTTAACTATTCCATTTGATTGACATAGGCTGGTCATGCAACACGTAGGGACTCCCTTTTCTGGCTAACAGGTAACCCACTTCACTCCCTTCAAAATATTTGAAATGCTTTTTTGTACTGTTTTCCTTGCCCTCTCATCATGCAGTAAGGACACCTGAAGGTAAGAAAAACTCACTAAAAGGTCTTCAAAAGCTGATTGCCACCATTGGCTGATGGGCGTAGTTTTACAGAAGGAAACAAAGCACCAAACTGTCTCAGAAAACATCTGAATTGACCCATACCTTTTCTGGGAACTCCCACAGAACCCAAAGCAAAAAGGTTTAAAATACTGCTAATGACAGCAGAAAACCCAGTCTTTGGAGACTCTCACCAGAGTTCTGAAGGGGAGAGGCTCTTACCAATGATGTTGGACTTGGTTTTGCAAAGGGATGTGGGAAGAGACACACAGAGAACCTCAGACAGTGGACAGATTTCTTTAATCCAAATGATTCTTTTAGGTTTATGGTATTGATGGGTGAGGGAAGTATTCAGTGCTTAAGACAAGAAGTCAAAGAGTCCTGTCCTAAAGAGAGAAATGATAACAAGCTCCTTCTCTTGTTGGTTATCCACCTTGCAATGCTCTGGGACATCCTTGCAGCCCTTGCTGCAGCAGCACAAGGCTTTATGCACTTCCACAGCTTCACTAAGGGTCAGGTCCTATTGTTGCTCCTTAATGAAACAACAAGCAACTTCTCATTAACTCTTCCATTTCCAATGTCTTCAGAGTATAATGGTTTTTAAAATGAGCAATTTCTCACTTTTATAAGATTTTCACTATTGGCTAGGGAACAAGTTCTCACATGGAAGTTTGCCTCACTTACTCTACTGATGGACTGAGAACCTCATCGTATCTCCAGCTCTCCGTTTTTACAAATGAGAAAACTGTAAACAAATATCTTATCCTGAAACTTGGAATTTATCTATTCTGCATTCAGACTATCAACTAGTCATAACAGTCAAGCTACTAATTTCATTTTCAGATAGGAGTAAGTTGAGAAGTTGGATGCAAAAACATGGGATTTTGAGTATGTGTGGTTAGTGCAAGAGCGAAATAAGATGAAAGGTTCATCTTATTCATCTTAATAAATGCAGGGAAAGCCACAAATAGTATTCTCATGTTCTTTTGTTTTTGAGCCATGGGCCTGAAGGGTATTTTTAATGCAGAGGAACGTAACCATGCTTGTCCGATGTATTTTCCATCAGCCTGAAGTTGTATATCACTGCGCACATTTACATGTATTCAATCTTTCTGCTGTATCTTTGTGGCTGGTAGCCAGTGGGATTAATGGAATGTATGAAATAGCAGAGGAGCTGCTGTGTAGATTGAGTCCCAAAAACAAAAGCTAAGAGGCAGGGTGGTCCTCTGAGTTCAGTTTTCACTTAATCTACTGAGTCATTTGGTGACCTTGGACAAGCAAACTGACCTCTTGGCACTGTGGTGAGGCCAAGTGTAAAGCGGTGTAAAACCAAACAGGGAAGATTAATTGCTGCAGAAAGAACTGAGTCAGTATGGCAGGGTAGTACCCCCAGAGCACCCCTCCCGCCCATCAGAGAAATCCTAGATAAGGCAATATATCAATTGGTGTTTGCTTGTGTCTGTAGTGATCAAACTTGGAAAAACAGTTATTCTTTGAAAGTATTTGCCAAGCCTTACAGAGCTGCTTCCTCTCTCTGCACTGTTTCTTTTCTTCTTCATTGCCAGATTGAGTTATAGGCTCGATGAAAAAGGAAAGATACATGTCTGCCACCAGGCCTTTTGATGATCCCAGTTTTCCAAACTTGGGAATCAGAAAAGCTGTTTCTGAGGAAGCTAATCAGTAGCTTCTGAGCCCGTTCTGAAAGCAAAATTTTGAGGTTTGAGGGGTCCCTCTGGTTTTACTTGTTTTTGGTTTTGATTTTTAATGTCTGTGAGGTGAGCCCAAGGCCAGACCGAGGATTGCATCAGGAAAATGGAAAGATGAAGAGAAGAGAGAAAGAATGGCCTCAGCCCTAAAATAGCACTGTAAAGGGCGTTTTACTTGGAACCTTCCTTCAGCTGACATCAGTCAGAGTAAGAAAAAGATATTAGTTCAAAAGTGTAAAGCTAAAACAGAGATTCAAGGCCGGATGTAACACTCATATCTATTTGGTGGTGTGAAGAAAAAGAAAAAGGGATTTTCCACCTGGACCATAAAGATATTCCACCTGGACCAGAAGATCAATGGTTTTTTTCAACTTCAGAAACATTTGTTTTGTTTGGATGTCTTTGACCCTGGACTAGACAAAGGCAGCACACACCTAAAGACTCTCAGAAAAATAAGAGGAGCTGAAGTGCAACAGAAGCTATTGGCCTTTTTTTTTCTTCATTCCTGGTGAGCTGGAAATTTCAGGAAGAGCTAGTTTAGAGCAGGAGGTTTTCAAGCCAGGCTTCTGATAATCTCTGATGTCCAAAGTCAATGCCAGTGGGATTTTTCAAGCAAAGCCAACAACGCTGAAATTTTTTAGTGTAATATATAAACAAGAAACTATTTTCTTTTTGTCCAAAAGCTACAGTTTCAACTGTGGAGCTCCTTCAGCCATGACTTGTAAACCAAAGTAGGTTTTTATGCATATTTTCACTAAGCAAGTCAACATAGCAGGCCTGGGAGCCACTGTGGCTGCGCTCCTCAGCAGGAAATAAGTTTGTCTGAATCAATATTTGCAGTGATGCCTCTAAGGTCTACCCCGTGCTCAGAAAATTGAGTGAAACTATCGGGTTACCCAGACAAAATAATCCCTTTCTTCCACCAAATTGTCTGTCACAGATTCAAATTGTAGTGCATAAAACTGAGAGCAAGCAACTTGCACATGAAATTTCACCTAAACCTCAGCAGTCAACACCCTCCATCCAGATGGAGAAATGGGTGGGAAAAACAATGCCAGCATCATGTTCATAATGGGAAGAATGAGAGCAGGATCTTGGGCCAAGTGATGAGACCCCCTCAGTGATGAGGAATGAGAGGATTTGTGGTTATTCATTCATTTTTTGTGTGTGTTTCTCATATGGTTTTATGTAACCAGAGGTGGTTTTCAACCCTGAATAACTCTTGATGGGCAAACCCCAGCTGTAAAGGAATGCTGGAAGCACAGTTTCAGCTCCATGTTGTAAAACAGCTCCTTACAAAAATTAATGTTACCTCCAAGAGGTTGGCTTCTTTAATGGGGATGAATTATGTGGATAAAGTGGTCCACTGACAAGTGAACAGATTGAGAATCTGCTAATCAAAATTCTAACCATTGTGCCACTCCGTCTGTGTTTCATCTTTGTACTAATATTAAGTAGAAAAGAAGGGGTGAGGGAAAAGGAAAAACAAGTCTTTTCTTAAGGCAGGTTTGCACATGCTTAGCCAGCTCTTCTGTTCTGGTTTTAGGGCAAAAGAAAAAAAAAAAAAAAAAAAAACACTGAAACATAAAGCAGTGTGGATTGTATGGAAAATTTGACTCAGATCGAGTGCCTGGCCAACACCACAAAATGGACTGGAGACAAATCTGATAATTGGAAAAAGCAGTGAATAACAAAATATTTTTGACTCATGCCATATCAGGCAGCCTCTGAAAATTCTCAGAGGCAAGAAAACAGGACTTAATTCCCTGCAGCTTATTGCAGTTTTATGTTAGAGCAATGCCACTGATTTCAGAGGCGTTATACTGGTGTGATACTGGAGCTGGCAGTTAAGCCAAAATTCACCTTATTCTTCCATGACAGTTCATTTAGACAGCAATTTGCTCAAATTGCACAAACAGCCAGGTAAACCAGGAGGGCCCACACTTACGTCAGCTTGGTACAACTGACATAAACAAGGTCAGAAACACTCCTATTGTGTTAATTTAATTTACAGTGCTTGGGGCTTGTTTTTGGTTTGTTTTTAAGACCAAATGGCCAGGGTAAACACATATGCTGACCAGTCCACAGCAAGGCTGGGATAAACATACTGACCATCACACCAGGGATGCCATATAGGGGTAAGAATGTCTGATGCCTGTTTTTCATCTCGTGCTGCTGCCACTGCCTCTGCCAAGTCCAGCAGGTAGTGGAGGCTGGAAGGCACAGTGATAAGGGCTAGAAAAGACAAAAGACTTGCCGAAAACAGTCAAATAGCAGCAAGAGAAGAGAAATGCCTGCTAAGGAGCCAGCACACACAACAAGGACAACGTGAGGAAATAGCTGGACCAGGCAGTAAAGTGAAGAGATCAGGAAAGTGTCCTGAAGAAGCCAGAGCTGAGAAGAGATGAAGCAGGAGGAGGTGTGAAAGGGGAGAAGAAATGCCTGAAATCAAGAGATTGCACAACAACATCTTGTCACAGCTGTTGCACACTGCCTTTAACTCCACTCAGGAGAGCAAGATGATAGCAGCTGTTCTTACCTGGGTGCTTTAAATGGCTACAGAAGGTTAAAGTCAGTCTGTAGAGAGCAGTTCTGAGTGTTTCTGCTTGAAGAGAGTCAGAAACATCCAGCATGGTCTCGTGTGGCACTGCTTTCTCTTAGGAGATAATACTAGGAAAGTCAGGTGAGCAGAGAGTCAATTCATGATGTCCCTCCCATCAGAATTTTTGATTTTTTTGAGATTTTCAACAGGATTTTCTCTCTTTCCTGTATATTGATGAGCAATCAATGTTGGAGATGAAGGAGGAGGAAGATGAGAAGGAGGAGGAGAAAGAGGAGGTGCTTTAGGCAGCAGACAAGAGATTCTTCTGAAGACTGTGAAAGAGACCACAGTGGAGCTGATAATCCCCACAGCTGATGGAAAGAACTCTGTCAGAGCAGATTTCTGCAGATTTCCGTGCTGCAGCTCACGGAGGATGCCATGCCCCCTTTCACCAGCTCAGGGAATAAGGGGAAGGATATAGAGAAACTGGGACTGAAGGACAGAAGTTGTGATTGAAGGGAGAAAAAAAGGGGGGTGATGTTTCATTTTTTGTCTGTTTCCTGCAATAAATTTATTTGCTCTGTTGAGTCTGTTTTGCCTGTTGTCAGTAACTGGGAAGTGCTCTCTGTATTTACCTCAACCTATAAGCTTTTCCACCTTGGGGATGGGTAGGGAGAGAGCCTCTGGATGGCAGCTGGCTGGCAAACAAGGTCAGCCCACCACAGTAATACACATTCTTATTTTGCCCCTCCCTTCTTCATCTCATGTCCTTTAGCTTCCTTCCTCTCTAGGAATACTGAATCCTAATAAATAAACAGAGGTACCTCATGTTGTAGTGCCCACAAAGCAGCAGGCAACCTGGAACAAAGCTCAATATGTAAGAACTGGTGAAGATTTTTGCTAGGAACACAATCAAAAATAACTCATAAAGCAGAAAAATGACAAAGACTGAATAAAACTTCCCCTTTGTGATTTGTGCCCTTGTGCTTCAGTTGTTGGATGAAAGGGAAAGCCTTTTTCCAAGTGAGGCACAACTAAACCATCACCTGCCAAGAGCTAAGTACTCATTATTTAGGAATTCTCATTTGCAAAGCAAGTGAAGGAGATGTAGAAATGGTCTTCACCTTCATGTGCTATTCTGCCATCTACATAAATCACACATGGATGCAGTAATGCCAAATTTGAAGAGAGTTTTGGCTCAGAATTATTTTTTAAAACAGCAAACTGTATATGAAATCCAGTATATGGAATTAAATTGGATCCTTCTGAAGCTCTACTTCAGCTGTCAATGCTGAAGCCTTTCAATGATCAGTCTTTCCAAAGCATTTGTAGTGCTGAGAAAGGTATCATGAAATTTGCTCCTTTCAGACCCTCGGGATGCTGGATATGTCCATGGCACTGAAGCTGTTGTTGGACCTTCAATGCAACTGAAGGCATTTAGATGTGAATTTTGGTGTCAGCCTTTAACAGCTGCTAGTTCCCATCCATTCCCATCCACTGCCAACCATTCCCATTAAGGGTCCTACATACCCTTGTATGATTGTGATCCATGACTCCTTCAAGATTCCAGTTCACAGCATGATGTGCCTACAACCACATTAGACTTCTTCTACCTCAAAATCTCTATTTCTATCAAAATAACTAATTACAAGGTGGTTGCCACTAAAAAACCCTATGTCTCCATCAACTTCCATGCAAGGATATTAGAAATGTATTTTTATTTCTACTTGCAATTATTCACAATTGTATGGCAATGCTTTTGTAAGTAATTTGCTTCTGTAAGGTTTCTGCAGATATTCTAGATAGTGACTAGAGAATGCTGAATCATTAATTTAGAGAATTAAATTAATTCCCTATCTCTATTTACAAAAATCACTCCCATCTCTCAGGGGTAATATTATCAACTAACTTCCTTTGATTCCAAAGATTTATGGCTAAGAAACTGACTAAACAGAATATGCCTGTGCTTCTTTATTCATAGAATAAAGAATATTCTCCTCAAATGTTGCAAACACTTTCTGAAATCTTTAACTTCACTATCCAGAGGCTGGCCTGACACAAGCATGTTCTAAACCAAATACTTTTTCTTGTCACCCTCTGTTATTCAGGAGTACACCTAGGAATGTTTAACAAGCAAGAAGAATCTGAAAATGAGCACAATGTTTGTTAGAATACCTTTTACCATGAAAACAATTTGAAAACTGATTAACAAGCAGCTATTCCATTTAAATAAAACTGGTTAACTTCCAATTTAGTCTAGAGTCTTTCCATTATTTGTGGGCTTGACCTTTTTTGAATCTCTATTAATTCTTCAATAAGGAATTAACAAAATAAACAAATTTAAATTAATATTAATACATCAAGTGTTGATGTGTTTGTATTTTCTACATTTTAGTGTAGTAATTTATTTAATGGGTCATAATTTCCATCTCTCCAGTGTCTGTATCTTGGATGACCTTGGTTTCTTGATGTGTGGTAGTTCTTTACATCAGACTGACAAAATTACCAGTATCATAAAATTATCCAGGCTTTTTGACTTCATTCTGATTTGGATCAGAAACTAAACATGTCAAAATTCTGCATGAAATGGAAACAAACTGCAAAAAAGATTATGGGGAAAAAAGTAAAGTTTGAAATCCAAGAATCTTGTCTGCATGATATCTGTCCAGATTTCTGCAATTAATGTTACTCATGTAACATCCAGAGCTCACTGAAGTCACTGAAGTGGTGGGAGTTTTTTCACTTATGTCACTGAAATTTGGATGACACCCATAACACTTTATTAGCATCTATAAAATGCTTTAAAAACAAATGATGTAAGGAAAATAGCCAGCTATGGAGTTTTTCCTTCTCATACTTTGTGTCAGAAGCAAAGAATGTATTCCTGTGTTGGGAAGTGCTTTATTAGCATATTTGAGGGGTAAGATGGAACAAAAGTTTTAAAAAGCAAAGGAGTAACTATTCTCAAATCAGGGATTATGGTACAGAAAGTGGTTTCTTTGTGACTGGATGGATGAGTTGCACTAAATGGTATAAATAAGGTCTGATTCACTACAAAAAAAATTAGCAAAATTAGATTAATTACCACTTTTGAGTTGGCATTACAGCACATTTCAGGATCATAGGATCTTCTGAAAGATGAAGCATTTTGCAAATATTCCTGTACCATTCAGCTTCTTGAAATATTGCAGCTTTCTACATGTTCAGTTGTACATTCTCAACACAGAAAAATTTCTGTTCTATGGCTACTGCTACATAAAAGGTAAAACAGAAGGCAGAAAAGGATGGATTTTTTAGACCCCTTCTCATTGGAAATCCATAGCTTTCTGGTATGATCTAAATGCTGAGAGGGTAGTCATGCCTGCAAGAGATTCTTTGGATTTAAAGGCAGAAAAGAGGAGAGCAGAAATTGATGAAGACCTTTTGTTGTCCTGTCTTGGCTCCTGACTTCCTCATCTGCCATCTTCAACCTTGAGGCAGCTGTAAATATGTGGGTGAAGAACTTCATCCAGCCCGTGAGCTCCTTGTGTCACCTGAATGCTCCACACATGCAGTGCCAACCATGTTCCAGGGAGATAATTCTTCTTCATCCAGGTCCTCTGGCCACAGAAAATGAATGTCAGTGTTTATAATAAACTCTGCTGTGATTGCTTTAAATAAACAGAGAGGAATAAAATCAGCAATCCTGCCCTGGATTTATATTCTACTGAAGTGGAGACAAGTCTTTGCAGGAACATAATTCTTGGGGCAGTGGCAGACCATGCAGACTGAGTGCTTTTTATAGATCAGATGAAATTAGGTCAAGAACATCTGGGCTTTTTAAGGTATGTGAAGTATATAAAGAAGCTGCTGAATTCTGATCTGTGACACTTCTGCTATTTGAATCTTTAATCCCCAAATGGCTTTGCTAAAGCATCGTAATTTTAACCAACAAATAAATCAGCTGCCGCTGAAGAGGCCGGTACCACCTGTGGATTCTCAGATGGCTCTTTCTTACATTATAAAGCAAAACCATGCACTTTATACCAAAATACAGCTATCTGACCCTTATTGCTACTAGATTTCCCTGCACTTTGTTTTTGCTGCTTGCTGCCATTTGGATTCTGGTTCCATGAACTACTCTGAGTCCATGATTCCATGTGCCCCGCTGTGACAGAGTTATAGTGTTACAGAAATGGAACCATTTGTCTCTCCAAGAATCTGCTAAAATTATTTTTTTCCCTAATACTAGATGTTTGTAGAAAGTCGAAACAAAACACTTTTAAAAAATACAAAAAAATTAATTTAACTTTCAAAACATTACCAAAAGGAAGAGAGCAGGAAAAAACACCCTAAACCCCCTAAGGTCTGTGTCACCTGCTACAAGATTTATGACAGTAAAATAATGGAGTCAAGATGTGTTTCAAGTTCACCTTCCTTGCTCTTTTAGCTGCCTTTCTATTTCACTACACCCAGCATTCACTGAATATGTTAGAAAATACATCTAATTAAAAATATAAAATCTTACTGTTGTTTACACATTATTTACAGATGGCAAGGTGACTGAAAAGGACAGTTATGATGATGTATAAAGCTGAAGCTGGTAAAGTGGGAAACAAAAAGCTGAACAGTTTTATATATATTTGCACAACCTCTCTTCCTACTAGTTGTTTCCAAGTTCTGGTCAAAGCACCTATTTTTATTTCAGCTGAAGACTGGCCCTTTTCCTGTACAGAGATTGCCAAATGTGACAAACCATAAACTGTTTGTCAGCAATTTAGAACATGGTGAACACAGGGCTCCATGCTGAGTTTATGGGTGAGTTATGCTGACTGCTCTATTAAAGAAGTCTGTACTCAATCATTTAATCAATTGAAAAGAGAAACACTTTCAGTTTTCATGTGATCAAGCCCACAGTTATGTCAGACTGACAGCAGTGTTTGGCAAGAAACTCCTTCTTCCCTTTGGAGAACTGTAAAGGAAAAATGAAGTAAGTTAGAGAGCAGAGCTTTTTGCATTGTCAGTGAACAATGGAAAAACAAGGGTGAATTCTATGCCTGAGGTACAAGAATGACCATAAGGGAGTTTGACCTGAAGAAACTCTTCTTGCCCCAGCTAAGATTGGAAACGAATTCATAAATAATGGATTAAAAATCTGTTTCTGAGGTAGGGTGTGTGGAGATCACAGAAGATGCCATCCATGAAGGACCACCCTGCAATCCTTCTATTGACACTTAGGACAGGCCTCTGGTTGCAGTTTGGACCACGCAGGACAGGCACAATCAGGAGGGCTGAGATCCCAGACCTTTGTGAGCTGGTCTGAAAGCACTCCCACAGCTGGTACCCTGCAAACAGCTTCAGTTCATTTCCTGACACAATGCTAGATTGCATAAGCACAGCTGCTTTGCTGTAAAGTAAAAAGAAGGCTGGAGAAGCCTTGGAATAAAACACCCTGGAGCTGAAAACCTTTCATCAGTTCACAGCAATATTTTATAATGATACTTTTAAAGTATTTATGTTTACCTATCCAGTTCTTCACATTTCTCCACAATACCCTTACAACTGCCTTTCATTTGATGTTTCCAGTTGTGCTCTGAGGTCAGAGCCTGATTTATTAGCTTGCCCTAAATAAAAATTGAAAACGTTTGGTGGCTGGAGCCTGCTGTATTTATGGTGCACAGTTATGGAATCAGCCTCTTGTTTATATCCGGAAATCAGAATCCAATTTGGTTTTTGAATCAAAACTGAGGAGGCATGTTTGTTGCTGGTTTTAATTAGATCAGATCTGTGAAGTTTGATGGGATTCTTTCTGAAAGATGGTGCAAAAAACCATGGTGAAAGATCATCACCTTCTTTTCATGCTTAGGACACTGTCAGACCTGTGAAAACGCAGAGCAATACAGAAATCTCAACCATTTTTTTTGTATTAAGTTCATTTTATGCAGGAGGAGGTAGTAAAATGAGATACAAGTATTCTAATGCATAAAGGTTGCATGAAATATGGCCCCTTAGTACATAGATGGAAAACTTTCTGTAATTCTGGGTCATTCTGACACAAAATAAGCCTGCCTTTACAAATAAAACCAATATATCAAACCTTAGCAAAGCCTTGCCTTAGATTCTTATCTTCTAGTTAACTACTTCCAACCTGCTGAATTCTCTACCCAGAAGATTTCCTGGCCTCTTATTTTTCTCCTCAACCTCCCTGATTTTCTCTCAGTGCAGAAATCGAGTATCATTTCTGCTGGTGCAGAATTAAATAGTCTTGGAAAACTGGAAACTCTCATCTGTGAACCTAATCTGCTCAAACACTGGCTTGAAATCTCAGCATTTTTATCCTTGAATTTAGTACAACTTAGCTTTTTTAAATTATTATTTTAGAATTGTTCCATCCTTAGTAAGTGATTACTGTCTGCGTGTGGGACTTGGTGGCTTTCAGGGGAGTGGATAAGAGGGAGAGAACAGCAGGACTACTTCATGCCATTGGAGAGAAAATGAGCTGTAAAATAGATGTCCAAGGACAGCTAAAAAGGATCAAGCAGTGATGGAGAATAATCACTCTTTCTGCTGTGGAAGGGAATCCCCATCCAGCCTTGCAATTGCTGCCAGGGACTTGCCCCAAGCTCCCAGTCTTCTTGTAAGAAGGGAAGTAGAGAAGCAGTGAATGACTAATTGCAATAAGGTGTTTACCTCCATTTCTGCTAACACATTTCCAGGCACTAAAGCCAAACCAAAACTTTTCTCTCAGGGTAATGTGCTTCTCTCTAGGTCTTTTTTAATGCAGCATTTTTTAAAAAAAAAAAACTTCTTTAGCCCCTTTCAGAAAGCTGCCCCTCAAAAGAAGAGTGATTAGACCTAACAGTTAATAGATTAGACCTAATGTTAAATAGAAATGTAACATAAAAAACAGATGATGAAAGAAACAAATGTCACTGGGCTAGACCAAGTGCTTTCAAAATGGCCTCAGGCAGGTTTTGCTGGGAATATATAAGGGTATAAACTGAGCTCACTGAATTCCCTCAACTACCCTTTCCTTCTCCACGAGAGAAGTTGCCCATTACAATCTCCATGGCAGCTGGTGGGAACTGTGGGAAGAGCAAGGTGGGAAAGGAGCTCCTTCAAAATGTCCATCAGGTACTGTTGCCAAGATCAAGACTTCAGCTTTTCATCCCAGTGCATTTTTTTTTAGCTGAAGAGAACAAACCTCATCCTCATTGTTCCCAGGCTCTCTCTTAGGTTTAGTATAATTCAAAGCTTTTGTTTTCAAAATAATATTTGAAGTGTGTTCTCTAGGCTGTGAAAGAAAAAATTACTCCTGAATGCTAATGCCATCTCCTTATGCAGAAGGCAATTGCTATAAATGCATCAGAAGTCTAGCCAGGAATAAAAACAGGGAAAAAGAAAAAAAGAAATCTCTTACATCCTACTACATATTTCCAAGACACCCATTCATCCACCAGAGGTGTGTTTATTTTCACCCTCCTGTCTCAACAAGACCTACAGAAAAAAGGCTGAATGAGACCGTAGGAATGCTGGAAGCATTTACTCATGTAAGACGTTTGTGGGTAATGTTTTACAAAGAGAAAATAAAAAAGATCCTATGGGAGATGTTCTGGACTGAACCATGTTCCTTTTTCACTGAGCTCTACATGCAAAGACCCAGCTGGTAAGGTCAGAGAACCAAGCCGTGTGTGCTTTTGTTCCAAGATGCCAAGAGCAATGGCAAAAGTACATTTTCCTCCTAAGGAGCCATGATAGACAGGTGTTTATGAGAGATTTTTGGGTGCAGCATGCATGCCCTGTTTCCTAATAGGCACTGCCAGTTCCTCAAGAACAGCAGAAGTCAGAGAAAGGGCAACAGTGTCACTTCAGAAAAATCTATGGAAAAGTCTCCTGAGCTTTGTCTTTCTCTCCATCATTTTGGGCCGTAAGTGTTTGGGAGGCAAAGAAGCAGCTTTCACCTGCTTGTTGCAATTGCAGCTTGCTCCCTCATATGGCTGATGCTCCTTCTAACACTAGTCCCACACCTGACACAAGCAAACCATGTTGAAACCGTGGAAATCAGTGTGTATATATTGTTGGAGCCAGTGTGTGTGTATAAATATTTGCAATATATAAGTAAATATACATAAAACTATTGATAATGGGCTTCTGGACTGGAGTGAGCTGTGGCAAGGCAAAAAGCAGATCCAAAAAGCAGAAGGCAGGTCTTTGATTTGGCATCCTGGGGAATGAGACAACAGAGTGGTTAATCCCTTTGTCCCTTCTTGCCCTGGGCTTGCTGCAGTGAGAAGGGTGTGCAGATCCAGGCATGTTATGATTCATTCTCTATGTGTCATCTGGTAGAACTTAGCTGTAAATGCAGCCGTCCAAATTACCACACAGTTTATAACATGGCCTAAAGTGCTGACCTATACTGCTTTTCCCCCCTTATGGCTTGTTATAGGAGTTGTCAGGAGTCTGAGGAGACCAGAGGATCACTAACCCTTCTGGAGGAGGTAAGAACTTAAGGCACGGGCACCACACCACTCATGACTACCTGACATGGCCTCGGTTTGTTTCCCATCGAGGACAGTGAAGATATAAAACCAGATCAAAGATTTCTCAAAGGAACAAATGAATGCCCTGCCCTAATTCATCACAGGAAAATTACCCTGTCTAATACTTCCTGTCGTTCTGTTTCTCAAGGTCTTTGAGAAGCAGCAGCAGTCAGTCTGCCAAAGCACAGTACCTGTAGGAGAAGAAAGAAAATTATTCACAATCACACTGGATGAGCTCCTAAAGACCTCGTGAACTTGATTCAAACGCCATGGAAAGGAACAAAATCCTTTCCATGACTTGCTGGATGGGGAGTAATGTACCCATATTTATATTCTCTCTGATATCTGGTTCTTTCTGGAGAAACAGAATAATAGCAAAGTACTTGAACAAAATGCTGCACCAAGCACAGTGCAAGTGTGCCACTGACAGCCTCCCAAACCCTGCAGTTCACCTCAACTGCTGCATTCAGATATGCCCTTAAACAAGCCAGGAGCTTGTTCTGCTGTGGCTTGCTTTGAGGTCTCTGAGTTTGGCCTCGCTTCCCACTATCTGGGGTTCATTAGCAAGGATCAAAGAACTGCTCTTTTCAGCCTGAGCTTTGGGAACCACAACCTAACCACAGGTAAACTTTGAAGCAGACCACATTGTTCCCCAGCTAGCTGGTGCTTCAAGCCTTCACCCGTAGCTTTTGGCTTCTCCTGTACTTTCAGTCTTTGGCTTTTGACACCAGACTCAGGTACTTTTTGATTCCTGCTTCGTTTGTTCCACTTCCAAAGAAGAGCAATGGACCTGGTGAGGGGTCTGGAGCACAAATCCTTTGAGGAGCAGCTGAGGGAGCTGTGGGGGCTCAGCCTGGAGGAAAGGAGGTTCAGGAGTGGCCTTATTGTTCTCTACAGCTCCCTGACAGGAGAGTGTAACAAAGTGGGTGTCAATCTCTGTTCCCAAGTGACTAGACACAGGACAAGAGGTAATGGCCTAAGTTTATACCAGGAAAGGTTTAGATTGGATATCAGAGGAAATTTCTTCACAGAAAGAGATGTCAAGCTTTGGAGCAGGTTTCCCAGGGAAGCAATTGGGTCACCAACCCTGAAGGGATTCAAAAGATCTTTAGATGTGGCACTTGGGAACATGGTTTAGTGGTGGACTTGGCAGTGTGACTTTAATAATTGGACTTAGAGGTCTTCTCCAACCTAAAAAACTGTATGATTCTATGATACCATGATTTTTTATTTCTGTCTTGGCTCTGACCCTAGATATTGTGAATTAAAAGGTTCTTCTTCCTTTTATGACTAATTTCTGCTCTTTCCCTTTCAGGCAGCCCTTTCATGCATGTGCTTCAATATTTCAGATCAGGTTTTTGGTGTTTGCCAGCAGCCTTGGAAAAGAAGTCTATTTGCAGATGTAGAAGATTTTTCATTAGAGCACTCTGGCACAGCAGTGTCAGCAGGATCAAGCTCTATTTTTATTGACTGATAGATATCCCCTGAGCAGGGAAACAGTGGGACTCAAATTGCCTTAGGGAGAATCTTCCAGCAACACAATCCACTTTAGGGAACAGAGCCTGGCAATTTGAGCACTGATATTCCCGTGGGTTTTGCTAGAGAAAAATGAATCTGATTCCCAGTGAAAGAAGACAATCTGAGAAGTCCCAAGAGTGAACACTTCTGTATGTTCACAGGAGCTGTGTGACAGAGAGAACAGAAGCATACTGCATACTCCAGAAGCATACTGCATATTGAGCATACACTCCTCAACTTTATTTTGACAGTGCAGCTGAAATTTGCCCTGACAAACCTTATCCAAAAAGTAAAAGAGTAATTTATTCCTCTAGTTCATTAAATCATTGGTTTCTCTGAAGCTGCCTGAGGAGCAACTAGCCCATTTCAGCATGGATCATTTTATTAATGGTACAGACAGCCTTCTGCTAGAACTTAAATAAATTCTTACAGGTTTCCAAACAGAGAGGAAGTGTTTGGCATGAGAAAGGAAGTATCAAAACAGAGGTGAAAGCACTCTCATCTTTCTGTAGACATGATAGTCCATCATTTTCTAATATGGGAAATGCAAAATGCTTTTTAAAATACCTTTCCTCCTTGAATTCATGATCCCACTGCTGGTGGGATTATTTCTCTGTTTATGTGTCCTGAGAAAGAAAAGTCAAGTTGTTTACAATAAGTAAGTAATGGCCAAGCACTCGTTTAAGTGATCTGCAGCTGGGTAGAAGTCAAGATCTGTCTGCACATGGATGTGATGTGCACGTGAGTGTTGCCATTTACAGGGAACACTTCAGAGTTTATAAAGATGCTGGTTCAAAAGGGTAACATCTTTCCTTGCTTTATTTTGAAATGTGATCTCGTAGTCACGTGGCCTCTCAGGGAAGCGAGGCACACTTGCTCCTGAAAAATTATTGCTTATGTTCATTCCAACAGGGTAAAATCAGGGCTGAGGTGTATCCCTAGAAGCTGTGGGGAAAGTTTTGACTGGTAGGACTAACTACAGCGTTGTAAACAGAAGGTGTCCTTTTCTCTCTTGTCCATATTCTTCCATTCCCTCTCAAATCACAGAATAAACCTCTTATTTCTGATTGCACACAGAAATTTTCCCCTCCCTATTAAATCTTCCTATTGGTTTTCTGCAGAGGTTTTTGTGGCAGTATTTTTTATGGATTTTTGTATAAAAATAAAAAGCACCTTTTTGGCGTTTTCAGCTTAAACCTCAAATCATTCTATAATGATATTATGAGTTAGCATGAATAAGCAAGTCTAGTTATAATTGTTTCTACTGTTGACAATAATGTGTAGTTTACACATCCTGAAATAAAATAGTATATATTGCTTCAAGGACTCATGCCAAGCACAAAAGTAAATTGTGTCACCCTTTTAGCCGCAGTGGTTCCAAGAAAGCACTTTTATGGATTTAACTTATGTGTCTAATTACCAGAAAAGAGCCCTGAAGGCCTGTGTGTCTAATAAACCCCAACCATTCTACTTTAAAACTGAGTGCTATAAAAATAGCACAATATCCCATACCTCGCATTGATCATACTTGAAGAATGATTTCATATTAAGAATCCAGCTAATGCAGAATAATTTTTTTAAAAATCCTTGATATTTCTTTCAAAATACAAGTACCTAAAGTCAGAACCACCTCTCTTCTGACCCTCTCTGGCTTTTCCCCAAGGATATGAAGTCTTTACAAAGCAATCTTGCATTGAGTATATCCTTTACAGCCACCTCCTTCCATTGCTCAAAACAACAAAGCACAATCTGGTGTATTTTTGAAAGATTAATTAAAAAGTCTTGAAAGATATTTTTGAACTGTTAAAAAATATATATAGAATGTAGAACTGGGTAAAACAATGCTGTAGTAACAGCCTATGAATTGCCAGAAATTTGTGAACAAGTTCAAAGATGTAGCTGCTGTTTCTAGTTTCTGAATGTTGCATGAAATACCTGACTGCTACCTGTTGCATGAAATCTCTTGACTGCTACTTGAACTCTCCAAATATGAGGTTGCTTTCATTGGAGAGAGGAATATTCCAGATTTGGAAGAAGTGAAGATAAAGAATGGGAAGATGGGAAATTCCCACAGAACAGAGTGGCAGTAATCCAGGGCCACTTCCATAGAGTCACAGGACAGCTGAGGTTGGAAGCAGCCTCTGGAAGTCTCTAGACTAGGCTCCTGCTATCTCTGTTTTGTTGACAGATTTGTTTGCTCAGGGATTTGTCTGAGTTTTAAAGATTTAAGGAAATCCAACAGGTTCTGTGGACACCTTTTCCAGTGTTGTGCCTCTCTCAAGTGAATAAATTTTTCTTATGTCTAAGCAGGACCTCCTGAAACCTGTTGCATTTCACTGCACGAGTTTGAGAAGAGTCCTGTGTTCTCTATAATCATTCTCTAGGTAATTGAAGACAAAAAGGAAAATCCCTCCCAGCCTCAGCTCAGCCTTTTCTTCTTCAAGGTGAACAAATCCAACTCTCACTGCCCCTTTCATACTTCATGTGCTCCATGGACTAACTGCAATATGACAACATTTTTCTTGCATGGGAAGCCCAAAACTGGACCTGGTAGTGCAGAAGTCACCTCACAAGGGCTGGGCAGAAGGGAGGAATCACCCACTGGCAACACTATTACTCATCATACATCCCTGGATGTGTTTGGCCTTCGTCATCTCAAGGACTTCAGCCACAGTGGTACCACCCCAAATTTGGTATGGGGGTGGCAGACAATGCTGAGATACCTGATAAGAGATAAACATTTGGGTTGTCCTATTGCTTGGAGAATTTGAGGCATGAAGAACTAAAACCACTGTCAACACACCTTTACCTTTCAGGGCAGAAAGAGCAATTTCTCCAGTCAAGTCAAACTGCACAGCAATGAAGAGAGATGCCTTTTCTGGACACACATGGGCATGTCTTTTGTCTGGGACAGACCTAAGGAACCTCTAAGATAGAGGTTCCTTTTCAGTATCAGGAGGTAACAGTTGAATTCATTAATACCCTTCATGAGTTCCCTTTCCCTGTATGAATTATTTGTGCTGAGTCTGGTTATTCCATCCAAGAGTAAACCTTGAATTAGATAACTGAAACTCAGGGAGGATGATTATCTCAGGCCACAAAAATAAACATTTCCAGCTTTATTGTATTCAAACTTAACTCTAAGCTTTTTAAACACAAACACAGTAGCCCGGAGAGGCCACATCTGACCTATAAGCTAAAGGCTGTAGTGAATTAATGGTATTTGCTTTGTTCTGCAGATGTTAGAAGGATTGCCCATGAAATATGACAGGTTCAGTTAATTTTATCTTAGACAAATGTAATGAGCATCTGTTTTGGTTTTTCTCAGTCACTAATATGATTCCTTTTGAACTTGGTACCAGTTGGTTTATACAAGTGTGCGAAAGTTGTAAACAGCCAAGGATGAAGCTGTTCCAGTGCTGAGGAACATTTATCCATTCCACTGTTATCTTTATACTAATAAATATAATATCAAATTAATAAGGAAAAGAAAAAGCCAGGAGTACTTCAAAACATAGCAGGACACGTATCTATAAATAGGGTCCTATTTACAGAAGTGTTTTATGTGTCTTTGTAAATCTTATATACAACTTATGCATAAATGTATGGGTGGTGTTATCCTCCCAGCAAGATTAAAGTGAAGAACCAGGCCCTACATAATATTTATAACATGGCTTCACAATTTATTATGTGCTTCTGAAAACCTCATCTGGCCTTTCCCTACTCACCTCCCTCTTCTGGGACCATTTCTACCATTCCATACCCCTCAGCACCTTCCAACAGCTGCTCTCTTCTCTCTGGGCAACCCAAGGCAAAGATGTGGGTTTTTTTCTCAGAAGATCCATCTGAAAATTGGGATTCTTACCTCTCAGCTCACTGAGGTGGGACAGGCAGGTGGCACCAAGAACCTCTGCAGTGGTTCCTGAGCCTGAGTGCCAGCACAGCCCACGTCTCTCATCACCCTTCCCCTCACACACCGAGATGGGATCTGAGTGTCATCCCTGCTGCTGGGTACTTGTCAGCACTCCACAGCACACACACACACACACAAGGAAATGGAGGGGCTGTTTTTTCTGTAGTCACAGAGTCTGGACTCTGCTAAGCCATGGATGTGAAACACCACAATGCTTTGTGCCACTGAATGTAGGGGTTTGACCTGTTTCCAATGCCTCCCCTAAAAAAAAAAAAAAACCAACCCAAACCTCCTATACTATTCAAATTGTGGGCTGAGAAATGCCTTTTCCACAATTATGAATCAACCAAATGTAAACTGACATTTTTGGAACCCACAAAAGGCACCTCCCTAAGTTGGGATTTATCCTTCCAGGAAATTTTCAATCATACTGTGAGTGATTGAAATATCAGGATAATAAAAAAGAGATGAGTTTATGTGTGCTTGCAGGCATGAAGGTGCAACAGTAAATGCCACTTTTCTAACAACAAACACAGTGGGGAAAAGAGCACTAAATGTCTTCCCAATGACTTGTGATGCAACATCAGCTCTGACATTAGATATTGCATTTGTTTGCCTAGAATTTCAAAAGCTCCTGGCTAGAAATCCTGACCACATGGCAATTTTCAGTCCCTTTGTTCCATATCTTTGGGGTAAGGGAGGCTCATTCAGTTTGCTTGAATGCACTCAGCTATTGTGAAGAGGAACCATTTTTCTCTCCCCCATTTAAACTGCAGTGGATCTTGAGAACAGCTCAGAGGTAACATGAAAGACAAAGAGAAGACAGGGAGCTGGACAAGTAATATGAAGATGAACAGAATAGAGAGGGAGCTACACCTGTAATTGAGAAATTCACTTCTGTATTTTGTAAAGAAGGTAAATGATGAAATATTCTTGTTCAGCATTAGTGGCAATACATGATGAAGCCTCTGGTCTTCAGGGAATGTATCTATACCTAAAAAGATCTTATTCTTGCTGTGACCTGCAATGGATTAAGAGATACTATGCTTTATTCCTACTTGGAAAAGAATAGAAATAGACCCAGATGCATCCCAAACAAAATTTTTCTGATATATAATAAAATGCCTTTAGAAGCTACTTTAAATTTTATTTTTGGTCCCCAGTTATACACTAAACCTCTTTTGCAAAGGTGCTGCTTGCTTTCCTTGCTTTCCTTGCTTTCCTTGCTTTCCTTCCAAACCAGTGCAAGGGAAGGTGTGATGATTGTTTTAAATTGTCTACAAATATCTTTCTCCTTTGAAGCTAATAGCCGTGATTGAGACTTTGTTTATTTAGGGGAATATAATATTCTCAGTTTCCTCCAGTCGAGGTAGGTTTTCTTCAGCATGTTTATTGCATATGGCATGGATCTTGTTTATTTGGGACAAATACAGTCTTGCATAGGGAGGCAATCTGAATCGATAATGGGTCAAAGGGAAAAGATTGTGCAGAATTTATTTGTGTATTTCTTAGATTTCATTGCCATGGCATTCCTTTCAATCTGTATGGGTTTTTTCCTTTCTAATAAACTGGGTGTGTAATGACTGCCATCTGTATCAGCCACAACTTGGCCCAGTAAATGTGCATATTGCTGATGAACAAGAAATATACAGATTGAAAGATCAACAGATTGCCTGGCACAGATTAGCTACCTGAAAAGGCTGTGGTTCTTTCTTCTGATTTAAGGACATACGGGACAAAAGAAATACATAATATAATCCTATGAAATATGCAATACATAATATATAATCCTCTCCATACAGGACAAGACAAACAGTAACACTTTCAATACTCAATTTCATGTGTCAGCATAACCAGCTTAGATTCTCAAGGGAAAAGTAATATTTGTTTGTGATTATGTCCCAGATGATAACTCCTCAAAAGTTTTATAGGAAAATATTTCTTTCCTCCTTGCCAAAAGAAAACCAAAGCTTTTTTTCTTTAACTGCAGGATTCTTGTAAGTGGTCCTGTGTGATTACAGGGTGATATCCCTGTTAACTGGTTTGAAATAATGAGCCTTCATTTTGGTAAAAAATGTAAACACAAGTAGCTGAACCAAGATCCCATCCCTGCAATCAGAGCTCTGCAGGTGGTCAAGTGCTCCTAGAATGCAAACATGGGAAAATAAAAAAGGTGGCTTTGCCATTCAAGGTAACAAGACTCTCTAGACAAAGAAAATACTTGTTAAAGAACAAAAGTATGTGATCATATCTTCTTTTCAGAAGCAAGACAAATTTTCAATGTGTTTCATGTCATCTCACTGATATGGAAAAGAATATATCTTGATTCTACTTGGACCATTCTTAAGATTAATAAATGTTACTCTGATGGAAAAGCCTTCCATGCCTTGTTTAGGGACATATTCCCTCACTGTTTTCAGCCTTCTGAAATAGCTCTGACAAATCAAAAATTTTGAGTTAACAACCAGATCAGTGAAAATGCTGGCAGCATAAAGGGCTCTGTTTTATTCACTGGCCAGTGCTACATGTAAACACTGTAAAACCTAACAGCTGTTAGAGCAGAGCCATGTGAGCAGAGCCACAGCTCTTTAGGATTTATCACTGTAGCAGTCCCACTCCCAGAACAGCCAACTTGTTTTAATGAAATGTAGCTTTCAGTTTCATACTGTAAAGCAATCAGCCTCTTCTATAAATTATCCATTTTTCTGGAGTAGAGACCTGCATTTCTTGCACAGGGTGTGCTGAAGGAAGCATATCTGGAAAAGGCATTCTCTTCCTGTTAGTGGCACTGCTTCTGTGTATTAGTGAGAATGTAAATCTTTAGACAAGTTTGGCAAGCATTTTCCACTTCTTTGCATCAATCTTCAGAGGCTGATAAAAAAGAAATGCTGTAATATTGATGTTTTAAATAGCCATGTGAAATGAGGAATGAGACAGCACTCTACACCTCTCTGTCTTTGTAAGGGTTTTTGACTGATTGTTATCTGATGATTTACACAATTCCATCCATGGAAATCTTTGATACACTGTTTCCAAAATTCACACTCCATTTCCAGGATTCATTCATTCATATCCAGCTTCATCACATTAAGATCCTGTCTTCAGGAGCATGTTCTCTCTATTAGAATATTTCTTCTTTCCATTTAGGTGCATATAATCTGCTAACAAGTCTTTCCATGTCATTCTTTTTGTTAAACTGAGCAGTAGGAGATCCTTTCTGCTTTCCATTTATCATCCATCATTCTCCTGTCTCCTCTGTGAAATACCTGATGTATGAATGTAACATTTTTATTTTCTGGCCCAGATGAAGTGGCTGTGTCTGGTCTCCTCTGCTAGAGGCTCTGCTCCAGACAGGGTTTTGCAGCGAATCCTCTGTCTGGTGGGATTGACTCCACCTTGGTGTCATGGCCCTGTGATTTGCTTCTGCCTCACCTCCAGAGTCCTTTTTTCACCTTCTCCTGCCCTCCTGCAAATTTCCCTAAACTTCTCCCAGCTTGATGCTTCCTTGCCTCGATGTTGGGAAGCAGGTTAGTTGCCCTGCTCATTCCAGAGTTCCATGCTTCCTCCATCAAAATTACTCGTGGTTTGAAAAATGTTTTCCCCCTCCTGGACTCTTTAACACTTGAATTAAACTGGAGAAAAAGTTTTGCTTCTCACTGCCATTCCCAGCTTAGAGAACGTGTTTAAAACACGTCACATTCACACCCAAAATATTGGTGTGATATTATACAATATTATTGGTGTGATAATATACAATGATGGGCTATCCCATCAGTGTAATTAATTCCTTCCGATCCCACCAGTGTAATTCTTTCAGACATGCCTTCCTGGTAGCCATAAACATGGATAGGGGAAGGAAAAGCCATGGTCTGCTCCATGTTTAACATTCCACAAGATAGGTGGAACCTTTTGTATCTGCCACATAATAAAATCATTCCAGAGGATGCTCTCATCCTCTTCTCAGTCACATAGAATTTGCATATTAATTAATTTTGCTTCTTATTTGAAAGCAAAATGATATGTATTAATATTTCCAATGTATTTTCAATTGTCTGGTTAGATCAACATGTGTTACCATTACTTAAAATTTATTTGAAACAAATTATGATGAAAGTGGGGACATTAAATGTCTTTTGCTATTGTACAATGAAGTTTGTGTATATTGCCTTACAATGTATACAACTCTGCTCAGTTTTAGGCACTAAGGTCCTGTTAAGTCCCAAGAAACACCAACAGTTGTAGGGCAGATCTTTCTTGCAACCCCCTTTCTGGATGACAATATAAACATTTGCAAAGAAAAACACATTTTGTAAGAGTCAATACTATTCATTTGCCATTAAGCAACACAATAATTATTATAATAAAGTGTAGCTTACACCAAGTGACATTGCGGTTCTTAAATGTCTGCCTTGCTTTAGTAGTTAGAGCCAAATTTTGCTGCCACTCATATCAGTGGGGAATTCTGGAAAGTTCGCTGAGAAAGCCTAGAACCTCCATCAGCTGCAAAAACTTCTTTGTGTAGGGTAACTCTTCAAGAACCATCCCTTTCAGTTGTGCACATCTGCAAACTTGTAGTTTTTTAACCTTAGCCAAGCAGGAAACACTTTCTCAGAGGACTTAAAGATGCCTAGTTAATTATCTTCACTGTATTTTAACTCATGAAGCAAATTTGCAGCTCTCCGTGGCTCATAATGCAGTTTTGAGGTATTTTAATGTGGGTTAGCAGGAACATCTAACTCTTGCTTCTTACATGCTGCCCTTTGCTGATTTCTTCTCTAACACTGAGTTATTCACTGAAAGAGCCAAACTTCCATCCTCTACCTGATGTGAAACAGAGGGGACTTTATTTCTGGAGGGATGGCTCAAATTCAAGTATCCCAGCAGCAGCTCCTGTCTGCTGCCCTCCCCAAGGGATGATGATGGGACACACGTCAGCGCCGAGTTACACAACAGGCGCCCGATAAACCTTTCTGCATTCTGTGCTTCTCCTGCAGTAATGAGAGGGTGATGATAAGGTGTTACAACACGTGTGCAAGGCTGGGCACTGCTTGTTACGACAGAAGGACGAGCTAGGTTCATTGGAAACAATCTAACCTCTCCCTACCAGAAGAGTGAGTTCTTAATTAGCACGATGGGCCCAAGTTTCACTCACCGTCTTGTAGATTTGCAGACCCTGATGCTTGTGCAGGTACAGCACTAATTAAAGATCCAGGCTTGCAAGCTGGGTAGTATAACAAAGCCACACCACCTGCATATTGGTCAAAAAAGGAAATTCGTAGCACAAAGCTATCAAAAGTAGAGATCCATTTTGTTTTATCATCTAAAAGTGGAGCTAATCTTTCTATATGCTCGTCTTTGTTTTCAACAAGAGACTAAAAATGAACTGGAGTGTGTTTTGGCTGAAATAAGATTGATTGCAAGCAAGGCAACTTGGTTGTTTCTTACTCTTCCAGGGATTTGAGAGACAGTTGGTAGCATCAGGTAAAGTTTTAGGTTTTGTGATGGTAAAGTTTTAGGTTAAAGACCTAAGGTGGTAAAGCTCTTTTTCTCACACTGTGATTAGCTTTGCCAAGTCTTTGACTGCTGGATGCCAATCAGCACACTGGTACCATTTTCAGGAGGGTGATGGACTCTGTCATGACTGATCCCAGGCCAGCTTTGGTCACCAGGCAGTCTAGGCAGAGCACTGGCACGTAGCACCCCGCAGTCTTGCCAAGGACCCTAAAGGCTCTTTCCTCTCTGGGAGAGGCACTGCCTTGGGGCCACAAGGGCACATCAGGAAAATTCCTTCCGCAGGTGAATGGGCGGTGATCACCACGTGTGAGCAAAGAGGAATTGCGTCAGGAATGTGGTGAGGATGAGGGACTAAACCCTCTGAGCCACGGAGCTTTTGTGTGAAAGAGGAAGCAGGGAGCAATGGAGGGGAGGAGCACGGAATCCAGACGTTACCTCAGGCATTAACGCCCCGAGGGCTAGTGAGAGATATGTTGGTGTGTTTATAGAGACAGATTAAAATCAGATTTCACACATAGATATCTAGCGCACCAAGGGTTATGAAAATCCTCCTTGACTGGTGAAAGAACAATAGAATCGTGGTTGGTTGCCCAGCAAACCTGAGGAAGCTTGGCTCTGCTCCATGCCAACAGACAATACAGAAACCACACAATGAACAATTGCTTTTGTACTGAGCTGAGGAAATAGTCTCAAGTGAGGGAGGACAAGATCTGAAAGGTAAGCTTGTAGTTACACAAATCCACCCTATCTTTTACGTACACTTCAGTAAACTATTACTCAGCCTGTGAAACCATGCATTCACCTCCTGTGCCTTTTCACAGACGTGTCACATACACCCAACCGCCTCTTTAAGCCTTTGAGCAACCCTTTTTTTCCTGCTTTTCCCAGTGTCCTAACCTAACATGGTGGGAATGCTGACATGCCACTTGGTCTGCAGGCCAGAGCCAGGATTGCATGTGCCTTGAGCAGCTGCCCAGAGCAGAGGCAGCCAGTGACCAGAGTGTGGTCAGTGCTGAGCACAGCTCAGGCTGCTGTGCCAAAGATAACAACACTTCTCTCCCAGCTGAGCTCATGGAAGCTCCATGGTGGCTCATTCAGTGGCCCAAACAGACTCTCATCAGCCTGGAAAATACCACGTAGATAAAGCCAGAGTAGCCTTCAAAGGAGGCAAGAAATGTGTGTGCTCAGGGGCAGAAGAATGGCATCTTCACATGCCACCTGGATTTCTAAAAACATTTAGCAGGTGTGATGCACACCAAGTCACTCGATCTGAACTCTGTCCTGCTGCAGCAGCCATGTATTTCCTGTTATTGGCTGCATTTAAAACACTCCAGCATGCAGACCTGAGCACTCAGTGAATCAGCAGCAATTTTTTCTGTCTGTATCTCAATTATGCAGCCTATCTACACACATAGCTGAAAATAATGTGGGACTTTGTTAAGACATGATACCAGAAGAACTTTCTTGTGCTAAAACATTAGGAAAGAAAGAAATTTTAGCATCTCTCCTTCCTCCCAAAGTTACTAGAGATGAAGATATACACACTTATTTTTCAGTCTTAGAAGCTTACTAGGTAAAAAAAGCTATTTCAGTGCTGTCTCCCAGAGGAGCACTGCTGGATGTTTTCCATTAAGTAAAATGAAAGGGTAATATTTCTCATTTATGTTTTTATGTCATTCCAGCTCAAGCAAACTCCTAATCATGAGTCTCACTGGGGCTAAGAAGCAGGTATGACAATGTCTTGAACTGTAGGGACAATATTCATGTCCCACAGGCAAGAAAAAAAGAGCATGTTCCTATCAAATTCCTGAGAGCTAACAAAACCATGCATGCATGGAGATGCATTTATAGACAGTCAAATCACAAAGCTTAACTCACCTTAAGCTTAGGGAACATCAGTGAAGCCAGTGGAAGCACTTACATATGGTTAGATGAACTGGAGCTCTGTGTCACAGCTATAAACTATCTGACTACACTTCAGCCAAAGTTTTATTATGAAGACAGCATCTTAACTGACTTCCCCTCCTGTTTTTGTGCTGCATAAGCACAGATATTAAACTCACTCTCTATTGTCTTCGTGGACATAAAATCTTCTGTGAAGAAAATACAACAGGTCCGTGGGTAGAAATTTGCATATCTCTGGAATATAAAAAATGGGTCATAAAAGAGTGATTCTGCATAATCTCACTGTCTGGGACCAGATCACTGTAAAACACTTAATGGAGAAATTGTCAGGGGATTACATGTCAAAATGTCAGAAAAGTCATACAAAATAGTCCTGGAAGAGGCCTGGGTGGGTTATGGAGAATATCCTGCTGCCCAAGACAGCTTCAAACAACTTCAACTCAGCTGAGGAATCCCCAGTCTCTGCTCACAGTCAGTAAACTCCAGAAGCAACTCTTCCTAACATTAGGAGGATTTTTCCTAGTAACCAGATTAA
The DNA here is from genome assembly GCA_910950805.1 of Acrocephalus scirpaceus scirpaceus. NCBI lineage: Eukaryota > Metazoa > Chordata > Aves > Passeriformes > Sylviidae > Acrocephalus > Acrocephalus scirpaceus. The sequence continues at coordinate 65,104,403 of OU383777.1, forward strand.
ACACTCCCCCGTCCAGTTTGCCATATTACTTTTAGTCCTATCCAGTAAAGACATAATAAAAAAAAAGTTATTCCCTTTGTCTTTATAGCAACTTTTGTATATCTCAAGGTGAGCTGCCTCATTTTTCTCTGTAGACTATTCATCCATAGTTAATTCCATTTTTCTCTACAATATCTTTTTCCTAAGCCTCCAATCATTTCTGCTGCTGTCCTGCTGACTTTTTCAGCCTGTGAAAAATCAGAGTTGGAAAAGGTTCACACAGCCTGGTAGGAATTTTGACCTTTTTGAAATTTAATTATTATTGACTTATTTTCAGTTTGTAGCCCCTTATCTATAGTGCCTCTGTGATCCTTTCAAATGCCAACTTCATCTCATTCTTCAGAAGACATCCTGAAAATTTTGTCCTTTGTTTTGGAAGGGGTTGCAATAGAAACATGAATTAAATTTCAGCCACATAATTTGCTTCTAACACACTAATCCATCTTCTTTAATATAGGAGATGGAAACCACAAAAATATCTGATATTCTTGTAGGAGGCTCAGCTTGGGCAGAGTTCTGTCACAGGCCACAGCTTTTGTACCTACATGTACAAATATATATATAAACAGGTAATTATCTTAAAGTTTGATAAATTGAAGCCCTCCAGGGCTAGATAAGTGAACTTTATATCTTTTGGAAGAGAGAATTTCCCAGCTTCCCAGTGAAACACACAACTGTTGCTTCTAGCTATGTCAGAGCCCAAAATAGAACTAATTAAACACAAAGACCAGTGTAAGTAAAATTCCTCTAAAAAATGGCCCAAAACAGCCTAGCCTTGAAGATCTGTGCTATTTTATCCTGCTCTTGAGTTTCACATGTATTTACAATAGATGGGATGTTATATGCTCAAAATAGAAGGACAAAATGTACTTCTAAGCTTTCTAAAAATTTTTTTTTGTAATTTGTGCGCATATTTACAATTTTTTTTAATTACTCAGCTGAGTTTATCTCCACATTTACTATTTCTTATTCTCCCTCATCCAACCTTAGATTTACCCATGTACTTGATCACCACATGTATGCAAATATTTTACATATCCAGACATAAAATTGATGCACAGGTAATTGATGTGCTACCGGTGAAAATTTCCAAATTGTTTAGCATGAAATTCTGAGTATTTTGAAAATATAATCCAATCATTTTCAACATGTGCAAGCTCAAGCAGCACTTCTTTGTGGACTGATTCTTCTGGAAGCCCTACAAGTAAATGTATCAGCTTTTTAACCTGTCTCATGCCAGAGGAGGTATAAAGTGTTTCCCATTTTTGGGATATGCAATCTTCACTGCTTTTGGTGTGGTCTGGGTCACTTCTGCATCAGCACTACTTATTCATACAAGTACAAAAGTAATTAACAATTAAAATGAAACATTCTTGCTTCTTACTGATCTGATCTTTACCTCTGTGACATTTTAGGTCTTTACTTTCCACCTCCCTTTCCTCCCAAGGCAACGTTAGCAATTTGTACAGTAGAACTAACAATTTCCAGATGAGTTGAATTAGTTTGAGATATTAAATTATGCTAAAAAGCTCTCTAAACAGCAAAAGATTTGTTTAGAAGAGTGCACATACAGCTTTTGGAAGCACAGATTAAATCAAAGTATCTGTGTAGTAACTTCTCTAAAGTCTGAGGTCTCCACTTCCTCAGTCTGAGCAGCAGCATTGGAATTATTAAAGTCTTTCTGTTCAGTACACTCTTCCAAAGATTAGAAAAATTCCTAGTTTGCCTCTTTTCTTTTGAGGTTACTTTCAGAGAAAGGTGAAAATAGAAAATCACGAACAACTATGAGGATAATTCATCTGAACCTTGATGGATACCAGAGATGCAAATCAGCTCTTCTGTCTTTTAACAGTGTTTTGAAACAGTATTACAAAATGAGTTCCATAATGGTTTGCCCTTTCCAGTATAAAGGACATTTAGGGTCAGAAAAACAAAGAATTCATTGCAGTAGATCAAGTGTAACCAACAGCTGCTCAAAGGCATCTCCAGAAACCTCTCAATGGAAAGAAATGTGCTACCTTACTTCTGTCACTGCTGGCACATATTGTGTTTGAGGTTTACCCTCATTTACTCCCAGAGAAGAGATCTGACATCAGAAGATGATTTGGAAGGCAAGAGAAATGGGAATTAATTAACTTTACTTGCACACAGATCTGTCACGGACGTTATGACTCCAAGTTTAAACCCTTACTGAGAGATACTTGCATAGAACAAGTAGTGTAGGAAACATCTAATGTGTCCTGAAAATCAACCAATCTCTCTTCTTGCCCTTCCTCTCTCCTTTGCTTCATTTCTTCATCCAGGTTTCAGTAGGATAGAGCTAGGAACTGCTCCAATATGTTTGGAAAACTGCTTTGCTCAGCAGCTGTAACTTTCACACACAGACTGCAAGATCCCCGAGCAGATCTCTGCTTTGCCTCCTTCTGATCAATCCCTTGAGCCTGCATCATCTGTGTCTGGCAGGAGCCACGTGGGTCAAGGCATCTCATTCTCTCAATCCCTTTTTCTATTCTTTTTTCAGTTTCTGAGAATTTGTTGCTAATTCCTATTTCCTGACAACAAATGTAGTTCCGCAGAAGGAATCACTTCATCAGGTCAGCAGTTTCCACAAACAATAAAATAACTGGTGGCAGATAATTCTCCACGAGCTCTGTAAGCGTTTCTCCTGATATCTCTTTCTGGATAAAAGATCCTATCCCTGTGACTCCAGGGAGAGAAGCTCTGTGTTTAATTCATACAATTAGTTGGAGCATGGGAGCAGAATTTGGCCCAAGCAGCTGAGTGGAAAGGAAGTCTGCAACAAAGTACTTGATTCTCTTGAATAATATGAACCACAGCTTAGAATAAACAGTGTCTCCATTAGCCAACAGGTCACGCTTGTTCCTTCTCAGCCTTAAACAATGCCACAAGGAAACATCCCTTCTTTTCTTCTTCCTGCAAGTGCAGAAAAGGGAAGTAGCTACAAATGGTGAACACACAGGTGAAGAAAAGTGGGTTTGTTTGGGTTTTTTGATGGACAGGCTGGCAAGAGGCAGTGACAGTGTCAGAGGAGGAAGAATAGAAGGCAATCTGGGAAGGACACCAAATCCTTGGGATTATATTCATCCAGTTCCGAGCAGGACTTGCCTAATAGTACCGGAAATGTGTTACCTAGAAATCCCATTTCTTACACGTACCCAAACTGACGTTGAGTCAGTTATGAGATTTCCCATACCACTGTCCTGTAATCACTCAGAATAGCAATGACTTCAGCCATTTCTTGAGAAATAGCCATCGTGATGTTTTAAAAATTGGCAAGAGGTTCTTGGAAACTACTTTCACTGTGGCAAATTTAAAGGGAAACTGGATTACTTCAAAAAAAGCTATCCCTTCAATCTGTATGGCAGCCACTTGAGCACTGGACCAACTGAAAAATAAAAGCAGTTTTTAAGCCTTCATTTTTCAAATAAAGTCCCTCATGTTTGGCCACAGTTTTAGTTGTGTTTTCCTAGTTATCAATCCCTAGGAAATGACCATAACTGGTTTCTTAGTTCTTTTTCTTGCTAATTCCTGCACTACAGGGGGAGAAAAAAAAAGAGGTGGTCTAAGTTTTTTTGGTTCCTATTACTGGATTCTCCCCTGATACTGCACAGAGGTGTTCTTAATGAAACATTGTGTGAAGCATAGATTAATATCCTTTTATTCATTTGAGGAAATGGCATCTCCATCTGCTCTGACTGAGATGAAGTGAAACAGTGAGAGCAAACCCATATTGCAAGTCTGTATTTTATATGGAGGGAAATGGACCACAAAAAATACAAAAAGGATAATAAACATGCAATAAACCAGGACAGTTATGAACTCTGCCTATTATAAATATCCAATTAAGCATTTTTTTCTATTCCATGGTGGGTCTTTTGAACTCACCATGTGTCAGCTTGATGAAGTCTGAACACTTATTATTACTTTAGAAAAGGGGGAAAATAAAAAAAGATAGGGGCCACGAAAGAAAAATAAATTTTCTACTTTGTACCACACAGAGCAATCAGGATACTTCTTTTGTTTTAAGGAATTAAAATATTAAGCCGTGTATTTAATGTGTAAGGAAATAACTTATTTGGTTGAGCTCCCTTGAAACATGATAGATGGCAATTAGGTGAATTCTAGCCTACAGGATGATACATTTTATTCATTCACTACCAAACAAACCCAAGAGTTGAAAAGATCTGAAAGAATAAATTTCGCAAAGCCAGCACAATCCTATGTGAAGCTAATCTCTGCTAACAACCCAACAATGTTATCCAAATTGCCTAAGGTGAAGAATGAATATAAAGGGAGAATGCACATTATGTTTCACTAAAGAGAATGGATGTTAATTTAATTAAATAAAAAGGCTTCACGGTGCTTTCAAAGCAACCACAAATGTAAATACATTTAATCCCTGGGAAAGCGCCTGTTATAGTAGACAGTGAAGATCAGCCAGTGAAACTGCAGTGGAAGCGTGACCAGAGCCTTCACATGGAAGCAGCACTGACCCAAATCCCTCTTTGCAAAGTAACACTTGTTTTCACACTGACATCTGGGGTTCAAAAGGACCACGCTCCTGTCACTGCCATGACCACAGCTCGCTGTTGTTGGAAGCAGAGCTCTTCTCAGTCATGTGGAGCAAAACTGATACTTTGGATGTTATTTTTAGTTAGCCCTTACATGTCTGAGAGCCAAATCTGACCATGTATCTGTAACACAGCAATGATGGTTTTTATGTCACAGAGCCAAACTAATTCCCACTGCCTCTAGAAATCTGGTAAGCATCCTTCAAGTTACACTCCAGTTTAGCAAAAATGATCTAACAATGCTTAGGTGAAATGTATGCCTGTGCAGTGCACCAACACAATGCATCTAAGCTCCATTAAATATTCAAATTCAGTATGGACAGAAAAGAAACCTTTACTTTGTGAGCCCTCTACATAGGGGCTGAAACAGGGATTACTAAAACAGACCACCAGAGCACACATCAACATGACTGGGACAAGTACATATCATTTTTGCTCAGGTTCTCCCCTTCCCTTCTTTCTCCAAAACATTTTTACTGTGATCAGCAAGGACCAGATTATCTTTATTGCTGCCATCTCTAATTTGGTTGATCCTATTGGTTCTTTCAGCTGCAGAAAATAAATATTTTACAAGTTTCTCTGTACCACTGTAGGGTCACAAAGGGAACACCATGCCTGCTTACACCCTTCCAGAAAATTTAATAGAGGAGAGAGAAAGTGCACGTGGACTTGCCTACACGTAGATCCTGTACTTACACAAGGGGATAATTGTCCTTGTTCCCATTGTCATAGCAGGATATAAGAAAAAGAGTTATTTTTCTGTCATGTATTTAAGTTTAATCAGTCACGTGTGTCTGTGGAACCTTAGGAAGAAAGACATGGGAGGTGAAGGAAAAAAACCATTACTTTGAAATGTTTGAGAATTAAATTAATGAAACTGTTTCAGTGACAACTAATAAAGCTCTTCAAGAATGGAAAAATATCAATTAGGAGTTCACTACTGTTGCTAGTCACCAGCATATTGAAATTTCTAGGGCCTTTTGAAGTGCAAACAATGAAAGGCAGTTGTAGGTGACATCCAGCACCTTCCCTCACACACATTTCAGTAATGTCTCTTAATTGCCATTAAAAGTAAACCTCTTTCAAAATGAATGCAAACCTTATCTGGAGGACAGCTTAGTGTCATTCCTAATTTCTGCACTGTGTCACCTACTGTGGGTCTGTTGTGCATGAGGAGGTTAAAGGGTGGTGGATAGCTCCCTCCCCACCCTCAGCAACTCTGCTCCTGGCTATCCAACAGGTTCTGGGGCCATCAAATGCTCTTCATTTCCAAGGCCTGTACTTTGTGATGGAATTGTGTTGGAAAAGACCCTTAAGATCATCAGAGTCCAACCAGGATCCAGATCATGGATGAGGACATTAAACAGAATGGGCCCAGTCACCAACTGTGACTGGCACCAAGTGGATCCAACCCCATTTCCCACCCTCTGGGCCTGACCATCCAGCCACCTTTTCACCAGCAAGCTGCCCACCCATCAGCATGAGCAGCCAGGAGAGTTTTGTGGGAGAAAGTGCCAAAGGCTTTACCAAAGTCCTGGTGAGCAATATCCACAGCCTTTCCCTTGTCCATTCAGTGGGACATCCTGTCACAGAATGGGATCAGACCAGCCTTTTATAATCCTGGGCTGGCTGGGGCCGAGCCCCTGCTTGTCCTGTGAGTGTTGTGTGGTGGCACTCAGCAGGATCTGCTCCATAATGTGGTGGTTTGGACCCACAGGTACCTGGGCACTTTTTTAACACTAGAGACAAACAGCAATAAAAACGGGGAAGCATCCCTTTTCCAACATGCTCAGTTTTGTATTTGAACATGCTCTGAACTAAGTGTAACACAACTTCACCCTTCCCCGGGGGCAGGGAGTTAAATACTTCCTTTTGCCAAGTTTGCCATATAAATCAGAGTAGGTTCCATCACCTTAGGGATGTATTCACTGTCCTTGTCCTTTGAATTCTGACATTCCAAGCTCTGCAGTAAATTCAGTAGAGTATTATTAGTGGAAGGGGAGACTGGGCACAGTTCCTGAGGACTTCAGAGACCCAAACTGGTCTGAAGTCATGCTCAACTTAAAAAATAAATGTGAAGAGGGACATTAAAAAGGTTTTCCTAAAGGAAAATAATGAGGGCAAAGGAGAATAGTGGGGAAAGGGATGAAAGGTGAGAAAAAGGGAGAAAGGAGCAGAAATGGAAAAGGGGAAGAGAAAATAGGAGGGAAGCAAGAAAGAGAAAAAGAAGAAAAGTGGAATTCTCTCCAGTCAAGACGATGTGGATCTGTATAGTTTCAGGTCTCACCAATGTTACTGTTTATGTTTATCTGTTTGGAGATCCTGACTGCTCCTTTGTGTAGTGTATCAGCCTCTTATCCTTTCAAAATGAGTAAACACACTCAGGCACTGCACTGCCCGGGAGTCAAAGTGAAACAAAGTCCTTATCAATCACCAAGGGATTCTTCCTGCTGCAAATACAAGATTTCATTTTAAGCGCAGAGCTTCTGCTGTGTAACCTTCTAGAGAATTTAGAATCTTTATGACTTGCCCAGCACAACTTATTGCAATGGAGGAAATCTGTCTGGATTTTTTTTATATATTTATATTGCTAAATCTCAGGAATTCTACCTTAAGATTATTTTTGAACTTTGGGTGTTGCATGAGCCCCATTCTGACTTCCAGCACAAATATGAATTCCTTTCTAAGTGCTGGCAATCCCATTCACTGCTATTCAAATATATTGTTTATTAAATGGTTTCCTTCATATATTTGTCTTCATATACACAAGCAAATACATGTATATTTATAGCTTTAGCAAATGCCAAGCATTAAAGGAAATACTCATTGATTAATTCTTAAGTGTGGCCACAAAGCAGAGTTTCAAGAGCAATTAGTTGATAAAGATTAATACTTGGGAAGACAAAAAACATAATTTAGAAGAGGTGTGGCAAAAAGGAATTAATGAAACAATTCTCCCAGACTTTCATGTAGGTGGACCATGGCCAGAGGCCCCCAGTTTCCATCTCCTCCTACTCCTCAAAAAATCCCCAAACCACAAAACCTCTTCTGAAATAAAAAAATACCTTAACAGAAACCAAGACTCAGCATGTATTCATTAGCATGGTTTAATAAGACTATCACATGCTGCTTTTCTTTTCCTGTTAATAAAGTTTGATAGATTTTATTTGAATTGTGTAAATGTTAAAAGATGTTATAATTGGCATTTCAAGAGGATTCTTCAAAAATTAACCATATAAAGACATGAGATGAGGGGAAGGAGGCAGGGAAGTGAGAACTCTACAACTGAATCCAGGATTTGCTTTCTCCAACTCCTACTAATTTTCTTTTTTTTTTTCAAACAGTGGGGAGCAATAATCACACCAAAAATAAAGAAAAATAACAACTGGAATGTACATGTGTGATGAAATGGTCATGGCAGCATTCACTAGAATCCTATAATTCCACATTGTATTGAGGAGGTGTAAAATAATAGTGCAGACCTGGCATAATTATGACAATTGCTACTTCAGTCAAGTATTAATTCTGAGGCTTCTCATGAGGCTTTTTCTGTTGGTTTTTTTTTTTTTTTAACAGTGAGTAATGTCCCAGACCATACAACTCCTCTGTCTCCATCACCTCTTTAAATCAAAACTGCTGTTAGGACACAGTTTATATTTAACAGTAATAATGTATATAGTCACAGGAATCCATGAATGAACACGGGCAGACAGTTTTCCCTACAATCATGCTTGCCTGGGCAAAGTACCTTAATGCAATAGAGCTACGTGAAATTCTTGTGCTACGTGTTGCTTGGAAGTCTTTTTCTTTTTTTCAACATAGGAAAGATGGCATGTGTAGATAGTTATTTTTCAAACATACCCTCATTAAGACACCAAGAGTTAGCTGGAAATGGTTTCCCTCCCCTTCCTCACCATCTGTTATTGAAGTATTTCACCTAAACCCCAGGAGATTGAGGGGTAGTGCTGGAAAATTCCCCTCTGCTTGAAGGTGTAGATTTCACCCTCTGACAAATAAAATTTAAAAAATAATAATTTTTAAAAAATCAGCTTCACCCCGTACATCTGGATTGAGGATCTTGGCAGAAACTTCATGGGGATGCAGAGTTCCAGTAGCCTGCTATTACATTCACAGCAGCTGGAATTGCAGACCCTAATTTGGAGTTATAATGTAATACCATAAAGGCAAATGCTTATTTGGGTTTGGTTACAGCCCTTCAGCTTTCACAACATCTGTCCCCACCCACACAGGGCCAGTTTCATCTTACAAAAGTGGGGATAAGCCCTGTTACCTGTATCCTTGTGTCAGGAGACAGTTGCAGGACCTACATTTCCAGACCATGTTCTGGCACTGGTCCTTCAGATGAATTCCTGGCCCCTTCAAGGCTTAACTGTAACTTCAGCAAGCTCCTTGTCAGTTCTTAGACAATTCCCATTCTACCCTGATCCTTGGCATCACTGCTCCTCTGTGGCCCCAAGGTCCTTTGAACGCCCCACCCCTCCAGCACTAACTCGTGCTCAGCGAGGGCAGAGAGCACGGTCCTGCAGCTTGGGGACCGTGTTTAATATGGCACAGCAAACCTTTCTGATCTCACCAGCACTTTTTTAACAAGGGGCCCTTCAGCATTCAAACAGTAAAAAAAAAAAAAAAAAAAAAAAAAAAAAAAAAAAAAAAAAAAAAAAAAAAAGCCCAAACATTAAAAGCAAACAAACAAACAACTTCCTTGAAATTTTAATAGCTCACTTAACGGTGGTGACAGATGTCAGATTGACAGGGCTGGAGAAGACAGCTTTCAGTGCTGCATGCACAGCTGCTGCTGGGGCACTGATAGTCCTTTCTGCCTCCTGTGCCACCCCCAGACCTCCCCTCATGAATGCAACGTGGTGCTGAAGCCATCACCTGGAGAGACCACCTTGAAGGACAGTGTAATCCCCATGCCAAATTAATGCTTGGGTTCCTGGCTGACACTGCCAAGAGAGGTGCCAGTCCTGATGGTCTTTTTAATGTAGATACCTGCCACCCACTGAGAGCCAGACTGAGAGACCATCAATTCATAAATTTATTCTATTTATTTTATGACATCACATCAATTAAACTTCTATTCCAAAACCTCGGGTTGTAGCTGAAAATACCTCCAGGCAATACCTTCACATTTAAATTAAAAAAATATCTCACTTCATCTGGCTTCTTCTGTTCCTCCTTCCCCCTCATTGTAGCTCGGAAATGACATACAACAGATGAAGGAGTATGGAAACAAACTGAAAATCACCATTTTAGACATTATCCCAGCAGGTGTGCGTGTTTTTCTTGGAATTTATGAGAGGCAGTAAATATTGCTAACTCACCTCTGCCCATCTTGCTGCAAACTGTGGCCAGCTTATAAACACCATCCCATTGCCACTGGTGGCAGTGGACACGGCCATCAGAACCCACTGTGGGAGACTCTAAAGAGCTAGCACTTTCTATTATTGCCTCCTATTAATGCTTTAAATCTGTCATTAAAGGTTTTAAAAAATTTTTCTCTGTTTGAATTAGCCATCAGCAGAGCAAACCTCATGGTAAAGTAATGGTTTGGGGCCCTTTCAGTTCAGATGCGAATCACTTGGCCTAAATAAGCAGCCTGTCACTGCTGAATTTCATTACTCATTTCCTGTCATTAAATAGGATGAGATTAATAAATAGAAACTGAAAGACAGTTGGCCAAATTCAGCCCTCCAGAGAAACTCATCCCCAAACAAAGCTGTGAAGGGAGTCCCATCATTCACTGTATGTGCTATGGGACATTTCTTGTGCCTTTTAGAGATGCTCAGGCAGAATGGGATTGCTTTTCCTAATATGTTTTCTTAATCCAGTTTGTCCCAGGTAGGCATCCCAGCCTGACAGAAAGCACTGCCAGACACCAGACAGGTTTTGAAATAAATGGGAAGAGAACCCAGCCCCACAGCAGGAGTGAGGCTAATTATTGACATTTCAAAGAGACCCTAATGTGCCAGAGAGGAGAAAACATTCACTAAGAGAAGTCCCAAGCAGCCTACACAGACTTTGAGGCTGTTTTCTCTGCGAGGGGATCCTATTCCCCACTCCCCATTAGTGTCCATCCCTCTGAGGTGCTGACCTGAAGCTGTCCCTCACACCCAGCTCCCCATTCCCCTCTGTGTGATCAAAACCATTTGGTTAAGCAAAGGGAGCGAGTGAGAAAAGCTGAAAGAGGAATCAAAGGCTGCAGTTGACAATTTGCACCAAATCTGATCCTGTAGTGCCTGGGCATGGTGAGACAGACGAGACTGTTATTGTAGTGGGAGCTGGCACCAGCCCTGTATGGAAGTTGCTTAATGCTTTCCATCCTAAGATTCTTTCAATCAATTTTTGAATAGCGTTAACACCTCCATTGTTTGTGTTTGAAATCTGGCAGAAGTGGGAATTGCCCGAGGGCCAGTGTCATGCCTTTCACTGGTACTGTTAATAAACTCAAATTTGGACAAGTAACAGAGGTGTTGAAAATCATCATTTTTTTTCTCTGTATTTTCCAGAACCGAGTTATTTTGGCAAGTAGAAAACACCCCCAGAGATTTGATGTGTCTGCCTTCGTGCTGCACCCTGAACATCTCCATGAATGGCAATCCCTTGGGCTGGTAGAGGCAAAACCCCTCTGCCAGTCCACCAAGGGGACTCAGTAATAGGCACAGGATTACAACAGCCAGTGTGGGGTCATGGAATGGTGGCAGGAAACGAGGAAGGAAGAACAAGTCACTGGGATGAGGTATCTGGAAAGTGGGAGCTGCTGACAAGGAAAAGAGAATTGAATGAAAGGAAGAGGGAGGATTACAAGCAAATATGTAATAAAGACATCCCTTAAAAGTAAAATTAAGAACTAGAACTCACTGTACGTCTCCCTCAATGTCCAGTTCACACAAGGAATGACTTTTTGTACTGAACTGAGTAACCTCTTTCTGTCTCATGACACTCAGTTGAAAATTGCTTGCCTTGTTAGACCTGGATGTCAATTGTTATCAATGGGGAATGAGAAGTGACTGTTTAGAGTAGAGCTTTTATTTGTAACATCTATGAATTAAATGCCTGTAACTAATGTGAAATTGCATACATATTGCTAATGAGAGAAGGCTGCTGTTTTAGTTTCCATTGTAAGGCTTCCAAAGGTGGTGAACCAACAGATTCACAATTGCCTTCAGTAAGTCAATGTATTGCAGACCTCAATGGCAGGAAAACATTTCTATTTTGTCACAGGAGCCCTGTGTCCATCTGGAAAATGAGGCAGCTCCTGGTCCCCCTCAAGATGTGACAACTTGAACTAAATGCACCAAATTAATCTGGACCTAATACACCAAGTGCTGGAGAAAAAAAAGGGGGAGAAGAGGAAGGGAAAACCAGGATATCTCCTAAGGTCAGGCACGTGGTCACAGGTTCCTTTCATTTGAGGTCATGCTTGAGGTCGACCCCCAGAGCATCAACAGAGAGTGATGTGAAGCAAGTGAGCAGCCCAAGGGAGCAGTGAATCAGTGAAATCAGTGCACTGAGGCCCTGTTACTGCTGCTGGAAGGTGGAAGCAATGGCAAACCCACAAGGCATCCCAAGAAAAGCCTGTGCTTAAGGAAGTGGGAAGCAGGGCGGCAATCTGGTCTGCTCTGGATTGGGCAGAGCTGCAGCTTTTGGGCTGGGAATCCCAGCACAGCCCTGGGGACAGACACCCACCTCCTGCCCCAGAGCAGTTCTGTATCCTTTGCCTTTCCAGCATCCCAACAAGCTCTGTGGTTGTGCTGAGAGTGCTCCCAGCACTCTGGCACGCCGTGCTGGTCTGTTACTGTCTTCAGACCCTGGGAGCTGCAGGCCTGGGCTGTGTTTGTGCCAGCAGAGTTGATATAACAGAAGTTGCAGTAATTGAGTGCTACATCCACCCCGGCCAAGGCTGCTTAGGTATGGTTACAGCAGGTTTTACAAGGTTTTGCAGTTGTTCAGCAGAAGCTGAGCTCAAAAACATTCCAACAAGGCAGGAGTAACAGCGGCCTGCTTTGGCAGGGGAAAGGAAAACACAATGCCCATGGTTTCCTTGTCATCCTGAGACCTGTTGGTGTAAAAATCCCAAACTCAGCATGTCAGAGCAGCAGGTATTCAAAGGCCATCTTGTGAGGACTTCTGAATGATCCATCTGACAAAAGGGAAGAGTTCTGCAAAGAAGAGTCTGGAAATTAACAATTCCCATTCTGGCTGAGACTGTTAGGATTACCTCTGGGACTACTGTTTACTCACTTTCCAGCAATGCCTATGGATTAATTATTTCAAGACAATGTTCCAAACTTTTTCCCCAAGAAGCCCTGTTAATTTAACCTTCCTTAACACTCTTTTGGTCAGTATATGCCAAAAAAGAGCTACACAAAAACTTGAGGAGGTAGAGGAAAGCTTTGATACCTAAAATTCCACAGTTTCTGTAAGTAGACTAGGCAAAAATAATGTTCATGTCCCACTCAAACTTCTCTCAAGTTACTGCATTCAATTTTGCTGCAGCTTTTCAAGGATATTATGTTCTCCTCCTGTGTTCATTTTCATGAAATGTTATTGAGTACTGACATGTGGTGTTGAAATGTTTTTTGATACCATCCCATTTTATCAATGAATAAAGTTATAGTGTCTGGGGGGAATGTAGAGCCATCAAAGCTAATGGAAGTTATTCCTTGGGCTTTAAAGCAAACTCATGTTAAGATCTCCAAGTTATATTTTAAGTCTGTATGGTATTTGGGAAGGTCTTAGAAGGAAGATGTTCCATAAGGAAGAAAAATCATTGTAAGGTGTAGGTGTTCCTACAGGATAAATTATTCTTCAAGAATAGAAAATGTAATGTAATTCTTGTAGAATTGTGTGAAATAAAATTTTAAAAAACCTGCACACACCTTGTTAAAACACTCATTCATCACAGTTTCACAGCCTAAAAAGACAGTAATTTTAATGATTTTAAATTAATAGTTTCCTACTTTCCATTTAGCAGTCAGAGCGTAGCGGGAGAACTGAATCAGTAATGACATGGAAATAATGCTCAAATAAATATATTTAACTTTAAGGAAAGGGCTTGTTCATCTCTGCATTAAAAGGAGGATGATTAATACTTCAACTATTGTTTGAATACCTAAAGGGCATCAACTACAATTTTCCCATTAAAACTAGCACTGACTCAGCGTGTGGTTGCATGAGGTGTTTCTTTTTTGGATGTGTCAACTGAAAAGGAGCCTGCTGCAACTGCAGCCCAGCTCTGAAGTCAGAGCAAATGGAAAGAGGCACGTAGTTAGGGCCTGACAGTGCAAAGAAAAAATATTGTAAATATAGATTTGTTTTTCTCTCGGTCTGCTTCGCCATTAAATGCCAGTTTGGTTTTAAGGTTTTATTATTTAATCCTGCATTACAGTCACACCTGTTAATCTTCTGTGCACTGCTAGCTGTGTGGTACCCTGGGAGAAACCAGGAAAACCTCACAATGGATGCTTTCTAGGTGCAGACGTGCAGTTTACACAAGTACAGTTTAGCATTTCGGATCGTAAAAGTTCATTTCAAGTGGGTTGACTGAGAGAAAGGACTTTCAGCTCCCTCCAGTACACATTGGTTGCTGTGGTAAATGTTTCCTTACCACAAGATGCAGTCCCAGACATGAGGTTTCATAACCCTTTGCCAACCCTTTCTCACTAACCAGATCAGTCCTAGGCCCTCTCCTTCTCTACACATTTTTAATCTTCGATTTTCAGTTGCTCAAAGCTTTCCCAAACCAATCCACTTCAGGAAGAATCACCCTGTGCCCACTTTCTACCACTGGAGAATTTCCTCCCTAGCTGGGTTTCAATCTGAGCAAATCTCATTTCTGTGTATCTGCACTCTGAACTCCCACACCTCCCATCTGTTCCAAGGAGGAAGGAACAAGGAAGGTCTTGCACTCACAGCTGAAAATCACAACCCAAGCTATACCTTTTGCATGTGGACACGTGGAAAGGTTCCTGAGCCTCCTGTTGATGTGAATAATGACATCAAATAATGGCATTACAGCTGCAGTTGTAGCTACAGATTCCAAAGGGCGTCTCATGGAGATGGTGTAAGTGATATTCACCCTAAAGAGACAGAAGTTGGGAATGAAAGCATAATGTGAATTGAGCAATATATGAAATTCTGTCAGAGTCTCAAAAGTGGAGTGAGAATAAACACCATAATCTTGATTGTTTACCTCCAAGAGGGCCTTCCTAGAGAGAAGAGTTTCCTGTTACATTCCAGACTTACTACTGTTTGCAAATAGATCTATGTATAAATATACATATAATGTATGTAACAAGTATAAGCATATGTACTCATATCTCCATATACACTATTCACATGCAAAATAAATAATAAATATATTTTTCTATTACATTTAAAGCACAGCCCATCTAGACCCACGTACATATGACAAATCACATTTTCTTTTCTATGTAACAGCCCCATAAATGCAGAGGATTAGGACTGAGCACCCTGAAGCAGAGGATTCCTTCCATGCCTGGATCTTTCTGTGATAAGTGGGCTTCTGAAGAAAGCTGAGCTTTCCCCCAGCAAGAGACAGATTAAAATGCTGAACATGGCTTTTTTTTTCCTCTAGCCAGACCACAAAACCCTTTCTCAAGGAAGAATGACCTCATATTTTATTAACCCCAGCACAAAGCGAATGAGCTCACACACACACACACATATATACATGCAACCACACACCCAAGAGAAACTGAAAGACAAACTTTTAAAAATAGGACTTCCAAGGAAAAGTTAGTAAGCACAGGTTTTGGAATCTAAGTTCCTTATAAAGGCAATGCCCAACAATGGTCCTTCTAGAGCTTTGAAAATTACATGAGGAATTTGCAGGCGTATTTTATACTTTTCCATTTCCTTTGCCTTCTCTTCTTTGGATCTAACAGGCAAATAAGTAAAAGATCCATATTTTTATTCTCTTTGGATTGCTTAGAGGGGAAAAGCAATTTGAGATTTTCTTTATAAGTACTCCCTTAGGACAGAGTATGCAAAACCCATGCAGGACCAGAAGCCCTAAAGCTGCACACAAAACCTGCAGAACAGCAGCGAGTAGCTGGACATTGTCACAGAAATGAAATCCCATCAAAGTGTGAGGAAAAGCAAGCTGAGTTCTGCACATTCTTTCAAGGTGTGTTTGCACTCTTCTGAATAGTTTCCTAATTCTAGTTGTCCTTTGTTAATTATGACACAGTAGAAGTGGAAAAGATGCAGGGCATAACTCTACTGATAAAAATAATTTAAGTTAAATAAAGGCTTGCACAAGAAGAGAAAGGAAAAGGACTACAACTTCCCTGTTGGAAAAAGAGATGACAGAAGAGAAATATAACAGAGTCTACAAAATTCTGAATGGCAAAGAGAAGATGAGCAGAAAATTACTGTTCCCTTTTTCTCATGACATAAAAAATGAGGGAGAATTCAGTTCCCTCTGTATGAAAAACAAACAAAAGGAAATACTTTTTCTCACTACATAATAATTAAACTGTGGAAGTCAACCACAGGATGTTGTGGAGGCCAGCACTTTAACCAAGTCCAGAAAAGGTTTGAATAAAAGTCAGGAAGAATAAGTTTTATTGGTTGTGGAATGCACCTACCACTCCCTCTCTAAATCAGCAATTATTGAGAGACAGGAGAATTTAATTGGGAGATGACTCACTTTATATTAATGTCTGTGTCTGCTGTTGGCTCCTGCCACAGGAAATCCAAAGGGTTAGCTGCACCTTGGTGCTGCACCTTGATTCTGATTTAATGGGGTGATTTTCAGGCTCTCTGAAGACTTTGAATGCCAAGGTTGGTGTAGGTGTAGGTCCTACAAAATAATGCACATACACAGAGAACTACCCCCTTCGCCTTTTATTTTCTTGGAAATGTAACACCTAGAAATTGGTGCAGAGATGAAGGGAGCGTACATGTTAACATGAAACCAGCAAAATACAGATGAGACAGGGTCATTTTTCCCCTTCAACTCTACCCAGTCTCACAGTTGGCTTGCTTTTGGCCTGTGCTCCTGTTTTAGTGTGTGAATGCTCATTTGAAAAGGAATTCTTGCAGGCATATGCTCAATGTGGTTTCTAGCATTGATTTCATAACCATAACATCATCAAAGAGTTGGGTTTTTTATAAAACTGAGGAATATATGGTGAAGTCTGACACAGGGACTGTGTGATTTCCATGTTCATTGAAGACCTAATGCTGTCTGAGGCCAGGCAAGCATCAGAAGTTTTCCATGTAGTCCTGCAATGCCTTTCAATCCTTAGGCAGGTTCCAGCCCCTTTAGTATTTTAGCCCCTGCTATGCTTGGTTCTGAACCAGAACAGCTCAGCAGCCTGTCCTTACCCTGAGCACGTGGATCTCCTTCTCCTGGGATGTTTGTACTCCCAAGGTGCTTTGTCTTCTGATGGGCCCAGTGCACAAATCTGGCTTCCAGCACATTTTTTGTTCCTCTTTTCCCCTTTCCTTCAAAGTATGGATTTTGCAGCACCTGCATCTTTGCTGTTCATTGGGTATCAAGGTGAAGAAAATGAATTCCTGTAATCTTACACAGGATGTTAGCCAGACTCTCATGAGATGAGAAGCCAGTCAGGGCATAACTGAAAGGGCACGCCAATGTCCCATACTCATGGTTCATTCCCAACAAATCCTACTGCAGTTTTCTTAGGATTGCCATAGATTTTCAAGTATCAACATTATTTCTGGAGTGCAGACTGCCTATGGGTCTATATGAAAACTGGGAGTGATAAGTGGTAATTTTTAAATTTTTTGTTTCCTTTGAATTTCTGGAAGCGGACCTTGTTTATCATCTTCCCATTTGCATTGTTATTTGAAATGTTGGGAAGTTTCCTGCCAGCCTGTAATCCATAGTAGCTGCTCATATTTAAAACATGTCACACTCCTGACATGTTGGGAAGTATCTCAGCCCAGTATAATATTTGGCTTTCAAACTTTTATTTTGCAACAAGAGGACCAACAGTCTCGATCGGCAAAAGCAACTTTGGTTATTAGAGCTCGGACACGAACTTGGCTCTCTAATGCCAGAGAAATACAAGAGCCTCCTTTCATGCTCTTAATGAAATCATTAATTATGTCAGCAGCTCAAACACTCAAACAAATACATCTCCAAACACTTTGCATTACTTTGCAAAAGGGTAGTCACATAGAAAATGGTAGGGAAAAAAAATATTCTTAACTTCTAAATTCATAAATTCTAATAATAAATAGATTTCTGGTTCCAGGCATTTGTACAGTCATTTTCTCTCATTCCCCCTCTTATTCTGTCATACTGTGACTGAGGATTCTCTTACTGCTTGTGGAAAAAAAAAAAGAAACTGAACAATATATCCATATACTGTTGCCTTGTTGCAACCTAAATGAACTTCCTGAGCCTGAAATTTTGGCATGCTTCTGATTAGCAAAGAAACCATCTCAATAGACTTCTTTCTTTATAGCTAAGAATTTGCTGTACCTTACTGTGACCCTTGCTATATTTCCTATCATTACTAAATAGCTGTTTTGATTAAATAATCAACTTGTTGACAATGTTATAAATAATAATTAAATTATTTATCTTTCAGGACTTAAGTAGACACAGCTTCATGCTTTAAAACAGCCTCCGTTACAGAAATGAGCTTTTATAGATGATAAATAAAACCAGATTTCAACTGCTAAAGTCAAAACCAGTCTTGGGGAAAACTGTTTCCAATCACAGAGCTATGATAACACTGTCTGTGCTGTAGGACACTTGGGGAGACGGAGAACTCTTGAAGTAAAGCAAAAACTGATATTTGGATTGGTTTTGTTAATCTTTCATGTAAAATACATATTTAATTTTTTATTCCAGTAAGACCAGCTCCTCTGCTACTGCTCATTTCAGTAAACAGTCATTCATTGACTTTCTCACATCATTGAAGATGGAGCTCATCTGTTCTGTGGTGGGATAAGTAGAATAAAAAACACAGTAGCATGGAAAAGATAGCAAAATTAACAAGATAATATAAATACATCAAATTCACATTTTCTTTATGACCAAGCACTGTATTCACATGGCTGGTGAGAAGATCATGAAACCTATAGTGAAACTTCTGTGAAAGAAGCTGGGAAAAAAATCCCAATGTTCCTTCACGCAGCACTGGAACTTTGTACATGGAAATTATGGGACTTAAAGGTGTGATTACATTATTTATAATGTGCTTCCAGCAAGGCCCTGGAAACAACGAGAGAAATTCAGAAAAACTTCATCTTTTTCCTCATGCCAATATTATTGGGGAACCTTCCAGAACTGAGGGTGGATTAAGCAATCACCTTTAACTGGGATTTGAGAGAATGGTTTCAGGTTAGTGAACTGGCTGACAGGGTTTGGTTCTTTGGAGAAACTTGAAGGACTTGGTACCTTCTGTGTGAATTACTTCAGCAGGTAATGTAAAACTTGAGATGTTTCTAAAATGGCTCTGATAACAGAGGGGTGTGGTTGAACTGTACACAAAAACAAAAAAGCAAGTATGGAAAAGCTTGGGAATCAGGGTATAAACCAACTGTAGAAGGTAAACTTATTACAAAAGACAGACATCCACAAAGGGCAATGACAAACTTGAGAGATTGAAAAAAAAGCAGAGAAAATACCTACTTTTCATACTAAGGCGAAAGTTCAGGAACAGGAAGACTCAAATATGCCGTGCTGTAACCCAACTGAAGCTGATTGAGGTTCATATAAGAGTTGCAGCTCCAGCAGAATGATTTACCTGTGAACTTTGCATTTGGCAAAATATTTCTGTCCTACACCAATGGGATGAAATAAGACAGAGAAAGTCACAACATTGTTTTAAACATGTTCTTCCTGGCTCTTTTTTTTTGACTACATTCCCATTTCTTTCCCCTTGCAAAGGAGGTTGTGTGACTTTTGCAGCACCAAAGATAAAAAAAGAACAAACCCTAAAATCCTTCTCACTAATACTATTCACATCTGTCTCTAGTTTGACTTCTAGCCTCTTCTTTTGGCTAATGCAGCTCTCAGATAAGTTTCCAGCCTCTTTCTCTTGGCTAAGTCCCAAATCTCCTCCTCCATCCACATCCTCATAAACTGCTCATTTCTTCTGTTCAGCAACACCCTGTTTAAATTTCACTTTGCACTGGGCACTGAGTTTCATTGCATTCCTATACCTGGCCAGTTAGAACCATATCCAGATGATCTTTCCTCCTTTCCCACTTTCCTTTCCTTGGGCTATTTTTCCCCCCTGTGCTGTCATTAACCCTCCCTTTGTTTGTTGTGTTTACATTGCTATAAGAGATAAAACTCCTCTATGGACTGAGACCCACAGTACAAGGCACAGAACACAGAACCAATATTCACCCTCAAACTGCCTTTGGAATGATGACACATGAAACTGCCTCCATCCAGTTCCATCCTTCATTCCATCTCTCACTTTTATGGTCTTGAACTTAAGCTTAACAGGGTTAAAATCTTCAGCTGAACTCCAAATCCACACAATACTTTTATTCCTTCTCCCTATTGATAAGTTTTACCAAACATGCAGTCTCTTGGGTGATGGTTCTGGACTTTCATTTTGGTGGTGAAGAAAGGGGGTGTGAGGCATTTTTTTTTTTCTTTCAACACTTGCTCTATACTCAAATACTTTCCTCTTTCAACATCTTCAGAATGTATCTTGAATACAAAAGCTTTCACCAGGGTGCTTCACTCCTGAATCTTAACCCTCAGCCACTGCAAATTATTTATCAACTGGTCTATTAAAGGAATTGTCCAAATCATTCTTTTTCCTAGTTATTTCAGTCCTGCAATTTATGTAATTCCCGGCCTTCTTTTCTAAAATAGCAAACAAACAAATAAACAATAAATAAATCCAAATTAAAAAATAAGCTACCTTTAATCCCTCTTTTTAGGTCCTTTCACAACTGAACTTGGCCTTACCTGCCTGTTCAGTTCTTCCTATATTCATGTGTTCACACTAATAGCACTTCCCACTTTCCCTGTCTGGTCATCCACATCAATCCTTGTATCCCTTATACTGTTAAACCATTTCCTTGCACACCTTTAAATTTCACCTGAAGCTTTACCTGCCTTGATTTACAGACAGGAGGCTGGACTGATACAAAGCTAGCTGAAATGGATTTGGGATTTTTGATATCTCTTTTTGTTTTCTTCCCCTGTTGCAACTTGTCCTTAAAGTGGCTTGTTAAGCAGAATGTATTTTTGTAGCACAGGACTCCACACAGCACCAAGTGCAGCAGAGTCCCTTGGCTCACAGGCAGCCTGGAGATGTTTTCTGTTGTGCAAAACTCCAGAGAATATACAGGGGATCTCAGAGGCTTGGCAAAACTTAACAAGACTGTTTTAGTTCATCTTTTATGTGTTTATGGGGAAAGGCCCTAAAGTTTAACAAAGGTGTTGTTTTGTGCATTCTTACACTCACATTTTTTTCTTTTTCATCAGTAAATTTATTTGGAGGCGTAACAAGTAAACAGCTTACACAAGCCTGAGCCTGAAAGCTGAGCACCTGCACCTCAAATAAGATCATCATTGTTTGAGTAAGGTTTAAATAATTTAGTACAAATTGGCTTTCCTATAGGTGTTGACAAGAACATCATCACTAGTTACTAATGAGCACAGGATTCCAGAGGTCTGCACAGATATCACCCTCCTCCTTAGACTGCGCATGTGTCCCTCGAAACAAATATTTCACAAACGAGCACCTGGAGACCTTGATTAAAAACCACCTGCTCTGGAGCTCTGGGGAAGGCAGATTGCACAGCGTGCAGGTGGCCTCCACAGTGCAGCTTGCTGATATTTCTGATAGCTGAAGCCACTGAAATAAAGTTTTCTTCCCTTCCTCCCACACACATACCCAGCCCTTTGTGCTGGTTGGCCTCGTGGAAGGAGTTTATGAGTGTGCCCTCAAAGAGCCTGACACAGCCTGACTGCAATGACAGAAGTGATGAGTCTAACAAGCCCTGCCTTTGTGGCAGGGCAGGCCTTTCTTATCACTGATTACCTTGCAGCCTGATACTGCAAAAATAGTGATATTTGGTGAAAAGAGGGCAAAAGCATCCCAGGGATAATCAATGATAAGCAACCATTTGAGAAGCTTCACCACCTGTTGCAGATTTTTTCTCTACTCATTCCTGTGACTCCATGGATGGTTAATGAAAACCACACAGATGTGATGAGATCTGACATCCCCCTCCCTGAGTCCTGCAAGCTCTTTATACAAATGGGATCCCTCAATTTCAATGTCATTTTTATACAAATGGGATCCCTCCACTTCAATGTCATTTTTATACAAATGGGATCCCCCAACTTCAATGTCATTTTTTTCTGGTCCACTGGTCTTGGCACAAGGGTCCTGTGGGAGTTTCAGTGCTGTGCTTTTGAAGATGGAACACAAGAAAGTGAGGGGGAGCTCAGCAAGGTCTGAGCTCATGTGAGGAATTTCTGCAGTACCTTGGGTCTGAAAGATTCTCTAAAAAAGGCTGGAATAGCCACACACCCTGACAACAACATGAATTAACCCTTTCTGGAAAGCCCAGGAGCATTTTCTGCCTGTGTGTACACATAATTTCAAAACTGATACATCACTCAGAGCTGAAGCAAGGAGCTCATCATATTTCCATGCCCAGCTACAGCCCTTTGCCAAAACCAACGTGAAGCAGAGACATCTGGATCCTTTAGGCCTGCTTGCCCTGCTGCAGAGACAAGGCTTATTCAAGAGGGCAATTCTAGTCAGACAGCAAGGGCAACACTTCTACAGGACAAAGATGAGAAATGCACTCAAAGATGGTGTTTCTAACCTGGTAGCCCACAAAGCAGTTGAGAAACCCAGATATTTCCAATACAACAGACTCCAAGCCCTTGCTCTTACTCTGATCTGCAGGTTGAAGCGATGACTATGACCTGCTTATGTCAAGGTGTGTGTTACAAGCTTGGATCTCAGTTCCTGGCAGCACAGGCACCTCCAGCTCCCTGCTGGAGCTGTCCTGGGGCTGCACTAAGTATAGCTGGCTTTGTTTCCACACACGTTGTGTGGGGCCAGTCCTGAGTCATGGGGAAAAACTCCCAGCTGTCACTCCCTCACCTGCCAGCTCCAGAACCTAGGTTAGACTCAAGGTGTCTCAAGGGCTTGGAAAATCAATAAGAGCAGCAGAACCCAGGAAGTCTGCCTGTAAACATCCAGTCCTGCCCAGAGCCAGAGTTTTTAGGGCACATTTACACTTCCATCTCCCACAGCCACAGAAATTTCTTTGAGCATCTGGCAAAAATAAAGTAGTCTAAATTCCTAACAAACAGAAAGCAGCTTCTAGAAAGCATAATTTCTAGGTCAGACTGAGCACACAGAGTAATATTTCTGGTTTTAAGAGAGATGAAATCTGGAGGTGAAGGAGCAATTAACTTAACCTCAGTGTAAGGCAAGTTGTTATAAGAAACATTTTCCTTATCTTGGGATAAACAAATAATAACAAATAACTTTTATAGTTTATCCTTATTTATTTCTTCAGGTTAATTGAATTTCAAGTTTGATAATCTAGTAAATTTAGAACCCTAACCTGCAAGGGGTAATTGAAACCCCTAAAAAATATGCTTGCTCACCTCTCCTGCTGTCCAAGCTTATTATGCATTGTGTCACGGGCAACTCTCCAGCCAACATTTCACTATGCAAGGCCTGATTAAAGCAAGCGAGGTGGTCATTCCACTTTGCTTATTGCAGCCTTGGGTTCACAACCTATGGGACATCATGTCTGGAAAAGAAACCACACTGAGATTAAAGGACATTCCGTATTTAGAGAAGGCATGGCCATATAAGATGCTGACCACCATCCAAATGAAGTGAATGAAGAGAAGCAGTCTGGCTTCAGTGAGAGCTGGACCGGATCCCATGACTTCTGGGAAGAGTTTAAAGATGCAGTTTGTTCAGTGGGAGTTAGGGATATGAAAGCAGACAATTAATGTGGTGTGAAAGAAGAGAACATAGGATCATTTTACTTGCATAAGAGCAAAGGAAGGAAGCACATCGGAGTCAAAGCACAGGATGCACATAACAGTTGCAGTCATATCTACTTTTTAAAACAAACAGCAAGAAGCAGAAAAATTCCTGGAAAGCAGACTGGAGATTACCAAAAATGATTAGATTAACAAAATCAAAAATGCATAAAACAAAGATATGTACTTCAGGAATGTTAACTAATAAAGGCTATGCTCAGGGTAGAGCTTGTTACGGTACCTGGCTGCCCAGAATCACAGGCATGACTTGAGGCTTCACAGAAACCAGTTCTTTCCATCACTGTGGAAAGGCAACCTGTCCTCTTAGCTGGGAAGTCAAAAGAGATGGGATGATCCAAACTACAACTTTCTCTTGTGTTCATAAGCTAAAGGAATAGAAATGATCGAGCAAAACCACATCCAAGGAAAGCACACCCCAACTCCACTATCCCTGTGTGGCTATGGGGAAAGATAGAGTCCTTTTTTGCCCAAATAATCTGCAAAGATAAAGAAAGTATGTCTTAACCCTGTGTGCAACCACAGAGAGAGAGTTGTTCCTTTTTCCTAGCTCACCCCTTTTCTTCTCAGCTTTCAATTCCCTTCCACTGTTGTATGATGGCTGACTGGACTTCTCCTTGTTTAACCAAAGAATCTCAGAATAACTGTTAGGTGGGGATTTTTCCTTTGCTAAGCATTCGGTTTTCACCCCTTGGAAAATATCAATTCATCACAAATGTAATCAGAAAGGGCTTTAGGTCTGGGATGGGAGGGAACTGAGAGAAACTGAGAGTCCAGGGATTAGAACTCTGAATCAGAGAAGGGAAGGACTTGACCTCTGGTGTCCCACATCCCGGATGAGTGCATTAACCACTAAACTATTCCAAGGCAGGAGGTGAGTCTGTCTCGTCTCAGAAAAGTGTCTGAAGGGATGGATTTTGTTCCAACATAGCACAAAAACAAATTGCAAATCTTTTTCCCCCCACCTTCTTTAAATTGAATTCTTGTTCTCCAGCCAGCCCAGCTTGGTATTAGTTTTGTGTGAGTTAAACAGACCAGACACGTTTCTTCCTGTTGGTATTTGATAGATATTCAGTAAAAGGGGAAAAAAAATAAAAGAAAAAGAAAAAAAAAAGTTCAGTCTATGTTAAGATCTATTTCAAGCTGAAGTCAAGACCAGAGCGAGCCAGAGAGGCGATGTAGGAGCTCAAGGCCATGGCCGCACCACCATGGACAGCGCCCCGGGGCTGGAGCCCGGCCACGCTCCGCCGGCCGCGGCACCGGCACCGCCGGGCGCTGCGGGGCAGCGGCAGCCCCGGGGAGTCATCGCTGCCTCCTCGCCCTCAAATCTGAAAATTACTCCTTTCGCTGTCTGCTGGATTCGAGGAACCAGACAGAAGATTTGGCAAAGCTCTCCTCAGTTCCACGCGGCTTTTTTGTATTTTTGCTTCACCCCCTCCCCGCCCCGCCCGCCCTTTCTGGAGTGCATTAAATTAAATGCATATTGTCTAGATAAACGGCGCGTTGTGTCAATAGCGGAGCTGGGGGAACTCCGGCCGCCCCTCGGGTGCGAGAGGCGGCTCTGCTGAGCCACTCTATCGCTGCTTAATAAAGGAGATTGGTGCGCTCGCATGGAGCGCCACGGAACGTCTGGGGCTGGCTGATGGGGAGGGGAAAAGCGCGTTTCTCCTTCTCCCCGAGCAATCCTTTCCCTCAATGCCAAGATGACACCAGGTCAGAGGTGGAAGAAGGAG
Source organism: Acrocephalus scirpaceus scirpaceus (assembly GCA_910950805.1). Taxonomy (NCBI): domain Eukaryota; kingdom Metazoa; phylum Chordata; class Aves; order Passeriformes; family Sylviidae; genus Acrocephalus; species Acrocephalus scirpaceus. The sequence continues at coordinate 65,129,809 of OU383777.1, forward strand.
TTTCTCATCCCCGACAGCCGCCGGGCAGTCAGAGGAGGGGAAAGCAGCCTTCTTCATGAGAGCCGGGCACAGCGGGGCACAGCGGGGCTGGGTGGTGGGCAGGAACGAGCGTGTGCTGGAAAGTCTGCCTCGATCTGCGAGCAGCCGTGTCTGCTACCGATTGCACGGCAGCCTTGTCCTCAAGCCCACCCTGGGAGCCTGGGGGAAAAATATTTTGGGGCTTCGCCTCGCCTGCAGAGAGCTGCGCTGGCCGGCTTGTTTTAACCTCCCTGGATCAGAGAGGTTGAGCAAGTCAGGGGATTTCTGGTCCTCGCAGGACGAGTCCAGCAATCGCTGTGGTGCCGCTCCCTTCCCTTCCCCGCCAGACTCTCCAGCAGTCAGCACGCCTGTGTTTTTTTGCTGAACACCATTTTTTTCCACCCCGGGAAGACTGGGGAGGTTAAGCTCCCCGTCTGAACCGAAGCCCTGGACGAGTGCAACTGAGGTTATAGAAATCTGGGAGGGGAAATGACGAAAATGCTTTATTGTGAATAAAACAAGAGGGAGGAGGGAGAGGCGGAACTTCACAGGGATGAAGGATGGGAAGTTTGCGGAGCTGGGGATTTAGTCCGTCTCCGAGCGCCGGGCCGGGCTTTAGTCATGATTTCCCTCTGCCTCCCTGAGGCTGCGAGGGCATCTCCTCCCCAAGGGGCTGAACCTGTCCCCCATGCTGGCTTTTGTTTCTCCTGAGCGGCTTCTGGGGGCAGCCCGGTCACACACCCGCCCGCAGCCCCTGGCCCTATTCCCCGTTCGGGAATTACGTGCCAAACCTGGATCAGGGACTTATCTTTCTAGCCAAGCTCCCAGGTCAATTTCCTCGTAGGAAAGCTGATTTATGCCTGTTTATACGTATGGAAAAAGGAGGCAGAAGCCAAGCGCGGCATCCCTCCAAAATCTCATTGTCTTTGAGGCGGGAAGACGGGAGAAAGTGGAGTCAGAAAACCTAAAATGATAAGGTTTGCCTTGTCGCGGCAGAGAGAGCTTGGCCAGAAGGGCGAGCACGGGGTTTTGCCTCACGTCTCGGCGGCTGAAGCCTTTCCCAGGGCACACAGAACGACCCGTTCCCTCCGCGCATCCCGGCCGGAGAAACAACCGGCGGCCGCAAGCTGCTCGCCTTGGCGGGGAGCCCTGCAGTCACCGGGGCCCCGGCAGGTGACAGCCCCACAAAGGTGTGGGGTTTTCCCCTCTCCCAGACACCGGGCCAGCCGTGCCCGTGGGCGCTCGGTGCGCAGCTGTGGGGCTTGGAATAGCGCCTAATCTCTGCCGGTCCGTCCTCTGGTCCAGCCTCATCCCTTCTCACGCCTCCGAGGCCAGAGAACACCGGGAGCTGGCGGGCCTGGGGGGGAGATGCTGCAGGTGGCGGCGGGTCCCTCCCGGGAGAGCATCTCCCGCGGCATCCTGCGGGGAAGGGAAAGTTTAAACCCCAAGTGAGGGGTCTTTTCTCCCCATCCTGCCGTGGAGGAGGGCTCAGGCTTACGGTGAGCCGTGGGAGCAGGAGCTTGCTCACGAGTACCTGAGTTTGCTCATTTGTGTACGCGGCAGGTGACAAAGCGCTGTGCCGGGGGTTGCAGATGACAGCCCTCAGGGGGGAGGGGGGCAGGGAGGGCATGGGGTGCTAGTGAGTCTCCTAAAAGCCTTTGGGATTGCTCAGTTCCTGCGGTATTAGCACACCCATGATTGGGTTGTGTTATTTTCTCTCTCTCTCTCTCTCCTTTTTTTTTTTTTTTTTTTTCCTTCACCCCAAGCCCACTGAGGCAGAGAAGAGGCAAACTCAGCCATAGGAAGGTGGTTAGTGATGTCACAAGTTTGGTCTTTTCAATAAAAGCAATGGAGAGGGGTCTCCCTGGCTATATATATCAGGGGAAGCTTCTGTTCTTCATAATAAAAAGAGCAGCAAGAGAGAAAAGCACCTGCTTTTAACACCCTTTATTTAGCCCTAATCTGTTACAGGCAGAATCAAAGCTCTGTGGGCTGGATTTTTGAAAAGTATTGCCTTTTAATTTTTTTTTAAATTTAACTTAATTTTTTTTTTCTTTTTTAATTATTTTTTTCCTTCTTCTTAAGCATAGAACATAGTTTTGGAAGCGATTGCTGAGAAGAGCAACCACTCTTGGCCAGGGTGATCTCTGAGAGGCACAGACAGCTGTAACTCAAGGAAAAGGTGAAGTGATAAATTATGAAGAAACTTCAGGATTCTGAGTCTATAGAGGCTATTTATTTTTCCTGAGTCTGGAAGGGATGCTGTGTGTTGGTTTTTGGTGTATTTTTTTCAAAAAATTTAATTTCTGGGGGAGAGGAAATTCTAAAAATATTTGATGGACGTTTTACTTTTAACATGAGCAATCCACCTGTGAGTGTGTGGGGGTTATTTTCAGGGGATCTCACAATTATTTTTAATTAGTCGAAAGGGCAGTGTAAATCAAAGACGCCTATTAGCTATACAATTTAATTTACAGCCTACCAGGTGTTCAGGGAATTTATTTACAGCATAAACGATTTAATGTTTTCAGCATGATTTCTATTTCAGCTCTTATGCTGTCGGTTTTATTTGCCTGTGTGGTGCGGAATCTGGGCTTTTAAATCGTGGCAGCAAACTTCGTTTAACTAAAAATAACCTGCAGGTAGAAAAACTCTTTGCTTTGCACCTAACCCTTCTCCAGAGAGCTGGAGAAGGATGAGAAGGAGCAATCAGCCGGCACGCCTCAGTGTTTTGTTGCGGCTTGCGAGGGTGTTGGGAAAGCATTCCCTGTAAATCAGGCTGTCAGCGGCACAACCAGCGACCCCGCGTCTCTGGGGAGGCTCGGCGGAGCCCTGCGGAGGGGCGAGGGATGCTCCGGGATGCTCCCGGGATGCTCCAGGATGCTCCGGGATGCTCCCGGGATGCTCCCGGGATGCTGCCAGGACGGAGCCGGCGTGCCCAGGTGTGTGCAGGCACGGCCCGGCCCGCGCCGTCCAACCTGAGATGGGTGTGCAGGGCATTCATTCCCTCTGGGAGAGCGGTGGGGACAAGGGGCGCGCTGTCCCCCCGGGCTCTGTCCCGCTGTCCCCTTGTGGCGCCGGGGGCAGCTCCTTGCGCGCACAGCCTGCAGAGACGGGAGGCTGCGTTACCTCCGCCTTTCACACAAGACTTGTCCCGGGATGGAAAAGTTTGGTGCCTCCCTCGGGGGGTGCGGGGCTGCCGGCCGTCGGTGCCCGCCGGGGCTCGGGGGTGACCGGGGGTGACCGGGGGTGACCGAAGGTGATCGGTCACCTCCCGTCGCTCCGGCCGCCGCTGTCCCCGCTGCCCCGCGGCGCTGCCCGCCTCGCACGGGAGCGCAACTTGACGCAGCGGTTTGCAGAGCCCTGGCCAGGCTGAAGGAGGGCGAAGTGGAAGGCGAAAAAGGGAGAGGAGGAGGAAAACTTTCCACTAGTTTACTTTTTTGGCCAGGAGCGCCTGTGTTCACAGACCGCGAGTCCTTCCCCCAGCCCTCCCCCTTAGCTCCCCCCCTCCCTTCACTAGCGTACAATTAGCATCATTAGGAGCCGACCCTCCGGCTAATAGGGGAACGGCGAGAGCCACGGTAGGTGCGTGCAGGGAAAGGCGGCAGCAGTCCCGGGCAGCGCTTCGGGGCTTTGAGCTAAAAAAGTGTTCCCAGCGATGGGAGGAATCCCCGCGGCAGGGGAGGCGCTGACCCGGGGGTAAACACAAAAAGGGAGAGCTGGAAGGTGAGCGAGAGAGGAGTGCGGCTGCAGAGGATGCGGAGAGCTTGGCCGGAATCCTCGGGGTCCGCTGAGTGCATGTGCTGCCTGCCGGGTGTTTCCCTTTCTTCGCTCCTTTTTGATTGCGGGCCCGGGAAGCGCTGATTGCCAGTCTCCGTTTTGGCTGTGGGTATCCCGCCCGGGCTCTCGCTCTCTCCGCACATGTTCCTAGGGCGCCATCTCTTTGCAAAAACCCTCCGTCCTCCCACAGGTCTCCCAGAGGCTGCTCCGGAGCGTGTGAACATCGCAGGCTGCAGCCCAGTCCAACCTGCCGAGCCAAGCATGCTTCCCAGCCCCTGAGCCTCCCGGGGCTGCCGCTCCTCCCAGACCTCTCGGGCTCTCCAGATAGGCAGCGACCTTTGCTTGTCTCTCCCTGTCACCGCTTGTCTCTCTCCTTGTCGCTGCTGGGGACCAAAACTTTCCGGCAGCTGGAGGCGTGAACCTGACCCTGTTTTTTTGCAGAGGTATACGGAAAGGCAGATGTGGGGATGCATCCCCCTCCGCCCCAGCCCCTCTGTGTGTGTGTGTGTCCGCGCGTGTTTACAGAGAAGTGAGCGGCTGAGCTGACTTTTGGGAGACTTTCCTTATCTGCAAAGAGGGTTTCTGCTGTGACATGAAGCCCTGAGAGAGTGGCTTGGCGGACTAAAACTCAACAGGGCTCAGGGAACTCCCTGGACCCCGCTCTAACCCTGCTCAAATGAGACCTGGATGCTTTTTGAACTAATATCGAGAGAGATCTTGCCTGCGGGCAGCGACAGACAGGGAGGGAGGGAGGGAGGGAGGGAAAGAGGGAGGGAGGGAGAGGCAGACAGCGAGGAAGGGAGAGAGAGCGAAGTTTGGAAGAAGTGAGCCGAGAGCTCAGAAAGTTTGTTTTTCCTTCAGAGCCTCGGAGCTGGTAGAGCCGAAGCGGGGACTCCTTGAGGACGGCGCTGGCGCATCTGCCCCTCGGGACTGACCTCCCTTTCCTTGCAGGTTTTAAGCCCCGGAGGATACAATGTTCGCCAAACTCTTCCAGCAGTGGAGTTTCGCGGTGTTCCTGCTGAGTTATTCCGTGCCCTCCTACGGGAGATCAGTAGAGGGGATCAGCCGCAGACTGTGAGTTTCTCTTTTTCTCTTTTCTTTTTTTTCCTTTTTCCCTTTATTGTCCCTGGCTGCGGCGGCGGGGCGGGTGGCGAGGGAGGGAGGGAGGGAGGCAGCCCGGGAGGCTCCCAGCGCTGCCGGCTCCGCACGGGGCCGCTCCGGGTTACCTGTCCCAGGTGCTCACCGGCGCTGCCCGAGAGCCAGGAGGAGGCACTCGGGGCAGGGAAAGGGCGCTTGGCAGGCCAGTCTGAGCTCACAAAGCTTCGGGAGAGGCGATGTGAAAGCTGAGGGGCTTCTCTCCCGACGCAGTTGGGTGGTTGTGGTGCAGTTGTCCCGGGACCCTCGCAGGGAGCATCCCGGTTTATCCAAATGCTGTGTGTTACACTAACTAACAGAGGCTTCCTCGGCTCTATTGGCGTAGAGCCAATATTGATAAGGGCAGGGGAGACACGCAGAAGTGAGGGCCGTCATGACACCGAAGTACCGAACAATTTCTTTGGATTTCTGCCACTTCAGGGGAAAAAAAAATCCAAAGCGAGTCCAGTATCTTACTTAGAGGCAGAGGCATATTTTTTGATAAATGATAGTGTAACTTAAGACAGTCTGTTCAGGAAATGACCTTTTTGCTTCTTCCAAAATAATCAGCCTGGTTTATACTAATACCCGTACACAAAGTGCAGGAGAAGCCTCTGCGCTGATGCGGGAGCAGCTGTCCCACACATCCAACTCGCTGGCTTTCCCTGGACTTGCATCAGATTTTCTAAGGAAGAAACACCTCAGGCACACTGGGGAGGGCTGTATTGTTATTCAGTTCCAAAGGAAGCCAAGTTGGAGAAAGAGTGCTGGAAAATCCGATCACAACTTACAGGGAAACATGACACAGCAAACAATTTCAGATGGGTTTCCTTCTAAATGTTTTATTGCATGCATAAGATCTCCAAATAGCACTTCCTCTGCCATTTAAACAACACACAGAATAATAATAACAAAAAAAAAAACCCCAAACACCAAAAAAAAAAAAACCCCAGGTGAAGTTACTTCAGACACACCTAAAGTTTGGCACCAGGCAGAGAGCTATTACAAATCTCCTACAGCAAATTGTGTAGAACATGTTATTGCTGATAATCTTACAGTGTATTATTCTCAGTCCATTAACGTTTAACTGTTTTGTACTCCTGAAAGCTGTTCTTGGGCTATTTTCTTCTTTTGGGACCATACTGTATAGAGGAATCAAACTTCAGTTTCAAAAATAAATTAAAAAAGAAAATAATTGAAGTGCAGTTAGATGCTGTTATTTTCTTGGCTAGGAAACTCTGAACTGGATCTAAGCCAAATTTGGTTGTTAAAAAAAAAAAAAGAAAAGATTTGCAGAGAAATACTCTTTCTCTTTTGAAGTTAGTGTAGTTCTAACACTTGTTTTTAAAGGTCAGGATTAGAGGTCTTCCCAACATCCCCACTCTGTCCTGACAGAAGGGAAGAAAAGTGTAAGCTAACCAGTGAAAATGCATTTCTCAGTTCCCTCTTTGCTCTGGCATGTAAAACACACACAAGAAACCAGTCAGCTGTCAGTTAGTGGCATTCACGTAGTTTTGTTTGTGGGCACAGCACAAACACAGACACCACACTCAAACATGTGTCCTGTTTTAATATCACCACAAACCATTCCTCGAGTTAATGGTTAATAACTCACTTAGGCTTCGAGATTTTTTTTTTTCTCAGTCAAAAACTTAATCCAGTAATGGATGAAAATACTGAAGCACATTATTATAGACATGCAAAAATAATCAAAATTACATAGGCCTGGTTCTACAGACATTGCTGAAGCAAATCTGCCATGGAAAGCAATAGCAAATTGTCCCAAGAAAAGATTTCCAGACATGTTATTTGTTATAGGAGCGCTTTAGCTGCTAAAGAACTTCTGAGAAACCCTGTAATGCCTCAAAATGAAATTACATATTTTTGTCATCATGTCCAGACATCGCAGCATCATGTCCCTAGATCTGTTCAAAATATTTTTCCCTGAGCCTGAGATAGGTTGAGCAGATTTCCCTCCCTTTGGAGTCAGTGGCAAGGGCACTCAGTCTTGCAAAATCCAGAGGGCTGACTGAATCCTCCTCAGTTATTTTGCTGAATTTAGGATCAGACCCAACATGAACAGTCAAGGATAGTAACAGCCAAATAAGAGCAGCTCTCTGAGATAGAAAGTGGTAGCTTGAAGAATGTTGCCTTTTAGAAATGCTAGATATCTTAAGGAAAAAAAAAAAAGGAGGAATGTGCCTGAAAAGAGCAGCTTATCTGGAAGTACATGAAGTCAGGATAGTCACAAGTCATGGTTTTCTGCAGCTCTCCCCATGATGAGACACTCAGCCTCATATGTACACAGTGTACTTGGATCCAGTAATTAGTTTGGATGCTCTGGTCAAGTATGAACCATCAACATCCTTGTCTCAAAAGTGCCTGCCACATGGAAGCTTAGCATTTACTGCTCTTGCTTTGGGTACAGGATCATTTTCCTTGGATGAGAGGTGCGTTTTATAGAAGGATGGAAGGGACCTCTAGTGGGTCATCTTAACCCTAACAGCCTAATATTTTTTTCCATATCGTAGCCAATATGTGAATGCAATCATTCCAGCCTCCATTGCCTTCCTACTCCGAGTGTGTGGGTGAGATATTGTTGATATCTCCATTATGAAGCACTTCTTACATCAGTCTTCTTGGGCAAGCCTTTCTCCATGATTTACAAACATAGTAGTTGTTTGAATAGCTGAAGCAGGAGGAGGCAGAAGGTCAAAGAGATATGTATCTACCACATCTTCGTTTCAAGGAGATTTTTTTGATCTAGAGCATACAAAGGAAGCCGGTAGGCAAAATGTAATCCTTAAGTCTGGCTGAGTAATAAAAGTCATGTGAAATGTAACACTACAGAATGTTATACAATCATCTGGAATAGCAGAATGTTATTTGGGGCCAGACTTGATGCTAAATATCATACAGACATTTAAAGGGAAAGCCACCCTCTTTGGCACACCAACCCCTCCCACGTCAATCCCTGCATTATTTTGGAAATGCATACTCACTCAAGATGCAGATCTTGTAATGCTCTCTGACTGCCTTGTGTATGCTGGAACCAAATGTTTAGGTTTCAGTTCTGTAAAGTGGAATAGGTTTTCAATCAAGAGGACTTTAATAACAGGCTTTGGAGAGTCAGGATTTTGTCACAGCAGGGAAGCTGACCAAATACACATTAGAGGATTAAGGCAGCTTTGGGTTGTCTGTGATAGAAGGAATTATACTTGGTAGTTTGCAAGAGGCAGTAGGAAAGCTTTGCTCATGACAGGAGACACTGGTTTAGACTCCCTAAAGCACAGAGATTTCATACACTTTCTATGAACTAGGAGAGTGAAAGCAGAACTGCATTTCCCATGCAAATTTCCTGAGAAAACAGACTACTGAAGCTTGGAATGTCACACTGGACAGCCTGACAGTCAGCACAGAGACAGTGACACAGAGGAGACAGGGTGCTGGTTTTATTGGCCTACTTGCCCATCAGACTGACCCTAATGAGAAGGTGTTGGAGATGGCTCTTGGTCAAAAAAATTCTTCTGGGGGAGATCACAAGCTTGTGTTAATGGTCACAGCTGCATTGAAGAGAAAGACACGGTATGAGATCAGCTCAATATAGTCACATTGCATTTTTGCTTAGGGACATTTAGTAGAGGGGCATAAAATATTTGCCCTAAAGGTTGAAGTAATCCAAAACTGATTTGGGACTCTTAAAACATAGACAATATTTAATTACATGTGTACTCACAAGCCTCAGTATATGCAGAGCTGATTTTGAGCAAGATTTTGACAGTCATCTTCCAGTCTCTTTGTGGAACGGGGGAAACTGCTGTTTGAATCTTGCACAGATCAATAGAGATGTAGTAGCACTTAAATCCATCACTCGAACCCAATACTCAAAAAGCGCAGCCCTACAAAGACAGAAATTGAAAGGGGATGCTCTTAAACCAGATCTACTTGAAATTGCCAACTTCCAATAGCTCTACTGTTGATCAAGTCATAAAACTAAAGAGTTTGGCTGAGGGGACTGAGAAAGAGAACCTGCAGAACAGTCCAAAATATTTTGCATTTTCAAATCTGGTAATGTAGCAGGAAAAAGAGGGATGGGATGGAAGGAAGGAATATTCACTCACAGTGATGTGTCTTCTTCCAGTTCACCCACATGCAGAAACCACTTCTTATCCAGCTAATTGACCAAATGATTATAGGACAGGCAAGGCAGTGAATGGAATTTCTTTGGCCAGTGAGAATTCAGTCACATGCCATACCCTGATGCAAGAGGAGGGATTCCATAGCCTCCATAGCCAAACTCTGCATGCTTGGAGTAGAGCAATTGGAAGGATAAACTGTATTATTGCATTCATGGGAACTTAGCTGAAATCCCAGCTTGTGCTCCGTCTGTGGTTCACAGTGCAGCTGTGCATCTATTCCACTTCAAGAAAAAGGCATGTGTTTTCTCACATTTTCTCTGGTTATTTATTATCCATGTGCCATCATCTGGATAATAAATAACAAAAAAGTACAACATCTCTAAAAGACAGATAGCTACTCCTCTCCCCATTCCTCGAAAACAAGACAGATCTCCGTGTACCAAAAGGTCAGGATGAACTCTGGAAAAAACACTCTAACAAACCAGGATGCTCTTGAAGAAGATCCAGTGAAGAGGGTTAGCATAAAATTCAAACAGCACAGCAGACAAGAAATTTGGCCCCAAAAGTTCACACTTAAAGCAAGGCATCTAAAACCATAATTAGACACAAGTGACCAAGCAATAAATCCACAGGAGTGGCTGAGGCTCATCTCTGCTGATGCTCAGGCTGCCTCCTTGGATATGGACTGAAGTGCCTGTGTTTTAGACACCCAAATCCAAATATTTTTCCCTTACACTCCAGCAATTGCACTTATTTAAATGTAGGAGTAAAATGCACTTTTATGTGCTTGTTTATGTTTTTGAAGTACATGACTGAGCAGAGGAAAATCACTGGAATAATGCTGTATAGACACTGCTGCTGGCTCCAGTACAAGTGCTGGGTTTTCCCTCTCTTGCTGCATTATCTGACCCTTTAGTTTTCCTATCTCTGACAACTGCCTTCCTGCTTTTACTGCCCCAAGTGTGATATATTAAGAATCATGATGCTTTCCTAGAACAGAGCAGTGACTAATCCAGCTCCAGGACCAGTGGTGTGTGATCCGTCAGCTGAGAATTATTACCCGCTTAGGTCTTTCCCTTCTCTGCTGAGAGCAGCTACTCTGAAGAAGAAGCAGGACTTGCTCCAGCAGTCTGACTTCACTGGATGTCTCCAAGCCTGGTACATGGTCACTGTAGCCACCACAGCCAGAGGAGAGAGGAGCTCTGCCAAGCAATGGGCAGTAACCAAACCCTAAACATTTTTTCCCTCTTCTCTCTTTGCTTCCTTTAGCAAACGGGCTGTATCAGAGCACCAGCTGCTGCATGACAAGGGCAAGTCAATCCAAGACCTACGAAGAAGAATATTCCTTCAAAATTTAATCGAGGGCGTCAACACCGCCGAGATCCGCGCAACGTCGGAGGTGTCGCCGAACCCCAAACCCGCCACCAACACCAAGAACTACCCCGTCCGGTTTGGCAGCGATGACGAGGGCAGATACCTAACTCAGGAGACAAACAAATCACAGACCTACAAGGAGCAGCCCCTGAAGGCATCAGGGAAGAAAAAGAAAGCGAAGCCTGGGAAACGTAAGGAGCAAGAGAAAAAGAAGAGGCGAACCCGCTCGGCTTGGCTAAATCCCGGCGTGTTCGGAGACGTCGTGACCGAGAGCCCAGTCTTGGACATCTCTGTTACTACACATAATCACACTTTAAGGTAATTCTGCTATATCCTTTTGGAGAGCAGGCCATGTATTTACTGAAATTGTTGTCCCTTGGTGTGAGAGGCCAAGGCCTGGCTCAAACTGGGAGTAAGGGCAGATCTTTGTACTCGTGACTGGGCAGTGGCTTTCCAAGCCCAGTCTCAAGGTGCTCTCTGCAGGTAAGTGCCCCTTCCACTTTGCACTGGGGACAGAGCCTTTCCTTCCCAGGAGACACAATTCACTTAAACAACTTATTGCCCAAATCTGCTTCCTGAATCTGAGTAGTACGTGAAGGTATTTCTGTGAAAAGGAAGCACATCACAGCCACTAAAATTTCCTTTCCTGCTTTAACTGCAGTGTATCTCACATCATATCTTGGTCCCACACTTGGGCCTCAGCAGATTGAAAGCTTTGACTTTTATTTAAGGCTTTGCATCTATAAAATGGCGAAGTTTTCTTTCCTTCCTCTCAACACCTCCCCTTTTTGGCAACTTTCCTACCCTTGCTTTACAGTTTTTCATTTTACTGTTTAACCTTAGGGGAGAACACGGAAAAATTCTCAGTAATATCTGCAAACAACGCAAACCAGCCTTTCACCATAAAATTTCCCCTGCCATAAGGACTTTTTAATTCAGCTCCATCCTTTTGCCAGCTTGTGAAACAATTACGTTGCTGCTTAAAAATGCTTAGCATTGCTCTTGGAGAGGGACATGCTTCCCTCATGCATGACAGTGAAGGCTTTTTAGGGCAGTGGCCTGGAGACATCAACCTAGGTGTCCCAAGTGGCTCATCCCCTTGCAGTCATCTCAGTTTGAGTGGAAATCTGCACATTTGCAGGCAAAGCCAAGGATTCCACTCTTCAGTTCTCCTCGAATGTCTGCATTTCACCAGCAAACCCCACCCTTTTCTCCCCTCCTCCCCTTCACCTTGGCAGACCAGAGACATTAGAGGAGTGCCACTTGCTTGCAGTAAATCCCTTGGAAAGAGACACCAGCTGTGGAATTTACTAAAACCCAGACTGGGGTTAAGCTTTATAGTTTGCCACAGTTTGCAATGTGCTCCATCACCTCAGCTGGTGCTGGCATCCATAGGAGGTGCCAACACCTGGGGCTGGGTGCTCAGACCACAGGCCAGGGCGTCCCAGACCATAAACCAGTTTCAACAGATGCCAAGGGACTGTGTTGGCCAGTAAATAACACCTGTCTTAAGCACAAAGAAATCTAAAATGTAGGGAAAAAACATCCTAGGGAATGTCAACAGTTACTTCTTTTTCTTGCTGTGCTGTCTTTGGTGGCCATCTGATGGGATATATAAAATACCTACAGGTACAACCCTGTTGATTTTCCAAGTTCAGCTTTTGTGTTTGATGTGTGTCTGGATGGCTGAACACTCCCAGCTTTACTGTGGAGTCCAACACCCAAATGCAGAATTTCTCACAGATTCCTAAAAAGTATATTTCAGATAATTAATTGGAGATGATTAAACAAGGAGAATCTGTTCGAAAAGGAAAAGGGAATTCCTCCTTCACAAGTATGGAGAAAATGTTGGTTTATACCCTAACAAACTTCTAGTACATAAGTTTTTAGTTATCTCAGTTGGCTGGCAAAAGATGTAAACTTTAAGCATGATTTTCACAGTACCTCTGTGCTGCTTTTCTGCTGAACACCTTGGATTAAAATCTTCATGCCAATTCTCTGATCAGTGTTGAAAACAAAATTTGGGGTTTAGGTCAGAAAAAAATGGACAACAATAATATTATCTCTAGATCTTTTGACTTACTACAAGGAGTATCTCATGGAAGAAGCCAATCTTGCAAAACCTGGGTCCAAATCACAGAGCGCAGCTTGCAAATTATCATTACTACAGAGCTCACTGTCAAAATGTGGCTTAGCTTAAATTTTAAAACCAAGCCTAAAATCCAGGCTAAATGGAAAATGTCACCCTCTTAGAAACAGGCCTGAGTAGTGCAGGCATGCACACATACACAGCCATGCTGTATGAATTGTGTGCCATCATTATACCTGTTGGAATATATCCTGAAATGGGCCCTAATATTGTTGCTGGCTAACTACTAAAGAGCTTCATGCTAGCATTTCCATTCCAGGCACTTTAAAAGTTATTCCTTATGGTCTTTCCAGATATATTCCCATTTCAATTCAATTAAGGTGCACTTTCTTAATTTCTTAAAAACCCCTTTGAATGAATAAACTCCCTAATGATAGATGTAGCCTCCCTTTCATAGTGCACATTATGAATATCCTTTTAAACTCTCCAGGCTCTGAGTTTTGTTGTGCCTCACACCCACACACTTTTGCCACTTGGGATGTTACTCCCAGCTTTGGTGATTTGTCCTGCAGCAGAGAGAATCCCATTCCATCCTATATCTCCTATATCAGGTGTTTCCCAGGGAACCACTAAAAAAAAAAATGTGCTGTTCACAGGGACAGAAGGGAAAAAAAGCCCAACCCTTCAGCATTTCCTGCAGCATCTCTGAGCAACTTCATGTTGCAGTACCAGGAATACACTGACAGGGTGGGAGAAGGCTCTGCTTTGTTCTCCTGGGGAGAGAACCCACACCAGACTGCAGCATCCCTCAGAAAACTCCCAGATCTCAGGACTGGGTGCAGCTGATTGCTTCAGCTGGGTTGAATGCAACAGGAGCTGGAGGATAACAAGATGGGATGGTTGCTTTCTTTCAGGACCAAGCTCTCTGGCTCCCAGAGGGAAAGTTTCAGGATTAGAGCCTTTTCACTCAGTCAAGCACTCAAAGAGATGCTACCAAGGGTCTGCTCACTGCAAGCCTTCACTCAGCCTTTACCCACAGACACCACAGCCCCTTGCCTGAGGGGTGGTCTGTCAGTGGGAAAAAGACATCAAATAAGCCCCATGGCACTGTTTAAATCAGAGCATGGCATCACACCCCAGCAGGTAACACAGCATTGCCACAGCATTAACAAGGACTTCTTTTTCCATGTCTTCAAAACTGTTTTTGCTTTTCTCCAACTGTATTTTTTTATTTTCCAGCACTTGACACTTATCAGAGGGTGATACAACTCTTCTGCCTGTAGCACTCACGAATCTTCTCGCATAAGGCCCTAAATAAATCAAAAAAGTCCCTTTCCATTCCTCTGAGGGTACAATGGCCTCAGTGTGTGACAAACTGCAGGTCATCTCACTTCTAGAGGGGTTGCGTTGAGAAAAGCATAACAGAGATCTTGAATAAATGTCTAAAACTGTGACATGGCCAAACAGGCCCTGGTATTGCAAATGGTTACTAGCAAGCCACACCTGTTACAGTCTGTGGTACTCTTGCCATTGATTCTGTGTCTACACATTTGAAGGGGAAAATAATTAATTTTTCTGTTTTTCCTGTTCTTTCTTTTCTTTGCAGGAGGCGCTGACATTTTCAGCAAGAGATATTTGGAAGACATATTGCAGTATTCTGTAATAGTGAACATATGGGAAGTATTAAAATATTTATTACCTGTAAATATTGTAAATGCTCAGAATAAAACCTTTTCCCCCCATTGCTCTCTGAAACTGCACATTTGGTTATTGTGAATTTTCCTTTTTTTTTTTTTTTTGGCTAAGGCTAAGACAATTATTATTGTCACATTTATCATAATTTATTTTGTTGACTGGTGTATTTATTTTGTGAACGTATCTTGGTGCTGCTGACTTTCTATATTTTTTGTAACATAATGCACTTTAGATATACATATTGAGTACATTGATAACTGACATAAAATGTTCCTGTTTTGTGGTTGATTTCCATGAATGCTTACATACAATTGTTCAAACTGATTTCCCTTTGTGCATGTATAATAGCAGTATTTTAAAATTTGTAAAGAATGTCTAATAAAATATAATCTAATTAAATCATGACTCAGAAGGAAAAATGTGTCCTTCAGGAATTTCAAGAGCAGGAACAATTTTTTTTTTATTTACTACATTTGAAAATTGTTTTAAATGTAATGTGTTTACATTGGTCTAAACTCCCACATTTTCACATTAGCTTTTACTTAAAAATCACTCAGAACGTATTTTCATTCCAGAGTTCTATTTCAAGTTAGCTCAACAACCTGGGGGTAAAAAATGTCCCAGAGCTCAGACCCCACTGCAGGGGAAGCAGATTCCCAACCTCCCCAGGCCCCAGCCCTGCAGGGGCTGCACCAGGGGCTGAACCCCTGCACTCCCCAAACTGGAGAGAGTGAAAAGCAGCCCCAGGGGAGGCATCACTGCCTCATCACTTCCCCTGCTCTTGGAAGGTGCTGGCAGGGCACGCTGCAGCCCTGCTCAGACCCAGGCAGACCCAGTGACACCTCTGCCCCAAGATCCAATGGCCACAACACGAGCAGAGCCTCAGCTCTTCGTGCTTTTGTGTGAGGGGGCAGGACATGTTTCCTGGGTGAATGTACAAAGGGAAAAAAACCTGCAAACTGCACTGGGGGACACATCATGAGGTGCTCTTGTGTTGCTGGAATAAATTTTCCCCTCTCCCACCACAGAGATGCCTCACATGGCTCCGTTTCCAAAACCATCTATGTTAATCCTGCTTCTGCCTCATCTCCACAGATAAGACCAGCTAAGAGAGAGACCCCCTTCAAGATTTCATGTCCACTGACTGAAGATAACATGAGGAAATAAAATCATGGTCTATCACTTTTTCTTGCTTCTTATCCCTTTTGCTTGCAAATCCCAGCAGCTGCTGTTGGGGCAACCTGAATAAAGGGGGTTGCTTCACAGAGATAGCTGAACTTTGCAAAGTCCAACTGAATTTCCTCTGTCTCAATCCTTTAACACCAGCAACATCAGAAAAATGCAAGCATGGAAAAATAAATTATAGATCCTGGGAATTTTAAGATAGTTCTTGTAATTGTTGCTCTGTTCTGTAGTTGCCAAACTTTTCTTTTTTATTCTTCTTTCCTTTTTTTATAAGTGCCATCTTTTTCCATTGCCAAAGTACAGCCATCATGTAATATAAACCAGATGTATTTCTGCTCCCTACCCAATCTTGCAGAAAACTACCTCCAAGAAAACATTGAAAGCAGGAAAACTTGAGAAAAAATTACCCATCCTTCCCAATCTACTTCTCTGAAGTGTGGAATTCAACGCTTCATTATGTCCTGTTAATTGCAACAGCCACAAAGCACGTGCACGCTGTTTCCTTTTCAGATGAAAAATATTATACATGATGAAGCATAGCACTAAGGAAAAAAGACAGCATTTCTGCACATTTTCTACTTGGCCTCCTTGCACATCCTGCCTATTTATAGTATCCAGCTAAGGCTGGGATTTATACAACGAAAGTTAACTGCAATATATTCAAAAGACAATTTTGTATCTCAAGATTAGCAGCATATCCCAGCTGGAACTAAAACTGAAAGCTCTTCTGGGCAGAGGCAATTTATCTTCATCAGAAAGGATGAGCCTTGGCAGACAGGGGCCCAAAGAGCATAAACCAAACCAAAAACCCAAGTGCTTAACCTTGGCCCCACAGAAGTGGCCTCCTCACAAGAGAAAAACTGATTTTGAAGTGTCTCTGGTCCCTGTATCCTTCCACTGTCCATTAAGGACTTGTAAATTTTTTCCTAGTTTCCTATAGGTAAAACCTGCAATTGCAGAGTTTAAGCAAAAGTTCTGTTTTTCTGAAAGTCCTTTGCACGGGCCTCATAAAATCTGTCTGTGGATCCTGTGCTGGATCGCAGACTCTGGTTTCAAAGTCGGTGCTGCAGACTTCGCAAAGCTGAATGCAAGAATTTTTAAGCTCTCAGCTTTGCAGGAAAATAAATCCTGAGGATCCCCATTTCTGAGACAAACTAGAGCAGCTTTGCCTTGCTTGTGGTGGGGACTGAAATCTCCCAGAGATTTCAGTTTCTCAGAGATTTCAACCCTAAAGGTTTAACTAGTCTCAAAGACCCCTGCAGGGGTCAGGACTTT
This sequence comes from Acrocephalus scirpaceus scirpaceus, assembly GCA_910950805.1. Lineage (NCBI taxonomy): Eukaryota > Metazoa > Chordata > Aves > Passeriformes > Sylviidae > Acrocephalus > Acrocephalus scirpaceus. Next base: position 65,146,498 of record OU383777.1, read on the forward strand.
GGAACCAGGACTTATCCTGGTATTTCCTGATGTCCATGACACCAAGCACTGGAGGAGAAAAGAAGGGATGCTCGAACTTCAGTATTTCATGTTGTACTGTATGACCTCTAGGAAGGCTGCACTCTTGCATTCACGTCTTTCCAGCTCTGTTTCTCTTGCTCCCCCTATTCCCAGCTAATCCCAGACCTCACCCCATCCACAGCACCTTCCCTCACCATTCTTCTGTCTCACAAGTGTGTGTTTCCCTTTCTCCTCATCCTGCCTCACAGCCTTGTGTTTCTCCAAACCCTTCATCCCTGCTTTTCCACTGGTGGGTTGTGCTCTCCCCTCAGCATTCCCACCAGCTTCCTCCTGCTCTCTGCCCACCTCCCAGCAGGAAGAGTAGCCAGAACAGAGTGGGGCAGCTTCCTCCTGCCTTTGCTTTACACCACCCTATCCCAGGGCCTTTTCCCAAGCTCCTGGCTAAGCAGGAGCTGTGGGGAGATTGTCCTTTCCTTCATTGTCTCTGAGCATGAGCCTGCTCAGAGGGCAGTGACACCCTGAGTCTGCACTCCTGGGATGTGCAGAGAGTCCACTCATGCACAGGAGCTGAACCATAACGAAGGCTTTTGCTGATAAAGGAAATTCCATTAAATTAGTGGGATTTTTCGGAGGGTCACAACATCCCCAGATGTTCCTCAAGGTGATAAAAGAGCATTCACAATGCAGGGGATGCCCTCCCAAATTTCCCTTGTTTCCTCTGTGAGCCAGAGAGGTGCTAGGGCTTCTCAGAAGAAATTCCAAAAGATTTTTACTATGGGCAATACAATTGGTTTTCCTTGGTTTACATTTAAACATGGTACGACCACTTTGGCTGAAATCTCCTGAAAGGCAATTTACAAGGTTTCAGCCTGAGAGGTCAAACACGACCCAGAATTACAAAGAAATGAGGCCAGAGTGTCACACCAGGAGATGCTGGCCTCCCTCAGGAGTGCCCTGAGCAGCAGCCCTGCCTCTCAAATCCAACCAGCACAGTCAGAAACTTTGTTCCTGCCTGAGACCTCCGAGGGGAGCACAGATTTGGCACCCCACTGCTGCTCTGGTTTTGCAGCAGTCACCGTGTTTACTACAGAACTTACAAGTGGTTTAGAGACATCCAATGATGACAGCTCTTCCCAGCAGCTCCCCTATGCTGGACCTCCATCACAGACCTTCCCAGGCTCCGTGCACTTGGCACGGGGAGCTCATCCAACAGTAGAGTTCCTCTCACAGAGTTTGTTTCGTGGTCCTTTGTAAATACAGACATTTATCTGGCCTTCAAGACACACAAAAAACAACCAGTGCAGTTTATGCCTGTCCTCTGGAACGGCTCTATGCTCTCAAGGAAAGCATTTCAGGCACAGGAACTGCTTGGCTTGGTTTGAAGCATTCCCCACCCCAACCTGTGGACAGCACTATCCCAACACAATGCAGCCACAGTGCAGTGATCATGCATGTTCACTTATGAGTAAGTGCCTTGATCTGCTGAGCCACCACAGAGAACTTGGCTTTCTTGCAGAATTCAGAAAGTAGGGGAATGCTGGCTGTATTTAGTTACAGCCTTTGAGAGTTTGAAACATTTTGTAATTTGGTCATAACTCACTGCAGAGAAAAAGTGCCATGGCAGTTTCTGTGGAGTCAGAGGGGCTTTATTTATTTACAAAAGAGAGGAAGCACAAGCTACCTCCTACCTGAGGAAGCACAAGCTACCTTTTAAGCACCACAACATGATAAAATAAAATGGGAACCATCAGCGTGAGGAGTTGGGTCACATGAGCAACAAAGCCATTAAAAAGTACATTTTGTCCCCTGCTGAAACCACCACCAGTTTCTGCTAATAGATTCAAGAACAAAGCAGGGAAAGAGGCACATGCATTCATCCCCAATTTTAATGGGGAGAGCCCTGGAACTCCTTGGCAAAGCCATCTTGTTGCTTTATCCTAGTTATTATGTGAAATGGAGTCAGATTTGCCCACTTTTCTGAAGGTTTGTGAGCTGTGTGGAAAGCTTGGGACAGAAATAGAAAGCATTGATTTGAAGCCTGCCCTCCTCTCCCTCACTGGATTGGTTGGTTGGTTGATTTTGGTGGTGGTAGTATTGGTTTGGTTTGGTTGGTTTTGGTTTAGTTTAGTTTTGTTTTGTTGGATTTTTTCCCTTGGTTGCTTATACCAGTTTTTTAATCAGGCTACGAGCACAGTCATCAGGTAATAAGTGACAGGTTTCATATTCACCCAGATAAAGGTGACAATGCTTAAAGACATTTTCTCATGGCCCATCCATCCCCCAGGATGCCCCTCTGGACACTGACTTCAGTGGAAGCTATGCACACAGCTTCCCACACACTTCTCTGAATACATACCCCCTCGAGTCCACTTTTTTAATTGGTTTCCTGGACCGTTCTCCTCACAAATAATTTTTTCCTGCAGTTAATGCTAACTAATTTGCTGTGGAAAATAATGTCTATGATCTAACCTTCTCCATGCCTTTCTTTCCAGATGTGTGAGTGATCCAAAAGAGTGGTTTGCAATGCATATGCCATGGGCCCTCTGTTTCCAACAGCTGGATTCTGCTCTCTGACAGGGCAGGTGAGCACCCTCTGCACATTCGTGGGCTCACTGCTGTGCTAAAGCACAGGCTTGGACTTCAGTGGCATGTTTGAGGCCACTCTGCATATTGTGGACCAAGTTCCTTTAAGAAAAACTTCTGAAAATTTGAAGGGATTTATTTTTTTTTTTCTCCAGTGGAACTTCCAGGAAATGCCTACATATTCACTAAGGAAAATCCTTCCTTATGTATTGGAACCAGCTTTCTTGCCATGGCTGTGCATGCACAAGCATGTTAGAGGCAGGAGGGATTTGTGTGGGTTACTGTTGTTAGAAATTTTACAAGTTCTGGGTCACTCAAGCAGAAAACTACTGCACAACAAAAGGCAAAAGAATCTCACCTTGTCACCTGAGTTTTGTGGTGTGTTTTCCCATTTTGTCACTGTACTGGAGGAGTGAAGATCTACTCTGATCCAGCTCGAGTTTTCACACTGTTAGACACTCTACCTGTTTTGATAAACCTGTTCTTGCCCTCTCTCACCCTTTACTAGCTGGAAGGGCAGGGAAACACACAAGCACTGGGTGCAGCTAAACTCTGATCCAAACCAGATCAAACCTTTTCCCTGTAAAAGTGTCTGTGTAACATTCTGCCAGAGGTTCGGGTCAGCAACCTGATCAACTCCAGTGTGAAAGGAGAGCTCCCCACAGCTCCTCTTATCCAGGCCAGGGAGCACAGGGGTGGTGGCCCATCCACGTGAGAACTGGGGCTTTAGTAGCCAATTCCTCAGTCAGGCTTTTAGGCCAGTCTCCTTTTGGAATTCTGAGATGAAACAGGGAAGATTTAGGGCTTTGCTGTACCCACTTTAAAATGTCTACCGTTTCCAATGCCAGCAGGCAAGAAGTGTCTGTAAACAGATTCTTTTCCTTTTTTACCTTTTGCATCGCTCCAGTTCCTGCTCCAATAACAACCAGGCGAGATTTACCAGGAAAGCACACAGGCTTACTAAGTTTTTCATAAGGTGAAATGAGTTTATCATGCTTTTGTGGATAATGATGAATCTTCTTCTTCTTGTGTGGCGATGACATTCCACTTGCACACAAGAAATCATCCGTGATGAAGGACAAGCCTCCTTGTGACTCCCCAGATATCCTGAAAAATGCACCTTGGGTCGACAGGCTTGCTGCACAGCCTCGGGCAGTTGGAGTTTAATGTACCAATATGAATCCCACACCGTTCCTTACCCATAAATAGGCAAGGATTGCCCGATCTCCTGGACCACAGAAGGGTTTCTCACATGCACAAGTGCTCAGTCTCAAAAGCCCAGATCACAGGGAGGCTCTGGTGTTTGCTGGGTACAGAACCTGCCAGTCACTCACAGCAAAACCACAGACTCTGAAGAGAAGGGGGAAAGAAAAAGGCAAGAGCAGGGGCAGAGCCACTGCCAGAGGCTGGGAAGATGTGTGGGTTCATCTCCTGGGACAACCAGGACAGAGTTAGTGACAGCCACGTGAAGGATTCACAGTTCCAAGTGATTGCTGGGAGGAATTGGCATCAGTATAAAATCTTGACCAAAGTTTGGGATTTTTGAGTGTGAAAGATACAGAGAAGCTGTTCTTCAAAAGGCCTCTTCTCAATCAGCCTGGGTGTTGTGCAATGGCTACAGGAAGTTCCTTACAGGACAGAGTAGATTTGTTTATATCTGAAACATCAGATCATGAAATAAGATACAGAAAATGATATCCACATTAATGAAATGCAGCTGACATCCACTGATTTTGAATTTTATTTTTGTATTGTACTTGCTCTTACAGCAGGACTCCATAGAGCTAAGCAGATCCAGAACTCTCAGCTTTTCTCAGTTTAAGAGGCTCATTATTGGCACAAGAATGAAAGCTTTAAATAAATATATCACAATCACTATGACTGCATTTGAGTTGCTCAGATAATGATAAGATGACATGGGGTAAATACTTGGAGTTAAGAGCAGCTCTAACAACAGTTGATTCGTCATTTATATTTAATCCATTTAAGAGACATTTTTATCAGGCAAAGATCAACCCACTGGGACCATTAATAGTTACACTTATAAAAAAAGCCAGCAGCCAGAGACCAACAGAGACAGACACAGCAGTCTTACGGTCGAAAATCACCAGTAAATTTAGAACACACTCACATGAACATTTTGCTGCGCGTGTTATTATTTAAACAGCATTGTAGTAAGAGCATATGCATGCATAATCAAAACCATGCCCAAGGATCTAATGAAAATACTGGGAACAAAAGAGCTCAGGAGAATGCCTGGCTCATCCTAGGTGATTTCAGCAGATGAAGAGAGAAGGGAGCACAATGGCAAGTTGCCTGAAAGAGCCGTGGTCTGATTTGACAGAGCCTAGGTGGGATTACACGGAGCAATCCGCAGAGGAACATACAGTGTCTGTTAGGTACCGAGAAAGGAATGCTGCTCTGGGTGCACTATAAACACCCTGCAGAGCTTTTGTTGATGTTAGCAGGAGCTATCCCCGGGCACAGCAGACGGTCCCGGGCACTGCTGGATGCGCTCACTGCGCACCGGCTGCCTCCTGAGCAGGGGAGGCTCACAGAACCAAAGAGTCACAGAAACACAGAACCAAAGAGTCACAGAAACACAGAATCACAGAATCAGAGTCACAGAATCACAGAATCAGAGTCACAGAATCACAGAATCAGAGTCACAAAATCATGGAGTCATAGAACAACAGTCACAGAATCACAGAATCACAGAATCACAGAACACAGAATCACAGAATCACAGTCACAGAACACAGAATCACTGAGTCACAGACCCAAAGAATCACAGAAACAGTCACAGAACCTCAGAGTCACAGAATCACAGAGTAGCAGAATCACAAAGTCACAGAATCGCAAAGTCACAGAATCACAAAGTCACAGAATCACAGATTCATGGAATCACAGAAAACACAATCACAGGGTCACAGAACCACAGAATCACAGAACCACAGAATCACAGTTACAGAACCACAGAACCGCAGAACCCCAAAATCATCACAGAATCCCAGAACCACAGAATCATAGCGCCATAGATTCATGGAATCCCAGAATCCCAGAATTACAGAATCATCAAAGAATCACAGAGTCACAGAACCACAGAATCAACCCCAGAATTACAGCATCATCAGAGAATCACAGAGTCACAGAACCACAGAATCAATCCCAGAATCACAGACTATCCTGAGCTGGAAGGGTGGAGCCATAAGGATCACTGAGCCAGCTCCTGGCCCTGCAGAGCACCATCCCCAAGAGTCACACCCTGTTCCTGAGAGTGTTGCCCAAATGCTCCTTGAGCTCAGTGAGGCTTGGTGCTGTGACCATTTTTCTGGGGAAGCTCATTTCAGAGCAGGGTCTTCATCCATCTCAAGAAATATCAGTAATTAGCCCAGAAACCAGATGTTGATGTCACACTGGATTCTTGGGACTCATCCCTCATTTCACCAACATTTACCCTTCTGCCACTAGACAGGGCTATCAAGAAGGAAGGTCACAGCAGATGAGACACATAAGCTATGTTCAAGAAAAACTGCACACTGCAGGCATTTCCAAGCTGGGAAATTTATGTGTAAATTTCCCCCAATATAGTAAAGAATAAATTCCTTTGTGAGGATCTTGTTTAAACACCCAGACTTCTGGTTTTTTGATACTGTTGTGGGGCATGGACAGGCAGGGCAAGGGAGGCTCTAGGGCAATACTCAGGGCCCTTAGTCATGCAAACCTTCTCTTGGGTTCACTGGTAGTATTGCCTCCATAAAAAATACCCCCAAGGACCCCTCTGAATTTGATAGCATTTCATTAAATTTCGGCACGATTTCTCTTCCAGTCCACGGTGATCTGTCTTTTCTTTGCCTACAGAGGTGTCTCAGTCTTAGCCTCTGATGCCCTCCCCTTTCATCCCTGTCCCATCAGCCCTCTGTAGAGTACAGATTTATAAGCTGTACATATAAGGTGAGCAGGCGTATAACTTCAGAGCTCCTGGCACAAGGTACAAAGTAAGAGCAACAAAAACACTGACATATGCAGCTGTTTCTTTAAATAAGGGAAGGCCAAGCAAGGTGACTGCTGCCAGCCAAGTCTGAATGTATAAAGAGAACCACTTCCAGAAAGAGGGCTCACAAAGTTCTTGAAAGTGGGACCACCTCAGAGATGAAGTTAGTGCCTTCCCCTCCCCCAGTCTTCCCTGACCTGCCTCAAACTTCAGCAAATCAGTTTTTCCAAGCCTCTCACCCCCTCCCTCCCCTTGAGCAGTCTGATTTTTCTATGTGAACATTTTGGCAGATCTGAGAACAGTTTTACTCATTCATTTAATAGTCACAAATAATGGTTCTGTTTCACCAGTTAATTATTTCACCAGTCTCACAGATGCATGCCTTTCCTTCATGTTCAGTGGGGAGGAATCCAGTGCCCACACAAGCAACAATAACAATCTGAATAAAAGACTGATGCGCTCTGATTTCTTCCCTTCAACACATTTTGCTCTGTGGATGTTTTTTAAAAAAAAAGCAAAGAAAAAATAAAAAAAAATTAGCCCAGCTTTTTAGAGGGACACAGCATGAAGGACATAAATGAAGAGAACCACTGGAGGTCACTGTGACAGAAAAGGAGAATGAGTCAGATGAAAGCAGGACCTCCAATGCACCAGCCAGTTTGAGGTGGTGGTGGTGGCTGTGGGGCTGAAAGGGTGAGAGGAGAGACTGTATCTTCATTCTGACTTTACTGGAATTTGGAGCCACTGGCTGCAGAAGCAAGGCAGGAGATGAAGCTTGTGTCCACATCAAAAGCTTGACTTCTGACCAGGTTTCTCTCCAAAGAACATCAAACTTTTATCTCCTGTAAGTGTTTGCCATCTTCAGTCTGACTGTGGAGTGTCCTGCCCTGCTCAGGGTCTCCCAGCTCTGTGCCCTGCTGAACAGGAACTTCTGCAAAAGACAAAGTCACTTTATATCTTACATATACAATACCAATCTGCCTTCAGAAACACTTTTTTCCCCAGCACTGAGGGAACTTTGAGCTAAGACTTTGCCTCTTCCCCAGCTGGCAGAGAGGTCCCAGCACTGTACACAGCACATGGGACTCGTTCCTAAAAGGAGAATCACACATTGGTTACAGCGCCGTCGGCTCTCCAGCCTATTTCCAAGAACTGCATAGCTTGAAATCCTCCTTCGCTTTATTAATGTGTGTGTAGGAGGGAGGAAAGGAAGCGCTGTGGGGGCAAGGGGGACAAGCAAGAAACATCACACCTTTCAAATGTAGGGGGTCATTTTCTGCTTTTTCCACCCTTCCCCCGGCCAGCTGTTCAGTCCCACGTTTCTCCAGCCATGCCTGCTGCCTCTTCGACAGAGGAATGCGCAGCAATCATCACTTGCAATGGCTGAAATCACTTGGCAGGACCCACAGGAGAAGAGGTTTGCAAGTTCATTTGGAGTAAGAGCCCAAAAACCTATACGAATTTGCTTTTTCTTCCCTTTAGAGGTCCCTCTCTTTACCCTGCAGCTTTCTTCTCATCCCACGGACTTTCTCTTGGTTTTTGATGTGCCTTTAATCCACCCTGTTGCCCTCCACAAGTTTCTGGTGACTTCTTATTCAGCTCAGAATACCTTACAAAAGAAGAAGAAAAGTGAAATACCTGCTGTCAAATAAAAGAACAAAAATTAATCTGCAAATGCTGCAACTTGTGAGCAATGTCCCTTCAAGGGCAGCTTTCCTTTCTGCCTTGTTTTTTGGGTCTGTCTGCATGTATTTTTGACTAATAACTATGCATACATGCACATGCACGTACGAGTATGTGTGGGAGTGAGAGCCAGGGAGCACATAAAGGGTATTTGGGGATTCTTTGGTTTTGGACTCTCACACACAGTTGGGGAAGGCAAGTTATAAACATATAGGTAGGTCCAAGAATGAATACTTTAATATTTGCAGATCCTGATGGCTGCCAAGTGCTAGCATTTCAGGGATGCATATTCACATGCAGCTGGCGACACACACGTTGGAAGGTACCCAACGTTTTGCCAGTCAGGTTCCAGACTTGAAATATCTCAGCAGACCCACATGTGGATGTTAACACAAAGCAGGGAATGCTTCCCTTTATTCTACACACTCGTTAACTAATCAGCAAGCAAAACAGTTTGCAGAGAATGGGAGGATGGAAGTCAGTCCTTTACTAGAAATCCTTCTCAAGGCCTCCAAGTCAACCCTCTACCTCCCCAACCTGGAGAAAGACACCAAAGCTTATTAAACTCAATAAAAACCAACCCACAGTCATCCCCCTTTGGGACGCCTCACCTTCAGGATACTTTCTAGGCATTTGTGCTAAATGGTTCTTTGCAGCTGGGCTTTTTATTTGATTTCAGTTTCTTAGGGCCATCTCCCCGCTCCAACATTCCCCAGCTTGTTTACAGCCAGTCTCACCAGTGAGCCGGGTGCCAGCTTCATTTAATTTGTTTTTCCAGTGGCAGCAACAATCTGTGTAGCAAGCATAAACAGAGGGAAAGAATCTGGAATCAGCAAATGGTGTGCACAGCTGCACACCATAATTTCTGCTAGTGAAAGTTTTTAATTCCGGTCATCAGAAGAAGAGCAGAAGAGTTGGAGGCAAAGAAGAGGTGGAGTAGTGGAAGAAATATAGCAAGAGGAAATAGTAAAATCCAAGGCAGCTGGAGAATCTTGGAGTCATTATAATTAAGGCCCAACAGGTTACAATTTCTCCAAAAGAAGTAAAAGCCAGAAAGCAGCCAACAGGTCTTCAGGAGGAATTGCTCAAAGATGTGATTCTAAAATATATAGTAGTAGAAACAGGAAAATTTGTTTGTTTCTCTTGCAGATAAGAACATTTCACCAAGACACAAAATTAGGGGAAAAGAAGTTGTAAAAGAAAGAACACTACATCAATTAAAAAAAAAAAGTAAATTAATTCTTTAAAGTTAAGAAGCATTACTGTTGGAGGTAAAGCAACCAAAATGACATTTCAAGCTCTCTAATAAGAATACGCCAAGTATATGACAAAGTTGAAAACCATGGCAAAAAGCAAATGTAAATATAGAAATGACAAGAAAACTCACCCAGCATGTGTTCCTGGAAGGCACCACACAGCAGCTACTACGGTTACAGAAGCAAGAGTATAGGCTGAATTTCTAATATCTGTATTTTGGAGTAATTAGGGGAAGGAAGGAAGGAAGGAAGGAAGGAAGGAAGGAAGGAAGGAAGGAAGGAAGGAAGGAAGGAAGGAAGGAAGGAAGGAAGGAAGGAAGGAAGGAAGGAAGGAAGGAAGGAAGGAAGGAAGGAAGGAAGGAAGGAAGGAAGGAAGGAAGGAAGGAAGGACTGGCCCATTTTCAGGAGCAGGGCATGATCACCACTATTATTTTTAAGACTGAGCTCCGCAGTGTAATTTAATCCTCTGTGTCCTTGGATGATTCCTCCCCTCTTCAGTAGATCTATTTAACAGGAGCATGTAGACTTCCATTTGACCACCCATTTCTTAATTTTTTAATGAAAGTGTTTGTCTGAGCTTAGGGAGGCTTCTAGACTGCCTTGGGCTGCATTGGAATGCCCAGCACATCCAGCTGCCGTTCCTGGGTAAGGTCTCATCTTGTCACTACCTCCACAGGAGGAGTTTGAAACAAAAGCTGTCAGACCAACCTGGCATGACACAGGTGGAAAGATCAGGAGTTGCCACCAGGAGCCATGTGTCCTCCTTCCTTTGGGAGAGACCGTGTTTGGTTTTGGTTCAAAGACCCAACAGAAGCAGCAGTCCTGCTCTTCTCCTGCTGGATCCTGAGCCAGCATGGGGTGCTGGAAGGGCTTATTCTTCCTCACAGTGCTGGCCTTCCTGTGGCTGAGAAACATGCCAATGTGCCAAGGGACTTCTTTATTTGGTTGGTTGGTTGTTGGGAAAGGAAGGGAAGGGAAGGGAAGGGAAGGGAAGGGAAGGGAAGGGAAGGGAAGGGAAGGGAAGGGAAGGGAAGGGAAGGGAAGGGAAGGGAAGGGAAGGGAAGGGAAGGGAAGGGAAGGGAAGGGAAGGGAAGGGAAGGGAAGGGAAGGGAAGGGAAGGGAAGGGAAGGGAAGGGAAGGGAAGGGAAGGGAAGGGAAGGGAAGGGAAGGGAAGGGAAGGGAAGGGAAGGGAAGGGAAGGGAAGGGAAGGGAAGGGAAGGGAAGGGAAGGGAAGGGAAGGGAAGGGAAGGGAAGGGGACATCTCACACTTCCCAGAACAGCATGTGTTGAGAGACCTTCCCTTTATGCCCTCACTCCCTTCCCACATAAGACCTGCAAGGGGCCTTGTCAGGCTCGGATTATTGCCCAGATAATTCTTCTTGACAGCCATTTAAGTTCTGAAATGGCTGCTGATATCAGCATTAGGTGGTAGCATTTATACAGAGTGAGGTGATCCCTTGTGTGAGGTCTCAAAACCTGTGATGGTTGAATTTGTTCGTGAATTGACATCTATGTTGACAGCCCTTACAATTTTCTTTTAATCCGCCATCACACACACTTGAAGACACACAACTGATTGAAGACTTTACACTTTTAGCAGTGACATTCATATTAGTTTAATTAAAAGAATCTTAAAATATATAAGTTCAAATTTTTGCATACCAGACATGCAAAAAAAACCCCTCTTAAAAACTGAATAAATGAAATAAATATAATAATAAAGACTTTTGAAGCAAATTATATACTTTTATTATTATTATCTTGTGGCTCAAAAGAGCTATAGACGAACACAGGCAAAACTCTGAGTTTTAGCAAAGATTTCAAGGTATTGTTATTAAACTTTGCTCCTTTATTTGAAAATTGACTTGAACTTCTAGACTGGAAAGTGGCTGAAAGACCATAAACAAAAAGGCAATAAGAAGGACTGCATTTTTGTCACAGCTGTCATGTGAGTCATGGATTTTCATGTGCTTTCAAAGTATCCGTGACTTTTGATATTTAGGGATTTTGCATGTGGGCTGGTAAACGTGATGGTTAAAGAGCTGAACCAATTTCTCTGAAAACCTTGAGTTCTGCCAAGTCAAACCCTAGACTGCACGGGAGGCTAATAGAGAGCAGGAGCTCAGCAACAACACTGTGGTTACACAAAGGATCAGAGCAGTGAATTCTCACTGAGAGCTTTAATTCCTCCAGGGATAGAGAGATTTCTCTTTCCCCACAACATTTGCTGTTAGGTTGGATTTGCAAAGGCCAGCTCTGGCAAAACAATGACTAAAGCTAAATGGCTTCTCACAGCAAAACACAGCAAATTAATTACTTGAGGGAAGGAGGCGGGGAAAAAAAGAAAGAAGGAAAGAAATGGGAAAAAAGATGTGTTATTTATAACAGAAAAACCCCCACAACATTTCTTCACCTGCATCCCTGCATCTGTCACAACTCTCTCATGACACTTCCGTAAAATTGTAAAAGCAGTGAGTCAGACCAAAGATCTGTCTGGCTCAGGACCCTGTCTCCAAATCTGGCCAAAAGCAGATGCCCAGGGAAAATTATAAGCAAAAGATACAGTGATACTTCCTTGGAACACTCTTCCAACTTCCAGCAATTTGCAGTTTAGGGACTTTCTGGTTTTGTATTTAATAGCCTTAGTAGATTTTTCTGCTATGAATTTGCCCACACACTTTTCGAAGCTGTGTAATTTTTTCTTGGAGTTACTGTCACTGAAGATTAATCAGAGAATTCAGTACTAAACAATGATACTAAATAAATATTCAGAAAGCACAGGCAAATGTGCCAAAGGAATTGCCCTTGGTCCTGTGGTGAACATTCCTTATTAAAAAAACAAAAAAGATGGGGAGAAAGAAACATTTCTGTTGCTCCATCAATTGCCTGGTCACATAACCAGGATGAAAAAGTGGTCGAGTGTCTCAGGATACACTCGAGCTAATTATACACCAGATATATATATACAAAATATACGAATGAGAAATAAAGATAGGAAAATAGTGTTTACAGTAAGAAAGGCTGTTAATAGCTATGACAGCATGGAGAGGCATTTCAGACAGACAGATGATGGTTTCCTGAAAAAGCAATGATCAGGCTATTCATCCTTTTCCAACTGCACTTGTTCAAACAGAAGATGAGTTTTGCAAAGGGTCACTGAGTTTTCTTCAGCCAGGGCACCCAAGGCTAAATCGATCCAGCCAAAAGTCCTGCTGTTCCTGCTTTACCTTCTGTGCTCTAAACAGAATAGCAGGAGCTGGAGACTTTTGAAAACTCCCACTCTTAAAAGTCTTACCACAATAGCTCATGAATTTGTCATCAGGCTGGTTAAAGAGGCCTTGTCTCTTCCTTGTCAAGCTCTCCCTTTCTGTCAGAAGTGTAACCCTGTGCTCACTCATTATGTTCTCCACTAGCAAAGAGATCAGTCCTTGTGTGAAACCAGCTAGAAACAAAATGAAATTGCTCTTTTTATTTTTCTTTTCAAGCTGACATCTTCTTTTCATAAACACAGGTAACAAGAAGTGGCAATGAAAAACACCCAAACCAACAAGTTGCAGGAAAGACTCATAGCGAGATTGCAGGGAAATCTCTTGCATAAGCTTCTAAACCAGCCTGGTTAAACTGGGAAAATTAAAAGTGTATTGTAATCCAGCTCTTGAAAATGTCATGGCAAATGCGTGTCCTTGATTTGCATGTACAGTCACAGTTCATGCATAGAAAGGAATATTTGTCAGGGGAATTATTGCAGTGAGACAGCAGTATAAGGCATTTAAGGGCTTTGGGTGTCATGAAAAAGCCAACCTAACACAAGCTCCTTATTCCATTTATCTACAGTCACTGTGGGCACAATACAACTCAGGAATAATTATGTGCAGACCACAGGGAAGATGACAATTAGGTTGTTCAATTCATTATTCAAAGTCCTCTAAAGATGGGACCTTACAGCCACAGGTGATGCTGCCAGCTCTGTCTTACCTGTCCAAACTGCACTTTTCATACCAGGCTTTGGGAAGTCCTGCTGCAAATGATGTTTCCTTGGGCTCCAGAACTCCATGAGCCCAAGGCTGCAGCTGTCCAATTGGAAACCCATCATGGAGTGGTTTTACCCAGCTTTGCCTGCCTCTGCCAGTACAAAATCATTAGTCAATGTAAAGAAAGGTTGGGATGGGATTTTTTATGCTGCTTCCTGAATATATTATATACCTTTTGATATCAACATTAGTTTTCTGTTCTGTTTGTCCTATACAAAGTAGTTAAGTAGTTAAGACTCACATATAATCTTTAGTGCTGGTGTGATAAATAAAAAACGTGCTCATTAATTTTCTGCTTTTAAGGCTATTTCCCATTAATGTGTTCTGGGTTTGGATGGTTGTATGGAGTTTTATTAAAAGTGCCCATTTTCTATCTTATTTGCTACCAATTCTTTTTAGGTTAATTTTTAGTCCTAATATCCTTGATCACATCCCTTGGAAAGGAAAAGGAGGAGTTTTCCTTTATTCCTGAGTCAGCCCAAGAACACGGTGGCCCATGGGAATTCCGCAGTGCCATCTACTGCGAGCTACCAGAACAACGGAGAGTGCAGCAGGGGTTTTCCACTGGACCTCACCTTCCTCACTTGTTCCAAAGCCTCTTTTGCCTCTGCACAGATCCCAGCACAGTTTGTTCCCATGCCAGTTTCTCTGGCTCTCTTTTGTGCTGTGCTTGTGGTAACAGCACTGGGCTCCTTATTTCCAACCCTAATTTTACCATCCGTGTTATTATTTTTTTTGTGGGTGTGGTAAAGCCATGCTGGTTTCCGAGGTATGACTCTCTCCCTTAGCCAGATCTCTGGCAGCATCTTTCCTTCAGGAAGAGCTGGAGAAAATTCCCTTGGGAGCGTGCCCATGCTGAGAGATCGCTGGCCATAGGGCGAGGTGAGACTTTCAAACCAAGCAAAGCACTGACATCCTTCCGGAGGGAGCTGAATGTGCTGCCTCTGCAGCTTCTGCTGGCCTTGGAAGCAGGAGATGGGGAGAGAGGAATCTACCACTGCTCAGCCTGAGAGCAAAAGAGCAGTGCCTGTGTTGAATGACCAGCTGAGCACAACCCATTGCTTAGCAAGGATCAAAGTAATAAAGGTTCACAGGAGCGATGCTTTTTCCTTTGATGCTCTGAGTTGTTCCACTAAGGGAAAATTTGGAAGCCCAGTGCTTGAGTGGCAGGCAAGGGGGTTGTTGGGTTAACACTGTGGTTTTCAGCCCTGATTTCCAGGCTTTTTGTTTTAGTGAGACACAGTGAGAAATGTTCATCAGTTACACCATCACCAGCTGACAGTGTAAACCAATGTTTTGAACAAAGCTTCTTCAGTGTCTCAACAGATTATTAGCCTTAATAACTTCTAGAATTAAAACAAGCTTTAAAAAATGAATGTTTGATATAATGGGAGTCCACTAAGGCAATTATTCTATCCTGCATGTTCCTGATGGGTAAGCAGAAGGGAACTTCATCTTTGGCCATGGAATATGCAGCCACAGAGGCACAACCTAGAGCTTGCCTAGAATCCAACTAAACTGAATTAAACTGAACACTTTTCACTGCAGCTGCCAGCAACTGGAGTCTACAAATCCCCAAAGAATAACAAAAAGGAAAAGCAATGGAATGGAGTGGGGAAAATATTAGGCTACAAATCACAATATTCCTCCAAGCCAAAGTAAGGCATGTTTATTCCCCAGACCAGTTCTCACTTCAGATTTGATTGATTGCTGTTGTGTTCTGACCAGATTAGAGAGCTAATAATGACTTATGGGTAATATGCAAACACAGAAAAGGGAATTAAGTATGGTTATCTGTCTATATGGTTCTTAAAATCATCAACTTCTTTGTACACTGGTCATATAGAAATGTTTGAACATTAGTGCATGTTCGACAATTCCAGGCAGGAAGACTTCCTCCATTACTAAAAATAGATCTGCAGCCTGTTAAGCACTAGCACAGTCATTAAGGAGTTATGTGTATTCTCTGATCAGAAAATAGTTCTACCTTGCCATGCCAAAACGACATTGATATTTCTAAAATTAGCCAGGGGAGGTCAGTAATCTTTTAATAGCGCTGTTAAAAATTGGCAACCTAATTAAGTTATGAATTGCAAAAGGCTTGTCAAGTTGGAACTACTTGCTCAAGGAGCAGATAGATATATAAGGAGAGGTTCCTCAAGTCTCAATTCCTTTCTGTGTAAGTAATGCCCAGGAATCCTGAGTAAGGGCTGATCCCAGCTACGTCAGTGTCTTGGGAGCTGGTTAGCTGGTTAATAGGTGATCTAAGGAAAGAGTAATTGTAAGTGTGGTTTTATTTTATTTTGGTGTGTCTGTTTTGTTAATCTTGGAGGAAGAAGAAATTCAGTCATTACTCTCGCTCGGTTTGGTGATTGATCTTTTTTTTGTTCCGTGGAAAGGGCAGCTGGCAAACCACTGAGGAATTTCAGCAGAATTAGAGTATTCCTCAATGGGGAATTGGACCATGGCTGTAATGACCAATATTTCCAAGGAATACTCGAGGTCACCCAGCTGGTTCCTTGCTGGGCAGCCTGGAGGCCAGTCTGGCAGTGCTCCCTTCAGGAATTGCTGTGGAAGTGGGGCATGGCCAGCTTGTCCTCACAGCAGAACAGTGGTTTCAGCACCTGAGCCTTGATGGTCACTCATTTTCCACCACACACAGAGGAAACTGGACAGTGTGATGCTGTTTACCACAGCCCTAAAATGGGCTTCAAGGCAATTTATTAAAACATTAAATTATAGTTTCCTACCCCTAAAGAAAGGATCCCCTTGGAGGTTTGCCCCTGTAATTCACTCTAAATAACCAGAAAGGCCACACAAGCTCCATCCTCTGCAGAGCTGTGCAACTTTTCCTTGGGCTGGGGGCTATTTTCCCATGCAGAAATGACCCCTTGGGCATTATAGCATATTCTCAGTTCATATTTACCTGATCTATTAGAGGCAAAAGCAGTTCTGACAAGAGCAGTAATTACAAGAATGTAATGTTCATTTCTACAGAAGGCACGGTGTCTGCATGCCTGGGAAGGGCCCAAGATGCTTACAGCATTTCTATTTTCCATGCTGTGGTGAATTTGGAACCTCTACACAGCTTAAGACAGAATAAATTTCACTCCAGCACAAATCTCTTGATCATTTCTCCTTCAAATGTGGGAAAACAACACTGAGAATGTGGAAAGTGTAGAGCACATCATAAATCCATGGACACAGGAACTCAGAAAGCTGCATAAGGCACATAAGGTCTGCTATAAAGGAAGCACTGTGCTTTCATATTATTTTCTGTTTAAAATCTACATGTGTGGTTTGGGACAAAGGTCTTTTAGTGTGGAAGAAAGAAGGTTCAGTGTTTTTCTTTCTTTTTTTTTTTTCCCCTGAAGAGAGGTACGTCTCTGGAGAGACAGTGGAGAGATGTGCTCCAATCTCTTGCACACACTGCTGTAGGAAAGGTGGAATTTTTGAAACCACAGCAAGAATACTGGAGAGAGCTCAGCACCCAGGATACAGTTCATGTGTGAATAACCAACAGGTGTTTAAACAAAGATGCAGGTTTGCATGCTGGCTGTCGTTTGCTGGAGTTTCACTACAGTCTTCTGATGTTGGAATTGGGATGTCTTGAGGAAGCCTTCCTCTAGCACCTAATCCTGTGTGAAAGCATACCTGATCTTTCTCTTCCCAGGAAGGCAGAGTGTGTAGCTGCTTCTCCTGGCACAGAAATATGACACCTGCATATTCCCATTGCTGCTTGAGGAAACACATCCCTGAAACCAAAGAGGAGTTTCTGTATCACCAGATTTCTTGGGGTGTAGGATTCTGTGTTTCACAGAGCCTGGGAAATCTGCAGGTTCCTGTAATCGTATTTTCCACACTCCCGCCCTTCTCCTTGCCCCAGATGAAATGCAGAATTAAAATCCCCAAGGGAATTTCGGCACAAATAATCTAGACAACCTAAAAACAAATTGGAGATTAGTCATCTCTTTAATGAAAGAAGTCAAATCACCAGCATCAGCTGTCACAATAAATGCCAGTAACTCTATTTTTGCCCACATCTACTCTATATTTGGGAGAGATGTGGAAGCTGAATTTTGTGATTCATGTTCACAGTGGGAGCAGAGCTCAGGTGGGGCTCATCTTCCCTCACTTTCAATCTTTACAGAGTAGATTTCATTCTAGAGCTGAATAAGCCACTCTGGGCTCCCTTGATTAGGAGTTTTCACACGTGATGAGGCTCAAGTTCGGCCCCCCATTCCCACCAATCAAACCTCAGAGACTGGCTGTGATCCCAGCACAACCTTGCATCAACCACCAATGGAAAAAAGGTGTCATGCAGTAGGAGAACATCATACTGACAGGTATCTAGAACCTTTCCTGAAAACGTCCTTCAGGATATATTCTCACCTGCCCTGTAGAGCTGCCAAAGGGGCATCAGGAGGGCAGTCAGAAACAGAAAGAGGTGACTGGACTGGGACATCTGAAACCACCCAGACCTCCACCAGGACTAAACAGCCTCAGGTTGGTTTAAGAGCAATCTGGCCTGACTTTTTTGAAAGAAATCATAAGCTTTGTATTACCTGTGGCATCCTAAAACTTCTTCTTTCCTAATTCAGCCTAATTTTCATTATGTTACATTTCCCTCCTTTTCCTATATAAATGCACTTTTTGCTCATTAAAAGAAGGATTTTTAAAACTACAAGCCAAACAAGAAATATTTCTAATCTAAATAAATCTTTACAGTTTACAGTTTACATACTATTTTGTAAATATTTGTTAAACTGTGTACTGGAATGGCAAAGTAAGATAATATTTTTTCAAGAAAGGCTTGCTTAGGTGAGTGACTTTCAAAAGTTATTGT
The DNA here is from genome assembly GCA_910950805.1 of Acrocephalus scirpaceus scirpaceus. Taxonomy (NCBI): domain Eukaryota; kingdom Metazoa; phylum Chordata; class Aves; order Passeriformes; family Sylviidae; genus Acrocephalus; species Acrocephalus scirpaceus. The sequence goes on from OU383777.1 coordinate 65,164,912, forward strand.
TGCCTTAGGAAAGAATGATTTTGCTTGTGGCACAAACAGATAGAAATGCCAGAATGCAACTAGAACTACAACTATGTGAATGATTAATCAAATTCATGGCCATCACAAAGACTATTTCAGTGTTCTTCCGGCAGATACCCCACAGCACTGCAAATTTCAGAGCAGTGAGGTAGCTTGTGTGGAACTGCTGCTGCTGCTGTGGGAGAACAATTGCTCCTCTCTGCTCCATAAATGTGGGGTTTTGCAAATTGGGGGATTGTAGAAAAACTCTGAGGTTTATCTGTGCTGTCTTTCTGCCTGGTCATTCATGATTCAGAGTCACAGACACCCAGCAACACCTCCTGTTGTAATATGCAAAGTCCTCAGTGGGGTCCACACACAGAGGATCAGTGAGAAGGGATTACATAAGTAATTATTTGATACCTGTGGCAGTCATTGTCCTGCCCAATTCCAGGAACCCAGTTCCCCTGAGAACCTTCTGCAGGTGCTGCTGGAGTAATTATGCCTCCTTTGTGCCAGCCCCAGGAGAATCCTGTCACTCCTGTCCATGACAGGAATCCAGGGACACAGCCCAGCTTGGCTCACTTCCTACAGCTGGGCCTGCCTAAATAATTTCATTTGACTTCTCAGCAAAGAGGGGAAGAAAAGCTGTTGCACACCTGCGAGGTGCCAATTTTCTGTTGGCACACAAGGATCTGACAGTTCAGATCCTTGCTGTTTCATGCCTGTGCTGTTTCATCCCTGTTTCAGTGGGTTTGTGGCAGAGAGTGATCCGCGAATGCAAGATCTCACCCCAAATTTTTACACATCTCTGGATTCTGGGAAAAAAAAAAAACCAACAAAACAAAACAAAAACCAAAAGACAAACAAGAAACCTCCCAAAAATCAACACAACATTGTTGTAAATACCAGAATTAATTTATTTATTAATTCCTGCTGATATTGGATTGGAAAGCACTTGTAGAAACCTTATGAATCACCACTAAGTTGATGATGTTACTCAATTAGAGGTAAAAAGCTCCAGCCACAAAGCAGGAAGAAAGCAGAAGGTGTACTTGGACTATCAACCTCAATAATCTCTGTGCCTACTCACCTACACAAGTACAGTGCCTTCTGTAACAGAGCATCCTTAATGCTGCTGAAACCAGCACAGGAATCTGTGTCAAACCAAGGCCAAGGTCTCTCACCCTGCAGGATGTTCTAGATGCTAATGCAAGCTTTTATTGCATTGTGTGTAAAGAAGGAAACAAACAGATGCTCTATTTAAAATCCTGCCTTAAGGACCCAGGCAGCTTTCAGCAGGCACCACCAACCTGTGCTAGCACTGCAAGCTGCAGGAGACAGGGGGTTGTATTGAAAAATTTTGTTCTACCATACCATGTAATAAACAGCTCTTTAAAAAACCTCTTTTGGTTACTGGCAGTGTAGGTAGGAGAGCTAACCTCCCACCTACTGGAACTCTCTCAAATCCTTGGAAAGAATATTAGTGATTTTACTTTGGAGCTGGCTTTAAAAGTGTGCATATCTTACATACAATCAAGACGCTGCCTTTCTACAAAACAAGAGTATATATCTTGTTAAACTTCTCCAAATAGAGATGGCTCATTCATCATTGAAACCATGCCCGTCAAATATCTGAATTTATTTGTTCCTGTAACGAGCTTTGTAATTCCTAGAATCCACAATTAACCCCCAATGGGAAATCTGCTGTGTTTCCTACGAATTCTTAAAAGTAAATACATATTTTCCTAAAACTGTTACCACGTTATCATAGTTGACCAACCTCCGCGATTTTCCAAGAAATCTTTGGGATCCTGTGTGGAAAAGTGTGTGTTACATATGGAAACATGTACTGGGCTTGGAAACTTCCATGGCCTGGAAAATCTGCGGCACTGAAGGATTTATTCTATCATCCATAGAAATATTAGATCCTTCTGAGAATCTTTCATGGATGCAGGCTCTTCGGGTCTATAAAGAGAGGGAATTTTCAGCTCAAACAAGTGCCCAGCATTAAAACCTCCACCTTGAAAAGACACAGTGAGGTTTAATAGGCATTTCAGTGCCAGGACATGTCAGTCAAATTATTATTGGCTCTAGCTGCACTCTCACAAGCTGTTACATTCTTTACCTGCAGCGGAGTAGCGCTCGAAAAGGTGCAAAATTCTTCTTTGCTTTTGAAAACACCAATGAAAGTGAAAAAAAAAAAAGCAAAACCAAACCCACACACCAAAACCAAACCAACAACCCAAACCCTCCAGTCCAGTCCATGCAGCTGAAAACCTCTGATCTTCATCTAAGAAGGGTAGACCCACAAATGTCAGTAGGAAGGGTCCTTTGAGAGGTAGAAGTTGGTCCACAAAGCCCAGACATTTATTAATCAGTGTGAAATCCATTAGAGCAGCTGATTCCTGACATAAATGGCCATGAATTCTGGCCCCATTTCTCCCGTTGCCCCCACAGATGTTTGTGCATGCACGGACAGTGTTACATAACATTGCACAAATCACAACGGTGATCTCAGGCTTGCTCTCAGCCCAGATCCAATTCACAGAATCAGAGCTGTGTCTTGCAAGTAAAATCAGTCTCACTGAAGTGTTATGTGGTTCAAAAATTCCCAGGATGGGAATTTTTCTTCAGAGAAAATTAATCACATTTTACAGAAGGGCAAGGAGGAAAGAAAGAGGGGAAAACAGAATTATTATTTTTAGATCATAATGTTTTGAAATGTGATCTGCTCTTCAGTCTAAGATTTCCCAGCTGCCGTGTCTCTTTTTTAAAAATTTTTTTTCATTCCTTTTTTTTTTGCATTGAAAAGGTTGAGACAGGAGAGAAGTCATACATACACAAAACAGCTTTGTCTATAAACTCTAAAAGTGTGTTTGGCCTTGCAGAAAAGAAGTCCTATATGAATTTGGGGAGTGGGGGCCAGGGGTTGTTTTGTGGGGAATCACACTGCTCTGTAATTAGAGATCTTGTGTATGTATAAACAAACTCTGCCGTAAGATCAGCAGAGAAAAGACTTGCTCACTTGTCTGATGGCCAAGTAAAATTAAAGCAGAGCAGGCTATAAATAGAATGAAGAAGAAAACAGAGAGGGGGGAAAAAGCTCTAGTGGCTGAGAGAAAAGGCTGCTCCTGGCAAAAGGGTTAAAGCTCTGCTTACAAACTTCATCAGACCTGGTATAAGCCTCTTTTGGTTTGGACTTCATAAGAGATATCATGACACAGACCTCCTGTTGAACTTTCTGACCATACCTTAGATGTGCTGCAGATGAGCATCAGATAAAGTTCATTTCAAGGCAAGGGGCAAAGTGCATTTCAGATAAAATGAAACAACTATGGCTAGAAATCCCACAAACTAAAACTGCCAGCCATTCCTCGCCTGTGTTCTTTTTCCAGGTCAGAAAAGCACAGCCTGTTCAGTACAGTTACAGTTCCCACCCTTCCCCAGCTCTGGACCCGTCCCACCGTGCTGATCCATCGCTGTGGTGGTCTCCGAGGGGTGATCTGCCACCTGAGAACTTCCAGACACAACTACATCATCTGCTCACAGCCTCCCGCCTCCCAGCGTGGGGCCGGGCTGGAGCCAGGGGCAGGAAGCACCTGTAAGAGTTTTACATCCACCAGGGACAACACCTCCCAGCTTGCAGACTTCTCATCTGGCCAGTAGAGCCAGGGACCTGCCCCCTCCTCCTCAGGTAGCCAGAGCCCCCGGCCAGAGCGCTCGGAAGCGGCCACAGCTCATGGGATGAAGGCATTTCCTCCCTGCCATAAAATGCATCATTTACTATCACAACCTTTTTCTCCATGGGGAACGGCTGGTGATGGATATTTGCTCCTCTCACCCTCTCTTTCTCTTGACCCTCTGCTTTTCCACCACCCCCGCGCATGCCGAGCCCCGGGAGGTTTCAGGGGAAGGAAGAAGGAGGTTGTACATTGTCTGAGGAGGGTTTATAAGCTGCCCTTCTGGCAGAGCTAGAGCCAGGACATTGTTCAGCTACATGTCTGAACTAGAGGAACAGGCACAGTTGGATGCCATTGGGTGGCTCACAGGGAGTAAATGAGTGCTCAGAGCATTAAGCAGCACTTCACCCCAGCTGCAGCTCTCTTTGCCTTTGCCTCTGACTTTGCCAGGCAATATCCTCACAGCTACAGCACAATGCCAAACGCACCTTGGAGTATTCCATGTTTACTGCATAACACAGCAGCCCTTGGAGACAGGGCTGGAGACAGCTGGAGACAAGGCTACCCACACTGTCTGGGGTCCATCCAGGAGCTCAAGGCAGCTGGTCAAGACAGGAGACAGAGTCAAAGACAAGACTAGCAACACTGCAGCTCAGACCAGAGACAGGATCACAAACAGGGCTGGACCCAGGCTGGGAATCCAGTCAGAATCTCAGGACAGCAAGAGACAGCAACACCTCTCAGGCACCCTGGGAGCCCAGGACTGAGCTCAGTGGAGCTCACGGACAGACTGACAGGCAGGGGCTCCATGGATGGAAGCCCTTGCCCTTTTTAGGAATGAAGCTGTGAATGGAGTACAGGAATAAAAGAAGCATTTAGGTTGGGTTCCTCATCCCTTTATCCCGGTTTTCTCGACATCAGCATATCAAACACCTTGACCAGCTCCTTGAAGCCAGCTGGAGGAAAAGCATCAGTCTCTTTTGTTTGGGTTCAGCCAGACTGCTCAGCAAGGCTGTGATTACATTAACCATTAAAAACAGCCAGTACGTTCTCCCCTTTTTTAATCTCTGCGAGATAAGACCATCAGATGCTCCTGCAAGCCTATCTGAAGGCGCTGTATGTCTGCCTGAAGAGAGCCACCCTTTACCCTGTTTTCAAGTGTAACGCCCTTACCAACAGTACTGTCTCTGCTCTCTTGCAGCCTAAACACAATTTTGCAGTCTAAATCCAAAGTTTCACTTTGATACAACCAGGACCTTAAAGTTTTAATCGTAATCTACAAGTCTGAGAACAAAACCCCTCATCTAAGTGGTGCCATTTTGAGTCAGAGCCACCCTTGCTGTAAAGTGTTCCATTTTATAAACCCCAGCCCTTGAGGGCAAACAGCTAATTGTTTAATGGTGTTGTGCAAAAATTCTAGAGGTGAAAAATCCCCAAAACACCTGCTGCTGTAGTTAATGCCTGTGCATTTACTTCTAGCCATAACATGCATACATATAATCTGTCTGTGAAGAGACAGTACGGAAAGTTTTAAAAAGGCAGGAATGTTCAAGCCATTTTCTTCTAGCTTCTCTTTACCAAAAAGACAGAGAGAGAATGTGCAGACAAGTGTGATCTCATAACAAATGGCGAGAGAGGGTTTAATTCCTTTTAAGAAGACACATATACATAATGGAGGGGTTCTACCTTGCACGGAAAAGTGGCTGTGCAGTAGCTGGATGATAAATCACATCCCAAGCCTTGACAATTTTCTAAGAATGTGATTTAATATAAGGGACCCCACTGGCTGCGGTGCCTTCCTCCCACATGGGCTGTGGAATCCCTCAGAAGCAGGGGGCTCAGACCCAGTGGTGCAGGTTTTATTGACCATGGGTTTGCTGTCCTCCCCTCAGGCACCAACTTACCCAGGTGTCCCACACCCTGGGAAAGCATCCCACAAACTGCCCCGGGCAACAGGCAGGAGCAGAGACGAGTTCTTTCACAAGCTGAGATGGCAGTTTATGCCCAGAAGCAAAAGAACTGATAAACCTCATAATACTTTAACCTCACAAGTTAACTACAGGTATTATTCCTGTTCAAGTGCTTAATCCTACCCTGGCTCTCAAACTGTTTGTCTCCATGTCCCACAGCAAAAAATTCCACAGGTTGATTAGATGCCACTTTAAGGTTTACTGCCTTTCAAGTGCTTTAAGCACATATCCTTCATTTTGCCATGTTGATCCAGCATGAAGAGATAAATGGAAGTGTCCAGTTAATTACTCCCCAGTCAGCTCTCATCCTAGTGGGATAAGAGCTGGTCAGGTAGCCAAGAGCTCCTAATGGCAAGGATGCTCCTAAACCAGGGAGGTAAGGTAAGGGTTGGGGTCCAAGCATCCTGGGTGGATGTTAGAAACAACAAGGACAGTGTGGCCAGCTTTTCTCAAGTGCATGTCTTTGTTCCCACAGAAATTTTATTACATAGTTTAGTGAGAGAGCAGTGATCTGGTGGAAGAATCCTCATTTAAATTAACACCAGAAATTCTAAAGTTTATTCTGTCTATCAAATCAAGTTAGGCTTATCAATGAATCTTCTCTCAGAGGCAAAACCATAATCCTTCTTTGCTCAGGTTGGGAAGTTCACCTCACATGTGTCTGCAGGAAAACACAAACACCCATAACTTCTGACTATATATTTAATTTCTAAAATTACCAGCTCCATAAAACCAGAGTTCTTAATGGGGACATCTTAATTTAGCATAATCTTGATTCTCAAAATTGCTTCTAAATTTTGAATGGAATTTTTCTGTGAAGTCTAGTTTGGGTGATTTGACACTCACCTGGAACTCTTGTTTCATTGCATAAATACTTGTTTATTTACATAAATGGGACTGCTCTGTAATGACAGAAAGACTTAGGTACAGATCTGCCAGTAGATTCACCGCCAGCCTTCATCAAAATAAACTGTAGATAAGATTCATTAGAGCAACACAAAGAAATCCAGTGGAGGGTTAGGCGTGGCCAAATACATATATTTGAAAAGGCAGGAATATTCAATACCTGAGGGGACCATGAAAAAGATTAAAACTACCGTGTTTTAAATCTTGGTGTAACTGTTTTCTTTGTGCAAAAATAATTAACGAGGAAATCCTCTTACCATGTACCAGAGATTTGACTGCCTGGGAAGGAGGAGACCCATGGACCACAGTGATAGGAGACAGCAGAGGATGACCAAATAACCTCAGTGTGGATGATAGCTACTGACTGGGGCTGTCAGCTGGGATATAAAAACTGGATTTAAACCTCTGCTGAGGCATTCTCTGCCAACCCACACAAGTGCCCTAAGCAGACAGCTCTCAGCTGTCCCAAGGTGTCCTTGCACATGTGTGTGAAGATATTTTACAAGGCCTTTTAGTTTTCATTGGCCTCGCCACGACACAAGAACCTTTCTTGAACCTCAAACACTTCTGTGGGATGAAGCACTCATCTTTCTGCTGTTGAAAGCTGTGCACTTTTAAAGCTCAGCCTCCCGAAAATTTTGACACAAGGAGCTGGCTGTGTTAGATCTGCAGAGGATTCTGCTATGCAAACGGACACTGAAGTACTCAAACCATCAAAGCAATGCTTGCTATTCAACAATGAGCTGCCATTTGTTGCCAGAGAAACACTGTGTTGAATGAAATGCATTTAGGAAAACATTATTACAAAGGGAAAATATGAGTAATCAACCTAAAGCAATGAGCCATGGAAGCTTGTTTTATGAAATGTCTTCCGGACTGTCTCAAAACATCAGACATGCTGACAGAGATACCAGAGAGGCTTTCTACTATTTCTTAGAGAGGTGGTTTCAATCCTAGATTCATCATCCCAAAACTATACCAGCTTGGTCTACCTGTCAAATTGAGTTTTTGATAGAGGAGACTGAAAGTCTGAATGTCCTGAGAGAATCTGAAAGAACTTCCTCCCAACCAACATGCTCACGGTTATGCCTTTTTTTGGTGTTTTTTTGTGTGTGTGTCTATATATGAATGTTCTTCTCCAGCTCTTCTGTTTTTCTTTCTCCCCCTTCCTAGCAGATAGGGAATCAAATCTTGCTCCCTGCACCAGGCAAAGAAGTTCTTGTATGGGCAGAGAAGGAAAATTACATTCCAGGAACTTAAGCTGAGCTCTCCAGAATCATCTCTCATCTTGAAGGCTCTTGTTTTATCAAATCCATAGACATGAAATATAGCATAGCCTGACTTATCATGAACCAGAAATTCAGTTTGCACTTAAGCAGCTCTCTTCCCAGCATGCTGTATTCTGCAAGCAGTATTGCAAAAGTTATTTGCCACATCCTTGGAAGTGTCCAAAGCCAGGATGGACAGGGCTTGGAGTAACCTGGTCTAGTGGAAGGTGTCCCTGTCTATGGCAAGGGGCGTGGAACTAAATGATCTTTAAGGTCCTTTCCAACTCAAACCATTCTGTGGTACTACAACTCAATATATTCTATATATTCTATATTTCTATATATTCTGTAGGCAGGAGCAAGAAGGTAACAAAAAAGGAACTGTGCCTTAGTAAATCATGCTTTTTTTTTTTTTCTTCCTTCCCTCAGGTGCTCCTGGAGTTACACAATTTTGGCTTTGCTTAAGTTGAGAAAATTTACTGGGAATCACATAGACACACACTGTGGGGCTCATTAGCCTGCTGGGTGATTTTAATAACCCACAAATATTTGAAGAGGAAAAACATTGCCTCCTTACAAATGAAATTATGGTATTATATAAGCAAGTCTGTTCGTATCAGCATTGTGTATGGATCAACCTACAGTGTGACTTTGGTCACTGCACGGAATAAAGAAGTGCATTGGTGTACTCTCTGCAGATAAGCAGAATCTGCAATAGCAACATCAAGGGGTCAAGAGACATGGAACCTTGAACCCACTGCATTTGTCTTTTTGTTTTCAAAGGTACAGGATGAGTTGCAAGTTTTACAAAGAACATTTTCCAGCAAAACATGGGAGCAAAGAGAAATCATCAGTGGGTATGAACTCCCATCTGGACCTGAAGATTTCTTGATTAGCCAGTCAACAGACAGGGAAGGTGGAACAAAACAAACTTAATTCTCTTGCCCTTTGTGTCTTAATTAGCTGTTAAAACACAGACTTGAAAACACTCAACAAATAACAAAAATACTGACTCATACCAAACCTTTTTATTTCCTTTCCATTTTATTTTTTTCCCATCATGTTTCAAGCCTTCTTAGCTAATTTAGGTGTCAACCTACCTTGTAGAAATGCTGTCAACTTTATGACATTGTTTCCATTAGGGTGTGCACTTTTCCATTTTGATGTCTCTCCTTAATAAGAAGTTCCATCAGAATTAAAACACTTGAGGGTAGGATTATGCCTAAGTATATCCATTACTTTTGCTCAAGGAAAATAAACTGCTGCTGTCACTTGATAGGTACTTCATCTGTTACAACAGGATTTCTTTTTTTTGCTGTAATTCCACCTTTTTCTGACTGATGCATATTCTCCTATGACACCTTCCTGGAGAATTTTTCCTCTGGCCATATGTATTGGTCATCATGAAAAAAACCCAAAAAACCCAACAAAAACCATTCTAGGCACGCAGCTGGTTTTAACACATTTCAGGAATTCTGAGCCCTTCCCCAGCTATCGTGTCTGCTCTGCAGGGCCATTGCACCTCAAGGACCTGCTGTCCCTCCTTGGGATGCTAATCCAGAGAGCTCTGAGGATCTGAGGACACATGAGCAGCCTGTCAAAGCAGAGTGAAACAGAGAGATCCACTATTCAGGTTTGTCACTGCTTTTATCTCACTCTCCAAAACCCTTCCTGACTTACCTAACCACATGGGAACTTTGCTGCTATCCCAAGAGTCCACTGAAAGCTCTCAGCTCCTTGTTCCTGTACTAAGTAGAGGAGCCCAACCCCAAATTCAGTGATGCCAGATGAAGTACTGCCTCCCAAGCATCTCTGAATTGGGCAGCTGGGGAGAGGGATTAGCTCAATATTCTCATTATGCTCACATGTATTTAGTGCTCCATGGTCAGCCTCAGGCATCCAAGAGCTATGAGTAAGCACTCTGCTGCCACACAAAATGTTGAGATTTAGCTCCTTTGATAGCAGAAGACAATAACAGTGGGTTTTGTCCATAAATGTTGAGATTTAGCTCCTTTGAAAGCAGGAAGCAATAACAGCGGGTTTTGTCCATGTTCAGTTTTTACCTCCCACAACTTTGCTTGTGACATTTAGTTTTGCCAACTCCTAGAAATTTGTATGAAGTGATCTTTGGCCTCAATATCCCCACATTAATTAATTATGCACTCCTTCAGCCCTGTGACAATCCTTCAGTGTCCAAAGAAATCTGCCCTCTGTGTCTACTACACGTTTGCTGCTTCTGCAAAAGATCTTCACCTTCCGACCAAACCAGGGAATGGTTGTTTCCAGAAGACTTCTCTACATCTCACTCAATGCCAAGGCAGAAGTAATTACTTGAGAGGTATTTTGTCCCATTTATTTCCTGGAATGGAAATTAAAGGAGCATGGTGAGGAGGGAAGAGAGAACCAGAGTGTAAACTGACTCACTTTTTTTTTGCCTAGTGATGGAGCCAGTTCAGATGTCCTAAAATAGCAGGTAGTTTCTGTTCCACTCCCCTCCCAGGAAAATAACGTTGGATGCTGTCTCTCCTTTAGGTTCTTGGGTATCCTGAGCTAAAGGAGTAGAAGGAAGGATGGCTCAGGCTCCTGCAGGAACCTTGCTGAGTGCTCTGCCCCGCAAGGAGAGCAGTCCCTGTGGAAAAGCCAGCTTGGCACGGCCACTGATGGCCAGCAGCAGGGTTAAAGGCCCGTGGTGGTAAGGGTGAGAGGTTCACAGCTGGCACTGCTGCTGGAATGAGCTCAGAGACCAGGGTGGCTCCACATGGAAGCAGTTGCTGATGCTATTAATGCTATTAATAAATCCCGGCCTTTCTGTCCAATCCTGTAGCTCCATCCTACTTCCCAAATATCTAACCAGACTAAAAAGTAGATTTGGGCTTCTTTGCACAACTCCAGTGATCAAGAGCAAGGAGCCAACCCTGCAGGGTGTTCCTGGCCTACAGAATTTTCCTGAGTGGTCAAGGGAGGGCATCGTGACCCAAGGCTCTCCCAGCTTTGGCATGACAGGCATGACTGAAGAAGAGGCAAATGCCTTGGGCTGAGGAAAATTAACTTAGTCCTGTGGCTGTTCCAGTTCTTCCCCAGACAAGCAGGGATCTGACCTAGCTGGGAATATCAGAAAGTGGCATAAAGCCAGCAGTGCCATCCCTTTCCGAGGGCTCCAAAGTCAGAATCCAGAATTTATTTGGCCGGGTTGCTGTGCTCCAGCATCACCAGGCCAGACATCTTTTTTAGATATTACATTTTACATGTATGTTTTAAATAAATAGCCCATATTTTAGGAGCACTTAGCCATAAGTATATAAACTGCTCTGAGGTTTACCCCATTGGAATTAGAATGAACCTAATTCATAATTCAGACATCAGGCTAGAAACAGCTCAGCTTCGCTCCATGGACCTATAGCTTGATGTCTGAACTGCCCACGAGACGCCCTCTAATCCCAATAGCTGTAACCTAACCTCAGAGTGGTTTCTAAATTTACTAAATAAATACACTTTTTAAAGAGGAATGCACCATATTTATTAGGGTTTTTGCTCCATTCAGGCAGACTATCATTTCAGAGCAGTTCCTATGAGAGAGGCTGTGGAGAGACACAACTATATTCAAAAAAAAGAAAAAATCAGAGCCTAGTGCATTTTTTAATATGAAAAAGAAAAAAATCCAGCCTACTCTGTTTAACTGACTACAGGAAGTATCTGATGGTACAAAGTGTTAAGCATAAGCACTTAGCCATGCAAAAACTTTCCTTGCATGGGTAGTCACACTGAATTCACTATCCCTCCTAGCTCCAGAAGCTGACCAAAGAATGGGCTTAAGCTCTCATTCCATTCCCCAATCAACATCTTTTTTGCATGTTCGCACTTGGTACTTGGGTAAATTAAAAAAAAAAATCTTCCCAGTTAAAATGGAGTGACGGCATTTGGTTTTTTCCTCAACGTGTGCATTTAACCCTCACTCCCACTTTGCAACAAAAACCTTGCACATTACCAAGAATTATTTTAGAAGCATCAGTGTATGAAGACAGAAAAGCTGAATTCTCAAAATAGCCTTTTTTGCAAGAGGAAGGAACACATTAATAGTGTGAAATTCTGGCTGTCTGATCAGATCATGGCGTTCAGATTTTATCTTCATTGATCATTTTTCAACTTCACTCAACACTTTGAATACTGGAAAAGGGCTGCGAAGCAGGGACTTTTCTGAATGCCTTAATACCACAAACTGTATCTGGTCAGTCTGTCTGCTCTCCATGTGTGCCTGGCTTCACAGCAAATAAATGCCAGAAATAGCATTCCTACAGGATTTCCAGTTCAAAAGCCACAAGAATGCTCTTTCTCATGGTATGGCACCGTGCAATAAAATGGTGTCATCTGGAAAATTACAGTCTTGGAAACAAATGTTTTTTCCCTCTTGACTGATTTAAATCATCTAAAAATAGATGGGTTGTCATATAACTTTTATGTTTGTCAGGGGAGCCCCTCATTTCATCTTGTGACAGTACAAGAAATGTATCCCGTAACAAGACAGACAGATCTTCCTAGGGAATCCCCCAGGAACATTTTTTTTTCTCTAACTGTGCAAACTCCTCAGAAATAAGACCTGAAAACAATTCATCAAATTTTTTGAGGTTGAAAACCCACTCAAGGTCACTCCAAGCAAGGATTTCAGGGAGTATTTATCAAGTACAAATTTAGGGGGATAAGGAAGGAAGCATCACGGACAAAACTCCTCTTCAGTTCTTCTGCTTTCCTAAGTAAGACGACTTAAATCTGACTCCATACAGAAACAGGTTGTCACATCTGGTGGCTGAGAGAAACATCATCTTAATCCAGCTCCCCAATCCGTGCAGCTGAGCCACTTGGGAATGGTGTTTGTCTGTGGACTTCAGAAAACAGGCAAACTTTGCAGCTGAGAAGTCATAGGATAATTCAACATAAGGAACCAAGGCTTTCCAGCTTGTCAAGGAAGAATCATTTTGGTTTTCAACTAAGATAGCAGCTCAGCATGGAGCATGTAGTGGTTCAGAAAGGTCACCAAACTACCAAGTCTACGGGTATTGTTCTTCCCTTTCTATTATTCCTGGCTTCCCTCCTCAGACTTCCCATAAGGCAGTTTCTCAACTCTTTTGTCACCATGTGAAGCCAGTGTAAACACAGATGTTTGTGAAACCTGCTCTTCTAAAATCAACTGGTCACTGATGAGCAACAGTTCCCATCTCCATGTATTTGCTGCTTTTTGCAGAAACTCAAAGAAAAAACATGGTCCCCATTTTGAGAGTGTTTTATTCCCATTACTGCAGATGATTTTTCAACAATCAGAAGCTTAAAAAATGAGCTACTTCATTACAAGTCTGTCTTTATTTCCTTCTGAGAGAGTTCATGCTTTCACTGTTTAGAGTTCAAGGGTTCAGGCCACACTGATGGTGTGAAGCTGTGCAGACACAGGAATCCTGGCAGTCTCTTGAATATTATATTTACAATTCTATATATAATCTATATCACATCAAGGATCAAAGACTCCTTATAAGCAAAGTAAGCAATAAATTGTAATGTCTGAAAGTGTCTTTGCAGTTTTCAGTGACTCACTTCTGAGCAATGTTAATGATGGAAAAAAGAACAAGTTTACAGGTAATGAGTAGAATGTCAAGTATCATGAGTGGTGTGCTAAATTTCAGGTAATAAAGTGCACTGCAACAATTAAAAGGACATTTATGCACATCTTCCTGCCAGGAGGGTGCAGTCAGGTGGGGTCAGGCTCTGCTCCCAGAGAACAGGGGACTGGACAAGAGGAAATGGCTTCAGGCTGTGCCAGGGCAGGTTTAGGTTGGACATGAGGAGGAATTTCTTTATGGAAAGGGTGATCAGGCATTGGAAGGAGCTGGCCAGGGAGGTTTGGAGTCCCCATCCCTGGAGGTGCCCAAGGAAAGACTGGATGTGGTACTCAGAGCTCTGGGCTGCCTGACAAGGTTTGGACTGGGGACAGGTTGGGCTTGACCTTGGAGGTGTTTTCCAACCTCAGAGATTCTGTGATTCTGTGAATTAAAGGCTGAACTGCTTCTACTCTGGTGACAATCCTGTAATTACTTCTTTCTACCCTACAAAAGTGATATATGCAAGCAAAACTCCAGTGCACCTTAGAAGCCTTTTAGCCTTCCTTTTCTGTTTGCTGTTTGCTTTGTTGGCACCTTCCTTTCTGTGCTAGCTAGCAATGCCTTACATTACAAATTGCCCTATTAACTCTAGAAACAAAAGGCATATTAAAAATTAATTTTTCTAAGTGGGGAAACCTGCTATTCCTCAGAACTAAAGTCCTTTGCTGAAAGTACTTCCTTGCCCAGCCCCAGTAATTAACATCTCTTGGACTGAAACACCTCTTGTTTGGCACCCATAGAAAAGATTTGCATGCAAGATTTCTTGCACATTCTTTTGTTCAACAGCTGTATGTGAGATCAGCCAGGGCAGGCACATGACATGCTTCCACATGAAACACACATGTGGACCATAAGCCTGCTAGAAATTCCCAGAACCACAACATTTCACTTGTCATCTTACTTGGCCTCCTTCCTACACCAGTGGAGTATCAGCTTCAGAGCCCCACAGGCATCTTACATCTTGGTTTTGGGCATTTGGTCACCCACATTCACAGCAACCCTGCAACCATGTTTTGACCATATATAATTATTTTTCTTCCTCTTTCTTTATGGTTTTGAAAAGTTATCTGGCATTTATGTGCAGCAGACATATCCTTTTCTTACAGGTGACAGCAAAACGATGGTAGTGACAGTTCCAATAGAGGAAGAATTGGCCCAATATCTGTAAGGAAGGAGAGGTCTGATAACCAGATTTTGAACAGAAATTAAGCACTTAAATGAACAGGCAGACACCAACCAGGATTTTAAATCACTAGATTTTTAATAATCTAAATGCTTTTAAAAAATCTAATTCTCTTTGAGCAATGGAAGATCTCACTAAATAGGCCTAAGGGCTTGGTTACTTTCTGTTTTCTGTTTGACTGAGATCCTTCTCTGAAGTCCATCTGTAATTGTGCCTTGGGGCATGTCCATTCATTTGGGAAAGGGCAACCAAGAAAGGAATAAAAAGGGTGCTGCTAAAACCTTGTGAAGGTCAAAGCACTTTCACCGCAGCTCCCCACCCTCCCAAGCCAAAACTCAAGAGTGCTTGTTGTGGAGAACAGCACTATTTGCAAAAACAGGACCAATTTCTCAGCCTCTCAGAACTGCAAAGCTTTGGGGTAGAGGGGTAGGAATGATGGAAAAATAAGAGAAGATGAGACATTCCCCACTCCTTGACCTACAGCAGGGACCTTGAGCCCAGCTCCAGCTTACAAACATGAAACCACCCACAGAGTTTCACTGCCAGGTCCCACCTCATCCTTGAGCTCCTGCAAGGTCACCTCCTTCTTTTCTCCCTTTCAGTCCCCCTGGCACAAGGACTCACTGTTCCCCTAAGAATAAAGTTGTGCCAAGATTGGCAACAAACTGATGGAAGGACAAAGCTCCCAGCTGACTGACAGCATTTCTATCTCCCAGAGGGCAAAAAGGCAGAAATTGTGAAGAGGAATTTTCATCCCCAGGAAGAAATACCTGCAGTAGAGTAAACATGTCAGGGTGATCAGCACCAAAGAAGCTGTGTCCAGGTGGGCCTCAAAGTGGCTGATTACCTTTGCAAGGGGCTCCTCCATGAAGATCAAGACTTGGATTCAGTTGGGAGTTTTCTGGTCGAAGTACGGAAATATCTCAAATGCAGACATTACATAGTGCCAGTCACAGAGCAAAGTTGTGCTGGCTGGAATTCGTGAGGATTTCTGGGAGAGCCACACACACAGAATTTCTCCCACTTGCAAACAGCTTTCTCCTAATAAATATTAACCTGAGGGCTTCCTGCAGGGAAAAAAAAGGAACAAAGTTTGTTTCTGCATCCAGAAGGGAACTGCTGTTGTCCATACAAGTGCTTGAGTTTGTAGCTTTATTTTTATTCCAGATCCATCAAGCACAGTCCTTGCAGCACCGAGTTGCCACTTCATTTCCTAAAACGGGTTACCTTGACCATCACAGCACACTGTGACAGCCCTGAGAGTGCTCAAGACGTTACTAATAGTTGCAAGAAAATACATCCAAAAGGTATTTTAATTGTGGGGGTTTTGCACGTACTTCCCAAGAAAGGCTGCAGGCTGCATTGTTGATTCTTTACAAACTCAGGGTTTGTATCAGTATTGCCACTTCAGAAATTGCTGCACTCTCCTGTTTGAGAGCTGGGCCTGGTCTCCCTTATCATAAGAAACTACTGGGTTCATGTAACTTTGCCTTCATGCAGGCATTGTTGTTCAATAATTTAGTGCTTGCTCCCAAATTTAAGCTTAAACATATATTCAGCTCATGTTGACACACATGCTGCCAATGTGAAAAACCATGCACTCTAGGAAAAAATAGCAGAAGGAAAGAGCATTAAGCAGTAGGAAGAATACAGTACCAAAATAAGTGTTTTGCTCATTAGACTGTGTTTTTGTCCATGATACTGAAAAATGGAAACAGCAAAATGCACTTCGTTACACTTTTAAGCTTTCTGCATAATTAATCTCTTACAGGAGAAGTTTGTTAGTGAAGAAATGGCTGAGAGTTTCAGGGCATTTTCCAAAAATCCAGAATTATGTTTAACCAGTGTTGAAGTTGTCTGGCTAAAGAATCTGAATTTATTATTGAATCTGAATCAATAGCTTAAGATTTTGTAAATTTTAACTAATAAATAACTTGCTATGAGAGTCCACAGAGCTAAGTCCACTTCAATTTTTTAGTGATCACAGTGTAAGATTTCATATAATTTAGTGGGAACAACACTAGACCCTGAGGACCACATTCAGAAGGTCATAGAAACATAGAAGTATTAAAGAAGATCCGTAAGACCACCAAGTCTGGCCATTAACCCAACACCTCTTTTGTCACCACTAAACCATATCCCCTACTGCCACATATATCCACCTATACATCATTTAAAACCCTCCAGGGATGGTGACCCAACTGTTTCCTTGGGCAGCCTGTTCTGATGCTGGACAACCTTTTCTGTGAAGAAACTTTTCCAAATATCCAACCTAAGCATCCCCTAATGCAACTTGAGTACATTTCCTCTTATCCTGTCCCTTGTACCCTGGGAGCAGAGCCCAAGACCCCCAGCTGGCCCCTCCTGTCAGGGAGTTTTAGAGAGCCAGAAGGTTCCCCCTGAGCCTCCTTTTCTCCCTCAGGCTGTAAGACCTGTGCTCCTTGCCCAGCTCTGTTCCCTTCTCTTGACATGCTCTAGCAACTCAGTGTCTTTTGGACAGAGAGGAGCCCAAAACTGAACACTTCAGGCAGTGGAGGAAGCCAAGCAGCTCTGAAGGCTCTGAGGATTGCTTAGAGGGCTGAAGAACACCAATAATGGAGATTCTGGAAAACAGCTGAGAGGGAAAACTGGGTGCTGGCAGTGTGGGAATCAGGCTGCCTGACCATGGCCTCAGTGTCTGGCTCCTTGCCAGCTGGTTTTGCCTGTATGGTTTTCTTGACAGAAAGAAAACTTTGGACAGAAGTTTTCTTTCAGGTGTCTTCTTTCAAGTGTCAGGGATCTCTGTTTTGGAGCTGCAGTTCCAGAGTTGTAGGCCTGCCCTTCCAAGTGCATGGATTGTCAGTGGCTTCCTCACAGCTATAGAAAACTTAATAATTTTTATAACTTAAAATATTTATTTTTAATAATTTTTATAACTTAGACCTGGGCACTCCCACCCTCACTGCAATATCACTGACCACTCAAATGCTTCCTGAATGTTTGCAATAGGAAATTTTTAAATTAAGAGTTCTCACAATTGCTTTTCATATATAATTGGATCTCTTTTTCTGTATATCTAATACAGATCTTTGGACTAAAAGAAAATGGGAACAAAGACAGACCAGGGAGGTTTTCAAAAGTAGGAAGCACAAAATGTAAACAAAATTTACATTGCTGGAAAAAGAGACAATTCTCTTAGAAGTGCAGTGGAGACATTCACTGTTGGTCTCAGAGCTGAACTGGCTAAACTTCAAAAAGCAAAAGAGACTCCAAATCTGGTAAAGCAACTCCTCATCCTGCCTTCCCTCAACAAAATGCCCCCCTGAATTCAGAGGAATTTTCCAAAGGAAGGAGCAAAGGAAGAGAAAGTTTGCCAGAGGTTACATAGGGAATTTGCTGCAGAGCCAGGAATGGAGTTAGCTGCTTGCTAAGGAGTTAGATGCAGGTCCTATGCTTAGACCACAGCAATCTCCATATTTAGCTGGACCAAGAGAAAATCCAGTCAAACAACATCCATCTCCTCAGTCTCCTAAAGGCACTGAGACTTCCCAGTGAAAAGCATGACATGCTTAAGACCTTGCTTGCCATGGCTCTTGGGAATGGACCTGGGCAGAGTTTCTGCCCCAGCTGAGGACTGGGAACACATCACACAGATGTTTCAGCTGCCTGGTGTCCCACTGACATCTAAATACGAAATAGAAACCTAAATATTCTTCTTGCTGTGTGAGCCAGACCCCTGCCCCACACCTGTCATGGAAACCACAACTTGATATCCTCAGGCCCACCTCGGCCTAGCACTCCCCACTGCACTGAGCCGTGGAATATTTAGGGCTGGCCAGGGTTAGGGAGAGGGGTTTGTGCAGAATTCAAGGCTTTGTGAAGAGCAGGGATCTGAAAGAAAAAGTTCAACCCCATTTCTGCTGCTGTGGTGGAGTCCTGCAGCTATGGAGTCCTGAACCCAAGCCACCAATTTGGAACAAAACCAAGTCAGTGACAGCAATAGAAAAGGGGTTAAAAAGAGTTAAGCTCTTCCAAACCTGTATGTAACCTTAAACCAAATATTAACAGAAAAAAAAACCCTGGCATTTAGGTTGGCGCTTAACTCTAGTTAATGAGGAGTTCAGATTTCCATTCTAACCCTCTTTTTCTGTTGCTTGTAATTTTCTCAAATAAACTCCGTTTTGGGCTGAAATTTTCCATGCTTGAGATTTTTTTTGGAAAGTTTATACAAAATCAGTTAAACAGTTTATTTATGTTAGCACTGAAAACAAAAAAAGCCACACAAAAATATTTCCATGTATGTTCTGATCAGATATTTTCTGCTCAATGAACTGAAAATCAGCCACAGTAAGGAATTTACAAATTTTGTTTGTGTTTATTCACAAGAAGTTTAGGGGAAAACCCAACAACAAACACAAAAACCTCAAGCCAAATCTGGACATTGACAAATTGAATCTTTAAAGTCTTTTAAATTCAAGCGCTTTCTGTCTTTCAAGAAACAGTGGGAAGATTTATAAATAGTTGGAGTGGCACCATCATAGTCTGTATGGGTATATCATGGGCTGCACATTGGGTTTGACCACTTTGAGTTAATCACACCTAAGGTTGTGCCAACCAGCCTTGTGGACACAGAGGAGGTGAATTCCACTTGTCACAGCCGTGCTTTGGCTGCATCAGTTGTCTTGTAGGCCCATAAAGCCAATTTTAATTGCCAGTGATTCCAAGGGCAAAAGATAAATTCCAGTAGTGTGAGTTCTTTGGAGGGCCATGCTCAGAAGCAGCAAGTCTTCCCGTGGCAGTAACTCATCCTTGAAGATTGCACACAAAATCAGTGTGTGCACATTGCAGTGTGGTTCTCAGGGGGGAAGAAAGTCAATTTTTTTCCCAATTAATAAAAATACTTAAACATACGCATAACTATATAAATATACTTCTAGGTATGTACACATCTATACGTATAAAAAGTATATATGTTAATTGGCTAAACATGCCTCATGGACAGTAGTGTTTCCTTGCTGACATGAGGTCAAGGAAAAGCTGCCAAAACAGACTTTAGCAGACATTTTGATATGGTAAAAACACAGGACACTAACTATGCAAAACACTTCGAATATGTGTGACATTTCTTAACACAGACAACCAACCAAAGCAAGATAAATCAATTTCCCTGCTGGCAATCTGTAATATCCTTTGTTTTATTCACCACTAAAAATGTTATTAATGGCTGGGTATGTTCAGCATGCTTATGAAAAATGTATTTCAATCCCTCTGATGAACGATCTCTCCATAGACAAAATAGCTTATTTCCACTGAGAAATCTTGTTCGTTGGTAACAACAAAAAAAGACAAAAGAATGAGAAAGAAAGAGAAAAGAGGTCATTACGTGCAAACTGCAGCGGTCAGGAAGAGTTCACTTCCTTTGCACTGCACTTTCTTACTGCAGGCCTTTCATTTCTGGGAGAAAAAAATCACAAACATGATTCTCATGAATGAAAATCCCGTACTCCCTTGTAGATTAGTTTGTGTGAAGCTCCTCTTTCTCTCTCATCTGATTAAAGCCTCATTTCACCAGTGAGAATACTGAACAAAAATACCACCCTGGACATAATTCACGTTATGAAGTTACTGGGTCACAGTTCCGCAGAGCACATCAGTGGCAGTTTTTCTGCTCTCCAAACTCACAGCCTTGGCACCAGTCCAGCTAAATATTTAAGCACACACAAAGCACAGGCACAGACATTTTTTCTCCACTTTTCTGCTCATGCTGATATGCTGTTGTTTTTAACCAGAAGTCTTATTACATTTTGTCTCTGAGCGGTTTGGAAGCAAACAATGTGGAATGGTGCTGCCTTGGGGTAACCTGCATTCACACAACAGGTAAGCAAATGATGTTTGGCAAGGTCTGATGTGAGGGAAATGTGTTAACTCAAAACACAAAAAAGCTCCTATAAAAAAAAAAATCCATATCAACATATTTTTCTGCCTTCAGAGAGAATAAAAAAAAAAGGCAAGAGAGAAAAAAACAGGCAGACTGTCTGAACCACAGACTCCCTTCAGTCTCTGAAGCCCACAGACACACACTTTGTACAAATATATGATCTTATCCACAGACACACAGATACTCCCCCCCTTCTCCTCTTCCTTTGCTGCCATCCTTACTCACAAGGGTGGTATGTAGGCTGTACGTAGTGAGTACAGACACTATAGCCTGTCTTGGCACACACAGCGCTCAGCGCTGGCACAGACACACAGGAGGATGTGCACAGGACTCCCAAAGCCAAGATGGGAATAACACAGTCAGAGGAAGCAAAAAACCACCACACTCTCCTGTTTTAGTACTACTTGACACTTCCAATGGGACAGCAAATCCAGGAAACTTGAAAAGCCTTCTCCAAACACAAGGAGTATTTCGTGTCACTCGTGTTTTATTGATAAGCACCATTGTCCAGGCAGAAAAGCTGAGGAACATGGCAGTCAGAGGGACTGGATTCCCTCTGAGTTCAGGCAAGCCAGTGGCAGGGCTGGGCTAGAAGATTTGAGCCCTAATTCTTCATCCATTTGTTCTCGGCCCTGCAAGGCAACCTCCCAGCACAATCTGAAAGCAGATCTGGAGCAGTGCGGAGCACCGTGGTTACCCCAAAGTCACAGCACACCCCGACAGGTGGCAAATGCCACAGGCAGCTGCAGGAGAAGTGAGTAGGAGGGCACAGGAATTTTGCCAATGTCCTGGCCAGTTCCAGATCCACAAAGCTTCCTTTATTCCACAGTTCCTCCCACTCTCTACCAGCTTCTAGCATGGGCTAGAATTGGAAGAGGAAACGCCTCTTAAAGGGTTGGGAGACACTCATGGGATCAGGGAGGGGAAGGAATGCAGGGGAAGAAGTGCAGGGCTCAACCCTGTCCATCTCAGCTGCTCAGCCTCCTGACAGCTCACAATCACTGTACTCTGCTGTCTCCCCTCAGCCTGCACTGGAAGCACCAGCTCCTATTCATTCATCTTTCTTCTCTCACGTCCTCAGATGAGTCTTACTTGGCAGAAGATGTGGCATTTTTGGTATCTAGGAGAAATACATAAGACTATGAAAAGTTGGATATTAGCAACAGCACTGAGACACTTATAAAATGGCATCTTCCCCCAACAAATTACAGACAGTTTTTTTCCTCTTGATCAGTTTTATTCTGTGTTACAATTTACACATTGTAAAATACAGCAGTGTATCTAAATGAATGTTTAAAATTCTTTATTGATCCACTTCAGTTGATAACAGCTACTCACCTCCTTGCCTGCCAAAGATTCTCCACATTGCAGCCTGAATCAGAGGGGGGAGAGGTGAAACTGCCAGCTCAGCACTCAGTGCCATGGCAAGAGCAGAGTGCTGGGAGCCATGAATGCACTGGAGGAGCAGGAGCTCAGCTGGAAGAGGGACACTGCTTTGCACCATGGACAATTGCCTCGTGTTAATCTGCACAATATTGAAAATCAATTAATTTCAGTAGGTAACACTTAGCTACAAGAAGTCCCTCTGCTTTTGGCAGTGGAAAGCCTTTTCCCCCTCCCATCCTTTCTAGGGACACACATCCCAGCGAGATGGCTGTGGTGGGGTGTTATCAAAATGCCTGTACAGCTGGTGATGTGCAGATCACTTTATTCTGGAGGTGAGGAATGGGTGCCAAACTCTAAGCCCAGGGGCCATCCGTCCTGGAGCAGGTGCAGCTGGTGGACCTGTTGCTGGGGTTAGACCTCAGATTCCATGTCCAGCTCTGGGTCTGTCACTACAAGATGGACATTGAGGGGCTGGAATGTGTCCAGAGGATGGAATGGAGCTGGGGAAGGGGCTGGAGCACAAATCTGATGAGGAGCAGCTGAGGGAGCTGGAGGGGCTCAGCCCGGAGAAAAGGAGGCTCAGGGGGAACCTTCTGGGTCAGCACAACTCCCTGACAGGAGGGCACAGCCAGGGGACGTCAGGCTCTGCTGCCACGGAACAAGGGACAGGATGAAAGGAAATGGCCTCAACTTGTGGCAGGGGAGGTTCAGACTGGGTCTTGAGGAATCTTTTTTCACTCAATAGGTAGTCAAACAGTGTGAACAGGCTGCCCAGGGTATCACCCTGGTGGAATCACCCTCCTTGGAAGGCTTCAAAACACCAAATGTGGCAGGTGGGGACATGGTTTAGCACTGAACACTGTTTGTGGATGATGTTAAAGGTTTTATCCAAGCTAAACAATTCTGTGATTTTATGATTCTATGCTACAACACAATCCCCTTGTACTCTGGTGGTTCCACAGAGCCTCCTCACCCTTGGTATAACATCCAGTCTATCTGAAAGGATTACATCTGTTTGGATGGGAGGCAAGCTATAAACTGAGTATGGAAGCACCAGTTGCCTTAAGCAAAAAGAAACCTGCCGAAGTCAGTTTGCATTGGTGGGTTTCCTACAGTCCTTTGAAACTAAAACTGAGCCAGCCAGCTATCATCTACAGCTCCAAACATGATAAACACACAGTACGTGGATGCTGGACTCTGTGAGTGGTTAGTTTGTTGAAGTTAACAAGTGCACAAGATGTGAAGTCGAGCACATTTCTAGGTGTCTGCAGGACCAGGATCAAGCTGCTGTACTGCAACCAAAGCTGAGGGGTCCCTGTGGGCCACAACAGAGCTACTGAGATCCAAGAACAATAGAGAGATAGCCTGATACTTGGGGATTCTCATGGAAGCCAGTGCTCAGATGCCGTCCGATGCTGATTTAGCCCAGAAGAGCCCTGACACTGGGACGGGACCCACACACAAGAATGTCTATTAAGCTGATGTTGGTTTTAATTGGTTCAGGGATGGAAAGTTATGGTGTCACAGAGAGCCCCGAGGTCCCTTGGTGGAACAGGCGGTTAATTCCTCATTACAAGAGGTCTGCCTGCAGGCTCGAGGTCAAAAGAGCTCCTAAAAGGATTTTGAAATTTTCTCGTAAATGCCGAATGTTTAAGTTATGATTAAGTCATGTTTACCCGTTAATTGTGCAGTAAATAAAGCTGTGGCTTTAACCTCCCAGTGGCAGCGAGGCAGCGTGTTAATGAGGGCTGAGAGCCTGCCAGGGCTGTTCTGGGGGCTGGGAGGGTGGCAGGCAGGGCGGTGTTATCAGTTGTGCTGACATGTGCCGAGCGCGCTGCGGTCACACCGCGCCCCGCGGATCCAGCGCGGGCTCCCCCGCTATGAAAGGGCTGCTGTCTGCAACTCTTGGCTCTCAGTCAAAGCCTCGGAGCCTGAAGATCAAGAGTTGGTTGGGTTGGTTAGGTTTGGTTGTTTTTTTTTTTTTTAAATTTTTTTTCCTCTCTCTCTCTCTCATTTCTGTTAGTTTTTATAGATCCACTTGCCCGCTGGCAGGGGAGCTGCAGGGGGAGGCACAGGCTGACTCACAGCAACAGTGCATGAGGCTGTGGGGAGAGGGAAAAGAAAGGGTGTAAAGGTTTGACTTGCAGCTCTGCTTCTATTTACTCTTTCCCCACTCTTTCTAACCTCAGCCATTTAACAATACTTGGAACTTAGTCCTAAGATGGGACTTGAAACTTTCCCACGGTTTGAACCTCCCTGGATTCAGAAATCTGCAGGAGCCATTGCTACACATTTACCAAAGCTGTCTACTCTCAAGCTCCCAGGATGTTCCTAGGGCACTAAATGGAGATGCAGGGTAAGAGATGGAAGTGACAGATAATTAGGAAATGTGAGGAGGAGGAGGTGATGAAAAAAGCCATTGGTTGTTCACAGAAACACTCTTGCAAAAACGCTTCCCAGACAGAAAACAGAAATCTAAATATTCTCATGTGGACTTTGTCATGTGCATCTACATCCCAAATTTATACCCCTCATGCCAGTA
Source organism: Acrocephalus scirpaceus scirpaceus (assembly GCA_910950805.1). NCBI lineage: Eukaryota > Metazoa > Chordata > Aves > Passeriformes > Sylviidae > Acrocephalus > Acrocephalus scirpaceus. The sequence continues at coordinate 65,189,412 of OU383777.1, forward strand.
CCTTTTCTTTGCACCTCTATTCCTTCTCCACAGGACGCTTCTTCTGAACTTAATGTCAGGATCCTAACACAAAAATGTGATGATCTGTTAGGGCAGTAAGTCAGTCCTGATTCACCAATCCAACCCACAAACAAATTACACAATCAAAATCCAAGGAAATTCTGAAAGAAAAAGGAAGAGATGTCAGTGCCTGAGAAATTATTATCTGATGGGGAGAAGTGGATGGGTCTTGAAACAATTCAGTATTTTGTTGCTTGGGGGTTTTTTTCTGGTAGTGTAGCATTTTCTTAAAAGAAACCACAGGGCTTGAGATATTACAGTCCTGCAAACACAGCTGCAAGCTACAACCCAGGAAACACAGATCTAGTTCTCACTTCTGATTCATTACATCACTTTCTGCCTGGTGATCCCCCATTTGTGTCTGCCAGGAATATTTGTTATAATAACAATCAATATTTTATTGTAAGCTTGTTGAAGCATGAATTATCTCTTGCAGAATAAGTACAATGAAGACATTAAATCCAACTATAGCAGGGAGTGATTTTTTCACAAACAGAACACATGGTCTCTGTCAGAAAACACAGCTCATCTAATATTTATTCTCTACTTACATGAAAATAATAGATTTGCTTCCCCATTCCTCCATCAACAAATTATCATTGCAGGCTCATTACTTGCAGAGTAATTAAAGAGATTCTATCCAGATGATCCTTGAACAACAGCAACAAAAAAAGTGTATGTCACTTTCTTCAGTATGAAAACCGTCACGTTCCTTGGAAAGAGCTTTCAGAAATCTGCACAATTCACACAAAAATGCTCAGTTTGCCATTCAGATGGGAACATCCACAGGTATGTGACAGTATCAGCAACACCAGAACAACACCCATTTCCAGTTCATTCCAAGTGGAAATCAATCAGTGGGAGGTTAAACACCTTGCCTGGTCAAACAGCAAGTCATTGGCATGGACTGGACTAGAACAGAAAATTCTAGGATCCTCTGTTTGTCCTTAATCCACTCAGTTCCAATGGCCCAGGAATTCCAAACTTGCATGCAAGGCAATTACTTTTATGTTTTTTCCTTTTTAATCAGCCATAGTAGGGGCATTTTGGTCTCTTTCAAAAAAAAAAAAAAAAAACAAACAAAAAAACCCCTTGAAATAAAGGACAATCCATCTCGTTATTGTTTGTCTGTCAAGGATATAATTTTTGGGATACAAATTCCATGGACTATTTTGACAGTCCAAATTACTGTAGGATCCATGCAAAGAATGAAAATCGATTTCTCATTCCCCAAGGGCGTCTCCACACATGGGTGTATTGAATTAAAAGTTTTGAAGCAAAAGGTCCCTTTTACTTCTTCTTGGTAGAACTCCTATTACTTGAAAGAGATATTTTGAAATACCTCACGCTTACATGCAGTTATGCATGGGGGTTTGCAGACACAACTTTAATTGGTCCCCAGGACCTTGCTTTGAAGTGATGACTCACAAAGAGTATTTTGTCAAGCCAACTGTGCCATAAAAATATTAAGTGTGGCTTAAAACAGTAAAGGTTTTATTATCCTGTTAACTTCCTGTCATGAAGCATTGCATTAAATTGTACTTTTAAGGGATTAATGACCTATTTGCTTCATTCCTTGCTGCATTTGTGGTTATAAAAGCTATTAAAAGCCATGTTATCAACAACAGTGTTAATGAAGATATTGGAAAATCATTCAAGCACAAATATATTCTAATCCATAGTATTAATCCAATTGCCTTTCCCTAGGAGAGTATTTTTTTAGTGTTCCCTGGTGACTTTGCAGCATTGTGGCCATTTCATGGGCACAGCCAGGGAAATTAAGTGTTTGGGAAAGAAACACAAGGAAGAAAAGCCTCCACCTACGTTACACAAGTGTGAAGCCCTCTCACTCAGGAAGGACCATCCAGAAGCGTGGAAAATGTCCCTGTCAACACAGACAAAAAACAGCACAACGTGTATCTATCACAGCTGAAAACAAACACCAAACTATGAGAAACAGCCACCATTCCCCGGGTTGTTATTTTGGACAGACACACGGCAAGACAGAAAATTAATCCAATTTATTCCGTAAGAGACAGGTCTGCAAAATCAACTTTGTGAAACAATGAAGAATCCTTAAAGTTTTTTTGTTTTATAAATAGAGCCAAGTAATTGATTTCTTTGCTTGTTTGGCAAGTAGTTGATCCGCAGAACTATGTGGTCCTGGGAAGCTGAAACCATTCATGAAGTTCTGGTGAATTTCACAACCACTTCTGACTAAAAAAGATTAAAATGCAGGAATGCTGAAATGTGTTGCACTGATACTGGTTGAAACATTTCAAAACTGTATTTTTCACTTTTTTTTTTTTTAAAGCAGGACCTGAGAAGGAGTTGTTAAAGGTAAAACATTTCAAGCAGACTTAAAAAAGGGTCACATTTTCAGTATCACAACTAACCCAAGCTCACACTACTTGTGCAGCTTAACACAAACAATTTTTTTTAGCCATCAAATTGCCAACCAGTAACAAAACAGACTGCTCCATACTGGTATTGCCACCCTAGGGGTTTTCACACCAAGCTGCCACCACCCAGAGCAAAAAGGACACCAGGTCACTGGTCCAGCACACTGATGAGACATCACTGAAAACCAGTGAATGTTCAACACCCCTAGACACTGCACAGCAGAAGAAAGGAGGGTTGAAGGTGAAAACACCAAACAACCTCTCAAAATCCTCCTGCCTTTCCATGTACAGGGGTACAGGAGGTCTCCCAGCCATGGGCACCTTCCCTGCTTGGTGAATTCACCTCTCCACCCTCAGGTGTTTCCTGGGAGAGGGACTGGCACAAATGGGGGCTCTGAGCTCAGCGATTTCCTTAACCCCACACAGCCACTTTCAGAGAGAACCCAGCTCAGCCAATTCCCAGCCTGGTCCCTCATCAATGGATCTATTATCTACACAATGCAGTTTTTAACATCTTATATGAAAGCCCCATACATATTAAGATGCACGGCACTCAATTTATTTACCTCAGAAAGGTGAAGAGATTCAAAAATTCTGACTAGTGAGTAATTTGTGCCAAAGTAAGGAAATAAATGTGAGCTTTTCTTGCATCTAGGTTATCTTGTTATTTTTACTGACTGCATGCAGTTATTGATGGAAGAATATTTGAGTGCAACTCTGCAAAAGATTGAGAAACATTTGAGGATGCTGCTCTCACACAGTGGGATTGTGAAAAGAGCCTGACACCAAGTGCATATTTAGCAGGTCGTTGCTGATGCACTGCAAAGAAGGTGAGTCCTTTCTTTACATCATCATTTCACTGTAGAAACACAAGAATTGCAGTGAAACTGATGATGAGGGGTTTTTTACTCTCTAAGTAATAGTCATAGGCTAATTAATAATGCCTGCACAGGCATTAATTGGTTGGTTTTTTTTTATATTCCATTAGCAGGAAAAAAAAAGGAGTGAGGAGCATTTTCAAAACTATTTCCAAGGTTAAATATTCCAGGGTGGTGCCATTTACCACCAGCTGTGTGTGGCTTAAGATACCTGAGTGATGTTAAAAGCATAGATATGTCAGCTGAACTGGCTACTTGCTTTTTATATTTTCCTTTTATTTCTCTGTTATTTTAATCTCCTCTTTAGTCTTTCTCTCTCTTCCTTTTTTTCCCCCTCTGATTAATGTGGTAGTCAAGGATTCTTGCTCATCTATTCTTCCTTCCTTTCTGGACAGTTGCTGTGGCCTCTTCCTGCCTATTTCAGAACACAGATGGAATCTACAGCTTATTCAGACCCAGAATTTTAGGATATGCAGGTTCTCCATCATGCAGTTGTGCCCTTGGGAAGCACTGAGTGCTAGAGAGGAGCAGCCTTCATTGGTCAGGACAGTGAGCAGCCCATTGAACCACGATTTCCAAAGCCTGGATGTAGATCCTGCATCCACTGATACCCAGTGTTTTTGATGCAAATGTTGATATAGGTTGACAGCAATTTGCTAGAAGTTTTGGCTCTGCATAATTTGAGTTGACTCTGAAAACTATTGGAAACAGAAATCTATATATAGATTACAGGTTTAAAATAAAGCCAGCTGTTTATGAAGGAATGCTCTGGGTTAAATGAGCTTTCAGAGATGTTGAAGAAAGACTTTTGTCTCAGATTTCTGGGAAGAAGATAGGGATTTTTTTATATAAGTGGTTTTTATAAATTTTGTATGCTGTATTCCTAGAAATCTCCAATGACTTTGAACTTCTAAAACTTTTAATAAAAATAGAGATGGAGAGAAAGGCAAAAAACACATGCTCACAGCCACACACACTCTTTGGGAAATGCAGAGATAGCAAAAGCAATAGCACTAAAAAATCCATGCCGTAGCATATCAGCTCATCTAGTGTCAATGGAATTTGAGCTTTAGTATTAAAAACATTTATTATTAAAAGCACTCAGAGAGCAAATTCTTGTACCTGATACTACATTTCTCAATTACTCTGATATATTTGATCTTCATATCAATGAAATAATTCTACATACATGGGGAATAGAAGAAATATAGACTAACATAATGCTGGCTGTTGATTCTGATTGACAGCTGTGAAGTATGGCCACATCTGGTTGTTAAAGTTTAAAAGGACTTTTAAATTAGAGGTAGCGTTTCTGAGCCTAGCGCTGAAAAACTCTGACATTTGCAGTGCTGGGAGCAGGCTGTGAGAGGGATTTCTATCCTGGTTTCCCACCCAGAAGAATATATTTACTGTTCAAACATTTTGAGGCAGGCACCCATGGAAATCAACGGGAACTCTGCCACGGGTTTTAAGGGGAGCAGAATCTGTCCCTGTGTGTAAATATGCAGCAATATTTTTTTTCCTCTGACTGTTAGAAACCACCATCACAACTGGATGGAACCCGGTTTTAAACACTCAGACGTGGGGCCTCTTTACCACAGGAGTCTCCAACGATGTCCATCCTTAACACCACGCCAGCTGCCAGCCCAAGGCTCTGAAATGCTGATTTTAATCAAAAACTTTCCTTTCAAATCTAGCTTACAGTTTACTCACAGCGCAAAAGTGCTTCTCAGCGCTGGAATTTTCAGGATGCGATGCCGAGCCAAATACTGCAGGCACAGCTTGCTCATAAGACAGCAATCTCGTGGCCCACCTTGGAGGCTGTAATAGGGCTACTGTACTCAGCCTCCCACCCTTGGTGAAGCCCACTAATAGCATCTGTTTTATAGCATTCACTCCTGCAACCTGCTAGTTCCTTGGCTCTCCTGCTGTCACAGAGAGGATGTGCTTTACTATGCTGCAGGTCTGGTGGAAAGTTGTCAGACTTCAAGCCAAACGTAAAAGCAGCCAGTGCTGAATAAATGACTTGAAATACTTTCTCCAGGGACCCCTTCCAGGTCCAAGATAGGCAGATTTGGCCAGTGTTTGTAGACAGTCTTGCTCAGAGGCAAATTAAAAATCAAAATACAGACACCGTTTGAAAAACATCGAAAGCTAGACTCAAACATCCACCATGTATTAAGACATTCTCATATAAAAATAACCACAAGGTTGCAAATTCATACTTTCCTACTTGGTGAGACCGACTGCAACCAGGAATAAACCTGGACATGTGTGGGGCAGACTGCGGTCCTGCCTTCAGAGAAAGCATAAAACTGGAGGTGGAAAGCTGGAGGGAGAAAAACAGGATGCTGTGAACCAGGCAATTGAATGCAGCAGTGGGTGGCACACGGAGCAGGACCCTCACCTGCCCCAGTGCAGCCCACAGGAGCTGCCCCACTCAAGCCAAAGTGGGACAAAGCAGGACACTCCCTGTGGAAATACTGAAGTTTTACCTGGGTAAGCCCAGGGTGCTCTCAATATCCAACTCACAACCCATCCCTCCTCATCCCTCACACTGGCTCTGCTGGGGCTGGAGCTCACACTGCAGTTTGGGATGCCAAATCTGGATGCCAGCCCTCAGTAGCAGACAGCAGGAACACGTCCTGCTTCTGCTGCTTGGGGTGAGAAACAGGAGGGGTTTGCCAGCAGAAGGTTGGCCAGGAGACTGGAGGGATCCTGAGACGTGGGGCAGGAGCAGATGCAAGGTAGGGAAAAGATCTCCAACTGTGTGGGTATCACAGAATGGCTGGGGTTGGAAGGGACCATTACAGATCATCCAGTTTCAACCCCCTGCCATGGGCAGGGACACCTTCCACACTATCCGAGGTTCCTCCAAGCCCCATCCAACCTGGCCTGGAACACTTCCAGGGATGGGGCAGCCACAGCTTCTCTGGGCAACCTGTGCCAGGGCCTCACCACCTTCACAATAAAGAATTTCCCCCCAGTGTCTTATCTAAACTTCTAAATCTCTTTCAGTTTAAAGGAATTCTTCTTTCTCCCATCACTACTGTCCTTACAAAAAGTTCCTCTCCAGTTCTGTTGTAGGCTCCTGTTAGGTACTGAATGAGGGGCCATGAGCAAATGCCACCTAGCTGACTTCATTTTTGGGGGGTTTTGTACCTGCAGAGCATTAAGAAAGCCTGCACTCCAACTGCCAGGCATGGCTGCATGAATGACACACAACTGAGGGGGTCAGGACACCACAGAATGGGTATAGAAGGGTGGTCAAGTGGAAAAAGAGACAAGGGAAAATCTTCAAGCCAGTTTTGCTGCCAGTCTTTATCTCAGAAGGCTACAACCTCAGACAAAATTAGTCACCTTTCCAATCAGCAGTCCCTTCACATGATGCTTGTTCTTGGCAGTCACTGCTTAGATTCTCTGGCTGAATTTATAGCCTGGCTACATAAGAGATTTTTGGGCATAACTGCGTGACACAGAGTGCTGCTGAGTGCCACAGCCCAGGATTGCCACCAGCATCTTGACCCCTGTTGGACTCCAGGCTGTGCTCAGGGATGACTTGGAAGCAGCTGTGCAATTGTTAGGGCAAAACCATGTTTACAGCTATTGCTTCCCACAACACAGAAAGAGTAATCTCAGCCCATGAAATTCCTTTGCATCTTCCTGCTCTCCCTCTCTGTGGCAAGATTACATAGCACAAGCTACCTCACTCCTCACAACCCCAGTAATTCACTGAAAATCCTCAGAGACCCAGGAACTGATCATTCTGCCTCTGCTCTTGCCATACATCAACCCTCTTGCTACATGGGACAGCCAGAGTCATTGTGAAAGCTACAGGGCTCCCAAAAAAGCCACTCAGGGCATGAGTCACATCTCAGGGCTGCTGTGGTTTGGTCAGCAGCTGATCATTGCAAACCCATGGCACAGCTGGAGCAGAATGCCCTGCCAGACAGCACTGGCTGGCTGGGGACACCTTTCAGTTCTGTATTCACTGCTCTTCATCGTTTTCATCTGCTCATCAACCTCCTTGTGTGTGTGTCACTGTCCCAGTGATACAGAAGCAGCAAAATGGAGAGGAGCCTGTGTTTCCATGGAAATGAAGCCTATCCTTACATCCATATCTGAACAGAACCTCACTCAAGCACTTCATACCTCAAGGTTAAAATCTTAAACCAGTCATTGCAGGATGTACTGTTTGTGCAGTCATCAAAAATGCTCTTGTATTGCCTGGATTTGGGAATGACTTGAAATGTGTTAAGTATGATAGGGAGGAAAAGAAAAATCTCCCAAGAAGTAAGGAGGAGATCAGAATTTGGGGCACATACCCAAACTGATATTTAACATAACCTTCAGCCAACTCAAAACCTATGTGAGACAGTATTTGCGTGCTTTAAAATGTTTGCTTGCACACCAAAAGTAAAATTGTGCCAAACAACATCACAGCTTCACTACAACTTACTTTAATTATAATTTTCAAGAAGAAACAGAAGATGTGAGATAGGAGGCAAAAGGAAAAAAAAAACCTAGAATCCATTCTCCAGCTGTTTAAGCACCACAGATCTTTCTAGGGTAGGCAAGAACTTTGAGCTGTTTAAAAGCCCAAATTTTTATTTTAAAATAATAGCACCAACTTTGTTTTATGTATAGTCATTAGGTATTGATATTGCTTTCATATTGTATCAGAGTGGGCTTGTGTGGGGGTAGGTGAAGAGCAAATTTCTGTAACCATTGGGGAAAGAAATGGAGAGAAATAATCACTTCCAAATTTTCCAAATTTGAAGTAAGAAAATGAAGATGCTTTTCCTGTATTGCTCCAGTTAACTAGACATCAAATAATTAGTCAATGTGGTCTTTTTTGTGTATTTTTAAAAGATTTTTTCTAAATTTGAAAAAAAAAAAAATAAAGCAAAGCTTCTTATGGTCCTTAAGGCATAAAAGAACCTGGGAGTCCTGGAAGATGCCAGGAGAATTTCTCAACGTGTTCACTGACACACAAAATGCTTTAAAAGCTTACACAGTAAAGTCTGTCTTCAAGAAACTGATAGGACCTCATGCCAGCTCTGGGATACCTTTAATATTGAAAAGAGCTGCCAGTGTTTATTATTTCACATCCAATTTGTTGCCATAAACAGTTCAAAAGAAAGTGATTAGCTTCACATTAAAGAGGCTCTGCCAGCAAGGGAACAGAGCACGTCAGAGATGCCAGAGCCCGCGGCTTTGCTCCTGGCCTGTTGGGAATGCTTTCAAATCACACAGCATCAGACAGGAGTAGTGCTGGAGGCAAAAAGCAGAATAAACTGAAAGTTAAACAGTGTGACCGTGTGTGTGTTATTATTGTGTCTTACTGGAGCGCTGTTATTGCAAGCCCAAAATGACATCATGATAAAACTGCAGGCAAAGCCATCATATTTTTGTAAGGGATCTCAAGGCTCTGGATTATTTTGACTAGAGGGGAAAGCAAAGTCCATCTCCCATCTTCCACAGCTAACAAGAGCTGACCTTCTCTGGATTTCCTTTGAAGGTTGTACAGTGCAGCAATAAACATGTTTCATGCAATACATGAATCCTGAGTTGAGGAAGAGTTTTAGATTTACACATATAAGGTGAAATGGAGGCATAGGATAGGGAAAAGAGACATCCAGTTAAACCCAGGATACACTCACAACATGCCTAACACAAATGCTAAAAATGCCAGTAATCTGGGAACATGGATTTGAGATATCATACCCCTTCCAATGCCACTGGTGTGATCTAGTCAGCTCTCTCTCCTCACACAGGGAATCATCACTGGTACTGAAAAGCCTAAGAAAAGAGATTTCCATCATGATCAAGGGCTGCAAAAAGATACAATTATAATAACCCTCCACTCGTGGAAGCTTTTTACTTCATACAAATAATCCTTTCAGAGTCAAACCCATATATTTATTCTAGATAACATATGCACTGCTGTTGCAAAAGCAGACTGTGCACTTGGTATAGCATTTGGTACAGCAACCCCTAGCAACATTTTCTTCCCCCCATCGTGGGGAAGTCTGCATCTGTGCTGGAATAGGTTTGATAGCTACTTAAATATTTACTAAAGGAACTATATTATATGCTAAATATTTATAGAATGCATGGTATACTTGACAAAAGCAGTGAACTACAGCCGTGGAATAAGTGCATTGGGTTTATCCTAGGTATATGAGTTTACTTTTGGAAATGTTCTTGAACAATGCAAAGTGTGACATTTTTATAGCATGTAACAAATGGGAGTTTGTGTTAAAATTATATTTGGAATTGTAAGTTTAGGACAGAGTGTGTAGATCATTAAGAAGTCATTAAATCCATCTTACCTAGGGTGTAGATCCATATAAAACTTGAGAATTAATAAGTTTTTATGTTTCAATGATAAGATTATTTTAACTCAGTGGTTTTTATGTGCTGGAAGTGTTAAATTTTTATTTGGGCACTCAAAATCATATTGAGTGAGAGAGACCATCTAGAAATGAATTTCTTTTAGATAATGCTTCCCTTAAAGTTGAAGGAAAAGCTTTGCAGAGGTCACAGTGACAGGAAGATTTTTGGAGCAGGGGCCTGGATGAATGTGTGCACAGACTCATTTATACACATTCCCAGACCAAAAGCAGTGGGACCAAGTACAAGGTCCCTGCAGGTTCTCACCAGAGGAGCAGCTGAAGGTGGCAGAGATGGGCACAAATGGTACCCTGGTGCCATGGCCAGACAGGGCTGGTTCAAACACACACAGAAAAGGGAGTTCTCACTCCTAATTTCACTGGCCTCTGAAGTTCCACCAAAGCAGATTCATCCTGATCTGAGCCTGCTGAGGAACACTTCTTCATACCAAAACCCTCTGAATGCAACACATCCCACCTGACCTAGAACAGATTAAACTGACAACCACCTGGAACAAGTTCACTGTGCAACACTGGCAGGATTCTAGGGAGGGCTACACATCTTTCCCTCCCCTATCCAGCCACCTCTTACTGCTGTAAAAATCGACTCTCTGCTGCAAATCAGTAGGATTCAGCCTAAGACTTCTGCTCTGAGTATTCTTCACTGGCTCCTTTTTCACAGGGATCACCTGCAAACCATGGAGATCTGTGATGGCAAAACCTGGGAAGTGTTTTTTCTGAGGTCACCAAAGAAGTACTATGCAATATTCTCCCAGGTCTTTGTAGGAAATGATCAACTAAATAATTTTCACAGTTGGCCCTTGTGGGATTCCATCAGCGTCACAACACGACATCAAAACAGGTATTTGTTCTGCAAATTTGAGCCACAATTTGATAGATCATTACCTCCAACAGAAAGGCAGTTTTTAGTGAATAATGTAAAAGGTGCAGTAAAGAACTTTGGGTCCTAAATATTCCTTAACAGCTAAGGGATGAAGAGATGTGCACGGCTGCTCCCTCTTCCCAAAATTATCTACAACATGCAAGGGATTTCCCATCCTCAGGAAGCACAGGAGATGGAAGAGGTACAAAATGAGAAGATGTCTCTCAGCATTGGATAAAACAAACTCTGCTTAAAGGAAGCACAAAAGTGGCGGGCAGGCACCTGCACAAAAGTGGTGTGCATCCAAACCCAGGTTATCACTTTGTTGTACAGATATAGACCCTTTATAGACCCTTTATTTCCAAGTGCTTTTGTTTCTCTCTCTTCCTTTGAACATGCACTTTCCCTGTTGCTACACTTCATGCTTAAATAACCCCACTGCAGGGTTCTCCTGCGTCACACAGTTCCTGTTTGCTGATCACTGCTCAGCACCTTTCAATGGACAGGACAAAGAAAATATATTTGCAATTTCTTATCTGGAATGCATTGCACAAAAACTGTGGAGATTTGAACTGGAAGAACTGCACTTCCACACTGGAAGTGAGGCACTATTTCTGTCCAGATAACATGGCTCGAGGGAAGCCAACCAAATTTAACTTGCTCCATTGAGCAAACAGTGCTTCCAAAGTTGCAAAGCTTTCAAAAGCGGAAGATACAGAAAGCTGCTTAGTAAAATTTACAGAAACATCTCAGATTGATTGACTAGACCTTCTAGATGCCTAATTAGAAACACTTCATTGGAAGTGCCTAATTAGAAGGCACTTAAGCACTGAACTTTTGAATTAGACTCCATTCTGGAGAGCCTGAAATTTAATGCCCCCATGTTTAAGGCATTACAAACCATGATAAAAAAAAAAAAATCTTTGCCCCTTTTTCCTATGTTGCCATTGCTGTACTGATCTGTGAACAATAAAATTACAGGGTACTCTGCACCTCAATTCACTTTTTCATTCCACCACATTTTCCTGACCATTGCCTTCACTCACTTTTAAAGCACAAATGCATTTGAATCCTGACAAAAAGACTGGCAGATTTTAGCATTCATATACATGATCCATGCTTGCTACAAAGGGTGGAATTCAAATCCCAAATTTTCTGCCTCTGAAGAAAATCTTGAACTTCTGTGAAGACCTCCCACAGAAACCAGGAAAGAATTAATGGGCTGCTGAGTTCCTAATATGTCCCACCCTGTGGCACCTGAAGGAAGTAGGTGTTAGACTGGCAGGGAACAGCTTGACAGGTTGAATTTCCAGCTATTTATGGCGGCTGACTGAGGGGCCTGGAGCCAAGGACGACTGTTCCCAAGCAAAGCCTGCCTTTGGCAAAGAAAGCCTGGCAGAAAAGCAGTGATTTTTTTTCTTGCTGCCAGTGACTTGGGGGTCTCTGATACCAAGTGAGGTGGAAGTATTTGCTGCTGGTTTTTTTCCTTTCTGACTTTTATTGATCACTGGAGGGCTGAGGAGGCTGCTGAGTGCTGGGCCCAGGAGGGGTGAACGGGTTTATGTTCCTGTGTGTTTACCTTGGACTCCAGGGGCCATAGAGAGAGTGGAACTTTTTATGCAACGCCGCTGGCAGAAGAAAATCTCTCTGATTTGAGGGTGTTGGAGGGTGGATGGATCAACAAAAATTCAGGAAACAATTTCAGAGGTACTATTAAGTTATGCTGCTCGGAAAGGGGATGTTCTCTGGGCATTGTGGCCACACTGATCAATTCTCACTCCTCACAGTGACAGTCAGACTTCAGAGCCAGTCTCAAACAGCTGGCTCAGCCCACTGTGACCAAGCTCCAGTGAAACCACCCTGCCAGCAGAGCCCTGCCCAGCGGCCCTCAGACAGGTACAATTACTCCAGGCTGATGGACAGACAGACAGACAGACACTCCTGTTCCACGAGCTGGTTCACCAGTACTCAGAGGATGCAGCAGGAACAATGTTCATGTCAATACTCCAGTGGATGAGACAGATTTAAAGACAGAGCAAGGGAATTAATATATAGGAAAAGCAAGCTTGAACATCCTGTGCATTGTACAGATGTTTGATGTGTAGACATCTTGGGATAAATATTTTATTTTCTGAAAAACAGACAATTTAATTATCCCACATAAAGCCTCACAATTGTTTTTTTTTTGTTTGTTTGTTTGTTTAGTTGGTTGGTTTTGGTTTGAGTTTTTTTGGTTTCTTTTGATTTTGGGGTGGGTTTTTTTGGCTTAAGCAAATAACAAAAACCAGTTACCCATACAAACTGAAGAAAGAAGGGACTATGTTTACTGGGAGATTTGCCAAGGCACAGGAGATTTAGGTTTAAGTCTGTCCTCTTCCTCAAGGATTTCAAATCCCCATGTGGGACACACCCTTATCTTTCCTATAGAGGGAAACCACCCCGAGGTGTTTTGTTCTCAAACAGTTCCTGGAGCTGTTTCACCTTGCATGGAATATCAGCCATAGTTCTAATCCTTGTACAAATAAATCTTCTGTGCTTGTATATATTGACAGTAAAACAGGGATGATGCCTGTCAGTCCCACATGACCATACCCAGGTCATTTTGCTGGCTAAGGCGTTATCACAGCCTGTGAGAGAAGGATCCAATGCCTGCATAAAAGATTTTTTTTTTTTGAGATCCTATTGTGCAAGAAAACAAACAAACAAATAAAAATCTCACAGCACCAGGATTTAAAGTAAAACATTTCGAGCTCACCTTACACCACATTTCTTGGTACAAGGAAACACAGAAGTGCTTTGCTGGGCAAAATCAGAAGTATGAGAGCAAGGTTTTCTCAGACTCCCCACCAGCACAACTGTAGAGATGTTCACCTTCTCCCCAGATAATCCTAGGAAAACAATTCTCCTGACTTTTTCAGAGCCAGTATATTTGATAAACTTGTGTTAACACAATGGACAATTTCAGAGTGAAATTCAAAAACCACAGATGGGGCATATCAGAGATCACACTGTACCAAGGCTCTCCAAGCCCATGCCTCTTCTTTCATCAGCCACTTGTACAGCTAACATCCCTTTGGATTCTTTCAGAATTATCTAATTCACTCATTCATGTCCCTAATTCCAAGCTGGTTCTTTTTTTATTAACATCAAAAGGCTTTGGATCAGACTCTACAAAAAAAAAGGAGAAGTTTTTCTACAAGGCTATTGTGCATTTTTTATCAGGTACACAATAGTGCTTCTGTGACTGCTCTCCCTGCCTCACCTCTCATCACACACACGTTAGCAGATAACATGGCATGAAAGAGCCATCCAGGAAAGCTGCAGGAAGGTTTCTTGGCCTGCCAGGCAGCAGCTCTGATAAGGGATCACCTGCACAAGCAGCTCATTCCTACCTCACTACCAACATTCTCTTCCAAGTACATAGATGGCTTGCCACAAATTAATGTGACTAAAAGGGTTTGAGTTGCAGCAGGAGAAATGGGAAGAGGGAAAAAGGAGTTGTTTTAAAACCATTTCTGCCTGATTCTGCAACTGAAAGTTGCTTATGCCCGGAGATTAGAGAGTGGCTGTCCCTAAGCATCCCTTTCCTAGCTTTATCTCCACCCCTATCACCCAAAATCATGTTTTTATGGGCTTCACTGCAGTTATCATCAATCAATAATTTACAGCTTCAAAATACACATTCTCAAATGACACAGCTGTGGTCTTCATAATTAATCAAGGCTCTACCTGTAAGAGGGCAAAACTTCCCTTAGACCAAATAAAAAGGCATTCAGTGGGATACTAGGCAATTGTAACAGCCCCAGCAGAAAAAGTAAATTGTAATAACAATATCCAAAGATGAACAAGAGAGCCCTTGTAACATCACCTCCCAAATAACTGCTCAATTGTGTTTTAACTTCAGTGAATGGTGTAAAACTTGAAATTAGTAAATTAACACAATTAAATTAGTTAACTGTAATTTAGACTAAGTTTCAAAGGAAATGAAGTAATGACACATTTTACATTTCAGACCTTGCACGGCTGAAGTCGTATCCTTGAAGAGCTACAGATATTTCCCTGCCCTTACACTGTTGAAATCTCCGATATTGTCAATACTAAGTACAGAAAAGTACTCAAAATTCTACAAAATAATTTTTCAAAACATGACGAATAAAAGTAAACCAGAAAGTTTATAGAGTAAGTAATTTTGAAGATGCTGAAAATTATTTATAAAAGGTGTTCTTATCACAAGACACACCCTTTAATACTGCTGGAAAGTACCAGAGAGTGGAAAATCACCTGAACAAATGATCATAAATTTCAACTGAAAAATAGAGTGAGGGAAGGATGAGTCAGAGAGTTTGTGTTCACTGCTCAATCTTAAGTAATGGTCTAAGTACCAACAAACAGGAAACATCTTTGCTCAGGTGCTGAATGTCTTTCTCTCCTCCTGAAGCATATATAGGTTGAAGATGTGCAGCACATCACATAACTGGGTACTCTAAAAATGGACCCTGTATAATCAGCCTTCCACTAGAAAAGCACGGGAATTGCAATGATTCCTGGTTTACTCTTCTAATTGCAATAAAGCAACCAAATCTTACTTCAGAAAATACTGATGTTCACAGGACATAACAGCATGTGTTTACTGGTAATGTCACTGCTTTTAGAAAAAAATCCATATAACATGTAATTGGGAGAGTAATTTTAAATCTGTGAATGCATGATCCCTATCAGTTCACAAAATCCAGACTCCTTTCCCAAACTCCACTCTCCTTCTCAGGAAATAAAAAAACCATCCCAGAGGTTGCACTAAACTAGGCTCAGAGCGGGTTAGATGGAAATCACAGTCCGAGAATGGCAGCAAAGGGGTTTAAATTTTCTGTCTGAGAGCATCAGCTCTGGTTCCTCAGCCTTTCTGTGGGGCTGGGGAGCCACCCTTTGGTCACTGCTCTAAGTGCAAAATCAATATAACCGCACGCTCTGACAGCTTCTGCCCTCTGAGGAGGGCCCTTGATGGACACCTATACATTTGCTGGTCTTGCCAACAGCTGTTGCAAGGATGTCTCTGGCTTAACACCACTTACAGAGTGTATCTTACCTCACAGGGAAGGCAGGGAGGAGTAATTTCTGTATGTGTGGGGCTTTAAACTTGTTATGTGCTAAATGTTGTGGTTACACTCCATGCCCTCCATTCCCTGTCCTGTCGTGGACAGAGACGATTCCCACAAACTGAGTGCCTGCAGCATCATGTCTCACTGCAATGAGGATAAAAGGAAACTGAACATTTGTAGCTTTGTAGGTTTCTCTGCCCAGAGCCCAAAATTGACTACATTAAAAGGTTACACTTGAATTACAAACTACTTTGTGACAGACACAGATGAGTGTGAAAGGGAGAGCAACACACAGAAAAGACCAACAAACTGCTACCATATGATTTCAGCAAAACGGGCTGGACCCTGATGTAGAAAAGCAAAATCCTCAAAGAATGTAAAACACAGATATTAAGCTCAAGAGAGGTCAGCCGACAGGGCAGAAAGGGAAACCCATGGAAAGCAGCCAGAGAGATTAAACTTAAGCCTCACACAACTCTTATTTCATATTGAAAACCACAAACCATTCCCGGAAAGGAAGAAACTTTTATGCTCACTCTTAGCCCTGATGTGAGCAACCTTCTGAAATGCTTCTGCATTTTACGAGGAGGGACTGAGTTCCCAGAGTTTTCTGTTTACTCCTCCCTCAGGACTTTGGGGGCAGTTGTTGTTCCTTTTAACTCTGGAACATCCTCTACCACAGTCACATTTGCTGGTCAGTATCAAGGGGAATCAGTCCATGAGGCAGAGAAGATGAATAGTGGATACATTAAGCACTGGATATCCCAGACACAGCAGGAAAGCAGCGGTCTAGACTTTAGATACAGACTTGGGAACACCAAGACCAGGAAACTTAGACGAACTACAGAATGTCGGGTGACCAAACAGAAAAAAAGAAGGAAGGAAAAAAAACAGGCTGGAAATAGCCATTAGTTCAAAATACAGGTAATTAGCAGAGGTTGAAGTAATTAGCACTTGCTTAGGTAATTAGCATTCACTGAACCAGTCAGAATAGCCAAGGAAGCAGTTACAGCACTGAGGACAAATGTACTTCACATGCTCAGCAACTCTTTCAAACACTACATACCAGACAAACCCTGTGTTCCCACAAGATGAACACTCCTACTCACGTGTCACCTCAGGAGATGCAGATGCCAGGAGCTGGAAGGATCTCTCCAAGCCCACATGATAAGTTAGGAGCAACATGAGGACAACAGAGGAATTTCCAGTTGATCAGACTACAAGGACTCTGGCTACTTCTAAAATTAAGGGCCTTTTCCTCCCACCACCAGAGAAAGGAGAGCACACCAGATCACTGAACATTTCCATTAGATAAAAGGCAGTGTTTTAATTATTCTGCTGGTAGTTCTCAGAAACGTTTCCTTGCTCCAAAATATAAAAAGTAAATATGAAGTATAAAACGGATAAAAAGAAAATGAACAGGGCATGAGACAAGTCATTACAGTGTTTGGTTTCTTTCCAGAGGTATGGGGCCACACACACTGCATACTTTACTGTAAAGGATTTTGTTTAAAAAAAAAACCATTTATTTTCATTTCAGCATGTAGTAATGCAGTACATTCAGATTATTGCACTAATTAATGCTACCACCAAATTAAACACCAATTTTGATTTGTGACTGCAGTACTGTTAGATGTCAGTGTAGAAGGCATTTGCACCATGGACTGACAAAAGTGTCTGACTGTATTTACAGTCAGACACATCTTTGTCTTCTGCATTTGAGCAGGTTTTCAAGGTGGTCACTTGATTGCTGGAAGTTGAAACCAAGATAAACCCAGCGTGGAAAGGCCTCCTCTGAAAAAGAGTAATCACACCTAGATGATGTCATAGTTTTTGGAGTTATGACTGCACTAAGAAATGCATGGGTTTGAAAGAATTTGACTTGATACACACCACTGCAAACCCAGGAGTGTTGGGGTTTCTTGGTTAATTTGCTAGGAAAGAGAATTGCAACTTGGATGTGATTCCCTCCAATCACAGTTGACTGTAGGGTACTGAATCTGGAACTGAAAAGAAATTTAGGGAAACAATTAGCATAATGTGACCGAGATAATTTATCATCAAGCAATGGCACCCTGCTTATGTTTATTCTGAAACACTGCTGAAAGAAGCATGTTGTGAAAGTCACCTCATTGCTCCACTGCAGAAGAGCAATTGTGTGGTCTGATACTGCTGTCAAAACACAGCAGCTGCACAAAGGAAATAAAACCACATCAACATGGGCTTAGCTAATTAAAGTCATACAGAGCTGAGTGGCAGGCACCAGTTTGGGCTGAGGCACAACATTCTCCACCAGACTGCAAAAGTTCCACCCAAAAAGGAAGATCTTAGACATCCAAAATACCTTGTGTTGTGGTTGCTTTTGTCCTAAAAATGTTCAAACACAAATGCCCTCATTCTGGAGAAGTTTCCTGGGATTTTCTGTTTGTGCTGGTGATTGGAAGCACCAAGATAAACATGTGAGCAGTGATTGGCAAGGCACTTTAAGACTGGCAACCCTTTAGCAAGAACTGGTTTCATTCAAAACTGTGGAAAAGCAAGGAGTTACAAGGGCCTTGAGGGAACCATTGCTGCCTCCTCCTCTGTACAAAAGGCCCCTCTCTTCAAAAGAAGATTCCTGAATGGTAATGAAGAAACAAAAAAGACATTTCCACACATTAGGAATGTGTTCAGGTGCTTTAAATCTCATCATGTGGATAAACAGCTGGAGCAGAACCAGCATCCTTGCAATGTGTTTAGCACATGTCTAACCTGGCTCTTCTCATGGTGACCCAGAGCTTTTCCTCTCCTTGTTGTGAGGACACATTTCCAGACCTGGGCAGGCACCTCCTCCAGAAGACACTTTTGCCCTTGTCAGCCACAAGGAGAAAAAGGACCAATCATGGCTGCAGTTCTCTCAGGGAAGAGGCAGGAACTGGGAGAAGCTCCTGCAGTGTCCACTCCAGAATCCCCACAAAGGAGTGTTCACAGTGGCCACCTTACAGTGGTAACAAACAGACACACTGGGGAGCAAACCTGAGGCAACCTCTCCTGGTGACACAAGAAAGAACCAACACTCACATGTCCCTGCTCTGGGGGACGTGCTCAGGGAGTCACTTACAAGGGCCAAGCCTTCCATGTGTGTCCCACAGGAGTGTTATCAATCAGGATGTGCCTGGGCAGGATCACCTCTGCACATGCTCAGGGACATTTTCACCACAGGCAGCTTGTTGCCAACTACAATTTGCTCTTTAAAACTCAGGTTTAAGTACTACAGAACACAACAAGGTAACTAAAACTAAAACCTTTATGACAATTAGGAAACTCCACCCTTTGAATAAAGAGCCTTTTTACCTCTATCTTAATAGTAGCAAGAATTGCTGCCAACTTCCATTAAAGGAGTATCTACTTTCCAGTCAGCAACTGTAGCCTCTAGGTAATTCTACCAGTCCCTGGCAAAGCATTGCACTACAAATAATTCAGAGGAAGTTCTTCTTGATAGGACCCTGACTGCTGGCCCCTTTGAGAATCTCACTTGCTGCCATGGAAGAGATAAAAATGGGATAATATAAACAATTTGAAAAAGTGTGCAATTTGACAGAACATTTCCTGAGTAAAAACTGTATTTTGAAAAGAATAAACCCTGTTGTGGTTTTAATTATACTAACTATTTACTTTATTGAATGAAAATGTTTTTGAACATTTAAAAACATTTTTAAAATGTGTATGTTTTGTTCTACACTGTCTATTAAGATGAAGAATAAAACCAGGCTGATCCGTTTTGCCTTTGGAACTCTGGAATCAGTTGCCAACACAATAATTTTACGTTTAATTTGCAAACAATACCTGGTGAAATTTTAATCCCAACTAGTAAAACTTTTTAATCAACATCTTAAACCTGTTTCTGGAAGCATTTCTCTTCAGATTGGATTCCAAAACCTTTTTAGAGAACAGAATCAGTGTTTTATTGCCTGCATTATGCAACCACATTACATTTACATTCTGAAAATGAATTATTCAGAGGGAGCAATGTTTCATCAAAGACAAACCCTTGTGAAAAGAAAAACCCTTGTGCTGTTACACTTCTCGCCCATCAGGCAAATACATAGAACAGATCATGATGTTTTGTCCAAAGGCTGGGAAGCGCCCCATTGACTCCCAACTGTCCGTGAAGATGTTGTATTTGATGAAGAGACGCTGCTCCGAGCTGGAAGACAAAGTAATATTCCTACTCAAGATATAGACTCCATCATTGTGGAGAGTGCAAGTCAAGTTAAGGCCGGATTTGGACGAGTTCTCACTGAGGTAGAGCCACTCTTTGGTGACAGTGTTGTAGGACTGCACTGTCAGCACGTCCTCACTGGGGTTGGATCTCTGGTCTGGTCTCAGGTCCAGGATGCAGCCCCCTACAAGGTAGATGGTCTCCTCCACAGACAGCATCTGCTGCTTGCGGACATGCACGTTGCACAGCTCCAAGTTGGTCCAGGAATCAGAAGTGGGACAGTACTGCAGGATGCTCATGTTCCTCCCTGAAACACAGAGGAGATAGTCACAGATAAATAATTCTGTCAGAAGGCACTCTGGGGGAGTGGGGAAGCGTTTTTCTTTCCTACAAAGCATCCCAGCCTTTACTGCAGATTGCTCACACACTTGCAGGGTAAGCCAGGGGAGAAATGGTGATCATTGACAAGTGCAGCTCTTTGCCCTTGAAAAGAAACTTTGAACGTTCTGTTCCTTGGCACAGGGGAAAAAATTATGCTGCTTCTGGCACATTACATGATGTAAATTCCTAGGCCCACAGATTTTAGCAGAATAATCCCTACCTTTTAGCTTATGTTTTTAATTTTGTCTCTGATTGATACATAAGAATTGTTTTACAAAGAGGAAGATGGAGCAATATTCTCCTCTCCAGAAGTGGTCACAGATGAATCAATCTGTCATGAAAACAGTACACTTTATTAATGGCTGTCAAGTGATGAGTTATCATCCAAGCTTAACTTTGATACTTCGCATTTCATTCCATAAATCAAAATTTTATGGAATAAAATTTGTAAAGCTGGTTACATTTCAGCAAGTGGCTGGATGACCTAAGGGCACCTTATAAAGAGAGAAACACACATTGTCAAAATCATCTAAGAACCACAAACTGTGCCCTGCCATTATGCAGAGGCTCAGAAAGAAGCTGAAATTATCTCCATAATTCACAACTCAGTGGGTGCATATGTTTGCAATAATGTTATTCCACAGAACTGTTACAATGCCACCCTGATTTATGGTGCAGTGATGACCCTGGCTGTGCCCAAGGCTTCACTAAATTATCACAGAATGCACACGACTCAGTAAATTCAGTTCCACTCTCTGGAGATCTGAGCTCAAATCCAACTTCAAGTGACAAGCAGGAGCAGGTTTGCAGACTCCAGACAGGTCTTTTATTAAATCTGCTCCATGTTACCAGTCTGTCCTGCATGATAACTTCCAGATGAGCTCCCAAGGGGAAGAGCAGACAGAGACATAGTGACAAGCTCTGTAAGGGCACAGGTATAAATAGCCAGAAATATAACTGGATTGTCATGAATGAAGTGCATCAGTGGCATGATCAGGAAGGTGCTGCTCCATCCAGCATTTGCACTCTGATTATTTTCATGGCAGTGCTCTGTGAAACTGCAGCTCTACATAGATGACCTTTGTCTACAAACAACCTATCATTCTCTGACTCATTAAGGGGAGGAGAAGTCTCAGTTAAGTTTCTATGACTATCTATAGCAGTAAACTTCCCCTAGAAAATGTGCTATTTGAGAGGAGGTGTATGAAATAGAAGTCCATTGCAATGTGGCCCTCAAATGCTCAGTCCACTCAGAGCCTGAGACTTTTATACCCACTGAAACAACAAAAAACTCCCCAAAACAAAACCCACATAACATACAAACATTACTGTGCCTGACATAGAATTTCGATTAAGATCAAGGTTCTATTCTATGATCTAAGTGAGACCTGCAAACTCAAAAGAAGGACTTTATTCAAGAGGTGTCATTATAATTCACAGTGGGAAATTCCAGATCCTGTCATCTTTCAGGAATTGCAGTCTCAGGAGAAAGCTCTACACAAATTTAAAAAGTAGCCCACAAAATCTACCAAAACTGAGGCATATACAGACTACCAAAAATTACTAAAAATAACATAACACAAAAACCATTAATTGCTGCATATGTTTTATGAAGTAAATGTAGCAAACCAGCAAATAAACCTTACTGTTTCTCAGATCTTTAAGTCTTAACACTTTCTGACATTGGAATAATTTGGAAGGAACATCACCAGTGTAACTGTGGCAATTCTGGTCTCTAAGTGTGCTACTTGTCCTAAGCCAAGATGTCACAGAAAAACTGATTCTATACTCTTGTTCAGGCAATTATTTATAACAAGCACATGTGTTTGTTGTCCTGAGTGATCCTGGATTTGAACAAAAGCCTAAATGTGCTAGTTATCCACTGCTCAAAGCTTCCTCTTGTTTTACTGCCCTATTTCCATTGAAAAAGGCTTTTAGGGAAAGACCTGGGAAATGACAGAGGTTTGGAGGGCAGCAGCAATGCCCTGGAGTGTGGAGGATGCCAGAGGTAACTCACAACTCTCCTTCAGCTGAACCCACAGGCAGCAAGTACCGAGTCAGGAGCTTGACACAGGGCAGCAATCCTGACTGCACATCCCTTGTTCAGGAGTTTTAAAGAACAGCATCTGAATCAGCAACGTGCTGATCTTCAAGACACCAGGAGTAGGCAGGCTGATGAAAGCAGAGCACAAGCATCAGAAAAGGAACTTGCAGAGTGCAGAGGGTGTAGGAGAAAAGCTGATCCTCCCGTAGTTGTGTAGCACTCAACCAAATCAGAGCTTTTTCACCTTACCTCTTCCTTCTCCAGATAAAAATGCCAAACCCCTAACCCTGGTCTCTAGAGACAAGACTTCCCATTAACCTGTTTCAACCCCTTCTCCTCATTCTCTTGTCTCACAGGATGTTCCCCTTTGGATCTGACTTCTCAGCACGACAAGTGTTTCATGGCAGACATCTCAGAGTCCCAGTGCTGGACACGAGGGAGCACAATGGCCCCAGCAGATCCTGGACTGGGGGTGGCCAGAGGACTGGGACTGCAGCACACACAGCACAGCACAGCACAGCTCTCCATATAGAAACAAGCACATTTCCCTTACAGAAGCCACCAGGCTCTGGGTCAGAATGGTCTGGACAAAATGAGTTTGAGGCTTTGCATTACCAGAAGGACCTTAAGGGGTGGCAGTGTGTCTTTTATAAACTTTAAAATTATTCAGAGCTCAAATCTGCCCAGACACTAGAAGCTTGTTCTAATATCAGTTTAGCTTTGCTTGCAGAACTGTCTGTAAAAGCTGATCTGTCTTCTAATTTCATTCTCTGTTTGGAAAGAAAGCCCTTAAAATTGCTGTGGTCAACTGAAGTGGGCAAAGGCCAAATTCAAACTTACAAAATCCTGGTAAATACCAAACATTTGACATGTTTAAGAAGTTGACTTCCAAAGCTCTGAGAAAATGTCTTCCTCCCAAAAAATGGCACTATGTACTTAAGGAATGAACAAATGGGAGCTCTTTTTAACTAAGCTTGTTTGCCCACTGGATAGAAGAAAAGTAATTGTCAGAAGAGAATGAAACTTCAAATCCTTCCTTCCATACCGTGTCCTTGGAAAATTTGGTATAGAAATTAAATAAGCTAAAAGTGTTGGTCCTTGCTTCAGCTTTTGATTGTTCAGTTCAGTTATTTAGGTATAGCTTGAATTTGCCTTTGAAATACTGAAATACTGTAGTGAAAAGACCATGATGTCTATTAATTCATAAGAAATACTAAGGCAGGCAGATATTTTCTAAGAATTTTTCCTTCTGACAGTCTAAACCAGGTATTTAAAAAGTAAACAAAGTATATCTGTTGAGATCTCTCTGTACTGTGTGATCAAAATCTAAGAAAAGGGGTAGTGGCTAAGCTGGATGCTGAAGAGTCCATTAGTTTGTTCTCTCCAAATAACAGAGCCCCAGGTCCATACAGGCTCTGAAAAAAACCATAAATACCTGATTCTTCCCTGCCAGAACTATTGTTTTGTTTTGTTTGTCAATTATTTTCTACCAGCAACTTATGTGCTGGTAGACTTCTATGTGTTTTGATCAGCATTACATGGCCTTCTACACAAGTTCAAAAGCTTTCCTGAAAAACAGGAGGAAATTACCTGGGCCTTGGAAACAATCAGGTAAAAACCACCATGAAGTAATATCAAACTTGTTACCTCGTGCAGTGTATCCTCCAATAACGTAGATCTTGCCCTTGCATTCACAAGCTGAGAATTCTGCAAGAGGGCTTGGCATGGATGCCACAAAATTCCACGAGTCATTCTCCGGGTTGTAGCACTCCACGTTGGAAAGGGACTGGCCACCGATGGCATAGAGCTTTCCACTGACAGCCAGGAGCTTGAAGTCGGATCTGAAAGAACAGATTGCAGCACTGAAATGAGGTGCATCCATATACAGAAATACAGAGGAAAGTTCTTCCTACCCAGGCTCTGACACACTCATCACCACTCACAGCCTGCACCACCACTTGAGGTATCTGCAGCATCTGAACTCTGCTGTGCAAGGCCAGAACGCTGTAACTACACTGCAGTTACTCAGGACAGTAACCAGTGACAGTCTGAATGTTATGGATGATGCTGCTGAGGCTGAGGAATATTTTATTTTGTATTTCAGTCTGTGCCAGTTCAGCTCTCCATGTTCAGTTAACCAGTGTGCTCAGTAGACAGCTCATTTTTATTAGGCTTTTAGCAATGTGCCACTGGTAGAGAAAAATGCATTACATGGACACACAGTGAGGGATATAACTGCAGTTAAAATTGCAAAAAATTCAAACAAGACTTGATGGATGCCTACTAATGCATACTTGTTTCAGGCTGTATTATGGAATCTCTTTAATAACCCTAATAAAAATGCAATTTAAAGTGGAACGCGTTGAATCCTGTTCTGCAAAGGAAAGAAGAGAGAATCTTCTGTATCCTATTCAGCATTAAACTACTAAATACATCCCCTGAAGCATGATCTATCTGTAAATTATGTTCTACCCACAGCTGAACAAAAATTATATTGCATCCCATGAGCGATGCCCTCCAAACTGGTCATTTACTTCTTAGTCTGTTCCAGTGTGCTTTCAAAATTCACACATGGCCAAAGGTAACTTCCTAATTCCTGAAGCAAGGAACTCACACACCCTGAAGGTAACACAGACAAGAAACAAATGGTCCATGGATATTAAAGGTGCAGGTCTGGAGGAAGAAACTGGAGGATATGAAGACAGAACTCCTGTATGCAGCTCTTCCTTCCAGCTAGGGAAGCTGGTCTAACAAAGGATGAGCTTTTCCTCTCCCCAGGAACAGTCTCACTGCCTAATAAGGTTGTTCCTTCTCTTCTGCTGTGCCAATTGAGATTTAACCATGAGTATCCCAATTAACTGGATGTGTGGCAGTCCCTGGAGTGCACCAGCTCAGCGCAAGCTAAACAGCAAACTGTGTTATGTCTGTAAAACTGAAATGATGTTTCAGACCCGCACTAGCCTGCTGGGCAGCAAAGGGAGTTCCACTCTGCAGGAATCCAACATTCAAAACTTACTGCTAAATACTTTTGCAGGGTTTTGTCTGGGCAAAATGAACCCTGCCTAGTGCAGATTGCCCTGAAACTTCTTTTTTATTAAATGTATTTGGAAAAAGGATTTGTTTCCAGATGGAATCATTTTGTTCTTGTCAGCCTGATACAGCTTTGGAAACTAAAATGCTCCTTTGAAGGAATTAATTGCTTTTTATTCTTTTTTTTTTTCCCTTGACATTTACAATTAGGTCAGTCTGTTCATATTCCCTCAACAGCAATTATGCCTTCCAGTTCAGAAAATCCAGAATAACATGGCAATCAATAGCAGGTATGAAATGAGGATAACTACTTGCAAAACATTATGATTTTCAAAGCAATATACCTGTTGCAAAAGTTGGGACTTTTCAAAATCCACAAATTAACAAAGGGGCAAAATCACAGGGAAAACTATCTATTAAAACACAAACAGCACAACTTGCAGCTTTAAATATGCTAAAAGGGAGGCCACAAACCTTTGTGTCAATCATTTAACCACTTCCAAACACTCATTAAAATGGATGACATTCAGTGGAGGTATTTCAGATTTATGGAATTCATTAACAATAAGGTTCATTTTACTCAAAAGTAGCTGCAAGTATCCATCAGCACACTTTATATGAAAGTTTGGACAATGGCTCAGTGTTATGAAAAACTTCTGCCATTCACCTTTCCATGCCAGTAACAGCAGGTGTCTTTATGGAGAGTGAACACTAGGAAATATTTAGTGCATTTTTACTCTCTTTTAATGTGTTGGAGCAGCTGGAAACAAGGAAGGCAAACACTGAGCAGGGAGCCAGCTCTCCACAACCAGCAACAGTTCCATGGACCACAGCCTGGAAACAGAGGGCTCAAATCAGTCAAATTCCACCACCATGGAACTCCACTCGCACCTGCTCCTGGTCTAAACCTGAGGGATCAAGACACACTTTCAAAAACCAGGCCTAGTGAGTCCCTTCTTGCTGGGACAAGCTGAGGTATGAGCTGCCTTTTGCTGCCCCCACTCACTCTGAACAGGATCCCAGGAACTGCAGTGAGTGGGAGCTGTAGGGTTTCACCATTGCTCAAAATCCACTCTTCACTCAACAAAGTGCAAAGCGCTGGATGAAGGAAGGAAAATATGAAGCACAAATGCAAAGGAGCTGGAGGTCAGAGAGGCTTTCTGCATGCAGGACAACATTCCACAGCTTCTCAACCCTGCCCCCCCGCCCCTGCATGGCTCTGGACTGTGCTAGGTGTATCTGCAGGAGGCCATGGGGGCAGTGGCTACAAAGGACCAGCACACATGGTTTGTGCTCACTGACAATCTCACTTAGTGTACAACAAAAAAGAGTTAGCCCAGATACTGGGGAGGACTTTCTGATCTGAGGTGTGGCTAAAGATGGGAACAAGACACGTGGGAGGAGGATTCCAGTGTAGTTTGGAATCTACACTGCTGGAGGATTTCAAGAGCAAGTTAAATACGTATTTATCTGCAAGGTTTATTATCCTGCTGCAGAACATGAGCCTTGGATTAACCAACATTGTTTCTTCCTGCCAAATGATCAATTTACCCTTAACATTTCTCAAAAATCAGATGACTTCTTTATTCTAGAGTTAGAGCACTTATAACAGAGACAAGGAATCATGAAAGCACAGTTATGCAGCAATTCCAAAGCAATTCCAAAGCTTTATTTTTTTTTATATTTGTTATGTGAATTTGCAGAGTACACTGCATCAAGCATTTAGCTTTAGAAGCGTGTGATACATTTGTGGTAAGTAGGGTATGGATGGTTCTAACTTTAAAAATTTTTGAAGTCTATTTTCTTCCAGCACAGAAGAATTTTGAGTGAATTACAAGAAACAGTAAAAAAATGAGGAAGGAGAAGGTTTCCTGAACAAGCAGCATTTCCCAGAAGCATCATCTCCTATATTCCTGTAAGAGTCCTCAGTGTGGCAGTGGTTCAGGCACACACTGCTCACAAAAATCATGTTCCATGTGGCACGTGCATAATTCCAGCCTGGGGCTTACATAGGTCTTCCAGGCTTGGAAGATTTACCTGCCATGAGTAGGAAGGTTCTGAAGGAAAATAGAAGTGGAATATACAGCTCTAACTGACACATGCAGTAGAAATCCTATGAGTATATTATTTTTAAATAGCAAATTTCAACAGACAGTGTTCAAGTAAAAAAAAAAAAAAGGGGGCAGGGGGGGTTGGAAAGGAATTCAAGGACATTATTGCAACAGTCCCCTACCTACTTTGTTACCTTCTTGATCCCAAAGTGATCTCGGGCAACACTTAAATGGAGCTGCTTCTATTAAAAAGTTCAGGTCATTCTCTCTCTTGAGAATTCCAAGTACAGAAACACCTCTAGAATGAAAAGGTCTAGAAAACATGATCTGTTGTGGACTATTTGGGATCAGCACTGGATTTAGCACTCAGATGATGAGAAATTCCATGCTCAGCCACAGGCCTCTTTTGTGAGCCTGAGCACATTATTTTAGCTCCCTTGGGTATGCATAAATTGGGAATAACACTCTCCAAAGCTCCTGGGGCCATCACAAGAACATTATACAGGAGTTGCCTATTGTGAAAAAGTTTGAAACTAAAGTAATAAGACCTGTACACCTAAAAAGAAAGCCAACAGTGAAGACCCAAACCAGAACGACCACTAAATATTCAGGTGGTTTTCCTCTTCTACTTAGAAGTAAGTTAGGAGTGTTTCATCTAAGCACATGGAGAGAATCCCACCATCCTGGGATTCTCCATGACAACAATGGAAACAATTCATTATAAAAACACCATAGAACTTAAAAGGTTTGTTTAGGGCAGAAAACTCTTATATGAACAGTAGAGCAGCAAAATTAAATCCCTAACTCCTCAACCTTCCCTCGAGGCCAACACATGCAGTCACTCACGCAGGACAAATCCAGATCCTCTGCTGTCTGAAGTCAAAGCAACTTCAATGGAAACTAGAGCTCTCCCTGAAGGTATGTCGAATTTCATCCATGGGATGTAATTATATCAGCTGACATAAATTCATTTGCCAGACAGTCACATGGCTGCAATTCCTCAGCAGAAGGCTGGGCAACCACGCTGCTTATTTTACTACAGCATAACAAACTAAAAATACAATGCCAAGCAAAGTGCAGCTCTAGTGGCAGCACAGATGTGGCAGACAGGCATCAGCACTGGACATGCAGCATGTGGACCCCTCACGTTAAAAATGGCCCTGCTCCTGGCTCCTAAGGGCACAGGCCATCCCTCCCTGACACAAAACACCAAGCAGGTCATCAGGGAAAAGACATGTTATGTCAGATAGAAAAAGTAATCATGAACTGCAGAGCTGAGACTCTGTGAAGCAGTTAAAATGGGTTTTGTGAAGAGGTCAGCTGAGTTTCCTTGAAAAAAAAGCTCCCCCAGTTACTCAGGGAGCAACATCCTCACTGCTGCTTTGCAGGTGTAATTCTGGGTACTTTTTGGCCTGCAATACCATGGAATGTAAGACTAGAGATTATCCCAAAAATATCCATTTGCCTGCAGCCTTTCTGCAGTAAATGGCCAATGTGAAACTACTCTGAGGAACACCTTGCTGTCATCTGTGATGAGTTTGAAGATGAAGTTGGTGTGGCAACGCCACTGAAAACAGTAATAGGAGAAAATATCCATGTGCTCATTTCAAGTATAATGATCATACATCCTAGCAAAAACAAAAAAAGGGCAAGTGTGGAGGAAGAAAAGCTGATCTAGAGTTTGAATACACAAACTGTAAGGTGCAAAAAGGGCCTTGAAAAGGTAATTTAAAAAATCTCATGTTGCAGAGTCAACACACATAGTAACAGCTCTCTTGCTATAGACAGCACACAAACAGAACCTCGTGACTTGCTCAAGGTGGGACTTTTGTGATGAAGGCAATTTCCGTAGGAGACATTGTGTGGGCTGAACCCATCCTCCTTTTCTAGCAAGGCCAAATGCTCCCAACCCCGTTCACACAGGTCCTGCTGTCGCATGAAGCCAGCTAAAACATCTCAGTTCCCCAGGCGCCTCAGGGAACTCTGCTACAGGCTCAGCCTCTGAGGAACAGGTCTGTAGGAAAAGGTGTCTGTAGCCTTAAAAAGCCAAATGTTCATTTTACAGATTAAACTTTTCCCAGCGCCGTTAGAAGCAGTCAGAAACACTGAGAAAAAATGGTTTCTGATCAGTTGTGATGACTGATTAGGGAGGTGATCATTTTAGTAAAATTCTCAAAATACGAGAAGTGTAGGGGGGAAAAAAAAGGTGAAATGGTAAAGACTTAATTTTAGGTCTAATCCCTGTTTTGAGGGGGTTCAGGCAGCAAAAGATAAATAGAGCCAGGAACAGACACTGCAGTTTAACTACCCAGATATAAAGCATTTATGCCAACGGCTTGGGTCTCTCTGCATGCTCTTTCAATTCACTGAATTGGGAAAAGGGTTTCCACTCTACAGTTAATTTTGGCCTCCTTACTTTTTTCAGAGAAAAAAGACAAAATTTAAAATACTTTTACTAAAATGGAAACAAAGAGGAAGTTCATGTTGGAAACAAAGCCAGCTTGTTTCAATGAAATGAAAGCTTTTTGTTTTTATAACTCCAAAGTGTGGTTGAGGTAGAGCAGCCACAACCTTGGCCAGGAAGAAGGCCTCTCTTCTTGGGTCCTCCTCAAGGCTAGGTCTCTATTACTCTTTCACGTATAAATCACACAAGTGTTTCTGAATGCAAACTAAAACATCAATGTGTGATAAACTGTTCAAAAGGATAAAGGAAAAAAAGAAAAATCGTCAAAATGATGAATGATTCCTAGATCCAAATATTCCCATCAAGTGAGAAATTTCTCACCATCTTCCTGACGTTTTTCTGGTATTTCACTGATGTGCAGGCCTACAAAACTTTTATCAAAGTACAAACCACTGGACAACTGCTGCAACTAAATTGTTTCAGCCATCTCCAGCTCTGGTATAGCCTGTACATCCCCACCAAGAGCAGGAAAACTTGTCACGCACTTATCTGGAGTTGCAATACATCACAAAGAAAGTGGGAAAGGAATTTTCTCATCGGGTTTGTTTGGTGGTTGAGAGCACAGCCAGGTCTGTATCACATCCCTAAGGCTGAGGCAGCACCATGCGACTCAACAGGCCCCATCTCACCACCTGACAGGGACACACGTGTACCCCGGGGGGCAGGGTTACCTCTTCTGGTTCATCGAGGCCAGCTGGCTCCACTCGTTCAGGCACGGGTTGTAGCAGTGCGCGGCCGAGATCTCCTGGCTGGTGATGCGGTAGCCGCCGACGATGAACAGGTAATTGTCCAGAGTGGCCGAGCCGTAGCCGCGGACGCTCACCAGGTCGGCGGGCAGGTTGTTGGCCAGCGGCAGCCACCGCTGCGCCTCCTCGTCGTACCTGAGCATGGCCCAGGGCGCGTCCCCCGCGGGGTGACAGCTGCCCGCCGGCGGACAGGTGCTCATGAAGTCCCCGAGCAGCAGCAGGGTGGCCGTGCCCCTCATGCGGCGCTCCCGCAGCTGCTGCTGCAGCGCCGGGTGCTGCAGGAGGTGCGGGCGGGCGTCGGGCAAGCGCAGCACCTGGTGGTAGTGGGCGGCCATGAAGTCCAGGCAGGCGTCGTGCAGGTCCTGCAGGCCGTACACCTGCGCCAGGCGGTGCAGCTCGAAGCAGTTGCCCAGGCGCACCCACGACAGCAGCAGCCGCAGCAGGGGCATGACCTGCAGGTAGGACGCGGCCTCCACCAGCTTCTCCAGCAGCGGCGGCTCCTCCTCGCCGCCCTCGTCCTGCTCCAGCCTGGGCAGGCAGGACGTGTTGATGAAGTCCAGCACCAGCTCCAGCCCCGGGGCGCTCAGCCCCCCGCGCAGCAGCTGCTCCTCCTGGCCCTGCCCTGCCTCCCGCATGCCCGAGCGGTAGAGCGCTCGGAAGTAGTCGCTCTGCTCGATCAGCTTCCTCTTGCACACCGGGTAGCACTTGTCCCCCAGCCGGATCTGCACCACCTCCTCCCCGTCACCGGCCTCATCCCCTGCTTCCCCGTCCCGCTCCTCTTCCTCCTCCTGCCGCCGCCGCAGCCGCCGCTCGGTCAGGGACATCGCTCACCGCGGGCCTGGCCGCGCCTCAGCCCCGCCGGAGCCGCCGTGCCGGCTCCTCCTCCTCCTCCTCCGGCCGGGATGGGACGGGCCGGCCGGGCCGGGATGGGCGGAGCGGCACCGCGGTGCCGGGAAGCGCTGCCGCTGTTCCGGCCCTGCAAGGAGTGACAAGGGGAAGCGAAAAAAAAAAACCGAAACCCAACCAAGGCGCACGCAGAGAGGAACGAGAAAAAAAGCCCGAAAAAGGCAATGTTGAGCGCTCCGGCGCTGCCCGCCGGGGGGGCCGTCAAGGCATCCCCCGGGCCCAGCCGGGGTGGGTGTCAGGGGCACGGTGGAAGGGCCAGTGCTGGGCTCCAGGGGACAGCCCAGAGCCGCAGCGATCCCCCCCCCGGTGCTCCCCTCTCCTGATTTGGGCTGGGATCGCAGCTGCAGCCGCAGCTCTAACCCCTTCCATAAATGTACCGCTGCATCCCTGGCGAGGGGCAGCATTCCCGAGGCACACGCGCAGGGAAAAGGCAGCGTGTGTGTGCCTGGATCCGCGCACAGGCAGAGCGGAGGAGGAGCGGCACAGCCAGCCCGCTGCCATCGCATCCCCCCAGTGCCGCCTCCCCTCCCGAGCTGTCCCCGCGGGGCTCAGCCTGCACCGAGCAGCAGTGGGACTCGGGAATGGCAAATGCGATACTCTGCTCTGACCCTCATGGTTCCCTGCGTGTCCCAGCCCTTGGTTTGCCCTGTGAAGACACTGCATAACCTGTTCTGCTGCCCCGTCTTTTCTGTTTAAACTAAGTTCCTCGAACAGGACATCTCATGAGTGAGCTGCGTACCAGGGTCCTGAGTTTGTTTGACATGAACAAAGAGCAAATTAACAACTGAGCTTCTTGGACAAGGGTAAAATGACAGATTTGCTGTTTGCCTTGTTATACTCTTGAAATAGTGACAGTCCTTTTTATAAAAAACCCTACCACCTGCTGAAACAGATGAGAAGTCTGCCTCTGCCATGCCTGTATTCTTATATGCTGATACTTACTATAAAGATGTTCAAAATATATTTTTTATCTTTATGAAGATATTTCCTTTGGATATTGCAGACCATAGAAAATCTTTCCCTTTACCAGTAGTGTGACTCATGTCCAGTTTGTGCAGCTTGCTTAGTTTTCAGACAACTCCCTATTTTCACTGTTCAGAAGGGATCCTTCCCCCCACTGTTAAAACATTTCAATGATATTAGTCTGTTTTGTGGGGTTTTTCCCCTCTCTTCTAAGAAGGACAGAGTTGTTTACTTTTTAGCATTTCCTTTATGAAATGATCATGATTCTTTACCAGTTTTGTTGATCTTCAGCTTCTTAATGCTAGCCCATAGAGATGACACAAATGTTAATCTCAGTTACAGGTGTTCTTTTCTGCTGACTTTTATAAAAGCATTCTTTGAAGTGTGGCAGATTTCTGTGCATGTTTGTTTTCCACTTCACTTCAAAGCAGCTTCATCATCTTGATTTTGAGGGGCCCATTTCATGTTCTGAAATCCTTTTATATAGGATCTCAGCCAGACCCAGAAGGTCACTTCAGCAGCCTTCTCTAGCTGGGTCACCATCACCTCTCACCTTCTCTTTCCTACTAATGTATTACACTGTTTGCTTGGTTTGTGGTCCTCTTTCAGTCTTCCTCATTATTTAATTCATATTCAAATTCCACTTTCCTGTCTTCTGTTCTTAATGAAGCACCACAACATTTTGCTTTTTGGGTTTCTTACACCTAGTTGAAGTTTAAGCATGAGCACTCGGCTGCTTTTCTCTCCGCTTCAGGTTCAGCCTTCAAAAGATTATCACACACAAGGAGTGTCTCACCACCTCAGTAGGAGTCCAACCCTTAATTCCTTCTTGTCCTTTAATTCCCACAGGCAGACATTTCAAGCAATTGTAATCATTATTACTCCCGAGGAAAACAGAGATCTCGTGTTTGGCATGGCCAGCAAGCTATCCTCTTGGAATACAGCAGGATTGCCATCTTTAGACATCTGCTTTGGAGTCTCTTATGTTCCATGGATTTTTAAGTTAGCTCCTAATTGGTGAATGCTTTTTTCCATGTAGTCAGTTATGGTAAGTTCAGCCTCAAAGTGTTGAAACCACAGCCTGGGTGGATGGAATATTTCTTCTCTGGCCCTAGGTTGCCAGATGAGCCTATGCCTGCCACTCTGCCTAGGATTTCCAGTCCTTCTTCCTCCATAAGGTTTGTTAATGAGCTGGATCAGTTCTGGCATGTGTTAGTATTTTACTCCTTCCAGCAAAGTTTTGAAGGCACCAACTCCCACAGCTTTTCCCAGGAGCTCTCACCTGCCCAAAGGGTCAGCAGTACCGAGTGGCCACTGTCTCCTGTTTCCTTACCCAGTTGTTTTTACTGGGCTGGTTGTCATCTCTGTGCTTTTTCCAGGCTCAGGGCTGGGCAGTTGTGCTAAGCCAGCGTTTGCTGACAGGGCAGGTCCCTTGTTTTTTACTACACTCATCAGTCAGTCTGTGTGATTTGCTTATAGAGTACTTATACTGCAAATGCACCAAAGCAAGGGCTACTCTTTTGTTCCACTTTTGTGGAGATAATTTTGTCTGTCTTCCATTCTACTGCTATACTGGTTTATTCTAAGACCATTAATACATGTTATTGTACTGGAATCAAAGAAAAGGCTTTGCTGTTTCACCAGCAGTTGTCTTGGTTGTACCTTAAGTGAATAAGAAATGTATTTTTCAGAGTTGGAACTCTCTTTCTAGGGCTACAAATCCAAAATGTGTAGTTCAGAGCCACAAAAGATTTGCATGATCATTGAAACAAATATGAAGGACTATCAATTATCCTTCAAGAACACAGTGAAGCATCAAACATGAAAACAGTCGTGGTAGATTGTCGCCCTGGTTTTCAAAGCCTTCTGATGTTTACATTCTTGGAGTCAGAGTTCTCACACTTTTTACCAAAACACTATGTGTTTTTCACATTCCTTCTTGGAGGAGGAGAAAATTGACAGACTGTTCACCTGGCCAGTGTGATTCAGAGGAGGGATGTCATCCTCCAATCCACTCTCACTTTAGAGAATCTATAAATTCTAGAAAACTGTAAATAAAGCTCTCCTTTTTACCTAGATGACTGAACATGTGGTGCGTGCTCATTTCATGTCTCAACGTGGCAGTAGTTGTTAAATGAGTTTATGATAAAGAACATAATGAAGAACAAGACAGTCAGAGAGGAAGATGAGGGTAACTCTGCTCAGCATTTCAATACCTGTCTTCTAGACTTTGGCTCCTGGGGAAAAATGTTCAAGCTGTTTTAGGCAGTTCAGGCCTCTTTACAGTACCTGAGAGACAAATTGATACCAAGAAAAAGGGTTCTCAAGTGCCAGCAAAGGGACTGTGCAGACACCAGAGAGTGTCGGTAAAGGCTCTCTTGCTCCAGGGTTGCGTTGGCCATTTGTGCTACATAATTTTTCCCTGTGTCTGGTGCCTGAACTATTTCCTTGTAGTTAATGTCTGAATTACTTCCAAGGTCAAAGAGAGATCACTCTTTTCTTTTAAAAAGACATGGAAATGGAAGAAGCTTTTTTCATACAGCAACTCCATTGTAACAGACCATTCAGCCATGACACAGAGAATCTGAGCCTTTCTCTGCCTCGGAACACATTTCTCTGACTTTCCCAACATAGCAAAAGCAAGGAATCACAGAGACACAGGAAGAGTTACTGCTACAAAGACAAAAGTAAAGCCAGAGAGACACTGGGTAATACTTGAGAACCAGAGAGTAACACCAACCTGAATACTCTGAGGAAAGGACCACACTGAGTGAAAAAAAACAGTGGAAAAATTGAATTCCTTTCAGCCTTATTAGTCTAAAGTGTGAACTGAAACTGAATCTGGGGATATTTAAAGTATCCATACTATCTAATATAAAATATAAAGTGCCACATTCTGCCCTCTGAGACACCAGGGAATTGTACTGCACTGCCAGGGAACTGTGTATTGGGTAATAGTGGAATTACTCAAGACAGGAATTGGTCTTTTGGAAAGGATTTGCCAACTGCTGCCATTGTTCAGTATTTTCCCTGTCACAGGATACAAAGTAAGCATCTGTGGAACATAGGAATTATCCTGCAGTATTTCAGCATTAAAAATGTCTGTGTTCTAACGGATCTTGGCATTTTGGAGAGGAACTAACCAGAGCATAATTTTATTTCAGTTGAACTCTTGCATTTGTGAAGGATGACCTGCTAAATAAAGGTCATTTCTCTTTCAGATTTGCAGCCAAACAAAGCACTTCTTACCCAGTGCCATTAGCAATGCTAGTCCAAAAAAATAAAAAAAGAAAGAAAGCACTCTTATTTCTAATAGCACTTGCTCAGACATTATTCACTAATATTTTCTGTTTATTTTTTCTGGTTTTAATGTGCTGTTTATTTACTCCTGCATTAAAGGTATGTTGCAGCACTACTGTAATAAAGCTTGGAAGTGGCATGTTGTTTGAAAGCAGATTGTTTATTATCAAGTACTTATTAGTCCCATCTGAATGATTAATACTAAAGTGTGTGCTCCTGAGCTCTCCCTGGGCAGCAAAAAGGCTGTCCCAAGAGGCTGTGTGTGGTGGGCATTCTCTGTGGATCATGAGGAAGTCCAGGCACCAGACAGAAGAGTGGAAGTGGAAGAGTGTAAATCTTTGCAATGGCCTTCAACCTGGTCCATTTTTTATACCACAGACCCAGTAAAGAATTTCCTTGAAACTCCCTCAGGTGAAATGAATGTTCCCTGACAAAATCTGAATGGGGGTCAGGCTGCTGGAGTGCTCTGCCTGCTGCTGTACCCCCCGTTAGGGATGTTTGCTCTGTACAAATGCATTGTCCATCCACAGCCAGGAATTTCTTGTGCAGCTGTGCCTGGAGGAGACTCAACTGGGTGCTTTTAAAACAGCAGATTTTTTTAATCCTGGTGCAGACAGGCACGGCTGAATTTTAGTACATAATAACTAGGTAACATGAATGGTAATCCACATGGAAGACTTCCACTCAGCATCCAGCTCTGTAAAATTCACCACAAGTTTGAAACTCCATCCCCTTTGCCTAGTTCAAGTTCTGCCATAAATCAGCATCTGTTCATTAGTGTTTGCTAAACATTGTGCCTTTTGTCATAAAACTTGGCTCAAGTTAATCTGCAATGCCACTGGATATATATTCGTATAAATCTAATCTGGCTAAGACTTGTGTTGCTCTTTGCTTGAACACACACATCCCAGCCCTGGTGCAGAGGTTTGGCCAGAATTAGTCTGAAGCCAAGCTCAAGAGAATCTCAGGGCCTGGCAACCCTTGGAAACAAGGGTTTAAAAAATGGTTTGCAGGAAGCCCGAGGAAGAGAAACTGTAATATTTCACCTCTTTTTTACCATGTTGCTGGGATAGGACTGAAACCAGAATCTTTGGATCTAATTGTCCCTAACCTTGGAGAAGGTCAGATTCATTAAAAATGTGATACATTGCTCCAAACCAAAACCTGACCACTAATAGCTGTTTTTGACAAAACAGTTCTCTCAAAAAATGCTGTTTTGTTAGGCTTTAGATATTTTGCAAGAGTGTTTTGATTTCAAGGAAAATTTTAAAGGAGAAAGGAAGAGAGCACATTATTCGAATAACGTCAAAGACTTGGTTTGATTTTTTTTCCACATATTTACATTTCATTATTTCATGATTCATTACATTAGTCTTTTATAACTTTTATACCTTAACAGAGTTACAGGGACATATTCTGAAATTATAATTACACTTGGCTTACTTAAACTTTTGACCTTACCACTACTATAATAAAGGGAAAATACATGTGCATATCTCAGAAAAATTAGATAAAGATGATTTTAACATGGGCTTGAAGTTCAGTTTACTTATGTACTGAGCTGAGCACAACACAGGCAGAGAACTTCATGCTGATGTCACATAGGATTATGCTGCACATTTCATTAAATTCATTACTGACATTCATAGGAGGACTTGGGCAGGTTCATACCTCACCTGGGAAACTGCTTGGGTCTCACTTCTCAGCTTGTCACCTTCCAGCTGCTCTGTCACACAATACCTGGAGAAGAGAAGGACTCAGTGTAAGCCACTGCTGCCTTCCAGTGCCTGAAGGGAGCCTACAGGAAAGATGACTACTGACAAAGGATGTAGTGCAGGACAAGGGGGAATGGCTTCAAACTGACCAAGGGCAGGGTTAGGTGGGATATTAGGAAGAAATTGTTCCCTGTGAGGGTGGTGAGGCCCTGGCACAGGTTGCCCAGAGAAGCTGTGGCTGCCCCATGGACGTGTCCAAGGACGGTTGAACGGGGCTCTGAGTGACCTGGGATAGTGGAAGGTGTCCCTGCCCATGGCAGGAGGGTGGAAAATGGATGAGCTTTGAGGTCCTTTCAAACCCAAACCATTCCACAATTCTACAACTAAATAAATCCTTTCTGGTCTTTACATATTCTGAATGATAGAACCATATATTCCATAAAAGCTAAATAGAGTTCAAAAAGTCAAGACACTGTTACTTTATATGGAAAAAGTGTCTGCTTTTGTTTCTGTTTGGCAAAAAAAGAGTTAATGCCTAATGATAAATCCTTTGTGCTGGGAAGCTCCTGGATTGTGCCATTCTCTCTGCTAGCTCAGGTGGGAAACTTAAGGGACTGTTTCTAAGAAGGATAATGAAAAAGATCATTTTGTTACAGCGTGTCAGGTCAATTTATATCTCTTTTACTGAAAGGCCTGTGAAAACATTCATATTCTCACATAAGACAGGCCCCCCTGCCTTTTTGTTTCCCAGGAGGAAATGTGAGGAGTTGGATGAAAGGAGTTCCTAAACAACATGAAGTGCTGGTCTGGAACTGGCCGCAGACTCCCCTGTATCAGTGACAGCCTCTTGGTCGCTCTTTGCAGAGCACGTGGAAAATCAGCCGCTGGTTTGCAGGTAAGACTTGGGGATCTCCTTCTTGCAAAATGTCTGTGAGTTAAAACTTCAGCACTAATTTGCATTTCCCGTTGAAAAGTCAAAGTGAAATTAAGGGGAAGGTGGAAGAACACGGTGAAATTTAATAGAAGTTTTCTGGTTTTAAAGGAAATTGCCTAAAGCAGCCATTTATTTACTTGTTTCAATCACTTGAAACAAGTAAAAAGAAAGTGAAAGAAAAAAATAAAGTTAAAGAAAAAAAATTAAAAAGGAAGTTTCCCTGCAGCTATTTCTGCCCTTAAGATTTATTCCAGTCAGAGAGGAGGGGGAAAGGACACTTTTAATCTCCTTGTTAGTGTTTCCCCAAGTTATTCAGAGTCTTCCAGGCTTCCCCTCTTGGAGATACGGGAAGAGTAGGAGAGAGGAAAGCAATCAGAAATCATTGTTTTTGCATGCAAATCTTACAGAACAAAACAGATCTGAAATTCATACTAAATACAGGATGTAATGCTGAAATACAAGTATATCTTTCAAAATTTTGATTGTGTTCCAAATCAAGTGATGCCTTGGGATATTTGGAAACCTGAAACAAATATTTTAAAATATGCTGTCAATAGCACTTCTGGCAATGGTAGATAAATGTCTAAAAGCTTCCCTGTGCAGTCCACAGAGTGCAAGCTATCAGGTATTTTAAAATGTATTTAAGGTTTTAAATGCTGATTATCACAGAGGTGAAAATACCAAACTACCAAAACTAAATAAAAGAACACAAGTGCCAAGAGCTGCTTTTCAGGAT
Source organism: Acrocephalus scirpaceus scirpaceus (assembly GCA_910950805.1). Taxonomy (NCBI): domain Eukaryota; kingdom Metazoa; phylum Chordata; class Aves; order Passeriformes; family Sylviidae; genus Acrocephalus; species Acrocephalus scirpaceus. Next base: position 65,228,597 of record OU383777.1, read on the forward strand.
AGAGGCTTGAAGAATTACCCACTTACCCTCTTTCTAACAGTTTTATTCTTGTATTCCCCACAACAGACATTTATTTGAAATCCTACTAATTATAGTCCCAATGAATAAAATAATGCCTTGGTTTTGCTGTTGGATCAACAGGTGTTAACCTGCTCTGGGCTTTTTTATCTTCCAGTGAGCTGTGTAAGGAACAAAATATTACACCTGTCAGTTCATTTCCAAACTGGGGGCCTAGTTCTGCAAAAACAAACATATCTGTAATGACTAAAGAGTTAAAATGAGCTTAAAGCACTCCCCACTCCATGTACTTTATGTGGAAAGGAGGAAATTCCTTGATTGTAGTCTTGAAGGGTAAAAACACAGTGTCAAATATTCTTATATACTGAACACCCAATTCTTATTGCAGACCATACTTCTACCTAACTCTCTCAACCTCACTATAGAGTCCACTGGGTTTAAATCAACTCGTGTATTGTAAGATTTTAAAGCCTTTCTGTATGAAAAGCATAATGTGGGAATCAGGGATCAGACTTGGTCGTGTTAAGAAACAAAACACGTGTCAGGTTTCAGATCAGATGCTTGAAAAATCATCTCCCTGTATGTCAGCAGTGTTTTCTTTCTGACAGGCCTTTTCCTAGCAGAAAACCTTGTATGGACTGCTCAATATTCTTAAACTTATTAGAGGGAGAACATACTCAAAGCTTGAGTGGAGGTTCCAGCCCTCTCCAGTCATAGATTTCATCTGGTTCTAGATCTTTGCAAATAAAATTGTATTTTTCTTGCAATCAAATCAGTGTAGGAAGGGGAACAGCTCTCCACCTCTGGCTGGAGGTTCATTTGTTAGCAAAGAAGGCAAATTTCTGCAGTCACCAGATAACTCAAAGTGTTCAGATCCTAGACAGAGCTGCTTCTCTGTGCTGAGTGTAACAGTGCTTCTGAACAAAGTGAGGTGGAACAATGTGCTGAGCTTGTTTTTATTCACCAAATCTCAAGGCTGCCTGCATGGTTTGGCCTGAGGACAGGAGACACAAAGAGGCGACCACAGAGGGGACCAAGTTCTCTGAATGACTAAAAACAACCTGTCCTTTTTGTGTCTCAAACCCCTTCTCTGATAGAATCTTGCGTGGAGTAGGATGTTATAAGCTCCATGAAGGTCTGTCCCATCTGAGGGGCCAGCCCTTGCAGAAAATGGCTTAAAATAATTTTACGAGACAAGTTCTTCAGGTGTGTTTTGTAAAGCAAAAGGTTTAATAAAATATAAAATAACAAACAATACAGAAACAAAAGAAAAGCTGAGCACAGGTGTCAGAAGATGCCCTGACACCCTGCTAACACACCCCAAAAAGCACTTGAGCTCCTCTGTGCACTTTGGAAATACTTAACGACTTAGGAGGGATAACTTGGCTTGTTGCTGATAGAAGCAGCTACAGATGTTGAGAGACATTTCTAAAGCCCAAGCAGTGCCCCTGTGCTGGCATTGGACCAACCACAGTGAGAGTATCACAGAAGGTTCTAGTCAACTTTCCTTTTAAGTTCAAAGGTAAACTGAAAACTTTTCCTTATATAGAAACACCTGCTTGGGTGTTGAAGTGCATTGCAACACTTCTCCAAATAATTAAGTTAGAGAACAGCAATAATAACTCTTAGAATCTTCTGTAGCTCATTAAATGTCTGCTTTCTTTCAGCAGCTGCCCAAACAGCACCATGGGCATCGTCTGGAGGAGCCCTTGCCCTGGCTCACACCCCTGGCAGACCCGGCAGCACGCTCAGCCCTCCGGGGATGGTCTGTGCAGTGCTGGTGCAGCCTTCCCTGCACCCCTACAGCAGAGGGGGGCTCCCTGAGGCCCTGACACGGAGCCATGGCTCCAATGCTGGCAGTGGCACAGGTGCTGCTGCTTCTGGCTCTGGCTGGGGAGTCGCAGTGCCTCTGCTCGCCCACCGCCTTCTACAGGAACTGCTGGATCCGGCGCTTCCCGGGCCTCCTGCTGGATCTGCGGGAGTCGCGGAGGAGGGGGGCACAGCTGCTGGGGGGTTATGCAGAGACCTCCCCCCAGCAGTGCAGCAGAGCCTGCTGCCTTCTGAGGAACGGTGAGTGCCTCTTGGCAAGGTGGTGGCACACATGAACCCCCCCCTTTTTGGATAATGCTGATATAAACAGTTCTTTGCTTGAAGAAGAAATAGAGGGGGTGGAAAGAGGGTAAATCTGATACATTTTTTTGAGGTAGGAAAGCAGAGACACATTGTAACTGTTGCCCCAAAGAATGGAAATTGGTAATCTGTATTTTTTCAGAAGACTGCACTAAGAAAACATTAAAATCTTAGGGTCTGCTTTGAAATTTTAGATCTCTGTTACAAAGCCTGTAGGCAATACCAACATTAAGAGAGTAACTCTTCAGTATTCATCCCCATCTACTGTAGAGAACAACCAGTGGCAGTGATTCCAACAGCATTCTCTTCATGGAGTATGGCATCAGACTAGGACATGGTGAGAGGGGGAGTGGAGGGGACATACAGCTTGTCCTTCTCTAAAAATACACAAATATTCGTTTCCTTGGAGAAAGCAGTCTCTTATTCTGTGTTTATACCATGCAAACCAGGTAACACTGAAGTTATAACAATAAATAATAGCAATTATTGAGCTGGCCACCCCTTTTCTCTGGCCTGGTAAACTCAGGCTCAGAGTAAAAATAAACAAAATAATTTATTTTTATTTGTTTATTTATATTTGTTTGTCTTAAGCCTTGCACTTTCTCTGTATCACACTGCACTGGTACTCTACAGGAATGTGTTTTAGAAGGGTACATGAATTGCATGTCTGCGGTGCCTAAAATTTTCAAAACTCTCCAGACTGGAAAGGGGTTTTGATATGTCTGGAGGATGAAAATGAGGTACCAGTTAAAAAGTCAATATAAATTTTGATGATATTTTGCATTATGAGCAAAAATATGACCTTAACAACCTGAGAGTGACATAAGTAGCTGCCAGCAGCAATCCTAGGAAGAGTCAAATTCTTTCTTTAATAATGTGAAGTGAGAAAAGTGACATACATTTCAGCAAGGTAGTTCCTATCTTGACAACAAACTTCTTCTCGTATCCCCCCATATGGGACTGGATACTTACAGAGATAATAAATGGTAACTTGAATTCTCCTATATAGTCAAACAAAAATTTGTTACTATTTTAACTAAAACAGAGACATTAGAAGGCATTTCAAAGGGCTTTAAATCAGTTATTATTTAATGAGATACAGAAGTAGAACTCATATGGCTGTTCTAATCAGATGGAAAATAAGAATATAAGTTCTCTTTTGACTGTATGCTCAATTAGTTTATATGATAACGAGAGAACCACAGGATCTGGTCTCTCTTCCTACAGGATCTGGGCAAATATAATGAACTTCTCATGTTAAATAACATCATAACATACAAAGTGCAATGGTCATTCTGCTGAGAAGCTCAACCTTGTTCTTTATGGGTTCCAGTCTCCTGCAATCTAGCAGTGTTCTACCATGGGGCCATTCATGAGAACAGGAACTGCCTGCACATGTCTTGCCCAGCTTTGGAAAGCTGCATTCTAAAGGCTGGAGTTGATGTCATTTTGTACAACATCACAACAGGTAATTAAGCATTTCATTTATAAAGGCTGAAAACAGAGCAGCTCTAGGAAATGTTTAAATGATGCCAGGTCAGCAGCTGTGCTAAAGGACCTCCTGAAGTAACATACAACCCTAAAAAGGATAAAGACTTATTTCCTTTCTCATTAATATACTTACTTCTGAAAATACTTCCCCCCTTTCTTCCACTCAGTGAGAAAGGAGCTTGAAGATAGACCCTGCTCTCAAGATTTGTGCTCTGGGTACCTCATCAGTACTGTGCTTGGCCAAAATACCCTCCCAGCTCTGACAGATTGAGAGAGGAGGCTGCCACTGCTCCACATCCCCAGACCAACCAGTAACAAGGCTGAACATTTATTTTCATTAGGCACATGCACCATGAGCACACAGGTAACACAGACAAACACATAAAGCAAACACACCAACACAGGGAGCATCAAAAGCCTCATCCTGCTTTTTGTGTTAGTGAAATTATATAAATATGTGTATATATACACACACATGTACACAATGCAAAGCCCCCAGGAGCTGGGCTGAGATGCTCCCAGTCTGCCCAGTCTGGACCCCAGTCTCAACAGCTGCTGTCACTGGGATTTTTGAGCCTCCAGGGCGCAGCCTCCCTCCAGTTGCTGGTGCAGACTGTCACACACACACAGAGCTCTCCTGGATTTCCCTGCCCTCAGTAGCCTAGATCCCATCCTTTCCTCACCTTTGGTTCCTTCCCTAAGCACCCCTCAGTAAGTTGTGTGCAATCCCAAAATGCACATCCCTTGCATCCCATAAAGTGTTCCATAACCTGAGGCAGTGACATCTCCAATCCAAAAGAGCATTATTTGGGCTCCCTGCTCTGCCTCTGTCTCCATGGATCCTTCTTGTGGGTGTGCAGACAAGCTTTTATCAATAAACTAACATTGTTTTCATTTAATAGGGATTGATCCAGATCTTCTCATTTTTGAGAAACTGAAATCCCAAGAGCCAAATGCTCACTCCTCAGCGAGTAAACCTGAGAGGCAGCACAGCACAAAGACCCCTGAGTGGGGAAGATGCCAACATCACAATGCCACCACGTCAGGTTCCCCTCTGCTGCGAGCTCCACCTGCTGCCATGAGCCATGGCTCCCCAGCAAACACTCCCACCCCCAGCTGGAGTCTGACAGTGCAGAGAACTGAAGGTCCTGCCAGAAGGGCAGAAACCTCTCCAGCAGACATTGCTTTTGCTAGGAGGACAAGCAGCAGGTCTGTCACCAGCTCAGAGAAGATTGCACACTCAGCACTGAGCCCCAAGCCTGCCGAGGTGTTATCCCACACACCCACTCCTCCTCGCCTGAACAGCAGCAAGCAACACCTCAATGACACCAAAGGCTACAGTGGGAGGAATTCCACCTCGGATAGCGAGGCAGCTGCCTGGGAAGCTGCAGCTTTGGGGGTCTGGCTGATTCCTGTTGTCCTTTGCTCCTCTCTGCTCTGCCTGTGCTGCTGCACTGTTGCCCTCACAGACGGGCGCTGCAGCTACAGGAGGGGTCACTATAAACCCAAAAGGACGAGAACAACCATGTCCACACAGCTCAGAAAATATGCTCCTGTCAGAGGTAAGCTGTGAAACACCATCCTGGCTCTGGAACAAACAGGATTTTAAAAATGCACCCCATACACCAGCTTACTTCTCTCACAGACTCAGTGATAATTTAGTTCAGAATATTCTGGTTCTGATTTAGTTCTTGGCAGATGAAGCACAACTCCCTGTCTCTTTAGGTAGGAAGCACCCACTCACAGCTCCCAGTGTTTGAAGCATTTTGGTTCATAATCTGATGCAGATTAATGCCTGAAAAACACCGTAACATTTTCTCTCAAGTTCAGTGCAGCTGCAGTGTTGGCACAGCTGTGTGGCCGAGAATTATTTAACTGGATGAGAAATCCTGCTATAGTTTGTGCCTGTCTATTTGCTACCAAATCAATAAACATCCCATGTAATGCAGGAATACACAAGTGACTTATGAAATGGTCTTTTTGCTTGAAATGGTTAACATGATCATGTTTTCTGCCAAAGAAAGGCTAAACCTAAACTCAGAGAAACACTTGGTAAAGAACTAGGTCTGTACCTTTTGATGCCTTTCTTCAAGCTGAATACAGCCCTTAAAATTCTGCTTGTGTTCACTTCATAGTCTCAAGTGCTGCCAAGAAGGCAATTCAAACTTCAAGACCTTGCAGCACTTCATTCCAAATATAATTTCTCCAGAAAATCAGGGAATATACTAAAATTATTATTGCTACATAATTGCATGTAGTGTTTAGGATACAGAATTCACATGCAGGTAGCTTCATCTAATTTAGGTTAATTATCTTCTCTTGACATAAACATTACCCCATAGTTCCAGCTGGCTAATGTGTTCGAGTTTTCTTAGCCTAGAGTTTTGCCAAGCATTGCTGAATATTCTGTTTTCTTCAATCACAGAGGTATACACAGTTTGTGTTAGAATTAGTTGTTTCATATTAGGGATTTTTATTGGAATACCAATTTAATTTTTATTTTTGAAGACAGGAGAGTGCTTAAGGCCTCCTTCTCCCTATTTCACAAAGTAAGATTTGCAGTTTGAGGCAGCAATATGGTAACACAATGCCCCCCACTCATTAATTTATAATGCTGCAAAGAATGCATTTTTTATTTAAGTCGTGATTTAATGCAGGATAGGGGAAAATGCTTAAATCCATAATGTATATATTGATGGTCTTTTGCTGAACTTTCAGCCACAAAAGCCTGTCTAAGGAACTTAGCTCTTACAGTGTGGAAACAGACTGTGAATGTGGGCCATCACCTTTCTCCTCTGTACCATTAAGATATTACTGTTCTCAGAGTTCAGCTGAAAACTGACAGGTTCTATCATATTGCCATCCCTTCCTTACCTGAGGCTTGCACTAATTTCATGTCCCCAAGTCCTTAAGTGTCCATTCTTCCAGTTCAGGCTGAGCTGTGCCCTGAGAGCCCCACAGAGCATCTGCTGACAGCAAAATCAGTAGTGTCTCCAGCTTTTTCATCTCCTCTGTGCTATCAGTGACCCTCCAGGGCAGCTTAAGTAAAGGAAAAGAAGAAAAGCTCATCTTATGGGGTGGATATAGCTGTAAGATTTTTTAAAATAAAGTCACAGGTAGTTAAACACTTGCTTTCAAAAAGGAGAGTTTTCACCTCCCTTCACTCTCAGAAAAGTAACTCCTGGCCTGCAGCAAGTCACAGCCATTCCTGGTTCCCTGTTTTTTTCATATCCAGATTAGTGACAGTAGAGTGCACTTCAGAGCACCCTGATGCTCCATTGAGTCATACCCCCAATGTGATGTTCTGGAGAAGAATCATCATGCAACTGGGACCTCAATTCTCACCAGAAAAAGATACAGGAGACAAAGTGAAAATTTCTATTTGTCCCATGAGCAAATACTTCTGGGACAGCAGGGAATGATTAAAGCAAGGTTATGTTCTGAAGAGATTTGTTTATTGACGGAGAGAGGGAAAAAAATTGGGAGAAAAAGGATTATATGAAGCCCAATAGCAGAGCTATTTTATTACAGACTAAGAGAGTCACAAGAAAATAAATAATAAATAAATAAATAAATAAGTAAATAAATAAATGCATTTTAGGTATGAGAGAAAGCAAGAAATGGGTAGCAAGATGGTTTGTCCTGACAGCAAATCCCTTTTTAGGCAACTGTCCCTTTATCCCTTCCTTGTGCTTGTAGCAGCACAATTCCTGAAAACAGGGAAAAAAAAAGATGTCCACTCTTCGAAATGCTTATATGGGAGATGAAAGTTCTCACAGATGTGCACAGAGGGATGCACACCTCAGTCATTTACATTGTAACGTACATGCCACATTAAAAGTGACCAGTGCTAAAGATGTGTTTATTATTGTGCTGCAAAACTGCTTTAACCTCTAAGTCTCTTAATCTCTAACTCTTCAGTTTTTAAACTTCAGCACAGGATTCCAGAGAGATGGATGATGCAAAAGTATTATACAGTAAAATAGAGATGTGTAGTTTGCTTCTTAAAAATATGTGCTGTATTTTACATCCTTGAGGTTAAGAAGACTCCCACAGGGTTAAGATCCCAGTGTTCAGGTATTCTGCACAGTCACAGAGAAATACTGTCACCTTCAAACACAAACAGTTTAGAGGGAGAAGCAGAAAAACAGAGAAGAACATCCAAGAGCTGAAAATAGCATCCAAGCTGCCTTTTGTCCTGCCCACTGCATTACACAAGTTCTGTACTGTAACACAGAAACCATCAGTAAAAAATCACAAGTGTAAGTTTGAGTTTTATTCCACCATTGCTCTTGGCCAGCAGGAATCCTGGTTTTGGGAGAGACACTTGGTGCTCAGGAGACAGTCACCTTAAATCCTGCCTGTATTACTTGAAACATTTATAGGATGTATATAAGTTAGGCTTGAACACTTCAGAGAGAGCTGGGGAAGTCTGTGCATTTTAGGTTTCCCATCAATTAGCTATGAAGCTAATGAAAAAATCCATTTCCCTTGCTGTGCTGTTCTTTCTATCTGACATTATTATTGGTAAGGTCAAATTGTTGTTTCAGCCATGACTTCAAGAGTTCTGCATTGTCTGAAAAGCAAAGGAAAACTGGGATGTCCTTTGCTGCAGAAGATTTTCTCAGGTGCTCCCATGTTCTGAGTAAAGGACAACTCTGTGGAGAAAAGCAAACTTATGGGGTTTGGGGTTTCTTAGGACACTTCAGGGCCTTGCTCCTGCCAGCCTTGTGCACGCCACTGGCTCCCCAGGCTGGCTCCTAGGGCAGCCATTGTGCAGGCACTGACAAAGCTAATTAAGGAAACAGATTTCTCCTGTGCACATAACTAGAACCAAACTGCCTCTGGAACAGAGCCAGGCACAGCTCCAGGAACCAGCTGTACCATTCTCTCGAGTCAAACTGCACTTACTTCCTCAGTCGTTTCAGTTTCACGGCTGTTCAGAGAAGATTTGGAATTACACAGATGTTCCCGTTCCAAATGGGAATTTTAAACATTACCCTCATTGTCTCTGGATAAAGGAGCAACCTGATAACAGCTGAAACTTTCTCCATGTTAAGCTTCTGCTTAACTTCACATTAATACACATCCAAAAGGAAGGACAGCTAAAGAACCAAGTCAGTCAGTGCAAAATTGGGATTACAAGAAATTTTCAGTCTTAGCTACAGCTCTGGCAAATTCTCATAGGAATTAAAATGCTGCATTAAACTCGGTCTCTCACTATACGAAAACAGCCTTGACCTAAGAAGAATCCTTCCTAAACTGACAGTGTTTTGGCAGTAGGAACAGATCCACTCCTTGGCTGTGTGTACACACAGAGCACACAGTGAGAAATGCTAGCAGGGAGCGAATCCAGCACACAGAACTGCAGGAATCAATTCCCCTCAGCTTTCAATGTCCTTATTCTTACACTGCTGCTTCTCCATGAGCTGCTGGCAGGGTCACATGGTCAGCTCTTTTCTAGGTATGCAGAATCCTTAACTCCCTCTGCCCCTTCTCAAGAATGATTTTCCCTCTAAGTTGAAATCTTACTAAGCTAGTAAGGTAAAATAAAAGCAAGATTTATTTATGTCCTTCCAAGGTTTGGTAGGGGTTTGTTTTTCTTAATTGTGAAGAGATGTCAATAAAATTATGATTCCAGTGTTTTAAATAAATTTCTTTCAATGACAAATTACCAAATATAAGATAAACATCCATAGAATTCTTTCTCTGTGCTACATAGGATGCTACAAAATTTCCTTGAAAAGCCTGGGCACATTCAAGAGAGAAGTCAGCAGGACTGAGGGTAACAAGGCTCAGTGCATTCCCATTCAGTTACAAACCTACCTCACCAACTCTCATCATTCTTCCTGTCCCAGGTACTCTGGGATCTTCTCAACAACTGCTGGTTCACCTTCCCACTACCATCCCATTTTCCACTTTATTTTACTCCATTATTTTAAAGACAGGTGCTTTTACATAGGATATTTGTTTACCCTCACAGTAACAACTGAGAACTTCAACTGTCCAGAGTGCTTCAACACCACTCCAAGCCAGACTACTTAGGCAACATTATCCTCATTTTACACATAGGGAAAAATCTGAATGGCATTTGAAAAGAATTTAGAGCACTTAATTTTCAGACTTTTAATTAATGGAACTGGAAGTCTTACTTCATTAGTTTTGACATTGTTGCTCTAGGTTAAATGCCCAAAGACGTGTGAGAAATCAGAAACTGATTAAACAGAGGACTGAACCAGGATCTCCCATGCTAACAAAACACAGAATAAAACATTCAAGTTACCAGTATGAATCCAAACATATTTTATTCAAAGGATAAGATTCATGGACAGGGCTTAACTCATTGTCAGGTTTCATTTTTTGGTTCAGGTTCTGAATAATTATACATCCATATAATTAGGAAATGCTAACACAGTAGTTGAACACCTCTGTAATGATCAGAGTACCTGCACACTCTGCCCTCATGCTTGTATATGCAATAGTTTCTTCACAGATTCCTTGTACTGAGACATGTTACTTTCTGTTTCACCTTCGTTTTTAAGTGCAGTGACCGAGTTTCTGTAATTCTTAACCACCTCAGATGCCAGCAGCTCCTCCTCAGTGACATTAGTGATGTTCTCTGCAGCTTTTATGCGAAGCAGTGTGTCCAAGGCATTTTTCTGAGAGCGACTGTTTTCCCAGATGTACTCTTCCATGTCCTCCTCGGACTTCTCGCTCTCCCACTTCTCAGTTTTCTGAAAGAAAATACACAGCCTTAAAAACTACCCAAGACTGAAGCAAAGCAACAATAATTCGAAGAAATTGATCTCTCAGAGAGATTCCCTCTAAAAACTGCATTCATGGTGGAAGGTATTTCCTCCTCTAGGGTCCAAGGCTGTGGTAACTCAAGCCTGTATGAGCAGGATGAGCTCCCTTCTCCCACCCATCAGGATCTTTATGTATCTGGCAGATACAACTGGGTGAGTCAGAGTGGGAGAAAAAGCTTATGGACTATACCTAATGGATAACTAAAAGCCTTGCAAAGGTAGTCATTTTAAAGAGCCCTCAACACTGCAGTTCTGGAAGCAGCCACCCAGCTATTATGTCCCCTAGCACAGGGTTCTGGTCTGGCTGCACTGGCTGGTGGAGGGAAAGTGAGACAGTGCCTAATGAGTAACCCATGATGTGACTCAGGAAGAAAAGCACCAACAAATCCATTGCTTCTTCCTGCAAAATAAATTGCTCAATAGAATCTCTATCCACAAGGTGCTTTACCTAACCAGTGCTGCAAAATCAGACAGGATCACAAGTTGGGTACTGACAGAAGACACCATCCCACTGCCTGTAAATACACTTGTTCTGTATCAGTTCTGTCTTTCAACATTTCTCCAGCAGATTCCTGGAAGAATCTTTAAGGAATACTTCAAATATTGTATCCTGTTATTTCTGTATATTTTATTTTTATTGTACTTTGATAAATACAGATGCTTCAGTGATATATTTGCATTTTTATATATTGCAGGCTGTATGTTTAAATATTTATAATTATTTAGTACTTTACTGATGTAACCAATGTGTCATATCTTTATATTACCTCACCTATGTAAGAATCACAGTTTGAAGTACTTTGGGTTTAGTTTTGCTATTCATGTTTTTCTTACAATTGTTATAAAATAATGTCTAAATAAAACTTGCATTTCTCTGGAAATACATTCAAAGAAACCTTATAGTAAAGCCTTTACATCATACAGATTTTGTCTTTTTTAAAATCACTTGCCAAAAAGGGCTCTTCAGTAAGTTTTTTGCTCTGCTATGCAGAATCAAAAAAACCTCTTGCAAGTCAGGGGAGGAGGGTTTTTTGTTGTTGTTTGGGGTATTTTTTTGTTTGTTTTTTCTTTTCTGGGAAGGAGGTAAGGTGGGGTGTATGTGTTGGTATTGTTTTTCATTTGTTTATTTAAAGGTTATTCTTTCCACTAAGCATCAAGGCTGCTGCAGCCAAACCACAGTATTCAATAACCTTTAATTAAGCCCCAAGATTTTCTTTCAACCTGCAACTCTTGTGTGCTTGTATTCCTCTACCTGAATTTAAAACACTTTCCCAACTGCTGTGTCCTGCACCTGGTAAATGGCATCGCTTGTTTTTTGAGTCTGAATCCAAATGTTTAGTCAGAAGCAGCAATACACACTGCTCAAAGGTTCATTTGACTGACATCAAACCCTGGACACAATAAACCACAGGAGTAAAAGGACCTCATTCAATTTCTAGAGGGGAAAACCAGGAACGAAAGGACATCCTGTATCCCTGTACTGCTGAAACATGAATGGAACAAGTGGGCACAGTGAAGTGTTCCTTGTCTGTTTGGCAAACCCTGCAATCCAGGGTGGAGATTTAGAGTTTTAAATTAACAGCACCATCCTGCTTTACACATCCCTTGGTTATCTGCAGAGTGGCTATCCAAGACATTTTTTCCCCTGAACTCCAATGGAATTTCCAAGCCAAAGCCTCTCTCACAGGGATAGGGTTTCTCAGGAGTAAGGGAATATGGGTATCACTCCAGGTCACTCCCTGGACCAAACTCATGTCTCAAGTTCAAACAAAAGATCCCTGTGAGGCTTTTAAACACCTCTAAGTCACAGCAGAGACAACAAGGACTAATGACAGTATTACATTTATCTCTACAGGACAATCCTGCTCTGCACACAGCAACTCACAGAACTTTAGATGAGATGCAGGCTGATAAACAAATTAAGATTTCCCTACCTCTTGTGAGCAACACAAAGCAAGATTTTAAAGCAACTGTTGAGTATTTCTTTCTTGGAATCCTTCCCAGCAGAATGATGTTGTCAACATGGATTTTAAAATAAAATCTGACTGCATGGTGGGAGGTGAGGGTGAAGGCAGGAAGAGATTTGACAGTAGGGGAGATTTCCAAATCCTTTAGTTTTTGCAAACTAACTGTATCCAGTGGAACTTAGATACCTTTTCAACAGAATTTACTGCAAGAGAAAACTGACTGCAGAATTATATAGGCAATTGGAAACATACTCTGGGTGGACAAGCACCATGAACTCTGAACAGTTACACATGTTGCAGTCTCTGTTTGAAGTGTTATGAATAAAATTAATAAGGACAATTAAATAAAGTTCAAAAATTACTCGAATTTTATTAGTTGAATTATTTTTGCCCCCTGCAGATGTAACATGTTAGTGAACACTGCAGTCTTAAAAATGAGAATAAAATTTTATGAGTTTATCAGTGAGAAGTGGAATCCAAGTGTGACATTTTGTAACATTTTCCTAGAATCCCCACTTTGTGAACCAGGTTAAAAATGAAAATTCACTAGAAGTGGTTTCCTCATTCTATCACACATAAGACAGAATCTCAGTATTCTCCAGCTTGGCTAAAGATGCACTTAGCTGCTACTTTCAACCTTTTCCTCTTAAAAAACTTACAGTAAGAATCAAAAAAACCCAAACCAAAACACCAGAAAACAATTTTCCATATAAAGTCAAAGATCTAAATCTATGACTAATGAGTCATAGAAAGGCTATTTTTTCACTTTCTAATGCAAATATAAAGAATTTTTTTTCAATGCCATAATCATAATAAGGATTTGTTTCTAAGCAAATCTTTTATGCTACAGTTAAAGCGAGTATTTTGGGAGATTTACAAGCCTTTACAGTGGTTAATCTGAATTCTGAAAGAGTATGAATGCTAAAATAGACTTTGGACAGTGAAGTTGCTTTTTACATGTGAGCCATTAACAAAAAGCTTCACTTTATATGGTACATTCAAGTACAGAAGAAAGGAAAGAATTTGGGATCTCTTAGGCAGGCATTTCACCACCAGTGTGCTTGGGGTTTTTTCTGCCTGTTCAACTTGCACAATTTTGCTGCTGCAGTGATACAGAGGCTTAAAATTGTCAGTTACCTGATCTTCCTTTTGGGAAAAACACTTCAACTAAAATTTCTCTAGTGGCACACAGAAATCTTAGGGCAATTAAAAATATGACTCATGTTGGTTCATTTTCTTGTCAATGGTTTGAACAGTTAAGTATTTAATGCTGTTTAGCAAAGACATTAGTATTTTAAAAGGATTATTTTTGAGGGGAAGGAAAGTTTCTTAAATGCCAAGTCAAATTTCAAACTCTGTATAGCCTGGAATAATTACACCTAGATCTTTGTATTGCATTGAAATAAAAGATGCTCTGTGTGGTACAATAATCAGATTTTCAGCTAATAAATGACAGCTATGCTAACATTTTCCAAATTACTGAGAACGTTTAATCCTAAGAGGAGTTGCCAGAACAATTATGTGCTTATCTCTTTGGATATAATACACCTTTGATCTGTACTATTTAATTAACAATTTAGAAATATCAACAGAAGTTTTTAGAGAGGCAAAACCTATTTGTATCACATAAAATTGGATACAGAAATTGTAATAATTAATTGGTGATGTGGAGTAAGTTAAAACCCATTCTTCTGAATAAGCACAACTGTATTTTCTAGGACACAGCAATGGCACAGGACAGGTAGGACCTCTAGAGGATCAAGGGAAAATCAAGAGCAACTATGAGGACTAAAAATTCCAGTGAGGTACAAATGTGTAACACAAAAGGAGAACAAGTAGAGAAACAGAAATAGAATTCTGCCCCAAAGACTAATACTGCATAAGAGATGCTCTCATAATTAATGATGCTCTCATAATTAATGATACTCTCAAGTTTAGTCTCTGGCTCTGTAACTAACTCACAGAAGTTGCCATCAGCCTCTTTCAAAACTAAGGACAACATCTAATTTCTCTAGGCTGGAGTGGCTGTGTGCATTTTCTGGAAAATCCAGGTTTCTGAGAGGGTCATTTGTAAGGTATTTATCTGCCTCAGTTTGTTCTCTGAAGGCTGACCAGGTAAGATTTTGATCTCATCAAGAGAGATCAGTGATATCAGAAATGCAAGTCTGATGATTTTCTGTTCAGTTTTTTAACATCTATGCCCCATGAGACTTCTTTCACTCCAACAGAGACTGAAAATTGTACAGCTGCAAAAATTGTATTTATGCATCAAAAAGGAGCCTTGTTCCTCCAGCAACAAGAAACATGGAGCTTAAACACAAGATATTGCAAAAAGCTTACTGCAGTCAGAAATATTACAAAGACAATTCCTAATTCAATCTTTTGCTGGAATGCTAATCCTTTTTGATTCCAAGAGGTACAAAAAAAAGTGTAACCTTCTTCTACTAGAATACACATTTCCTGTCAGGAGACCTCCTTCCTTTGATTTTAAATGTTTGAATTCAAAGAAAATTTCTGAAACTTAACATCTACTGTAAAGCCACTTTAGCTTTTCTGGTTCCCATTACTGATGAGGACTCTCTAAGTGTCTGATTCTGGTGAGCACACAATGGAATCCATGGTTCAAAACAAAGGACATATTCCAACATTTAGAGACCAGCCTCATCTCAGCCTCAGTCTGCATTACTTATAATGACACACTGAGAGGGAAGCCTGTTCCAGGTAGGAAGGGCAGAATTACACCACCCTTCATTGTTCTAAGATCCCCAAGTCAGGAGCTTTACCCTGAACATCTTCAGTGATACCAAAAGGTGCCCAGGGAGCTTCAGCAGGACTTGAGTGCCTCCTCCACCTCCCACTGCAACTCCACAACCCCCATGTCAAAACATCCTGAGTGTCCCCAACATGAACTTTGGAATCCTAAGTAGCCAGAGACCTGCTTAGGTTTCAACAGTGGACTCATTCCTTTCACATATTTTAGGCTGAATTACAAGGTAAACTCCCACTATGGAACTGCAAAATTCTGCTGTTACCAAGTATTACTAGTAAAACCTAAAGTGGTAAAACTTATGTTTATTTGGAATGGCTTAAAATGACTGTCGTTGAAAAAAATGAGGATGAAGCCTAAGAAGAAAAGCTGTATGATGATGTGGTCCTGTAAAAATACCCAATGAGCATGCAGACACAGACACTGCATCCCAGCAGTGCTTTGCCACTGAAAGTCCTAAAAAGAAATGCAAAAGTAGTCCTCCTGAAATTCAGTCAAGCTGTACAGCTGCAGGGTTGATGGATACATTTTAGTTAAGCCTCCAGTGCCACACGATCTGCCCATTCTTCATTTTTTCCCTTCCCTCACCTTTCTGTTTCTTACTGTAAGAAGTAGTGGAGAATAGAAAATCCAGGACAACTTTTTAGTAATCTTTCAAGATCCCAACTTTGCAAGGCTGAATCAAGATCCTTCACTCTCCCTCACCTTGTGTATGTTGAAACACCACATGGAATTGAAGCAATAAAAATTTAATTACTCTCAACGTTTTTCCTTACTGGAAAATTGGCTTCCTGCTGCATTTGCTTCTAATTCTTGCTTTCAACTCCTTACAGAAGTGGACTTTTGAGTGATAAACTATTAATCCAAGCTGTGTGAAGAAATCCATTCATGATCCTTTCAACCACTCGAGGGCAGCAAACTCTTTAAAAACCACTTGTACCATTAAAAATGCATCCAGGTTTTGAGTGATCTTACAGCATTCAAGCAGTACCATCATTTAGCAGCAGCAAAAATACAACTGGTTAAGCTGCTGATTAATAATCTTTCTAATATATCTCATAATAATCTTTCTAATATATCTCACTCTTTCACTGATTAATTCAATCCAGGCACAATCCTGGGGGATAATTTGAAAGGAATCACAGAGAAAGTCCAAAGAAGAGAAATTCAATTCTTACTAACTGGGGCAAGTCAGCCATCTAACTAATATATTCTGAAAGCTAATGAAACACTAATATTTGATTAATGAACAGGAAGCAAAACTCTCCAAGTATTTTAGAATGAGGAAAAAAATGAACATTCTTAGGTTTTGAAGATTTTTAAGACTGTTTTAAAATAATTCATGGATCTGATATTGCATTTGTAACTGTAATATAAAAGGATGATGCATTGCTGGCAACCAAAACAAAATTACATTTGAAATTCCATTTCCTGATGTGTATCTGCATATAACTTTTCCTCCTATACATGCTTCCAATTGACAAAATCCAGTAATCAAGATATTAACATAAATCATAGGAGTTCTGCCACATTTAAAGAGATCATGGGCAAAGTTTTCAGGCTTGAGGGCAGAAGTTACATGGATCCAGTTTTCCTTCACTCAGCAAGAATGGAACACTGCCCTCATCTTTTCATTCAATTCCATCAGCCACGAGCATTAACAGTGTGGCACTACTCTGCTGGGAAAGTCATCAAATCCCACAATTAGTTCTGCAAACAGGACCAATGTTACTGCCTAAATGGAAGGCCAGGCCCTGTCCACACCCCTCCAATATTAAAGTTCATGTAAATGAAAATAAACCACACACTGTTTGCTCGTGGTTTACAAAATGGATCCAAACTATCTTTCACCAAGTTATTAAAAGGCATTATCCCTGATCAGGGGGAAAAAAACATGCCACAAAACAAAACATGTCACACAAAATAAAAACCCATGTCTCAGGAAACCATTAATTTTTCATGGGAATCAAAGACAATTACAACTGATTGATGAACTCATCAAATATTAACGTGGAGGATGAAAGGTAATAAAAGTGCAAGAGACTTGTGCATATTCAATACACACTGAACTCTCCCATATCAATATTGCATAGCCCTGTCTGCCAGCACTAATTAAAGCTGGAGCCCAGCACAGCCGTGGTGTTTGTCTGAAATTATTAAAGTGAGCACTGTCTAGCTCTCTTGTCATTGCTTAATACTGGAAACTACTCTGCCATTAATTTAAGGTTTGTAATGCAATGTGATGCTGCTGGGGAGAAAAACATCCATGTGTGCTTGAAATCTACAGCAAATGTTATCTTTCACCACCGGTTTAATTTGATACACTCTACAATTACAAAATTATCCTTCAAGGCAACTGCCACTGAAAGGGAAATATAGCTCCTCCTCCTTAGGATGTTCTTAACATCAGCACTGCAGTGATCAAAATCAAGAACAATTCATAAATATGCTAAATACAGACATTTCCTGCTCTAGAACAACAGTAAGTATGAGTTTTAGCAGTGGATAAGGTACGACTTCTGTAAGGGTGACATATGGAGATGATGAAGGTTTTGTCTGTCTCAAACAATGTGATAGTGACATGGGACATTTGAACAAAGTTCAGTCATCCAAAACATTACTATGGATTTCCAACAAGAACAATTTCAGTTCTGACTGCTCACTTGCTGTCTGTAAAAATGCCTGTAAAATTGTCGAAGGGAAACAACACAACCACAAAAATACAGGAGACAAGTGTGAAGACTTCCCTGTGAAAGGAACATCTGTAGTCAGAAGGTGGGAAGGCTGCCCCTTTTCTGAGCAAGAGGGAGCTCAGAAAAGCAGTCTGCTCGAGACAAGGTATGTGAGAGAGCATTTAAGAAGCAGAACACTTCCAAATGACAGCCATGGCTTACTGCAGCCCAGGAAGAGCCCAAGAAAAGACATATTCTAATTAACAAAGAGGAATTTGGAATCCTGCAAAATGTTCTCTTGGTTGAATTTGAAGAAAAATGAGTTGGCAGAGAAAAGAATTGTAAGGTCATTTACTTTAAAATGTGACAGAGAGCACATTAAGAGACTCCATGCACAACTGCTTACCCAGGACTCGTGGTACAGAACTGTGAGCAGGTGCATGCCATAATCATAGTTCTGTCTTCGTAGGGGACACCTGGAAACATTTTTTTGAACAAAAGGTTAAAACCTATCATCAAATTTTCTACTGTATAATGCAGAGAATCTTAGGAAATGAGTGGTTGATTCCTGTGTATTTCTCAATTACACACAACCAAGAATAGTGTCATGAAGGCATGAGTAATAAGAACACAGGAGAATGGGCAGCTGCAAGTCAGCAGGAAAATATACAATATCCAAGAATTTACAAATCTTCTGGAGACATTAGAAACTTCTTTGCCCCCTGTGCCAAAGTGGAACCCAACATACATCAAGTCTAAATTCTTTTAAAACCTGTTTTTAACAGTTAATAACAAGAGTAGTGTTAATTAAGTCCTATTTTAGCCTTGAAATATAATAATTCACCAAGACAATAACTAATATTACTAGAAAAGACCCAGCCCTTTCTCTTCTGTGGGCATTGCTACAATATTTTTGTTTCCTTCTGGCAGCTCACCTGTCTGTTGTAATTGTGAGCACATCTGTCTTCTGACAGTACCGCTCTCCCACGAGCTTAATGAGCTTCTTCTTTGCATGGTCATCCAAATTCAGGTTAGAAAGTTTAACCTGCAAGAAAAGGAGAAAACAACTTTAATTCCTTGGAAAATCCAAACTCTGAACTCTGAAAGTACTTGAGACATGCACATCTCCTATCAAGGAGAGCTATTCAGGATGCATTTGCAGAATTTCTTTGGATTGTATCACGTTGGAAGTCTTAACACAAGGCAAGAATAATGTGAGTATTCAAACAATTTATACCTGAATAATAAACATCCCCACAATGCCTTACGAGTCCTAAGGCCAGTCAATATGAAAGGACAGATTTGGTCAGGAACACACAGATGTACTCATTTGTGATTTCAAATTTCCTCCATTTCCCTCATTTCCTTACAGCAGATCACATTTGCATGTTTGGAAAAAAAAGCCAAGCATTTAGGGGTTTGAAACAAAGGCTGTTTACCAGAACTACTTACTCTTAAGGTCACCACTCTTGCTTTGGGATTCCGAATAGAAGTCCCTGAAGAAACATAATCTACTGTTTCAATTTCAATGGGAAAATGCTGTTCACATTTCTCATCACTGTCCAGAGCACTTGGCCATTCAGTGCAGAAATCTGTACAATAAAGAGAAAACACTCCAAGTAATACCTGTCTGGTACATTTGGCTGGTTTTTTTTTCTTTCAAATGTACTGCAATAAATGTTTTTAAAAGTACTAGCCCTAAAAACCACACTTATTTAGGTAACAGCAGTGTTTCTGCTAGACTTGCTCCAGTATTGCCATGTCTCTCTTTGTAGTGGCTTCCCCAAAACAGGATACAGTACTGCAGATGCAGTCTCACAACTGCCAAGTAAGATCATAGAATGGTTTGGGCTGGCAATGACCCTCCTGCTATGGGGATATTTTACTAGATCCAGCTGCTCAAAGCCCTGTCCAACCTCATCACAGAAAAGACTTCCTTTGCCTGAGCTCCTCACTAGGTTCCCCTAGCAGGCTGCTGGTGGAAGGATGCTCCTGGTCTCCAGTAGATCCTGTATCTCCCCAGCAGACCCTGCTCTCACAGAGGGTCTCATATTAATGCTTTTTGGCCATGAAATGCAGCCCATAATGGCTACTGATTGGTGTCTGGTTCAATCACAGAGTTCTCTGAGAACTGAGTCACACTCATCACTCACCTTCTGTAAAGCACTGAACTATCAGTTCAACTCATCAGCTAAGCAAGGTCTTGTGGAAAAGTAACATTTCAGTCTTACTGTTGTGCTGACAACCTCCTGAGACTTTTCTCTTACCACCTGGATGACTCCTGCAGCAGCAGGAAAGCAGACAGCACCAGCCACAGCCAGCTGAATAACCTGCCCCACAAGTGCACCATGTCTGACCTCCATCACACACAGTTACAGCTTGCTTTGTCTGAAAACTTCCACAGATGGTTTAAAAAGAAAAAACCAACCCACTAAACAAAAAAAGAAACACAAAAATCCCAAAAAACTCAGCCCCCCTCACCTTTAAGAGCTGCACAGTGCTTCTTAATTGCAGGAGGAGTAAGATGCAAAAAATTGGGAATCTGAAACAGACACATTAAAAGTTACCAAAATAATAGCTTTTTGTCTGACCAGAAGTAAATGGGCATTACTGAAATCTGATTACATTTCTCACATTTGCTGAGGCAGTATAACATGCTTAAGGAAATATTCACATAAGCAGACTATTCTCAAGACTGATTTAGGGAAAGAATTGACTCTGTGACAAAAGTCACAGGCATGATCATTCTAAGAAGTCTCATGATATCACTCACTTGTTAATTAACTTCATATTTGTTACTACTTAGAAATTCAAGAGGATTATGTGACTTAACAACAAAAAGCAGTCTCCAAGGCAAATATTCCAATCAAAGCAGTGCAGCCTCAGTGAACAGTGACTTTAAAAGTGACCCCCCAGCCATGGCACGTGTCTTACCTTGATGAGTTCTAGGTTGCCTTCTTTTGGGGGAGGCACTCCCCTCTTCACTGGGTAACCCATCCGGACTGGGAGAGGCACAGAGGCAGGTTTGAAGGCAGCTGCTGTTGGGTACACACTGCTCCAGTCCTGATCCACAGCCATCTTCTCCGTCCTGGGAGGTGCAGCCTGAGCGAGGGAAAAGGGGACAGGTGGGATGGGAGATACATGGGATGTAAGACAAGGCAGGGTCAACAAACAATGATTTCAGGAATCAATTCCCACTGGACATTTCAAGGCACTTTTACAGCAGAAGTTAGTGCTGGTTGGTAGAGGAATTTTTAGCAGAGAGCCTCTCCCATCTTAGCTGCCAGGCCTTTCCCAATCTTCACTGCATTTGATGGCAGAGATGCTTAGGAAGAAGGATTTGCCACCTTTGTGCCTTGGGATAAATCAGGACAGGAAATCAAACCAGTACAGAATTGCAAACTCTATTTCCTAAAGGGCCTGAACATGTGGGGGACAAGACAATGAGTTTTAAAATTCTGGAATTCTGTAGGTGTGGAACAGTTCATAATTAATAATGCTGAAATTTCTTGCAATAGAAATTCCCGTGTAGGGACAATATATCAGTACCTTGCAGAAATAGCTCATACCCTCCAAAAATTGACCATCATTTCAGTCAAATGCTCTTAGAAAAAGGAAAGCTTTATGCCAGAAAACAACCACCACAAATCCTGTAAACTCAGGCTGATAAAAACATTGACATGTCTGGGTTATTGGAAATACAGCTTAAAGTTACTTTTCAGACCTGCACTATATGGTGTCAATGCAAGTTAAGCATCAGCTTAGTGTTACATTTTTGATAACATAGACTGAAAAGGTTAGAAAAGGCAGGTGCTGGCCTGGAACAGTTCCAGGGGATTGTTTCACACAAGGGTTTGACTGCAGAAGGGGCTCCTGGGCAAACAACACACAGTTTAGAAAACTTTCCCAAACACCTGAGCTAAGTGTAAATTTCAGTACTTACTGATCTTACAAACTGTGGTGGCCTGCCTCTTCTCCTCACTGAACCTGAAAGAAGGAAAAACAAAAGAGATGAACAAAAACATTTTAAAAATAAATTATTCTATTGGGAGCAAAAAATGTAACATAATTCTGTATGGTTTTTTGTCATTGTGACAATATCCAGTAATACTCCCCAATCTTTACACAGAAGAAGGGGAAGATCAGATACTCAAAACTACAGATTACTATTAATTTTGTAAAAATAAGATCAAAAAGAACTTGAAGGACAAGAATGAAGGACACTTTTGCCTTTATTCCTATGCTCCCTTTCCTTCTACCTACACAGCAGTCACAAATCATTCTCCACCAGCAGCACAAGATGATTAAACTTAGAGAGTTCCCATTTCCAAAAGGAGACTGCCATGGCTCCATCCTTTCCTTCTGACAGCACAGCTTCACACCCTCTTCTGTGCCACTCAACACATGCACAACTAACCCCTGCATCAACAGTTTGCACATTAGATTGTTTCTCTTCTAGAACTGGGGGTGGGGAACACCTTGATCCCTCTCACTGGGCAGTCCCAGAGAAGGTGGAACACAAAGTGAGTAAGTTTAATCTGTTTCAGGCCTGGGCTTTTCCTGACTGTACTTTATAGTTCACTGATGTCACCTGGAGCTGAGATGAGGGATGCATGAAATCACCAAATACCACTGGATTTTCAAACTAAACACCGATCTTTGCATGCTGTTGTGTCTTCATTTCCTCCTCTTCATCCAACTCTACAACACTTCCAAACCCCACTGTCCAAAAAACAACACCAGAATAATGTGGCTTCAGACATATAAAGGTGAATCTGATGACATTTATTTTCAAGTATCTGGTTTGAGTTTAAAGGTTTCATCAATTGTACGTATTTAGCCTAAAAGCGATGACTGAGATTTAGGAAGGGATGTTTGGAGTCTTTTTTATCTCATTCATATATCTTACAACCCTACCCTATAAGAACTTGTGGATTTCACAGGTTATTTTTTTTCCTTATCTGAGAACTTTATGGACCCTTTTCTCTTCATCCTCCTCTTGCTATTAAAATTTTAAACAGAACGGTACATCCGTTCAGGGCTCTCCAACAGATAATATTCAGAATTCCTTTATATCTCGACCTACCCTTTTAGTGGTGCTTTCACATACAGCCACACGTCACAACAACCTTACTATTTCTGTTACAAAACATCTGTAATTTCAGGCCAGGACACCTTTAGCTACTGCAGTGTCACCGGACATCACTCAGAGGCGCTTTCAGCGACCTGGCGAGCTCCAGATGCCCACTGGGAAAAGGCCGGGAAAACCCTGACCCACCGCTCCCACTGGCAGAGGCCACGGCACGACACCAAAGGCTTCCCAGGAGTACACACAGCGATGAAATTCCCCTTGGGAATAACCTAACACCGGCACCGCTCCGCCGCAGCCCTGCCTGCCGTGCGTCCGGCCATGCCGGCGCTGCAGCCCGACCGCCCCGGGCACCCCGCGCTCACCTTCCCGAGGCTCCGGCCCTTCCTTGCCGCTCACCGCGGCCGCCGACGAAGAAGCGGCGCGTCCCCAGCGAGGCGTGTCCGGGGCCCCGCCGGCGGCCCGGGACAGCAGGGCCGGGGACAGCAGAGCCCCGCAGCTCAGCCCGGCCCGGCAGCACCGCCCGGCCCCCGCCGCCATCCCGGCCCCGCCGCGCTGCGCCCGCGGCCCCGCCCGGCGCGACGGCGGCCGGCTCGGGCCAGGCCGCGCAGGGGCGAACGCGGCAGCGCCGCCCTCACGGAGCTGCGTAGCGCCTGGTCTGCCCCAGGGCGGAGCCGCAGGCATCCCGGGCTCTGTGCCTCAGCGCTGCTGTGGAGCCCTGAACCGGGAATATCCCGAGTTGGAAACGTGTCCTGGCCTGCACAGACACCCCAACAATCCCACCCTGAGAGCGTTGTCCAAACCCTCCCAGAGCTCTGGCAGCCTTGGGGCCGTGACCATTCCCGGGGAGCCTGGGCAGTGCCCGACACCTTCTGGGGGAAGAACCTTTTCTGATATCCAGCCTAAACCTCCTCTGACACGACTTCAGGCCATTCCCCAAGTCCTGTCCCTGGTCCCAGAGAGCAGAGATCGGAGCTGCCCCATTGCTTCCCCTCATGAGGAAGCAGCAGGCGGCCATGAGGGGCCCCCTCGGTCTCCTCCAAGTCAAGATTTTTCACCCTCACAAGTAAAAATACAACTTCTCCCCTCAGTCTCCTCCAATTTATTTTTGAGGAATTTAGTTTTTCCCCCAGAACCGAAGGGAAGGAGGACTGATGAAAGCAGCTATACCATACAGTTCAGAACAGGACATCTGGACAGCAACTAATGAAGAAAAGTTTAAATCTGTAGCTGTATCCTGAAAAAGGATAGCCAGTAAAATTTGCTAGGATAAACTCAGTCCTGCAAAAATCCTGTGTATTTCTTAAAACTAGTAACCAAAACCTGCTAAAAGTTCGATAGCAATAACCTCTCCTTCGTGCTGTTCAGAGCCTCCTGTCTCTCACATCCACATCTTCTCACAAGATCCTTCAAAGTCCCCTTTTTTGTTGCAGAACAGATTAAATTGTGCTGGGCTACATCTGAGACAGGCCAAAACCCTCATCTGAATGACAATGGACTGTGACTTTTCTAGCAAATACAATGCAAAAGGGACTCTAAGTTTTGACTCATATTTCATCGAGAAAGAGCTTCAAATTAAAAGTAAACTAAATAGCTGCCTAGAAAGTCCTGTATTAAAGACATGGATACTGTCTTTAGAACTCACTAGGAGTGAAGTGAAATACCAACACTCATTGAGTTTCCTCTGGAACACAGCATGGAACAAACCTCCTTTTCAAGGGAAAGCTCCTTTCACCTCTCCTAATGTTTTAGCCACAAAATAAATCTTGATAGGGAAACAAAACTGTTGGTAGCACAGGTGGTCCCAGTAAATTGCCCTAATTTCCAAGTCTAGTTGAAAAAGATATGCACAATTTTATCCATGTTGTATTTATTTTGTGTAAAATACACTAGTATATAAGTAAAGTATACTAGTATATCATCCTGAAGGACAGGAAATGTAAGAGGAGAAAAAAAATCCAAGAAAAACATGTAAACAGAAAAGACTATGTGATTTGTTTACATCTAGAAAATCAAAACATTGACAAACATCATGTGGAATTGGAACAAGGAGAATTGAATGCCTCTGAATGTTTTTCCGTACTGGAAAATTGACTTCCTGCTCCATTTGCTTCTCTTTCCTGCTTCCGAACTGGACTTTTCAGTGATAAACTAGTAATTGAATTTTCCTCTCTGCTGCAGCACAACCAACCCAGAGTCCAATGTCTCATCTCAATGGTCACATTTCACAGGAGGCATTTATATTTAGTAATATTTTACAAGATTTGGAAAGCAACAGATTCCCATACGTTCACCACCTGCTGATTTTAATGGGAGGAGACTGTGGCTGTCTGAGCTGATGAGCTTTTTGCTCTACTAGTGGCCAGCACTGACCTGCAAATATCACTGTTATTACCTCCAAGACCCCAGGAATTTCAAGGCTCTTTTATAGCAAAAGTTAGTGCTGATTTGTAGAGGAATTTTTAACAGAACATCTTGCCCATTTGGCTACCAGGTTTTTTCCAATCTTCCACTGCATTTGATTTCAGAGATGCTTAGGAAGAGGAACTTTCCATCTTCCTGACTTGGAATAAATCAGCAGGAGGAGGAGGGGGAATAAAACTGGTATGGAATTGAAAACTATTTCCTGAAGGGCTTGAGTTGTAGGGTGGCAGGCAAGACAATGAGTGCTGAAGTTCTGAAATTCTGAAAATGTGAATCAGTTAATAACACCCCAGTTACTGAGCACTGGAGGGGGGAACAGGGTTTGGCCGCTCATATGCTTATCAAGAAATATGTTATTATGGAAAATGTCTCTTCCCAAGGGTGACTGTCCTTCCCAAAGCCAGGCAAGGCCAGTCATGTCTGATATCGTTATCAATGACCATGGCTGAGGGTGCCGAGTGCCCCTTCGGGCAGTGAGCAGGTGACACCGATACGTGCAGGAGTTATTGCTCTGCAGGAGGGTAGGAAGGTTCTGCACAGGCACCTGGACAGGCTGCATGGGGTGAGGTTATAGCTCTGCAGGAGGGTAGGAAGGCTCTGCAGAGGCACCTGGACAGGCTGCATGGGGTGAGGTTATAGCTCTGCAGGAGGGTAGGAAGGCTCTGCAGAGGTACCTGGACAGGCTGCACAGGATAAGGTTCAGCAAGGCCTATGCTGGGTCCTGCACTTGGGCCACAGCGATTCTCAGCTTGTAGAGCTCTGTTACAAGATCAGGTGCAGTCGTTCTCGGTTGACTGTTGGTGTCAGTTGCTTCTGGCAATCCTTCAGTTGTCCCTTGGGTCACCCGTAGACCGGCAGAACCTTCGGGCTGGTCTTGCTGTGGAAGGTCAGCCTTGCTGCTGCCTGGGTGGAAGGCCCCTGATGAAGGTAAGGACATTCCCCATCTCCCTGGATTTTCTCCAGAGGACAGAGATGCTCAGCAGCTGACTGCAGCCACAGTGCTGACAAGATAAGCCGAGGCTTCACTGCTGGAACTCAAAAGGCTCCTCCATGCTTCCCCCAACCTCTCATCTCATCTGTCTGAGGACACTGACCTCCTCCCCTCAGTATTTTCCTTCTGCATCAAAGCTCAAGGTCAAGTCAAGGGTGCAGGGACCCTCTTGGTCTGCTTTTCTGATACTTCCATGGACAACAGGAAGTACAGCTCATTTCTGGATTGGTGGGGCATGTTCTGCTCACTCAGTTTGCAGCTCACCAGCACAGGTGAAATGGCACCTCAATCTCCAGCTGTGAAAGGGACACTCACCTTTCTGTAGACAGAAATGCGTGTCTGAAATACTCAGGCCATTCCTAAAAATCTGCATGAAACTTAATATTATCTGCCATGCCACATAGTGTCACCAATATTTCTGACCCTTTTCTCTGAAATCTACTGCTCTAAGGAGTATGGGGACTACTTAGAGTTATCTTTTGTTGATTACTTTGGGCTTTTCACACAGAGTTGTTCAAAAAACCTTTTCTCTCCTCTCTGTCTGCAGCCTGAGCAAAAGACATGGCCGAGTTTGCTCACAGCATGGATAACAGCAGTGGTCCTGTTCTTCTCTTTACCTTGCTGCTGCTGAACACGAGCAGCCCTAAAGCCCCCAACCCTCCTGGTGGCTATGAGATGGCAGAACCTCCACCCCCAGGAGCCGGCTCCAGCGGGAACCACTCTCTGGTGGATTATGGGCTGAGGCCGGAGGAAATCGCAGCTGCCAGCGTGGTTTGGGGAGCGCTGTGGCTGATCTCTGTCCTGGGAAACTTCCTCGTTTGCTTGGTGATCCACAGGAGCAGGAGGACACAGTCCACCACCAGCTACTTTGTGGTGTCCATGGCCTGTGCAGACCTGGTGAGCAGCGTGGGGAGCGCGCCCTTCCTGCTGCTGCAGCTGAGCTCGGGGCGGTGGATGCTGGGCAGCGGCGCGTGCCGGCTGGTCAGGTACATCCAGTACCTCACGCCCGGCGTCCAGATCTACGTGCTGCTCGCCATCAGCGTGGATCGATGCTGCACTCTCACCTATCCCCTGAATTTCAAAGCTTCTAGGGAGAAAGCCAAGAGAATGACTCTGGCCTCTTGGTTCTGTGGTGCTCTGTTTGCATTACCGGCCTGTTTTCACTATGGCTCCAGCAGTGAGCACCACTGCAACTTTTTCCTCCCTAGTACTTGCCTCGCAGCTGCCTCTGGTTTCCTCCAGCTCTCAGTGCTGTTGCTTTTGATCCCATTACTCCTCAGGACAGTGAATCTTGTCTCAAGAAGAAAAGTGAAAACTGTCAAGATGTTCTTCATCTTTGTCTTGGATTTTCTCCTGTCCTGGCTGCCTTTCTTCACAGTACAGTTGTGGCACCCAGAGGAAACAGACTACAGAAAGAGCTCCTTGCTTTTCCTGGCCATCACTTGGATCTCTTTCAGTTCCTCAGCTTCTAAGCCAACCCTTTTCTACATCTATAATGGAAACTTCAGAAGAGCAGTGCAAGAAATTTGTTGTATGTTGAAATATTCCAGAAGTAACGTCTACACCATTACCATCAGTTCCAGGACAGCCAAAAATGATCATATTGGGATCACAGATATCTCAATTGACACCAGCCAAACCTCACCAAAGCCTGTGATACTTTGAACAGAGAAGTCAAGGATCAGGAACTTGCCAGCCTTGTGAGTTCAATCCCACAAATACATTTGCCAGGAGGGTTTCATGACTTGAAAAACATATATTTGCCAAGAGGTTTTCATTACTTGAAAAGCAATGGATGAGCTATGGGGGTGCTATGTTCCCTCAGAAGAAGGAGGATATTTCACCCTTTTGAAGCAATAAATGGTTACATATTTTTGACCAACTCCTAGGGTAGAAAAAAATAAATGTTCCATATTATTTAATGGTTTGGGTTTGATGCATTTGTTCTATTTCATTTCAGTTTTCACATTCTGCTTTGGGGAACTCCTCTCCTGGAATCTACAAGAGTCCTTCCACTCTCTGTCTGTAGGGAGAAAAGGGAAAGAAAGAAACACTGCTTATTACAATCTCTGTAAGGGATGGGCCATAGTGTATAAACACCTAAATCCACTCAAAGCCATCTAGGCTTCCTTCCAGTATGTCCCTGGGGATATTCCTGCCCTGGACGTGTCCTTCTTGTTCAGACCCCACTGGTTTTGTGGATAGGGTGTTGTTGGGTTAATGGTTTCACTGGATGATCTGAAGGGTCTTTTCCAACCTAAACAATTCTAGGATTCTGTCTCCTTCCAGTCTTCCTGTGCATCCATGTTTGGGAATTACCTCCTCCTGGAAAAGTCACAGCAGATTGTTTCAGCAGGGTTTAACTGCAGAAGGGGTTCCTGGACAAATTTTCAACTCACAACTTAGGATTCCTACTCTACACAGGCCCTGATGGAGAAGCCTCAGGTTCTGCAATCCTGGGGCCTGTTCCAGTGTGTGGCTGTGGAGCCACATAGCCATTATTCCATTGCATGCAGTCATGGAATATCCTGGGTTGGAAGGGAGCCCTGGCCCTGCACAGGCACCCCAACAATCCCACCTGTGCCTGAGAACGTTGTCCAAACACCCCTGGAGCTCTGGCAGCCCTGGGGCCGTGGCCATTCCCTGAGGAACCTGATATCCAACCTAACCCGCCCATGACACAGCTCCAGCCGTTCCCTCGGGTCCTGTCCCTGGTCACACAGAGCAGAGATCAGATCTTCCCCTCTGCTGTCCCTTGGGAGGAAGCTGCAGGCCCTGCTGAGGGCTCTCCTTGGTCTCCTCCAAGTCAGTTTTCTCCCCTCACAACTAAAAATAAAACTTCTCAGTCACTGTATGCTGTTTGTCTTCCCAGAACAGGGACAGGCTCTTTCAACAACCTCTGTAGATTTTTTTCAGGAAAATTCAAATGGATTCAGCCCTGGGAACATTTCCCACGGAAACAAGACGGTGGCGCTGTCATGTGTAAATATGGACTACGTAATGCTGCTTTTCTTAAATTTCAGCTTTCTTTCCTGTGCCTCAGGACATGTTTGTGCAGATGTTAATTGGGTTCTTTGGTAGCAATATGCTTGTGCCCCTGGCTGTGCCCAGGAGTTCTGCTTTTAATCTGTTTGTTTCATATTACAACAGAGCTGTAATGTATTTTACCCTTTCATTACTAATACAGCATCTCGCAATGACTTAATCCACTTTAGCACAATTATTGGTCAGAATGCATTATGAATGCATTCTGACCAGTGAGTAATTACTACTGCTAATTAAAGTATAAACTTTGCAATTACAGATTTCCACAAGATTTTTGATAATTTTACAAATTTTGAGGTGTGGAATGTCCATCTGTTTTTAACAGCTGATGGAGAAAGGACAAAGAAAGAGATGATGGAATTTTTAGTAGCAATGTCTGATAAATGTTCAAAGCTAAGATTAATTATTTAAATTATGTAAATCTTTGTATTCTCAAAGTTTATTCTGAAGTGAACATATCCAGAGATCAAAGACAGTGAGGCATCTGAGTGAGCATTTGCTCTTGAGCACCCAAAAAAGCTGAATCTGTCCTGAACCTGAAAATTGAAGATTTTATACCCTGAACTGAAAAATTGAATTGTTAGCAGTAGTAAGATGCGTGGACACACCTCTAGAGGGTATACATTCATCATGCTGTACACATGGGATGTAAAATGGCACTGAATATCATATAATGCGTTCACAAGTATCTCTTATAAATAATAACTGCTTTTCCAATTAAAAAAGAGTAGATCTTTGCATTTTCATTTTCAGCATATGTACCCCATTGCCCTCACCATGATGAGTCATTGTCAAGGCTGAGAGAAACGCTGTTCCTTTCCACACCCCTCTGCTCCTATACATCCTGAGGACAGACACTTTGCAAGTTCAGTTTGTGCACCTGAATGCCGGATGGAGAGTGGTGTTAGTGCTCAAAGCTGGAGAACTCTTTGGATTACAGTGGTGCTGAACATAAATAGTGCATTTTACAAATACTCAACAATGCCTTAAGCCGGTCTTACTGACCTTCTGAAGTCCTGCTCTGTATTCTCACTAGAACATTCTTACATAGAAGCCACTCTGAATTTTATCTTATTTTCCACATTAGGGTAACATAAGAAGAGACCTTTTGTTGTTGAAAGCATGTAGTGCCAGTCCCAGAACAAGATCAGCTGCAGGTGTTATATGTTAGCTTGGAGTTCCTGTTTCATGACTTCAGCGTGGGTCACTTGCACATCTTGGGTTGCAGTATCAAAAGTTATTGATTTATTTTAAAACCCTCTCCAAATTTTCCTGTTTTCCTAAAAAAAAGCCAGTAAGTCACAACTGTTGTTTACAAGTCAGCTTTCAGTAGAATGATCCATGTTCAGCACACTGCTGCTTTTGGTAAATTTTACTCCAGATGAACATCAGATGAACACCCTCCTTCTTCAGGAGGGTGCTTTTAAAGAAACATTTATGGGATGTTCTGGTTGCTAGAACACAAGCTCACTCACTTCTTCCACAATCCTTACTGGCAAGGCAGCTTCTTTTCTACAAAAAATTTTAAACAGATCTTATCACAGATGCCTTTATTTAGATTTCCTGGGTTCTGCCAAGCCAAACACAGTCCCAGATTTCCAAAAGGTGGACAAAATTGAAGTGCCTCAGATGCCAACTGTCTTTGCTGAGCTCATCATATGCAGCTGAATGTATTAATTCTGGGAAGAATGTAGGATCTGCTTCTCTGCTGGAAACATCCTGGGTGACATTCTGAGCACCTGAGTGGTGCAGTGGTACTCACCAGGGAGCTCTCCACCCTTCTGTGTGTAGGACAGCCAAGCCAGCCTGGCTTATTGGGATTGCTTGGAATGCAGTGTGAAGACCCTTGGCCAGTCTTTGTGCTTGTGCTCTTTAAATCTCTGCAGGGCACACTAAGCCTGACTTTCAGGTCATGCTGCACGTGTGCACTGCATATTAAGTGCTCTGGAAGCAGTGAGGGGTTTAGAACTGCCAGAGAAATCAATAGACATCTTTCTCATAAAAATTACAGGAGATGGAAGTAAGAAATAAGAAAATCTGCTCCACTTTGAGCATGAGGTAAATCATTTCAGAAGAGTTACTGCCTGAGGCTGCAGCTTAGCACAGAAAGAAGGTAATGTGGACCTGGTACATTAAGAATTTCAAATTCAGTATACTGCTCTTTAATACCAGCTTGGTAATCAGCTGAAGGTTGTATAAAAGAGACCACAGCTCAGAGAAAAGAAGCTTTGTGGAAACTTTAGATAAAATCAATAAAATATCTTAGTTGACTTTTAAACCCATACATGTAAATGTAAAAATGCCCAACTGCACTTACCCTGAAAGGATCATTGTCATCTTTGCAAACTGTCTCTTCAGTTATAACACACAGTTCCTATGTAAAGAGTCTCTCCTGAAGCAATAGTTCTATTTTGGTCAATATTTTCAGATATACTTGAAATAAGCACCCACTTTTCATGGTATTCTGTTACAACCCTAGAACCAATAACAGTATCCTTTTCCTCCTAGTGCATCACTAATGATTTAAACAAACCCAATCAAACAATGCTGGGACACTTAATATAATTGAAGAAAGGAATCAAGTAACAGCTAAGGTTCACTATGCAAGAATTTATATTGCCTCTTATTATTTGAAGGTCCTCCGTGGCTCCTATCTGATTACCTCTTCAGCAGTGACCAGAGGGAACCTATTTCATGCAGTAATTTTGTCTTCCTTTAATGCAACATAAGCATAACAACAGATACTTTGCCCTACATGGTAGCAGTTTATTTAAGTTCATCTGCTTTATTAATATCCAGCTATTGAAAATGCTGTGGCTTTATATGAAGCTATACTATGATTTATAATTAAAGAATTCTGCTGGCCTAGTGAAGAGCACCTAAACTACACACCCAGATTGTCCAGGTGGAATAACATGAGAACAGTGGAATTCGGCTGCTTCATTCTTAAAACTCCTCTCATGGAATGCATTATAATTATTGTTTGATTTCCCATAGTGCCTCAAATGGCAAACAGGATCAGGACCCTGTGATGCTGGCATTTGTCTGATAGAAATTAGTGCTCTTGAAACTTCACTGAACTATGGTGCAAAAGTCATGGAATCAAAACCTTTCCCAGTTCTGGCAGAGGAAAACACAGTTCTTTCACCTGGCTCTTCAGCTTTCATCTCCCTCCTCCTTGTAGTGGGAGGCAACATAAAATAGCAACAGCATACTGAGCTGAGAGACTGAGGCACAGAATATGTATATTCTTCTGGAAAACTGAAATGTACCACAAATGACTGTGGAATAATAGTTAAGCCACACAAGTGATTTGATTATCTGAGATTTTTCACATACAGATGCACACACACACAAAGATAAGATGAATACATGATATCCTTGCTGACATTAAAATGGGTGAATTTTTTAGATGTGTGTTGGATGGCTGTGGACTCATCAGGACTCATAAAAATGAGAGTTAAACAGGACTTGGAGTCCCTCTTAGTTACCTAATGGTGGTGAGATGTGATTTTTGGGTGGGTGAGGGTCTGGGGCAGGGCAGGGGCTTGTTGGGCAGGGTCTCTTTGCTCTCTCCAGGGTGCTGAATCCCACGGGTACCACCAAACATCCTTTGAAAAGGGATACATCCTCAGGGCATGGTTCCAGTACACAAGCTGTTGTGCTTTGTTGGTTTCGCTTTGGGATGGTTATGGATGTCGGTTATCAGTGGGGTTTATTTTAAAAGAGCTGCCTATTTTCCTCTGTCTATGTAGTCAAAAGTGGCTGAATAGCTCTTTGACCAACCAGTCAAAAGCAGAACTAGAGATTTTCAGACTAAAATTTAGGCCCAGATCCTTAGAGTGTTGATGAATTTTCAAGAAATGAAAGGGTCAAGTGTTGTAGGAACAGGCAAACAACCTGATCTGAATGTTGCTCCTAGGTCCTCCTCTAATGACCATGTGAATTAATTGATATTTTTTTATTCCCATCAGGCAGATAGCATTTATTCAAGTCAGCATAACAACAATAGTTTAGATCTTACAGTATGATTTAGTATAAGTTTCATACATTATGATAAATCTAAGATCTATACATTCATGATATTCATCACACAATGAGATTGACACTTCACATCACAGCTGTTAAGAAGTTCAGGCATTTCTTGAAGAACTTGCATCTTCTGTTCTTTTTTCCAATAAAATATTTTAGTTTTAGTTTGAACAGAGAGGAAAAAACCTTCATAAGTGCAGGAGTTAAGTTAGTTTCTTAACAGGCATTCCATCATGGAAATGAGAGATTTATGGAATTCTTAGACACTACTCTGGGTCAAGCAGTCAGCCTTGTAGACTATCTATGTTAATACAAAAATAATGAAGCACTGCCAGCACTCATAAAAGACAATTTATCACATCATATCTTCTCCTGTGTGGTAAAATGCTACAATACATTTCACTTGGCAAACTTTTGGAGAGAATGGAAGCCCAGTGTCTCAATCTGGACATGCACCATCTTTCCAACACTACAGTGTACAAGTCATGATAATCTTAGTTTACATTCAGCATATCCTTGTGAAGGAGAATAATGGTGCACATGGTGCACATTAAATGGACTGCCAAGTGCTCCACAGACAACTGAACTCTAACAGATTGGCAAGACAAAAATTGCCCCATTTTTCAACCTACAGTTAAAAAATAAAAAGTACAGGGGTACTGTTAAGTAAACTCAGAGCTGAAGCCCCATTTCATGATTCTTAATTACCTTTGTTTACAGTCCCTTGTAAGAGCCCACCAGGCTGGGAAGCTGAATCTGAGAGCAAGGGCTGGAATTTTGCCCCCTTAAAGGCGTTGTGGGCACCGCCAGCTGGAGCCACACAACCCACTGGGTTTGTGCCCCAGTGTGATCACTGTTAAGGTCCCACAGCAGACCCAGAGAGCTGTGTGGCACTCAGCAGTGTCCAGTTCCTGGGTATCTGTGCTGGCAGTGCTGCAGCTCACAGATCCAGAGCAGATCTTCAAGAGCACTGATGCAGAGAGCTTACGTCCGGAGAATGGAATCTGGGATGGACAGAGGGGCGCGGGAATGTTTTGTAAATCTCGTCTGTTATTTACCCTTCAAGATATTTTCTAGCATTAGGGGTTCCATATTATCTGTCTCTTGCGTGACTCATTAACACTTTCCTTCTAAAACACAGCCCCCGAGGAGACAGTGATGGGTGGTGCCAGTGGTGCTGTGTTTAGGTTTGGCTCTGCCAAGTGCCCTCCTCCTCAAGAAGGGGCTCAAAAATGCATCTCAGAGCCAGACATTTCTCTCTGCCTTCCCATCCTGGCCTTTTATAAATTCCCAAGTCTAAAGCTAAATGCAGTGCTGCCAGGGTGAGGAAGATGTGCTCTCTGAGCATGGGGGTGGCACCAGGCCCACCAAAATTAAACACATGAAGTGAGCCCAGCCACAGAAGTCACGCTTCTGTAGATACACAGTTGCAGGATGCTGTGTGCACTTATAGTTACCAGTGAACACTTCAGCATTTAGACATTCCTGAAATCATGCATTTGATGTAACTTATAAATTAGTGAGGTGACTAATTGCCTTTTGAGATTTTGACCCAAAGATGCCGTATACTGCATTTGGGGGTGTGTGAAGGAATGAGTTCAAGTTTCTACATCTCAGTCTATTAAAATCCTATCATTACATCATCTTTTCCTCAACCAAGAAAGAAGAAACAGGTGCTCTGGTTTGTGCTTCTGCTGTGGTTTTGAACCTGCTGCTATAATGTTGAGTTTTTGCAGTAAAGCTGGATACTACTATTCCCTCAAAGGAAACTTATTTTTAACCTTAAAAATTCACAAAAATTACTTCTTGGTTGGTTGGTTGGGGGTTTTTGTTTGGTTTGTTGGATTTTTTTTAATGCTTTTTCCTTCTCCATACTTTGTCTAGTTCTGTAGAGCTTGAGTAATTACAATCAGCAGAGGTCAGAGGTGAGGAGAGATGGCAATTTTTTCATTTAGCAAATTACTGTCTGGAAAAGTTAATAGAGCAGAGACTATGAAAGTATTAATTGATGCAGCAAGCATTTCAGGAAGAAGCAAAAACATGGAAAAAGATTTTTGTGGCTTGTGTCAGGTATCAGTTCTCAATGACCACTCAACTGCAGAAGTGTGTGGAATAATGTGTTCAGCTCTGTGCACAGGGTAAACTGAGCAACACAGCATCCAAGGAAAATGTTCTGGATGGGTTGGCTTTTAGGTCAGACTACATGTATCATGTATCAAGGAAAAAGAAAGGAACTAAAAGGGTTGGGGGTTTTTGTTTTGTTTTGGAGTTTTTACAGTGATATGGAAATATAACTGGGAAACTAAGAAATAACTTTCTGGAATAATCTTTCCAAGGAAAGACATGCCTTAGCCCCATGAACAATTATGATAAAAAGCAAAGACTATGTGCAGTGGCAGCATTCCCCCACTGATGGTAGCCATAGGGTGAAAGGGGTACCTTTGTTCCGTTCTCAAACTCCTGGCTCTGGAAAAGTGGGAAGCTTAAGTTTGGAATGCTGGCATTGCAGGCAACAGTGATTTCTGTTACAAGAGAGGAAAGGAGAGAAATAGTATTCACTATCTCCTTCCCAATTAGAAAGGTCAACAGCAAAATGGGGAGTTTGCTGCTGGAATGGTCATGTTGGGATTCTCGTCCTCCCAAATTAATACAAAAAATGACCTGGAGCTCAGAAAGGCAACAACATGAGAGAACCCTGATTTTCCATTACTTGATGTAACAGTGAAGCACTGCTTTTGGCTTTGTCAAAATTTTGATGGAAAAAACCCTGAGCAACTGAAGCTGCTGTTTAGACTTTCCCAGTGTGAAAGGAGGATGCAGAATCTCCAGCTTGCTGCAGGCAAGGAATCACCAATTCCTTGTTTAAAGATGTGCAGTAAGGAAAGGCTGCTTTTAGCGCATCGCAATGAAGTGTCTGCAGATAAGAAAAAGGCTGGGAGGGAAGTTCAGCTGTTGCTTGTGATTTCTGGTTTTGACAGCAGGAAGAGAGACAGAAGTAACTTCTCTCTGAAATCACCCAAAGTGTTCCCGGTTCTTTCTGTGCTTTTTGCAAAGCCGGCCATATAAGGCAGCCCAAAGGGAGGGCTCCTGCCTTGCTCAGGGTGGGACTTGGGGAGCCGTGGGCAGAGCCGGGCAGCAGCTCCTCTCCTGCACCTCTCCAGGGACTCCACGGGGTGCAGCAGCCGCCAGGAGAGGGCTACGCCTGCCGAAAGTAGGTGCTGTTTGCCAGCTGGATTCAGGTTTTTCTGTGCCGTGTCTGGGGGATGCTGTGTGGATGGAGCAGCCCAGGAAAGGTGTTCCAGGGAGCTGCGTTTGCAGCTCTGCATTAGCCAGCCTTGTCCAGGCAGCCTCAGCACCCCGAAGTGAATGTTCTTGGAGGTGCTTCTCAGGGACCTGCTGCAGGCTGGCTTGGATGAAGGGCTTTGTGCTTTAATGTCTGCACCCTCCAGCTGTTCATTGAGAGAACTGCTGAGGGGAGGGATGTACTTCTCTCTTTGCTCTAGGGCTGATGTGGAAATGTGAACTGATGCTCACCTTTCTATGAGTGGTGTTAAGAAATGAGCCCTGTGTAAAAAGTCATGTTAAAATGTATATTTGTAAATATTTTGTGAAATAACTTGGAGGGCTCTGCTCAGATGTGCTGCAATGGGAGAGTTCATTCACTACACATGAGGAGCTTTAAGCAACAGCAAAAAGTCGGCTTAATTTAAAAAAGAGGGGGGATGAAGGCTGAAATTGTCTCTCTAAAATATTCTGCTGAGACTAAAGTAACTCTGAATGTGGTGTGTAAGAAATAAGGCAGTACAAAAAAAGACATCCACTCTCAGCCTCTCAAAATTATTAAAATTGCTGCTCTGTATAAGCATGCTGCTCCATGAAATATATATTGATCTAGAATAACCCCATTGTCTTTTCTGTTTTGTCTAGGTACTTGTTTGAGAGGAGCAAAATTAGCTGCAAATGGGAAAGGGCTTGAAGAAAATTGAGGATCAGGCCAGAAATCTTTGATCTTTTGCCTTGTAGCAATATCAGCCTCCCAGTGTCAGTTATCATTAATGGCATCCTTCTCCATCTGAGAAAAATTGTCCCAGAGTACTGTGGACTGCAAGATGGGATCCTGTGAGGTGACTGAAATAATCTATTTAAGTCCTAAAATCTTCCTGTAATGTTGATGCTCTAGATAAGTTCTCCTGAGGTGTAGAAGTTCAAAGCCTCATTCAGGTGTGTTTTGGGCAACACTTCATCTCTAATCAGGACACTTCAAGAACTGCTCAGCTTAAAGTAATTGATAGGATCAGCTCTCAAGTCTCTGCTGCTGCACAAGTGTTGCACTCTTTAAATAGTTCTAGGCTTCCTTCTTAACAATGTAATTTTGAAACTTAATTTTCTTTCCTTCCTCCAGAAGTCTCAACCTTTTTCCCAGACTCCTGTTCCTTCTGGTGTCAAGCACATGTCACTGTCTCATAGGTTTTTCTGATTTCATTTCAGAGGCTGTGAGTGACAGCAGGTGACAGGCTGGCAGCTCACACTTGTGTCACAGAGAAGCTCCGTGATAACGGCACAGAGTCACCTTATCAGCTGCTGGAGAACCCTGGGCAGGGAAGACATCCAATCCCTCCTTCATGATTTTA
The DNA here is from genome assembly GCA_910950805.1 of Acrocephalus scirpaceus scirpaceus. NCBI lineage: Eukaryota > Metazoa > Chordata > Aves > Passeriformes > Sylviidae > Acrocephalus > Acrocephalus scirpaceus. The sequence continues at coordinate 65,266,660 of OU383777.1, forward strand.
AATATTGATCAGAGACAGCAATACCTGCGTGCTGTTGTGGGATGTCCTGTGGTGGTGGAGGAACTGCTGTGTACCCGGTGTGTAACCACCGTGGGGAGGATCGAGGCTCCACTCTCCAGCTGAGCGCTCTGAGTGGAAACAGCAAATCTGCAGCGTTCCTGGAAATCAGGGGGAACCTCAGCACCATGCAGTATTCTCCTGTGGCACTGAATGCAGAGCCCTCCGTGGATAAGGGATCCGGGATTCCCCAGAGCCCCGGGGAAGGCAGCAAGGCTGCAGCCTGCTCGGACAGTGCAGCTGGCAGGGCTCGGACTGTGGAGTGCTTCCAGAACCAGCATCTGACCAAAACCAGCACCCAGGGACAGGTTTACAACTTCCTGGAGAGGCCCAGTGGGTGGAAGTGTTTTATCTATCATTTTGCTGTGTAAGTACCTACGTTTTCACATGATCTTTGGTATAAGAAAAATCTGAAGCTGCCCATTTAATCAGCCAGGAATCAGTACCTGAGCTCCTGGGCTCAAAACCTGTTGCATGAGTTACCCCCTGAAGGCAATGGAAAAGCAAATTCCTCAAAGAATCAGTCACTATATCCATTATGATAGGACAATCAGGAAGATTTTTTCCAGAGAAGGCTTTTTATTTTTCAAATGATCTTTGTTTTCAAGGATGTGCATGTATATTTGGTACTTTTGAGGGCAAGTCCTCTATGTTGCTGCAGTTCTGATTGCTGATTGAGCTGCTTTACACTGTTCCAGCTTCAGACACTGCAATTTTTAGCAGGAGATGTGGCAGGTCCAGCTGTGATCAGACACATCCTGCTCTTGTAAATTTGTTTTGCTCATGCTAAAGAGCCAAAACAAGTAATTTGTTAGACAAACATATAACATTACTAATTTGATTTATAGTTCTGAATGTGAAGTACAAACTTAGCAAAATGTTTTTCATTATACCATGCCTGTAGTACATGCAAGGAGGCAATTAAGGCTTCCATTTACCCTTGTAAAGCAGTGTTTAATATATTAATCCAGCTGTTACTGTTTCCTTTGAGTTGCTTATGGTATCTGTCAAGCTTAGCAAGACCTCAATTACTGTTCTGAACGCTGCTTAACTGAAAGATAATTTATCATCTTAGCTGTAGAAAGGGTCCAGTTGTGCTCTGAGACCAGAGCAAGTTTTACTGCCCTGCTGAGCCAAAAGGCCTTGCTTTTATTGTAAAATTAGCATATTTCCTAAAGAAATTGCAGAGTGTAGAAATTACTGTGTTTGTCTGAGATAAACTATGGCCTGACTGCATTTTGGGAAAAAACCCATTATCAGTGCCTGCAGTCAGGAGCTGCCCAGAGAAATATATGGTAATTCTAGGGATGATCCCTAATGCTTCTATTTAGCATAAAATAGTCTCATTAATACTTGCTTTCTTTCCCCCCTCAACATCCTATATGTATTTTTGAAAGGATTTTTTGATTCATGAAATTTCTCCAAGGAAAAAGATAGAGCCTCTTTCAAGGACTATGCTTATAGCATGCTTTATTCCTAAGGACTAAGAAGATGTGATTTGTGTAGATTTAAATATATGAACTGTCATGATTTAAGCCTGTTTGAGACTACTAATCTTGCTAAAATGCATCTGTTTCATCCTCTGGGTTGCTTTAATCCAACTAAATCCAACCCAACTAAGGTTGACCTTTAATATGCACTTTTTTATTCCAAAATGGGCATTAAGATTAAAAAAAAAAAACTATACATTTCCTCAGTACTAGAAAATTGGAGAAAATATTGGTAATACCAACAGCAACTCAGTTTTTTTAAGGATTCCTAACTTACATGAAAGAATTTGTAAATTGAGTGCTCTTAAAAGTTATTTGTCTTTGAGGCTGCTAGAAAGGAAACATTTGAAACAGCTTTTGGCAAGCATTTTGTCTCAAGGATATTTTTGCTAATAATTATCCCAGTAACTACATGATGTGTTCATTTAAATAACAAGTTTCTGTTTTGGAAAGAACATGCCTTTTAAGATTATATATCATTACGGCGAAACATTGTTAAAAAAATAAACTACTAATCTAAAATACACTTAATTTTATAATTAGAACAACCTGTAATTTATTTTTAAAAAGCTTCCATGCTTTATGTGTGGGTTTGGAAGTATCTTAAGTGCAGCTGATCTGATGCTGATGATTATGAGTATTTTCCTGACAAATCCAAACTTTCAAGCACATGGCTGATATTTGTGTAGCCTGGAGGAGCTGGATGTGCTCTGTCCCTTCTGTCCTTCATGTGCCACAAAGATCACACAACTCACGTACAAACTTGGGGGAACTTTCTGTCCCAGAGGGACTGGAGTCAGTTCTGCTCTGGAGTCAGTTCTGCTAGAAAGAACCTGACTTTCCAAAACCAGGCAAGGCGAGGGAACAGCAAGGGCTCCAGGAGGTGACCTCTTCTCATTCTGAAATTACCAAGATAATCACTGATAACACTTGTAGAAAGTTTATTCTAAGGGAATAAGCTCAAGGTTCTTATGGAACTTTACAGCAGTGTTAGAAAAGGGAATTTGTTTTGCCTAATTAAGTCTAGAATTTGTATTATTTTAGTGGAGTTATTGGAGATTTAGTGGAGGTTGAAATTATGGTTTCAAAACAAAATGTTTCAAGGGGTGAGTGGGTTTACTTGAGAATCCCTCCTGCTGGTCTTGAAAACTTTCTCACATGGATACTTTTCTGGTTTAGGATTGTGAAATACTTCACTTCTAAAATGCCCAATAGAGTAGAGGGTCTCACTTAGCAAGAGCTGAGGGCTTGGGAAGCAGCTGCTCCGTGAACTGACAATGTATTGATCCTAACCAAGCAATTCCTGTTTCTGTGTAAGAGCCTTGGGGTGCTGGAGATCACCTGTGTTAGAGCCCGGCCATTTGCTGTGTGGTCCTCAGTCCAGAAAAAGCAGCATGTGCCTGGCTTGGACTCATTTCTAAACTCAGCTATGCACTTGCTTAAATCACATCCAAATGTCAGGTATTAGGGTATAACCCTCACATTTTGTCTCTTGAAAGAAAAATACAACATGTGTTGGTGACGAGTTATTTACGGCAGCAATGTTACTTGGCCAACGTACACATTTAAATCATTTAATTGCAGGTGGAGTCTTACTTATGTGATGGATATATTTCTGAAGCCTACATCCATTTGGTGACTGCTGGAATGGCTCCACTGCAGGCTGGAAGGCTGTGTCCACCTGGCTGGCTGTCACTTGTCACTGTTCTGTGAGCCACAGAGGCCACCTTGTGTCAGCCCGAGGCGATGTCACAGCGCGGGTTCCTGAGTGTGCTCAGGATCCATAGTATTTTCCCCTCAGTTACACCCTGCTCACTTCAGTCCAGTCCCCTTTGCATATCTTTTCCATTTCTCTAGAGCATGCAGGGACTGCTAATTTTGTTTTCATCTGCTGTTACCTGGGAAAATGAATTTTCCAGTAGAAAGCCAGAAACTTGGAGGGAACCTGGGTTCCTTTGGACCAAGAAGTGAGGGAGCAGGACAACTGGCTAGCACTGAGTGTGGTGAAAGAGGGAGAGAGGAGAACCTGGGATCGAGACACTGAGGTCCAGGTTGGTTTGTGGTGGATGCTGAGAATGGTGCCAGTGATGCTGAAACTGGAGGGAAACAATACAAGAGCAGTGTAGGTCAATAATAGAGAGAATCTGACTTCAGCAGAAGGCACAAAGGAAAGAGGAAAAACAGGTTGTGGAGATCGGAAAGCTGGATACAGACACAAAGGGGACAGCTGAAAATGGTCAAGAAGTTCAGAGAGCCACTGGGAGGAAGAGGGTTAGGACATGACAGCTGGGAGCTAAGGGAAAAGCGGGAGCGTGGAATTCATGATGGGACCAGGAACTTTTGACCCATAGGCAACTAATTTGAATCTCCTCCAAGTCAATAGCGAAGAAGAAGCAGTGATGGCTGTGGGGGGATACAAAAGGAGCTGTTGGTCCCTATCCAGTTCTCAGCAAATGGATGTCACATCACCCCTGGAGTCAGTACAGCTGGAAGAGCTGCTGTCAGGCACTGCAGAGACCACAGGCTGGCTGGGAATGGAGGAAAGTCCAAGGCAAGAGGGAGGCGCAGGACAGGGACTCTTGTGTTCTCAGGCCTGCCATTTTCTTGCTGTGTAACACTGCAAAAGCTTCAGTGAGAACTTGCGGCTGTTCCAGGTTACTTTGTGCTGGTTTGTCCACTTGTTAAATGAGTTGTTAGACCTTGCTCTCATTCAAAAGTTAGACCAGCCTTTGTATCCCATAACCTCCTATGGGATGAGGGGAGCTGATCTAACAGCTCACTGCTAACAAGGCAGCCACCAGTTCTGCTCCCCTCGTCCACCTCCAGCTCTCAGCTTGTTCCTGCCAGCTGTAGTTGTACTTGGATAGTTAAACTTGGAGTCACACTTGGATAGCCAGTTCAGCTTCTGACACCAGGAGAAACCTACCCCAGTGGGAAAGAGTGGATGGTCTTCAGTCAGGTTAGTACTGCACACTGAGCACCTTGAAACACTGTCCCACTGCTGTTTTCTCAACGGATTGAAATCACTTGTTAAATTTCATATAAAATTGTGCACAATAATTGCAAAGTAACATTGCAAATCATCTGGCAAGTGCTGTAGACCACCTGGTTTGACTGCAAAACATTTCCTAAATGCAGAGTTTGGGTAGCCATAAAGTCTGCTCTGCAGGCTGCCTTGAGATTTCTGGGGAAACAACTCCTCCAAATGGTGACTCAGAGAGGGTAATGGCTGTTGCTCCAAATTATTCCTATGGGATGCTGCCTGTCTCTGGGAATTGTGTGGTACAGACAAGGAAAATGTCTTCCCTAGAGTATGGTTTCCCAAGAGGTGGCATGGTGGTTTACCAATGCCAAAATGTCTTGGTGCCCCTCTGTCACCTTCCCTTCTTCTCTTCTGGACACACATTTCTGCTGCACAACTCGTGTTGCTTCTGGCACTCACTGGAGCCTCCTACGCTTCATCAGCTCCCTGTAATGGCAGGAATCTGGATCAGCAGGAAATGAGGAGCTTTTGGGACCTTAAGGGAGTTGCAGCATGTCAGCAAGTGGTCTAATGGGGCTGCAACCAGCGCTAACACAGTTGGCCAAGACTGGAATGGAATGAGGCAAAGTTCTCTTTCTTTTTTTTTCCTTTTTTTTGCTCACCAGAGAGCTGTGGTGTGGGTTTAGTTTTATATGAAAACATGCCCTAGATTTCCTTTGTTACCCCTCTCCTCCTCCAGACTCACTCCCACAGCTCCTTCAAAGAGAAGCACATGTGCACACACACACATATACCTGTGCCTGGCAGTTTGTTGAAAAAAACTCAAGTAAAAAATTAGTGCTGAATAATTAAAAGCGCATGACCCTTACAAAAATGTGAACATCAATAATGTCATGGACTTAAAGCTTTGGAAGAAAAGTACAAAAGATCAAAAACTTGTTTATAAAAGGGGGGGGCTAGGCAGCAGAGGGTTTTTTCCTTTAGAAAAGATTCTGTGTACCAATGTCTGTGTCAGTGTGAGCAATACATAAACAAGTGAATCCAGATTATTTGGACAAATTAAAGATTGCAATTTTTTTCTATTATTGTTTCTCCTCAGACTTTGCTTTCTCAGGTTTTTTTACTTCCTTCAGCTCCATGTAAGAAATGCTAGTTGTGTTCCATTAATGAAATTGCAGAAGTTCAGAGCCACCATTCTGGCCGATTTTCTGTTTTTGTTCGCGTACAACTGTTGCTGATGTAAAGAACTTTAAAAGGCAAAATATGTAAGAGTCTAGTGGTTCCTTTTAATGGGGCACTTGCCTGCATATAGTTTGATTCTTTGAGTGTTGCAGCTCTTTAGTGAACTGAAGTAAGTTAGCACAGTGTTCTCCAGCTCCTGTTTTTATCTAGAAATGGAGCGTATAACCCATTATTTATAACTGTTTATCTCAAAGGGACTGTCAAATTCCCATTTCTGTCCTTTCCACAATTATCTCTAGAATGCAAGCAGATATTTTGCTTTTTCCAATGATGTGATTGTAATACGACCAACACAAGCAACAACTAAAGTTCAGAGTAATTATAAGCACATGGCTGCTTTTGAGATTCTGGCTTTGACCTTGATGTCACAGCTTAGATCTGGACACGGTGTGCATTCATAAGACTAAGGCTTATTATTATTATTATTATTATTATTATTATTATTATTATTATTATTATTATTATTATTATTATTATTATAATATTATGTTTAGGGTGTTTCTTGCCATCCTAACAGTTACTTTTTGGAATTTTGTATAGAAATGTCACTGAAAAAGTTTTCAGTTTAGAACGACAGTGGCCACCTTTCATCTGTGTACTAACTACTGAGAGGTACTAAGCAGATGTCTCTGATGGCAAACTTCAGGTACCAAAAAAGGAGCAGTATTGAAGCGAAGAAACTCAAGAACATCCCTTATTCATTAAAGTGGGATGTTCTTACTGCTTAGGGTTCCATGTTCAGCTGGATGAGATGGTGGAATGGCTGAAGTTTCTAATGAAGGCACACTGACATTAAAGAAAATTGTCATTAGGGTTCTGTAAAGTTCCTGGACTTGGTTGTTCTAAAAATACATGGGGGTATTTTAACCTCTCTTCCTAAGGAAATGAGGTTTCTGCAGCCACACTGTCTGAGCATGTCTGTCTGAAAGGGCCTTACCAAAAACTTTTGGGCCAGTTGGCAAGTTCCAGCTAACGTGGACAGGGGATGAGACCTGTCAGAGATACTGTGCTTCTTCTCATTTGCTTAAAACAGACATTTGCCTAGAGGAGAGAGAAATTAATATCCCCAAGATGAAAACACTTCACTTGGAGGTCCTTTAGATTGTTTGGCACCAAGGAGTCTTTTCAGGAGAGAGATGTTAGGAAAGCTCCTAAGGAAGAACTTGGATCTGGGAGTACTTTGTGTTAGGCACAGTCACCTAACCACAGGGCACAAAGCCATGGCATGAGTAAGTTCTATTTTCATTTTTTTGAATTATTGATGACTTTTTCCATCATTTCTGTAAGAAATTCAATCCATCTTATTCTAGAAGCTCAATTTTGTAATAATCTGAGCAATTAATATACATTAACATCTGCCCCCACGGGCTAATGTTGTTTCTGTTGTGAAAACAAACACTGTAGCCTGACATTACTATGGTGCTATTGATGGAATTTGGTAATGCTTTTGTGGAAAAAACCCCTCTGTTCTTACAGAAACCAGCAAAAATAAAAATATATTCCTTAGTGTTAATGTACGATTGCCCATTAACTTGTGGACTCCACATGGTAGCAAATTCAAGAAGAAAAGTGTTTCAGGTGCTTCCCTGATGATCAAGCAGGCATTGACTTAATGGATGCATTTGCACAGCATCATTATATGCATTTGTTCTTCTCCTTTTCTGCTTCTGAGCCCAAGAAACATTATTTAATGTGAGTACTGTGAGGAAGGTGGTATTGCATTTTGAATGGTGGTTGGAATTTCCTGTTCCCTTGGAGGTGTGTTAAGAAACCTGTTGACTTCTATGTTAAGTCAAGGTTGGTTGTAAAAGTATCAGGATCATCAACACTGAAGCCATGATGATGGACTGGTTTTGTCACTGTTTAAAGAACTGATTATGGCTCTTCTAGAAAGTCTTAGCTATAGAACCAGAATGGAAGATTGCAAGACATACAGAGAAACACAGGAGCACAGCTGTCAGTGGAAGGTACGGGCATTCAATGGAATCAAGGGGCTTAAATCCCAGGAAAGGCAGGGCATTGAATAAAAGGTTTCAGTAAGATCAGTGCTCCTAGTGATTGTAAGGGATGCATGAACGCACTTTGTCAGTTCTGAAGTACTGCCAGATAAACTCACAGAAAAAACCGAAATCCAAATCTTAGTGCTCTTCGAGAACAGCAATTAAGTTAGGCTGTCAAATGTTTGGAAAAGTGAAGTGCTCATTACTAATGGGAGCTGTGGATGTTTTATAAATAACAAAGAACAGCTTGGGTCAGTAGATCCAAAAAGTTGGTTTCAAGTGGGAGATGTTTTTGTAGGATGTGTGGCTCATGCTGTGGTTTGAGCAGCATTGGTTTTAGCTGTTGATCCAGTCCTGTTTGTGATGAATTCTGTATATGCAGGTGAGTATTTGTAAGTGAAATTTTAAATTCCCTTGATGTTGTAGAAATGTTGACTTGTTATTTCTGATAGGAAATGTTATGTGCAATGGGACTATGGGGCATTTCTGGGTGCAACCCAGAAGAGACAGCAGAAAACAGATATCCTCAGTATATCCATGCAATAGGTGGAATTTTCCTTTGGTTGAGGGCTTCAAAGCTCTGAAAATATTTTATTCTGGGGTAGAAAAAAGAAAATGTGATATGACCAAATTCTCTGCTAGACATACTCCCTGTTAGTGGAGTCCAAAGCTAGGCAGGTTTCCATTAAAACCTGTCTGGCCTCCTTTTCCACATTCCCAGACTATTTCTAATTTTAACAGATTGGTATTTTCAGCAGAAAAATTGTCCCTTTACCAAAATTTCCAACCAACTCTAATTTGTGTATGATCACATATGGATAAGCACAAGGCCTTTCAAAGACACATCAAACCTCAGAAGCCTGGAAATAGATTTATGAGAGAACTGAGGGACATCAAAACTTGCCAAAAAAGGCACATGGACAACCTTTTCTTCATGACTTAGAAACTCCTTTGGATAACAAAAATACGTAAGGACCAGGAGTGAGGTTTTATTCAGACCAGCAGGAATGTTTTCCAGAAGCACATGGCTGTTCAACATGAGACAGTAGAGTCCCATTTAGAAGAAAGTTCTTAATTCAGTCAGGAATGAGAACATGCACTTTTAGAGTATGAAAAAAGAAAAATGCTCTCCTTAGTTTCCCTGCCACAAAATGACCACTTAAAATAGAAAGCAGCCTATGCTGCTGGAGCCCCTCAAAGAACTTTCTGTTTGCTAAACTCATTTATTGTCCCTAACAACAGGCTGACTTAAAGCTTTTGGTCTCCTTTAGACAACTCTGTAGTCTGTCATCCAGAAAAAAGCTGAAGCTCCAACGGGTGTAGTTGCACATAGATTTACTTGGACATATTAGCCTCAATTCGGGCAATTTTTCTTTTAATTTAAGTCCAGCTGAAGCAACTGCATTTCTTCTCCCCTGCTGTGATGGTAGGCCAGAACATTTTGGCTTCGTGTCTTAGACTCATGGAACGGTTTGGGTTGGAAGGGACCTCACAGATCATTGAGTTCCACCCCCTGCCTTGGGCAGGGACACCTTCCACCAAACCAGGCTGCTCAAATCTTCTGGAGAAAATAGCAGACAGAATAAAGGATCATCTAAGGATTCTAAAATGCAGGGTTTCCATGTACTTTGAACTGGAGACACATAGAAGCCATTTGTAGTTACCTACCTGGGGGGCTTTCACAGAGTGAAGAGAGGCACTCTGAAAGTAGCTCCGTTTTGAGGAAGGAACAGGACACATCTGATTGTGTCAAAATCATCAGCAACCCACAGTCCAGGCCTCTCAGTACTACAGAGCATAGGTTTCAATAGCTTTTCCATAATTTTGTTTATTTGCTTTCATTATAGAACTCATATTTTTCTAAAAGTGTTTTTTTTTCTCTGAACAAAACTTTGCAGAGTCAACGAAGTTTGGTAAAGCCCAGAAGGTCACAAAGCTACTGTTTTGGACTTGGTTGCCAAGGAGTATATCTTCTGTGAATTTACAAGTTTGTCCCCTCCCCACCCATCCCTTTTTTGTTGTGCAAGAGATAACATTCCCACTTATCAGCACTTCAAGTACACTTATCTGCAGGAGATAAAACACAAAGCCCCACATGCACAGCTTTTGCTAGAAATGGAATTATTTGCTGCAAAACTTAAAAGGAGGAATTATGATCACTCCTCCTTTAAGAACTTCCATTAGGCTTGTCTTCCATGGAAAATAAGTTTGTTATAGCATGACCTTGAGAAGGTTCACCCTGGAGAAAGTGCTTGACATCGTTTTGCTCTGTGTCAAGTTAACCTCCTAGTTCCCAGTGTTTGTAGACTTCAGTGAATTGTGCTCATGGTCAGTAAATCTATTAAACAGAATTTGTCCCTGGCTACAACAGCAATAGAAGCATGTTTCCAGTTGCACCAGCTACTCTCCAAAAGGAAGCAATGTTTAGGAGGACCAGGACATAGAGAAGCATAATTTGCAGCCTTTATTAACAGGACTGCCTCTTTAATCTGGTTAACACATGGGACAGATTTAAGGATGATGGTCTAAAAGCATTGATGAGAATGCAGTTGTATTTTTGGGTATACCTGGGGCTTAGGGAACTGAGGAGTCAAGAAATGCTAAAATGTAGTTTACATTAACAGGGTGTCTCTTGCGAAAGCATGACACTTCATCTTCTGTAAGTGTGAACAGTGTTACGTGAGAATCTGAGACCAAAGGGGAGGTCCTCAGATACTCCTCTTTCCTCTGATAAGTGAAATATTCTTTTTCTGCTCAAAGAGAGAATGAGGATGAGTCTGCAAATAGGTGATTTGGAATAAATTTCCATCTTCAGAAAAAAAAAAAGTTGAAGGAAAAGAAAGCCAGGTGTTTTGAGGGGAAATACTTCACTATATTTATTACATCTCTGGCAGAAAAGGAAAAAAACATATTTGTGGAAGTAACAGCTCAAATTGTAGCTCAACATCCTCAAGAATCACAGAAAGAATGAAAGAGAAAGGAGAACCTCAGTTCCTTTCCAGGATGGGAAAGAGTAGACCAACTCTACTAGTTGGTAATTATTTATATCTCTGCCTTATTAACTTTCTCCCTTTAGGAACTGAACAGCTGCCAGCAGGTGAAACTTTCTGTGTGGATGTAAATAACTCCCTGCAAGCAAGTAAACAATCACACCCTGTTTTCTCACCCTTACAGCACAGAGAATTGTCCTTTGTTGGAGAGAGCATCGATAACAGGGGCAACATGAGGAAGCCAGACTGCAGCTGGTGGGGAAATGGAAATTGCCAATTGACAAGCTTTAAATAGCTTCACTCCAAGCTAGCAGTATGAAACACACACCCATCCACTTGCCTTACCTATAGGCATCCCAGAAATAATCAGAAATATTTAGGGAGACCCGGGATCTGTTTGGCACTTGCTGACGAGTTAATGCTGGTAGACTTTGCCATTGCCCTTAGAGGAACAGCTTGTCCCTCAAACCAACACCTGCAGTGAGACCTTGTGAAAAACCCAGAGGTATTCAGTGAGGAGCCTTGCAGAAGGTTTGCCTGTGAAACCGAGCATCCAGCTCTCCAAAGGGAATTTGGCATTCACCCAAGCTTTTTTCTCCAGTGTGTTTAGAAAGGTCATTGGTTAGAGCTATGTTTAACGTTCCAGAGGCTGTGAGGAGCAGTCCATAAGGAGCTTCTCTGATTGCCTGAGAGCCCAGAGAGCTGTAGCTTGTTGGGTTCTGAAGATCAGCTGGCAATTAATTGAGCTGTTTATCTTTAAGGGTGGACTGGTCAAAGCTAACCTGCATTGTGGTGTGTGGCCCAGGGACAGTGACAGTAACCTAAAGGAAGCTGTGAAGGCAGCATGCACTGACTGCTGGCTCAGAGAGACCAGAGGGGGAAGATGCTGTTCCACTGTGCTAGAGAAAAGGTGCAAAAGGATTGTTGGTTTCTCTGCGAGTGGATTTACTTGGAGTGCAGGGAGGACTTGACCTTTGTTTCCACTACTTGTCATAACTCAGAGACCACCTACTCACCAAACTCCACCGTGGCTTCTTTCCAACAGCCTGTGGTGAGCACTGAGCATAAACTGCTGCAAGTGCACACAGGGACATCAGCAGCCATGGCTAAACCCCAAACTGGCTGTGGGGCTGTTGTGTAAACCAGGGGTCCTCAATGGCACCTCAAGGCTCTCAGCTCCAGCCCTGTCCTGCCTCCCTCTCCAGACTTACAAATCCAAGGGGAAAGCAGTCCCAGCTTCTTCACACTGAGGGAGTGTCCATCCATGAGCTGCTGCCTGGGTTGGGTGATCATGTACTGTGAGATCACTGCCTGGACAAGACATTTTGGGCTTGTATTTGATTTAGTATCTACCTTGACACACTCCTCGTATTTTTACCTTCTTAAGTCTGTCTGACTCTGGCTGAGAATACCAGAAACTGTCCCTCATCTGTCTGAAATTCAGTTTCTCAGAAATTCCAGATCTACTTCCATGTTAGTTGTGCAGAGTAGTAATGATGTTCTTCATTCCCTCTCACTTCAGCTGGTTGCTGTTGTCCCCATGGAGGTGACAGCCTGCTCACAGCAGGGTTATTAGTGTGTCTCACGTCTCTTTGGGATTACATAGAAAAAGGAAGACTTGTTTGAAATATAAAGCACCACTAGTGCTGGAGGTTTCTAGCATTTTTGGGAATTGATATCAGAAAAGGAGTTCTTGGTTATGGAAAGGCCTTGGTTCAAAGCACCTTGTGCACCATCTTTTGTGACCCAAAACTGGATGGTAAAGGCTGTCAGAGAGCCTGGAGGAAGCCAGCAGTAGATTATCACATTAAGTACATTTCTGAGCAGTAGAACTGAGAGTATTGGTTGGTTGGTTGGTTTGTAGTACTGAACTACAAACAGTTTTTTACTGCACTTAAACACACTAGAAAAACATATTTGTTTCTGTGTTCTGGATCTTCTGAGTAATAGGTAAGGCTGTATGTGCTAGCTGAACAATTTTCTTTTTACTTCCCATTATTCATGGAAAGAATAAAATGGACATAATTCTGTTTAACATCTAATAAGACTGCACAGGAGGTCTCCTGAGCTGCTCCCTGGGGATGTGTTGCTCCAAGACAAGGCAGCCTACAGGCACTCACTTTAATCTGGCCAGATCAAACCCTGAGGCTCTGGGACATGCTGAGGTCTGTGTCCACAGGGCCTTGATGCACAATTGTCTGGGTAACTATTAGCACTTCTAATGTCTTTTAACACTTCTTTTTCTCTCCATATAAATTTCCTGGCTGGAAAATAAGTATGATCTTCTCATCACATAAAAGGCTGGGATTGTTTAGGATTTACAGCCAAGGGCACTTAAGGGCTGTCTCTTTCAGCCATGGTGGACTCCAAAAGAGAGGATTTTTATTTAATGAAACACATCTTTCTCCAGTGACAAACCCCTTACAGCAATACTGTCACCACAATTTGCTGCTGAGCTGTGCAGTAGACTGGGATCTGCAGCATGTCTCTAATTCTATACAAATCATTGTAGATTTCTTTTCTACACCCATTGTTTCTGTGCCTCTTTGCTGTGATTAGAGATTATTGTGACAACATCTTCACTGTAAGTTCATGGCATACTCATCGGCTAGGTGAATCAGCTTGCTTTCTTTTTATTTTGGATGCTTCTTTTAATGTTTGGGGTCTTTTTATTTGGTTGGTTGACTGGGGGGGGTGTGTGTGTGTGGTTTGTTTTGTTTTGTTCTTTTGTGGTTGTTGCTGTTCTTGATGCCCTCACTCACTCATTAATCTGTTCTTGTCTTTGACTTTGTCCCCACTGCAACTGAATCCGTACTCAGCTCATGTGAGCTGCCCTTGCTATTCATTGGGAAGGAGTGACACTCACTGGCCAGAGGATATAGTGCCATAAATTAAGTGAATTTAAAGGGTCCTTTGAATGGTTCTAGTGTGTATGATTTGGAAAAAAAAAAAAAAAATCTCAATACATAAAACCAGGAGAGAAGCAACAATTAGCTCAAAGTTACAAGATCTGCAGGCTGTGTTGGCAGTTTGGGGTCCCATAGTAAAAAAGAAGTACCAATTTTCCTCCCTTTTACATCCTTAAGCACTTACAGCTTGTCTCTTTGTATAATTTTTTTTCTCAATCTTTTTGGTAAACTTCTTTTTATTTGCTTTTTCTGAAGCCTAAAAGGAGATATGGTTGAAGATGTAGTGATAATATCTACAGGGTATGAAACAATATTGTTTTTTCTCTTTGCTTCTCATAGAGTGGAAAAGGTGTAAAGTACACTGTCATGCTCAAGGTCTTGGTAGAAAATATTTAGAATGTGAATTTTCCATGGATTTTTATGTATTACTAGTGAGTGCAGTAAAAGTAGACAAAGGTATTGTGAAAGGATATAATTGAAATGGCAAGGATCTGGAAGAAATTAAGGGTCTGTACTCAGAGGAAGTGACTGTCTCTTTGTAGATCTCTGCTGGAGTTGTCTGATATGCTGGATTCAGGGACAAGCCAAGTTAAAATGTTCCCTTGACCATTGACCGAAGGATAGTCTGAGCTGCAGGAGGGTCCTGTGAGCCTTTAACACTGTCCTGATGTGTGGATAAGTCTATTCACCTTTTTGTGCCTTTCTCCATGTACCCATCACTGGGATTGCTCATTGGAAGTAAAAGGTGTCTGGATAAAGAAACTCCCTGGTGGAGCACAGCATCTGACAGAGAGGGGTACTCAGTACTGATCTCATATTAAATTTATAAGAAAAAATTATTTTTATGACCCTGCTTACCTTACTTTTACACCTGCATTTTCTTTACATGGAAGGCAGTGCTGCCGTGTTAAGAAAAGGCCAAAGTTCTGCAGTTTTCCAAGTGACTCTTCTAGTGTTGGACACTGGCAATACCCTTATGCTTTGAACCCCTTATTGACTTGTTCTTTTCCATTTCCCAAAGGCTGGCTTGTGTTTCACTATCTGTCCTCGAGGCTTTGCTCTGATTTCCTTTTTGGAGCATCACTCTCCAGGAATGCTGGGTTCTGTCCCCTCTGCTGGTTTATCTTTGGGGCAGTGCAGCAACTCATCGAAGCAATAAATCGGTTTTATTATGCCTTGGACAGATCTCTGTATGCCCTATAACACAGCACTGCTTTCAGAGATAAACATTTGGGCATGGGAGTAAAACTGGGGAATAATACATTTGGCAGCTCGTGCATGTTGAAGCAGAAGGAGTAGCAGGACTGAGTGAAGGGTTGTGAAACTCATAAATCGTGAGAGCATGGCTGAGATCTGTCCTGACCTAAGGGTGCTGTTAAGATGTGTCATCTGGATCCCTTTTCCCTCATATTGTGGATCAGAATAGGTAAATATTGAAGAAATTCAAACTTGATTCAGAGACAGTTTTACATGTAGAGCTCTAACCACTACTTATGAAATCCATTCATTAATGGTGGCCCTGATCTTCTCAGATGTCCACTTGTGGTTAAATAGTGTCAGAGTCCGTCCAGAGCCAGATGAAAGGAAGCAGGACCTTTTGTTTTTTATAATTTCAAATCCAGTTTTAGGCTTGAAGAGGTCAGCTGTTGTCTATGGTGCAGCTGAGAAACAATTGTCTCTCCTTGCCTGTGTTAGTACTGCAATACTGCAATTTACTTGCAGCGTGAGAATGATCAGACCAAACATACCAAAAAATTGTTCGCAGTGTTCATTATCACCTGTTCAGTGTTCCTGGGGATACCAAGGCAGTCTAAAACTCTCAGGCACTCTAAAAGGGGAAAAAGGAAAGCTGAAGGGCTCCACAGATATCAACAATGTCCCATTTTCCTGGTTCTAGTCGTGGTTTGAACGTGCTGCCTAAAGAATATTGGCTCAGCCTTGCCTCTGTCCAAGGCAAACACGTTTTGGGGGTTTTCCATGTCCAAGTAGTTCTTTGCAGTAGTTATTTTCTATCCTGTATCTGTCCAGGGAAGTGGTGGAATCACCATCCTTGGAAGTATTTAAAAAAATGTGTAGATGGGGCACTTAGGGTTTTGTGGTGGACCTGGAATTGTAGGGTTGATGTTTTGAGGGTCGATGTAGGGTTGATGATCTTTGAGGCCTTTTCCAAGCTAAATGATTCTGGGATTCTGTATTATGTGCTCCTTAATATCTGTGTGTATTTACTGCTGAGCCCCCAGCCTTGGGTGGAAGAGCTCCTGGGGAAAGGCCAAAAGCACAGCCTGGGCTGTGAGAAGAGAGGGAAAAGCAAGAGGGAGAAACAACCTCTGAGCACCGAGGGGAGAGAAGCAGGAGAAGGGGAACGAGGGGCTGCAGGTTCCAGAGCAGAAATTCCCTGCAGCCCCTGGGGAAGGTTTATCCTGAAGGACTGCAGCTCGTGGAAGGGCCCACAGTGGAGCAGGGAGCAGTGTGAGGAGGAGGAGGGGCAGAGACAAAGTGTTTAGTCTGACCACAGCCCTGAATTCCCCATCCCTCTTTGCTGCTTGGGCGTAAGGGAGGTACAGGAGCTGGGAATTAGGGACACGAGTTGAGCCTGGCAAGGGGAGGTCAGGGGGACATTTAAGTCTTCTTCCCCACACTTTGTGTAGGACTTGAAGTTTATTCCAGTCAATATGAGATTCCTGCATGTCTGTTCTGTAGCCTGTGCAGCCACCACTAACCAGGGGCTCCGCTCTCAAGCTTAGTGACCAAACTCCTGGGCTTGTGTCAGCTGTGGACTTGATGAGATGCATTTCATCTCTTCTTCTGGAACACTGAGAAGTGTCCACTGGGGCGAGACTGTGCATAAACTCCAAAGGAATTCATCTTGTCACTGGTCTCTAGGTTGTACAAGAGCTTTTCCCCTTCCTGATAAACTTTTCCACCTGTAATTTTCATGCAAAAGCTACCAAAACCCACCGAGTGTAGTTTGTGTCTTTGTGAAGTTGTACAGCAATCAGTGAAACATGAAACATTCACTATGACAACCTTCCCTGAGAAATACACTTGATAATGTGAGATTTACCTATTGATTTACTGTGTTCAGCCTTCCTGTCATTTTTATTCCATGTTTCTGAAAACTGAATGAATGTAAAATGATGATACTCACTTGAGAAGGAATTGACTGATTAAACAAAAAGTATTTGTGATAAAAAAGTTATGTGAATGAGGGAGAGAAAAAACTAGGTCTAGATTTACAGTTCGACTTGACAAGTCACTAAACACTGTTTTCTTTTTACAGATTTCTCCTGGTGCTGATTTGTTTAATATTCAGTGTACTATCTACTATAGAGCACTATTCTGAGTTTGCCATTGGAACCCTTTTCTGGATGGTAAGTGAACTTTTTGGGGAAAGGCTCATTAGTTTGACTAAACCTGAATTGCTTTCAGTGAGCAAGGGAAGATAACTTTAAAAATCCTCATGCAAAGCGTGCTACTAGGACATTTAAAAGAATGGGCATTAAAGAAATGTCACAATTTAATGGGGATGATGATTTTTTAGATCCTTGAACTATAAGGACACTTGTTAGATTACCAGTTTTTATGATCTTGCTTTTCCCAAAGTGTATCTCTTACAGTGGACAACTGGTGTTCATCAGTTTTAGGCAGCATGGAACAGGATATTCTATAGGAATGAATTTTTAAAATGTGTATTTTCTAAGTCTTATGGTGAAAAGTTGGCCAAGAACTTACTTTTCAGAGGTAGGTGATTTCTGTCAGCCTGGTTTGCTACTCTACAGAACAGGAAGGAAGAGCTCCCATCACACTGCTGTCACCAGTGATTTGGATTTGAAGTTGGTGCTTGCTTGGTTGGAATCAAAAGTACAAATAACTTGCATGAGGACAATGTCCCTCTTCTGTTCCCCCCTGCCTTTATTCACCTTTAGGGAATGAAAAATGGAAATTAAACATCCTTGATAAAAATGGAGTAAATAACTTTCAAGTGGTTCCTTGCAATATCTGTATTTTAGCCACTCAAATCCTCTGATCTCAGTGTGTGATGATCTCAGTATTCTTATTGTAGTTTCCTTTTGCTCAATGGTGACTTTTAATGTGATAGAGTTTGGTTTTCCATCTGCTTTGAAAACAAAAATCAGTTACTCCTTTGTTTTCCTATGGCTTAGGCTACATTAGCACGTGCAGCTTTTGCCTGCTGTTGACTGAGCCATCATTAGATCCCGGAGTTATTCTGAGATCTTGATTAAAGTTAATCCTTTAACAAATGTTGCTTGGCCTTTAAGCCAGAATTCAGTGTCAAGCAGAGTGCAGTGCCAATCATGTGTGGTCCTCTCCTGCTCCCTGAGATGTGGTGATTGCAGGTCAGCACAGGCACTGCTGGGGGCAGTGATCCTGGCTCAGCTGGTTGTTTCTGTGCAGATGGAATGTGCGTGTGCAGACACATTGTTGGACAAAGGGTAACGAGATGGAGACAGATGTGTGGCTCTCAGAGTGCCCACAGAGCACTGCCAGCTATTTTTAGGTGATGTTATCATCTAACAAATGAATCATGCACAGTCAGTGGGACAATTTCTTGGCCTCCTTGTGTCACAGCTTTACCCTGGAGGATGCCTCTCTGGTGTTTTTCCTCCTGTTGTTTCCTTAGTTTCCTTCCTAGAAATGGCCAGGGTAGCTGTTTTGCTGGCTACTGTGGAGTCACTTGCCTAGAAACATTTGTCTTAAAGCTTGGTTTGAGCTGAAATAAATGCAGTTTGATTACAAAAGATTGTTTTTAGAGCTAATTAAATCAGTTCTTTTTCAAAGAATTGAGAGACTTCTTGTTGCCAGGAGTTAAATGGTTGGACTCCTGCTTCGAGCACATGTTCCTACCTTTACCTGAAGGAATTTTCAACTGGGTCTCCCATTTGGGCCAGGAAAGTGTTCATCCCACAGAAATGTGGAGATTGCTGTTCTCTTTACTCCTGGGAGGATCGTAACTCTGATCTGCCTCATACCACACCTGACTGTTCATGAAAGAAGAACAGAAAATATTTCCATATTTCCAAAATATGGAAACCTGTGTCTGTGCATTCTGCTTGCTCTCTTGAAACTGGGAACAGAGGACACTGCCAGTGTGGGGAGAATCAAAACTGGGCCAAAGCATTTACTGGATCGAGTTCAAAATGAAATTGGTTTGCTTCTCTCCTGAGTGAAGGACCCTGTAATTCTTTGTATAGCCCTCAGCAGCAAATAAATACTGGCATGTGATGCTTGTGGTATTTCCCCACTTGTGGGAAAACTGCTTTTCATTATATTCAGGTAGATTAACACTTGGGAAGGATCCATTTCAAAAATATCCTGTTGGAAGTTGCTAAGGCCTGACAAGTGGGATAGTATTTGGTACTTGAAGACATGGAAATGTTTTTGTATTTTCTTAGGGAGGGCGAGATGGTGTGCCAAGTACAATTTTGGATGACATGAGTCACTGGAGTAGAGATGAGACATTGGTAACAGATGTAGCTATAGATCTAAGACACCAGAGCCTTGTGTTTCAAAGATGTCATCACATTAATGTTCTTAAGACATCTGGATGGTCTCAGAGAATTTCTTGTCAGGTGTGAAACCGATCCAGACAAGCTCTGTGAATATACCAAGGAGAGAATAGCAGAGTGTTTGTAGCTAGAATAGAAAAAGGAGGCTGAAGAAGCTGTTGCTGAAACTAAGAGTAAAAAAAGCCCCAAATGTTTACTCTCCTCCTCCCATTCCCTAAGCATATGTTCTCAAGTCTCTGACAATTCAAGTGAATTCTGGAGGAGAGGAATGTGACTTTTAGCCCTTTTGTATATCAGTGTGAAGGCCAATCTGTTGCCTTTGAGATGACTGAAAACATTGCAGAGCCACAGGTTTGGGCACAGGCTGATGCTGGGCCTCCTCTCTGCCATAATTGTTTTATTTGATGCTCTTGCTTGGGCTCAAAGGAAACGTCTGTTCTTTGCACTTACAAAGGGAAGAAAACATGTAAATCGCCATCTGATCCTCACTCTGGTAAAATCAGTTTACTTCCATGATGGCAGTACTGGTGAAATTGCTTGTCTTGAAATGTTGTTGTTTGAAGGACATTTTTGTTCTCATGCTATCAATATTTTGTGTATTTCCTGTCAGAAGAGTCCTTCCCAGCTCTGACATACTGTAATTTAATTTTTTCATATATACACAGTGTATGAGCTTTGTTAATTCCTAACTGGGTTTCTTTCCCTTCTCTGAGTATTTAGTAGCCAGCATTTGAGGGGAGTGACAGTGGCATTAGCACAATGACTTGTGTTGGTAAACACCAACAGAGTGGGTAGTGAAGAACACAGCTCCTTCTGAATCTTTATACTTGCAGAGAGCAGCCTGGATTTTACAATGCTGTTAAAAATGGATCACAATGACAATGTGCATGCTACTTAACAATGTACAAAGATTAAATGCATGTCCCATTGGGTTTTGTTCAGACTGTGCCTGTAGTGTGGTACGAAAATGAATCTGTAGCTTCCCCAGGCTTGCTTGGTGCTATATCTGTACCAGTGGAATATTTCTCAGTGGTCTATCCAGCAGTGCTTAGGATCTGATGCATGAAAAAGTACTTGGACAGTGTGTGGAGAAATGTGCAGTGGAACAAGGCACAGCTGTGAATAAAGTGTTTGCAACACTCAGAACCATGTGAGTTACAGACGAGTTTCATTCCCAGTTGCCCCAGGTTTAGGTAACTTTGTCTCAAGTGCTAGTTCTCTAATATTACAGTTATAATTTTATCTGGTTCTATGATTATTATGGTGAAAAAGTGTTTTTAAAAGTTGCCACAGCCTCTTGATTAGGGTTTTACCTCTACAGCAAGAGACTGTAATATTTTCTTGATGATCTGGTAGTTTGTGTGTCAGTTTTGATTTGTAAATGGCATCTAGATTTTTCAGGATATGGAAGGAAAAAATAAACTATAAAGTGGGCCAGGTGTACTTCCTCCTTTGAGGCTTAATCTGTTTTCACAGTTAGAGGTCATATATTTTTCTACCAGGAGAGGTCACCATGGTAGTTTGTAAAAGACCAATTTTTATTTTTATTTAATTGCAAAAGACCTTGCAAGACCTGAGAGAGCTTCTTAGCTTGTGGGACAGCTTCCACTAACTGTGCCAGTCTGAAAACAAGAACAAAATATTATTTTCATCATACACATGATGTTTTTACACACTGTGAGTAACAGCACAATAAACATACAATTTGTATAACGACAGTGTTACAGGAGTAAGGGAGAAGTTTTGTTTTGTTTGATTTAATATCTTGACATTAATTACTTTTTAAATTTAAGAATATCAGGTGTATCCTTGATTTGGAGAAAATAGATTGCTTTTGCTATAAATCATATTGATTCAACTATTGATGAATTCACGCCCTCTGGTACCTCTTCTTTTTGGACACCGACTTTATATATGTGCTTTCCTCTGAGGGGTTTCTTTGCTGGAAAAGGCACTGTCATCTCTCCCAAACACATGAACACCTGTGGTTCACATCACTGCAGCACCAGAGGGCACACCATTACCTCAAAGACTCTATTTTCAGGGTCCTCACTTGTTGCCTCTACTGTCAGTCCTTACTGCCCTCTTGGTTGCTGGACATTCTCATGCAGTGAGTACATTTAGCATGGATTAGCACTCCCGTGTTAGCAAATTCTGTGGGAGAAAAGGCAGAGGAGTGAAATCAGAAGTGCCCACACCAGCTGGTGCTCAAGTTTTCCAGGCCAGAGTTGTGGCTGTATTTAGGAGGAGGATCTTGTGGAAGAGTTTTTGGCTGCAGATGGGTCCTTGTTGTTACGTGGCTTTCCCAAAGTCACTGCTCACTTTTATGATTTATACAATTTTTTTTCTCCATCACGTGCCATGAACTCACACATTCTCCTGCTCTAAATACAGGCAAGGCTGTCCAAAGTACTCAAACTTCAGAGTGCCAAGTGATAATTGGCTTACTTAAGCCAGCTAAGGCTTGTCACTAACTGCCCTGGTTCTGAACTGGACATCAGGGTGGCTTTTCTCTTTGGAGTAACACCATTTTCAAAGGGAGGGTTTTGAAAGGAGGCCACACTCCTCCTGTCTGCAGTGCAGGAGCTCTCCTGTCGCTGTTTGTCTCTGCTTGTGCCCCATCTCCCTTCTGTGCTGTGTAGTCAGGTCATCGAGTGCTGGGTCACCTCCAACCTGCAAAAAGCTTAATTGAGGGCTCTCTATGATTTATGGTGAAGTGAATGTATTCTAACAGGTTTGAGGGTGTTTTCTCCATCCCATCAAAGCAGTCAGCGTCAGAAAGTAAAAAAGGTGGAATTTTTATCTGTTTCCTGCCTTTGTGCCAATTTATAATTCTAAATCTGGTCTTTGCCATACAGCACGAACACTTAGGGCCTTCCCCAGGTCTGTTTGATAAAGTGATCATTGATAAAGTGCAATACATGATGTTCACAGGTGCTCTTCCTGCTGGCCTCACCACACTGTTTCTTACAGCTGATAATGGATTTCTTACAGGGTATCCCATCATAATTTGTGGCATTTTGTGATATTTGTGCAGTGTATATTGCCTGGATGACAGCAAGTGTTTGTGAGGTGTCCAGTCCCATAAAGGCACTGACAGACAAACTGCCTCGGGAGAAAATACATTAATTCCTGTAAACTGAGAGAAACCCAGACCCTGCAAGTGCAGAATACACATGAAAAAAGAAACTTATGGCTCATAAGCATTTGCTGTATTCTTTTACTCCTGTAAACTTCTGAGACAGAAAGCAAGGAGGAGGATCCCTGCTTCTTTCTGAGCTTCTTGTTGGTCTGTGGGAAGATGAAAAAATAGATTGGGAATATTATATTATTCCAATACAAAGCATTATTAAAATAGAGACGGAATATTGTTTCATACATTAATGAAATATATTAGGAAAAAAATTGAGTCCACAAGTCTTTCAACATCTTTCAACAGATTGTGTAAAATCAAGTTGTCTGGTGAGTGATCTTGCTGAGTTGTTATTGCTTTTCTGGAATCAAATGCAACTCTCAAGCTTCTCATTGTGAATTATAATTCAGTTATCCTGTGGGTTATATTACCTTGTGCCTAATGCAGCACAGAACATACTGAAAGATTGCTGTGTGCTTTTCAAATGTCTGAAATAGAAATCCTTGTGCAGTCAGTAAGGCTGAGACTAATTAACAAAGAGCCAGCTCGTAATTCCCTTAGTCAGATTTGTCTCACTGCAGGTCAGTGGAGTTCTCTCTGCAAAGGGGTTTCAGAATGTGGCCAAGAGACTTGGGAAACCTTTCTTGGGAGTGAGGGGAAGGTGGAGAGACACATGCAGTTTTTCAGTACCTCTCCTCAAAATACTGATACCCTCCCAAATCAAAAGGTTAAGAAACATGGATGTAATTATTTAAAATTCTGAAGTGTATATTCACATTGGATTGATTCCACTCCAGGAGCAAAGCTAAACCCTTCCCTCCTAGAGAGGTGGTTCCTTCAGGGACATGCTGAGGGGAGCTGGAAGGCTTCTGTGGATCTATAGAGAAATTAGAATTTCAGGCACTAACTTACTTAATCTTATATTTACCTTAGTGGTATCTTTCAGAATGAAACAATTGAGAAAAAAAGTCCTAGTCAAAAATAGTTGAGGCTATAGTTGATTTTCTTTGGAGAAAAAATGTTACCTGCTTATATGGAATTAAAAAATAACTCTTCCTTGTGACTCACCCAGGACACATGAATGTGGCTGTCACAGGGGGAGAACTGTGTTCTTCCCTCCTGAGTGTACAGCTTCATTCCATGCAGGAAACAGCAAATAGCAATAAGTGGAAGATAAGTATACTCATGGTAGGGAGTCACGCATATTTATCAGGTGTGCATGGAAATGTATTTTTTTTATGAAATGTTAGATCCACTTGTATCCAAACAACAGACTTTGAGTGCATTGGTTTCACTTACAAGTTGGAAGTGTGAGTAAGCTAATGGTACTATAGGACACTTGGCAGCATTTGGCATTTTTGCTTCTGTATATTGGGTATTCCATTTTCACACAGGACATCTGTCATCTTTGCAAGAGCCAGAATGATGGTAGAAAAGAAACATTTTCAGTATCAGTAGGTTTAAAAGCATTTGAGTAGCTATTAAACTAAACAGGTCACTAAATGGGCATTTTCAGCTGTAAGGACTGGAAAACCTTGAAGACAGGTTATCAGATTAAATTTGGGACATAAGTACACGTGTGCAAACATTTGGACTATTAAACCTTTATGCCTCTTTCTGAGGCTTCATTGTCTGGAGCTGCCATTCCTTGATTGAATCTCCGTGAGCACACACTATTCATTTAGCCATCCCACTTCCTCCTTTTACCCCAGCACCTAAATATTCCAATAAAAAAAGTGAAGAGAGCCTTGTGTGTGCTCTCCACCTAAAACACAGCTGCAGCTGAGAAAATACCCTTCTTTTTCATGTGTGCACTTTAATCACTCCAGCGAACTTCCCTCTCCTGCTTCCCCAGTGCAGTTATCCATAACCAAACTGGGATAAATTATAAATTCCAGGCTATATATTTAATTTACACACACACACACGCCTGTGTAAAAGTGTTGGGTTTCTGTGTTAATGTGGGCATTTTTTTATTTGGTCATCAATGATATTCTTGGATAAAAAGTTGATGGCTTTTCCAGAAGGTTTTTTTATTTGATTGATTAAATTAGGTACGGGTGGAAGCTATTTGTATACATATTTCACTTTAAGCTTATTTTTGTACATTTTTCATTAAATTAATAAAATGAAATTATACTAAAAATAGCATAAATGTGACTATGTATTATTTTATCATTAATTTGGTGGGGCAGGGAAGATTTATGCAGTGGCTAGACTTCAGAAAAGTAAAAAAAATTCAAAGATGAAATTAATTTAATGGCAAGGACTATTCAGTCCTTATGTGCCTTGGGTCTTTTTCCCAAGAAAAAGAGGGAGAAGCACAGAGTAATGGAATGCTGCTACTGCCCTTAGCAGAGGTGTTAGATAGCACAGACCCCATTTAAAATCTGTAATTAAATTCTTTTATTGGTATTCCTGTGGCAATCAAAACAGAAAAGAGACTGTGACACGTGAGTGTGAAGACTCAAGTCTGATATGGCTCTTATTTTTATGAACTAATGGTTTTATGGTTTTATGAAGTAATGGTTTGTTCCTACTTGGTATTTTTGGTTTCAGTTTCCTTGGAAGAGCTCATCCCTGGCTTTCTGTTGATGCTAAACTGCTTTCCAGGTTTATTAAATCTGCTCAGGATCCTTCATGCATTTCTTCCTTGACCACTTCCAGGAGAAGGGGAAAAATACTGCTGGAGAGCCTAAATCAAAAGGATTTGTGGGTTACTTGCAAGTTTAATCCCATTTTGAATGCAAGGGCTCTGGAAAATTGCAGAAGGCTGGAGAACGATCTCCAACTGACACACAGATGGATGTAAATTTAATTTGCAGATTGTTTTTGCTGATTTTTTTCTGATTCATATTTTGTCCACAAGTTCTCACCATCATTTGTTACTGTTTCAGGGAGAATTAATCCTTTTTTCTGACTTTCCAGAAAATTTCTGGGTTGTTTTTTTTTCCTTTTACCAGAAGGTAAATGTGAGGCAATAAATTTAAGGCTCTGAAAAGTGTTTATGTGTAGAAGAGGAAAAGGAGGGAGGTGAGGGCTTTTTTTTTTTTTTGAAGGTGAATTTAGTGAGGTGAAGTATGATCAGCCTTGGCAGCTCTGGAAATAGATGTCTCCTATCTTGCACTAGGAGTACACACAACAAGAGTGTAAATGTCATAATCTTCCTTGGTTTTTTGAGGGACCACCTGCAGAGCTGTGATGTTTGTCCAGTTTCCATGCTTTTTTGGTCTTTGGCCTGTCTGAGGCTGCCAACAAATGTGTTAATGGCTGTGGTTTTGGTAATGTGGACACCTGTCCAGGACAAAATGAACTGTGATTAGTAATTAATGTCAAATTTGTTGAAGATGTAAGTTCCTCCTTTTCCTCCTTCCTGTCAACAATTTATTTTTCCTTTCCATGGACTGTGCAGCCTTGTTGACTTCATCAGGGTTTTCTAGACAAAACCAAGATGGATTCTGAGAATAAAATACCTTCAGGCCAGATTTAGTTTTAATTTCAGCTTTTAAAAGTGCCCTCAGAGGATAACTGATGAAAATCTGAGAAGTTTTTGCTTCCTTGGCACTTCTCTGCTTGACTCCTTTCTACACAGCTTTTCACCTAAAGCAAGTGTAATATGCAGGCCCATGGAAATGATTCTTCCTCTGCCATAAACACTGCTCTGCTTCCTTTGGTGGAACTTAGAGATTCCTAAGAAGAAAAACAAAAAATGCTAGAATGATGATACCAGGAACCTTCTAAAAACATAGACAATTTAATAAGTGAGATAGTATTTTGCAAGATCCAAAAATGCAGTAATTCTTTTCCTTTGCAGATTGTTCTTTGGATTTGATTTGTCTATTATACTTGAATAAATATTTCTATTTAGACTGTAGGCAGAACACAGAATTAGTTGTAGGTGCTCTAGGTAATACATATACTAAAAAATGAAACTTGGGGAGTTTATTTGCTGTGTATTTTCTTGTGCCTCAGCCTTGAAAATGGCTGTAAGCTTTCTTAGTTTTGTACTAATCCTTGGTTTATTCAGGCTGAAAGTGCCATGCCAAAAAGAGGAAGACTGCATATTTTCATGGTTCTAATTCCAGGGAAAACAAGGAGGCAGAAGTGAACACAGAAATGTTAACCTAACTTGGTTAAAAATCAAAATTGACATGAATTTTTGCGTATTAGTGTAGAGTTTTTTTATTTTCTTTTTTTTTTCAGCTTTGAAATATTTTGGTCTCTCTTGAACCATTCAGAATATCAGTTTTGAAATCAAGTTGGTATTGTCATTCAGTGAAAATTGTGATTTAGGCATGTTTTGCTTTTTGGTTGCTTTAGAATCCCCCAGGTGCAGATTGCAAGCACGTTCAAGTCAAAATGCAAACATTTTCCAAAGCTGTAACTCATGGAGTAGGTGTTTGGTGACTCTGAATTACTGGGTACAGTTTGGGTTGGAGCAAAGCCTAGAAGTGTGTTTGGGTTGTGCTACTACACTGCAACAGAGAGGAAAACATGGAAGGGGGGAACACAGATCTCAATGAATCTGCCCACGTTGTGATCTTTACTAATCTGCTTTCCTTAGAAGTATTTCAAAGTACAGCTATCCTTGGTCATGCACGAGTGCTTCACAATGCAGTGCTGAAGAGGGGAGCAATATTAAAATATTGATAATTCATTTATTTACATGCTGGATATACAGCTCACCTCTGTCACCAATCCTTATGGGTGATTTTTTCCTCCCAGATATCAACTGGGAATGTCATACAGAGGACTCAAACAGTTCCAGGAGACTTCTGAGCATGTTGAAGATAACTTCTTGGTGCAGGTGGTTGACTAGGAAAGGTGTCCTCCTAGATTTGTTGTTTATGAGGGACTTGTGGGCAGAGTGTTGGCTGGTGGTTGTGTCTTGGTCACGGTGACCTTGAAGGAGCTGAGTTTCAAAAGCTGGTGATAAAAGAAGAACTGTCAGGAAAATTTTGATCCTGGATGTGTGGAGAGCAGTAGAGGCTGGTTAGTAAAGTCTTTTGGGAATCTGCTTTTGGAGGTGTTGGGAACTCTGGATGCTGGTCACCAGGGCCATCTCCTAAGAGCACAGGAGCAGGCAGTTGCAAAGGGTTGGAAGTCAAGCAAAGCTGGCCAGAAGAGCAGCTTGGCTGAGCAGGGATCTTCTAGAACTTAGGGAGGAAAGGGGAGTGTATGGGAGGCCGAGGGACACGGGAAAAGATTCTGTCCCCCAAGGTAGGGAGAAAATTGGTGCAGCCCAAGCTCATTTGGAGTTCAAGCAGGCCAGCACTGGGAAGGACAATACAAGAGACTTGTACAAATGTGTCCATAGCTGTTGCTCTGATTTTCAAAATCCTTTTGATATTTACATATTTAGAGTCAGAATTCTCACACTTTCTACTAAAACACTATGTGTTTTTCACATTCCTTCTTAGAAGAGAGATGAATTGACAGACTGTTCAACTAGCCAATGTGATTTGGAGGAGATATGTTATCCTCCAATCCACTCTCATTTTAGAGAGTCTATAAAATGTAGAAACTGTAAATAAAGTTCCCCCTTTTTGCCTTAAGTGACTGAGCGTGTCCAGCGTCCTCCTTCCGTGTCCAGCGTGACACATAGCAAAAAGGGAATTGGAAATAGCATTGGGCCGTGGCTTGATGAGATTGGTCACCTCAAAAATAGCCAAAGACAAAGGAGAGACATTTTATGCCCTCTTCACCTCTGCCTTCAACAACGATGGGCCCTGGGAAGTCTGGAGTTCTGTTGGAAAACTGTGACTGTGGGGGATGATAAAATCTCAGTCCACCCTGAGTATGTTTGAGACTTGCTGCTACAGCTGGATAAATCATGGGGATTCATCCCAGGGTACTGAAAGACCTGGCAGATGTCATTGTGGGACCTCACTCCATTTCTTTTTCTGTGGTCTTTGGAGTCTGGAGAGGTCCCACTAAAATGAAAGCTGGCAAATATTGTCCCAGTTTTCAAGGACAAGAAGGACGTCCCTAGTGGTTAGTCCTATGAATAAATTAGATGTGCAAACTGAACTTCTAATGAAAAACCTCACCTCTGATCTCTCCTCCTTTTCACTCTGTTAGGAAATAGTTCTGGTGGTGTTTTTTGGTGCTGAGTACGTGGTCAGGCTGTGGTCTGCAGGCTGCAGGAGTAAATACGTTGGCTTCCGGGGAAGGATCCGGTTTGCCAGGAAGCCAATATCCATCATTGGTAAGTTTTAAACTCTTTTGCAACCCTCCTGCTTGTTGTAAATAAAAATGTTAACTTCTGCAGGGGCCTTATTGTGGTTCTGAGCTACGTCTACCCTTCAAGAATTTATCTGCTTTGTGGTTTCTCTTCTTTTGGTGTTTGCTGGAACACTTAAAATATGGCTAAGGCAGACATCAGCCTTAGAAAGGCAGGACTGTAAGGTGAAGAAATTACTAAACCTTGGGTAATTACAGGAAATTGATAAGATTTTGAACACAAAATCCTTCCTTGGGTACAAGCAAATTCTTTGTCTGCTTCTAGAGCTGGTCTAGTTTTGTGATGTAACTATGAGGTTTTACTTCTTGTTGAGCTCTTGATTGCTCTCTCAATTAATAAGTGCTTCTTAGGTGGGTGTATTAGAGAAAATGATAGTCTCATTGAACTGTGGTTTCAAGGGGTTCTCTCTGCTGCTATTTTGCTACTACCTCAGCAAATAATCATGTTTGTATTGAAACCCTTGGGGAAGACACCGTGGGTTTTGTTAAGAAAAGCTAAGAATGGCTATAGCTGGCTGTGCACTCACAGGTATCAGTATTTTATTTAACCTTTGAAATTCCCCACGGGATATAATATGTTGGAAATCAAGATTTGCTTTTCCACATCAAATGCAGATGGAGCAGTGTCTGCACTGACAGAACAAGTTAAACTGGGGAAATACCTTTGCTGTGAATGATTGAGTCCTACTGATTCATTCTTTCATTTTCAAATCAACATGAATAAAACACTGGAAAAAGAAATTAAAGGATTAGAACAGAAAGTAAAACATATTGTGTTTATTTTATTTATTCATTAATACAAAAGTCTTAATTTTAAAGTAAAAAAAAATCCACTAAAATTTCTTTGATAGCAGGGAGATTTCTTCTATGGGTTTTTGTTCCCTCTAAAATTTGGGTTAGTTCTTAGAAAGTTCAACATGGAAAGTCCCAGACTGAGGCAGAAGAAATGTTCTGGGACACACAGGCTGAGTAAAAAGACAGGAGGTGGATTCTGATGCAAAGATCTGGGAGAGGAACATTAAAAGAGACTGACAAGCAAGCAGGAGCTTGAAAGGAAATCAGCAGAGTCTGGAAATATGTGGGATTGAAAGCTGGCAGTGAAAGGGTAGGATATGCTGAAGACCTAGGCTGCAAAATAAGGCTGTTTGGACCAGTAAACTGGGATTAATAAGGGAAGTCTAAGCACTGGAATCTGAGATGAAAACTAGGAACCGAGTAGAAGCATAGATAGAAGAACAGGTTTGGAGGAAAAGAAAGAAAAAGAAATATCTCTATCACAAAGAACAGAAAAGTAGAAAGTAAAAATGAAAAAAATCTTTTACTCTCACTACTTGGTTGAACTAATTTTCTAAGCCTCAGTCTTTTCCACCTTTAGTGCCTGTCATCAGGTGGAT
Source organism: Acrocephalus scirpaceus scirpaceus (assembly GCA_910950805.1). Classification (NCBI taxonomy): domain Eukaryota; kingdom Metazoa; phylum Chordata; class Aves; order Passeriformes; family Sylviidae; genus Acrocephalus; species Acrocephalus scirpaceus. Next base: position 65,296,629 of record OU383777.1, read on the forward strand.
ATGGTGGATATGTGTATGTCTGCCAATTTGGAAAAGACATGATGCATTATTTACTAAAGGGCAAAGACCTATGTTATGATGTGATGGGAAGAAAACTCAACCTAAATTCCAATGTTTACAAATATATGTTCACACACATACCTGATAAAGGAACAGCATAAAAAAATTGCCAAGTCAGGCATTCAAAATCTAAGATTAATCCCAAATGGAAGCTCCTTCTGTAGCCTCATCTGTCCCTTTATTCATTTTCATTTTCATTTTCATTTTCATTTTCATTTTCATTTTCATTTTCATTCTCATTCTCATTCTCATTCTCATTCTCATTTTCATTTTCATTCATGCACAATTAGTGTAGTAGTCTTTAAACTGACTGTGTGCTTTCCCTTGAGGAGGAATCCAGCTTTTACTGCAAAAATCAGACTGATACTGGGAATTAATTCAGCTCGGAGAGTGAAGGATGCTGTTGGTTGTAGAACTTCTGCAATATTTGTTGCAGCAACTACATGGTTGTGAATGAGGCAGAAGAACATTTGAAAAGAGAGGAAAAACCAAGTTAACCTTGCTGAAGGAAACCGTTGCTGCTGCTCAGGTTGGATCCCATCCTGCCTCTTGTACAGGCACCCCATGGAAAGTTGGTTAAATCAGTTTTCACAAGTGGGCCTCATTTTCTGGATGTCCAAGGGGAGACTTTGAAGTTGGGTTGCAGAGGTTCCGAGCCCTCACAGCTGCAAGTGAAGTCAGCAGGGCTGGTGTTTTGAAGTGCTGTATAATGTTAAGTGTTCTGAAGAATAAAGTGCTGCCTGTTTCAAATTGGCAAAGCAAAGTTTACCAGAACTTTTCCTTCTTCTGCCTCCATTTGCTACTCATTTATAATATTATTTTTTGGTTCGAATTTGAAAGGGAAGCATTTAGATGCTCTAAAGAGGTTTACCACTGAAATGCCTGTGAGGAAATGAAAAAAATGTCTTCTCAGGATAAAGTTACAGCAAGGTTCAATAATGAAAAGAGATGGACATGCTCACTGAAATGGGATGAGGGAAAATAAGGGATGTTGGCACTGTGAACCCAATCTATCATTTGCAGTGTATAAAGCTGGAACTGTGTAAACTGCAGAGTTGTGGAAAAAAAATTAAAATAAAGGAACTCTGGAAACAATTATTTTTTCATACAAATAAAGACAGTATCACAAAGTAAACTAACAATTTTGACTTTTTTTTTTTAGCCAGCCTTTGTTCTGACAGTTCCCTGAGGTTTGAAAGCTTGGCTTTACAGCTTTGATACAACTTTCAAACTAAGTGTATATGTGTATGTATGCATGATACTTAACTTCATGGATTTCATTATTGCGTGATGCAAACCCTTGCATTTCCTCTTAGATCAGAAGCCTTGAGCCAATATATGGATTCATTTCTTGGGTGCACAAATGCCTTTGCATTTTTTTGTGGCAAACTGCTTGATCCATCAGGTTCTTTGAAACTTCTGTTACTGAATTCATCCTGGAAGAAACTGTGGCTACTGGGGTTTTGATGTGAAACTATTACATAGACTTAACATGCCCACCAAATTTCAGCTAACAATTCCTTTTTTTGAAGTGCTTTCCTTAGGCTGTATTTGTTGTGGTTTTCAGTGCTGAGATTAAAAAAAAAAAATCAATACATTCTTTCTTCTTTTGATTGTTCGTTTGTTTGGTTTTTTAACAGATCTCATTGTGGTAGTAGCCTCAATTATTGTTCTGAGCATAGGATCGAATGGGCAGGTTTTTGCCACCTCTGCAATAAGGTATGTTCTCCTGTCACTGCAGCTCTTCCCTGCCACAGAGGTTATTAGATGTGTATCTGATTGCCTAATTCTCAATTTAGCTGCATCTCTGATTTTCCTAATAGTTACTCTATTGAGACACTGGGCAGCAGAGGACTGGGTGCTGTGTTTGGTGACTGCTTGGGAAACAAGTGCAGGAACAAGGCAAATGAAAAATGGTGGGAATGCTGAAGCAAAGTGGAAAAAACAAAACGTTGTGTCCTATTTAAAACATCAAACAACTGTCTCTCTGAGAAAAGAGAGAATTACAGATCATGGGTTTATTTAAGAAGTAATCCAGACAGTGCTTAACTCGGTGCTTTTTGAGTATGAGTAATTACTTTGTTTAAAGAGTAATTATGCTTTGCTGGATTTGTTTGGCACGAGTAACTCACACAGTACATGAACCAGAAACATTTGATGTCCGCAGTGTTTGTTCAGCTTGCATCAAATACTGCAGGCTTGTTTTGGGAGGTGAAGTGGGTAAACAGAAGAAAAGAATGATAAGCTGTAGGTGTACTTCCCACTCCTTACCTAACGCCCAAGGTGTGCTGCATGTTCTGTCACAAGCCTCTGCTTCCCAGTGCACTGGAATCACTGGGAAGAGGAATGTCCAGTACTGTCTAAACTGTCCAGCTGTGTAGACAAACACTGGGGGGAACTGCATGTACAGAGTGTTTTTAAGTAACTCTTACTGTAGAGCATTCATCCTTTCCTGATGGTGAAGGCTCCACCCAGGCAGCAGGAATATCAGCTCCTGTAGGAGAACAGGAAGGTGCACATGAAAATTTTCCAAGGGTTGGGGTTTTTTACTTTAACTAGAAGGGTAGGAAGGACTTCAGTGAAAAGGCCCTGTGTGTTTATATGTGAGCCCAGTGGATTTTGGGCTCAGTGCAGCCTTTCCCAGTGCTAAGTCCAGAGTCACTGTCCTACACCTCAGAATGCTGACACCAAACCTTAACCCACATCCCTGCAGTGTTATCATTGCTCCACTGAAAAGCCAGCAGGGTCAGGCAAGTCTGAAGTAAAAATCAAAAACTACATCCACAAAAACTCTTGAAGATTGCTAAAAAAAGCCAAAAATACTTCTAGTGAAAATTTTTCAGATAGATGAATTCAGTGTACATCCTTTCCTGCTCTTCACTGGTTTGTTTCAGGGATAAGACAGTAAGATGACTGTAGGCAAACAAAATTCATTGTCAAAAAAGCAACTAAATATTTCCGTGGAATAAAATTATGCTGAAGAACCATACTGATAATTATTTTTATTTAGTTGAAAATATTTGGAGCTTATGACTGACGTATTCTCCTAAAAACACAGGAGTCTATCTATTTCCAGTTATATCAGATAAATTTTAATAACTCACACAACAAGGATTTCAGAAATGCTGTGTTTGATTCATATTCTGCTTTTGGCAAATAGAGAATAAGTTTGCTCACATTTATGTTAGCAAAGCTTGAAGCATTGGTTTTCCATGGAAGGGAGGCATTTAAAGATTGGGATCATATAAATTATACAGGTTTCCCCTGATTTTATTTGTTTTCCCATTAAAAATTTGTTTTCATAGTCAGTATTTCCAAATAAATTTGACTATAATGAAATGTGATCTAAACACTGAGATGCCTCAAGCCTGAGATGCCACCCCAGGCAGGGGCGGTGCTATCACAGCTCTTGAACATGGCAGTGTGTTAGTGGACATAACCAGTTGTGGGTGGCAGTATTGTCCTCAAGCATTTCTATGTATTTATTGTATTTATTTTAATGCTTCACTTTCCTTACAGGGGGATCCGCTTTCTCCAGATCCTTCGGATGCTCCACGTTGACCGCCAGGGAGGCACCTGGAGACTCCTGGGGTCAGTGGTTTTCATCCATCGACAGGTACCCCGCCTTTAAACATCCCCTGCATTTTGTTGACTTGGGTAAATTCTCTCTGTGGGCTTCAAATCATGGTCTGGTTTAAATGAACTACCATTCATTACATTGCAAGAGAAAAAAAGTACTTTAAAAGTCTGTTGTGTGTTTATTTCTCCTTTTAAAACGGGAAACTCTTCTTTGGCATTCAGGGCAGTGGCTAACGGTATAAACACCAGTGTTTGGGTTTATTAATTAACTGTTGTAGTCTTTGCTGTTATCCCTCAATTTAATTTCTTAAATGCAGTTTTGTGGGCTGCCTTTCATATTGCAAGTGTTTGCCACTATCTCTGCAGAAGATGTGTTCCTAGCTTGGTTTTCCTGTGGAAAACCAAACACTGGTGGAAAAGCCTTGCTAGAAGAAGTCAATTATTTAAATATTTCTGGGTTGTTCTTCTTGAATAGGGAATTTTCTAATTCATTCTGTAAATAAAAAATATGAGCTATGTTGTGATGCTGTATAAGAAAAGTTACTTTTTGAAGGGTGTGGTCACAGAGGCAAACCTGGCTATAAATAGGTGCACGTCTGCTAAAGATTTGAAACAACTTTTCTGTATGAAAGCTCATTAAGCAGGAAGAGTTTAAAAGTTTTTCTGCAGACTTCAAATATTTCCAATTGACGGCTTTTTTTTTTTTTTGAGTCTTCATGGAATCTCTTTATGATTACTTTTATCAATATAATAGAAACTTCTATCATTAGTCTTTAAGTCTTGCATCTCACACTGTGGAGGACTGATACTCTGCTAATTATCTCCACATCCCACTTGTAAGGGTGGTTAACTTGTTCTTACAAGTGTAGATTTGTTCTCCACATATTGAAAAACAGTTACAGATTTCCACACAGACATTTTTAAATTTTCTATTTAGAAAACTGTTTTTTTCTGGAACAGAGGATGTGCTGCACTTAATCCAAGCAAATAATTTAATACCAAAAGTTAGTTTTCTTACTTTTATCTTTTCTGCCCAGTACAGTAGGAACTTTTATGTCACGATGGCTGTGCAGGAGTGATGCACACCAAAGTGCTGTGGGATAAAGCCTCCTTTCATACTGTACAACAGGATGACTTTTAATGCTCCAAGTCTGTGTGGTCTTCATTTATTATGCTTGCATTGCCTGGGTATCTTGCTAGGGCAGAGCTGATATCCAAATAACTTTCTCAACATTTGCTACCCTTACTGACAGAGCTGTTTGAGAACATTTTTTCCAGTGGGTATTCAGAGTTTTAGTCAAGAATAAGGAAATACTATCTCCAAAATACAACACTTAAATCTTATATGTCGCAGGCATAAGTTCAATGATTTAAAAGGAAAAAAAAAATCCTTGGAAAAGTGAATTTATGAGTAAACGCACCTGAAGTTCTGCTTATCCAAAGAAGTGATTATGGTGATAAATAAAACTCCACAGATCTGTAGTACTTATCCAAGCAGATCACCCACTAAGACATTAAGGAAAAAAAAAATAGCAAGCACACAGTTCTGTATTGACATTGGACAAGTGTAGCTGAAACCCTAACACGGTACCAAACGGAAGGAAAAATGGAACCTTTATTCCTGTCCAGCCTCTGAAAGAAATTTTTGTTTTAAAAAAAAAAAACCAAAACAAAAACACCTCAGCTGCTTTTTCTTCACAAGCAGAGTACAAAGTCCTCATCTATTTTTGGTTTTTTTGCATTTGATACTCTTTCAGAAAAAATGGGCCCCTAAACCCTTAAGCAACATGAGAGAATAAATTCACATCTTGGTGCCCTGTGAAAATAGCAGCTACTTGTACCTCCCTGGGCCCGGAGGAGCTTAGTAAAGTTGTCACCAACAATTTCCATGTGTTTTGGAATTTTACATATAGCTCAATTAGCTCACTCAGGCTCAGTCTGGCTGGGATGCTCTTCTATTTTCAGCAGGTTGAGCTTATATACCAGCATTTCTTGCCAAAGGCAACAAAACATGAGTCAATATCACATGTGGTGGTGGAAAGCCATGGAGAAATCCTGCATCTTGCTGAAAAACTGAGTTAGCCACTCAAACTCCAGCTTGTGAGCCTCTAGGTTGGTTTTACTCCTTCCTCACCTTGCTTTGTGAGGTCTTCCACTGCTCTTAGGACAGGAGGGATTCTTGTATTTTTTCCAAGTGTTGAACTTTGTATTTTGTGGTCCTTATTTTAACTGAAAACAGAGATATAGCTGAGTTTAAAAAATATACTGACTCAGCTCTCTCAATATTCAAATTTACTTTTGTGTGTTTCTTGTTCCTGCTGTTTCCCCTGTGTGTGTATCTGAAAGTCCCTGTTGGAAAGAGCCATTTGTTTCTTTATTCTTAAGCTCTTACCCAATAAAACCCACATAAATATGTAATTTTAAGGCCTGATGCCCGTAGAATACTCTGTTCTGTGATCATGTCTCATGAAGCATGTGTTATTTAAAAAGCTTCTGACTCTCCCTTAAATGAAGTATGCATGAGATTGCTGACATTGTTCTTAATAATTAAATATAGTCTCTCTATACACGTGGAACATGGATTGGTGACATTTAGAGTAAGTCCAAGGCAGTTGCATTTTCATCTGGCCTTTACTTAAAAAGAATTTCATCTTTAGAGGAATAGTGCTGGAGCTGAGAGGTGCCAGTGGTGAAATAAACTCAGCAGTTATGTTGATATTTCAGCCACTTTGAAAGGATTTCATAAGGCTCTGCTATTTTCCTGCCTGCTTCCCAAAAAACCCAGCACTTAAACCAGAATTATTCCAATTATCATCCACAGTCCATTGTGTATGTTAACATAAGGAGCTTTTCAAAGCAAGTCATATCTACAGGTACACAGTGCTCCACTATCATGAGATAAAGGTGACCAGCAGAGAAACTACTGAAACCCCAGGGTTTATTTCCTTTTCCAGCTGACTTGTTTAGGAAACAGGCCTGCAAAACGTTAAGGCTTAATTTAAAAGAATTGGCCATGGGCAAGGTGAAATACTATAAAAATTCATTATTTGGGTCATCATTAAATGATTAGAGGAAAACCACCTGTTTTTCTTTGTGCCAAGACTACTTTAAGGTTTCCTGAACCCAGATTTTAATCAGTGCTGTAGGAGAAGGAAGAATAACTATATTTTCTGCTGTTGAATGTTGGTGCTTGATACTAGGTCTACCTTTCCCTAGGAAGCTCTTACAAGGAAATAAAGAGAAAGAAAGAAAGAAAGAAAGAAGAAAGAAAGAAAGAAAGAAAGAAAGAAAGAAAGAAAGAAAGAAAGAAAGAAAGAAAGAAAGAAAGAAAGAAAGAAAGAAAGAAAGAAAGAAAGAAAGAAAGAAAGAAAGAAAGAAAGAAAGAAAGAAAGAAAGAAAGGAAGAAAGGAAGAAAGGAAGAAAGGAAGAAAGGAAGAAAGGAAGGAAGAAAGGAAGGAAGAAAGGAAGAAAGAAAGGAAGGAAGAAAGGAAGAAAGGAAGAAAGGAAGAAAGAAAGAAAGAAAGAAAGAAAGAAAGAAAGAAAGAAAGAAAAGAAAAGAAAAGAAAGAAAAGAAAGAAAAGAAAGAAAAAGAAAATGTGAGGGAAGTTCTATGATAAAATCAAACCTTCCCTTACAAACAGTTTAAGAAACATGGGTAGAGTATTACAGAAAATCTGTGAAAACCTGACATACTTTAAAAGTAGGGGCAATCCTTCCTAGTCAGGTTTGAATTTTAAATGTATCATATGGAAGCATTTTAATTCCCTTACTGGCTGGCATCCAAGGAGAGAGAAATGACTGTCAAGACCTTAAGGAAGATGCTACTGAAGATGTAGCACAACATTGCTTTGTGATAATGATGGCCAAATTTGTGCAAAGAAAGTAAAGGAATAATGCATGTAAGCGTTAAGTAATTAGAATGAGCTGTTTTCCCTCAGGACTAGGTATTGGATTTCCCTGAGGGGCAGGTGGATATCTCATTTAGCACTTTTAAAAGCTTTACGTGGTTTTGCATCTGTGACACCACACATTTTGGCTTGTTTAAATGCACAAGCACTTCTTCCTGAAGACTGTGAGAATCCTAAGTTACAGCAGATCTGATACAACTTTCCTGCCCAAAAATCTTTAGAGAAAATGGTATATTCACAAGGACTGCATCATGCCCTCACAGAAGTCTGCCCTAGCCTTGTTCTTCAGGACTGAAAACCTGACATCTACCGAACTTATTTTATCTCAAGATTTCATGTTAACATGAAACTGTTGAGGCATCGCTATTCAATCTAAACATCAGATTCACAGCTTCATTGCTCAGATATGGCCATAATCACAAGACATGGCTGCTGCTTCTCAGTGTACTCTTCAGAAAGGGCATTTCTAAAGCTGCTTTGCTACTTCAAAAATGTTTAGACAATCAGTATTTTGAGTAGACAGTTAAGTGGAATGATTCCCATTCCATAATTAGGAGAGATGTCCCACTCTACATTTAGCTGCCCCAAGGATCAAGCCCAAAATGATGGCTTTTTGAACTATTTAGCCTGGTATGAACAAAATCCAAGTCAACGTTTTAGCTGTTTTACTGGAGGCAAATTTCCTACCTGAACTATAACATATTAATTTTTCTACTGTGATCCAGAAACCCCACAGATATTTGCAATGTTTTACAATGATAGAATATATATATATATATATATATATGATGAAAACCTCATATGCTTGTTTGCCTTCTCTTTTAATAGGAACTCATAACCACACTGTACATTGGATTCTTGGGATTAATTTTTTCATCCTACTTTGTTTATCTTGCTGAGAAGGATGCAGTTGATGAGGATGGAAAGACAGGTTTCTCCAGCTATGCTGATGCCCTTTGGTGGGGTGTGGTAAGTCCTCAGCAACAAAATGTGTGTGCAAACAGGGCCCAGGGTTTTCTGTTCAAGTTGTGATCTTTTCAGAAGAATCTGGCATTTCTTTCTTTGCAGAATGTATTTCTGTAGGGAAGCTTGATAACCTTCTCAGGGGGATACAAGAAAGAATATAAGAAATACAATTAAATTATTGGGGTATTAAATTTTATTGTGAAAGCAGGTTAGCAAGTTCTTAGCAAAGGACACTGAATGCTTACAAGTATGAAAAGTCCACATCTCAAAAAGAGTAAAAATCCCCTTCAAAACCTGTATTACTTCCTTTAAACTCTACTCAGTTATCTGCAAAAGGTGAATAACTTAAAAACATATTCTATACGTGAAAGTTGGCTTAATTACTCTATTTTTTATTATTATTTTTTGTGTAAAACTCTCTCAGTAATGATTCAGATCTTGATGCAGGTTATAGGTTCCTGGTTTTCAGTTTTTTATCTTTAACTTAGATGCTGCATAAGTCTCTACTTCAATGAAGTACACAGAATTATAGATCATATTACATGTAGCCTGAGTCACCACTTTGTAAGTGGTTCACTATAAAAATATTTTAAACATTAAATTCCTGTCACTAGGTTGTCAAGTACTCATTTCATCTGCAGAGTATCACCTATGGCTGTGCTAAACAGTACAAACCCAGAAGAACCTAGTGAAGAAAGGAAAATTCACTCAATGGCCAGATGATGATCTAAGGTGCTGGGAAGCAATGAAACCATGAACCAACCCAGAGAGTTATCACTTGTTAAAGCCCTCAATGGGCATGGGAGAAAACTTTAAGGATATGAGACCTCATGGTTTCAGATGTGAAGCAACCTGCAGCTAGTGGAGGAAAATAATGAGTGTCTCAGAAGTACAGACTGTGCTGCATTTTAAAAGAAAAACAATCAGGGTGTAATTGAAAGATACTCCATGCCTGCTTTAAGAGAACAAACCCCTAAGCTTATTCTCACTTATTCTTCCATTATTAAGTTCACCTCAAACACCAGTGGATCTCTTTTAGCATCCAGTTCTATCCACGTATATTCAGGCACGAGTAATTCCTGCATGTGATAAAAATTCCATGTGGACCCAGTGTACTCTTCCTACCTTTCCCTGTGGGGTTTATTTTGTGGTTTTTTTTCATTGGTTTTTTGTTTGTTTGTTTTGTTTTGTTTTGTTTTACCTCTAGCTTTCCAGAGTTGCTTCATTAGTTGCATTGATTATTTAGGTATGAATTAGAAATACTTCTAATCACTATAAGCTATTGCATTGATAGGAGTAAGGAGCAAAAAAAAAAAAATAAGGTTAAAAAAGTCGGGGTGTGTTTCTACAAGAGTTTTTTTGGACTTTGGGAATTTCAAAGGAGTTCTGAAGACCATCAGAGAAGTTTAAAATGCACATTATCTTGTTGAGATAGATGCCTTGGGATCAGTGTTTCCAAATATGTGGATGGGACATGCAAAGTGTTCAGTGGGCTTTGTTATTTTCCAAAACTTGACTTGCTTTGTGTAGCAGCAAGATCAAATCAGCTCCTCTCTCTCTGGCTGTGTGAGGAACACTGTTCAAATTGTTGTTTAAGCTTTTCAGGCATCCAGGCCTCCTCAGCATTCAGTGAGTCACGGTGCAGGTGCAGTTCACAGCTGGGAACAGGAACAAAGGACAAAGTGAATCAGTTTCTTTTTCTTTTCCAATCTCCTGGAACACAGAAACACAGATGTGGAGTTACTAGGGACTGAAATTTGATTTTTACTTTTGCCTTTCAAAACTGAGCCACTGGGAAAAAAAAATCTTGGTAGCAAGTATTTGAAAGTCTTATGTGTCTGACAAAAACCACAGAGTGTATTATGGGGAACGTTTTGCTTTGAGGAGAAAGTGCAAGCTTGCTGAACTTGATACAAATGACCGGAAAGGTTTAAATATGGGCAAAAGAGAAAATAAAGAATGAGTGAGAGTTGGAATTAATTGCTAACTACATTCACCTGCTTCAGTTAAGTGCAAGGTTTTTTTTCTCCTGGGTTTGGCAGGCAAACATTAACCTGCAGAGACATATCAAAGACTTGTGTTTTACATGAAGCCATTCTCAGAAGTTGTAGCACGTGGGGCACATGTAAAAGCACTTCCAACAGCATGGTCAGCCTGCCAGAATTGCAACCCATGTCACAGCAGATGCCCTGTCCCTTTTGGCTATTTTTTCCTTGAGTAAGGAAGAGCACATAGGAGGCTTCTCTTCCGTTGGCCCTCCCTGCTTGCCTCTTTTTGCCTTGCTCATTTGCCTTGCTGCAAACTCAGCTATTCTGTACCACTGGACTGGAGTTAAATACTTGCTCCAGTAAATTGGTGTTAACTGGCACAGGTACTTGGGATCAACTGCTCAGAATTTCCAGCAGTAAATTTCCATGCCAGAGGTTTCAGTTTGAATCCCTTCATATTTAGTGTGTGTTTTGAGGTGTGCAGTTCTGACTCCTCACAGCTGAGGACACCTGCCTGTCTTAAAACATCTGAGCAGCCCTGTTGACTTCTACTAAATCAGAGTTCTTCCCTTTCTGAGGCATACATGTGTGTTCAGAGCCTGTGCACACAGCTGGAGTGTGCCACCATAAATCCCTCTTACAAAAGGTGTCATTTTCCTGAGCCTAGTTTTCCAACATTCCCTGCTCAGAAATACTGATAATTTTGGGACATACCAATAGAAAAAGAATTCTGCTGTGATTAAGAAAGCCAGAGAATTACATTATTTATAATCCTTTCCATGCATTCAATGTTGCTAATTAAATTACCAACAAGGTAACCAACCCTCTTAAGGTAGCCAGGGAAAAAGTTTCTGAGACATGCTCAGGCACCTGCAGGAGTCTGCCAGCCAAGTGCCTGCTGTGGAGGTGGAAAATTCATCTTTTCTGTGGTTACAGCTTTCATTCTGTCTTCCATAGTTACACTAAGGCAGCTCAGCATTACTGCAGTTTGGTTTTAAGTCCCAGGTGCTGGAAAATTTAGGAAAAAAACCCAACCAAAACCACCCCCAAACCCAAACCACCCCCCAAAAACCAAGAAGCCTTTCCTAAGAAAAAAGAGGGGAAAAGGAAGGAAAAATCTCAGACTTTGAGGGGTCATCTGGGTACATTGAGGAGCTGAAGTGCTGTTAAATAGACAGAGCTTTAACGTCCTCCACTGCCCAGAAACACAGGCATTTCAAAGGTGAGTTTTGGGGGGTCTGATTTAATTTTGGGGACTGGCAAACTCATGTGTTTGTCCTGCTGGTAGCACACAGAACCTGTGTGATTTAATGTGACCAGCCACCTGAAATCTGGACAAACACCTGGCAAGGCAGAGCTCCTGCTGAGAGCAGTTTGCAGTTCAAAAGAACAATATTCATTCAAGGATATAGAAACTACAAAGTGGTCTTCATCAAGTGGAAAATTCATGATGAAAAAACACAAGTATAACTATATTTTTGGAACTTGGAAAAACTAAGTTTGGTAGTAGTTGGTAGCTTTTTTCCCTGCAAATCTTTCTTCCAGCTCTGAGAGTAGGAGGAAACATATTCTTCCCATGCCTTTATTGCCTGATAGTTTCTTCTGAGAAGACTATTTTTGCATAACATCCAAGCATTTGTCAGCAAATTTTTCCATAAAAGGCAGCCTCTTTATAGTCAGTGTAAATTTACATATTCTTTGAAGTCTGTTTTGGCCGTGTTTCTGCTACCATTCAAGGCGAAGTGAAGGGAGGGGAACTAGGTTTGGGGTTGGTACATCCAAATAAAAGTACATTTTTTCTATTTACAGTTCTCCCCAGTGGTTAGTATTGATGACAGAGCTCTTCTGTTCCTCACCAGAAGCTTTTCACTTCTCAGGGGTCCAAGCCACGCTTCTCACACCATTTTATGGCAGCGTCAGAGCTCTGAGGGTGCTGAAAACCCAACATCCCCATGGCCCAGGGTCTCTGTTTTAGACCATGGTCTTGTCCTGCTGTGACCATGGTGATTCACGTGGCTGGCTGTGGGTTCCTGCTTTGGAATAAGCTGTTTATCCCCTTCCATTGGGCAGCAGGGGCTCCTTGTTACATCACAAACCTTTCTGATGGACCAGCCTCCACCTGGACCCTCTTTTTCCCCTGCACCAGGTCCTTCCTGACCTCTGGCTCATCACGAATTCTCTTTCATCCTGCTGGGGCTCTTCAGGAATAGCCCCAAACCTCTGTCCCACTCAGATCCTCCTATCTCTGGGGCTTTTAAGGGCCAGCCTGCCACCTCCCCAACAAATCTGTGTAAGGCCAAGTCTGTAGAGGTCCCAGACCCGAGAGCACTAATTGGCCTAATGACCCTGACCTGCAGGACCTCATGGTGATGCTCCATGCACACTAAGGGGCAATATTTCAGCCCAGGAGAGATTGTCTGTAGCTGCAGCTGTGTCTGGGTATGGACTTCCTCAATCCTGATTTCCACCCATGGGATGATGCCCTGCTGTTGTCTCCTCCCTGTGGGCTCTGGTGCTGACCCCTGGATCCTACTCCTGACCTGTGCCTTGCTGTCAGGCCTGCCTCGTTGTGCTGCTGCATTGTAACCCAGACCTGGGGGGACCTGGCTGCACTTTCTGCTTCTGTTTTGCTTGAAAGGTGCTGGCTCCCAGCTGGAGAGGTGCTGCCCTGCTGCCTCTGTTGTCTCCCTTGTCTGTGGGCCCCTTCTCTCTTAGGGAGCACCTGGCCCTGGTAAGCAATGATCAGATCCAAGTTTAAGCACCTTGTGGCTTAAACACAATTCTGAGTTTAATAGAGCTCCTTTATTTGTGGGGGAGGAAGAAAGCTAAGCCCAGGCCTCAGCTGGGTTCAGGTCTAGCTCTGCTGGCAGGTTGACTTTGGGAGATAACACATCCAGGAATGGTTGTGTGTGTGTTCCTCCTCTTGCTGGGATGGGTTAGTTCTGTCCCTTTTCACTCCTGTCAGCACAGGTTTCCTTATCCCTAAATCCACACACTGTTGATTCACACCTGTCCCCTGATACTTCACTAATTACTTTTCCCTTTCATTCATTTTTTTCATGCTTTTTGGAGAAAAAAAGCCCTAAAACAGGTGTTTGTTCCTGGTGTAGGTGACAGTCACCACAATTGGCTATGGAGACAAAGTTCCCCAGACGTGGATTGGGAAGACAATAGCTTCCTGCTTCTCAGTATTTGCCATCTCCTTCTTTGCCCTGCCAGCTGTAAGTAGAACTTGAATCTCTTCATTAAAGCTGTGTCCACCTCTGTGAATGGCTCTGGCTTCTGTAACCTGTGGATCACAGCAATAAACATGTCCTGCTTATTGAAGTTACACAGTTCTGCTGTTGATCTGCTCAATTTCAGATTTATTTGTTGGAATAAATGGAACTCTGACAGTGTAGACATTTGAAAATTCATCTTATAAAGTCTTTTATTAAATGTCTGTTTATTCCAGGTGCAAAGCTTTTTATTTAGGTATATGAAGCATGTCTGACTAGTAATTTTGTTATGTTTAGGGTATTCTGGGGTCTGGTTTTGCCCTGAAAGTACAGCAGAAGCAACGCCAGAAGCATTTCAACAGACAAATCCCAGCTGCAGCTTCCCTAATTCAGGTAAGGCCACAACAGTAGAATACTAAAAAACCTCAGAGTTTATTGGAGAAGGAGTATGGCCTGGAAGTTCAAGTACTGAGAATCACCATTCCTAGATTTGTTACAGATCTATAACTTGTGTTTAGCTATTTTGTCATTTTGATCCATGTCTGTAAGTAGAGAAACTGAGATAATTGCCTCTCCTTTGTGGAAGCTGCACTGTACCTGATATTCACAGGCGTAATGACACTAACTGGATGCAGTGAGTATATGGAGTGAGATACTAAAAAGAAAATTAAAATCTTCATTCAAATATTTAATTCATAACCTCCTTTTCATAGTCTTTTAGGTCCTGTGCATTTGCCAAATGCTGAGGTGATGAATATAAATGTGTACAAACACATAAGAAAACACACCTGTTTTTAGAAAAATCTCCCAGCATAACATTCCATATGATAATATAAAGAATTAAATAGCACTGTGCACAAACATTGAGTGTGGCACAGTGCAAAGAAAGAAAACACAGCATTCAGTGAGGGATTCATTTTTATGAGGGTTGAGTTTGATTTATTTGGGTTTTTTTTTTTTGCTGTGGACAGAGTTTGATCCCAGCTCGTGGGGGGATCACTCCAAGAGCACACTGAATATCTCTGTGTGATGCGTGTGCGTGTCCTGGTGCAAATTGCATCCACCATGCTTGTATTTTATTAGGAATGGTGTTTGCCTGGGCTGAGGGGTTTGTTGTCAGTTGGATTTGCTGCAAAACTTGCCGTGCAGGAACCCAGTGACTGCTCTGGCACTGAGGTTCTTTGGGTTTCCTTACAGACCCTGTGGCGCTGCTACGCAGCTGAGAAATCCTGCACCTCCACAGCCACCTGGAAGATCTATGTGACAGCTCCCGTGCAAAATCCCAAAAAGTCTCCAGCGCCATCTAGTCCCGGTCTGAGAAAACAGGTGACAGCACCGGCAGGGCTGGCTCTCTGCTTGCTTTTCATTTTAAATTATAATTAACTTGCCAAAAGCATCGTGAAGTGCCTGAGCAGTTTGGACACTTGAAATACGGTTATTTTCCTCCTGTCACAGCCCAATTAGTTTTGTTTTCCTTAAAATATTCTTGAGGGAAAAAACATCTTCTAACTAAATTTGCCTTGTTGGTCAGACAGGAATTAATTCTCCATTATTTTATCCCTTTTGGAGTCTCCTACCTTCTCAAAGCACAAGGCAACAGTGCCACTTCCCATTCTGCATTCATTTCTCCAAGTAGTTCATACAGGAAGAAGGAGAAAGCCAGTTTAAAAGTTTATGTTCACATTTAACACGTGGCTGACAGCAGCTACTCTTCTCTGAAGTACTGCATGATGCTTTAATCTCTTTAGGAATTAGGGCAAATTCCCAGGCTGTGGGTGCAGAAAAAGGGAACTGTTTGTCTGCAGAGGTGGAATTGCCCAAACACAATTCTGTGGTGCCATTGCCAAGCTTCTGCCAGAAGGGCAGAGCTCTGCAGCAGGCTGAGCTCAGGGACCCAGCCTTTCCCAAATGATGGTCAAGACCTGCCTTTAGGCAGTGGCATCCCCCTGGAGCCTGTTTCCCAGGGAAAAAGGTCTGTACAATTCCCCATGGCACATGGAGGAAGCTGAAACAGCCTGATCTGTGTCCATTTTGGTGTTAGTGTGACCTTGCTTTGTCACAGCTGCAGTGAGAAAAAAAAGGAGGAAAGGGGCAAAGGTGAAATAAGACTCCTGTGTGCATGTTGCTGAACAGCAAGCAATCCATGGTTGGAGAGATGGGAAAAAAGGTATTTTTCCCTCTGTTTTCTCTAATGAGAGAGAAATTAGTTTTCTCTAATATATCTTCCATAATATATTATTTGTCTGAACCTCCCTGTGCCCTGAGGGCCCTCATTTAAGAACATAGTAATGGTTCTTTCACCTCTTACCAAAGGATCTTCTTCTCTTGTTCTTTCTTGGTCTTTACTTCTTATTTTAAGGTCTCAAATAAATATTGATCATTTTGTGCATGTTGTAACATTTTTTTTCTCCAGAGGACTTCTATTTTCTTTTCCTGCTATAAGAGCCTGTAATCTTTGCTTTTAGGAGTATTTTGATGCATATCAATGCATCCACTGTCCACAATATATACCTATTTCTACCATTATTTTTCTCCCCATTTAATTTTGAACATGCATTTGTTCAACTGCTGCAGAGCTGAACAGAAGTGGGAATTCCAAAAGTCTGAATGTAGACCATAACAAAGCAAGAATTGGCCTAACTTTGGATCAAGTAGACTTGTCCCATATGTGAATATCTTGAACCTGCAGCTCTTTGTGTTGATCCAAACCTTCATTTTTAAGTACCAATTACAGTGTGTTTATTAGGCTGTCTTTAGGCTTCTAAAATTAAGAGAACTGTTTGGAGGCAGGAGGAAAGATTTCTCTTCTCCTGATGTGCCTAATTTAGCCTTTTTGGCAAAAGGTGAAGTTTTCTTTAGTTGAAGAGGCTGCACAGGGCCTACTTCATAGTTCAAAGTTTATGGTTTATGTTTAATTAAAGCTTTAGAAAGATATTCCAAACAAGGTGATGTATACTGAAGTCATTAGAATTTTGTATGCCTTGAGTTTTGGTGCCAATTTGAGAAATTTTACTCACAACCTGATTTTTCAGAATGTTCTAGTTGTCTTCTGAGAATCAAATTCTTACCAGATTTTAGTTGATGATTCAGAATCAGAAACTTTAAAACCATTAACAAAAGTTGCAGCCCTTTCACTGAATTTCAGTTTCATTCCTTAAATAAAAAACCTACAACCTCAAGTGAATTCACTGTACAGTGAAGCTCACATGTGCACTTGTCTGTGTTTGATAGCATCTTCTGAGATCATTCCATTCCCACTCTCACAGGCCAGAAGATACAGAAGAAAAGGGAAGCTGGGCTGTGGGAATGGTTCTGCACCTGTAATAAACCCAGGAGAAAATTCCTTGTCTGTGCCCCAGATCACTTATGATCACATTGGTGAACAAGAGGACAAAAAAGATGTGTCTTTCTACATTGATGAACCCAAAGGTAATTTACTTCTGCTCAGTTTATCATTTTTCAAGAGACAAACTTACAAAGAGTTAATGTGATGAAGGGAAAAGTTCTATGAAAAGAAAAAGTTCTAATCAGTAAATCAAGTAAATCAAGATGCCTCCAACGAAGGATGGTTGCATAACAAAAATAGGGGGACTCAAATTAAAGGAAGTCTTTAATTCATATGGTGTGAATATCAAAAGAGGTTTTTTTGTTCACCATCAAGTAAGATGCTGGATATATTGTTCATTCTTCTTTTTTGAATTATTTCAGAGGTGGATGGAAAGCTTTCTCAGGTCTACCCCACCTTTTAACTTTACCTCCTTTTACCTCTGAAGGAAGGAAAAATAAACCGGGAAAAATATTTCTACTTTTTTTACAGCACCCTCTTAAACATTGTGCAAACAAACTGCAATAAGAAAAACCAACTATTTTTATGCCCACATCAACAAAGAGGTTTTGATAAGTGGGGTTTTTTCTCTTGCTTCATTTAAAATATTGTGTGTTTATATAAGCAATGGTTGTATTTCAACATGGAAACTCTATTTCACTGCTGAGTTAACATACTTGCTTTGATAGTAAAATCCTTTTTTTAAAATTAAGTTTGTAATGGAAATGTCCATATAAAATGGTATTTTTTACTATAGAAGAAGTTTTTCTGGAAAGCTGATTTTTCTCCTTTTGCATTGATTTTCTTTGTCTGATGGGGTTGGGACTCAGTTCTGGGTTCTGCTACATCCTGAGCTCATAGCCTGAGTTCTGTTCCATATCTAGAGGCATTTCCAGTGCCTTTTAAGGTTCTGGGAGAGGACACGAAGGGTATGACATTTATAACCAAAGTTTCTGCTTTAACCACACATCTCATAACAGAATACTGAGTTCACTCTCAGCGTGTTTATTGGGCTGGAACAGCTTCCCCTGCTTACCCTGTGGCAGCAGATTCTGCTGAGTGTATTTTGGTATTGTGCTGTGATGGATGGAAGCAGCAAAGTGTTGAGCAACTGGTAACAGTCCTGGAGGCCACAGGATGGTGCTGGGGACTCTGCTGGCTGTGCTCAGGACTCTGCCAGTGTGTGTTGGGTCACTAAAGCTGTGTTCTTTCAGTGGTCATAGTTAATCTGAGCAAAGCTCTGTGTCATAGCAAACAGAGTCATGAGACAAGCCTGTATCTTTTTCTGCCCGATAGGAAAATGAAAGAATTTTCCCCTCTTTTTCTGAAAATGTTTTCTTCGTGTACTTCCATTATAGCTGGTTCAATTTATTCTTATTCTGAGAGACAGCCGTGTATATTATTCCCTTACCAATGAAATTTTATCTAATTTTCACTTTCTTTCACATTTTGCCTTAGCCAGTGTCAGGGTTAAATCACACTCAATTTGATTTTCCTGATTCATTCCTTCTGTTGCAAAGCTTCCAGGAGTGTAGCTGGCCAACTCAATTGCTCAATTGACTGAACATTCTTGACACCTCTCAAAAGTTTAAACCTGATTTCTCTCAGTGAAGTCCTCTTTGCCAGAATTAATAGGCTTCTATTCCTGGGAAGTGGAAGTACTAGGCTTCAAGCCTTTAAATGGGAGCATTTTTTTCCTGTCCAAAAAGCTGAAAGTAGGAAAGGCAGAGAGGATCATAATTCAAAAAAGGTAATTGAAAGGGGCTGTGCCAGTTTCTATTTGAGTGTTGCTGCAGTGGAACATTTTATTCATTGCTGGGGGGGGCTGGATGTCTTGCAGATGATGGCAAACTGCAAGGTTGAGTCAGATCACTTTTCTAGGCCTGACCTAGAGGAGCAGAGCTGCTGCTTTAAACCAGCTCTTTGCTGCTCTGCTCAGGTGTGAGAGAGGGACTGCAGGAAGGCCTGAATGAAATAAATGCCTGTCAAGAACAGGCAACACAGTAACAGTTCCACTGATAAAATTCCTTGTTCTGGGCAGAAATAGATAGAAATGTAGTTCAAGTATCCTTGGAAAAGGAGACATTTGTCTTAATTTAGCAGTGGCATTATGTGAACACACCTTTTCTCATGCAAATAGAATTTTTATAATGACATCTGGTTCATGTATCCACATCCACCCATCTCACTCTTGGCTTGCTCAAACCTTGCTTAGGAGGCAGAATCTTCCCAAGCCAGGCAAAAATGCTTTCCTTTATTTCTATGAAGGAGGCTGGAGAAAAGGGAAACCTTAAAAAACAGAGATGATCATCATTAAGGTTTTTGAGAGGTCTCTGTGTATGTGTAATAAATAAACAACATGTATTGGATAGTGCATAATACAAAAACAAGACCTTTATTCACCAAAAGTGGTGGAGTTTTGAAACAAAAACTTGATAACCTAAAAGAAAAATTACTCCTGACCTCTGCACTGTGCATGGGATTCTGGGTGTGACTGATGAAAAGTGATCTGTAGCACTCAGAACTTGTCCATCCTTACAGAAAGGAAAAGACCAAAAGGCTTCCACGATAACAGTTTCCTTGTTGGAAATCAAACCTCTTGAGATGAAGCTATTCAGAAAGAAATTAATAACGAAAAACTAAAACAAATATAGAGATCTAGAAAGTTCTAGAAAAGAACTGTGATGCCAAGTCATAGAATGGCATAGGATGAGTTGGGTTGGAAGGGACCTTAAGGATCAAAGAATCCCAGAATTATTTGGGTTGGAAGGAATCTTGAAGATCATCCAGTGCCACCCCCTGCCATGGGCAGGGACACCTTCCACTATCCCAAGTTCCTCCAAGCTTCATCCAGCCTGACCTTGGACACTTCCAGGGATGGGGCAGCCACAGCTGCTCTGGACAACCTGTGCCAGGGCCTCACCACCCTCACGGGGAAATATTTCTTCCTAATATCTAATCTAAATACCTCCTCTTTTATTTTAAAACCATTCCCCTTGTCCAGTCACTGTTTGCCTATGTAAAAAGTCCCTCTGCAGTGTTTTTATAAAGTCCCTTTAGGTGCTGGAAGGCTGTAATGAGATCTCCCCAGAGCCTTCTCTTCTCCAGGCTGAACAACCCCATCTCTCTCAGCCTGTCTGTACAGGAGAGGTGCTCCAGCCCTTGGAGCATCTTTGTGGCCCTCCAGTGCAGTTTGTTTGTTTGGTTTGGTTTTTTTTTTCATGAGTGTCTTTTGCTTCAACTTGAAGGAACTATTTCATACCAGGGTGTGTGATTTAATATTTTCATGTAGTGGTTTAAAACCCTCAGTCATTTCATCCTTACCTGAGATTGTATCCGTAAGTATTCTCTGTATTCCTGAAATTAATCTTTACCTGTACTTTTGCCTGTCCTTGTACCTGCTCCTCTGCAGCAGGGTCTGTTATCAGGATGATAAGACATGTGCAAGCCTTGCAAGCCCTCGGACATCTTTAATATTCCTGTAAGGTTTAAAGAAGGCACTCAAGTATGAAGATTGTAGTTAATTAGAAGAGCAAGAGAGAGTGGCAGGTCACAGAGACTGGTCCATACAGAAGGGAAACAGCATTTTGGTGTAACTGGAATTTTCTAGATGCATTTTGAGTTTTCTCTTCTAATGTCAGCTATTCACTGCAATGCATCCTTCACAAAATGAACCAAATAGCAGTTTCATAGTGTTTTTTGTTAGGGAAGAAAAAAAAATCATAGAAATTTGAAAGTTTTTAGACCTTGAAGGTCAGCCTCCTGGGACAGCTCCAGCAGATGGAATATATTATTCTCTGTCAGCTGTTGTAGCTTGTGTACACAACTCATTATTGTTAGATTTGTCAAAGTCACAAGACTCTCATAGTGATAAATCTCTGCTGGGCTAAAAATAAAATTCCCTGATTACCACTGTGCTTTTCTGTTTGATTTTTTGAGTTTCTTTTGTGCTGATGTATGCACAGTTTAAAGCAAAACTGCACAAGAGCAACTTTTTACCAGGAGAGGGGAGAGTACTGCAGTTCTCTCTGAACCCCTAACCTTTGTCATCCCTCTCACATAAAATGTGTGAAGTAGTCTTACTGTTGATTTATTCTGTCTGTAATGCCAGTTTGGATGCTGACATTCCAGCATTCACCTGTCTGGAAATGAGCTGGTTTTTCCCAGAGACTGGTTGCATTTCCCATTGGGAAAAGGGGCTGCTTTCCCTCACTGGTGTAGATGGAAAAACAGTCTGCAGTACATACAAAGAAACAAACATTTTAAGTGAAGTGGATTCAGAGATTCCAGTGCTGACAAGCTGGGAGAAAGGTGAGAAAAAACACGTGGCCAAAATTAGCAGAATAAAGCAAACACCAAAGCTTTTGAGGGTCTGCATAACTGTCAGTAAGTCTGAAAACCATAAATATATAGGTATGCACCAAATTAGCATGAGAAAGTGTCCACATACCAGGCTTCTGACAAATCATGCTCTTGAGAAGGTGAGTTTAGCAGATGGTGGTGGTGAGAATTTGTGGTCGGTGTAGGGCTGTTCAACGTCTCCATTTGTCTGTCGGTTCAGGACTTGTCCTGCTGGTACTTGCCCATGGGTAAGAATTGAGGAAACACCTCTTTATCAGAAAGTTTTCAGTCCTTACTGGTTCAGCCCTGGCTACCCTGAGTGAGAACTTCCAGTGAATTCTGTGGTTTCTCTCGCATGGCCAAAGTGGATGACAGGACTGGGGGTGGGGATGGGGCGAGGGGAGGTGCAGGAAGAGAACAACTAATTCTGCCAAACCCACTCTGACTTCTGATTAAATCTGGCAGCTTTTGAGTTTTAAAAATTTATTTTTGTTCTGCATTTACTCAACTCCCTGTAGTGCCTGATTTAAGGATTTGGATCACTGGTCAAACCAGACCTGAGCAGGGACTTTGTACCAGATGTTCCCAGAGACCACAGCAGTGCAGGGTAAGGGAAGGTGTTTGCAGCTCCCTCAGGCTTTTTCTAGACAACTATCAGCACAGCAGTGGGGGGAAAAAATCATAATTATGAGTTGAAAAGGAGGGCATGCCCCAGCATAGATGTTTTGTTGCCAAAATGAGTATTTTGGATAACTGTTAAAACATCAAAAATGTAGAAAATTAGAGAAGCAAATTAATTGTATTTGAGTCAACATATTGACTAATAGTGACACAGAGGCAGCTTTTTAAAGTGAGATTATAAATTGACCTGATAAATTGTAAAGTTTTTGGTAAGCTCTTTCCCAGTACTGAGGCAGCCCTGATAATTTTTACTTTGGAATCCAGAACATACATAGTCTTGCTGTGTGAGGCTCAGGGCAAGAGAAGGAAAGAAGAAAATCCAAGACCCTGTCACAGAAACCTACTCTTGACAACGAAGTCAGTAATTGTAGAAGGGAATACAGGTGACATTGCCCCTAATAAATAGCAGCTGTGTTAATTACCCAATTCAGCCTTGCCCCTGACGAGTCACAGGTGTATCCAATAAGACAGGTGTGATAAAGGGGAGTGGGTTAGCTGGTGAGGAGGGACCTTGAGGAAGAGGGAACAAGAGGATCCTGAAGAAGGTGGCTCCTGGGGAGAGAGAATCAGTGCTATGAGGTCAGTCTGGGTGTGCACTTAGAGCCTGTTGTTGGAACCTGCAGTCACAGTCTAGCTGGGTAAAAGCCTGCAGTCAGAGGCTGCAAGGGAAACCTCCAGCAGGAGCTTGCTGCAGCCGGAGTCAGGATGGCTGAGCTGTAAAGAGGAATAAACCAGGGCCCTTTTCATGCTGTGATAAGTAAGAAGTCTCAGCTCATTTCTACTCTCTAATAAGAGGGCTGCTGCAAAAGGTAACTGGGTTTTTCTTTTGGTATGTTTGAGGAGCCAGCAGAATCTTCTCACTAAATGCAGGCCCTTGTGGGGTTTTCCTGACATCTATATTAGAAAAACCTATTGACTTAGCTGGCCTTGGGAAAAAGAGAGAAATGAAATAAGGTGTTTCAAGAATGGCAAGTCAGAGTTACTAGATAAGGTATGGTAGAAAGTAGGTTAAGCAGTATTATACTCAGTGTTCTGTATCAAAAAGGGTAAAGCATACATTATAAAAATAAGAACTAGGATTTGGTGCCAGAATTGAAATCTTGACCTAATTAGTCTAGATCTAATTGTTATAAAAGAGAATCAAATGAAATGTGTTGGTGGGGTTTTTTAATAATTAAAAAGCTGCAACTACAGTCAAATCTCAATTAAAACTGTAAAATTTGCTTTTGAGATTCTGCCTGTTTAGTTGGTATTTATGGTCATTCAGTTTCTGGGTATAATTTGCTGCAGGAGGAAGAGGGGAAGTGCACAATGACTTGTTGAAATCTCATGTCCTTAACAGGGAGGAATATGATGCTTGTGGTGACAGTTTCTTCTTTTTCTCCTGGGATCCACTTGGTGTCACTTGCAAATGTTTCCTAACACTCTCTGACATATTTCATTGCTGTGCAGCTCCAGGTTTCATCAGAATTTACCATGTTATGTTGCCTTTTAAGTGTGTGAAATAGAATTTCTTTGTTCTCTGTTACCCTTACATTCAGTTTTGTCCTGCTTCAGGACTGCCTCTTTTTTTTTTTTTTAAACTGACCATTAGTGAATTGTTTATAGCTGTGGGGTCTCCAGTGGCGAGCCTGTGCCCCATCTCTTATCTCCTGCCTGTACTCACAGACTGCATCCTGTGTTTCCACTTCTCAAGGCCTCTGATATTCTGCCCAGCCTGTATTTCTGTAAACTCTGTCATTATTTGGTTGTAAATATCTCATCCTACTAAAATAACTGCTGCAGATACGAAGGCATGGTTGTGCAACACAAAGATAAACAGAAGTAAAACGAGGTACAGACACCTGCTCAATTAGAGAAATTGCTGTCACAGCTGAATCAGGGTCAGGTCAGGGAAGGTCTGGATGGAGCAGCCAGAGAAGCCTCATCCCTCAGGTCCTGCAAATTAACCAGCTAATCCAGTGCGGAATAACTTGGCAGACATGGGAGCTCTTTGGTGAATTCACATGATTATCCCAGTGTACAACTTTTCCAAAACTTAGGAAAGACAAGAATGATCTGGGTAAATTGTGAGCTTTCCCTTAACAGCCTAAACTTAAGATGAAAATCTTTGCAGAATGAAAGTTTGGCCCAGTTAACAACCGTGAAGTAAATACAGTAATGGTGTCAGGAAACAGCTAACAATTTTTTCTGTCCCCTGAAAATTAACTCTGAATGTGCTGAAATTGGCACTACAAATGGTGTCACTTGCTATTACTTGGAAAATGATTCAGTGAGGAGCAAATAAAGTTTGAACATAAGAGAAAGGGCTGGAAAAGATGCACAAGCCAGGTGGGTTTATCTCTCTGGGCTTGCAAAGCAAACAGCTGAGGAGTCAGGGAGTGATCAGAAGGAACCTGAGAGCCACTGGCGGCTGAGATGTAGGATGATGATTTAAAATACAAAATTTCTGTCCAGCTGGAACCACCTACATTTGCTTTGCGCTGCAGGGTAAAAGTAGCTGATGTATGTAATACCAACAGAGGTTATATATAAGAGTGTATAGATACCTAAATCCAAACAGGCTGGTGTTTAATTAGATGAAAGTGTAAATATTGAACTCTAAACAGCTATCTGGTCTAAATCAATTTTCTGTGCAATAAGTGTTAATATATAATCCAAATAGAAGTGTAAGCTGACACAGTCTAAATAGATACATAAGGGTAAACACAGAAGTGTAAATTGAGATAAGGCTGAATAAATATGAGATGCAGTTTAAATTCATGTATATGTTAATGAGTCTGTGTCTAAAATAGATTTAAGAGAAAACTAAATGAAAATAGGTAAGACACATGAAATATAGCTCTTCCCTATGTGTAAGTAGCTGTGTGTGTGAAAATGTGTCTCTGCTAGACAAGGGTCTTAAAAAGAAAGAAGAGTGTTTTAAAAAGGACCACCCTTTAAATATCTTTTTGGTGTCCTTCTCCTTTACCCCGAGTAAAGGGCTGGGGCTGTGGGGAGGGGGAATGTGATTGCTATGACCCCATTCCTGATGGGAATGGGACAGCCCCAGGTGTGGCCAGTAAGGATGAGGGTGATGGGAATGGGACAGCCCCAGGTGTGGCCAGTGAGGATGAGGGGAATGGGACAGCCCCAGGTGTGGCCAGTGAGGATGAGGGGAATGGGACAGCCCCAGGTGTGGCCAGTGCTTGTGTGCACATGAATGTGGGGTTTTAGCATATCTCAAGAAAGACAGAGTGCCAAAGAGCCAGGCAGGAGAGGGGAGCACCTGAGGAGGTGAGTCAGGGTGTGGGGGCTGCATGAGGTGCTTAAAGGGTGGTGGTTTTAGTGAATATGAATATGTAAAGCAGTGAGTAAAGTGGGATATAAGCACTAAAGGTACTTGGAACAAGTAGAGCTACAATCTTCCCTGTCAGGAGCAGCCATGAGGTGTTTTCAGTTTTGAATGTGGATTTCAAGAGGGGGCCCTGAGAGAGGATGGTAGTACCTTCCCCTTTTGAAGGAAAGCACTGAGCCCCTGTCCATCAACAGCTTTCTCTCCCCACACCTTTTGTGTGAGAACAATCCCCAGATATATTCAGTTTTGGAACTTGGCTCCAATGGAAGTAGGAATTTAAGAAAGAAAAATTAAATTTGAAAAAAAAAAACAACAAAAACCACCTCCAATCAAACTAGTCAGTAGGAAGGAAATGAGTAACAGGGAACATGAATCAGTCACGAGCAGTCATGTCAGATCAAGTGGGTTTTGTTTTTTCTCTGATGTGGCAATGTGCATTTCAAATAGGAGAGAAGCAGGAGACAATTTCAATACTGATTTTAGTCACCTTTTCCTGTAGCATCTGTGTGTGTCCATAAACATAGGACCTGGATTACAACCTAGAAAGCTGATTAAGGCTCCTGTACAGTGGGTGAAAACTTGCTGGAATATTGATACTTCACAAAACATTTAACAGAGGTTTGCTGTTGAAGTGACAAATACATTTAGAGAGATTTGTGCCTCGGGTGCTATTAAATAAACTCATCAGTGCTCCAGGCTGTGGATTAGAGTGGAATTTTTATTCAATATGCAGTTGGGACTGACCTAGAAGTGGCTGAGAGCACTCTGGAAGGCAGCCTGGGAGCCTTCCCCAGGGCAGGGATGTCCCTGCTGTGTCTCCCCCTGAATCCTGGATCATGAATTCCCTGCAGTGATCTGTCCCCAACACTTCTGATATCCAGCAGCTGCTTGACCTGATCTCCAGTCTATTAACCAGCTGCTTATGGGATGTGATCCCACAGTGTGGAAAGGGTACCTCCCTGCATGGTCCTGAGGGATGTGTTGGGAGCCAGGACAGCTTTGCTGCACTTGCCCTGCCTGGAGTCAGGTGGCCCAAACCATTTTAGGCAGCCTTGGAGAGAGTAGGAAAAGAGGGAAACTGGGATTTGAAGTTTCCCTCTTTATGGGAACCCTAGTTAAGACTGTGGTTTTCCTAATTAGTCAACTTACTTTTAGTATTAAAAATTGTCCTGCAGCTTGTGCAGCAGGGAATGGGGAGCTAATATATAAATTAAAGTTGTCTGGGAAAACAGTCCCTGGAATGTGCTCCTAAAAGCACAGATAAGGATGTGTTACGCAGCTTGGATTTTTCTCACTATGGCCATTTACGAGTCCCATCTTTTGCTGAGTTTCAGGGAGGTAGCAACAGTCTCACTCCAGTGTGAAAATGGAACATTGTGGTCAAAAATGCCAAACCCCAAACTTTAAACTGCAGTAATTTCATTTCAAACTGCAAGGCATGTATCCATGCAATCCAGTGGATGAGAAAAGGGAAACAGGGAGAGGGGGGAATCCCAACCAGCATTTAGACCAATGGTGACACACATAGAACTGTGGTGCTGTGAGGCTCATTGCAGTTCCCTGGTGGCTGCATGGAAGTGAAGGCATTTTTGAGCCAACAAAATGGAGCCTTTTTTCTGAAGATGAGAAGCAGGTACTTATTAATGGGAATAAGGACACCTTATTGCGTTTCTTCCTTTTTGTGTGTGTTTGTGTACTGGTTTTGTAAAAAAGCCCAGAATTGTCAGCTTTTGTCTCAAACCCTTTTCCACAAAAGAAATGGGTTAAAAGTGAGGATCTAGGGCAGTGACAAAGCTCCAACGCATCTTGGTAGGCTCTGCTGGAATCCCTGTGTTGATGTTGAGGCTGGATGTCCAAGGCTCATCCCAGGCTGAGTTCCTGGATTCTGTCACTGGTTCTCAGGGTGACCTCGGGCAGACAATCAACTCACTGTGCTTGGGTTGCATCATGTGTTGCATGAGTACAAGTCTTGTCTCTGTCACGGAGATTTTGTGAGTCCTCATTGTTTATGAAGTGTTTTTAGACTGACACAGCATTACAGAAGCAGGGAATGCAATTAGTCAGTGCAGGATAAAACATGGGCCTGCACAGTTGTTTATCCTCAGCATAAACAAGGAGGAGTGGTAATCAGGGATGGCAGCTTTTGCAAGAAAAGTGTATTTTTGCAGGAAATGTAGTGAATGCTCTGTGGGGAAAAGATGATGTGATTTAATCTAAAATGTAAAGCTACTTTTTAGCCACAAAAATTTGGGTGGTTTTTTGTGATGGAAATGACAAAATATTGTGGGAGATGAGGGCATTGTGTCTAAAAATTTATGGCCTTTTAAACTGGTTTTACTTGGATGGCAGAGTAGTAAATACACTTTTACTACTCCTTAAAATACACTTTTCATCGAAGTAAATGAATGTCTTGAAAAGCATGTATTTTGCTTATTTCTGTTGTATGTCAGCTGGGAATGCTGAGAAGATTCTATAATTAGAAGCAAAATAAACACTGGTCCTTTGGAGGGGGCTGTGTCCATATATATTAACCATTAGTTGAAAAACAGAGAAGACTGGAGTGCTCCCTTTATTTTGGTTTTGCTCCCTGTTGAAGTAGCCAGGTGTAGCCACTTCCAAACAATTTACTTTGTTTGATGCGTCTGTTTGCACAGCAAGCTCTTTGCAGTCAGAGACAGTGCTTGGGAAATAATTTTGATATACAGGCATGCATGCTGTTCTTCCCAACCACAGCTCCATGGGAATATTTGCCTTGGAAAGAATTTGGAAGTTCTGTACTTTGGAAATGCTTCCTTGCCCTGCTCAGCATTTATGCGGAGATGGAAAATCTGACCTGTCAGTTTGCTGAAGGATACACACACACAATGTCTTTATTTCGGTTTAGTCCCATCAGGTGTGAAAAAAGCTCTGAATGGCTGAGGATAAATAGGAGACAAACCTAAGAATTAAAGCTTTGTGTCAACATCTATGCATGCTAGAAAGTGATGGGTCATAAAAGTGATGCCAGTGTTGCACTGAGCCATGGCCAGGTTTAGTGACACCTTAATATTTCTTTTGTTCCACTTTGACTCACTTCAGGAGACAGCAGTATGTGCAGTGAGAGGGGCTGTGGTTTAGGATTTATGTCACTGGAGTACTTCAAAATAATATTTGTTTGTTTTTTGAGCTTCTTCCTTTTAATTTTTATCTGCATAAAATCTGACAAACTGGAGGTGGAAAGAGTTAGCTGCTATGGAGGCTGTTCACAGTCTCTGCTGATAATGAAAACTCAGGAAAAAAAGGTGCTGCACCCAGTGTCTGCCAGTTAGAGTCAGTCAGAACTCCAAGGGGATTTTTTGTGACGATGGCAAAAAAGAAAAGCAGCTGCTTGTCATTTTCTTAACCTTGCTTGGGCTGAATTTAATCAGCAGAAAACATCTGGAACTGATTCCCCCTCAATTTTGGAGTGTCCAGTAATCTGCTGTGTACATACAACTGGTGCACCTTTAGCATTGGAATACTTGGCTGCATCGTGTTTTGCAATATTGTTATCTTTTGGAAAGAGAGGAGGAAACAACAGTAATTTCCCAATGAGCAAATATTTGCAGTGTTCTGTATAGGTTGCATCGTTGGCTGATTTTGTGCAGCTGTCGTATGAAATCTATTGATCAGAGTTAATAAATTTCCAAGTGAGTAATACTGTTTGTTTGTATTGATTAAAATTGGGCCAAATTCTGAGCTGTTTAGCATTGACTACAACTGATGAAGCAATTTGACCTTGTTACTTTTTTGACAGAATGCAATGTTAAATTATGAGTAAATTTTGAGGCTGTAAAAAGATTCTGCTGATTATCTAGGAGCTGTTTTGGTTAAAAGTCTTGGTCTTTCCTGCAGAATTAGGTGCAGACTTTTGTAGGTAGCTATTGATACCTGCTTTTAACTGAATTTTTGGTTAAATAAAACTCAAGACTGACTTGAATAGTAATACTTGATAAAATGGGAACCAAAATAATGAACCAAAAGCCACTCAGAGAGGGATACATGGAAGAATAACATGCATTTAAACAATGTTTTGTATTGACAGTGCATTCCTTCCTTCCTAGGGAAGCTGGAAAAACTCAAATATATATTTTTTTCAAATATAAATGGTGTTCACTTGCAGGAGAGCATTTGTATTTTTAATAGAACCACTTTGGATAGCATGAGGGAGTAACTGTCTCTGGAAAAAGCTCTTTCTTCTTAGTGTTCTACTCAGAACTTTGCAGTGAATATCCCAGGTGACCTGGTCATAATTTCTATGGGAATTTCTCTGGGGTAAAGCCCATAGAAGTGGGGGAGGCTGATGAATTTCTGGGATACCCCTTCCTCTGTCCTTTGCCCCCTTTATTAGGGAGTTCTTCTACTTTCCCTTCCATGCTCATGTGGATAAAACTCCTTTATGGCACCTCCTGTTTTGTATTATGGAAAAAATACAGGTGTGATTAATTCTACCCAGCACAACAGAAAGTAGCCAGCTTGGGAATATAAAGAAGTGCTGCTGGCTTTTCAAACAGTGTATTATTTTAATTTGATGTTATTTTTGTCTTTTTCATCTGTAATAGTGATAATCCACCATCAAGGAAAAAAAGGCTCCTTGATTTTCTTTCTTTCATTCTTGCTGACGTGGACTTAATGTCCATGTAAAAGGAGAAGAATATTTTTTCCCCTTTGGGTAAGGTGAATTATGAGAAGAGCATCTGCAATACAATTCTGATAACTAATTCCTGGAATTCTGGCTTGCACACAGCCTGGTCCTGGATCTGCCTCATGAGTATGTAAACTGCAGCCATGGTCTGACCCTTTGGGTCTATTTGTGTTCCTTTAACTCTTATATTGTGCGGAGTTCTCAGAACTTGACTCCAGTTGTAAAAATCCCAACAAACCTTAAGCAGCATAATGCCAATGTTTGCTGCTGGTGGTGTTTTCATACTGTTTATAATCGGGTGAATCAGACCATGGCAATGGGATATCTGGAGCTGGTTGTACTAACCCAATTAAGATGCTTTCAGGTCAGGTTGACCTGGATCTATCCAAGATTAGTTTGTTCTGAATGAGCTGTCCTGGACCAAGGGCAGCCCTCGATAAAGCCTACAAGTTTCTCTTGGTGTTTATGTGAAGGGCTCAGGTTGGCTCCTGTTCCTATAACCTTGTAAAAGAGAGGACAGAGTGTGCACTGGATTTTGGTGGATGCAGGGGTCCAGCAGCTGAAGGCTTTTACAGGGCTGAATTTAACAATCCTGATGAGCAGAAAGCATGCAAAAAATAAACTCAAGCCTGCCTGACCATGACAAAGTGTTTCAAATGGGATTTTTTTGGTTGCTTTTTTGGTTTTGTTTTTTTCTCGTGGAGAAATGGGATCTCTGGAAGTTCTGTGGTTGTGCTGTTTCTAGTGAGGTAAAATCCCATTGATAGCACAGTTAGGTCTGTTCACAGGTCAGATAAGCAAAGTCACTTTTAGCTGCTAGAGATCTACTTGGGTAAGGTCATTATGGCTTTTCTGCCTGCTAAAGACCTTCAATTTACATTATTTGCTGTCATCTTCTGACATCTCCTTAAAGGGGTAAGGATGTTCTTTGCTAGATAAATTAACACATTAGTATATGCTAGTCTTGAATGTGAACTGGCTGAAGAGGAAAGAGCCTGGGCTAAATTACTTCCTGGACTCATAACTGGAGAGTGAGGCAATTTTAAGTTGGAGTCAAGGCTGTTTCAGTAGTAATTTCTAATAAAAAAAAAATTTGAACAGATTTATTGCTTACTATTTGAAAGAATTTAATTCAGAATAAGGCTTCTTAAGGAGGCTTCTGATGCTCTCTTCTGCTGCCTCTTTCATTTCCACACCTCCCCTCTCAACACTGAATAGGGTGTTGCCATTTCCTAGGGTGCAGTGACCCATCCACAGTCACATTCCCTTTCCCTCCCTGCATTTAGCTGCTGCTGTTCCTGGGCCAGGCAGCTTTTGTCTAGACAAGATGGAATAGTCAGAGATTTGTCCAATGTTTATCTTGTTAAGTTCTCTGCCAGCTGTCTGAAGAAACTGTGCTGGGGGAGACAGGGCATCAAGGAGGAGATTCTGTGCCATGTAAGCAAACCCCATCATCATCACCTTTGCAAAGCCAGAAATGGTCAGTGCTTTACACCCACCAAGTGTTCCAGCCACTTGTAACTTTCAACCCATTTAAATCTGGCTCTCAGATGGGGAAAGGGCCATATCCAAATCTGGATAAGGGAATGCTAAAGCATTTATAGCAAAGGCAACTCATAAGGCACCAGTCTGGGGGACATTTGGGAGGTGTCCCCAGTAGCAAAATGTAGTGCTCAGAATAAGAGATAACTGCACATGAGCATCAGTGGAAAGGAAAGGTGGGGAACAAGACATTAATTTCTGCCTTTTGATCTGAAACCAAATTTCTCAAATCTTTGGGTGAAACCTTTGTGCTGCCAAGGGTCTGAATGGCAGTGACAGTCTTGGGTCTCAATGCTGTGAGATTGATCTGCATTATCCTCCCTGAAGCAGTAATTTACCTCTTGGGCTGTGCCTTTGCTGTTTCCAGAGTCTGTAACACCTTTCTCTGAGAGTTTATTTGAATAAAATTAATTTTGCTTATATTCTACCTTTCTAGCACTGTGACATGCTGCTCCACTAGTGTTGCATTTTTGCTCCCTGCAGCAATATTAACAGTGTTGCAGACCACTGCATGTATATTCCATTCGCAGGGCAAGTGTGCATTCAGATCCGCACTAAATCAGTGCAAACCAATTGTGATGTTTTCTTAGTGCCACGTGAAAAAATTTGTGTGAGAAGCCCCATCAAGAATCCTTGGATACCACCTCAGTGTTGGGAAGTGCCCCAGCTGCAGCCCATAGAAGTTCTGTGTGAAGCCAGCACTGTGTATTTGTCCTGTCCTTGAGCATCTGCTCTTCACCACAGCTGGAGACACGGCAGAGCATAAAACAGTTCTTTGTCCTGCTCTGTTGTTATCTGAGGGTAGGTCAGTCCAGCTGAGGTTTGTTTCTGTCTCAGCAGTGGTTCATACCATCCTGGCATGGCTTGTGCTCTGCATCTGGGTGGCCATGGAATCCTACTACCCCCTAAATACACCTACCAAAAATATAGATGTGCATATGTAATGAATTATCAGCTTGTCCATATTTAATAGATGAAGTTAGGTGGTTTTTTCAAACCACTACTGAATGAACACTTGAGAAGTCTTAAATATTCATTTTCCTGGACAAAAAGAAGCTCGATCTTTAGTGATCTCTTATTTCAGATAAAAATGGATTTGTTGGTTTACCTAAAACAGCAACTTAACAATTTTCTGTGAGTTTTTACAATCTAAAAAGAAAAATATCCAAATGCTCTAATGAAGTTACTCTAGAGAAACTTTTATTCCAGTTATAACATGATTGTAGTAGATATTATAGGACAAGATGAAGCTTGGAAATCACTGTTTGGATTTTCCACCTGAATTAAGACACTAAGTGGTATCTGAAACTTTAATGCCACAGAAAATGGAAGAGAATATTCTGCAAGGGTTTTCCTGCCAACAAATACCAGAGCATCTTTGGTTGGTCAGTGACACAAAGCAGATTGTCCTAAAAACCTTTGCAATTTCTGACATCTTGGCAATGTGTCTGAGACAATTAATGTTGGATGTTGATTAGAAAACAAATGGTTTTGGATGGGTGGATTAGAAACCAAATGACACGTTTTTGTTGTTCTTGTTAAAATTAGAGTGCTTGGTTGGAAATCAAGATGGTATCATGAAGTTGGGTTTTCCCCTGATGGCTCTGTTAGGGTTCAGTGTCTGTAATGGTGTGTTTATATAAAAAGAAGAGTGATGAGTGTGATAAATAAGATTAATAGCACTAAGAGAATTGGGCTGCATTACTTTCACACATAGCAAATACACATTTGTGTCTCAGTCCTCAGCAATGTGTTTTAAAGAAGCTTGGATGGAACCAAAGCTTTGTAATGGGGCTGTTGGAGTAAGAAAACACACATCTGTTGTAATTTGTACAATATCTCCTTTCCCTGAAGATGCTGATCTCAGTCAAGTCACTCCTGAAATTCTGCATTCATCCAGATTTCTCTCTGGTACTGTCTTTTCTTTTTCTTTCAGCCAGTCTGAGCTGTACTGATTTGTATTCAGCAATCTCAGCACCAGCAGCACTTTTCTGCTTCTCAGGACCTCCTCACCCATCTCCTCAGGAGGAACATTCTGTGTCCCCTGCAGATGCACTTGATGGGGACAGGGGCTCACTCACACTGACAAGTGCAGGGTGTGTTTGAGGGTGAACTTTTTCACCCTCTTGGTGGAGAGAGAGAAGAACTTTTTGTCTCCTGACAACTCTGTGGTTCTCACTGTCACAGAAAAGCCATGGCCTGCTGCCAGAGGTCACTCTCAGCCCCAAGAGCATGCAGTTCACATTCAAATGGATTTCCAAAAAGAGACACATTTCACTGAAGATGTGTTCCACCTCAGGGTTGTGTCTCAGCTTTAAGTATCACCATTCCCTTGTCATATAAACTTTTTGTTTGCTGTTGGGAGTGTAGAAGGTGTAATTATTCTGGGTTGTCTCAGAACCTGAGTTTGAAAACATTTGAATTTTAGTGGTAACAGCAAAAGCTTAACAATTTCTTTAGAATATTTTTAAGCTCTTTAATTATAAGTATTTTCTAATGGAAGTTCTGAATAAGCCATATAAGGAAGTCATAATGTGGCATTAATAAAGAATGCACATCCCAACTGAGCCCTGAAGTACAGAATTGAAGACCCCATGAATTCTAAATAAAATGTGATCAGTTAATTTGAAGCATTTCTAGGAAGATAACTTATTGGGGGGCTGTGCTTATAAGACTTTTGAGTTTGAATTCTATGATCTGAAGATCTGTCAGTCAAAATTTTATAGCACTGAGTACACCATAACAATGGCTACTTTGAATTCCCTTTTTAACCAGTTGTAACTTGGACTCTTACTCAAATTACTGCCCTACCTAAGACATCCTCACATTCAAGATTTAAAAAAAAAGTATTTGGAGCAAATATATTTGAAGTAAATAAAACTTACATAAAATGTTGTTTCTTTACACCTGGAATGTATGAAATAACAGCTGAAGCTTTAGTTAAGAATACTTTTAAGTGCAGTCAACAGCTACAGATTATTTTGTTGAACTTGTTTTGAGCTTAAGGGACATACATGGAAATTATTTCCTCTACTATTAAGTTTTACTCTAATTTACAGATTTTTTTTTTGTCAGTGTGGAACAGGCAGGTTGGTAGCAGTATTGTCTGGATTGAATTCATGATTAGCACCAGTAAAGAGGGAAAATTTTCTGCAAAGATTCAATTGTGGGAGGGCAAGAACTGCATAAGACCAGCAAATAATTGTGGCATATTTCACTGTAATTACAGTAATTCAGTTTTGTATTCTTGTGAGTCAAAACATTGACAACAATTCAGAAGATGTTTCTGTTTTTACTCTCCCTGCAGTTTGTATGCTTTGAGCATTAACAGTCATGAAAAATAAAAATGTTTTCAGACTGGTTTATTTTCTTTAATAGCCACACTAAAACTGTACTTCCTTGTTAAAATAAACACTTTTACTATAATGGCAGTTCTGAATCCCATAATGGAATGTAACTCTATATATTTATACTACATGATACATTCCCTATGTGTAATTCTAAGAGTTTGTATGTGTTAAGAGCTCTCCCTGCAGAGCTAACAAGCTGCCAAATTACATTTCACTGACTATTAATATTTTTCAGTTTGAAGTCAAGTTCTTCTTGTCCTTTAAAAAAAAAAGGGAGCAGTAAAGAAGGATCACTTTCAAATGTATTTGTCTTGTTTTTCTTCAATGTTATTGCTGTACATTTTGTTCTTCATAATACCTGAATGAACAGTCAAGTATCTGCAGCCTTAAAAAGTGAAATGCATCAGTACTGGTGACTTGAGTTTGGTCTTGGAGAGCTGATCTCTGAACATAATCACAAGATGTAGATGGTATCTCAGCTCAAAAACATGTTAAAAATACTTGTGGGCACAAGAATCGTGTCAGATAAGCAAAAGAAACAGACTAAGTCTTAAGAGAATAAAGAAATGCTTGTCAAAATAGCTTTCTGTAGAATATTGAAAACCTTTGCTCTCTTGGCATCATTTGAATATGACTTGCCCTGTTAGATGCTTTCCCAAAGGTGCC
The DNA here is from genome assembly GCA_910950805.1 of Acrocephalus scirpaceus scirpaceus. Classification (NCBI taxonomy): domain Eukaryota; kingdom Metazoa; phylum Chordata; class Aves; order Passeriformes; family Sylviidae; genus Acrocephalus; species Acrocephalus scirpaceus. The sequence goes on from OU383777.1 coordinate 65,332,253, forward strand.
CTGCTCACATCCCTCCTGGACCAGCTGTGGCAGCCTTTGGGCCTCGGGTGATCATGAAAAGCAGCTCATTTGAGGTTTTCCTGCTGTCATAATCCTCCTGCTGCGGCTGAGAGGCACAATTTGATAGCTATTAATTAATATATCTACTGTGCAGTTCCCTCTGTGGGTATCTGATGATTCCCTTCCCCAGCCAATGAAGAAAATGTGTTTTCCAACCTCTTTGCCAGACCTTACCCACTAATACCCTCCATATCAGCCCTGCAGACCTGAATGAGTTTGGAAGTCCACTTTTTTTGTGTATCTTTTGAAGAAAGAGCTTTCATTGGAAAAAAAAAAAAAAAGCAGTACTTTTTTTTTCAGGAACAGAGCTCAGGAGAGAGGAAATGTTTAAAGTTGACCCTGTATTTAAGAGATGGGAGATTTCTATGATTTGGGTTGAGAATGAGAAACCCCTGTAGGATTCAGTTACAGGCTGCCTGTTTGCCTGTCCTCCTTGTTTTTGGGGCCCTTCCAAGCCAAACCTTGATTTTGTAGGGCATGCTGGGCAATAATATAAATATTTACTGCATGGCTGTAGGTTGTATGTGGTCCAACTGCCTGGATGCTTCCCTTTCTTAAAGGAGAAGGGATAGGATGTGGCATTTCAGGAGTAAATGGAACTCTTGCCAGCCACAGATATTTTCTATGCATATGGAAATGTCCTTAAAGCCTCTACTTCTTACAACAAAACTTTTGCCTTCCATCTTACTCAGCTGAACAGCCTAGAAGGTCCAAATCCAAATGCTTTGGATTGGAAGGGACCTTAAAGATCATCCAGTTCCACTCCAGCACCTTTGACTAGCCCAGGGTGCTCCAAGCCCCATCCCTTTTATTGTGAGTCATTCCCATGAAGAAAACTGAAAACCAATCATGGGCATAGTACAAGCAGAAATATAAAAGTTAAAGTATCTAGATTGGTAGCTTTAGTTCTGTGTTTTCATGAATGCTTTTATCACAGCACAGTCAGCAGACATTTAAACATGTTTCTCAAGTTGAATTGGCAAGGAAAATCAGTGCTTGCTGGGTCTGAAAGGGGCTGGGCTGAGCCCAGTGGAGAGCACAGCTCGGTGCCTGAACAGACAGTGAGGGCAGCAGCACTGCAGGGCTTCTCTCCTGGCCTCCACCAACCCCCAGGTCCCTTCTGGCAGGTCCTGTCTGCGTGTGACGAAATCCTTGCAGCTCTTTGTGCACTTGGTCCCTGACCACTTCCCGAGTCTGTCCACAGACCTGCTTGCCAGAGAGTGCCAAGCACTGCACAGGTTCAGCAGAATGGATGCTTGCTCCCCCTACCAGTTATTGCATGCAAAATATTCAGCTAAAGGTTTTAGATGGATATGTTGCATTTAAGTTGATTTTGAAAAGTGTCTTCTCAAGTAGACATTTATGATGCTGTAGAAAATGTTTGGAGTTTGTTGGGTTTTTTTTTTTGTTTTTTTTTTTTTGGTTTGTAGTTTGTGGGTTTTTTTCTGTGGTTCTGTTTGTTTTGGTGTTATTTTTGTGTTACATCCTTCTTGTTTGCTAGGTCTGAAAAGGATGTTCAGGCAGCTGGGTAGATAACACGTCCTCATGTGCATTCAAGAGTATGTTTAATTGTTTCTCTCTGCGTGTTTTCCAGCACTACATGCCTTTTTCCAGTGCTACATGCCCTTGTGATTCTCAGTAATGTGTTGGTATTCATTTACATCCCCGTGCTGTCCCATCAGTAATGAGTGATTGAGTTCCAGGGGCTGTAAGGCAGTGTGTAATTTGGCCTGCAGGCTTATCTAAACAAAAGAATGTACAACAAATAAAGGCAGCATTAGTGCATTTGGAGTGCTGATTGTTTCAAATCAGATACACAGGAAACCAGATGTTGAAGTTTATCTAAAACACTTGCAGCCCAATCTGTAACTGCAGCAGGAAGAGTGCTCAGCACTTTTTGCATGGAGTTAGCAAATACAAATTTATTCTTATTCCTCAATCCACCTCAATTCAGATGCTCTTTTATTTCTTTTCAGCTTGCAAACCACTGCCTAATTAATTTTGGTGTGATTCTGCAGGTATTTTGGGGGCAAAATGCAGTTCTTGTACATTGCCCCAAATTTAAATCAGCCACATCTCGAATGATGATAATAAATTTAGCTGCCTAAAATTAGGTACAGAAAGTAGCCTGAGATCTTTTAATTGTGCTTGTAGCCCTAAAGGTTGTGTATGGGGCAATGTGAATATGTGGCATTTGCAGATGGCTTACCTTTGGGTATGTAGTAAGGATGTAAAATCCCAGCTTCAGATGCTCAGATTTGTAACAGTTTTACATAAACCTAAAGTAAAAACATCTTTATCTTATTTGGAATAGTGCTGAGTACATTCCTGACACTACTGTAGCTTCACACAGTAATGAGGAAAAGCTCTTATTTTGGTAAAGGAATTACTCAGTCCATGCTAATTTTGTTTTACTGTATTATTCCAACGTGACTCCTCAGAAGAGCCTGAATGCCATTTGCCTGCTGAGATTAATGATACTAAAAGCAAGTTGAAGAGGTTTTTAAAAGCAGGCTGGTGTTGAGGTGTCAGACACTTTCAGGCCTCTGGGCTTTCATAAGCTGTTGACTTTCCTTTATTCTTCTGAGGAAAGTAAGGATTTGGAGGTTTACAAATACAGTGTTTTTAAGTGAGGTGAAGCAAGCTCCTGACACAGGAAAGTAGGCACAGGCAGTTAGTTCATCCCTGCAGAGGAAGGAAGCGCAGTTACCCCAGGGATTTTCTGTCAAGATGCAGCCTGATATATGGAATTAAATTATGTGTTTATGTCCTATGTATTGATGATATTGAGTAGAGCAGCCTGGCATTATGAGAGGGTTTTAACAGCTGATGAGGTGACAGTGGCCCTGAGGGAACAGAGACCTGCTTTTTCTTTCTTTTCACCTTCTTTATCTGAGAAGAGGATAGTGCAACATCTTCCTTGTTATTTTGTCCTGCTGTTGATAGGCTTTGGCTGTTTGGGAATGACCACAATAATGCAGTCATGTTTTCTGTTGCATTTGTAGTTTGGGAGCTTTGCCTTTTCCCCATAACACAAACACAATAGTAAGTGTAATACAGATAAGGACTCTAAGGTTAGGTAAAGCCAAACAGCATTACAAAAAATCTCTCTGGGTTATGTTTTGATGTGTTTATTTTATGACTCCACCATTTTAGAAATTTAAAGGTATATGAAACTTAACTTTCTTCTGTTCAATTTAATCAGTTGCTCTGTTTTGGGGATCCCTGGGCATTCACTGGAATTTGTTGTACTGTGGTAGATATTATTTTGTATTTTCAATTTGCCGCCTCCAGCTTTTCATGCTCATAAAATATTTTATATTTTATGATGAAGCCAGTACAGCTTCTTCATACTCTTGAGTAGTAACACATGGAAGGGAGGGATGGCTCCTCTTCTTTTCCCTCTTCATATTTCTTTGCCTCCCCTGCTTAATACACTGCAGCATCAAATGTAGGGCATTAATTCCAATAAAGTCAGTTTGGACAAAGAAATCTTATGAAAATAAATATAGAGAGGGAAGACAGTTGTTCTGGCTTGAGCTGCAGCTGCTACAAACTACCATCTGTAGTAGCTGGGCCTTACAACTTTGAGTTTTATTTCTGGAAAACATCACTGCCATGTGTTGAACGTATTATAATATTCCACATTTCCTCAAAGTGAAAGCACTATCATGAATGATTATTATGAATTACTTTATTGCTCAGGAGCTTATGGCTTCTTGACACTAAAAAAGAAATTGTTCCTTTTAGCATGATTTTTGGGAATTTTGATTTATGAGTGAACATTGCTGTCTAAATGAGTTTTGGAAGTTCCGGGAAAGTGAGTTAACTTCAAAACCAGTTGGTTCCAGAAAGAGTGTTTTGAATAAGAAAATAACTGCTCACAATTCTGCCAGTCACCTAAAGGACAGAAAATATTTAGAAAATACCATGTATTACATGCATTTACTATTAGCATTCATTTAGGAACCAGAACACAATATTCATGTGTTAATATTTTAAAGCAGAAACACGCAGAACTACTGAGTTCTAAAAGCATAGAGGAAAATTGGTATTAAACAACTTTTACTAGGGTTGCATGGATAAAACAAGTGTTCTCTGGTGATAGCTTTAATACTTCCCAAAACTAATATTTCAAATTAAGTCAAGTGGCTTTGAGAGCAGTTGGGAATCTCATAATGTCACCACCTAAATATGATGAGCCTCAGAGCTGTGATTTCTGCTTTAATTTGATATATTGGAGAAGCAGTTCCGTGAGCAGCTCTTTTTTCTCTTAATACTTTTGAGATTAATCTTGTCTGCAACCAAAATGGCAAAAATTGTTCTTCCTGTCCATGGATCTGACCATGGAAGCGTGGGAGGGCAGAGGGGAAGCAGTGAGGCAATCTCTGAGACGTGACCCAAATACTTAATTTCATGAGGTTAAGTACACAAGTTCCATTCAGAAATCAACTATGGAGTATGTGTTACACAACTCCTGTTTGTGTAGGATACATAATCACATCATTGCCTTTTCCCAAATGCTTGCAGGAATGAAATGTGCCCTCCTTGTGGAATGAGTCTGCCACAGATAATGACAGCAAAGGGAAAATTTGGCCACTTTTGCCTTATGTAAAGACACAACAGAAGCTTGTCCTGCTTGTGTAGGTAACCAAACAGAGGCTGTTAAATCCCAGGATGAGGTTCCCCCTGTCCCTGGTCAGAGAGCAGGCTCCAGGTGTGCCCTGAAGGAGCAGCAGAGCTGCTCAGCACAGCACACAGTTGGGAATCGTGAGGAAGTGAAGGTTTTGGAACTGGCTCCTGCTGCCATCCCCCTTTGCTCAGAGACACTGTGCTGTGGAGCACATTGCAGAAGGGAACGCCTCTCAGAAAAGAAGTTAGCAAGCCAAATGTAAACAAATAGGTTTTTTAGGAGTGCCTGGATGCAGATTGCAAAAGCAGTGTGAGTCAGAGGAGAGTTTGATCAAGCAATAATAGACCAAACCCCTTAAATGACAGAACTAAAATATAATCCTATGACTTCTTATGGCAAATGTATTGCAGTAAGTTGAGTATCTATGCAGTGCTATGGAAGAGGCAAACTGCCATGAGTTAACTAGGCCCTGCTCTGACCCTTTCAGCAGTTCATTGTGGAGTAGGAATTGAGAGCAATGCAGAGTTTTCCTGTTAATCTGATGTGCCTTATATGGGCACAGTGATTTAACTCTGCCTTGGCCCACTCCCAAGTTTTGCTCAGTTCCTATGAGGAAAACCTTGCTGTAGCTGAAGCCACACAACGCCCCCAGCTGAATTTTGCAGATGTGATGGTGTGCCATGTTCCTTGTTCAGAGATTGGTGCTTCCCAAAGCCATACTTCAAATATTGGATCTGTGTGTTTCAAGAATTTGTCTGGCAAAGTATGAGGCCACATAGTTCTCTTACAGGAAAAATGTCTTATCAGAACAAATGCAGAACTGGCAGGTCTCACAGAATAAAGCTCCTCTAGAACAGCCAAAGTGTTTCAGTAGTGCTGGCAGGGCACAGAAGTTCATGCTCCCACTGCCAGGAAGATTTGGGTTTCCCCTGGAAATACACAATTTACTTGTGATTAAATGCATCAGAGGTAAATAAAATAACTTTGTTATTTTATGTCCTTTGTCAGTGTTCACTTACACCATTTGATAATTCTGTACCACAGACTTCATTTTCACTCTTGCCATTTGGATTATGGCTCTTCCAGTAGTAAGCTCTGGTGTTGCAGACCTTTTAGTAGTTACCTGGAACTTGAATGCAATCCATCTAAAGTGTTGTTCTGGAATTAACTGGCGATTTCAAGAATTTAATTTTCTAGGAGGCAAGGTTTCTTATTTCTGTCACGTGGGTTGTTAGCGCAGCATGTGCCAGTGACACTATTTAGTCTTTACTTGTTGTGATGCTTAATTTTAGTGATTCACCCACACCCCTTTTTCTTTCCTCCCTTGAATTTATGTGTCATCCTATCCATTTTCCAAGCTCTGTAAGCTCATGTGCCAAGCTTTCAAGGACAATCAGAATTAAAATTTACAGGTAGCTTCATTAGGAACTGTTAGGATCACCAGGAATCATGAATGAAATTGCTTTTAGATCAGAGCAACTTAAGCTAGATATACTTTTACAGCTCTTAAATGAAGTTAAATTGGGAAAAGATAATGAAGAAGTTGCAGCAGAAATAGCTTTTGAATATTGATGCATCTGAACTTAGAAAGGCAGGTACATGTACACTGCACATTTATGATGAAGTCAGCCCTGTATTAGATGGAAATGAGTTCTGAGGGTAGATCTTTAGAAAACATTGGATTTTACCACTTGCAGGGCAAGCTGCACTTCTGATTTTTGTAGTATCTTAGTGAACTCCTTCATTAGTTGGCCATTATGTTTTTCAAATCTGTAATGAAATTTGTACCTTCTTGACACTTGGAACATGAGCTAAACTCCAGCACAGCTTGTACCCACCATGGTTATCCTGCAGAGCCAACTGCATCCAGCGGCCTGGTTCATGGGAGAAATTTGGAACACTGGTGGTCATAGTGACCAGAGAGAACTTTGGTTTCAAGTATTCTGTTTGTATGATAATAGCATTTTAAATAATAGTTTTGAAGGTCTTAAAGCATATGTATCAAATGGTGTTGAGTGAGGAAATGGAAATCTGAGTTTGTATTGTCATGCCCACATGAATATTGTGGATGGGGTAAATCTCTGTTCACGGGAAACAGCCCTCAAGAAGACAAACCATTCCTTGTGTTAGAACTATTTATCTGCAATGGCAAGAGCTTGTAGATTTGTCTCCCTAATGTGTTATGATCTCTTTGAACCATTTGTGCAGTGAGGAGGCGCTTGGAAGGGCACACCCCTGACATGTCACGGGCCAACAGCTTCACTGATGACATCGACCTGGTACCTGAGGAGTCCCCGCTGCCAGCGGCGTCCTACGTGGCACAGTGAGTGAGCAGCAGCTCCTGAGTGATCACATAAATGTTTATTCATAATTAGGGACACCTGTCACCCAGTAAGAGTTATTCTTTTGCTGGCTGGATGCACTTGAAGTGATTGTCAGTTTGATCAGGTTTAACTAAATGTGAGTGTTTCCTACCATATGCAAGTTTGGCCTTTAGTTTGGTGGCAGTAGCCAGATGTTTTGAGAAGCAGCTCTGTGATGGCTGGTTTGCAGCCTTGGTGTCTTAATTTTCTTACTTTTTAAGGTAGCTGGAAGAGTTCCTGAGAGCTGTGAGCTTTACAGATGGTTTTATACTTGCAGACCTCTCCATCAGGTTAAGCTCTAAAGCAGTGCTAACAGGAATGGACTGGACACCTAAACGAAGCAGTCATTTCTTGATACAGCCTGGAAATAGGAAGGCTGTCTCATGGAATATCTTTATGAAGCAGGCAAACATTCTAAGGAACTGATGTTCCACTAAGATGAAAGTGAAATGATTGTCCAGGAGAGAAAATCTCCATCAAGGAGTTCCCTGCCATTGTTGAATTGTTGCTTTGACTTGGCTTAGCAAATATTGCTAGAAATAAACCAAATAATCACGCAGGATGGTTCTGGATTGTGCTTGAGTAAGATCTTGAGGAACCTTCATGCTTTTGTCCTGTAACATCGCTGTCCAGTTTGGGGCATGGGGATTCTGGAGTAAATTTCCAGTGTCAAGCCAAGCACTAAAACACAGCAGAAGGCCTGGAGGGAGCAGAGCATCCAGGTGCCCTCACAATGTTTTCTCTCCCATCAGAGAGCGATACAAATAATGCAGGTGAGGACATCTCCTGAGTAAGCAGGCTCACAAAGGTCTAGCTGATGTTTGGATGTTATGGTAATGTTGGTGAAAAACTCACCTGAGATCACCCTTGCTCGAGAAGACATGGGCTTGTCACTGGTAAAATCCTTTAGTCAATAACTGAAGTGAAAAAAGCGGAAAAAAAAGAAGGAAAATGATTACTTGCCTTCAGGTAGGGAAAAATCTGCACAGTGGTGTTCAGGATGAATTGGACAGTAATGTGATTCCATTCTGTGGTGTGATTGCCTGTCAGAGGATTTCTTTCCCATCCTAGGTTTCCTTTCTGTCCAGGCAGCTCCTAGAGATGCTGTGTCTGCTCCACCTCTAGTAACTGCCCTGTGCTTTCAGAGCAGCTCTCCTGGTCCTTGTATTTCCCCAAGGTGGACTATTTGCCTTGCCCTCAAATCAGGGAATTGTAAATTGTTCTCTCCAATTGGTCTTTTTTTCTTCTTGTCATTCAGCCCAGTGCAAGCAAATGGGGTTCTGCATGTGAGGAAGAAAGCCCCTCGGTTCTAATCTTATTTCTACTGTTTAGTGTGTGCAAAGTGGTGGTCTTGTGACTCAGGTTGTGTAGTGCAACCTGTGCCTGCATGTTCAGCTCCTCCTGGTGTTTCAATGCATTTCTCCCTTGTGGGGAAAATAGGGAGTAGCAGAAAGGGAATCAAATGCACCAATGAAAAAGGAAATTAAAATATGGAGAGATTTCAAGGATTGTGCTGCCTGGTTTCAAGTTCTATGCTATGAAATGATTGACTCCTCTTGTGTGGCTCTCAGGTGCATAGAGACAGAAGGATCTTGCAACTGCAATTGCTCAATGAAGGATTTTGATATTCTAACTCCGTGTTAAAAAACAGTTATGTAAATGATAGCTTCTAAATATTGGTAAGAAACTTCAAGTCTATGGAAACATAAGGCCATAAGTTATAAAGGTGATGTGTAAGAACAAAGTGAAAACATCATTTCATCTAGTTTGCTGCTTTCTGTAAACTGAGCTTCTAGCAGTTTTCACCTCTGACACTGATCATCTCCTTTGGTGTGTCTGCATTTCTACGGTGGGGAAATTGACTTCTCAATTCATTGCAAAATTCATCAATAGCACTCATTTAAGGGTTGTCCTGACTCTTGAGCAGAAATGGGCAGTGTCTCCTTCTTTACCCGGTGAACTTGATGTGAGAAGCACAGAAGGTGTTGTATTTCTGCATCCAGGCTTCAGCTGCCAATTCCAATGCAAGCAGAAGGATTTTGTGCCTTGAATCTTCCTAAAGAAACAGTTCCCCTTCTCCCCAGCCGCTCTATCCCAGGGATGGAACTTGGGGAACTTCCCTGGCTGGCGCTTGCGCGTTTTGCGTAACTTACGCCAAGTGCGCTATTCACGTAACCTACGCAATTTGCGTAGCGCACGTGAATTGCGTAACCTACGTCATCGGCGTCAGTTGGGCAGCCGATGTCACCTTGGGAACCTGCGTGATCTCGGTTCTACAGAACATCTAAGAACGCCTGTATCTATGGCTGCATATATATTTAGTTTAGATTGTAATAGGCATGGTGTATTCTATCTATGGATTTGCCTCCCGCGCGCTTCACTGTGAGATCTGCTCTGTGCCATCATTTCTCTTGTCTTTGGGCAGAGGCGTGAGCGGGGAAGTCTTGGGGTGTGCTGCACCTGCCTTGGGGCGTGCGCTTCCCAAAACAGCGGGGCTGCTGCTGCTCACTGAATGAGGCCAGCAAATCTTCATCACAGAGACATAAAAGCAGTCCAGGAGCAGACAAAAAGAGTAAAATTCCAAGAGTAAAATTCAGCTGATCTGTGGGTGTGTACATGGACACACCGTGAGCCTTCCCAAGTTGCAAAAGCAGTGACAACTGGGCTTTTGCATCTGAGTTGATGTCAAGATCGCTCCCTGATGACAGTTTCACGGGAGGCGTTTTGTGAACTCAAGTTTGCCTTTGTGGAGCTGCCAAAAGCTGCAGTTTTGTTTGCCTTCAGCAGCAAGTGTTTTAGGCTGCCAAATGAATGCTGCAGTAAACCTTGATTTCCAAGTCTGTCACTGGTCATTTTTAGGCTGCCTGTGTTGATCATTAAGCATGGTGCCAGGTCCGTGACTGTCCTCTTTGGAGGGTTGTTTTCTGTCCTGTGAGCAGTGGGTGCTTGTGAGGTCAGCTCTGCTGGATGGGTGAGAGCAGAGATGCTCTCTGGTGACAGCAGCTTTGCTTGAGGCCAAACTCTGTTCCAAATTCCCTCCGTTGTGTGGGGAGGGCAAATGGTATCGGAGGAGAGGAGATTTCCTACCCTTGAGCCTCCCTGTCCCAGGCAAACCTGGGTCACATCCATCTGCACACATGTGTGTGGAGACTGAGGTCCCGGTAACTTGGGTGGACTTTGCCAAGCAAGGCCCAGGCTGCTTGCAAACTGCTGATGGTTTTGGGCAAGGTGATACTGGACTGAAAGCAAAGCAGTTCAAGGCACGGCAGCCCTGCCCAGGTCTCAGTGGTGGATACATCCACCAGTGGAATTGTGATGGGCGTGCTCCGTGCAAGGCTGGAGAAGCTCAGCTGCCCTGGTGGAAGGTGTCAGTCCAATGGGGCAGCAAGCTGGGGAATGGAGCTGGAGAGAGCTTTCTGTAGGAACACAGCTGCTTTGGAAGCCTTAGCCAGCTGGGATGATGTTTGCTTCTGGTGATCTCTGCACAAATGGGAGCAACTCCTGAGCCAGGGGACAAAAGCGTCGCCTTCAGTTTGTAATTTGGGGGCTGCCTGAAGTTCTTGCTGAGTTTCTCTGGTGTGTTTCCTCAGGGGCCAAAAATCCCATGTGCTGCTGGCCTGAGCAGAGCTCTGTTGGTTTGTAATGCCTGCTTATGAGGTGTCCAAAGTTGAGTCAAAACGATGGTATTAGAAATTAATAATTCTTACATAATTAATCAATAGATTGATTTCAATCAGTGTACGAGTAGTTCTGGTTTTAGCAAGCAAAGCTTGGACTACCTCACTGCCTGATGTAATTACTCAGCTACTATTTCAAATTCTCTGATGAACAGTCAGAAGGGCACTCCATCAGTGCATCACTGGAGTTTTGTAAGAGTAAATGAGAACCCAGTAACTTCTGCACTTAGTATTTTAATGTTTTTTATCTCCAGCTTGTTCTATTTTTATTGTGGTAACATGAATCCTTGGCCATGACTGCATTTTCTGTCATACACACCAGAGTTCACCTTCCATCAGGAAACAGCGAATTTGGCCAATAGACTGCACTGAAAGATTACACCAGATAGCACAGTCTCAGGAAAAATATACACAGCAGCAGCTTTAGAGGCAGACATCCTGTTTTTGTTTTTCAGAGCTCTGTGGTTTAAACTTGTGGTGTCTAAAGCTCTTTCCACTGTAAGGAAAAGCAAAAGTTCGAAATTCTATATGTCAGCATGGTTAAGCGAGTGTGGTTGAGTGTGCATTTTGTGGCTCCCTGAGGTCACACGAAGGTGAATTCCAGCTGGTCCCGGGGCAGGAGCAGGGCAGGAAGCCTCTGGCAGGTGAGATGTGCTCACAATGCCCACGGTCAGTGATGGCTGCCCCCAGGGGACAGCTGAGCAGGAATTCCTCAGCTGGAACAGGCTGCCTGGGAGCTGAGAGCTCCACCTGTTCCCCACAGGGAAAGTGGAGCTTAATTACTCCTCATGGGCTGAGAGTGAGACCAGCACTTGCTCTCCTTTCTGAGCCTCTGTACACAGCAGAGTCAAGCTGTGCTTAGGAACTGTGGGTTCAACCCAATCCTGCCTAAAACTGTCTAGTGCAGGGGTTTAGAAAGCACGAAAGCACTTGTGTTGCATCCCTGTGTATGAGTTTGTTTGCTGTGGCTATGCAAATGGCTCACTGCTTCTGTTTGAGGTCTTAAAGTAATTCAGAAGCACAGACCTGAATGTGGCAGCAACCTGATACCCCTGCTCCCACCTCCTCCAGATTTTTTTTTATTTCAAGCTCGTAGCACAAAACTGGCACTTAGATTGTACAAGGGAGATTTCACCTGCAAAAGGATTAGTAGGAAAACCTAGCATTAAAATTTGGTTACTAAACAATCAACCCTGAGGAGGGGGGAAAAGATAGACCTGAGGTGAAGTAATGGATACAAAACAAATCTCTTTTAACAGGGGAAACTGAGACCCCGAGGGTGACTGAGTGCCTTGCTCTGTGTCATCATTGGGGAATCCTGATACAAAATGAGCATCCCAAAATAATCTTCAGCAGTGAGCAGGACCTTCGGTGAGGATTGAGGCTTAATGAAGCCAGGGGGTTGGGTTATCTTTGTCTGCTGCTGTTTGTGCTCTCCAGGCTGCCTGGAAGGACAGATCGAAGCTGCTCCCCACCTCCCCAGAGCTGGGTTCTGCAGGGATTGGGGGGTACCCTGGGCACTGCTTTGTACTGGGGTGGAAAATCAAATTTGTATTCAAAGGAGGATGCTTCATGGTTAGTCGTGGAATCTAGCTTTTCTCTTTAAAAACAAGTGTAGAAACAGTGTTGATTTTTTTTCCCCTCTAGAGGAAATAGGTTATCGTATGATGGGCAGATATGAAATATGACTAATTTCCTTCATTGCCCACTAACACAAATTTTGTACAAAGTGAATGGGACAAATGGTAAAACTTAAGCTAGGCTTTAAAGTTTACGTTAGGTGTTGACAAAGAAAATGATCATTAAGTCCTTGAAAAAGGGGGTGTTAAACCCATCTTCTGACTTTCAGCCTTTCACTATTCGTAGATGGTAGTGAAGGTTTTATCAGAGTCTTAATATTTTTTGTGCTTCTTTGTCTGTTTGAAAATCTAAGTGTGCAACTTATAACATAGACCAAAACCATAAGAACCTGAAAATTGGCTCAATCTCTGCCCGCTCCATTTATCTTTGTATTTTTATCATAATTTCCTCCTGTAGTTTATTGCTTTTATAACAGTTTTTTAACAGTTTTTAACAGTTCACCTTCTCACCAGCAACTCTATCTCGCTGAATAGAAGTTACGTAACTTACATAAGGTACGTAAATTACGTAAATCGAGCAACTTACGTGAGATACGTACCCCACGCAAGTTGCGTAACATACGCAAAGTACGTACATTGCGTAAACTACGTAATTTACGTAACTTTCCTACCCTACGTAGATTGCGTGGCTTACATAAATTACGTAAACCTACGTAACTTGGGCAACCTACGCACCTAATTATATATATTGTTTATATTGTATATATAATATATACTATTATATTTTATACAGAATGATAATTAAATATGTAATTATGTATAATTTATAGATATTATATACATTACACATGACATATTTGTTTTCTAGTAATTGGATAGTATAATATATATAATATTTATAATATTTATATATGAGTCAGGAGAATTGAATGAACTATAAATCCATTAATACTTTTATTACTAAAATCGTGCCCCTGGGGTAACCCACAGTACCACAAGTGGAGGGCATGCTTCTGTATCCATCTTGTTTCCCTGTTTCTTGTTGTCTATTGGCTTCATTATTAATTGCTTCAAAGAGGGATTTTCATGAGCATGTCATATCTAAACAGAAAAAAAAAAGAGGTAAAATAGTGAGAATTTAATAGACAGTTGTAATTGCTAATCTGGTTCTATGCTTTTTACCACTATATGGTCTTGTGTTAAATTACACTTTTTAGCACTACCCATTTTTGTCTTGTCACTTCTAATTTGGAACTCTTTAAAAGGGCTGCCTTGGGATTTATTTCAGCACCCAAAGTATTTTTTATTACCATGTAATATGAAAGCAAGGCTGGCATTAATATAAATTGATGCCATTATGCAATAACCTTTTATAAGAATTTGACACTGATTCTGAGGGGGTTTGGAGGTGTTTTTGAGGTTTTATTCTGCAGTCATGGTGAATTTTTGCTCCTTTATTCAAAAAGTGAGAACATTTGGCCAGTGGAGGGCACTGCCCTATAACACAGGAGAAACAGAAACTCCCATTTCAGCTTTCCAAATCCCATTTGTCATTTCAGCAAGCTTACTTATAAATGTAATTCATCTGCATCTGAATTTCCCCAATGTTGAACTGGCAAGTTGCCACACTGAGAAAAATCCCTACTACAACATCAGTTTAATGAGGAGTTTAACCAACCCCCAAAGGCTCAGCTTGGTGTGGTGGTTAGACTTTCTTTTCTGGAAAACAGACTATTGTAACAGCCCACTGAAGGCTGTCAAAATATAACTGAATGCATATTATCATGTAAACCTCTGTGCAGCAAAATTGCCAGATCTGATGGAAAAGTTGACATAAAAAGTTGATTTGAAAACAGAAGCTTCTAGAAAACATTTTCTGTAGTTGATTTTTTTTTTTCTTAATGAGTTTTCTAATATTTTCACAGAATTTCAAAGTGTGAATAGAATTTTTCATGGCAGGGGTGTGAAGGGACTCTGGGATATATGGCTGCAAATATCTGTCTTGGGTAAGAAATAGTTTACAAAGAATGCATCTGTTTCCAGATAAAATTAAAGACTCACATTTGTGGCTTTGCTTTACACAGAATTTATCTCAGTAGCAAGTCAGAAAATAGAAAAAAAAAAGGCAGCCCTAACATTTGTTATTGGAAGGGGTGCAAGGAGCTGGATTGGGTTCCTGGTCTCCAGTACTGGCACCTCTTGTCTGTAGTGTGAAGACAAAGCCAAGGAAGGGGAATCACATTAAGGCTTTGTTTGGATGTCAGAATTTGCCAGGGTTTTAGTTAAATATCAGTATAACTCAGTTGTAATTTCCAAGCTCCATGACACATGATAATATCATAACTTTCTCTGTGTGCATCTGTGATGGAATTTTGGGAAAAAAATAACATGAAAGGCTGTTGTTTGCTGAAGGGGACAGTGCAGCCCTTTGTATCAGACCCCCTCAGCTTGTCACTGCCAGGCAAAATAAAAGTGTGGCACTCGTGTTTTGGGGAGGGGAGGATAAAAAACCCTGGGTGGGAAAAGCGTGGTGGTTGCACTGCACAGAGAAGTGTGACTCTGGCCCTTAAATAGAAATAACCAAGCACGTGTTTGCTGTTAGCCCTGATCTGGTGGTTTTGCAGTACTTTGTGTTTTAGCACTTCTGTGAATTGAATTGGATGTGGCTGAGCTGTGCCTGTTCTGGTCACAGGCCCTTGGTTTTGTTCATTGTCTGCTTGTGTAAAATATACTGAGGCAAAGGAGAGGCAGGGGTAGGAATCCCAGGTGTCTGCAGCCTGAACATTCAGGTCTTTGCTGAGGTGCTCGAGCTCCATCCATAAACCACAGGGTGTGTTTTGTATTGGCAGCATTCAACACAAAAATTACTTTAGAAATTGTTTATACCAGCTGTCCTCCCCTTCTCCTTCCTGGGCTGCTCCTGTGACTGAGGCAGCCCCTCTCTCATTCCAACCAAAAGCATACCAGGGACTGTAGGAGCAATTAGGGTCAAAAAAGGAAGGAGAAAAGCTTGAAGGCATGAAGGCACCATTTTTTTTGGCTGAAAGGGGAGAGCTGAGATAAAAACCTATCATTCTTTCTGAGGCAGGAAGCTTTACTTTTACCTTACTAATAGCTGAGTGTTATCCTGCTGTCCCTCTGAGCATGGACAGCAGCCCTGCAGGCCAGAATCCTGCCTTCCACTTGAGACATCCTTCCACTTCTAATCCTTACAGCCTCCTTTCTGAAGAGGTGACATGCCTGTCTAAGATGCTGCTCCTGCAGACATAGTTTCTGAGGCAGCATCAAGATGGAAAAAAAAACAAACCAGAAACTCTAAGTGAAAGTTAAGAGAGCTCAGTGTGGTTAAGTGACAAGTTGTGATGGGTGCATTAGAGGACAAAAAAAGGAAATAAAATTTTATTAAAGATGTCAGGGACAGTTCTGTAGTTAGAGAAGGTGATTTATGGGTGATTTCGTTAGTGTTTCATCATTACCAATATTATGAAAATCTACTTTGAAACTTTCAAAATAACCTGAACATAATACATTGATCATAAATTGAAATGGCATCATTTGGTTATGACTTTTCACAGTGGAGTTTAAACAAACAAACAATTTGGAGTTACAACTATGTTTCTACCCAGGATGCAGGCAGACTGTCCACTTAGCTAAGACAAAAGAAGGAAGATTTTTTTTTTCAGTGTTTTTTAAGTGTTAATTTGGTGTTCATCAAGGGATGCTGCAGTCTTGCTGTTTTGCCAATCTCTATACAGTCTTATTCTGTATTTTCTGGTCAAGTGCCTTTCTTTGTTGAAATATAAATAATTGTTCATTTCATTCAGATGGCAATTATAGACTTTTGTATAGTGCAACATGGTACCCAATGCAGCAAGACACGCTTGCTTTCAGTGCATTAAAGGATATTGGAATTCACATGGCACAGCTGAGTCACTGGAGCTGCTTCTGTTCAATGGATGGACTTAAGGCTATGGATTGTTTATGGCAGCTCCAAAAATACTTCTCATGAATGTTTGGGTCTTACTGATTTTTTTTTTAAATTATTTTTTCCTAAAATACACTTTAAAGAAAAACCTAACAAGGGAAAAATAAGTTCTTTAGTAAAGAAAATTACATTTATATCATTGTTGCGTGTTTAAAACCAATACCAATTCTCATTCTTCAGTGAACACTGAGGCCACTGCTCATTCAGCTGCAGTAAAAGTACAATGTGAATGTATCTTCTCCATTATCCTTCGTGTCTAAAATAAAATTTAGGTGCTTTGCAATGAGCAGGCATCTCTGTTAAAACTCTTATTGTGTACAAGATGTTCACAGCAAAAGTTAGTATTAATTTGAGAGATCATCTTCTATCTTCTCGTGGCTATTTTCATGGGTAGCCCTAGCAAAACTGAAGGAATGTATTCTACACCTGAAATTTCACTCATTTATATGTATACTATACCATATTTAATTGCGTAGATTTAAAGTAATGCTGAAATACTCATTGATAAATCAGCACACAATTTGAGTTAAATATTAATTACTCCTATTTCTCTGCCTGGGAGGTAATGAAATCGTTGCAGCCAATGTTCTGCTTTGCAACTAACATATGTCTGTGCCTAAGTAGGGCTGATATGTGAAAACTGATAGATGAAATTGCTGTTTTGGTCATTTGACCACTGCATTCATCTCCATGCTTGAAAACTCTGTTTTAATAAGTTACTTTCAGGAAATTTAAATGATGGCAATTCTATAAAACCTGATCGTTCCACATGGATTTCTCAGCTCTGACACTTTCACAGCTGCACATGTAAAATCTTTTTATAGGCCAAACTTGATGAACTCCAAATGGGACAATGAAAGTTGCCTTTCAGGTTGGATACACTGAAATAGATGCCAGACAAATACCAGTGCCAGTTGCTTGTCTGCTTTTTCTTTTAGTGCTCTGCGATTTGGAGAAGCCATTATACTCTCTCTTTTCCTCCAGATTAAACCCCCTATCTCCAGGGCTGCTTTTCCCCCTCTCCCAACAATGCTCCTAGATGTTATCACCACGTTCTCAAAAAAACTTTGCCCTAATTGCTTAGCTGTTTGTTTGTATTGCTAAGACAATTTATCTCTGGTCTCTGGGTCAAAATGAATTTATCAGACCATTACAGTACAGAAAGCTTAGTATGTGGGCACTGAAGCTTACAGTCATTGCACGCTATATTGAGCTCTGTTCCTCCCAGTGCTCTGCCTGTTTGCTCCTGGCCTGCTGGAATGGCATTTTTCATAACTCACTGATACTTATCTCCCTGCTTCAGTCAGCCAGGCTGCCTACACACGGGCACTGGCAAGAATAGATAATCTTGATGGTCTTTTTCTTTTTTTTTTTTAATTTAGTTAGCTGTCTACAATGTGTGGAGCTCATTAGTATAAAAATAGTGTAAAAATCTACTACATAAATATAAAGCCTCCAGTGGGTTCTGTGATTTGTCCCTGCAGTAATCCAAATCCACTAATACTGTGCAAACTAGTTTCAACATGTTCCTGTGCTTACTAAGCTACTTTGTTATTAAAAAAAAAATTACAAATTGCTTCTAATCTGAAATGTGTGGAACTTGAAGCATTTACCAGGCGTTTCAGATAAACAAAGCATGTGCTCTTCCTGTGTTTAGTTCTTTTCTTACTCCTTTGAGACTGTGGCTGCTGTAAATTTCATACTTCATCTCTGAATTTTGTAGTTCGTGGAAGTTCACATTCTTTCTCATCTTCACAAAGGATTGTCATTGCTTTGGTCTTTTTAATATAGAAAAAGTTTCAATTTGATTTCTCTGCATAGTCTTTCCTGTGTAACCTTGAGTGAAAGGCTTCTATTAGTCTCATGCTATCCACCTGCCAAGCTCTGATTAAATTTTAATTTAGAAAACAAGCCTGTTAGTGTTTAACAAGCACTGGGCTAGGGGAACTTGCTAGCCAAGGAAGGGCTGTGGTACCTTGAGGGTTTTGACTGCAAATCTTTGTCTGCCCCCTCTTGCAGGGAAACCCAAGGTCAGCTCTGAGTAAAAAGAGGTACAATTGATTAAGCTAATTACCCCTGCTCTTTCCATACAGCACTGCTCTGTCAGTGAGGGAGAATTGCTTTGTGCCAAACTCTGTCTCAGCATCACAAATGGGTTGGGCCTGTTCTGTCTTCTCCTGCTTGTCCCTTTTCCCCCTGCAGCTCCAGGAAGAAAGTCAATTCCTTAGGATGGGGGATTGACTGGCGCAGTGTGACGTGGTGAGGGCAGGGTCTGTTGCTTGGGGTAGAGAAGTGGGCAGGAGCTGGGGAGCTTGTGCCTGGAAAGATGGGGGAATGGAGGCAGGGAAAGCAGCACCTGGCTGGGTAGAGATTTGAGGGCCTCTCACTCTCACCCAGAGCTCCCTTGCACATCTTGCTGGTGACTTCAGAGCTCACCTGGGCTCCTCTCGGCTCCTTTCATCATCCATAACCACCTCATCCTGTCACCAATCCCTGCAGTTTCTCCTCCTCTTTGTGGGGTGGGAGAATCCTCTGTGTGTATGTCTGACAAAAGCCCTGGACAACAAAATTTGGTTTTGCTCACTGCACTGAGGAGCCTTGACTGAGCTCTGACTTCTATTTCAATGCTCAGGCATCTGAGTTCTGCCTCCAGCTGGTCAAGAATCTGAGTTTGTGTCCTCAGATGGCCTTAGAATTTTCCCAGGCAGAATGTCGAACATCTGCAGGACTTGGAGAGAAATCCTTATCTTTTGTTATCAGCACATCTCCCCAGCGACCTCACAGCAGCTCCCTGCTGGATGCAATCGATAACCAGGATAGAGGGGGTTCCATTCCCTTCCAATTTACAGGCAGCCCTGTATGTGCTTGGTTAAACAGAGGCTTAGGGACAGAACCATGTAGGTTTAGAGCTATAACCACGTAGGTAGCTATGGGATTTCTGTGAAATGTGTCTATACTGTGGCTGACAGAGGTCTCCCTTTCCTGTGATATTGTATTACACCTTTTTAGGTTTCTTTTGTTGCTTGTTTGCCTGGTTGTGAAAGCAAACCAACCTGGGGTGCTTGAACCCCTGCGTATTTACTCGGAGCCTAAATTTAATTTTATCACTCGTGCATGGTATTAAACCCTGAAAATTAAGGCAGAATTATCCTCCTGCTTACTTTATAGCAAGTCTGTGTGTGATGAGTAAACACACTGTGGGTGGCCTAGGGTAAAATAAAATTTCAGTGTTTGTTCGCTAGGGCAGATTTCCTCCTCCTCAACAGATAAACACCTAGCCACAGTTCAGTAGATTTTACCAGCTGCTTTAATTGATGCAAGAAACAAATATCTCACAGATGAATGTAGAACTTTTTAAAAGATATTTTGGTATTTTTATAAGCATATTGTAAAGCTTTTGGAGTCTTGTAGTGCTCAAAACATGACCCTTAGTTCAGATGTTTGGATTAAAGACTTTGCCACAGTCCATATCTCAGGCCTCTGCAACTAAATTGGAAATACAAACCCAAAATATATGCCCTTACTTTAACCATTCAGTATTTATCTCAGACAAATATTATACAAGAAAATTATAGCAATTGAGAAAAAACCCAAAACCCTCATAGTGTCACACAGTCATCCTCTCTTTTCAGTTGTATCAGCTGAGCCCTAATAATGAACGTTTCCAAAATCTCCAGTTTCAGCATTGTGATGCTTTAATGCATGAGCTAATGAAGAGCTGGAGGTTATTTAATCTTATCTTTGTCTGTTCCTTGTTCAGAAAGTGCTTATCTCTTTCACAAATAAAAGGGGCTTGAGCTCATTAGAGAACTTGCTATTCATGACATCACCATTCCCCTCACTACTTCTCCTCTATGTGTCTTTTTTCTTCTAGCACTGTCTGAGCAAGGTGAATATCAGTATCCCAGTGTGACAGCAGCTGTACTTCTCCCCAGGCAATGGCTTTCAGCCTGTTCTTTGGTTTCAGTGTTCTTGTTTGGGCAGCAGAGACAGTGTAGAATTGTCTGGCAATTCAGGTGGGTGACCCCATTTTTATTAAGAAATATTCTTCCCACTTGTGGCCGTGGCTTCCTTATCAACCTGTTTTAAACTGCCTTAGTTTATTGGGGGGGGGGGGGAGGGTAGGAAAATGAAGGAAGCAATTTAAGTCCAAGGTCTTTTGGTTTACACTATTAGCTCTCATTTGAGTTCTCTTGTTTAAACACAGCTGGCCTGCCTTGGGCTAACACCCAGCTGTGCTCTGGCAGGTGAAATCTGCAGTCGTGCTGCTGAAGCCAGCAGTGGGAGTCCATGGAGGCAGGGAGAAATCTGAGGAGCTCTGACATGGGACATTAGGCCAGCTCAGTCTCCAAGTGCAGTGGATTAACTTTCTCCATGGGCTCTCTGAACCCAAATTATTAAAGGGGCTGTAAGCCCTGGTGTTTACACATGAGCCTGTGCTGAGGGGCTGAGCTGCAGCCCAGGAGCTGTCTCGTAGCAGTCACTGTTAGGCAGGATCTGAGGGTCATGGGGGATTTGGAGCACCGCACAGCAGCCAGTAGGAGAACAGCCTTTTGATCAGACACAACCCACAAAATCCAAATCACCAACAGGAAACAGGTTTTGGGTCTTGTAATTTCTCCTTGATATCATTGGAGTATCTCTGCTTTGTCATCCTTGGAGATGCTGAGGAGGAGATCTGTGAACATATATTTTTCTGTCACTGAGATATTCTGACAGCCAAGTTTAGTCTCCTCAGTCTTAAAATCCACCCCTTAGTTTTGGATAACAAACGAACAGACCTTATCTTCATTTCCTTCTTATTATTATGGAAATATTAAACAGAGTGCTTGATCACTACTTAGTGCTTGCCATGTTTGTTGTAATGTTCTGCCAAACTGCATTTTCTACAAAATTCCACCTTCATTCCTCTTTTGCACATGCCATTTTGCAAAGTGTCTTTAACAGCAAAGGATGGTAAAAATTGTTCTGGTATTAACCATAGCTATAGGGCTGTTATAATTTTATTTTTTTTACAAAAACATGGCTCTTATATTTTGTTGATGTCAATCATCTGCGAGAATGTTTGATGTAGGCAGGATTTAACCCTGCTTTCTAAAGGAATTTTTAGTTTGAGGCAAGAAGACAAGAAGAAGTCTAGCACGAAAAAGTGTTATAAAATTTTTCTAGTTTTCTGTTTGTAGGTCAAAGTCAAGAGAACTTTGAAATGCTGATGTATTAAAAAATGTTGTGGAGTTACAAGGCTAAATGACTCTGTTTATCCAGACTTTTACCTATAGACAATAAAATCTTTTATGATTATAAGGACAAGAAATGAACATTTTATCTTCAAGTTCTTGTTGATGCCTGTCTGTTCTTGGTCAGTAGCCACGTCTTTAGAACAGTGAACCTTTCATTGTCTGACTGCTCCAGAGAATGCTGCTTTCCAAAAGCACAGTTGTCAAAAGTATGCCTGTAATGTTGTGCTAAAAGTATTTTTAGGGGGAGTAGTAAATGATGCTGGCGAGGTGTTTTCTTTTAGGGGAAAAATGCTTTGACTCACTGGCAAAAATTGAAGTGAATCACCATAGGAAGGCAGAAGTTTGTTGTTGATTTGCCTGCAAAAATGAGATGTGAACTCTGTGAACCAAGGGAACATACGGCCACCTGACTGGAAATTTGACTTTGTGGGGAGGTTTTGTGCAGTTTTCCTATGCAAAGAAATGCTCTTGTAGTCATTCTGTATCTTTGCTTGGTTCTTTAAGTTCCTTGAAGAGAAAAACCTGAGCTAATTAGTGACACTTTTAGCTTCACTATGAACTTGCAAAAGGGGAATGTCAATTCTTGCAAGTCTGTCACTTAGGGTAACAAAGGGTCAATGTTTCTTTTCTACCTATGCCCAAACTTACTGTGCTCATTCCATGGTCACATCAAATGCAACAGAGTACAGCAATAACACACGGCCTTTGGAGCAGAAGCTTCCTCTTCATGTGGAATTTTTATTTAACAATGATAACCATTGAAATAAAATGCAGGACAGCATAGCTTCCAAATACTTTTAAATAGTACAGCTATTTTTAATTTTTTTTAAAATAGAATTGAATTAAGAACTGCGATGCAAGAGGACTAAAATGGGAATAGAGAAGGGAGCAAAATGAGCTGTTAAAAATCAGCTGGTTAATAGGTAGTAACAAAAGAGGATTTTAGGGAAATTCTATGGAGTCTCAATAAACAAAAGGAGTAGGGACTGCAATTACAGGAATTGTAATTAAGACAATTGAAAGTTAGGCCTTTTTGGAGGAAGAGTAATAAAAAGCCACAGATGTGCCTCTTTTCTTTTGTTGGGGGATGTTTGTTGGGTTCATATGAACAAACACAGGTTTCTTGCAGAAGTCCCATGATATTGATAAATCAGGAGTATTTTCATTTCCTTTTTATGATTCAGAAGAAAAATTGATACCTGAAGCTTTCTCTAGGTCTATTTTTGTGGAAGATGTGGCTCAAGAAAACTGGTTCCTATGAGTAAAAGACCTGTCTGGATGGGGAGTCTGCAAAAGCTCTTGAGTAACTTAAGGCAGTAAGTTGTTGGACTTTTGATGCAATTATTAAAAAAGAAGTCACATCAAAAAGTAGAAGCAATATTTAAACCAACAATCTGCCATCAAGGCTCTCTCAAACTGGGAGTAGATGCCTCTCACCAAGTGATTCACTTTGTTTCACCAGATCCTTTCTCTGTTATCTTACTGATGTATTGCAGAAGTCCTGACTGTTTCTTGCTCTCAGGGTTGTGGTTTCACAATCAATTTGAAGTGATCTAAGACTGTGCTGCCTCCAAAATGTTTGTCTGGCTCTTCCCTCTGCCCTGCTGCCTCTCCACTTCCACTTTTCCCCTTTTCTCAGCACTAGATATTATACAGATCACCTGATTAAAGACCTTCAAAAGACCTCACAGAAGTGGCTGAGAGTATTAAAGTTGAAAAGAAATCCTTAATTATCTTGGGACAACTACTTATTCTGAAAATAAGGACTTTTTTTTTTTTTCAAAGTTTTAGGGAGCTACTCTTCTTAACTTTTAATTTTTTAAACCTTTTGGCCCTCTTCTTTCACTTTATATATGGGCACCTTAATGGTTTCTGTTTGTCTGTCTGTAGCTGGGTCACAATACACTGATTAATGGATGCTACTGAGATGAAACACTAAGGCTGTAAACTTTAGTCTGGGAGATCCTCCTATTCCTTATTTATAAAGTTCTGTTTCAGGACAGTAATGTGAAAATAAGCAGTTGTATTTGAAGCGTGTATCCCAAAGCATCTTGATGTGTTTTCACTCCAGCATCAGCAGATGTTTATGTACAGCGTGGAATTCAAGAGAAATACCTTCATATCCACCCTGGGAGTGGCAGACAAAGAAGAAACAAAATAATACCTTCAGCTACAGTGTCCTGTGTCAGATTTATCTTATCTATGGGAGAACAAGACCATTTTATAAATTCACCAGCTGGGCTCTTTCAAAGAGAAAGAATCGGAATGAAAAAGTCCCATTGCTCAGTGTTAAATCAGACATTTGGCCAAAATGGAAACACAGTTCAAGGGCAGAGTGAAGAAATAGGGATGTGCCAGGATTGACTGGACAAGGAGCCAGGCTAAGGAACAGAATGTGTGCAGTAGGAGGGGCAGGGGTTAGGGAAGAGACATGCACTGAGTGACAAGAAGTAATCCATATAATTATTTGACTTTAAATATTCCTCTTTCCCCACACCTCTCCTTTTAAGCAGTAGAGGCAGAGCTGTTTTTTCCATGGCAACTTCAGTCCTGCCTCAGAAAGTATTAACTTTCTTTTTGAATTCCTTTTTATTGTCTACACAGCTTTAAGATGGAGTTTTGCTCTGCCACAGTTTTTTTGGATCTTAAAAGGTCTGGGCAGTTCCCCACTTTTTCACAGCCCACTTGGACTTGCCACCTGGCCCTGTTACTGCTCTCTTTGTGCCAGCTCTTCCCACTGGGACAGAGGCTGCAGGATGAAAAGCACTAATTTTTGGGATGCTGGTGATTTCAGGAGTGGAAGAGGAACCCATTACTCATGCAGTAAATAGGTATTTTTAGAGGTCAGATAGAAATAAAAACTCTTCTTTTCTTCCTGTACTTCCTACTATAATCCAGCAACAGTAAATTCTCCACTCCCACCTTTGTCATTCTCCACAGATAAAAAAGGACATTTGGGATTTTTTAATGACATTGTGTTGCACTGGCTATGACCAATAAAAAAGAGGAATATTCTTACAGGGGATAATCCTGTATTTACTGATTGCATTGTGCACTTCCCAGATCTGCAGAGAGCTGTTGGCACGGAGATGTGTCCCTGTGTCAGGCTTTACTTTTGCTGCTAATTAGAATTTGTGAGTGCAAGTGCACAGAGACAATTTCTAATTTTGAAAACTGAATGCAGTGTTAGTATGGGAGAGTTGTGCTTCTGCTGTGATGACTGTGGCAGAAATTGCTGTATTTGTTCCAAACTCTGGATGGGTTCCTCTACAACTCCTCCACACATCTTCTGTGCAAGTTTCCAGCTAAAATATGGGTGCATGCTGAAAAATTGCAGGAAAATAGTGCCACACTAAACACAAAGAGGTTGCAGATCAGGTACAATTATTTGGAAAGAAAACTTCTGAGTATCAGAACTTTGTAACTTGGAAGTCAAAATGAGTGCTTCCTGTTTTCAGTAGCTGTTGCAGATTTTGCAGAGCAGGTTTGTAGATCAGTCTTGTAGCTGATTCATAAGGGGAAAGTCAATAAAATCATATTTTGCCTCATTCTATTCAGTGATGCAACAGCAAATTATTTTCTTCACCCAAAAAAAACATGTCTGAAGAAATGGTATGGAAAATTGCATATTTTTTTTTCCCCTCTGCTAAACAGTTATACTTTAAATCTATGTAAAAGTGACCTGGGTACATTCACAAAATTATACATTCCATCAGCATTTTGCTACTGTTGTCCTTCCAAAGTAACACTTTGTACTTCCTCTTCCTCTGCTGTTAACTTTGACCTGGTAACACACAGTGGCTGGCAGCTGGGCAGCCACACCTTGGTGAAGCTGCAGTCACTGCATCCCCACTGTATCCACATTCAATTAATCCCTGGAAAAGCCTACTGCCTCCTATTTTGTAACAGATAGGATGGAGCAGTTGGGTTCCTGGGGTGGCAGGAGGAACCCCTGTTCTTCCCACAGTCACTTCGAGGTGAGGCTTGGAACTCTTGGAAAAGCTCAACGTGGCCCCATCAGGATAAGTGTGCCGGGAGGGGCTCTGGGAGACAGGAGTTCATGAACTCAAATGCTTCCAGCTCAGTCAGCCTAAGGAGCCTGGAATGTGGTGATATCATGGGCAGCTCTGCCAAGTGACTAACAGAAGGAACTTTCTGTTGTTTGGTGAATCTTGTTTGCAGAAATCCCTTCACGCTTCACGACATGGCCTTGAGATGTTTTCAGAGAGCTCTGGGGATTTCATTTGGAGAGCTCCAAGTGCTCCCACCCTGAGACGTTTCCCTGAGGTCTCACTTGGTATTCTTGATTTGCTGCCCTCCATTGCCTGTGGTTTTCAGCCTGGATTTTTTGAAAGTAGGGGGAAAAAAATCTGACAACTTTCAGTAGTATCATAATTGAGGATATGTACTTCAACATGGCATTCTTTTTTATGCCACCTTTTAATGACTCCTAAAGATGTATCTCTTACTTCTGGACTGTTTTGGTGCCAGGCAATCTGTGTTTCTTGGTGGACTCCACAGAGTTTAACTGCTTTCTCCTGGCAAGTGACCATGTATGTCATAGTTAGCAATGTTGTTAAGCTTTCAAAAAGAAAATTAGATAGTCATTTTAAGTGTACTGCCATTTCTTTAATGTTAAGTCTTTCTACAGCGTTCCCCGAAATATATTTAAAAATTCACACTTTAAAAAAAAGAAGAAAATTCAGTCACGCTGATGCTTTCTTTCCCTGTTGCAGCAGCTGTTGATATTTCAAAGTCCCTTGTTCTTTTCACTTTAACCACCAAGTTCCCATAAGATGGAGTAGAATCTGACACACATAGGGAGGAAGAACAACTGGAGGTCTCAGAAATAAATGTTCCTGCAAGGTTTCCATCCTAGCCCAGACCAAATGCTCTTTTTACCTTGAGTCTCATTATTGATTGTGATGATATTCCAAATTTAATGATTATTTTTACACATTTAAAATCTTTCAAAGTCAGAAAAAAACCCCTTTTAAATACAAATTCTCCAGCCTGTCAGAACCTGTGCATTTCATTGCTGTTCATTACAAGAAATGGCAAATTGCTTTTGGGAAAAAGCTCCCACTTGCAAATAAAATACTCTCATACTGACTTGGATGGTAAAAATCTTTTCTTTTTTATTTGCCGCAGATGTTGTTAAATTTTAGCCAACTTGGAATTTTATGGACAGCAAAAAGCTTTATTTTTCTTTCTTTCTTTTTTTTTTTTTTTCCTAACTGGTACTAGTTAAATCAACCCTGGCAAAGATAAAGCCAAACTTTGACACACAAGCTTGGAATGAACATGTTCAGTCCCTTCTCATGCAAAACCCATCAGAAACCCCAAAAGGGTTATTTTTAGCTTTTGTTTTCTCCCAGGATAGATAAATGGAATCAGCTGTGACAGAGACATGATTCACCAGCATGAAAAAGAGGCTGATATAATCCAGAACAAACAAACAAAAGCAGAAAGGGGGTTTCAGGGAAAAGGGAGAGATGGGTTTATTTTTAGTTCGAGTCCATAGGTTTTGCAGAGATAGGATTCCTCTTTCTCCCTCTCTCTCTGCCCTGGAATTCCAACAACTTTTAGTCTAATAAGCAATAGGCAGGAACAATCTCTGTTCATGCAAGTAGAAGTCTGAATTGTAGCTGAACCCCTATTCTTTCTTTCTTTAAACCCTTAGAAATATAAATTAAGACACATCCAGTTTTTAAAGGTGTTTTAAAGGTAGCTGATTTAATATATTCTAATCTGACTGCAGAAAATGGTTTTCTTCTTTGCATCAGCTGCCTAAATCTTATAGCTTGGCTGACTTTCTGGTGACAGCCACCTGTGTTTCTTGTAAGAGACAAAGCACGTTGGGCTGGTGACCAGTTCCAAAATTCTTTTTTTTCTGTATCTTAAGGATGTGCAGCTTTGATGCATTTTGAGTTTCGTACAGATGGCTGGTATTAAAACCAGAGGTATTGCATGAGTCTGGAAGCAGAAGCTATTAGAAAACAATGTGCAGCGTTAACTTCTCTTTAAAGCACAAATCTCTCCAGCTCCCACATTTCACCAGACGTCCAACCACTGTCACCACCAGCTTGTGTTTGCTGTAGTTCTGAGTGAGCTCGAATTGTTGCTTTGGTTTGAAGTCCCAGTGTGTGTGTATTTCTTAGTATTTTTTTTTCCTGGGCATAGGATTTTCCTTGCATTGTGGTGGGATGGATTCCAAGTGATCTCAAACACATGAAGGTGTTTGCATGCAGCTCGGCAGAGTATATTGGTGTCTGAAGATTTGTAAAGCTTTCGTGGCAAAGTTTGCATTTAGGTTAATTCTGAATCTGCTGCCTTTGTGTGGAGGTTCCCAGAGTGTCCCCCAGCAGTCCTTCTCTGAGGGGAGGGCACAAAGCTGTGGGAACAGGAGATAATTCCACAGAGAATTCCTGGAGGAGACAATTTGGCTCCGTAGCCCCACAATGGTAACAAATAATTCTATATGCATGACTTCCTTGCATTTTCTCCAGAAAGAGGAGAGTGAACTTCCCTGCAAAAATGGTCAGGAGCTGGCTACGAGTCATAATGCAGGGAGCCAAACAATCTGTGAAGTAAATTATGCTCTATATTTAGCCATCACAGAAACCATAGGCATTGGAAGGCCTTAGAGAAAGCAGTGCTCATATCAAAGGAGGATCTTCCCCCCTGAAGACTTTATTGTTAGAATTTGACCCCATTTTCCTGACAGCAGTGATTGTGGGCTTTGTTATTTGCTGTAAACCTGTCAGCACTGCGGTGCTCCCCAAACGGGAGGTACTGGTTTGGTGAGAGTTTACCTGTCTGTGTGTGTGTCAGGAGTCTGTGGGTGGCAAGTGCAGCATGTGCACATTTGTGGTGCTTGATCCCTGCAATAAATTAACAGTTTGTTTTTGCTTCAGTAGGTGACACTCAAGTTCACGTCACAAACAGAAAAGGGAACGAAATGTGAAGTTTCTTGTGGGAATTGGAGTGTTGTGTGTAGAATCTCTATTTCTGGTTTCTTGCTAGTGGCAAATAAGCATAGAAAAGCTTTTTTTATGCATTGATATTATCTCTCCAGGTTATCTGGTTGTGAGCATTTTCTCTTTCAAGCTTATGTGAACTTTGGGAAAAACCTTCAGAAACTTCAGAAAAGGAGGATTTTCATAGTGAGGCTCTTTTCAGTGCATGTGTAGGTAGGGGAAAGAAAAATGAGTAGGATGGTGGGTCTGTCTGAGAAGGGTGCAAGCACATAAAACTGGGTGTACATACTAACTATGAGCAATTTACTGGTCTGTTATTCTCACTCAATATTGGTAGGGGTTACATATCACAGAGTAGAAAAAGATGGAATCTCTGAGGTCCCTTCCAACTTGGGATATTCTGTGTTCATGATGTGGCAGAAGGATATTGGTTTTTTGGGATGGTTCTTACAGGAGGGAAACTTTGTACTGAGGCTATTTCTTTTTCTCTCCTTCCATACTTTGTCACAAAGTTGGGCTTTTAGAAAACTCATGCAACTTAATGGTGGGTTTAATACCTACAGCCCCCTACTTTCCTCACCATTGCTTGCAACTTGATTGTTTCAGTTCATTTGAAATTTGTCACCGAAATGTCTTTTTACCAGAGGATGGCTGTACCCCTTGGCTGAAAGCCCATTAAAAACAAATAACTGCTTCATTTATAAATATGAATGTTTTGACTTAAAGCAGTAGAAAAGCATACTGAATACATCTTACAATCTCATCCACTTGGCTTAATGCTGTCCATTAAATACATTTTTTTCAATAGGATGAGCATGTAAAAGCTCTATTCTCACTGCTGTTGTAATTTAAAAACACAGAAAAGCCCTACTACAGATTGTCTCAGTTTGTGCAAGATAACAAATACCAGATGAATTTCCATTCTGCTTTGCAGAATAAAATAGATCAAGTTTAAGGCAGAATTTAAGGTATAAAGTAGATCATAAGTTGTTATACAATGGTCCTAGTAATTAAACATTGAGATTATTCTTTTTTAAAACCATGAATGACAATCATTTGAAAGGCCTGTGATAATATTTCCTTAAAATCTATGAAGGCAGTGATACTAAAAGGGTTTTATTTCTCCATTGATCATATCAGCAAAAACCTCTTGTTGGTAAAAAACTTTCTATCATGTAGATTGTGTCTGCTGCCACAAATCAGAGAGACTTTTTCTGAAATAAGAAGACAAAATAAACACAGGAAATTGCTGTTTTTCCAAGAAGGCTTTAAAAAGAAGCTGCATTATGTCACCTCAGAAACTGTGAGTAAAATTAGCAGACTGGACGTGTTTGTTTTGGTGACTTTTCACTTCCTTCAATAATTTAAACAGTTATGCTATTACTCAATAAGCCATCTCATTTTGTACAATTTTGTACAAACTGATAAAAAGACACTAGCAGGAAAAAAAAAGGAGTGGCAGAAGGGAGGGTTTTGATCCTAGGGTGTATTTTCTCTATTTCTCTCTATCACTCTAGTGAAGTGACAGTGGCAGAGAAGTGTGCAAGAAAAACAAGACCTCAGTTTTCCTTTCTCTTTAGTTTCCAAAGGCTAGAGATGACAATATTTATCCTTTGGAGTGAATGATACAGGTTTACCTGCACATATGTTTAAAATCTCAGTGTTTATTCATGTAATAGATCACCCAAAAGCTCCACAGAGACCACTGCAGTTCACATTTAAGGGGTATCTCCACTGGAATGTTACCTTGTGTTCCCACCTTGTGTTTGTTGCTAATGTGCCCTACTCTGTATGGGTAGTAGGGTAGGAATTCTCTTCACCTGTCTAAATTTCAATCTGCTTTTCTTCTCTTTTGTGCTATTGTGCATATAGGTATGGCATTTAAAATTCAACAAACAATAAAAGCAATACAGGCCATGGTGTAGAGTTATTATCTTTTTATGGATCTGTTGCAGATAGCAATTACTGCTGTAAAACTGACTTGGAGCAGATAAAAGTTCCCCTGGCTAAACAAAAGCTTGTTTTACTGCCTTGTTTTCTAAAGGGGAGTAGGGAAAAAGTCAGGTTAATTTTCTATTTGAAAAGTATTTCCTTCCCTGGTTAGAGTACAAAACCAGGACTCTCAGTTTCTGGGTTCTTTTCCTTAGTTTGACACCAATTTTTGCTCAGCCTGAGCATGTGAAGAGATGTTATTTCCATCACAGTCTCCTCTGCAAAGTGTTTTGAGATCTATTGGTGAAAAATGGTTCAAAAAGCAAGTTGTTATTTTAGTTCACCTTGACCAGGTAGAATCACAACGTGGTAACCAGATGCAAAGACCATTGAGTGTGATACTGCCAAGAAGTTTACAACCACTATTCTCATGAAACTCAAATGAAGAAATTAATTTTTTTTTGGTGGTGGGGGGGGGATGCTGGTTTGTTTTTTGGTTTTGTTTTTTTTAAACCAGTGGGTCTCAAAACACTTGACAGAAGAGACTGTTGATGCCATTCTGCTTTGCACGTGAAATCTGGTGCGTAAAGAGGGATGTGTGCTGTATAGTTCACCCAGTGGAAGGACTGGGAAGGGAATGAAGTCCTCCTGGCCTTCCCTGCTGACAGAGACAGTGATACAGGACCATATTTATTCCTTGTGCACAACTTTCTTTGTGTTCCTTTCTGGTTTTCTCCCCCTTTTTTCTTTGCTGTGAGGAGACAGCCATTCAGCAGTATTAAAAAAAAAATCATAAGGCAATTCCCTTCCTTTCTAATTCTCCCAAGTGGGCCTGTATCTCTTCCCTCTGCCTGTAAATCAGTCTAAAACTGCTGCAAGAAAAGCAACTGCACCTGTGCAATGTCATCTCTGCACTCTCCTGGTATCCATTTGTCCTACATCATCCCAGCAATATTCCTGCCAGACAGGGCCATACCAGCTCCTGAAGAGCAATTTTTTTTTTCTTTTTCTTTTCACTTCATGGCTCTTCAGATTCCTTAAGTAGCCTTGTGGGAAGCTCAAAATCCATTTACAAATACAATGGCCCTGATGCCTCGAGGGTGCTGCAGTGACATGGAATGCTGGCCTTGCTGTCCACAGCATTTACTCTTTTTTTCCCCCTTTTGTTTTCTCTGTTGCAACCTGCCAATACTCCCACAAATATAGGCAGCACCAAACAGTGCTTTCAGCTCCTGCAGGAGTCCTGGGGTGTCACTTTGCCAAAAGCCAGAGCCTGTTGTGCACAGTTCAGATGCACTGTGGCCAGACCTGTTTTTCCTGTTGCTACCAGTGCCAGCAGCAGGCAGGAGGGAGTTGCAGGTGCAAAGCCAGCAAGAACCTGTCACAGCTGGGAAGCAGCAGTGCTGGGCACCCTGCAGGTGGGACAGGGAAGAGAAGGTTTTGCCAAGCTCTGCACTGCAGCAGCCTCCAAACTCTCCAGGGAAGGATTCTGGGTCCTGTTGTGTTTCCTCAGCAGTAGAATGTGTGCTCACAAGTGGGATGAACTGGACAGAGGTTTGCCCCATCTTCCACTTTTTGAAAGTCCTGTGTGCTCCTTTCCCAGAAGATTTATGGGATTTTGTGGTATGGTGGTGTTTTCCTGGTGAGAATTGTGAAAAAACTCATATTCCTCTGCATAAGCTCCCCAGAAATTTGCAGTCAGAACAAGTGGCATTCTCCACTCCAGCTGTCACTGTGGGTGAATGCACAGCACTGCCAGCTTTCCAACACAGTGCTGTGTATGTATGGTGGGAAAACAGGCACCAGCAGCAACAGGAATACATCCTGGATCTCCAGTAATGCCACAGGAGTCTTTGTGCACCTGTGTACTGTCTCTTAGGAATGATGTTTGAGATGGAGCTCTGATAAAACACTCTGGTTGCAGTGCAGCATCGTGATGTCATTGCTAAACTGTGACACCAGTACTCGATGCAGGTTGTGCCCTGGGTGTGCTTTATCTCCATTTTTGTGGAAGGGGACCATGAGGAATCCTATTTATAATCCATGAGCCACACTCAGCCTGAACACAGGCCAGTGTTCCATCCCGAATTACTGCAAAGTTGCTTCTTGTTGCGTGTTTGGTGATCCAAAAATCTGTCCCAGATTCTCAAGCAGCATAAATTAATACATCTCTGTTAAGTTTGGGAGTGCTGCATTAATTTGGAGCAGCTGGTGCAGCGTGTGATGTAGTGACAGCTCGTGCCCACAGCACTCTGAGGAGCTGCTTTGTACCTCAGCCTTTGCAAACAAGTTGCTTCTGCCTTTTTCCTCCTTGCTTTGCTCAAGGGAACAATGTTTTAGAAATGTATGCCCTAAACGCAATTAATATGAGGATGATGAATACAGAAGAAAGTCATCATGGTAGAAATGTAATTGAACTTGACTGGATAATGACTGAGCCACTTTGAATTTCTAGAGAGGTAGTCCCTGGTGTAAAATTCAGAAAGGAAATTAACCTTCTTATGTGTTTTCCATTTCCTCTAAGTTTGAGAGTAGAATTGCTGGTGCAACTCTAATGTCTTAATTATTGGTAATTTCTCAAAATAGTGTTTGATGTGACTGCAAATAATTTTGGAAACACTGTGCTTTTACATTTTTACAGACATGGAAAATATTCTGGGGATATATTACACTTTGCTACCAGAGCAATTTATACAAGGCCGTGTAATTTTTTGTAAGGATGAATGGTGAGAGAGGGAGGCTAAGAACAGAATGTTTATATAGTAAGTCAACTACAAAAAAAATAGAAACACAAAAGAAGCAGCCCATTTAAGCAAAGACCACCATGCTGAACAACAAATATCCACACTGGCTGTTCTTTGAAGTTAGACACTTAATGCCTTTTATGTCAACAGAAATCAAAGGGAAAACTGAAGCACCCAACTTGAAAGGTTAAATTGCACATTGGTCATGGCATAGTCTGGTATAAACTCCAAATGAACAAAAATGCAGAAAAGTTTGCTATGGTTTTTTTTTTTCCCCAAAGGAACCACTTTTACTCAGGGACTGCATGAGCAGAGATTCTCAACAAGAGCAGGCTAAAATGTAATGCCTCCTATTTCCTTCTTGATTTAATGTCAGAGAAACCAATCCCCAGGCTGATGAGAAACTCTGGCATTGTTAAAGCTGGGGAGTGAAAGGCAGCAGGAGGTCTGCAGGTAGAGATGTGCTCTCCTAAAGTGAAGCCCCTGGCACTGTCCTGCACTTCTGAGCCATCAGTGCCATTTGCCTTCCAGCACAGGCTGGTGCAGCCAGCACTGAGCTGTGCCTGCTCAGGCTGCAGGCTTGGTTTTCTTGTTGAGAATAACAGAGGTGATGCTGATCCTAGCAGGTGCCGCGGAGCAAATGGCAGAACTCTGAACAGGAAAAGAAAACCTGAACAATGGACAGCTGACATCTCAGATTTGCTCTGTCAGCCTATTTGCTCACCTTCTAGGCAGAATTTGGAAAGTGTATATATTTCAGGGGGTGAGGAGCACCACACTTTAATTTACTGTCAAAATTAATTATGTTGGTGAAATTATGAAAAGGTTTAAAATGTAGATTTTTTAAAATGATTTACAATGATATCAAAAGACATAAAATTTCACATTCTAAATTATTTTAATAATTTTAAACACTTGCTTTCTGTCCACTCAGACAAAAACTGTGTTTTCAAGTGCTTCATTCCTGCATAAAACACACCTGGAAGTAAAAACTGACTTCTTTCAGCAGTGTATTTAAATGGCTAATTTGCCTGTATATTTTGTTGGCAATGAAATTCTGTGCTGTAAGCTTTCAGTTGTTAAAAAAAGAAACATAGCATGCAGGACAGCGTAAGGTGGATAGTTAAAACTTGCTTTGGTTTTTCCCAATCTATCATTAAAAATCATTAATGCAGAAAAATTGAGTGGTTTTGATAACCAAAAAAGGTTCTGTAAATGCAAATCAATGGTTATTGATGCACACAAGTGTGATTGCCAGCATTTAGGACTTGATAATGTTTTAAAATACAACTTGCTTGTGAAAGGAACATAAACAATACTTTTGTGCCAGAATTAAGGTATCAATTTCAATATTTGTGTTGAACCAGATCCATTTGTCAGCTCAGTTGTTTTTGACAAGAGAATCAGCACAGGGCCCATTTTTCTGGACACACAGCATCAGCCTGAAAGTATTAAACAACATCTGGCAGTGAACTGCACTTTGTAAACCATATTTTTGAAATCAGCTTAGCTTGTTTTGTCTAAACAAACCAAGAAATTAAGATGCAGAGGAAAAGAAAAGCATTCCAGCTGCAGATAAAAATAATTGCTGAAGCACTATCAGGAGACACTGAGTAATTGCAGAAGTGTGATTGAGTGGAGGCAGCAAGTATTTTGTATTTTAACTGCAAAACGGGACACCAGAAAGGAAAACAGAAGGTCTTTAATATGGTACTATCATTAAAAAAGGTTCGGTTGAGCCAGTATATTGTACACAGAGAAGTGCTATGTTTGTTAGAATGTGTATGGAGGGAACTGAGAATAATTAGACTCATAATAGGAGTTTTTGGCTCTGGTTGTGCACGGTTTCAAAGCCTCAACTGTTCTTGAATACTTAATAAGTTAAGGAATGAGTAGAGCAGAGGAGAGAGCAGGCAGAATCTGTTGGAGCAGCTTGCCCACGCCAGTTTGCCAAAATCTAAATAGCCCTTTGAAAAAAGGCTTATTTTTTGCTGATGACATCATTCCTGCCACTGTCAAAGTGTGACAAGTCTTGGCTTGCCTAAAGAAGAAGAAAAAAACCTTTCCAAAATTGACGCTGCACAGATTTAAAACATATGCAAGGACTACTACAAATGTCAGATATTTATACCCTCTTCCCATGCTACAAATTTTCATTCACAGATAAGTTTTTCCTCTCAAGCATTTCAGCTTTGCAAATCAATGCATTTTAAATACCTTGTTTGTTCTTCATGGTTTCATTATGGCTGCCTTAGCTTGGGCATAGGACTCTTTTGATACCAATGCCCACAACCTGCCTTTTTTCTATTGTAGTTAATTTTAAGGTCACTGGAAAAGTCTGTATAAAGTCAGGAAAACCACAGGTATTCTTGGAGGTGATCTTTATGCATGATTTCTACAGCACCATACTAATCTTATCTCTTTTTTTTTTCCTTCTGATTTCTTTTTCCCTCTGATCTGAAGAAATATGGGGAAAGATGCTCTGTGAATGTGTTTTTCCATGCTCATATGATTTTCCATTTTCAGCATCATCCCCAGCTGTGAATTGTACAATGAATAATTAATGTTGAATGGCGACCTTGAACCTCATAAAGCTGATTAGTAAGACAATGCATCTGGGAGAACAACTTTAAGACTGTGCTTGTAAAAGAATATCAAAACAGCTTAACACAGTAGGGAAAAGCCCCCTGGAGCCCTTTTAAAACCAATTGCCTACAAACACTTCTAAAAAGAACAACTCCGTAGTGGGAGGAAAAAAAAAAAAGTGTAAAAATCCTATGAAGTTCAGAAAATAAACCAGCTTTTATACTTAATTGTAACAGAGATATTTGCAGTTAAACACTGCATAAGATTACAGAGAGAGGGTACAGTCAGCCAGAATAGAGCATTTCTGTCTTTTCTAGTTCAGATTGTTACGGCACAGTTGTTTTCTAGTTCACTGGATCCTAAACTCATTCATAAACAAGGACAGTTCAGGCCTTCCCTAATACTTCAAAGCAGAAAATATTTGCCCTGGTTCCCTGTTGCAGGGGCTGTTGGCAAACTGCTTATAAACCCAGGAAATTGGTATTTTTGCATGCTGGCAAAGCTGAGGATGACGGAGATTTCAGAAGGAGTTAATGCTTTTGGTTTTCCTGGAAAAGTGTGAATGTGTAATTTGGAGAAATGGATCTTTGTTTTTATTTCTATTAAGTGACATTTGTCATTTGTTAGTGACAGGAGATATTGGGTTTGTTATGGAAACATGGCATGGTCCAGTTGTGCCTTACAGCAGCAGCCTTAACTCAGGCAAATTCCTTAATTTTTCTTTTTTAACCCATTTTATAAGCTCTAAATCTGGAATACCTAATTCTATGTTAACTTTGTTTTTCTTCACATTTCATTTAATCTGTTAATACTTGAAAGAATTTAGCAGTATCTTTTTGTTAAATGATTTGATCTAGTTCAAGAACTAAATTTCAGTTAACTATAAAAACTTGGGTTTCACAACACTCTTGGAGATTTTATTCCAGTTTTGGATGATTCCAAACCAAAAATCTTTCAAAATTTCATGGTTTGGAAAACATCTGCTCCTCAGCCTTAGCCTCAAAGTAATCAGCACTGCTCTCTTAGAAAACTAAATAAAAAGTCCTTACACCTTCAGGGCAATCGAAAGTATGCCCAGATTGAATTTGGCAAGTAGTTTGTCAGAGATGAGGATTAATTCCATAGCATCACTTAAATGTTTATAGTATTCATGTCTTCATTTTAAAAATCACTACCAAAATAGTTACTCTGAAAATGATGAAAAATTTAGATTTAGATCAGTGTAATTTAAATTATTTTTACACTAGAGTGTAAAACACAGTTTAGTGTTGAATCACTTTCAGGTAGACTTCCCTATTTTTACTGAATTCGTCTCATTATGGAAGTAAAAGCAAGGTCGTGCTCTCTAAAACCATAGGAGTTCAACACTGCAGATCTAACAAGTTTTAAAAATTTTGCTACAATTTTAAAACATTCTGAGTAATTTTCTCAGTATAGGGAAACTTCCAGTCATTCAATTTAATGTGCTTCTTAATCACCTTCAGCTATACTTTATAAAATAACAGTTTGCTGAAGCTACTATGGATTATCCAAAAATGGAGTGGGGTTTTTTTTGTGCAAGTTTATTTTCTTCAAAAAGATTAAGATAAAATACTTCTAATCCTAATTTAAATACAAAGCACAAATTATCACACACCTGTCATGAAAACTAAATTGTATTTTGAAAGTTATTTAACTTGTAGAGTGCTCCTGCTTTTACTTCCATGGCAACGCCATTCAAAATTTTTAAGGAGTCTCTGAAACACATGAAGATTCTCTTTGCCCAATATTTGAACATAAAGGAAATTACATCAAAACTTTTTATTTTAGTTATGAACAGAGGAATCTATTGGAGGATTCACAACAAATTCTGTTCTTGGAAAGAAGTATTTTTTCTTTGTGGTGTGGAAGTAGAAATGACCTCAGAAGTGGGCAAGTTGTGCCTAAGCAGTTTTTTCATTCTCTTTGCTTTCTGTGACACAAGAGAGGGAGTGCAGGGTGTTGAAGACTTGCACCTGGTTTTTTCTGACACCTGCCAGCCCCCCAGATCAATTCTGTTGTATGCTGAGCATGGGAGAAATGCGTGGGGAATAAGTAGGGTGAAATCCCCCTTTGCTGCTCCAATTTCATTGTAAGGTTTGAGCAAAGTTTAGAGAGGATTGGTGGCCCTCTTACCCCACATGGCTGAGTTAATTCTGCTTGAATGTGGACCAGCTCAACTGCACACCCTTTTTTATTGTGTTGCTTTTTGGTGTCTTTCCCTGCCCCCAAATACTGCACTATCAGCCAAGAATAACTGAGGCTGAATTCAGCGTAGCTTTTAACTGTTTTCAAAACATTTCAGGAATGTATCTGATATTTTTTCATTCTAGATACATTTTTTTTTTTTTTAAGGTACTTAGTAAAGCTAACAACTCCCTGAAAGCAGCAAAGTGCTGGTGGTGGAGAAGAGAGCAAAGGTTCTGAACCCACACCCAAGATGCTGGGCTGCAGGAGAGGCTGCCTG
Source organism: Acrocephalus scirpaceus scirpaceus (assembly GCA_910950805.1). NCBI lineage: Eukaryota > Metazoa > Chordata > Aves > Passeriformes > Sylviidae > Acrocephalus > Acrocephalus scirpaceus. The sequence goes on from OU383777.1 coordinate 65,370,518, forward strand.
GCAGCTCTTTGGGTTCAGGCTTCTCAGCTTCCAGAGAGCTCTTTGTGTCAATGTAGGCTAGGTCTGTTCCACTTGTATTGACAAAGATCTTACAAATATCAGAGAACTTTGGCTTCTCTTGCCCTGAACTTTGTGTATTTGTCAGCACTCGTCACCTCCATTTTCTTATTGACTCCTTTTCTGACACATGATTTATTCATGGATGATGACATTGTGTGCATGTGTGAGAGCAAGCAACAGTTTAATGGGTGACAATGTAAGTAATTTTATTTGCATTTTTACTATTGCTTTTTCTTTATGCATCAGGCAATATTTGCTGAGCAGGTTTTGGGTGCAGTGAGAGAGGAAAGGTTATTGGCTCAGGTAATCAGAATCTAAGAATCCCAGGATGGACCAGGCTGGAAGGGACCACAGTGGTGTCATCTGGTCCCTCCTCCCTGCTTCAGCAGGGCCATCCCAGAGCACAGGGCACAGGATTGTGTCCAGGAGGGTCTCGAATATCCCCAGTGAGGAGACTCCACACCCTCTCTGCTCTCTGTTCAGGTCTCGGTCACTGCCCAGGGAAGAAGTTCTGCCTCATGTCCAGGTGGAACCTCCTGGGCATCAGTTCCTGCCCATTCCTCTGGTGCCATTGCTGGGCCCCATGGAGCAGAGCCTGGGCCCTGCTCGGAGCCCTCCCTGCTCACAGGGACACCCAGGGCTGAGGGCCCCTCTCAGCTGGGGCTCCTCTCCAGGCTGGACAGCCCCAGATCCCTCAGCCTTTCCCTGTCAGAGATGCTCCAGGCCCTCAATCATCTCCACAGCCTCCACTGGCCCCACTCCAGGAGCTCCCTGTCCCTTCTGTCCTGATGATCCCAGAGCTGGACACAGCTCTCCAGATGTGCCTCCCAGGGCTGGGCAGAGGGACAGGATCACTCTCTGACCTGCTGGCACTGCTCTTCCTGATGCACCCCAGGATTCCATTGGCTCTCTTGTCCCCCAGGGCACTGCTGGCTCAGGGACAGCTCACTGCCCACCAGGACCCCCAGGTCCTTCCCCACAGAGCTGCTCTCCAGCAGATCAGCCCCCAGCCTGTACAAATTCTTGGGGTTGCTCCTGCCCAGGTACAGGACCTGCATTTGCTCTTGTTGAAAGTCAGATGGTTCCTCTCTGCCCATCTCTGCAAGCTGTGTCCCTCTGAAGGTCTGCACAGCCCTTGGGGCTATTGGATGCTCCTCCCAGCTTTGTACCACCAGTACATGCTGAGGAGGCATCGACCCTCACACAATCCCTGATGAACAAGTTAAACAACATCTCAGTTCCACCCTGGCTTAGGCTTACACTGCTCCCACAGAAGTCACAGTTGGGCTGTGAGAGGAGAGTCCTTTTTGGGCACTCACTGGCTTGCAGTGACATTAATGGATTTAATGGCCTCACAGATCTCATGGTTAATATCTATTATCATGAACAATGGAGGAATCCCCACGTGAGCTGTATGAAATTTAGTTCCTCTCCCTAGTAAGTTTATTAGGGGTGAACACTAGGAAGCTTTTACATTCAGTCTACAGCACATCTAAGTCTGTGCATGATTCCAGATTCTGCCTTGTGTGCAGCAGTTTGATGGCAGTTCTGTGTCAGCTGGTAAAGAGATTTTCCTGAAAGCCTTCAGCATCTCAGGTGTCTGGTTGGAGTTGATGTGTAGGAGAAATACATTGTAGTTTGCAGCCTCCTCCAATCCCTCTGCATCAATTCTCTCATTTTTCAGTCCCTCAGCTTGAACCAATAGTCATCCTGCCAGGTAAAGATGGTGAAGACAGGGCCTGTGCTCCTGGGGAAAAGCTGTAGGAAATCTGACAGTAAAATTATTGAGCAGGGAACTAACCCAGGTGTGTCAGGCTTCATTAAATTTTAGAATCTGCATTGTTTGGTAACGAGACAAGCACAGCCCCTTATAATGGTGTTTGGTTGTGAATTATTCAGTGAGACCTGATCATGCTGCTTGTTTTTACTCAGATCATTGAGCAGCTGTGAGATCACTGGTAGCCTTGCCCTGGGACACTTAGCTGTTTCAATTATCTCAGCTGCAGTTTTATTCTGAAATGTTTGGATTTTTGAAATTAAACTGACAGCTTAGATCCTACCATTTGCCACCTTAGTGAAGCAGGAAATTCTGTGGTTGTGGATCTACTGTGATTCATGTTTTATTTTTCACAGTAATTGATTGCCAGCACAACTTGGGTCATTTAGAGTTGCTGGTTGTGTGATGTTTCTGTCAGGTTTTCCTTGCTCTCTTGGAAAATGCTCCAGTTTGGTTTGGGATGAGTCACATGTCAGAGTCAACAATCTGTTTATATTCTTGCATTGTATCTGAAGAGACAGAAATGGAAATCAGTATTTGAAAGACAATAGACAATATATGTACTATTTAATATCAGAATGACTACAATATTTCATTCCATGTTGTTTGATTTGCTAAGATAAAAGATAAAAATAGCTCTAACTTCATAAAAGAGAAATTTAATCAGAAGGGTACGTGTTGTACACTTCTGTAGCTAAATCACAAAATTCATACAGTTCCCAGAGGAAAGGTTATAAATTAGTCTTGTACAGTGATATTAAACAAAACTGGGAAGAACAGTAGGGTATAAAACAATAGTAGAAAAAATTGTTTAAACAACGTGAACCCATTACAAAATTTGTGCAGCTTACAACTGAACCAAAAGATGCCATGCTAGGTTGGGCTTTTTTCTGTCCCAAGAATATAATTTCCCTTACGAATTTTATTATGACTTTAACAATAGTAGGGGAAAAAAAATTCATTCTGTCTGCATGGAGATGTGTTGCCTTTTTTGTTCTCTTACTTTTTATGTGTTCAGCTCTCATCTCGGTTAACTATCATTTAAAATAGAATTATACAATTTAGATTTAATTAATGGGGCAATTTTCATTTGTTTAGAGTTTTATAGAGTGATTTGCAAAGCAGTGACTTGGAGGACTTTATCATGGAGCTACAGGAAGGAGCTTGGATACAGTGGAGATGATTTGCCAAGCAGATGTATTATATACTGATGCACGCAGAGATAAAAACGCTCTTCTTTGCTGACAGCTAATGAAATGGACTTTGAGATGAATATCATTCTGACGAGGGAAATATTCAATGTATTTCTCTGCTGAAAGTCCCAGTCTTCCCTCAGCAATGCAAAGTGCAGGGAAGTATCCAGGCAATGGGAGGTACTGAAACTACAGAGCAGCTTTTGTACTCCAAGTAAAAATAAAAGTGGGTTCTTTTCACAGCCCAGCCTGATGTATATGCTGGCAAAATAAATCAACTTCTGGCCAGCTACAGATAGTTGGAATACTTTCCAGAGAACTCCATTTACCAGGAGTCCTGTAACTAACCAGACTATCCAAAGAGGGGTTTCCTATGAAACTGCCTGTGACATGGGAAGCAAATGAATTTGTGGTTTTATTGACAAAGGTTATCTGACACAATACCATGCTGCATTGTTGCAAAAATTACTGGCCACTAAGTGAAAAAGGTTGGAAGAGATCGGCAAGGAGTGTCTTGTGAGTATGAATGAACTTAACATGCGCCAGGCACGGGTAGGTGGAATGTGCCACTTAACAAATTATTCTATTTTTAGCACCCGAACCTTCTTCGTGTGCTTCCAATCAGGAGAGGAGCCCGGTGTGTGTGAGTGAGGCGGCCAGATTGAGCTGCCAGTCGTGGCCTTTCCCTGGGCTCTCCACGCTCTGCCTTTGCAGAGGGAAGGATCCCACAGCAGCTGGCGGCACGGGGCTGGCCCCTGCCTGTAGCCATGGTGTGGAATTTCCCCGTGCTCAGGATATTTAGACAGCAGCACACTTACAAATGTGTTGTAAAATTGGACGCCTGCCGGGGGAGGCTTGGACCTCCTGGTTTACTTACTAAGCCCGTGTTTCAATGGAGAAGCAAATTTGATTTTTCTCCCCCCTCGCTCTCTTCTCCTTTCTCTTTTCCCTCCTCCCCCAGCCCTCCTTTGCTAAAGAGGCATCAGTGACTGGTGAGAAGAACTGACCAACTTGACCTCCTCTCCCACTGGTGGTCATGAGAATAATACAGGAGGAGGTCAGAGGTCAGCTTTTGAATACTCTTAGGAGCTAATTTATTACAAGGAGGGAGTTTCACATTGGCTGAATTATTTTCTTGAAGAGAAGACCACACTTGAGTTTGTTTATGCCTTGTGTTCATTGGGAGTTCTCTTTAGGAGCCTTTCTATGCACCTGTGCAGAGCACAATAACAGCCCTTTTCTGCAGGGCGGAATAGCCGACAGCCAGAGGGAAAATGGGCTGGCCTGCAGCAGAACCTGCACTTATTTGATTACAGAATGGAGTCCAGAGGGGCTTTCCATTGTAATTCCCTCTCCCCACCCCCTCCTTTTGCCCTTATCCTGCTGCTGGGTGTTTTTTGGCTGGTGGAACATGGAGAAGCTGGGATGGGGGAGGAGGGAAGGAAGAAGAGCGCATTTGCACAGACATCATGCTGAGAAATTGAGGCTCAACTCCTTTAGGAAGTAAGGATCTGGCTTTCTTGGAAGTCAGTGACAGTAAGAGCTGCCATTCTCTCAGTGCTTCCATTTGCTGTTGGGGTACAAGAAAATTACATATTCTGCTTGCATGTCTAGTTGCCTTAGCTGCCTAGAACACTGGGATACCTTATGACTTATGACTTTGGAAATTATTTGCCTAGATTTAAGTGTCCTGGCTACACTTAATCTCTCTGCTGCTCGGCTACAGCCCAGCAACCTCCTCTCTGCCATCCCTCTTGGTTTTGTACAGTGTCTGGTGATATCTCAAGCATCACTTGCCCTCAGACAGGGCAGCTGTGGCTGCATATTCTATTGAGACTTCCATTATCTAGAAAATCTTGACCTCTTGCAGCGATTTTTCTTTTTACAAAACAACCTCCAGCCTTTGTTTGCAGTTTAAAGAAGGTCTGTTGTGTGTTAGGAGGTGCTGTACATTAAGCTCTCTGTGCACCGAAATCTGTAACTTTGCCTGAATGTTCTACTGATTTAAATTTTTCCAGATTGTTGGGGAAAAGCTCTGAAAGCCAAATTCATGTAAACAAAGCAACTTTCTTTTGAACACAGCGGGATTAGGAGTCTGAGCCTTCTCAGCACTGAAACCTGGGTTTGTTGGGGGAGTTTTACATATTCCACATTTTCAAGCACCAGGACTAGGTAAAGCCCAAGCTTTAAACGTGCTCATTAGCTTTGTCTGAGCAGGCAAGAGGTTGGAGCCACTCTAGGGGGCTTGAGAAGGAATTATGTAGTTCCCAGAGCTGAAGTCAAATTTAAGGAAAAGAGACTTTCTGCCTACAAGATTTCTCCCTGGTATTTTGTCTTAAATATCAAGACAATTTGCCTGTTACAATATGGAGGGAGATGTACAGCCATTTAGCAGATATTGCTGGCAAACATTTATATGATAAAAAATCTCATCTGCACCCAAACAGACACAAGAGCAGACAGGGTTCCCTCCCTGGGCCTTCCCAAGGGTGTCACAGGGGAACATCAGCTCCGTGGTCCATCAAGGTGAGGACGCAGATTGAGGGGAGCACAGCCTGGGGTTTGGTGCTCATTTTGGGGTGCAGCCCAAAATGCCTTGGTTTCAGCCTTGAGGAGTTAGTTTAATATCACCTGAGGGAGCAGTGGGTTGCACAGCTGGGTGGGTGCCTGTCCTTGACAATAGTAGGAAATCTTGGTGTAGGCAGAACATTATCACAGTAGGAGCTGTGATGATAAAACCACAGGCCATAGTGATGAAACTGAAAGGAAGTAAGTACATTTTGGTGTAGGTCTAGAGGGAAGAAAAAAAAAGGCAAACAGGCATTTTTCCATGCTCTTCAAACATGTGGAGTCAGTGATGAGTCCCAACACTTCAGAAAAAAGCACCCTCCTGGCAGAGGGGGGGACCCAGATATTCACACTTCCACCGGAGCATCTGAGCAGCATCCCGGGCCAAGTGCTTTTCATTGTGGCTGCACTGCCCCGTGGAACAGGACAACATCTGGGAAATGCTGCTGCTGTGCTTAGAGAGAGGCTGGAACTGAGCACGTGCTCCCCACTGCCGCCTCCTTCCTTGCTGTGGCACTTGGCCTGCCCCGTGTTCCCCTGATTTTGTCCTTCAAGTTATGGGATCTGGAGGCCAGAAGTTGTCATCCCTCTCCCCTGCACTGTGTAAATGCTGGGCTCTGCCAGCTGAGGTTTCCATTCTGTGACACAGGGCTGCTGTGGTGGGCTGGGCCTGCACTGTTGTTGTGAGCACCGACACACAAACCTTTGCTCAAAGTGCGTCTCTGCTTTATTCCTGATTTTCTCTGCTGGTTTCACTGTGCCTGGTGTTGGCTTTTCTGTGCTCACAGAAGTGCCTTGTTCACAGGGGTTTTACTGATGCAACACAATCAGGGAAAGCAGAGCTGAGCCAACCTGTTGGCATTGAGCAAAAATGTCACTGTCACTGTGGCTGGGAGGCTGGCATGGCCTGGGGTTTTCCAGGAGGATTGGATTGGACTGACCACACACCAGACTTCTGTTGACTTCCCAGAGGAAAAAATTTCTACGCCCATGGAGTTCAACAGCCAAAACAGCACCATGTTAGTAGTTAATGTTGATATATCAATTTTGCTAAGTGAAGCAGTGCTTTCGTTGCTGCTCACACCTGGTGGAGCCTGGCCAGTTTCAAAGTGGTCATGTTCAGGAGTAAAATCATATCTAGAGCTTCAGCTGCTTCCTCAGAGAGCTGTCAAACAAAGATCTTACCTTGTGTTTCAGTTTTGATCAGCAAGGGCATATGTTCAAATGTGCTTCTTGCTTTTGAATTTCTTAGCAATACGAAGAACAGGTTCGGTAAATCCAAAAGTTTGAAATTAAATTTGTTGCAGTTTATGTAAGTGTTAAATATATAAAAGCTCTGCTTCTATACAGAATTGAAGCTGTTTTTTAATTTAATTAACTAACCATCAAATAATTACATACACAGTCTCATGAGCATACTTAACTTTTTATTTATTCATATGTAACAGCTCTCTGCTTTATTCCCTCCTGGGAAGACTTTGTTTCTTTTCCTACCCTTTCAAAATACAGGCACTTCAGCAACTTAGCTGAATTAAATGATAATGAATATTTAGTAAGGATAATGATCTGTGGGGTTTTTTCTTTTATATGTGAGTGATACTGAGAGTCTGTATGGATCACTCAGCCTTTCTCTCTTCTCTTTTCATTTACATTGTAATCCACTCAAGGAAAATCTTGATTTCTAGGAATGAACTTACAGTTCATGACTGATTACTTCTTTTTATGTTCCAGGATCATGATGTTTCACTGAAGCACTGTGGTAGACAGTAAGGTTCTTCTTGTCTGTTCTACTTTGAAAGGTCACATTCTCTGGTTTGATTTATAACATCTTACCTATTTTTAGAGTAGGCAATCTGCCAGATTGAAAATTGGGAGCCATGAAGGTTAAGAAAGATTTTTATGATGGCTGAAAGCTGTGTAAAAGGAGTAAACACAGTGGTTTTATAGTGGATCATCTACCTTATATAACCAGAAAAGCTCTAATTTCCACTTATAACTGATACCCCCAAAGTGATAATTAAATTATTCTTCCTGGAATTTGGTTCTGTCACAAATAAGTGATGTCATACCGCCTTATTCTCAAACTAAGCATTCATAATGCTTGACAACCTAGTGAAAGGTAACTATTGGTACATCTATTTATGTTGTTTTGGGATCCATAAAAATTTTTGTCAAGTCTACTTTTTGTAGGTTCGTTTAAAAACCAGCTTATTGAGCAGGTTTTTTGTTAATTTACTAAGTTTAAAACTTTTAGAAGAGAGGGCTCTGCATGAGCAAACACTTTGTGTACAGGCATACAATCACCCACTCTGCAAAAAAAAATTACCCTTTTCTAGGGAAAAAAATTTCATTTCTGCAATATAAAGTGAAAGAGTTTCATAATTGTATCTTGTCTAGAGAGCTGCTGGTTGCTTAGCTGGTGTGCTCCTGGGTTGCATGCTGAAAATATCCTGGTTCTGGCAGGGACAGATGAAATTAAGGCTTTCAGTGGGTGAAGGCTGTTTGCAGGATCTCCTGCTGAGCCTGCTAAGACAGATATTGTGGGGTAATTTCTGGAGTTTTGCCAGTTGCAAACAGGGGGCCCCACCAAGCCTATTAAGGTAGGAATGAGGTTGGAATGCCACACTTTGCTACGCTCTGTTTTCCACTGTCCCTGCTCTGCTGACCACCAGAGTAAAAATAAATTAGGGGAATTTTTTTTTTTTCACTGTAATGTCTGCCATCCCTTATTACATGTTGTAATTTATAAATAGTTCATCTGATTAACTGTGATTTTATTTATTTTTCTTAGTCTAGAATAGAATAATAAATATTTCCTCACTGACCTCCCTCCTTGTCACTGCAAGTAGCAGGGCAAGATGACATACATCCAATTTATTTTGTTATGAAGCCATAAAACTTTATTGGCCTTTTGCTGATGTTGTTTAGGAGGATCAAAATTAAAATGCAGCTTTTACATAATATTTTAATTTTTTAAGGAATGTTGTCATTAAAAAGTCCTGTCAATCTAGCTCATTTATGGTTCACTAAAGTGTTGTCTCTCAGTTCCCAGGCCTCAGCTACCCATTGTGAGACTGATTTTCTTGTATGGTGGAAAGTTTGGCTCAGGACAGAAACAGAGTTGTTGCCTTAAAATTGGGAAAGGCTACTGCCTTGCCATATTATTTGCTGAAGGTCAGGCATTTTGGAGTTTGGTTGTCCAATAAGGAGGTTTTCTAAAGAGTGGATTTATTAAATCAATAACTTTATGGACCTGAAACAGATTCCTTGCAATGTGGCATAAAGCATGAGATGCAGAAGTTTGGAAAGGAATGTTTTGGGTGGGATTTTTTTGGTGGGGGGGAATGTTTGGGGTTTTTTGTGCAGGTTGTTCATCTTGGAATAATTTAGCATTAAAGTACTCTACTGTATGTTGCACACAGATGTGGTTTAACACACAAACAGAATAGCCTATTGCTCTTTTCTTCAAGGTTTCAGAGCACGATTTTATAGTTTTTGGCAGTCTGTGCCTAGAAGTCTCAAAATTTTTCTATAAGCAATATCTTGTGGCCATAAATTATCACAACCATTTTAGGTTTGTAAAAAGCCTACATAAATCTCCCTGTAAGCACAACAATAAAAAGTGCAAATGTGTTTAGTAATGTTTCTTGGGTCACCATTGCTCTGAGTTGCGTGTAACAGTACCCTAAAAACTACAACTGGAAGCCTATCTTATTACCTATTTGTTAACTCCCACCATAACATACTGCAGTAATAAAATCACTAAGCTGTGCTGTTTATTGCCCTTTTGATATGTGGCAACATAAGTGGACCACAGGCACTCTAAGATAAAACAGGAGGAGGCTGGTTTTCAATATTAATAGTGCAGATGTCAGATCTTTGCCTCCTTGGAGCCAACAAACCAAGTTTGATTGTTGTGGGCTTTCTGGGTAGTTGACTTCATGCAACTTCTGGGTTCCTTATTTTCTGGTAGAGAGAGAGCATTGCTCAACACATGGCTGGCATCGCTCTCAGTCATTCTGAGAGAACATTATCTAAATGACTGAGCTGTTATTGGAAACATCCCTGCAAGTTCAGCTGCTCTCTGTGCTTTATAAACCTATAGGAAAACATGGTTCTTGCTTCAAAGGGCTCATAATGAGGTTCAAAATAAGGCCCACCACATCAAAAGAGAGATACAGGACAGGAGGGAGGGAAGATGGGGAGAACTGAGGTGCTTTTGTCCAGTGGGGCACAGCAGAATCAGGCCTTTAACTCCTCACTGGTCTAAGCAGCTCAGTGTAAGGGTTTTAATTGTGGCTGTTCCAGCCAGTCCCCTTTCCCAAGAGCGTGTCCCAGTTTGCAGCAGGACTTGATCTGAATCCAAACCCTGCTCTGTTTCCTCAGCAGGGCTGTGACCCAGATCCACCAGCAGCTCAACAGCTGCAGAGCACCCGCTGCTGCTGAAGGAAGTGCCCAAAGCCAGTCTGGAAGGGCAAAAGTTAGATTAGATTTCTGCTGTGCACCTGATCTGCTGCAATTGCACTGTAAATAATTTAATAATAACCTGCCATGTGCACTATTTCACCCAGTTCTCTAATTGCCCTGTGACATTGCATAAATGTTGCGCTGTGAAAATTATGTCAAGGTTTACCCAAAGGATTCCTGTTTTTCACATGATCAGTGCAAAAGATGTGACATTGTGCTGTTCAGTTAATGATGGTGCTGGTATGTCCTTGCCAGGTGATTGACAGGCTATACTGCAGGAAAGAGTGAATCTTTAATGTTTCTTGGCTTTTAATACTGACAAAAATTACATAAATTAAGTTGGCTCAAAGGGAAAGAGAACTCTGGAACACTGGAGAAGGTGCAATGGGGCTGTTGGCTAGAAAAAGTGGGATTCCTTTTTTTTTTCTGAGCAGGAACTATTACTCTGTATGACTGTGGGAAACTGAGTTGCAAGTTTCTGCACCATAATCAGCAGGGCAGGCAGCTAAACCTGGGTCTCCCATTATGTACTCAGCAAATGACAAAGCAAGTATGATATTAAAGGGGTCCCATCCTCATTTTTATCAGAGAATTCTTCTCAAGACTGAGACACTTCCCTTATCGCTGCTGCTGGGAGCCTGGCCTGTAGGGATTTTTGTTTTCAGCTCATGATGGCTTCTACAAAACCACTGAAAAATGTGGTTTTGGGAGCTCTGTTCCAGAGGTGATGAAGGGGGAGGATAGGCTGTATATATATGCTATGGGTACATCTCAGAGTAAAAAAAAGCATCATCCTACTCACCTCAGAGAAACTTAATTTTCCTCAGTCTCTGGAACTGGGGGCTGCACATCCTGGAGTAAATGATGTAGTTAAAAATTGGTGTAAAGTAGAGTTCAGTTAGGCATAGCTCAGTATTAGCTCAGCTGTCCATTCATTCTGCTGGCCACAGAAGTTTTCTCTGTGCTCCCAACGCCCTCATATTTCTTTTTCCTTGACCTTTGGAGAAGCCCTGCATGCTCAAAGCCTCACCTTATCAGTGTCCATTTAAAGGCAGCTCAAACCTGTGCCTGTTCCAATTGGATTTGCTGTGCTCTCACTGGCAGGTGATCTTTCACCCCTGTCTGTGTGCCAATGCTTCTGAAACTGCAGTTGTTGCAATACTGTTTAGTATAAATAGACCTGGAGTGTTCAAACAGCACAAAACCTCCCCAACTCTTATATGAACACTTCACTGACTGCTGAAATATTTTTTAAGTAATATATATTATAGGTACTTTTCGGCTGTTCTAACCATTTCTAATGTACAAGGTTACTCAAAGTAGATAATTGTCTTGCAAAAAGATAAAATAAAATTGCCAAACCTTCAGACCAGTACCAGCTTATAGTTGTTATATCACACAACTGGGTTTGGAAAATTCTGTAGGAGTGGAAAACAGCCAGAAACTTTAGTGCACAGCCAGCTTCTGTTCATGTGTTGAAGTGAAAGCTCTGTCTGTCCTGTAGCTCTGTCCTGCCCACGTCAAGACTTGGCCATTCAGTGTGGGAGTTTGAGGGTGGAATTCAGCCATTGCTGTATAACAATGCCACAAACCCCCACCAGGTCACTTTGCAGGTGTCACATTTTTGGCTAAGGAGAGAACTAAAATTCATCCTTCCATTCTCTTGCCTTTTGCCCTGACTGTGACTGACCTTTGTCATTTCCAAGTAAAGCAAGAAGATGATTCCCTACTTTCCACTACTCCTCAAAACAGAGGAAGAATAGTCATGCCTGGGAGTGGTTGGCAAGAGAAAAAAGGAGTTGGTAGTCTGTTTAAACAGACTTTAAATCAATGTGCACCTCAAAAAATGCAGAGGGCGCTCAGACACCAAAGGAATAATCGGTGCATTGAGCTGCTCTGCTTCAATTTGTGCCCCTGGACTCTGTAAAACCTCTTGTGTCCTGTAGTTACAATTACTAACCAAGTGATTACACCTTCAAGTGAACATGTCTAAAGGTTTTTTTTCCTTTTGGAGGGTGATTTTTATTGTTTTTAGGAGAATGAAATCTACTCAAAGAGATATATATTGTAACGTGCTTTCTTAAACTCTAGAAATGGCAATAATAACTGAATTTTATTTTGAGGAGGAAAGGCAGCAGCCATTGTATACAAACATTTCCTTCTTTCTTAGGTATAAAGTGTCTGAAATTATGACAGTGTTATGCTTGGAAATGTAACTTGTTCCTTTGATAAAATATTTAAAGATACATAAGTTTATGCATTTGGATACCTAAACCCAAAACTCAGCTCTAGTATTAGTGTGTGGCCTAAGATTTCCTGACAACTGTCTGCAGTATCTCAACATTCCCATGTAATAATCAAAACTGCCTCTTTTCTTCTCTTAAATTTAGGCTTCAAAACATGGCTTGAGGAAAATAGAGGTGTCTTGGCTTTCTTACTTTTTTCTCTCAAATATTTATTTAAGCCAGATTTTCAGATGTGATCAGCATCCAACACTATGAAATCTCTTCTTTTCTGTTCGCTAGGCAAGGAAGTGTAAGATTTAACTTTTTCCAACTCCAGTTATTTGTGCTGAGTTTCTTTTTGCTGTTTGTCAGCTTTTTTGACAGTCTGCCCTTGACTATGCCTGCCTAATTAAGATGGTGTATTTGTAATGAACAATACCTATAGTAAAGAGGCACTCGCCTTTTCATTTTTTAAAATGTGTATAGTTCTGCAAAATGTTTTCATTTAGGTTGAAATCCATTTGGATTGCTATGCGGAAGAAGTGTTTTCTCCAAACTTAAGCTTGTTTATGTTTGTTTTTCTGGCTGAGAAAAATACTTTTTCATATGATACATACATAGAAAAGCACATACGTAGTATATTTTAAGTTGTAGTGTAGTTGAAATGGGAAATAATGAGGATGATGATGATACTAATTTCATCTCCACCCAGAGAGTTTTGGAGTGTTTGAAGGGTCATAATCCCTAGTCATACATCTCAAGAAAATCTGTTCTGGTGTGACTACATTACAGGGGTTTGATGAAAACAGTTTGTGCAGGCACACCAGCCTTTTTTATGCTTTTCCACTCTTTGATCTTCCTCTTTGCAAGGATCACTCACCATTCCATTCATCCTGTGCGTATAAGAAAGCAGAGTTGGTTTCCATTTGTGTTGGTTGAGCTGACAGAGATGGTCTGGAAGATGAGAGTTTGTGGGTTTGTGCTCTGCAGCTCCTGTCTGTTTATTCTAGTTCCTAACAGTTATTTCATAGTTTTTCCAGAAGCTGTAATAAGTTATTGCTTAAATGAATATTCCATATTTGTGGCATGTGAAGGCATGAGAAAAAGGCATTACTTTAATTCAGCTCTTACGTGTTCTGGTGGAGCTGTACCCATGACATTTTCATGGTTTCCCAAGGAGAGGTTTGTGAGATCATCCCCTGTGTCTCTGCTTTTGGCAGTTTCCTCCCTTTCTCCCCCTCTTGCTCCCTTTGTCTTCACCAATAACTTTTGAACCCCTTGGCTGAGTTCAGTCTCATTGAGCAGAAGTCTGAAATTTATTAAATTCCTCGAGGTCTAATGAATTCTGGCAGTCAAGTAGTGGAGAGACACTCTAAGGAGTTGTCCTCCACGAAGGAAAAGGCTTCCAGTGTAAGATGGAGCCCTTGTTAGAGTGCAGATAATCAGCACAGGGGCAGCTCCAAACAAAGATATTGTTTCATGAGTCCTGCTGTTTGCAGATATGTTTGGATTTAGGCTGCTAAATGTTGTGCTTTGTGTCAGGGTTAATCACAGAAGTGCTGCTGCATGGGAAATTCATGGGAACATTTTGCAGTCAGACGTGAATTTATTTTCTTTACTTGCTTGCACACTTGTGTGTGTGTGTGACTCCAGCCTCCTGGGGGACACAGACACACACACTCCTCCTCAGCCCTTGGGGCTATGGCCTCTCAGAGCTCAGCTCTCCACTGTCTCTGCTTCTGTCCCTGCTTATTGACAAATGGAAATGTGTACTAACGTGGAAAAGAGATGTTTGATACAAACCTGTGTAGTGGCTGTGTTGCAAAGGTGAAGCAGTTTGACTGTGAAAGCCCCTTGGAGTGTAACTCTGGTAGCAAATGTTCCTGCAATCCAAACTCATCCTCTGCAGATGTTTCATGCTACATTTTCCTCTCTTCTTGCTAATGGGAGGAAAATTTGCCTCTTCTCCTGTGCAGGTCACTGATAATGCTCCAGGTGATTCTGTGATGGCAAGCACAGCCCTGGCATGGGGGGAACTCTTTTTCTATGACTTGTGACTGTCATGGGAATCCAGAAATCTGTAGGTGCATCCAGGTTGGCTCTGCAGAAACCCCTCAGGCTGTCTGCAGTAGCCATGTGCCCAGAGTTTTTGAATACCCTGCACCATGGACACCCAGAGCTAGTAAGGATGGTGACAGTATGTAAAGCAATGGAGAGGAAATGATAGACTTGAAACAGGAAAAAGATTGGACATGTTTACATGGTTTTCAAAGGCCCATACTAAGGGTTGTCTCCCAAGGCAGGATTCAACAGTAAAACCAACTGTATGTATTTATACACACCAGTGTATGTGTATTTATGTTACATTTTAAAAATTTTCATTAACAAGATACACAGAATACTTTAATTGTCACAGTCTAGTATTGATTTTTTTCCCTCTCATGTTGTCTGTACATGACCAAACTGTAAAAAAAAGGGCCTGACTATGTGGGGATGACTCACCAGCAGCTGATCTCAGCAGCTCTGCAGTCTGGTTTTTATCTTTAGAGCTCAAGGAGGATTTTTATGCACAGAGCTGTACTTCTTGATATTTAATATTTCAGGTCTCATTCCCACTGACAGTCTGGAGCAGACGGGGTCATGACTTAACTTGTCCATGAAGTAAATAGAACACTATTGATGCCTTAAAGATAAGTCATATTCATTACAAAGACCACATTAAAGGCACATACTTGAAGAGGCTTGTGCTTGGAAACCAGGACAGGCCAGATTGATAATTGGTTTTGTGATATCAATTCAGTCCCTGCACACATAAGCACAATGATTAGAGATGGTTGATAATTGAGTAACAGATTTTTCTTTTTATGTGCTTCAGAATACATTAAATAGTTTAGAATCCTGTAGAGACATATTGAATGAAATATGAAACATCCTAGCAAAAATAAAAAAGACATCTATTTTCCTGGCAAAGTGATATCTTGGAGAGACTGAAAAAAACCACTATTTGTTTCATTTTGCTGCTTATTTCAAATTGGTAGCAATTACATTCTTTAATTGCCCGGCTGCAGTTTCCTGACTGTATGGAGTAGGTGCACAATAAATCTGTTTGCGTGTTGAACTTCTGCACTTGACTCACTCAGGGTGGGATTTGGTTACCTCAGTGTAACTATCTGCTGTCATTTGAGACACCAAGGTATCCCACCTGGCTCCTGGCTGTGATTTCTGAAGGGTGCAATTCCCCAGTCAATCTTTTCTCCTGCCTGAAGCCCTGTGCAAACATTTCAGATGTGGAGTAGCGTCTCAAGCACCTCCTGTGCTTATACAGAAACAGGTCACATCACACCTGACTGACTTTGCCAGCTGGAAAATACTTATAAAGTGGAGCTGAAAGTACAATAATGTTAATATACAGATTTTTCTCACCTTGATGTTAATCCCAGGAAGAACAGCACTTGTGTGTCGAGTGTCAACATCTTTAAGTAGTGCAGCACTGCCAGTTTTGTCCTATGGAACAAGATAGGTGCAGCAGGGAGAGCAAAACCCAGCCCAGGGATGTGTGTAAGTGAAGCCTGTGCCCCCAGGGAGGTGTGTGGGCTCCTGCAAGGGGAATAATGTGGGGCAACATCCCGGGGAACAGAATGGTGGCAATGCTGATAGAAACCACAGGGCTGTCCAGCCTCTGTGTCGATCTGTGGGCAATGACAGATGCTTTGAGAAGATCCTAATCAAAGCAGGGCAGAATGCGCAGATGCAAAAGTGCTCTCTGGAGTTCTGAATCCTTCAGGAATGTGTCCAGTTGCTCTGAAGTCACAGTCTGTTTTAAAATCCTTATCCCATTTAGTCACCCAATAACACTATCTACTTTGTAACCAATAAATAAGCATCACTGACCTACTCATGAACTTCTCACGAGGGCAGTGTAACATTATTCTCACTTCTGGATTCATCTTTTGATTTTAGACCTACAAACAATTCATAATATTTTGCCCCAGAACTTTTGGGTTGGTATTTCTCAATTCACCATCAGACACGGGACTAGTCTAATTTTTCAATGCTTAAAAAAAAATAAGCAGCATTTTTTATTTCTTTATGCGTGAAAGGCTGAGTGCCTAAAAAAACTGTGGAAAGATTTCAAATTTTTCTTTTCAGTCTCTTTTTTCACCTTATTCATTCACCATTTGATGCCCAAAAAATGTCATAAAATGCTGCCTCAAAATCTCTGTCCTAAATATGTCTTGTGCATAGTAGCTCACCTGTTGCTGTTGTTGTTGCTTTTATGCTGTCTTTCAGCAGGTAGAGTTTTGTCTACTTCAGATATTTTCACTTTAGAACCTTCTACCTGATGTCCCTTTTCCCCATCCTTCTTGACATTAGTGAAGGGAAAGGGTAGGACAGTTCTCCATCTCTATGGAAATACTTTGGCCTTCACCATTTCTAGCAGATAAACTAGCAACAAATGCAGTAGTGGTTTAGCACTTGATTATACCCCCTGATTTTAGACAGCAAAACATTGAGGTTTCTGGAAACTTTTGAGTAATTGTGTATCATTATGAGAGTTAAAAATGACTCTTGGTCTGTAGTTTGTGGTCAATTTGTAGCATCATTTTGCTCTCCGTGACACTCAACAATAAAAAATTCTGCAGAGCTACAATTGCAATGTACCTTCATTGCCACTTATTCTGAATTAACTAAGGGTTAATGTATATGTCGTGTTTTCAGAGTCAGGTAGTAGCTTTTTTTGCCCTCAAACCATTTTCCATAGAAGGTTTTTTGGTTTGTCGTTTCTTTGTTGTTGTTTTGAGGGGTTTTTTTTGTTTGTTTGTTTTATTTCCCTGTAAATAAACATTTGGCAAGTGCTCTGTCAATGTTCTTTCCCCATCAAGTTTTAGGAAAACTTTGCCTGAGCGTGTCATTGCATTTAGTAATCAAATATGCATAAATAAAAAATTCTTCCTTTTTTTGTAATTCGTGGAATTGTGACCTAATAGATGACGTACAGATTTTGTTACCCATGTTTAGATGACTTCAAAGTAACTTATTTAAATAATTAACCCACAATTTTAACAGAGGGCAATTGGTTAAGATCTAAACATTTGGTAGGAAAATATTCGAACATTAGTTGCTGTCCACAGGCATGGATGTGTAGCTTCCCTGCAAGGAAACACAAGTAGGCAACTGTAGAGATGGCTCACTTTCCTTTTCCTCTCCTTTCTTTTCTTCTTATGTGTTGGTGAGGAGCAGGATTCTTCTAAGCAGTTTCAAATTCCAGGTTGTTTAATTATGGAAGGTTGAACAAACTCAGGATTTCACCAAGCTGATTTGGCTTTTGCTTCAGTGCTATTCAGCAGAAGCTGTTGCCCTGCATTATAAATGTGACAATAAAAGACATCAGGGAAGTTGTGTTTTGAGTTTGCTTTGTTGAGAGTTCTTTAATTTTTAGATGTTCCTGGATCAGTGCTACTTTTTGGACTCCCCATCTCTGTGTTACTGACTCTGTCTTCATTTAGTTAAGCTAAAAATCCAGATGATTTAGCTAAAAGTTGAAATATTTAGTGCTAACCAGAGCTGGTCCCGTGTGTGTCTGGAATCTCCTGGCTGGTTGGCTCCAACGTGTTCTACAAATGGGAGTCCTTGGAGAGTGAAGCAGGAATATGTACAAGCCATTTTCCTGTGGCTACCCCAGCTATGCACTGATTCTGGGTGCCTTGCTTTGTGTGCTGCATTGGTTTCATAAATCCTTCTGCATCCTGGCAGAATTCCTGCATCAGAAAGCAACAAGAAAAAAAGAAAAACCCCAGACAAAGTCAGAGCCATGCAAAGACTGATAAACCAAGTGAACTCTGCTTGAAGTGTTCATGCTTAGTTAGAGAACAGGTGGGTCTAGAGACCACTTACCACAGGTTGTCACTGCTTGATTTCCTCCAAGGAAATTGTATCTGGTCCCAGTATTTCACATCAGCTGTCAGTAGGACTTGGATTGATACGTGTGAGTTAAGGATGGCCTAACTGCTTACATCTATGTGTGTTCAGTCAGCTTTCCTTACATCCCACTCTGAGGCAGGATATGTATTTCTGCAGCCTTGGCTAAGGGGGAAGGCAGGGAAGGAGTTCATTTCTGTGGATTGCACACACCACTGCAGTTGGGATTAAGAGACTTCCCAAGGCAGCTTCCTAAAGGGAAGGGTAAGTTCTTTGCTTAGGGTAACTCATACAATTCAAATACAGGGCAAAAATCACCCCAAACTTCCCAGATCAGCAGCATCAGCACTGTCCAGTTGGTCACATCACAATGTGACATCTCTCTAAGTCCTTGTCTTGTTTACATGGAGGCAAATTGTGTGCACTATTTTTGTCCAACAGCTTGCAATGCTTAATAAGGCACCAGTAAGGAAAATAATGTTTTTCCATGCAGCTGTCCCTCTGCTCCTTTCAGTTGTTTTTTTGTTGTTGTTGTTGGGGTTTGGTTTTTGGTTTTTTTTTTGGGGGGGGTTGTTGTTTTTTTTTTTTTTTTATTTGATAGGAAGCAAGAGAAATATGTTCTGGGGTTTTTTTCTGAGTACAGCAGCATTTCTCTATCTTAAGCAGTTGGTCAGCACTTGTACAAACCCACTGACTCTTTCACACAGAGCATTTTACCCTTGTTGCTTAAGGGGCAAATCAGTTGGTTGTATTTGACCTCACTGACAGTAAGAAGAAACAAAAATGTATTAACTGAATAAAATGCATGAATATAATAAATAATTTTATAAGCTAGAAGTTTAATGAGTTAAAACCACAATACAAAATGTCATGATATAATGGCATTGTTTGGTTATCTCCTCAGAGCTCCCTCAAGGCTCTCCCAGAGAGCCTTTTCCCAGATATGCTCTAAGCAATTTTTTGTAAATGACTCCAAGCCAAACTCTTATCCAAACTCAGAAAACCTTGTGACTGTTGGTTGTTTAGATCTTAAAAGTTTCCACTTGAAGATTTTCAGCTCTGTGCAGATGGCTTGCAAACAATCTGAAGGAGGATGTAGAGAAGTAAAATTCTTATTCACTGATTTCGTAAATCTGTGAGAGTTAGAAAAAAGCATTTTAAAAAAAGTAGACCTTTAAAATAGGTGATGTGTCTTCTACAAAATGAAGTCCCAGTGTACTCCTCAGACTGGAGATTTGCTTTTCCCCACAGCTCAGTGCCCATTAAGGTGCACTGTTCAGTGTGCTTATAAAAATAAAGCACTTCTAGGTGTGAAAATGAAATGGCATCTCAGGGATCAGACAATCCCTGCATAATTTACCTTCTGAGTGTCCACAGGGGCCTCGAGCACTGCAAGAGCAGAGGGGCAGCAGTGGAAGATCTGCTGTGGCTGCACTGCTCAGCTCTGCTCAGACTTCCCAACACTGAGCCACTTCCAGGGGATCTTCCATGGCCCACGCTGCCCTGGGCTTCAACCTTTTATGTATTGGTCAAGAGCAGTAGCCAAGGCCTTTAAGCACTCCTTTCCATCAGCCACAGGAGTGCTTTGGAGCCTGGACACTGTGCTGGGCTGATTATTGCTTTCCTTTGTTTAAGGAAAGGAGCCTACAAATATTGGAACAAGTGTAGGTAATGTGTCTGAACTCCTGATTTCAGTGTTCACTGTGAGCAGGGCTGCTGTAGGGGTTGTTTTTGTCCTTTTCAACCATTCATATGCAGCAGGGTTGGACGAGGCAGGCTTTGATGTAGCCTGCATGCAGATCAAACCACATGCTTGGTCCCAGAGTGTGTTTGTTTGTCTGAGGAGGGGAGGCTTATTTTTTCAGATATCTGTGTGGGGTTTTTTTGACACTGAAATCTTTATTTTTCACTAATGCAGTGAACAGATAGGTTAAATCCCAGCCCGTGTATAAATTGTCATGGGTGTGAGCCATCAAAGCCTACGTGGGGGATTATTTTGTAAACAAACTTACAAAATAAAATGGCAAATTCCACTGGTGAAGTTAATTTTTTTTTTTTGCCTCAGTTTTCCTGGAACTGCAGTTGTGTCTGTGTGGTATCACTTTCTAAACCTAATTTCAAGTGTAATGCCATAGAGAATGCTCATAGACATTGTTCTGAAGTGATTTATCCTCTAAATCACGGCTGCCTTACTGCCTGCCTTCATCTGAGCCTAAAAGTATAAATGAACTCCAAGGCTTTGATCTGGAAGGTTCAAAACTCAAAGGAGATTTTCCAGGGCTTTGAAGTTGAGCTCCAGAGGGGACAATGCACTGTGCACTTATTCACTGGGGGAGTGCTGTCATCAGACAGCCAAGACTTCACCAGTGTAAATTCATTACAGTGTTTGATGTAGCATTATTACATTAGTATTCATTTTGGTTTAGAGTCAGAATACAGGAGGAAGAAAAAAAAAAAGGAGCTTCTTTTGCTGTTTGTCTCCATTTGTTAATTAAAATATGAATTTATGACAGAATTTTATGGAGTTTTTTTAAAAAGTGTCTCCTGGTGTCACCCTTTCCACAATTAAATAAACTTCTGAGAAACTGCTCAGAGAGATTCTTACCTCTATCATCAGTTTTCACTAAATGACAGCAGGCAAGGAAAAATGGATGTAGACTTTTAATAGGGATTGCAGGAGGTACAAAGTGCCTTGAGGCTGAGCACACCTTCACTGTTAAATCAGCAGGCACCAAAGGTATCTCTGGATCTGAAAATATCAGAATATCAGAGTAGGATACAAAAATAAATAGCACCATGTGAGTGTTCCCAGATAACTTGATAAACACATTTTGGTTATTCTGTAAAGAAAAAGTGCTTTAGTTTTAAGTCTCTGCCTTTCCAGTTGAGCTGTGTGGTACTTCATTGGTAAAGAACATTTGATTAAAAACACTCTCTTTTGTGACCTGGACGAGATTAAAACAGAAGCTTTTGCAGATAAAAGACTTGTAGGTTTTTATCTTTCCTGCTACCTGCTCCTGAAGAGCTGCAAACCCCTTTCTGTAATTTCATGGTCCTTTTGTTGGGAATGAGTATCATGAGGCTGGGGACAATGGCATGCTGGGCCTGGCTGTTCCAATAAAGACTGGATTATGATGAGGAGGATTTCTGCCCCCCCTCGCTGTCCTTGTCAATTGGGATGATAACTAAACCAAGTCAGCTGGCACATTCATCTTGATATTTCAATTGACACTGACTGGGTCTCACTCCTTGTTCAGAAGTTAGATGTTCTGCACCATTTATAGCTGGCAAATACTTTATGAAAATCATAGATTTTATTCTCAGTTCACCCAACAATAAAAAGTTTGCCTGGGCTAATTTAGAGATCACTATTCTTCATTATGGAACAGATTCCTGGTTTTTTTGCATGCAATAGTTTCCTAGGCTTTTTATCCTTCCTTGCCAATTTTCTGCTTACTCCCAGATGCAGTATAGTCTAATGGAGTAAATACAATCCTTTAGCTCCTGCTGCATAAAGATTTGTATCATAGCCATGATGTTCCTGCCTGGGAAGTGGGCTGGATCCTTGGCTTGCTTCTGCTGCTGACCTTACTTGGAGCAATGGGTTGTCAGCCCTCACCAGAAAATATAAGTGCTTTTGAGAGTCTGTGGTGCATTTTCCTGTCATTTCAGGGACATATGAAAATCTAGGAGGAAGAATATTATTTCTGTCTGGTATTTCACTCCCCTATTTGCAGCTCTGCTTACCTGTCCCACAGAGTGAGTGAATTTAAACCTTACTGGCCACTGCATTAGCTGTAATTCCCTGCATATCTTACAACAATAACACAATCAGTGGACACAGATGTGACCAGATTAAGGAATCAGCTGCTAGTGAGTAGGTGCTTAAACATGATAATTCTTTAAAAATATGACCTCATTGCAGCACTTTCTGAGCATGCAAATGGATTTTTTTTCCTGAAGTTAAACAGGGAGATGCATCCTAGCATCCTTTAGCCCACAAATCTAGACTAGATCTAGCCAGAGGTAGAAACCAAACATGCCCATAATACCTGTCAGTTCCCCTGCAGAAAATCTCTTTACAAAGCTAATCCTTTTTTGTTTTCCTATGTGCCAAGGTAAATACACTGTAGTGGGACGTAGAACACTTTTCCTAACATCTTCATCACTGGAAGTGACTGAATTTTCAGTTTAACCTATTTGTGGCCTGAAGTTTAGCAGAATGTTTATAAAGCTGAGGAGAGCCCAAGGAAAGGTTTCCTCAGCATTTTTCAGGACTTTTATGCTGCTTAGAACACTGGGTCAGATGCAGAACATCAGTGTAAAAGTTTATATTCCTTAAAAATCCTGCTTGTGGTGTACTATTTTATTTTAGCAGTGGTAAAGTCTGGAAAAGACCTGTCTGTGCTAATCACACACTGTGTGTCCCACCAGTGTTCATTGCTCTATTTTTACACAGCTGATGACAATTGAATGATAAAATTTCCATGGATGGAAATTTTGATTTGCTCCAGTTCTCCTGGCTTTCTCCAAGTTTAACCGTGTCTCTATGCAGTGTTTGTAGTAGATTCCATCAGCAATGCATCTACAACTTTTAGTCTAATGCTAGTTCTGAGAAGTAGCAAAAAAAAAAAAAAATTGCTGTCAAAGCCCTGCTTCCTAGTCCTGGTTCAACAACCAAAAAGGTGTAACTGTGTGGAGAAACATCCAGGATATTATTTTCACATATTGCTATGTAATAGAATACTTTTTCTAAAGATTTTATTATCTGTCTTCTGTATGAGTTCTGGCTAGGAAGGAGGGATGCTTACAGTGGTATATTTTATTCTCCCCAGGTTGTGAGTAAAAATTAAAACTGGGACTGGACCACCATGGGAGATCACTGTGGTTTAAAGCAGATGTACTGTATTCCTCTGGCAATCACGAGAAAAAGACAATTTAAGAAAAAAAAATCATAAAAAAGAGGCTGTTTTAAATCATATCCCAGGAATTTGGCTGTTGATTTGAGGATGAATATGGTGATTTGGGAGCAAATTAGAGAAAAGTTTAATTGTGCAGTTGGCTGACTATCTTGCTAAAGGTTGAGTTCTAAAGGCTAGAAAGACTTACAGCATTTAGTTGAATGTAAAAGATAACCTTAAAGAGCACTGGTCACATTTTCAGAAGTAAACTGCACAGCATTTTTTGCATAGCAGTGGTTAATATTGTTTATTTTGCAGTAACACTCAGCTATCTCCTCCAAAGATTAGGTGCCACTGCACTGAATGTTTCTTCCCCCCCAGCTCCCCAAGGATCTTTCCTGGATAGGGCCTGCATATGGAGTTAATGACAGTGATGTTAAGTATTGATAGGATGAATATTCTGGTTGAAACACAGAGAATCTTTTACAAACTCTGCCTTTTTTTTTGTGCTTTGAGATACAAATCACCTTTGCAGAGTTGTACTTGTAATTTCTATCAAATTTCAAAGTTTGCTAACTGTGACCCGTGGATAAGCTAACCTGGATGAGTTCCCTTTGCAGGCATTCTCACATTCAGCTTGCTAGTATTTCTCCGTGAGTGAATTCAGGAAAGATTGACAATTTTGCTGCAAAAATATAAATAAATTGAAGGGCTGAGGAGGTTCCTCTGTGCTAAGCTTGGCATTCCTTCATAAGTGTAGGTAATGATGGATGTTTCCCTCCTCGCTCGGGCGATACCCTGCAGTTCCTGAATGAGAAGGGCTGAGCTGGCTTTTTCATTTACTAGTTAAACTTGGAAGTCACTTTCCAACAAATGTGGAAATGCCTCCTTATGTAACTCACCAGCTTTTAGATATCAAGAGAAAACTTTTCACTAATTTACACAGAAAAAAAACCAGAAAGAAGCAAGTAAAATATTAGTATTATAATAAAGGATTTATTTTTCTAATCCATTTCTGGCTCAGGGTTGCCCACTTGGGCTCTTACATAGCAAAACAGCTCTTCCAGGTTTTGAATCAGCTGCTTGAGGAGGAAGTTGAAAACCACCAGGAAACTCTGGAAGTTTTTCTTTTGAGATGATCTGTTTCCTCCCTCTTTCCCCTGTCTACTTCAGAGTAATAGAAGTAAGAACAAATGTTCAGTTAAAGAAAATACTTCAGAAACAAAGTGGAGCTTGAAATAGTTCTTGAGATCTCCTGTAGTAGCTAATTCTATTACATTGTTTTTGATGCAATGTGTGTGGTTGGAGGGTTGAACTCACACCATTTTATGATAAATCAAGTGACTTATATTTAGAGCAAGAAAAAATTTTGGATTTAAGCCAATGCAGATAGAATTGCTTAAATATTTTGATTGCTTTAATTATAGGTTTTTAACTAAGAAAGTTGCAGGTGTCTATTTTAAAAACCTGTATTATAAACTTCAAGCCAAAACATTATCACCATTTTTGATGAATTCTTTGACAGTGAAGCACACATTAAAATGTGCTATGTATTTCACAATGATAGTAAATATTTCCTTTAAATAGAAGTGTTCTGAACTTCCATGTGCAAGAATACATTTCCATGGGAGCTCCACTTAGAGTTGCTCTTTGGTAAAATACCTTGTTTATATCAGAGCAGCAAATTCTCATCACAACCAAAATTGCCAAAAACAAGTTTTTACCAAAAAAGTGGAAATATGCTATCAACTTGAAATGCCTTGGTTATCTCTTACTTAAAGTTTTTATGATAGCATTTTAAAACCCCCTTGATTTCAGGTTTCAGTTTCTCTCATTAAAGTAGTTTTTTGCCTCTCTGATCCAACCTAAGTTTATAATCTACGAATCAGCTGCCAAATGAGTACTGTTGTAGTTTGTTTTTAGAACAGTAATAGGGAAATGCTGTCTACTACAGAGATACATCATTAGTTGATAAGGAATTAACTACAGCAGCCTTAAGATGTTAAAACACCGACTAATAAGTCGTTAAATAATTCAAGCATTGTCCTCTTTGGAGTACTTTCAGTCCATTACATTCCATGTATAGTTAATTTATCCCATTCAGCCTATATTAAAATGTCAGTTTTACACTGAATTCTGAGGTCATGGTAGTGTGTGACCTTCTTGGGAAACAACAATGGAAGTGATTCAGGATAAACAAGTGTGGAGAACGCTGTTCGGTGGATTTTAAGTTCTCTGTATTTCAGTGGGTTTTATGAATGAATGGTGCTGCCCATTTGAAAGAGCTTTTATTAGGTCTGCAAGGCCACAGATTTGATATGGCATTCCTGGTGTTACATTGTTAGGCAATTGCTTGGCATTTCTGAGGAGCTGGGAAGTGTGAAAAGTTCCTTGGATGTTCTCACTGTGCTTGGATGAGAATCAGCACCCGTGCCAAGCTGCTCCTCTCCCACCTGGGAGCTAAATACAGAATTTGTATTTAGGCAGGAATTACATGAGTGTTTTGGTCAGCGCCTTCTCCTGTGGCTTAAAAAGCTCTCAAATGTGTTGTAGAAGAGAAATGCAGCTCCTGGAGTGTTTTAAAGTCATTACAGCAAATGCTGTGGTGTCAGGGGAGGGAAAGGAGCGTGGGGCAAGAAGCTGAAACCAGGAGCCATCAATCACACCCTGCACTTCAGACACAATTTTTTTCTTTTTTGTTTTTCAAATAAAGTTGTTTCTGCAGTAAACCAGCTGTGGAGATGGGTTTACAGTGCATGAAGACCAAGACCTACAAATCTGCCTCTGTGCCATGGGGTCAAAGGAGCCCTTCTCCCACAGGCAGAGCTGCAGAGGGTCCCCTAAACACAGGACTGTGCCAGGACACGGGGAGATTGTCACATGGAGAGGGATGGCACAGGAGCTAAACCCTCCTCAGGCCTCCTCAAGGCAGCTGGGAGGGAACACCTGAAGTGGAGAAGTGTCCTCTCTGAAAGCATCAACCTTCAACACGCTACTCTATTTTTCAAAGCAGTATCTCAGGTTGTTTTCTCTGACCTGCAAAGTGATGTGGCTTGAAAAAGTTAATAAATTGGCTTGGCCACAGCTCCTGGCCAGTGGAGGCATCCACAGAGGTTTGGTCACATGAATCCAATTTGATTTTCAAGAACAAATCAATTGACAATAGGATTAGCAGATAGGAAGAATAACTAATGAAAATTCAATGCAAAAAATCATCAACCTAGATATTATCAAATACCTAAGTCACCTTGCAGTGGTCCAGTCTAAATGAGTGATGTACTCTGTAGGCAACGATTGAAATACAGCTGGTTTCATTTTAAGCATTCATTTTATATTTTCATTTTTGTTAGTGATAATAATTTGTAGTCAATGTTCAAATTTTGTGAGTCGTCACCTACGATTCATAAATGAAATGTAACAAATGTGTGTATATATTTTACATATATATATATATGTAAAAAAATATAATATATATATAATATATATATATATATATACACACACTGTCTTCCCCCCAGTCAGTACCAGGCATATTTTGGATTAGATTGATAAAAACTGAAAATATTTAGGCACCAGATAAACTAGTTATGCTCACAACAGGAACCATCAGCAGTGAAGGGATATGTGTGAACCAACACACAAAACACGTCAGGGAAGGATGGCTTATGACACTCATAACAGTCTTGTCTAAATGTGTTACACAGACATAGATTTAATAACCCAAATTATTAATTATGTAAGTATATTATATGTAATAATGTAATTATTACTGGGGGAAAATGTTTGATGCTGCTAATGGATTTATTTTCTGAAATTTTCCCCTTTTTGTGTGGCTTTCTGTGTGAGCCATAGTCAGGGTACACCCCCATCCCACATACCCATAAATTCAAAGATTCTCTCATGAAAAAGTATAATATCTGCTGCCATCATCTTTTATGCTTTTATGGATGTGATTCCCATCAGATTTTTGTGAACGAAGTGGAGAGGTGTGAGGAGGGATATGTTGCTTTCTTCTGTATTGTGTAAGATGCAAAAAACATGCACAGGAGGGAACAAACAACTTTAATAATCCCACGTCAGGGAAACAGAATGTAGCAGATCAAAAAAACCTTGAAAATTGCCATCTGTTTAATCTCTGACTCTAAAGGAACAGAATGCCCATAGCTTTATTTCTTAGTTTAGTAGAAACAGTGTTTAGAACTGGAAGGCTGGTATAAACATGACAAATGTTATGAAATGGAAGCAGAATATCATCAGACAAATCAATTTACATTCAGTTCAGGAATTAGAAACCAGTGATTCTTTCTGTGTTTTAAGGGGTTTTCTGTGTGCAGCACTTCTCAAGCACCAAGTCTGTTTTCAACTCCTAGCCCTGAATGCAAGCAAAAGGGAAAATTTGAATTAAGGAGAAAGCTCAGCAAAGAGAGGAAATGGCTTTTGATGAATTTACTGGCAGCTCTGTGTATGTCCTAGTGGGAAAGCAGAAAATATAAACAAGTCCTTTATTTGGTCTGGGCAGGTTTGGGAATACAATGTAGGCATTTATTGGAAACAAACCCACAATGTAGCGGAACCTGATGTTTTAGTTGGTTTGGGGTTGTTCTATGTTTTTACAAACCCTCACCCTTCTTGATCAGCTGGATGTCATGTGTACATTTCTAGATGAGTAGTACTCCAGGAACCAGGGGTGACTGTAGTTTTGCAAGTGCTTAAGCACTAAGATTTAATTCCCTTGTCACCCTATGGTCTCTGTTAATTGAAAATGTTGCTGTGTCATAGTTACACCACCTGTTGAGATCAGCTAAGGTGGAAACTCGTGGCCTCTGTTATTGCACCAGGGCTTGTGGTGCTGGACTTTTAGGGTAAGGCTAGGGGGGGGCATGTTTTGGCTTTAGTGGAAATTCTTATCTTTCTTAACAATCTGTTTTAATAAATGCACCTTGAGATTATAGGGGCTTGTTTGTCCCTTTCCTTTTGTGTTTTTAAAGAAGCTGGGGCTTGCGGGTCTTTGTCCTGCTTAACACTTGTGTTTGAGAGCCAAATAGATGAGGTCAGGAGGGGAGGAGTGCAGGGGGCTACTGCAGGTTTGGAGAACTGAAAGTTTGCTCAAAACGCAGTAACTTTGGGTGGTCTTCTCTGGATGACACATGGGAATAAGCATTTGAAATGTGACTCATTTTCAAATCAGTAAAAGGGGGAAGAAGGAGGCTTCACTTTATAAGTATTCTCAAGTTTTTCATTTTCAAAAGCAGCAGACAAGATTTTAATTTGCAGCAGATTCCTCTTTATAAGAGCACCAGTCCAACACAATGTTCTGAGCTAAGGTTAAGCAGCTTGAAATAGTTAATTTTACAAAGCAGAGCAGTAATAACACTTTTTCTTGGCCTTTTCCAGGTTCTTCCTTTTCTTTCATCTACTGAATAATGCATGAGGCTCTCAGAGATTTACACCTGTATGGAATAAGAATTTTTAATCATTTTATATACACTCCCTTTTGTATTTTGAGAGTGAGTCTTTGCTTTTTTACCTGCTTTTAGATGCAGGAAAACCAAGTGTAAAGTTGAAGCAATTTGAGTTATTGTTGAGATTTAGTTATTGTTAGTTGTACTTATAATATGAAAAATGTGGTGATAATGAGCTTATATAAGTTTGAAAAGTCATTGAATTTTGAATAAAGATCCCAAAGCCATTTGGGTTCAACTCTGATGTAGAAGAATACATGTATTTTCAACTAGACTCAATCTGGAATAATTATCCTCAATAAAAATGCTAAAGATGAGTTTTCCAATGGGTGGGGAGCCTACTCATCTTCTTAAAGAAAGAGGAAAAAGCAGAATCCACTTTTGATTTGACAGATCAAAACATTCCTGCAGTAGGACCTGGTTTCAGGAAAAAAAAAAGTTGATGAATACTTAAAATCAGTTATGAGAAAACAGAACAGTGAGGAGTTGGGGAGGAGTGTGTGTTCCTTCTCGAAAATGTTTGAGATCTGTTTATGAGGAGGAAAAACTATTTAAAGGATTTGCACACAAGTGATAGAGGTGTTTTTAAGTCAAGTGGGCAAGAGCTAACTCAAACCTACGGAAGTGAATCAATATTCTAGAAATGTCATGAATGCTGAAGCAGGTCACTCGGGGAGCACTAATCAAGGCTGGGAGCATATTACAGAGCAGTAGGAGTGAAATGAGATTACATTCAGTTCATAGTGGTCATACCAAACCAACACTTGACACTTGCTGCAATTACTCGTCTGTGCCACTTCTTACAAATGCTTCTGATATAATAGAATCACATAAATTTGGGGGTGCAGAAAGTACTTCCCCCAAGGATGCCTTTCTGGATTTTGCAGTCATTTCCTAGGTTAAGTGTACCTTGAATATATAACTTTAAATTCAATCCAACAGTGTTGTTGGAAGCTGTTTTCCAACAGAATGTTCTGGGTTGATTGCCTCTCCCAGCTGGCAATCATATGGTGCAGGTCACCCCCTCCACCAACACCACCCTTATTGTTTTTTTCATTTTATTGCCACTAAGATTGCACATTTTTACAATAGTTAGAGTGGCTATTTTCTTGGCTTCTCCTGCAAGCACTCTTTATTTTTTAGCCTTATCCTATCCCAAAACCCAGCTCCAATAAAGAAGAAACACTTGCTTGAGCTGTGGGAGTAAATAATGATCTGCTGGAGGCAGAAAATAAAGTGAGTGAATGTGTGCCTGAAAGATCAGAGATCATCTGTGCACAAGCAACTCCTCTCAAATTGTTGACTGGGACATTTACTGTGCTTAATCCTTAAAAATGATTTTACTTTGCAAATCCTTAAGTGTGGAAAGTCATGGTGGGGCAGCTAGGAGTCAGGGAACAAAGCAAGTACAGGGCTTGGAATTCAGGACATCAAGGGCTCAAAGGGACAAAGGCATCCAGAACAGCCTTTTCCAAACATGTGTGGATGAAATTTCAATGTCATTAATTTTGATTTGCATACTTAGTTTTAAAATTTCCACATTGCAGCAGAATTTTGAAGGTAGAGCTCAGACTCTATTCAGACCCGTTCTCCGTTCCCCCTTTTGCAAACATAGAATTCTCCAAGAGAATCTGACACTAAAATGAAGTTTGAGGAGTTCACCTTCCTCTTGTAAGAAAGATGTTCAAGATTTCTTTTAAATTGGTCTTCTATTTGTTGTATGAGTGGGCCAAACTTCAGGCATTGCAGGACTTCAGACTAAGCCTGTATTCTTTCATATAAGCTGGGAGTAATTTAGTCTTTCACAATTAGCAGTCCTAAATCCTTTAAAAAAACCAATCTCTATATCCATGTAACTTGGCCAATCTTTTTTTTGAAAAACATATTGCATTTGAGACACAACTGGGGAATTAAGACTGCCTCATACTCTAAATGCTCAAAAAGAGGGACTTAAAATGGTGCAATAAACTTAACTGTGATGTTCTCTGATATTTTACTGTTAAATTCTCTGGTAAAATTCTATGTTTGCAAAATGGAGAATGGCCAAAGGGGTCTGAAGAAAGAACCTGAGCTCTGCCTTCAAAGTTCAGCTGCAGTATGGAAATTTTAAAACTGAGTATGCAAATCAAAATTAATTCCCAAAAGACCAGGGCCATGGACTGCTCCTTCAGTTAAGACTATTTTCATATTAGATAAATAATTTCAAATATGTACTATTTAAGTCAAAATGGCTGAGAATTAACTTCATTGGTGGTGTAGAAAATGTCAAATTGAGGTTTTTTGAACTAAGGTAATTGTGATTTGAGCCAGCTCTTAACTGTAGCAATTTGATGTTAAATTAATTTGTGGCACAGTTAAGTCACATACTAATATATGAATGTAGCCAGCATGCCAGCTGGATCAAAGGGGGACCTGTGTTTAGAGAGAAAAACGATGGTTTATTTCTTTCCTGTTATATCCTGTTATATGTTTAAATTTTAAGTTGTTTATTTTTCTTTTTTCCTCTGAAAAGAAGAAATTTTTCATTTTAGGCTGATTCAAATGGACATCCAAGGTTTTACCGACTCAAGCTCAGCTGATGCATGCTAAACATTTGTAACTCTGAATTTGAGCTTGCAAATAACTACTTAAGTGGTTTTAGTTTACTTAAAATTAACATTTTAAGTATGTTCAAGGTTTTTTCATTTCATTCAATTCACTTTTCTTAAACCAATGCACTATGTAAGATGAAGGCTCCTGGTTACGAGGGTGATTTAAAGTTTAAACTCATTTTTAATAACAATGCCCTCAGTTTTGAACTCTGTTTCCCCCCTAGCATTTATGACAAGGAATGCTGACTAATACAACTGATTTTGGGGAGAGATGTTGTGAATAATTAAGCCCTCTTTTTCTTGAGCTTGCATATGTTTTTTAAAATTACTTGTATTTTTTGTCTGGCTCCTGGACAAGCAGTGAATCATCTGCAGTTTGACTGGGGAAGTCTGTGATTTGCTGCCTTGCAAAAAAAAAAAAAAAAAAAATTCTTGTCTCACAAAACAAAAGTGTGTCTCCATACATATTGGCTCAAAAAATATGCTATGATTTCATCTTTGCTGTCACCAAAATGAAAGGTCTTTGTGGCCAGCTGAGCACCCGTGACAGCTCTGTCATTCAAACATAATAACCCTGGAGCAAAGGGGAAGATGTTTGAGAAATGAAACTTCATGGTCAAGTACTAGTTAGGAACACTTTGTCCAGGGATTCTTTGTGCTGTTTATGGAGCCAGAGATTTCCAGCTTTAGAAATGAGGCTGTCTGCTACAATTCAGATTTTGCCCTTAGAGGTGCCTGTTTTTATTACAGCTTTCATGCTACAGTAATAGTTTTTATTTTGAGCATGGTATCATGGCACTACTGAACTGTAGGTTTGCCTTTCCTACCCCTATTCCTTTAATTAGAAAAAATTTTTTCCTGGGCATTCAGTGTTTTATTTGAGCATGGAATGCAGAAATTCATTTCCACCATTGCAGTTATTTTGCAACAGCACATTTGGCCTCTTTTAGAAAGTGACTGACTTTTACTTTCTTATATTTTTAATTCCAAAACATTTCAACTCTGTTGCAAACGGGCAAAGGAATGCAGAGCAGCTATGCTATGTCACTGTGTGACTGCTCAAACATTTGTCATTCTTAAAAGTTTTTGTTTTTATTTAGAATACTTCAGCAAAGGCTTCCAGCAGATAAGTATATATTCATTTGTGAGACCATATGTATGGAGGGAGAGTGACCTCTTCAAAATACTAGTACTAGCAGTGTCATAATAAATTACCTATTTATTTTACCTCCTGGAAAAATAAATCCAACATTTTCTTATGTATGCTCTAGGCCTTTGCTGAGTAAAAAATGCAATGTGAATTCCATCCAGATTTCTGCCATCAGTTCTGTACATTACATTGCATTTCTTTCACTACATTTCCATCAGGTCTTAAATAACTCCACCAGGTCTTCACATGAGTTCTTTGAAATTCAGGCCACTTTCCTGTAGTGTTGTGTATGACATCAGTTTAATTGAGGCAACACTGTTAGAAAAGCATGTCAGTGATAACAAATCCATTGTCCCTCCCTGTCAGTGCTAATTAGTCCTAGGGGTGGAAAAAACTTTCATTCAAAGCTGAACTGCCCTGTTCCAAAAGCAACAGTGAACAAATAGGAGTCAGCATCCAGAAAAGTGAGTCAGGACTTTGTCCCAAGGGCCTCTCTCCTGGTGCCCGGTGTGCCAAGAGCAGCGATGGTGAGTGGCTTTTACATCAGTGAGGGCAAACAGCTCTCTGAACTCAAAAACTATTTCAGAACCATCCAGGGAAGAGCTCAGCTCTTCAGAGGAAGAGCCACTGGTTTGCTTTTGACAAGGAAAAATGGAACCTTCTCCTGATTCAGCCCCACTTTGACACGACACTGTCTCCTGTGACAGATGAGCTGGGGAAATGTGACTCGGAGGAGAAGGGTGTGCAAGAGTGCTGGGGAAATCATCCTTTGGGAGTAGGTTGCTGTGGGTAGGGCAGGTTGAGTTAAGATGGAATTATCCTGAAAA
This sequence comes from Acrocephalus scirpaceus scirpaceus, assembly GCA_910950805.1. Classification (NCBI taxonomy): domain Eukaryota; kingdom Metazoa; phylum Chordata; class Aves; order Passeriformes; family Sylviidae; genus Acrocephalus; species Acrocephalus scirpaceus. Next base: position 65,403,658 of record OU383777.1, read on the forward strand.
ATGAGGAAAATTATCAAGGGAAAAAAAAAAAGAGAGAAAATAATTAGCAAGAAGTTTCCCTAGGCTCAAGTGCAGGAATGATAAAGTGTGTAAGTAGAACTGGGGGGGGACTGGACCAGCTTTACAGCAAGGGATACAAATGTTATTTCAGAACCAACACAGAGGGTTAGGCAGCACTCTCTTTTCTCAAGAGAGCAAATACCACCTTGGGTATAAATGGGCATGCAACGTTCAAGGCACACAGAGTAATCCCACAAAACCTCTGAAGGGAGCACTGTGTCCAGTTTGGGGTAGCAGTATTTAAAGAGAAGAAAAGGTTCTAACTGAGAGCAGTGAAGATGGTCAGCAAGCTGGACAACAGGACCTGTGAGGAGCCTCTTCTCCTGCCTGGAGAATCAAAGCTTGACAATGACTGTGAGGATTTGAGAATTCACACAAAACTTGTGTCAGGAGGTAGGAACTGATATAACCTAGGCACCATATACATTTATACACCTCTTCCCTGACAGGCAAAATTTAAAATAGGGAATTTGCTATAGCAACGTGGATTTAGGAAAAATCTCATGAAAACTTTCTGTCTCTAGGAGATGCTCTCAGACTGTACTGAAAGTGTTTGAGAGGAGGCTGAGCCGGGTTTATATCAGAAATGCCATTTGTTTAAAGTCTTCTGCCTCAGGAAAGGGGAAGTTTCTGAAGCCCCAACCAGGTAGAGGGTAGGACAACACTACAACAAAACAAATATTGTTAATTGTCAATCAAAGGATTGTAGCTGTCCTTTGCACACATCTTTGAAATGTAAAGGGATTTTTTTTCTGCTTTATTGGATACCTTATTTACTTTTTAGAAATTATCAATCATCTAGTTTTGAAATGAATGTTTTGAAATTTAATTCTATGCATACAATACAATTTTTTTCAAAAAATGGCATCTGTTAAACTGCACTTGCAGTTGTGTTTTGACCTCCTTAATTTTAGTGCTCTGAGCACAGAAGAGTAAAGGGGAACTTGAGGATATGAGAGAATTCAGTTTCCTTATAAAATTACCAGGTATTATATTTTCCTGGGGTTGCAGAGCCACCCACCCACAGGAGCACATTGGTCACCCTCAGGTGACAGAGGCAGACACAGGTGACCCAGCAATATCTGAGTTTTATGTAGTGCTGCTCTTAGGCTGTGTCTCCTCCTTCATTTTAAAAATGTTACCCATGAATGTGCTGGAGTAATCTCATCATGATGACCCAGAAAAAGGCAAATTGTCCAGTTCCAAAGCCATGTGGGAGTTTGTCTAATTGAAATGGTTGAAATAAACCAGTCTGAACTGGAGGTTTTTTCTGTTTTAAAGAAAAAACTCAGCTGTGTGTTTTCTCCACTCTCTCATTCTGTGCTCTACTCCATTGCTGAACAGCTCCTCCTTTTTGTGTTTAGCTGTCACCTCACATTTTGATTCCTGAGCTTTTATTGATTACATTTTGACATTTTCATTGCATCCTCAGACGCCTGGTAAATTCCTGGCTGGAAATTGCTTTTAAAAATCATTTTTCAGTTGAAAAAACTCTGGTAGGAGCCAACAGCATCTTGCTTTTCCCCCAGCAGGTGTTCCCTGATTGGAATCTCTAGCTCAGTTCTGGCATTCTGGGTTTATTGTGGCTTTTCACTGCACCCCTACCTACTGCATGACAAATTGTTGGCTACCTGCAGAAAGGGCTGAAAAACTTCCAGCGAGTTTTCTGCCATGATGAATCTGTTTCTGCAGCCCTGTTTCTTCCTGAAACGTGCACGAAAATATCCACAAAGAAAATATCAATGCCAGGACACTTCCTGCCCCTTTTGGCTGAGCAGGGGCAAACTATAACAGTTCAAGGTCAGACAAATAAGTACCTTGAAGGACGTGGGAATGCACATCTCATTACCTACAGTTTCCATACCTATATATACACATATATAAATGTATGTATTATTTTTCCTTTGTTTTGGGAAGTAATTTTTTTTTCTTTCCTCTCCTGGAAGCCAAAACATGGAGTCTATCCGGTCTCATTTTCTTGTGGGTGAGAATGTTGTTGTCAGCTTTTAGCCTTCCTTTCCCCCCTTGCCTCAGTGCTGAGGTATCAGATGTTTGTTCACTGGTGCCTACTGTGCTCTTAGTTAAGAACATGTGTCCTGGCAGGGAAATCATTAGATTCACTAGTTTTTAATGTAGAAGTTCATTTATGTAGGAAAATTATTTCTATGTCATATGTTAATAATAAATGTTGTGGTGTGGGGGCTGCTCTATTTGATTGTTGGTTGCTTGGTTTAGGGGGGAGTTAAGGGAACAGAAATAAAAGAAAAGCTAAACTTTTTTAGAAGAAACCAGTGGTTTTAGTTGACCAATATTCTTTGTGCTGTAGATGCTCTGTGTGTCACTTTTGATTCATTTCAGCATAGGAGATGGAATTAGCCCAGTCAGCTTCATATTTCTTTGTTGTCTTTTGCTTGCTGAAAATCATGATTTAGCAAGGAAATATTGTTTCAGCTGCCAGGGCATGAAGCTGACTTTAGAAATAAAATCTCCTAATCTAGAAATTTGGATTTTCCATTAGAACACTTGTGTCTGTATTTCAGCTTCTGATCCTTTTCTGCTTGCACAACTAGATATAGTTTCTTGTAAGTGTTTTATATGTAACATCTTACTTCATTTGGTCGTTAACCAGCAGAGCTGTCTGTGCCTTTTGTACCAATTAAGTCAGTTTTGATGTCACTGTGATTATTTGACTTTCTGTGCAGACTCAATAACCTTAGTTTGGCCTCCTTTGGGGAGACAGATGATAAATCTCTTTTGTCTTCTGAACATATGGCTAACTTGCTTCAAATCTCCTGTTCTGGCTGTCAGTCAATCACTCTCCAGAGCTGCAGATAGGAGTAACTCCTAATGACAGTATCCAATCACAACTGCCTGGGATGAAAGGCAAACTCTTTTATTTTCCTCATGTAAGAAAAACCAGAGTGAGCAGTCAGCTGCTACCTTTGCAGAAAACAGCCACATCCTCTCTCTCCTTGCTCTGGGTGGCTGCACCCCCACACGTAGGTCAGCTCTGATGTCACACATTCAGTGGTGGAGCACGGCTCTCCCTTGTTTGGAAAAAAGAAATTAACTTTTAAGAATACGGTCATCGAGTTCTAAGATGAAGAATTTTAGTGGTGTATTTAAATTTCTGGTACTCCTTGCATATATCACGTGCATGTTTCTAAGATGCTCTTCTGGGCAAGCTGTTCAATATATTACTCTTTGTTTCCTCTCTAGTTTCATAACTTCTGATAATATTTAGGTAATATTTAGATAATCTTAGAGATAAGATGCATTTTGCACAGTCTGAGTTATGTTCTGAACCTCAGCATGAGATAGCAACTGCAAATGAAATATGTTTGATTTTAAAATGCACTGAAAGATATGGAGAATGTGTAATTAAGGATTGTTGGGAGTGTTTGTGGCCACTGAGAAGTGTTATCACATGTGGACAGTGGTGTTACAAAACCTCCACTGAGATTTCAGTGTATGAAAAGATTGTTGTTATGTATTGCTGGTTTGTAAAGGGTTCCTAAAGGCAAATCTTATTCTTTTTAATCCATTTAGATCATATTCCAGAACAAAAATGTGCTGACCTTGTATGTTAGCAGGCAAAGGGCTTAGCTGTTTATAAAATTCAGGCCCCAGGCTCAGCATTAATGAGTAAGCTAACCTCTAGCTAAACTCTTAATATTATTAATCTGCACAAGTAAAGAATAGGTGTTGAAACCTCTAAAAGAAGGGAAATGGAAAGTTCAGCTTGAGGCTTCAGTCCATTGCAAAGTCCTTAAGTCTGCAGCACATACAGTCAGATGCTCTGGTGGGAGAGGCTTTCTCCTCTTTACTTATACATGTAGCTGTGCTAGTGTACCTTCCCCTTACTGACAGAAACAAAGACAAATCCTGCTTTTTCTCAATCTGAACCTCAACCCAAATACTTAAAAAAAACCCAAGCAAACATCAATTACCCTTCCCAACACTCATCTTCGTTTCACTTATTAGCACTTTTTACCATGTCCCATCTCATCCCTCCCCAAGGTTTCTTGCTTCAGGCATATTCAGAATTTAATAATCTTTTATTGAGACATCTTTAAACTCTAAATGTGTGCACAGACTAGAAAGCCCATAGCTTAATGTGTTTTGGGGTTTTTTTTTTTGAATCAGCCTCCAGATTTTTTACTCCCTTAAAGTCTATCAGTCTTTGGAAGTAAAGACCCAAGGGCTGCAAATGTGTGATATGTATTTACTGAATCATAGCAAATCTATTTTTTTTTTTTTATCCATTGTAATGAAAGCTTATCCAAGCTTGGTTAATGCATTTTGTTAATGTTGCTGCACGGGCTCCCTGTCACTGACGTGAATTGAAGGCTTCAGTTACGTACACCACATAACTAAAATCTTGTGGTCAGTGATCTCATCATCCAGCCATGGTTTAATTGCTCACTTGCCACTTTCTGATTTATATCCCACTGTGGGGTGTTTCTTTCTAAAGCATTTTACTGACGTTGTTCCTTAAGCCTTATCTCTCATTCCAAGTTTTTTTATGCTGGGATTGATTCTCCACCCTGAGTTGGTTGGATTGTTGAAGTTATCAGTGAAGCAAAATTTTTCCCAGCACAGCTAGGTCTCTCTTGGCTTTTTAGGGAACATCCTTGCACACCAAACAGCAACACCTTGGGTTTTTCTGTGTATTTGGGGTATTTTCTTCAATACCTCCACACCTCAGCTGACACTTCCAGTGATACCCAGTGATATTAATTTCCTGCTGCTTCCACCTCCTAAGGCCACCAAAGGCTATAGTAAGATGTTCTGGGAAAAGTAGGCTGCTAGTCTTTCTCTGTTCCAGACTTTTTTCCCCTTACAATTCATTAAAAATGGGTATTTTTTTAAGCATCAATTTAATGGTGAACAATGTACAATAAAATCCTAAACTAAATCTCAGTGGGATAAGACCCGAATTCAGTTTGCTCAGTCAAAATGGCTTCAGCTTCACTGTAAATGCTGGATACTGTGGAGATCTGCCTCTGACCTTGACCTTCAGATGTGCTGACACTCTATTTAATGGCACCTTATTTAATCTAGTTTTGGCTTTTTGCTAGAGAACAGCAAGGAGCACTTGGAGCATTGAATGTCAATCACACAGGGCAGCAGAACCTTTACTCTTGTTTTCAAATGCATTAAGATTATACCATAGAGAGGTGCCAAGCTGACAAAATGGATCAGTTTAGTAGAAGGTTGCTGGAAGTGTTGGACCTCTTAGAATCAAGGATATTGTTTGGAACAGCATCAACAATTTGTATTTTTCCCCCATATCCCAGCTCTCAGGGTGGAATGCCAATGCTGATGACACCATACTGGAACTGAGACCCTTGGTATTCCAACTTGTGAATAATTTATGCCCTTGGGCAGGGTTATCTTTGATTTGAAAATTTTCCTTTATCTGGTAGAGAGAAGAATAAACAAGAAGGGAAAAAGGAAAACATCTTCATCTCTGGATTAAAAACTGGAGGAGGGGAGGGGGAAAGCAAGACTTCCACAGTTTTTAGAGATTTTTTCAGTCTGCTGTGGCCAAATTGGTCTGTTGGCAGAGAAAGGAAGGAAAAACCAGTCATCTGCCACTTTTGAGTTTGGAATAAATCCTCCATATCAGATGTCTGGGGAGCAGTGATCCCTAGGGTCAGTTTTACTTTAAAGCATAACCTCATCAAGCTTCAGAAACCTTCTCAGTTAGAAATAATGGAGTTTGTTGTAGCAGTGGCACAAACCTCCCAAATCTGCTGTGAAGAGAGAGTGCTGTGTGCCATCACTGCCTCTGAATGAGAAACAGAGTGGGGATAAGATGTGGAGCAGTCAAGGGGCATCACTTCATGCCAAGTTTCAGTCCAGAGTGAACATCTATGGGCTCTGGGACAATTCTGCCCCATAACAGCTGCCAGATTCTGAGGTTCAGTGGTGTTAGTGAGCTCCCAGTATAATACAACTGTTTTCTTTCTTATGATTTATGGGCCTGTTCCTGTATCTTTTGTTTTCCTGGGGCCTTGGGTGAGGAAGTGGAGTCTTGAGCATGCCAAGCCTCTCTGACTAACAGCTGTCTCACTGGTACCAGGAGAAGGGGGATTTGTTGGCTGCAGTACCCACCTGACCAAAGAAAACAGCTCACAGTTGGCATTGACAAAGTGGAGTAAAAATATCACAAGCCAAATCTGCAGACCACTGACAGCTGAAGTCAAGCCTGGACGCATAAATGGTGCAGCAGTTTGGACCAGCACTTTTTTCCAAGCAGATAAAAGAATTTATATGAGGCAGAGTTGTTAATTTTCATGCTCTGTAAAAATAATCAGATCTTGGAAAGCTAAGAGATTTTAAGTGAAGTCATTGACAAAATGAAGTGCTTATTACTGAAGTGCATGCCAGGATTCCTTGAGCAGTGCCATAACTAAGGCAGGGATAATTACCCCACTGATACAACCAAGACATAAATAGAAGACATTAGGTAAGTTAGGAATTTGAAATACTATAAGTTATGGATATGTATGCCAGGCTCTGGAAACAGTCTGCTGTTTGTGTGCCTAACTTATAAACTGGGAAATGCAATTTTGTTGTTGTAGCACTCGCAGTCCTCAGAAGAACTGATTTTTTAAACACATGCTAAATGTCCAAGATACTTTTCATTACTTATTAATACAGAGTCATTTCATACTGCGTTCAGTATTAGTTCTCTCTCCAACTGGCCATTTTCAGCTTTAATTCTTGAAGAAAGCACTTTCAGGCACAGCACAACTTTTCTCTCCTATTTCCATGCCAGCTTAAACCTTGCTTGACATGGAACCATTTCAGGACACACATTTTTATTCTCTGAGTTCTCTCTGCTGGAGCTGTTCAAGGCTCAGGCTGCCAGTTCTGTTCACCCATCACTCTGAGCCAAGTCTGAGCCAGGTGGTATTTTCCTTTCCCCTCAGAAATAAAACTGAATTTGTTGAGGGATAAGAGCTATGTCAGGTTTATAATGATGGTGTCATCAGGAATTTTGGGAGCTCATAAGAAGGTATTGACCATTCACAGACCTGAAGACAGAGCAGTTTGCAAAGCTTGTATCAACTTTTTAGATGTCACAATGCCACAAGCATTAAACCCCTGTGCTTTGAGTATAAGGTGTGAGCAGAGTAGACTACATCTAGCATTTTAAACAAAACAAAGCATTTCTGTGCAGCTTCTCTTCTCTGTGAGGTGTGTTACAGAACAGAAAGCATCTATTTTCAGGCCAAATTTTCTAATATTTGGATAGACTGGATAATTTTGGAAAGTTGTTTTACACTGAAAAGTGTAATTAAGGGACATGCAACATTACCATAAAAAATTATAGGTCTGTTCAGATTCTGGTTATGTGTGTCCTTTAGCTTATGGAATATTCAAGTGATATCATAACAATAACTTTAATTTCAGACCTTAAATGTCCTTTAGAAAGAAGTTGATTGTAACATGCTAGTGACAGAAGAACAGCTCCGTTTCAGGCTTTTAGCTGTGAATTTTTTCACAGATTTTCTTGGTTACCTGCCTAGGACAGTGGAAGGCAGGCAGTTGTTGCATGCTGAGTGGAATGGGGAAATATAACCATGATATATGAGGCACTGCCCCAACCAGCTTGATAATTCCTTTTCTGTTGTTGTCTATGGACTGCTCTGAGTGAGCTCTTTTGGGAGCTGTTCAAGCTTCTGCTCCCTCTGCACCTTGCCCACGTTTCCACTGTTTGTGTGGGAAAGCACAGAGCAGCCTCAGGTCTGAAATTCTGGGAGAGAATCAGCAGGGCAGACAAACTGATTGCCAGTGTGTGTGTTTGGTTTTCACATGATCGACCCTAGGGTCAATAAGGAAAATCTTGTCCCTCTAAACCATTGATTCCTGAATCAAACCCTAAGTGTTCTCTGAGTGATGGACTTTTACAACCTGTGTCAGTGCCTGGCAGTGGAATTTCCTGATGCCTTCAGAGAAGTTTTTTTTTTTTCCAGAGTGTTGTTGCCATGACCATGGAGAAGATTCAAAGTTTTCTGTCAGTGTTCAACCTGACAGCAGTGCCAGTAGTTTTCTCAACCTTCTACATCCCAGCTAAGACTTGACACAGGTTTGATTTTGTGGCTGGTTTAATAAACTTCTCTGGCTCTAAATGTTGCTTCTCTGAGGTTTAATGATCATTAATTGTGTTTCTGCTTAATATGCTGCTGACTCAGCATTAGGAGGCATTTCCTTTGTGTGGACACAGAAATAGGGAATGCTGTGATTTTCCTTGGCTCAGCTCCTTCCTCCACTGAAAAGAGCAGTCAACAAATCAGAATGCTGATACGTCTCTACAGAGGAAAATACTCATTAAACAACAGATTGTTTTAAATAGACCTAATCTAAAACATCAGGAAATAATACAGTGTCCTGTATTCCACCAGCACTTATAGTACATCCCAATAACTGTTACTTACATCATATCTGTGCTTTCTGGTCAATATTGAACTTATGTAATGTAAATAAAATGTAAGTATATGTTTTCTTGAGTGTCTATTTTTAATTTATGTGTTGTTTTATAAATAGTTCTTTACATAGTTTGATAAGTCTCTATTTGTTTTGAAACTTTACACTGGAGTTTACTATCAGGCTTACAAGGTTTTCTTTTAAAGTAGAATAGATCTATTGCACTACAACATTAATGTGCATTTTAAACATTGCAGTTTTTTAAATTGTGTAGCTAACAGATAGCTGAATTTAGTAAAAAAAGGAGTAAAACTGAACTCTGTTCCTTCCCATCCCTCTGTCTTTGCCCATCAAATCCATACTCCCCCCAAAATGAAAGAATAGTGAGAGAGGTTGAAAACTAGGCTGTGCTGATGGATTTCCTATGACTTTGGTTGGGAGTTGGGTGTTTATTTTGTAAAATCCATTTAAGCAAAAATTAAAAAGATGAAACTGCTGCTGTGCAAATTACATCAGAAGTTATTTTTATTTAGTTATCTCTTCAATCCATGCTTTAATAACTCTTCTCAGCAAGCTTTCCTCCTCTCTGTTTAAAACATGGTTCTTTTTAATCCCATCTCATTTATTATTGCATTTCTATAAGTCAGTGGAAAGGTCCTGATAGTGCAGCTCCATTTCACAAGCAGCAGGTAGGAATCAAGCAAGCTACACAAGCTGAGGGTGATATTAATCAAATCCAGTCCAAATTAATGTTTTCCCTTACTCCTGGTTTATACCAATCTGGAAGGGACGGTATATTGCAAAGGAGACATGTATTAAAGTTTTTTTTTTTTGCATGTTTCAAAATGCTTAAAAGCTTGTGCTGACAACCCTTTGGGTTCTCATAGTCCAGTTTAAGCCTTGATTTGTTTTGGGTGGTTCTTTCAACGGATTTAAGTAGGTATTGGTTTGATTACCTAAAATCCTTGGATTCTCTACTCCTTGCAAGCCATGCCATTCCATTCCTGATGTTTTAAAGACAAACTTTTAAGCTTCAGTGTGCCAGGGAGTAATCTTTTCCTTTCATCTTCATGGTTCAATTTTGTCGCTTTTCTAGACATGGAAAAAGTGGACTGGAGAGGAGATTGTTCGCTTTCAGGTCAGGCAAGACAGAGGAGAAGGAAGGAGATGCTGTATGAAGTTCCTCCCTCTTTTGCTGATACTAGAGAATGGGAAAACTGCAAGGGGTCATGCTGTCCACTACATCAAACCTGTGTCGAGTGGGTTGGATGAATTCCTGACTTTCCTCTCTCATAAGAGGCATCAGAACACAGGCACGAATGCTGTAAACATCTCTGCTATTACTGGGCATGTGTATTAATGCATATTTGGGCTTCCTACTGGATTCTTTAGGGCAGTGCCCATTTTCTCGTGTGCTTTCTTTTATCCATAGGACCCACATTAATCTGGACAAAATAAAAACCAAAAATCTTGGTCAAAGCAAGATGGAAATCCCCTCTGAGTTCAGTTGTGCAAGAAGCCTGCTGCAATAAGGAATGTGTAGGAGATTTTCTGAACACCCCGTTGTAGCATGGAGGAGGCCTGCAGTAGTTGCAAAAACTGTTATTTAATTTCTGCTGTGCATGACACTCCTTTCTTACCAATTCTTTTCTCCTGTCTAATTTTATCAACAAAGCACAGAATGTTGAAGGGACCTGAGTAAAACTCCTGTCTGCAGTCAAAGCATCCCTAGCAGTTTTCATTATCATTGTGCTCTGTGCATCAGCCAAGCAAAACTGCAGAAATTGGATAAAAATTGAGTGATCACATTGTGTGCTGCCAACAGAGGATGGGGGAAGGCAATTAATATCTGTGGACACTCCCCCAGCTCTTCTCCCACTGCCCTTTTTACTCCTGTGAAAAGAGGAATCAGCGCAGAGTCTGTGGTGCATCACTCACCCTCATGGATCACGTAGCTCTAGCCCTGAATACACAATATACTCAGTTCCTGTTGGCTCAGAATAAAGATAGCAAAAACAGCAGCCAAACTTCCCAGGGACAATTCTGCTGTCAGAGCTCCAGCTAAAACAGCAGTGGCTCAGCACTTTTTTCCCCTCATCAGCGGCCTCTCTGTTTCCCACGTGTACCCTGTCTCCATTTCCAGTGGGAGACTTCGTCTGCATCCACATGGTGGAATTTCAGTGGCAAAAATTCCCACTGTCTCTTCTGCAGCTTCAGCAAAAGGCACCCTTTGTCAGGTAGCTTCCAGCATTTCTGGTGCTTTGTGTTTGTAGCACTTTGCCCACCACAAATGTAAGCACTCCAAAGTCCTTTATACTGAGCTAGGAACTTAGAGATCTCAGCTTCAAGCCAGCTTTGCTGTGTTCCTCTGAGCATTTTGTTATCTCATCTGTTTGCCTGTGTGGTTATATTGCACAGAGCAGCAAACATTCCCTTTCTTTTTGCCCCCCTTTGATTGTGTTGCTTCTTCTGTAAAATACAAAGCAACGTTAAACCTGCTGCATTACGTGTTTTTAATGTGATATCTCATCCCATGGAATTCAGTGGCAATCAAGTAACTGAATTCAACAGGCAGCCTTTCTGTGGGATCTCATAACTCCTTGTAGCTTCTATTTATGACCACAAGAAGTTTTCTTCTGAAAGTATTTTATCTGTAAGAAAAGCTGTCATTTGATTTGAATTCACCATAAAATATGTAAAATCTGCACACTAGGCAAGGGCTGCCCCATCCCTGGAAGTGTTCCAGGCCAGGTTGGACAGGGCTTGGAGCAACCCACGATAGTGGAAGGTGTCCCTGTCCAAGGGAGGAGGTTGGAATTAGGCAATCTTTGGGTCCTTTCTAACCCAGGCCATTCTATGGTTCTGTGAAACCAGCACTGATATGAAAACTTCTGTTGCTCTGAACCTAAACCTCACAAGAATGATGATACTCCAGTGACACATCAGAAGTACATTGAGTTGTTCACAAGGAGTTTGTATGTACAGAATAACCTTCCACTAATTATTTTTTTTGCTGATGTTATTCAGTGACTGATATTGCTCAAAGTCAGATTATCTCAGCCCAGAAATGACCAGCCATGCTAACGAGGCACCAGAGGAAGGGTTCTGCCACATGGGCAATGTGACTGGTGTGACAGTTTGAAAAGCCTTGTGTTTATACTTTAATTAAAATTTCCTGGTGATCTAGATGCTGGTTCCCAGTATCTTTTAGTAAATGTTCAGATTAACATCTTGCAGTGCCCAGAAGCATGCTGGTGGCTGAGAAGTCCAAATAAACAGCACAAAGTTGCTGCCATAAATTGCTCATTATCCGAGGCTCATCCTGCAGGCACACAACCACATCCACTGATTTGCTTCTGTGGATGGCTTCAGGGATTTCATTGGAACCTCTCAGGAAGATGAAATTATACACTGCTTAAATGTTTAAAAGTTCAGGACCTAAGAGGGAACATGGTATGACTTAGTGAGAAAAAATACCAGGAACAGCAGTGATATAGATGTTAGATATGACTTTGTTAGTTTTGTTATTATTAAAATAGGGAATTGAGATTCTGTGATGCCTGAAGATTTTTATCTCTTTAAGGTTTAAGCTTTTTCTCATAGTTTAGAAGGGACTTTAGTCTGATACATTTTCTTTGCTTTCTGTTCCTTTGATAAAACCATTAAGAAACCTGCTATCAGGGAACTATTTTGTTTCTGTATATATTAAAATTAAATGTTTTCTGTAACTTTGTTTATGAAAGCTAGCATAAAACAACATATGGAGAAAAGAACACACATACCTGGGCTAATATATCCAGGGCTACTATTAAAAAAATTATCTTTTAGTGTGTCTTCCTAGGGCAGTAGGTTTTAGGTGAGATCACAGTCTTTGGTCTGTTGCTGTTTTCTCCTCAAAACTTTAAACCCATGATAAGTTTCAAAGCTTACAAGGAAAAGGGACTTTTGAGATAAAGCTACTACTGAACCAAAAGGAAAATGTGGCTGTTAAAGAATCTGTTTGATAGGAGACAGACAGACAAGTCAGTACAGACATATGGACCCCAGGAAAGGTCTGTGGATTGAGGTCACCCACAATGCTTGTGTCTCCTGGCTGGCAGAAAACCCTGAAGAGAAGGAATTGTTACAAAGGGAAGGAGCTAAACCTTTCCTAGGGACAGTGTCCATGAACCAGGTGGTTTCCATGTGATGATGTGGCTGCAGTTAAGGGGAGCAGGTGACCTGCTTTACAAACAGGTTGTATACAGAGGTCACTTGCTTGCTCCTCTGTTCACTCCCAAGGATCTGAGGCCAGAGGCAGCACCTTGCTGTGCCTCTTCAGTGAAACTGGATGCTCTGACACACAAAAGGAAAGGAGAAATGCAGTGGTGACTGAATTCTAATGATTCTCAGTGAGCCAGCAGTCTTTATCAGGTAAAGGTTTTGTAGCCTCCTTACAGCAGCAGCAGCTGAGAGAAGGGCATTGCTGCTCTGGTTTGACCCTTTGAACACTAACCCATAGATATTGTTCCTTCCTCTGCACACATTCTGCCAGTTCAATGCAGCAGAATAATGTAACAGTCTATTAAATGCTGGGGACAGAGGCAGCTGCAGAACATGGTCCTGCAGGGGACACAGGTGAACCTACTCCACTCCTGGTGCAAGTGAATGGGGGCAGAGGAAGGAAAGAAATTTAACACCACAGCAGTGAAGCCAGGCTCAGGAGATCACTTTCCTCAGGGCTACCAGATGGCGAGTGGCTGTAAAGAACGACCCCACCCAGCTCTGCATGTGGCACCCACCGTTCATAATGGATGGCCCTAAATATTTATTAAGTGTTATTAAAAGGCTCATGTTACAGCGTCCCTTCAGATACACCAAAGCCAGGGTAAGGTTTCAATGTCAAGCCTTCAGGTGGCTTTTTTGGTGAGCATTTACATTGTGTCATTTCTACACTAATGTAAAAACACTGAACTTGTGTCAGGAAACTTAAATGAAGGTTTCTGTGCCCACATAGGAACTCTGGCTGCTGTAGAGATTTTAACAGGTGACTTTGTCAGTTTGAATGCATTTATCAGAGAAGTATTTTTCTTTCTTCTTGCCGCATGATTTCAGCACATGCTGGCTGATATAATCAGTAGGTTACAATTGTAAGAAAGGGAATGTGAATGATAATCTTTGTCACTTAAAGAAAATTGCATTGTTCACTGAAACCTTTGGGGTTTTGAGTTGGTTGGGTTGCTTGGGCTTTTTTTTTTTTCGTTGTTTGTTTGTTCTTCATGTCTGAATGTGCAATAGTACTCAGCCTTGAGGAAAAGGAGAACTGGGGGTGTTGATTAAAAGTGCTGAGTGCCACAAAGTGATCATGGCCAGCCTGGAATCCCGTATCAAGTTGGGAAGTTTGCTTTGGGGTGTTGTCTGGAGTGGATACCACATGCTGACTTTGCCTTTTCAGACAGGCCATGATGAGTCCAAAGACAGCTCTCCAAGACCAGGAGAACCCACCTGAGTTACACAGGAATTTTGGTCTCTTGCAAAGAAGAAGAAAGGTTTTCTTCTCTCTTCTCCTGCCTTGTTCATTATGTTCCTTCCGTGCCTTTCCAGGAAAACAAATGCCTTTCTGAAACTGTGTTCTCACTTTGCAAGAGCTGGTTACCCCAGATTCCCAGAAAATGACAGGAGTAGTGGGTTTTAAACATGTTTTTACTTACACATCCTAAACATTCTCCAGCGAGTATGCAAACTTCTTTAGAAATGTTGCAAATGTGCACAGCATAGATGAATTTGCTCTCATTTATGACATTTCCTAGCCTCTTATAAATAGTCTGCAGACTCCAGGTTTCTGCAGTCAACAGCTAGAAAACCAAGGAGCTGTGATAATACCTCCGTTTCATCTTTGACAATAATGGCTGTGGATTTGAGTGTTCTGCTTGGCTGAACTACATCTCTTCTTACTTAAAACAGTGGCTTCTTAGAAGTGGTTGTTCAAATGCTATTGTAACTGGTACTCATGAGTTAAATTCTGGCTGTATTTAAGTGTTTTCAGGTCTTCCTTATTGCCTGGAAGCACATTTTTGTCATTGTGTTGAGATAGAGACTGAAACCAGCTGGTGTTAGGAGAGAGCAGTGGTAGTAGTGAAAATCAGGATGCTGCTAAATGACTACAGTGTCACTGTTTAGCTTGAAGTGTGAAAAAAATCTCAGTTTTATAACTTGATGAGAAGAGCACCTGTGCTCTCAGAGGATGCAGCTGATGCTGGGATGAATATTTTGGAATGAGATGTTTGGAAAGTTAAGGTATAAGCTAATGTAAGTAATCTCTTGGACTTTTAACTATGATAAAAATGTAAATAGATTATTCTTTACCTATCCTATGAAGTGTTTTTTAAAGCTAGCTGTGTTTCTATGCTCTTTTGGCACAAGTGAAGTAGTGATTATGTAAACATTTAAATTATCCTTTGGGGTGTTTTACTAATTAATGCAGATGGTTGGTTTTACTTAGATGTGAGTGGTTTCTTATTTTAGGGAAAGTACCATGCTCTTCATGGATGGGAAAAGCTGGCATGTCTCATGTGAAGGAAAGGCCCAAGTCCATGCATTTTACAGGGCAGAAAAGAAGAAAAATCAAGTAGCTACAAATCTTTTATATGTTCCTGCAAGGCTTGAGGACAACCTGAAGTGTCCTTTGAGAAAGATTCACGAGTTGTCTTGCAAACAACTTGTCTGGCACCAGTTTGGATTTGGTCCTGTACAAAACCTGTTTGTCACTTAGGAAACCTTCAAGGGACTGAAATCTTCCAACAAATCCTAGACCCCACTTCAAGTCACCTCTACCTCATCAGAATGTTGTTTTTGTGTAAAGTTTTCCTTCAAATCTCTCGCAGTTGTGACTATGCTGATGTTAGTCTTCTTGACATGGTCTTACCTTCCTATTTTATTCAATACTCTACTGCTGGGTTTTGTTTTGGTGTGGGATTTTGAAGGATTAGATGAGAAAGATTTCTGAGGCTGGTCTTTTTGGTGGTTTTTTGTTGGTTTTTGTTGTTGTTGTTGGGGTGGTTTTTTTGTGGATTTTGGGGATTTTGGGGTGTTTTGTGGTTTTTTGTTTTGCAGGGTTTTTTTTGGTTTTAGTGTTTTTGGTTTTTTGTGGTTTTTGTTTTTGTTTTTGTTGGTTTTTTTTTTTTGTCGTACCAACTAAACTAAAAATCATTGAGTCTACAGTGGCTTTGAAATTTTGCTTCCCAAAAGTATGTTTGGGAACCAGGTTTGAAAACTGCCAATTTTGCATGGCTACAGTAAAAAATATTCTTACAGTTCTGCTTCAGGAGTTTCATTTTGCAGCAGCAATCTAGGAAGTAGGTTTTGACACTTCCTACACTTTAATCTGTGTTTTCACTTGCTCAGTTTACAGAACAAATGCTTCTTGTAATACATACAGAAATAAAAAGGCACACTACCATTATTCACTTCACTCATGACAGCCTGAGACTGATTAGTTCTAAACTGTTCTAAAGCATTTGTGCTGTATTTAAACTGGAGTGAGCTGTTAAGGACTTGCTCAGCTGTATTTTTCCAGAGTTTTTCTGCTGTGAGACAGGAATACTTGATGGTCTGACTCAGAATTTGAATATTTTACCCCGTGACATTAGAAGCAAAGGTGAAGGTATTAGTGAACAGAGCTTTGTTTTGGAGCAAAGGGCAACATATCAAGACATTACCTAACAAATAAAAATGGAATCTTTCACCTTATTTGTAAAAGAAAATGGTGAAGATTTACTTTTTAGAATGATTGTAACACACATGTAGTGCTGTTTTATGTCTCCAGCAAAGTATAACAGATGGACTGTGGGTTTATTGGGAAAAAAAAGTGTGCTGAAAGATTTTTATTATGTGAGAAAGAGAGAACAAAACCCAAGGAAACATCTGGACAATTAATCTCTCAAATCTTTGTATATAACATGAAGAAAAATACAGAAATATTTCAGAAGTCTTGCTCAGAAACAAATTAACTATTGTTAGCAAAGCACAATAATTCACCATCCCTCATGCGAAAAGATCTTTTCAATTAATAATTAATTGATGCCACTTTGTTCTTCACCCCTGGAAAAACAAAGAACAGGAGGGGGTAGCGTGTTCCTCCTGAGGTTTCTGGTTTGTCATTATAAAGTGATGAATCACTTTCACTGAAGCTGAGCTGATTTGTCGTGTCCCAAGGAAGCAAATGTCATTGTGGGGGAAAAAGGTTCTTTACCTGTTATTCAGGCCTGTGTGGTGTCTGGTTACTGATCTGGACCCAAACATCTGGCAGCCCTGCCACCTCTCCCTGACATGTGTGCACAATGTGCACTTCTGCTTTGTGGGTCTCCCTGTGGGGAGGGCTTGGCTTTTTATTTTAAAGCTGCACAGTGACAGGTGAGCAGGGAAATAGGTACTTTTTGTCTGGGCTGGTGAAACATTATCTTTTTTTGTGAGGGTAGGTTGCTGTTTGAAGGGGTGTTTCCCAGCCCTGTGGGGCCATGGAGCTGCTCTGAATGGGGAGGGGAGGTTGTTGCCATCCACGCCTGCTGGCTGTTTCTGCATGTGTTCTTCTTCCCTGTGACACTGCAGAGAACAGCCCCAGATCAAACCATCCATGTCCTCATTGCTCTGCTCTTAGCTGGGATCTTGTGATGTTGATTTCCTCTCCCTCAGCTTTACATGTTTTAGGAAATGGGAAAGAGTTCCATTCATTGGTTTACCCTCTCATATCCTTTGAATTCTGGTGTTGGCTTCCCCTGCTAGCAACCCCACTGGGGGTTTTTTAGGAGATATTAATTCAAACACTACTAGAAATGTATTCTTTGGCCTTTCTCCTGCTGCCCCAGCCAAATAAGAACACGGATATTTTTGCTGCACCATTTCAGAACAGTTCTTTCTCTGGACTGGGGCTCCTTTTCCATCTGTAACCGTGGGAGCTCCAAAGCAGGAACACAAAGGAAACGATAACCAAATCCCACAAATAAATCATTCCCACTGTGCAGTCTGAGTTCTGGCCAAAGCTGGGAAATCAACCTCCTTGGTGAAGCTCAGACTCATGATTTGTGCCCAACCTGTATGTCTGCATGTTTGGTATACAATACCTGCCTTTGTATATCCTTTGAATATTTTATTATTAGTAGTATTAGTATTAGTATTATCTTTTAAATGATGAATTAAGAAAACTCTCTAGTTACAGACTGAAGGAGGAATTTAGGGTTCTTTTAGGCTTTTGGTTTGTTTGTGATTTTTTATTTGTTTGGTTTGGTTTTATTTTTTAGTTCTTTTTAGTCAATCTAACAGATAGGAAAACATCTAAATACATAGGCTTTAAAAATAGTGCAGTTTGGTCCACGATATTGAAAATGGAACTATTTCCAATATCCTGATTTTTCAGTGCCTAGTATTTATATGATTGTCCCCATCCAGTTTATCTGTTGCCTAATACTGTCCAAAAATTCCTTGGTGGCAAAGTTATTTTAATCATACTGTTTAAGGTCTAGTTTTGGTAGAACACTTAGTTCATGTCAGCTGCAATACTACTCAATATGGTGTTGCAATTAGGGCTTCTTGAAACAAAATTAGGATACTTATAAGTTAGGATAATATCTAATGCCATCAAAACAAGTTGAAATTTAGTTAAAGGGCATCAGTCTTTGAAAGACTTGTTGTATTAGCAATAAATTCTACTTTGGTTTTGTCTTGCATGAAGACAGAAAACAAAATGCAAAATTCTATAGAAAAGTGTAGTGGTGTGTTTCCCTCTGGGAATCATTTGTTGTTTTGAGTCCTGCCATGAATGATGGTCTCAAATGAATCAAAGAAGGTTTATCATGTTCTCACCAGTGATTTTGGGAAAAAAAACCCATGAAATGCCACAGCTACTTTTATTGATTCAATGTATGTTCTGTGTTTATTTGTTTTTCTTTCATGAATCATATTTGAAAGGACATTAGGAAATATATTTAAATAGTGTCTTTTGACTGTTGTCTGTATTTCTATACTTAATTTTTCAGTGTACACTTACCAGTTATATTTGCCAAATTAGTTGATCTCAGCCTCCAAAAAATAAAGATTTCAGGATCTAGATTCTTGTATTGACATCAGCTTCTGTGTCTCCCAGCTCTGCACATGAACTAAGATTAACATAAGAGTTTTCCTTTGTGATAAATTTATTCAATAGCATTGTACTGGGCTAAATGTTATTCTCTAAAATGGACTGTTTAATATTTCCTTCAGTTACTGGTCATTGAAATAATCTGGAATTCACCATGGGTGTATCCATTATCAATGTCTCACCAATTCATGTCTCCCTGGCATAATACAATAAATTAATATTTAATATCAATACTATAAATGTATAACATGAAGTAAATCACATAGAATGAAGATAACTAGTTTCCCTTACAGATCCTAATTCAGTGTCAGACCTCAGAGACAGAAGGTATTTGTTTGGGTTTTTTCCATGGATTATTTGCTCTCTGAGTCATGGTGGTACTTGAGGTATTTTACCAAAGAAGTGTGGCAGAAAGAGCTTGATGGTCTGGAAGGATCAAAACACAACACCTTGTTTTAGAAGAAAGGAAGAGATTATGTTTTTCTGGAGTTTGGGTAATATTTTGGTTATTTAGGGAGTAGTAATGATGTCATTAATTAAAAGAAGCAACAGGTAAATTGTGGATAGCTTTTTAAAAAGTAACTCAGAAAAAACTCCCAGCCTTTTCTCAAAATATAACAAGAAATGTAGTAGAACCAACCTTCCTGCTTCCTGAAGGATTAATTCAACCCAGTTATTACACACAAACCCGGGATGTTTGCAGGGCACAGCCACGGCCAACCATAATCAGCTTGAAAAACTACAGCACCAAATTGCTGCATTGGAAAGTTCTTTAACCAAATAAAATTATTTGCATTTGGATGCAAAATACATTCTGTAAATGAAGAGGGAAACTTTTCCTACTTTATTTGCCTAATTCCACATCTGCTCTCATTGGTGGCCAGTTCAGAGGACACCAAGAAGGGCAGGAGTACAAACCAAACCAGAATGAGGTGGCAAACGGAATCTCCAGGAATTTGACATGGCAGCTGCTCACATCAGTCTCATCTCTAACTCTGCTGTCTCCTTCTGAGTGGAAGGATGTTGGAGCCTCATTTGCAGCTCTGGAATTACACTTGGATAACAGATGGTTCTCCTCCCCAGCCAGGTTTTTTATTCTGCTGCAATAAAAAGCAAATTTCATTCTTTATCCTGCACAGAAATTCCTGGCTGCAGGGTCACAGCCATTTGTCCTGCTGTGGTGCCTCTGGTCACTCTCTCAAGCAAGTCCAGCAGGGCAGACCTGCAGAACCTCACACACCTCCCAGTCTGGTCAGCCAGATTGCAAAGGACCTTGGACAATCACCCTCTTGCCCTCAGTGTGAACCACTCTGGCCCAGGCAGGTGCCCCCAAATATGATTTTTACAAAGGCAGTGAAAAGGTTGAATGCCATGGCAGAGCTCCTTTCATTTGGCTGCTGTTTGGTTTTGGCAAAATTTGGGATTAAAAAAAAAATGGTGTGTCCTTTCCAAGTTTGTATTTTTCTACTAAGTTGGATTTTCACCTTTTAATGCACAGTGAACGATGTTCATGTCCCTCTTGTGTGACTGCTCCTCTTCAAGGTGAAGCTGACAAAGAGTAAAAGGCCTTGGAAAGGACTTGTGCTAAGTCCCTAAGAAAGCCTGTTTTCACTGAAGAACTGTGGGTGTTTTGAATTTAAATTAGTTTATGTCTTCCTTCTGAATTGTCTTCTCTCTTATGTAATGCTTTATTTTTCCCCTTATGTAATTTTTTATTTTGTTGAAGACATAAACAAAACCTGTTGGGACATTTTCAGTACCATGAGGGCTGAATCAAGCACCTGATTATTCCCTGGAAGTAAGCTCAGCCTCTTAACCTCTTAACAGTATTTCTGAGTCAAAACTGCTTCTTTTCCTGCCACTTGCTGCAGTCTCCCGATCCATGCTGTGTGATCTGGGTGACTGGCACACAGGTAAAACCTCATCTAGGGTGTCAGCTCCTTTGAAAGCACAACAGAGCCCTTGCTGTTACACACATTTTGTATAACAAGGAGAGGGTGTTGGGTTCCCTTTATTAATTAATGTCAGGGCTGAAACTGCTGACACTGGGCAGAAGTTTCTTTTGCTGCTCACTGAAACAACACAGTCCTGTCACAAGGACCTGACACCTGCAGCCGGTGTCACACCCCTTGTGCATGTCCCAGAGATCTGTGCTTGCACACCATGAGTAAAAGCAAACAAGGAATTCAGAGGGATTTCTATATATTCCACCTAAGTACTGATTGATTTAAGTCAATCTTTCAGTGCCTACTCATTTTCTCCATTTCACTAAGTATTGTTAATGCTGTCCTTATTATGGTATCCTTTCCATACAAGTTACTTGTATGAGAAGTGTTTTCAGAACCCATTTTTGGTTCTGTTTTCAGAAGAGCTGTCACACTGTGGAGGCTCTGCAGAGACTCAAATGAGAGAAATCAATTGTCTGTGCTTGATTCTTTTGTGGAGTTGGTGGAGTGTTTCCTCCCAGGATTCTCAGCTTGTCACAATTGCCATGGGATGTGACAGCAGCTTTTTTTACTGTAGCTGTGTGCTTGTAAATGCTGTGCATTTCTTTTCAGCATCTTGTCCAGAAATGCAATATTTGAAGTGAAAACGCTGTATCTCTGGAGTACACTGTGTAATACAAAACATATTCAAGTCAGATATGATTAACTGCTTCTGTTACATTCGGTTTTTCTGTAATTCTTATTTGCTTTAGCGCTGTTCTCCAGTCTCCAGTGTAGTCAGAACTGCACAAACACATAAAAATGCTGCCTTTCTGAAGGAGCCTTTTTCCATACCAAAATGGGCCTCCCACCCCAATGGGCTTCCTCATTTTTCAGAGATCCATTCTTTTGCATGAAATGAACAAATTCTTTGAGTTTAAAACTCTTCCAGATCTCTCTTTACTGCATAGACTCTGCAGCTTTTTATTGCTGCAGTAAATCGGGGAAGCTCCATCGAACTGATGTTATTTGTGTGTGCTTTACAAATGCACATAGACAAGAAATGCAGAATTAATACATTAAAAAATGCCATTAGAAGGACATCAGTGGTTCAAACGCCATAGTTCAGAGGCTGGAGGTTCACTGTATGTTCAACCTCATGTGTGTAACCCTGTCTTTAATGGCTGAATCACTTTGCATTTTTCAGTAGAATATTTGCCTGGGGTAGTATGAAAATGCTTATTTTCAACAGGTGTTTCCTCATTTCTGAAGGCTTGGCTTTGACACCACATTATTCCCTTGACAAAGGTGCTTTTATTTATGTCTGTCTTAAAATGTAAATTCCAGTGGCTGTGATGTTCCAATCAATATTCTTTAACTCCCATTATCACGTTACCATTTATTTTAATGCTGCATCCATCTCAGGTTCCTAACAAGTGTTGAAATTGGAGTCTTAGAAAACATATCAACAAGCAATACAACCCCCCACTTCCAATTAAAAAACAAAAAACCCCAAAAAACAAAAAACCCAAAACTAAAACAAAAACAACCAAAACAACTCCCAAGAAAACAAAACAAGAGAGTTTACTGGTACTTAAAGTCAGCAATTTAATTAAACCCATGAATGCACAAAGAATACAGTGGCTATAGAGAATATATTTTTGCTTCTCTCTCTCTGGTTTAGCTATTTTTGTGTTCCTGTTTCACAATTGTCTGGTTTTTGTTCCAGTGGATGTTAATATTTTGGTTTATAAAATTATTATTATTATTATTATTTCAAAGCCTGTCAGAGGTTTGGTGGGGAAGTCACCATGAGGGGAAAGTGTTGGCAGAAGGATCTCAACACTCTGCTCTTTATCCTTTGTGTGTGTGTTTCTAGCACAGCCACCCTGCACTTCCAAAAAATAAACACTATTAGGAACTTTTGCTTTCTGCCACATTTCTGAATATTAATCGTTAGGCAAGGCTGTGCTTAAAATCAAGTTCTTTCAGAAGCATAAATCTGTCTTGTAATGCACCCTTGTTAAGCTTCACAACCTTTAGGAATATGGAGATTTTCAGAGCATGTTTTGGGAGTATCCTGCTGGGCGCTCAGCAACTAAAGCG
The DNA here is from genome assembly GCA_910950805.1 of Acrocephalus scirpaceus scirpaceus. Lineage (NCBI taxonomy): Eukaryota > Metazoa > Chordata > Aves > Passeriformes > Sylviidae > Acrocephalus > Acrocephalus scirpaceus. The sequence goes on from OU383777.1 coordinate 65,426,299, forward strand.
CTTCAAATCAGTGATATTTTTAAAACCCTTGGGCAGAATTTGCTCCTTTTCTCTGTTTTTCTGGTTTCTGTGTACTAGTGTCAGTGGGACACTGTTATATGATTCCAGGCATAAGGATTTTTTGGCACAATAAAATTTAATTTTTTTATTAAATTTTCCAACAATCCCAACAGCTACTGCCAATTTATGTCAGTTGGAAACTGAGCTACTCAACCATAATATTTTCATATTATTGCTTTGGCTTAGGACATTTCTCCCTTGGGAAGCTGGATATGAAGTCTAGTGAGGGTATTTATTGAAGAAAAAGAAGTTTAGAAGGATGTTTAAAGTTAATCTGAGATAAAGAATGAGCTTCACTTTTGAGAAGGTAGATTGAACTGGATTTTAGGTGTTTGTTGTGCTCTGTTTGCCACCAAACTTTGGCTTCCAGCCCCTTCTGAGTTATTGTGTTGGAAGGAGTCACCTGCTGTGTAATGGACATCTGGGTAAAGCTTAAGGATTTTACTGAAGGGAATGCTGGTTGGTGCTTTGAACAGCCTGCATGAGAGGTATGGCTGTCCTGAATTTTGTCATTTTAAAATTTTTGCTATTGATTGGTTTTTTGGTGATGTGAAAGGTGAAGCTCCTTTTTCTCTGCTGTTTCTGGGCCAAGAGTTGCTTTAAACCTCTGTGTGGAAGTGGAGAGAGGGGAGGCAAAGGGAAATAGAAGTAGAATTTCATTTTTCTGTACCTTAACCTCTGTGTTCCAGACTGCTCCCACCCTTCCACCTGTAATCTGAGTTATTTATAAAATTTGAGTAATTCTACTGCTGCAAATTGTGACTTGACCAGTGATCTAGGAGCAGGTTATTTACTTATATAGATCTCCTGTGATCAGTGGATGCAGGAACTGAACCTTTCAGTGACATTTGCATTTGCCTCAGCTCTTCAAGGCTCTCTTACTGGTTGGGAAGCTGAGCTTCTGCTGCCCCATGGAAATAATAAAAAGGTAAAAGAATTAATAGTCTAGAGGTGTGTGCTGTCATATTCCTGGTTTCTGTGGGGAATGACACATATGAATGAGCTGGACTGAGTTTGGTTCCCACCTTGTGAGCTGGCCAAGGCCAGATTCTCTCAACTCCCATCAAGCAAAGTTTAATAATAATCTGACCATCTCACCACTCATGTTTCTTCATGGCCAGTGGTATTCCCATTTTTCAAGCTCACCTGGGATATCCTTTGTGAGATGTCCGGAAAAGAGGAAGACATTTGCAGAAAGGGAGTAGATTCTGGGTGAATGGCTGGTGAATTTCCTTGGAGCCCCAGCCTGAGGTGATGAGGGATTGTCTGTGTCTGCTCATTAACGAGTTAACTGGAGAAAGAAACTGTTATTTCAGGGGCCCTGAAAATAGAGCTGAGAAATCCAAGGAAGCCGATTGGTGTGTGGTGTAATTTAATTTTCTTTCATCCTTCCCATTTGCTGGTTTGGCCCTTTTGTGTGTGTGTAGTGGGAGCAGGAGGAGTGAGGAAGGGGAAAGGGTTTTGTATACACTGAAATATTGAATAATTTCAATTACTGACAGAACCTGTTGGAGAACCATTGTTTGGTGGAAAATCCAGTGTCTACTAAACCTACTTTTTCCATGTGAGAGCCTGAAATATTGCCAAAACACAGCAGGAAACCCAAATTGCAGTATATTGTTTCAGGTCAGTTTGGTGCCTATTAGAATTTAGTTGAATGTGTTGCAAGTATTTCGTTTTAAAGCAACTCAATATACCTGCTTTTTCCAAGCAGTGCATTTCCCTCCAAGGCCTGAAATCCAAGCTGCCTTTGTTTCCTGAAGCCTGAGCTGACCAGAAGGCTATTTCTGACATAAAATAACAGTTTTCATATAACCAGTCTTGTTTGTCACATATCATGGTTAGTCTTGTGCAACTCATCATGGAGTTACACAACTGGAATTTATTATGGGAGATACAGAAAGCCTAACACAAATGGGATCTGAACTGGAACTTCTCTATGGCAATGGGAAATGCATTTCAATGTTGAGATTAACTCAGCTGAAGTATTTTGTTTCTGCTCAATAGATTGAAATGAGATGCTTTTGTTTAAAAATTATAGAAATATATAAATGTTGATAGCAAGAGAAATGCAAGTAAAAATTCCCTTGACCTCCAGAAACTGTCCATGAAAAACTTTATTTTTTTCTGATTTTCCTGGTCTCCAAAATCGCCTTAAAATTTTGTGAGAAAAGAAATGGATAGGCTTTATTTCACATTAGTGCAATTAAGTTGTATTGATGTGTGTTTGAAATATCAAAACTTTTCAATGAAGAACGGAAGTTTGAATATTGACAATGGATGTTAAAATTTAGGCACAGCATGGAGAGCATAGATGTGAGGCATCTGAGGGATTTCCTTCAGCCCCCAGGCAGCAGTTTTTGTAAAGACAGACGTAGCTGGATGAGGTGGAGATGAAATGTTAATTTGTAAGCACTTCTGTGGTCTGTTTATTTACACATAGATGTTCTCATACTGATACAGAGATCTGGAGACCTTCCTGAAGAGAAGAGCAAAACAGTGGATCTGTCTAATCATGTTCTGGGAATTTAACACCATCTTGTTCCTCTCATCTTTCCTCTCTTAGCACAATTCCCTCAGTTCGCTCATTTTTGTATTACAGCGCCATTGCTTTAGTAACATAATATTGGTGTCCAACTGCCAAAGCAAATGTAGGGTGTAGATTTTCATTAGTCAGAGCTCTGGAAGCTTTTATTTGATTAACTATTCTAAAGCAACACAAGAGTTGCGTGATAAAAGCTTTGCATGCTCCTTTTACCACATATGCTTACGAGAGGAACTTGGGGGGGTTATTTATGTATTGTGGTAAAAAATTGCATTAGCACTTGCTGCCTCAGCAGACTCCTTGGGTTTTGCTGGCGTTCTCCTCTGATTATCCACTGGCCCTACGCAGTAAAATATAATGAAGGGCTTTGGGGACGTTTCAGCACCTCAATTATCAGTTTTATACTAAGGGCCATCCGCAGCTTGCCTGGTTCGATGGAAAGACCTGTGGCTTTTGTTCACACGGTAACGATGGGCAATTCCCAAAGGGCCAACAATACCCAGTCATAACATGAGCCTGGAGCTGGGCAGATACCTCACTACTGCCAGAAGGGATCATTCTGATGGCCTGTTGGAGCCATTCTTCAGTGCCACGGCTCTGTCACAACAGCCATTCAGGCCGTGTCTGGGCTGTGCCCGGTTTGTTGTTGCAGCTCCTGGGGTGGAAGTCAGCTGTGGCCTAACCTGTGTCAATAAAAGCCCAGCACAAGCAGTGGGGTTTGTGTGTTATTAGCCATGTTGTCATGGACTCTTTGTTTTCCCCTCTGGTGGCTGCTGAGGTCAGACGTCAGTCTGGGGGCACACAGAGCAGAGCTCTGATGGTGCAGAGATTACCTCATTAAGGGACTATGTGCTATATTAATAGTGGCTTTGCCAGTGTTACTTTAGGTAAACCCTTGCTTTTTCTGGCCTAGTCAAAACACTGAAACACTTCCTGTTAATTATGAGCTTCCATGCACGGTGCCTGGAGAAGAGACAGATGGAGTGGATGTGCCTCTGAGGCTATTTCCTGCCTCCTTGTTTGCTGCAGCTTATAAATTGGTGTTATGATAATAGTGGAATGGGAGGGTTGGAAGGGACAGAGGAAGAGAAGGAGGAACAAGTCGGCTGCTTTTCTCTTCCTGCCTCTTCCCACTCTCTGAAAGGGCTCTGCTGAGAGGCAGTGAGCTAACTTAAGAAACATGGTGTTATCCTTGGCCACACCCTTTCCATGGAAAACCGTGTGTCAGCGCTGCAGAGATGCCTCTCCCCACAGAGCAGTCTGCACAGGCTTCCCCGTGTGTCCTGGGATGACCTCTCACAGGCAGCACACACTGTGGTCCCTTGCTCTCCTTCTGATGCCCTAAGCTTTAGCTTTTATGTTTTTCAGATCCTGTACTGCATTAGTGTATAACTGAACTCCATATAGGGTGTTAGTAAGCTTCCTTCACATTGTGGTCAGAGAACACAATCCTTCCAGGCCTGAGAACCAAGGACATGATCTGCCAAAAAGTATAAACAAAAGTGAATGGGGGGGGAGGAGCAAACTGGGGGTACATGACTTCATTACCTGAAGCTGGAATTGGAGGATTAACCCCTGATATGCAAATAGACCAAATTTATATCTGTCTGAAAAACTTGTAACCACCATCCACCTTGGGTGTAGGCTCTGTGGGGCTTTTGGCTGCCCAAGGTGTATCTGTTGAAGGCCTTTAATAAATAACCATTTTATTCTCTTCACTCTGCCTAGCCCCTGGTCCAGGTAGCCCCTCCAAGGCATCACTTCTCCCTTAGCTGGGTTTGCAGCTCCGCTCCACCCTGTGCTCTGTAGCCTCCCTGCACGGGGGGCTGGGGTCCAATTGACCCCTCTGCCTTCTTTATGTTGGCTCCTGGAAAAAAAGCGAGCGGTTTGATTTCAAAATTGGCCCTCAGGAAAAGAGTCTTTAGCACAAAGAGATGTTTTAAGGTATCCAGGACCTGCTGGTTTAGAGTTTAGAGGTGGCATTAATTTTGAGTCTCATAACCTTGATTGGCAGGGTAAAACTGTTGCTTTAAATGATTCTTGAGATCTAGAATTTGTTCCTCTTGGACATCTGCCTTAGCAGAAGAAAAAAAAAAAATCTGAAAATACCTTTTTTTTTTTCTTCAGCAGAGTTATTTTCAGAAATCTGACTCTTGTATAATTTTCTGCCCTTATAGTAAAAGATGTCTATGTGGCTTTTAATACATTGTTATGCTTTTATAATCTGTAAAACTGCATTGCATTTTAATTGGGTGGTTCCTCTCACTGGGCTTGGAGAGAGTGGTTCAGAAATTATTGTTTTGTGTTTTATTTGAGACAGGTCTTTATAACTGAAGAAGTTAACTTACTGTAGAAATAAAAAATAACCTTTAAAAGTACAGAGTCAGGTGTGGTGTGTAGGAAAATGGGAAATATTAGCAACCCTTCCAATCTTGCTTGCTCTCACAGACCTCCTTCTAGCTGGGAATCACAAGTGCTGTATAAACATAAACATATATGGGTATATATGTGGGTAGAGGAAGCCTGACCCATGGGAATGTTTTGATTTTTTCCTGAGATCACACATTGGAGCCTGGTGAAAGAGTCAGGAAGGGTGCCAAAGTTTCCTGATTTGCAGTGCTTTGTTCTTGCAGACAGTATCTCCTGCAGGCTGTGTGTGTGCTGGCTGCATTTACCGACATTTGCATGTACACAGCAGAGGGCATGAACAGGGGATCAAATCTCTGATAAATACCTATTTCCTAACATATTGTCTGTGGGGAGTGCAACCAATGAAGCTTAGGTTCCTATGGATTTGAGTTTCATGGCTGGACTCTCTGATGTCCAGTAAAATCTAAATTCCAATTGAAGCTTTTCCCACAGCTGGGATATTGCAGAGCCTCTTGTGTTCTTCGATCCTCTGGTGTCCCATAAAATAGAGGTTTATGTTGCAGTCTTTCCTGTTTGTGGGGCACCACTAATGGGGGCTCTTTTTTTTCAATCTTCTTTGCTGCTTCTATTTTTAGTAAGTTTATTAGAACAAAGTATAATTGTGATCACTGCTCCTCTGTCAAAGTCAAATATACTATACAGATATACTATAAAATCCTCAGATATACTAAGATGGAAAGTCAACAAAGATGTAAAATTATGCAGACTTTACAATGACTTTAATTTTCTTATGACACAGGGCTAAAAATTGGGTTGTCTTCTCAAGAAAGATATTGGGGGTTTTTCTAAGTAAAACATGAATAAGAACTGGTATTTACAAATGGTGATAATACTTGAATATGGTAATATGGGTTGCCATCAAAGCCATAAAAAATTATTAGTTTGACTGATGATAATGGACACAAGTGCCTCAGGACTTCTAAGGAGAAGAATAAATGTATTACCAGCAGGGCCTGTGAAGGGAAGACAGGCAGAAAAACTGGAAAGGAGAGAGTTGATACTATCCAGAAGTAAAAGCGATTGAACAGTCAATTACTTCTAGAAGTTGTATGTTTAAACATTGAACTACTGCTAGCATTTCGAGTTATCCATCTGTGAACAAATAACAATGCTGTTGTATGTCCCTCAGCCATTAACTGCAAACCCTTGGGAGCAATTCCATTTTTACTCTCTTGAAATCACATATTTTTGACAAGGCAGCAGTAATAATGTGGGTTGCAAATTGCACTTGGTTTTTTTTTTTTTTAAAAAAAAGGAGTTAAACTGCAATTTAGCACAGCCAATGAAAACATTTGTTTCACAAGTTTAAACTTTCCCATGGGAATGCTGGAGCAGCCCTTCTGATCTCTCTGTGTGTACTCAAAGGAAACATCTTTACAATACAGATGCTTGGGAAAACACTCTGGAACATAGACATTGCTTCTCAGGATCACAGAAACACAACAAACTTACTGCTGTTTGTTTATATTAAAGGTTTTAGAAAAATAGAAGAGCAGATTTGGGGGAGTGTTGTTTCTTATGTTTGTTTGGGGGGTTTTTTGTTGGTTGTTTGTGCCTTTCATGCTGGGAGTCTCACCTTTTTCCAAACAGGGGTAGGCAAAAACAAATCTTTGCGCACCTGCAGTGAAATAAAGAGGTGATTTTGATGTCTGCAGTGGCAGTGGATGAAGCTGCTGCTGTCATAGCTGGACTTGGGCCAGTTGGATCAAATTCACCTCCCATGGGTCGTATTTCAGTGGCTCCAAACAGACAATGGAGGAAACTTCCACCCACTCGGTGCTTAGGTGATGTGTCAGTATTCAAGATATGACAAATCTGTAAGAATTTTATTCCTGTGTCTGTGCTGGACATGATTTTGTGCCTTTCCTTTGTAAAACCTTCCCCTCCAAGACGGATGGATGTTACTTGACAAAACCAGGTGTGTTTCCCTGCAGGGCTCAGGCACTGGGGGATTGTATTTCTGCAGTGGCTCTGATGTAGATAGATAGATTGTGGTCCCCTTCACAAACATCTCAGCACCAACCTGGATTGTGGGAACTGAGAGGGCAGCAAAGCTTTCATGTGGCAATCCCAGCCACGGTGGTAGAACTGGCACAAAGACCAATGCTGGTCGTCTTCAGGACTTCCTGAAATGCTGGCAGCAGCTCGTCTACCATAATCAAATGATTTTATGTAATTTTAAGGAGTTGGGAGAATCAGCTGGTGGTTGAAGAAGGGGTTTGTTGTGCAGGAAAGCAGAGTAAGCCACTCAAAAATATCCCCTTCATTATCAAGTGAGGGAGCTCAGCCCCTGTGGCAAATGACTGGGTAATGTCTGCCAGAGGTGATGAAAGGACTCCAGTCTGTTTTGAGCATTTCTTTGAAATGTCCTGCTAGGGCTGAGTGCCTAAATCTTCATTGCTGATACCTAAATTAATCACCTGCAGAAGGTGATATGAATGTAGTCTGAAGTTTATATTTTTTGATTCAGTCTTGTACTATGATTGCTGTATCATGGTGTTTTGGCTGCTCCCTCAACTTTTTTTGTGTCTGAGATTCCTCAAGGGCCAGTAGTTCAGATCTGTCTTTTAAAAGGGTTCTCAGGATTGTCCTGCTGAAATTCCTGCCACATTCAGCACTGCTGAATAAAGCAAGTGGAGTTACGTACTGTTTTCCTTCTCTCTGATCTCACTGAGGATTCTCACTGAGTTCAGTGTCAAGGCTTGCCTTGGAAAAGGTCACGTGGAAGTCACATTGCACATCCATCCTAGTGGCAATCTGGGAACACAACCCCATTAAGCTGCCGGCCTTTTTCCTGCGTGTCACGTATGTGGTTTTGATGTGTGAGCTCTGACTAGGGTAAGACAAAAATTTTGGGGCAACCTTCAGCAGATCATAAAGGGTCTTTTTGCAAAAGGGTGTGATCTTAAAGTGTCAAATTTCAGCTAAGGCACAAAGCAGTAATTTAGAGCAGGACCTGAAGCACAGTTACATACTGCAGTCTTGGCATAGCAGGAGTCCTTGCTGCTGACTGCAGAAAGATGGTCAGTAATTATTTTTGTTACTGCTGCTTGAGTGCCTGATTCATAATTCTCTGGAAAACACCCGGTGATCAGAACTAAATATAAAACTAAATTCCTAAGAAAGTTTCATATGCCATAGGAGACACTGAGATCGCTTCATTCCCCAGAGATTTTATTGGATAGAATCAGAAAAAAGACAATGATCTTTTCTTTTTTGCTTCTAGGGTGATGAAGCATTCCTGAAGATAAACTGCTTTAGCCACTCATCAAAGCCAGTTATTGCTTAATTAAGTTAACTGTCAGACCTTATTATAATTTAGAGGTTTTTAAAATATTGTAACAGAAGCCATTGTTCACTTAAATAAAAAAAAAAAGGAAATGTGTCACAGACCAACCAGCTAAAGAGCCCAAAGTGTCTGACTTAAACAGCTGGCCACAGGAGTGTTTTTCTCAAATTCCAGCTGCTCCCACTAATCTCTTGCCAGCACACCTACAGCAGCCTGAGCCTGGCTTGTACGAGTAGCTGTCCATGTAAACTGATAAAAACATTATTTTGCCATTCTCTTCCAGTAATAGTTCCATTGAAAAGTTCCAGCTGTTGGAGGCAAAAATATTCTGATGAGGACAATGTGGTGTTTTTGTAGTTCCCCTCACTTAGCAGTGAAGGGGATGTTGCCTTTAGCAATATTTGCCTTTGTTCGAGGCCTCCTGACCCAAGAGATCTGTTTTATTGTGCCCTCGTGACATCTCATTACTACATACACAAAACAAGACATGGCAGAAATGACAGAAATACATCTGTTAAGTGAAAAAGCTAAAGAATATCTATCTGAAGACATATATCCTGAAAAAAGCAAACATTAATAGAAGGGACTGAAGATCCCCTAAAGTGAAGCTGACACTGAGTCTGGCATCCCTTACTCTGAAGCTTTAGTTTTATATTCATACTGGTCCAGTGACAGGTCCTTTTCTGAGGAGTGCAAAAGTTCCTGTGTATGTCTGTACAGCTGATGTTCATAATAAATGGTTTTGTCAGTATTCAATTATTGGGGAAACTCCTGTATCTTACTGTTCACATGTTTATAGAGATCTGGGTGTGACCTCAGCGTACTCATGTGTCAAACAAAGTTATATTTAAGCAGAGTAACTTTTTTACTGAGCTAATTTCACAGAATCATTGCATTAAAAATAGTCTTTTGAAAAACTTAATTTAAGGGGAATGAGCTTTCAGTTTGGGTAGTGGCAGTATCCAGCGATATCAGGTTGCTCATGGTTTACAGCATCTGGGTTCATGACCAGAGTGCAAATATCACTGAATGTCCCATTTTATAACACATTTTATAACACATGTGTGCTGATTGTCTTGGTAGCAACTTGAACAGTGTTGGATATGTCATGGTCCCTTTTGCTGCTGACCAGCAGTCGTTCAGAACTCTAAGAGAATTCACACTGTGTGTAGGGCCAAACTCTTCCTGCCGGTGCACAGCAGACACAACTTGCAGCCAAAGGGATTTGCAGATATTTGGGAGGGGAAAGTACTTCCCATGAGAGTGATGAAGGGCTGGGAGAGGCTGAGGAAGGTGTGTGAGGTGTGCAATCTCCATCCCAAGAAATACTCATGGTTAAGTGTGCAAGGCCCAACCAAGCAGCTCACCCCAGTCTGAGAGGTGGGAATGGGAAATGTGCTCCAGAGGGCTCTGCTGCTGCAGGCTGTGGGGTGATGCTGCACAGTGCAGTTCAGTGAGGCTGGTTTGGGGCTCTGGGACAGGTGTAGGGTTGTCTAATCCAACCTGGCCTCAGGGGCTCAGGGTTGGAAGGGCTCAGAGCAACCTGGGATAGTGGAGGGTGTTCCTGCCCATGGCAAGGGGTGGAACTGGATGATCTTTGAGGTCCCCTCCAACCCAGACCATCCTGTGAATCTATGACTTCATGGTTCTAACCTAGGGGACTTCATGGTTCTAACCTTGCTCTGTTGCAGTGCTGGAACCACACTTTCTCAAAGAAGGTGCATCCTTGTTGATAACAGCAGAACAGGCCTCTAGAAGTTAACATTTATTTTATATAATACTATTCTTTTTGTATGAACACTCACTGCTTTCCAGCAATGAGATGAGAAATTCTTATCATACTTCAATGTGCAAGAAGCCTCCAAATACATCACATTCCATTCCCTAGGAAATCTGCACTCTGTGAAAAGTAGATGCTTTGGTAGTGGTATAGCTGGACTGTCTTTGATAAAGAGAAAAAAAAAATTGGAAAAGAATGGTACTGAATTGTGACCCTCATCAGGAAAAACTGAATTTGCAGTTCAACTGGATTAAATGATTTTTCAGTGAGAGTGTGGTATCATTAAAGGCATTAGAATCCTATGCAATAATTGACCAAATTATTGCTAAATTGTTAAAGACTGAGATAATAAACATTTAAGCTTCTTAAATACATAGCATTTCTCTGTAGCTTGAAATTAACAGTAACATGAGCTAGCTCTTAATGACCTAAAGTCATTGGCCAAAACTGTTTGTGTAAAGGTACTCTGTCCTAGGTATTTTTATGTCTATGTTGTGTGGCTAGAAAAAAAAATCTGTTTCAATTTCTGTAGGAAGGAATACATGATCTTTTGACCTCAACATTTTGAATTCTGAATTCTTTAATTCTGAATTGGTGATAATGAATGAATAAACAGGTCAGACAGCTTCATTAAAGTGCATATTTAGAGGAGGGTTTTAAAATCAAATGTTGAATTTCTCTGATAAGGCTGATGTGAGTGTGGCATTTGCAATGCAGCAGCTGGCAAATTACACCACGTTGGGAGTGATCTAAAAAGTGCCTACTGAAGTGCATAAATACTGATCAAGCTCTTATTCCTAAAATCTGAGACTAATTAAGCAACTGTGATAATTTTGTTATAGTCTGAAGATCAGTTACTTAGGAGGAAGACAGGAATATAATAACGATAATTTTCAATATCTAAACATCTTCAGGTATTATTAAAGCACAGAAATATTGGAAGTGATTCAAGTCTCTCTGAGTGTCCCACTGTTAATTATTCATGTCCTGGGGAGGTGCTGGCAATGTCAAAACATGTGACCAAACTGCTCATAAGCACCACTTTGTCTCCATTCCACAGAAACAAAAAATCTGGTTTAAATTTCAGAACTGCAATTTTATTTTAGCACGAACCAGGGATGGTTTCTCCATTGTTAGGGATTGTTTGACTGGTTTGTTTGTTTTTAAATTGAGAGCTTAATGTGTGGAACTCCCAAGGTCTTTGACAACACTACTACTAAATACTAATAGTTTGAGAGAAGTGTGTTTATCTATGAGGCTTTGTAGGAAGTTAGAATATTAATTTCTATCTAGAAAACAAAATAGCTAACTATTAATGGAAATGTAACAGGTATGTGGTACTTTGACCAAGAACACCACCTGGACCTTTAAGAGGTTGCTCATATTGCTGTTAATTTCTGAGATCTGATGCAGGGTTGCATATTTAGAAGCAATAATAGATGCATATTTAGAGCAAATAACTGGGGTTTTATAGGCGTTCTCTGCATGTTTCTAATATGATTATTGGACACCTGTGTATCCACTGTTGTGATCTCTATAAATCCCTATTTTGTATTTGATAAAGATAAACCATCCTGTAAAAGAGAAGCTCCTGCTGGGTTAGGATGTGTCCCCTAAGTTGGTTATGGATTCTCCATTAGCAGCAAGGCTGTTTTTCCTGATCTGATGCTGGCTGAAGGTTCACCTGCATGGTCTGTGTGGCTCAGATCCCTGCTCAGGTGCAGGAAGGGTCTGCAGTTGTTTCTGAGCTCATTGTAAGCGTTACAGCTGGTACCTCTTGCTGTGTAACACTGAATAATGATGCTTTTTGAAAGCGGTTTCCAACACCCAGATGTGCCACAGAAACCCCACAAGTGCTTCTGAAAGATGTGAGAGCATTGAGGGCACATCAGACACCCTTTTCCTGAAAAGAAAACAGAAACAACTTCTCTTTAGTACTTGGAAACTTTCGTTTGTTTTACACTTAACCAGATTCATATATATATATATATATTTAATGTGGCATTTTAATCTGCAAATGTTCTATCTGTCTGGCAGGGTATCACCAAGATGTTTAGGACTGGGGTACCTGACATATCCTTGGCACTGGAGAATAAAAAGGGATGGTTCAGGGGAACCCTTGCTGCTGTCTGCAGCCACCTGATGGGAGGATGTAGGAAAAAAATTCATCCCTGTGACAGAACAGGGAAGCAATCGATCCAGTGGGCAATGCTGGGTAGGTACACAGAAATGTTTTGTCCTTACGAGGGGGTTGGGGTACTGGGACAGCTGGTGGAGGAAGAGTGAGGACTCTCCATCCTCAGAGAGATGCACAACTTGATAAGGCCTTGAGTTATCTGGCTTAGGATGGCTGTGCTCTGGACAGGAGCCTGGACCAGATGATCTCTGTGCACCCCTTCCAAATATTCACGATTCTGTGGTTCCCTCCAGGATTCCTGAAGCAGTGATCTTTTACAAAATGAAGAAAATCAGCAGTTAATAGGAGCCATTCAGATTTACTCAGGTGCTATGGAGGAGACTGTGCTTATTTTGGAAAGTGATTGTGGGTTCTGTAGCCACTGTGAAGTGGTACCAGGTTTTACCAGGAGAAATTCATGCAGCAGAAGTAATAAATGGCTCTCCTCTAGCCATCAGAACATGTTAATGTTCCTTGGATATTATCCTAGAAGCCAATTAATGTATTTTTAATCATAAGATATACCCTGTAGAATATTCTCCTGATTTATCTTTGTTTTGGGGGACACATAGAGATACTTTATGTGTTATTGTTGATCCAAATATGTATTTTGAAAGAACAGCTTATAATAGGAAAATCATGATATCATAACTCACGAATTACTCCACTCCATGAGGAAATGCCATAATCACAAGATTAGCTCCAAGATTTAAGTGAGGTCAGAGACTTGACTCACCAGTTGTACTTTGACTTTTTTCTGGATTAAATGAGGGAACTGTGTATGAAGCACAGAGGCAGATACTGTGGTTCATCTTTAATTTTTATTCCATTCTCGTTTTGGGGGATGCTGAATTTTGGCATTTCTGGTTCAGGAGAGCAGTACTGACTCTCTTGCTATCAGTGTTATTGGGCATTTACCACAAACCTGGTGGTTGGCTGTACATAACTTTTCCAGAACGTGATGATAGAAATTAAGGTTTTCCGTTCTCACTCAGCTGTAAAATACTCCTTGTTGCTTTTCTTTCCTCTTTTCTTATGGAGCCACTGGTAAATTAAAGGAAAGAAAATCATTGCACCAAAGGAACTTAGGGAGAAAGTTGCCTCATGGAACATCACTACCGTGCCATTGGCTGTCCCTTATCAGGAACCATAAAGTAAATAAATCTAAGCCTGGTCATTCCTTGGCACAGATTTTTTTTGTTGAACCATCCTTTTTTGGGTTGTGCTCGCTCCATTACTGCAATTGAGAATCAGAAATGCATCCTGGCACTGGAATTATTCAGATGAGTTTTGAGCTACAGATCCAGTGACAAAATCAGGAGCAGCAATTTATATACTTAGACTAAGAATGGTAGAAATCCAATGTTGGTTTCTAGCACTAAAACTTTCAGACATCTTTGCAAATGTGTCAAGTGCTTTGTAATCCAACTGGCATCTCTTCCATCCAAAAAACCCCAAAAAGTCGCAGTCCAGAATGTAGCAGAACACACCTGCAGTTTGGCATTGAATTTTCTGAATCCAAGGTTGAAGCAGGTAATTGATTTTTGTTGCTCATTTTTACCATATCTTTCACAAGAAAGGTGAAAGGTCTTTAACTGACTGCATTTTAAATGCTATTATTCATGAGAATTGCAAGGCTTGGAAACAGATTTGTACAAGACTTGGTATAATTTCTTAGTCACAGATGAAATCAACATTTAATGTGAGTCTCAGATGAAGACTTTACAGAAACCCAGATATTTTCTAGGGAAATAATAGGAATAAGAGAAAAGATATTATCCCTCATTACATGAACAGCTAGCTACAAGAAAATGAAATCTTAGGCTTGTAGGTTACCAAAAAATGTTCTTTCATGTTAGGAATGATGTCTTTAGCAAGTGTGCTCATTTAACTCAATGACCTAAAAATGAATGGTTGATTTCTAGTATCTGATGGTATTGGAAACAAAAGTATTTTGCCTGAAATTCAGCACACGTGTTTCTAATGGAAGCACGCATTACTGCAGTCTCCTGGCTCTGAAGCTTTTGATCCATAAACCCAGGCTCTTCAAACATTTCAATTCACCTGCTCATTTAAAGATAGGTTTTTACCCTGCTCATAACTTAAATTGAAATTGTGGCCTTCACTAAAAGGGAAAGAGAAGAACACCACTTTTCCCTTTGGACAGGAAAACCCTGGGAAGCAATTAGTGGGAAGGGGAAGTTTTATACTCCACTCCTCTGTGCTCCCTAACAAAACCAACCCTTCCAGTTGGCAACCATTAAAGCCCCTGTGAGCAGATGCAGGGCAGACAGAAAGGGATGAGTGAGCCATGGGGGTCATACCTGGGCCTTCCCTGCAGTGCTGGATGTGCAGGGAGAGCCCAGCTCCCAACAGAAACAGCCCCAAGTCCAGCAATGCCTCCTCGAGTTCCTTTATTTTGGGCAAGAGGAAGAATTCATTGCCAGGATTGCTTTGAGTGTTCAGAGGGTCACCCAAGCCTTGGCACTCCCGAATTTTGCATGGCTGTTACCAAAACCTCAGCGTGGTGTGAGCACCCAGCACTGTAAATGGTGGGGGAAGTGGGACAGTTCCTGCACACACACCCTGGGTGTGAGAATGCTGTTGAGCCCAGCCTGAGAGCCCTGCTCTGTCACCACTGTTTTTGTTTAAATTTCTCCCTTGAAAACTGCTCATTCAGAATATAGAGAGTATCAAACATTTGAAGCCAGGAAGACTGGATTTTTTTTTTCTCCTTTTAGAACAGGCACTTAAACACTTTTTATTTTTGCGTGTGTGTGCGCGTGTGTGTGTATGTGCAGGTTTGGCAGGCACTCTCTGTACAGTGTCAGTCCCTGGTGAAATCAAAGTCAGCTGATCAAGCTGCACCTTTGGAAATGCAGTAAAGTAACTTCTTGGAAAGGCAAGATTTTTAATTTGATTTAACATGCATACAGAAAATTAAGTTAGAGAGCCCCAGGGTGAATAATTTGTTCGCTTGTAGATACCTGATGTTTCTGACAACACAACAGAAAACTGGCATCCAACCTGTAGGAGTCCAGGGAGATTCCCCTGGAAATCCTGACCCTGAAAAACCCGAACAAAAACCTGTACAGGGGGGTTCTAAGCCTGTACAGGGGGGTTTGAGAAATGTACAGGGGGGTTGGAGACCTTGGCATGAGCCCCAGACGGACAAGGGATTTGATCATAGTCCCTGGGAGAAATTACCAACATTATGGAAAGAATTGCAAACTCTGGAAGGTAATAAAAGGTAATAATATCAATGCACTTGGGATTTTGGAATGTGAGTGACCAGAGACAAGATGGAGGATTTTGGGCGTTGCCCCGAAGTCTTCTCCTTCTTCTTCGTCTCCATTTTGTGCAAGGGTGATGACACCAAGTAGATTTAGAGGGATTGGGTCAGGTCAGTGGACACCTGTTTAGTGTTCTATGTGTGTGTTGGTCCACAACTGTAAATAATGTACACGTAAAAAATAGTATAAAAACGCTGAGCCGGGAGAGGGCGGGGGAGAAGCTGTCTGTCGCCCGTGCTGAGCGGACCTCAGCTCGGCTCACAGAAAGGTTTTGAGATAAGAAAAAATAAACAAGGCTGAAGACCTTGAAACCAACGTTCTACGACTCCGTGTGTTGCTTCTGCGTGGCCTGAGGCTGTCAGGCTTTTCTGCAGCCATCCTCTCGGGGCTAGTAATAGCCTCCTTCTCCTCGGGGTCCACAAGAGACCCCGTCACCAACCCACTGTCTCCAGAGCTTTTCTAGCACTTTTACATCACAGCTGGAACTCTCCCAGACTGTGACCTCCATCCTCTGGCAGAGCTGGAGAGACTCAGCCAGGTAAATCCTGGCTGCTCGCCTGGGTGAGGAGTTGCTGTTGGCTTCCAAAAACACCTTTTTTTCCCCTGTATGAGAAAGACCATTTTCATCTTCAGAACACAGTGGCATCCTGAAAAATTCCTGTGTTCCAGAAACCAGCTACCTTTTCAGCTGACTCCTTGAGAGTGTGTGACAGCGTGGGTAACAGAGTGATTGTTGAATCTGGATACTGTATGGAAAAAGGGAAGTAAATTTAACAGATATGATGAAAAGGGAAAGCCTTGATTTGTGCAAGTCAGGAAGGAAGTGAGGATGATGAAGGCAGGGCTACCTCAAATTGGGAAGGAGGGGGAGGTGGGTTTGAGGTTTCTTACACACACATCATTTTCTGCCTTCATTACGAGTTCTCTGTGGCAGACTAATAACTTCTCTGACCTCAGGTTGTCTCTCTCCAATTTAGGCTTATTAAAGATAACTATCAAGCCTTTTCTCCACATGTATAAATCCATAATTAACTCTGGTTGCAGCACAGACTGTAAGGGGACTGCTGCCTTATAGACCCTTCAAAGAATTTGAAATCCCTTAGAAGACATTGTCCATTTAGTCCTTAACTTCTTATCAGTGGCATTTCCTGCTAGCCTAAATACACCCCCAATTAAATCACATACCTCAGCCTTCAGCCTGTTTTACTTGGGCAGTTTCTACTGCTCAGGGAGCTTTCTTTCTCCCTGCTTTTTGTTTTGTTTTTTTAAAGAAGGATTTTCATACCCAGGAAAGCTTTCAGACATGCCAGACATAAATCCTGGCTGATGCAGATCTGAGCAAAACTGCCTTAATTCTACAGAGAAAGGTTTGGGAGGATCCAGAAAAGGGACTCTGCCTTCTCCACACTGTCCTTTGAACCTGTTACAAAAAGACTTGATAGCCAGAAAAGGGGATAGGAGGTAAAAAGGTGTCTGGGGTGCAAAAGGCAGTAGGTCTGTGAAATGCGTGATGTTCCCGTGGAAATAAATCTTAAAGAAAGCAGAAGGATGAGTGCAGTGATTGCTTCTTGGCAAGCCCCAGCAGTGGTGACTCACCAGTTCTTGACTAGAAAGAAAATAATCTCCCCTTCCTTACACATGATTAATTTCTTGAAAGGCTGTTAGCAAGGTGACAGCATTGTTCTTTAAACAGAAATGATTTTGTTTGTTTTTCGAAACGTAGCTTTCTGGTCATCTAATTATTGAAAACATCAGTGGAAACTTGGAGCTCTCTTACTTTATTTTTTGTGTTTGTGCCTTCCCATCTGATTCAGTTCTGGCAATTCTAATTGGATCAATGTCATTTTATGGGTAACAGATTCCAGTGTCTCATACCCAGGATTGTTACCCAATGACAGGATCAGGCAGAAATAGAAATTTGTTAATTGTAGAACTCAGCTGTCAACTGAGACTTAAAACAAGAAACAGGGAAAGCTTGATTTCTCTGGTTTTTTTATGTGGGTTTTTTTCCTTATTTTTATTCTTTAAAATTCACTTTGTTTCAAAAAGATTTAAAAGAAACCTGGAAGACTTTGTGCTATGTGTATATCTGGCTATATTTGCTGTTTACACACAGCATCACTTGGGATTCAAAATATTTTAGGTGAAATGTTACGACCTCCTGCTTTCTTCAGACTGCTGGAATATGCATCACTCAGCTGTCAAGGGTGATGATAATAGTTCATTGAAAATGGCATCATTTGGCAAGCATATTTCTCTAAGTATGAGAAAAAGCACCAGCACTCCAAAAAGAAACATTTTAAAACATACTGATAATTTTGTCTCACTGTCCTTCAAATGTTTAGTAAAAAAAAAATCTTAATAGAAAGAATTTTAAGGAATGTTTTGTTAGCACAGGATTGTCCATCTGCCACTTTCCATATGAGCACTATTTATACACTGGGGTCAAGACACCCCCTGTTGTTCCTTACCTTTAGTCCCTTATGTTTGAGTCAACAATATCTTTTATGTCTCTATTTTTGTGATGGTTTAGAATTCTCAGGAGCCTTCTTTATCCTGCTTTTCCTGAATTAAGGACCATCCTTATGTTTTATGGTTGAGAATAATGCCATTCACATAACCATATCCTTCCATGAAATGAAGGGGAAATTTCCAGTTATTTGCAGACTATTACAGATCTGTTTGGAAAAAAAAGTTCTTATTCAGTATTTTATTACAATTTTTATCATAGAACTGTAGCAGATTAAGGGAATAAGTAAAGGAATGGGTTTCCATTTCAGATACACTATTGGAATTTTTCTTACTCCTGTAATTTTTTTAGTCATCTTTCACTCTCACACTTTGAATTTTTGTAAACTTATAAATATGAAAACAGATTTTTTGAGTTTGATTCTAGATTACCTGAGCTACTTAAAGTTTTCCACAGTCATGAATTTTCTTCAGTGCCTTTCTTTGCATCCTGTGCATAAATGTGATTCCTGATTTGGGCCTTGAAATACTACATTATATAGGGATAGGTGGAAGAAATGGAATTTTTCCTGGATTTCAGTTTAGGACAGCTGGCAGGTCTGCCTCTCCTCCTCTTAAAACATAATATTTACTGTCCTAGCATTTCATCCTCTTGGGATGTTTTTATTTGGGGGAGAACCCAATATTACCCTCAGCGAGGACATGTTGAGCCCAGAGCCATTTATTATGCTGTTTCTCTTCCTGAATTTCAAACTGCAACATTGCTGGGGTTTTTTTCATGGGGGGAGAGAGGATGATGAATATCCAGTTACAGGTTTTTGTTTGGCTTCTGGCCCTGAGGAAAATCCTGGCCTGGAACACTGCGTTCATAGAGCAAGCCTGAGAGGTGTTGCTTTAAAAAATCCTCTTAGGTCACTGTGTGTAAGCTGAATTGGGGAACTTTCACAGGAACCTTCTTTGCACGATGTGTTTGCTGATGGACTGATGTAGGATGGGGAGATGCACAGCTCAGCACTCAGACCCCTCCTGTTCATGGGTGCTCTGTGTCATTGCAGGGTGCTGGGACAGCAGCAGAGCCTCAGGCAGCTCTCCCTGCTTGCTCCATCCCACCTCCATCCTGCCCTCAGACAGGGACAGGGGTGGGGTCTGCAGGCTCTCATGGCAAAGAGGAGACTCTGGTGTGGCGTTGGTTAAGCCCCTGCATGTGTCTGGACAAAGGAGACATCAGCTTGAATCACCCACCCTGAGTTTCTCTCTGTTCCTCTCTCGTGCAGATAAATGTCCAGTGCAGGTCACTGTGGGAGCACCCCACTAAAGTAGGAAAGTCATCAAGGGTTGAAACTGATGCTCTTACCCCTATTGTTTTGTTATCAGGTTTATGAAGTCTTAAATCATCTTAAAATAAGAATTTTTAACAAATTTGCTGAACCTCTCCTTACTCAGCGTTCACAGGGAATAATAAACATTGTATATGCACTCACGAGCTATTTGATAACAAGTTTTTTGAAACATCAGGCTCAGAATTTCTCAGTTTGTAACTCTGATCTCTGTTTTATTTGCTGGAGAATGTAAAGCAGGAAACTATTTTGGTCATAACTCTTCAGAGAGCAACTGGATCCTTTTTTACAATACATGTGTATTTATTTTTCTTGGTTTACAAAAGCACAGTGATTCCCAAGTCTGCAAAGCCTTGAGGTCACAGTAGAAAGCACACAGTGTATGTTCATTGTGCAAAAGGACAATGAGCTGCCAGATAATGAATTTGCTACACATTTTATTGTTTAAAACATTTGTCCAACTTGTTTGAATAGAAATGTGAGGTGGAAAACAAGATGAAGGAAAGAAAAAACCTGGAAGAGGAGAAGGAATGTAAATAAAAAAGGGAAGGAAGAATTCACAGTTGATCTGTGATTGAAATTATTGCTGTTATTTTCTTTCAGATTTGTCCTCAGTAGTTACAGCACATATAAGTAATTTTTTATAAATGCTGGCTTATGCTACATAACATAAATTGTTTCCTTTCCATGCAGTTAAAATAATGTACAAACACAGCAGTTGTTTATTATTTCTAATCCCTTGGTTGAGCAGGTATCAGAATCCCTTTTGTTATTTGAAGTAAGGAAATAAAATGTCTCAAAAAAATATATTCTAATTTGGACTTTCAGCCTCAGGCTTCCTCTAATGTTCTTTTTGGTGGATTCAGGAATATGCTCTATCACATCTTCCATGCATCTCCAAGGTTTGCTGAGCTTATGCACTGTTTCTTTTCTACCTCCAAGGCTCTGAACTGAAGTCCTTTGGAGACTTGGAAAAATATTCAGCTATTTCCCATGAGTTCCACTGTGGTGTGTTTGGGTCTTTGTTAAACAGAGGTTGCCACAAGTTGAAGGAGACCAGGGATAAGATCCAGGACACAGCAGTGAGAAGGGAGTGTACTGCCCAGGGAGGAAGTGTGGGATAAGAACAGAAACAGACAGGCACGCAGGATTTTGATTTTAACTTGCAGACCCTATTAAGTCACAACTATTTGGCTGAATGCCAAAGGTTGCAAATTAAAAGGATTGACCTGAACTGAAGTTCCTTTGGTAACATCCAGGATGAACTACTGCAGCTCTTGGGTATTGGTCCTCTAGAAGACAGTGTAGGTAAAGCTTCATTTATTCAAAACTCTGCTGTTGGCTCACAAAGTTTGTCCAAGACATGAAAACAAAGTGCTGGGAACTTTGATTAAAGTTCTGATGATGTTTTTGCAGAACCTGGAGGTGTTAATCCTACTGGCCTGACCAAGCTGCTGCTTCAAGGGTTGCAGTGAGATTTTCCTTCACCTCTGGTGCAGTCACACTTGGCCCTGAATTCCTCCCTAGCCTTAAATAATTGTGTCATCTCGCTGAGTTTTGTAAACCCTCGTTGTTCTCCATGTGTTGGAGGCTCAGAGGCTGCAGCTTGGACATGCAGAGGAAGCACAGCAGCAGTTCTTCCAGCCTTTCCTACACCACTGGAGCTAAAGCAGGACTTTTCCCTGGCCTTGCCCTGCATTCCCTGAGCTGATCTCCATGTGCAAATCCCAAATCTGTACCCCAGTGCTGCAAATCCCAGAAATCTGTTCTGTGAAGGTATTCCCTCCAGTCACAGAGAATCTCTCCTATTCCTCCTTGTGTGGGACATGATGGTCAAGGATCATTTTCCTCTCTTGCAGGCTGGGAATTCACATCCCACTTAGCCAAATCAATGTCCTTTGTTTGACAGGTACTTGTCATTGAGCTTGGTCACATTTTCTCAACCTGGTGCAAAGAATCTGTGACAGCAGTGAGTTACATCAGTATACAACTGCAATAACAGAGATTAAATCATTTTACCATATGGAAAGAGTGGTTTTATTATATTTTATCCATCAGAAGGAACATCTCCTGCAACTAGATGTGATTTCTTGTTACTACAGGTACAGGGTCAGATACTTTCATGAAGTGACACTTTTTCCCTCATTATTTTGCTCTGCTACATAGCCTGGAAAACAGCCTGAAATAATGAGAGCTTATCATCAGTTGCAGAAGGAATCTGCCCAATTTTTTTGTTCTCCCTTGGGTGAATTAAACTCTGATTTTAAGGCAAGGCATTAATCCGTTTCAGCTTGGCATTTATAAGCCTTCATTTATTTTAAGGTATGATTCAATAGAAAATGCTGTATTTTGAGCTTGCCTGTTTTCATTAGGTAAAACAATTTTTATTTATTTTTTTACTGCTGGCCTGCATTTTTTGTGCTTTTATTTTATTTTTACTTTACACTTTAGTGTCTTAACTGCAAAGTGTAAGGCTTGATTTAAAAAGGCACCACTCAGTTTCTATGAGGGAGTTGGGCTACTCTGGTTAATGGAAGTAGTTTCCAGGTATAACTGAAGGTTTTAGTAGCAGAGAACACCATTCAGTAGAGTACTGGATGAAACAATCTGTTTCAGATGCTCCTGTTGGATAGATTCTGAATGGATTCCCTGACCTAACAATTCCTGATGGAAGCATCAAGTTTTTCCACCTTTTTGTATGTCCTTTATATGCAATAGCTTATGGAAGGCAAATGTCATTCTAATTTTATGTGTTTCTTAGGCCTTCTAAGTATAACATATTGAGCCCTTCTTCCTGCTTGCTGATTTTGGCTTTTACAGTTACTCCATCACTTTATTAAAAAGAAACTTTGTTATTACTGTGGTGGATGATCATTTGGCTGCTGCTCCTAAAACCTTCACTTCTATCTGTAAATTACTCCCATTAACCAGAGTAGCCCAACTCCCTCATACAAACTGAGCGGTGTCTTGTTTAATCAAACCTTATACTTTGTAGTTAAGATGCTAAAGTATAAAATAAAAATGAAAGAAAAACACAAAAAATGCATTCCACTAGATAAGCAATAAAAAAGGCATTGTTTTACCTGTGACAGTGGGGGTTTTGGCAGAGCAGAATAGAACTGTAACAGTAAAGAAAAATAAAATTATCTTGAGAGATGTTTGCCACAGTGTAAATAATCTGCTCTTTCGGAAGGAGGACAGTGGCTACATTTACATTACCAAATTCCTTTCTGCTTTTAACTTGCCTTTGGGTTGTTCACAAGCATGTAGGGGTTTAGAAGAAAGAGAGGGAAACTCAAAAATTTTAAATGGAGCTAAGAATGCTGTATCGTTAGAAGGCCTGCTAGAAATTCAAATATGAGGAAACAGAAAGGATGCAAAATAAGATCATAAAATCATGAGATGCATTGAAGGAGCCAGTGTATCTAGAAGTTCTGTTTTATAGGCAAGGGGACTACACTGAATCACCATATCAGAAAGTGAAACTGAGGAATGTATCCTGATGTTGTAGTCTGGTAACAGCACGTGCTGGCTAGCAGGAGCCCTGGCCTAGAAATTTATGAGATTCCTAGGGCAGCCAAGTACTCATTTTCTAGGAGAAGTGGAATTATCATTTTGAGATCTGCATTGCTTCAGCTCCCGATGTGAGATGTGCTTTTTATTTGTACTTCTCCTGACAACATTCCTCCCTCTGCTGAGATCCAAAGGGAAAAGACTGCCCCTAAGGCTGCAGTTCAGAGAGGCTGGACTAGACCATAGCTGGGGCATTTCTGAGATTAAAACCAGAGAGAAATGGATTGGCTGGCCAAAGCTGCTGAGTTATTGTATTTCCATCCACAGCATCCTGGTGTAAGCCTATCTCAGGTTGTAATTTACAGCACACCTCTAATTTACTTGGACAGTTATGATTGCAGTCCCAGCCTTCATTTTTGGATCTTATTGTAAGGACAAGGCTGCAGTGGCAGTCAGCCCTGGGGCACTCTCAGGGGGAGATCAGGGACCACATGGAGGCAAATTTATCCCACCCCCACCTGCCTTAGGTGTAGTTTCTTCCAGTCTGAGCGGAGGCTTTATGGGAAGAACTCCAACCTCCACAGTGGTGAACACATTTTATCAGCAGCAAATCCCTGCCCTTTCTGATGGGTGCAGTTTTATCCTTGTCCGTGTCACCATTCCCAAACCATCTTCTTCCTGAATGCCTTCCCTTAGAATCATGTGGGTCATGATGGCATTTTCTAAGACTCGTTTGAAGCTTGTGAAATCCACGCCTTTTAGCCAGGCTTTTAGTTAGCTCAGAGCTGGGGGTTTGTTTTACATAATTATACCACGTTCAAGGCTTGAAACAATTGCCCCAAGTGTTATCCTTCTCATTAGGAGGCCCTGTGTTTCAAAGATGCCATCAGGTTGGATGACATCTGTAATTACTCCATCATATCAGCCTCTGCAGCCCTGCTGAAGCATTTTGGGGTTGTTTTTTTTTCTCCCTGCCTGTGCCACATTGTGTCACAAACAGCCAGTTGTTGTAAACACTGCAGGGACAGAGGGGCACACAGACAGCCCATTGACAACTGAGAGGCGACCCAGAAGATAATTGCTAACATTGCTTGGGAAAAAAAATCCCCTAGTGTAGCCAGACAAGGAAGGATATGTTTTTATGAAAGCAGACAGTCTTAATTCCAAAATTAATTGTGTCTCCAGCCACTGATAATTAAAGGGGGGAGGGAGGGCTGAAGCAGAGCTTTTCCCTTTGTTCTGTAATTTACCTTATCAGAAAAACGTGCTCATATGGAGCAAGACAGGTTTGGAGGATGGATCATCTGGCTTTGTTTTGGAGGTCTAAGCACCAGAGAGGGAGTGGTTTAGGACCAAGAGCTGCAGGGAGACTTGTGTCCAACGAGCTTTGAATGGCTTTAGGTGACAAAGTGTCTTCTGTGTTCACTCTGACATGAAACCTGGTCACGTCTCCAGAGCAGCACAGCCAAGTGTGCCAAACCAGCCTGGTGCCAGGTCAGCAGGCTGGGCACACAAAATATTCCCTTGGCCAGGACAGCCAGGGCAAACCCAGCTGGCTCACTCTGACACCCAGGCTGTGAAACCATAGACCCTGTTATTCTAAGTGCAAAGCAGCCTGCAAAAAGTTTCTGCTTTGTCCAACTCAGTCTAAAGAAGGTGGTACTCAGGTGTGGAGCTGATGTCCTGTTTGAGTTTGCTCTTTGGCACAAATGCTTCCTTTGTGATTAGGAACTAAGTGAGCAAGATTCTGTGGCTGGTTTTGGAGAGCAGAATTACACATCCACTGCATCTGTTGTGTCTATCCTTGCCTTCACACCGACAGGGCACTGGTAGATGCTGCTGTGGAACAACCCCTGGTGCTACAAGGGGAGTTTAAATGGCCCCTGCAGGTTTCCAAAGTCTCTTGTCCCAGCTATTCCTCTGTAGTCCAAACCAAACACACACACAAAATAGAATTGGCAGGAATTTCAGTTTGCACATATATGGTTGCTTTATTTAAACACAGAAAGTCATTAGAAAAAATACCCCCAACCAATAAAAAAAAAGCCAAACTAGCAACAACAACAAACTCCCAAACATTTTGCTGCATTTAAAATACTGATTATTAAAAATAGTTTGCTGCTACTGTGTGTGAACAGTATTAAAGGGATAAAACATGCTAATTGTAATTTCTGATAAATATAGCTCAAAATTATTATTGAACAGTTAGCTGAGAAAAAGGGTCTGAAGTGTTGGGGGGAAAAAATGATAGAGCATTTCATTCCACATCTTTCTATTCCTGATAGCTGTTTCCTCAGCAGGACTTTCTCATATTTGCAGTACAAAATTCAGATTTCCATTCTGCACAGGTTCCCAAATCCCATTCACTGCCAGATCTGCACTTTGCAATGGAGCCGACTTCTGTCACGTGTTGTTGGTTGGTTTGGCACTTTAGCCCTGGCAACATTCATGTCCATAGCTCTATAAATTGAATTTAATCCAACAACACTCGTGCCTAAAGTCTGAAATGAAAAGCAGCCTGGTATTAGGGAGGTGTATTCAGTGCAGTGCCACACATGTAAAAATAATCTGGAGGGGCAGTGCTCAGAGCAGGCACTGAGAAGTTACATATGAATTAATTCTCTGACTCTCGTGACTATTTCGTTTGATAGCATGAAATTGGAGGAAACAATGTCCCAATTCATACAGTCCAGCAGTTTCACTTGGCTGAGGGAGTAATTGAGTATAAACAACCCCCGTGTAGGTTTAGGAGATGTGCATGTTCACAGACATGTCAGGGAATTTCCACTTTAGCAGTACAAGGCATTTTTACACTGCTACAGTTATGCTTGTGTGAAGGCTTACATGCATATAAATATTTCAAGGAAAGTATTAGATCCTTAGCCATTTTAATTACATTGTGAAAAGTAGTAAAAACGAATCGCTCTTTATATTCATTCTCAGGAAATATAGGCCAGAATTATATAAGTGATTTTCCATTTTGGGAAAAAAAGAGAACACAGTCAGAGTTAGGAATAAATCAGAAACAATGAAAAAGTAGTTATACTTTTTAACCATACTCTTTTTATTTCCTGGATTTAATGCCTTTATTTTGGTACGAATTTCAATATTGAATTCTTTTAAATGGTTACTTACATCTGCCACACTGCAATTGTACAGTATTTTTCCTTGAAACAGTAGGTGAAATTGAACTGGTTCCTTTCCAAAGTAAAAAAAAAAAAAAAAGAGCAAATCAAAACCACAAAGTTTTCTTCAAATCTTTGTCTTTAAATGCTGTATAACAGAAATGTCTCTTGGTTGGCTAATAACAAATCACAACTCCTGTGGGGTAAGAAGGTCAAAGTATTACATTTTGCTAAATGGACAAGCATTTGTTACATTTAGGAAGGTCAGTCCAGTATCCAGTATGCAGAAACACAACATATTTGATTCAAGCAGGGATTCAGATTTCTTCCTGGATGGGACTCATCTACAGGCAGTGTCCCAGGGAAGAGGACTAACATTTTTAAAAATGACTGATGATGTTGAGTACCTCAGCTGACATTTTAAAGAAACTTGACGTCTGGAAGCTGTGGGTCATCTGTCATTAGTGAAAATATCCTACTTCAGGTTTCCAAGGGGTGGAAAGAACAAACAGGTCACTGGGTTTTGGAATGTGTGCTATTTCAGCTGTGCAGGGGGACTGATATATTCTCTTATAAACAAACTCTGCACTGTAACCAGCAGGGGGGAAAAAAAAAAAAAACTATTAAATACATGCCCTTCACCAAGGATAATTTTGCTTATCATTTGTGTTTCTGGACACCAAGGTGTCGTTGTGTTAGACACGATGGAAAACCAGAGAGGGCAAGTCCCATAAATGACAGAAGAGAGTAAATTTTAACTCTTTCCCAGCAAAGGGATCAACTCCTGAGCAGATTGTTGCAATCCTAGAGCTGCCCACTCTCCTGACATTAATTGCCTTTCAAACTGCTACCAGCCCAGCCTGGACCCTGACAGAATTAAGGCTTTGGGGGCATCACAGAACTGAGCCTGTTCCTATTGGGGTTTTGTGGGCATGGCAGTATTTGAACAAGATAAAACTCTCAGTTCTGCTATGGAGCCTGTGGGACGTGTTCCCGTGTTGTCATGGCAAACTGCACACACGTGACTCTGCTCTTTTACCATGCCTGTGGTGTTATTCTCATTGCTTTTCCAGTAGTGGGAGAGAGAATTTACACATCCTTTGGACAGTGCCAGGCTTTAAATCACTTGTAACAGCAGTGGAAAGTTAATTTTCTACACCTTGTATTTTTAGTTACTATTTAGCAACAAATGCCTTCCTAATATCCATGTTTAAAATACACTCTGTTTTTGTTCTTAGACGTGTTTGATGTACTTTTCAAAATCCTTTCCTAGTTTGCTTCTTAAATCTAAAGCCTTTGAACTAGCATTCTACTCTCATGTTGCCTTGCAGTCGATTTTGGTTTGTAATGAATTTGCTTTGACTGTGTAGGCAGGTGTTTTGAGTTTGCAGAGTTGGAACACCAGATTTTTTTAGCAAATATTGTGAGCGAGTACTGCAAGTTGTATCTATCAGAGCTAATCCTTGGGAACTGGTGGCTCAGAGGAATATATGAATGTTATGATATCTAGGCAGAACTAATTGAAGCATTTGCAGTCATTCTGCAGTTTTTTGCCACCTATTTTGTTATTTTTTTATCATTTTAAAAGAAGGGTTTGGTACTGAGCTTCGCTGAGCTCAAGAATTGCACATGGATTACTTCAGGGTACTACTGAGAAACTTTATCCCACACTCCATAAGAATGGTAGAATCTTTTCTTTGGGGAACTGGCCAAATCCTGCCAACATTATTCACATGCTGTGTGCTACTAAAATGATGTCCTTAAATAAAGTAGCAATCCAAAGTATTGTAATATAATGCAAGTTAAACAAGCAGTGTGTTAAAACGTAGCTCCAGGTATAATAATATGAAAGACAATGATTGGAAAGACTGGGAGTGGATAAATTCCCAGGGCAGTTGCCTAGCATGCAGACATCAGCTCACTTCTGATGAGGTCCTTGATTTAAAATCACCTTAATACTCCTCAAAGCACATCTCACAGAATTCTTACATTATTTTGTAGGTGATGGAATATATCTGTGTTGTTGATAATTGCTCTTCCTAACAACTGGATAGAAAATATATTTCAGATGTGACCTCGGTCTGCTTTTGTGCATAAACCACTGGCAGCACAAATGGGGCTGAAGTGAATAATTGTTTAGGGTTATTTTTAAACATCACATTGCTGGATTTGGTTGTCTTCTCGCTAACCACTTTTACTCACTGGTCAGAATTAGTCAGGATAAAACAGTTTAACTGGTGGATGCTTCTCAGAACATCAAGCATATGGTTCTAATAGTTTTTTGCATGTTGAAATAGATTAAAAATGTGAAGTCTAAAAATCTAATCTCATAGTATGACTTCTAATGTGACATTTTAACTGTACTGTTAAAAGAAATATGACATAGTGGGGCTGTTTTTCAGTTTAGATTCTAAATGCAATTTGAAGTTGTTGCAGCAAAAGAAATAGAGAAGTTAATAATTGCAGCTCTTCTGCCTCTCATAGTTTACCTATAGACTCCTTATTGTATCTAATGAGCAGTGCAGCCAAAAGTTCAGCCAGTATTGCCATTCCAAAACTGCAAGCCAGAAACCTCAAAAATCACAAAATGCTGCTTTATTGTGATTATTTTTCAATTCCTCCACATTTGATTCCAAGTTTGGAATTGCAGCCATCATACACACAGATTTTTCATGAGCCCTGGGAGCTGGACTTTCAGCAATTCCTACATAATCCCTTGCTGCCTGTGGCATGGGATTCTGAGAGAGTCATGGAGTATCATGGGACTGTCCATGAGGTCACAAGAAGAGTAAATGTTCATTTGCTACTTCAAAGCTCTGATCTCATGCCTGTAAACAAGCACATCCATGAGTGCCCAAATTTGCTTTTTATCTGCACTACTTTACCTACTTCTCTAGGTCACGGTCAGCATACAGACTACTTGTAAAACCTGGCACATTCACCTCCCAGGAATTCTCTGAGGCATAATTCTGGTTTGGAAAAGAGTTCCACATCTCAATGAAACATCTGAGCAGAAAATATGATTCTGACAGTCTTTAAAGCCATGGTCCAAAATAATTTGTCCAGTCTTTTGGATTAGTGTTTGTTGCCAGACTGCATGAATATATTTTTGTGACCCCATTTTTATTATTTGTTGCTGGGTAACCTGCTGGTTTGGATCCTAGCAAGAATCCAGTCAAATCAAAGTATTTAAACTGCTGCTAATGATCATTTTGTTAGATTATTGACCCCCCTCGGTTCTGTCTCTGCCTGCAGTAATGGCCAATTTTCAAGAGATTGTTTCCTAATTAATTCCACCACGTGATGATTAGCATTGTCAACTATTTAATATCTCCTTTCAGACTGTGAGAAGAAAACTTGCAGGTTTTTGTTATTGCTGCCATAAGACCAGAAAGTTCCTGACATGATGATAATTCAGTTCTTTCTGTGGAGACCATGAGAATTTAACAACTTCTGCAGGTGCTGCTTAAAATAGTTAAATGTACAAAAATCCCTCTGTTCTTCAGAGGATTTTTAAGAGGTTTTGCCCTTCCTTTAGGGAGAAAGGGAAATTAGGAAGATGCCCACCACAAGTTCTGCAAGTAGAATGTGTGCCAGTAGTTTCATGCAAGAATACCTCAGTCCAGTAAATGAGTCTGTCACAAAGACTTTAAAGATTCTTTTTTGTTTTCCATTACCCATTTTTCTCTGCTCTAAATAGCCTCGTGTTCCATCTACTAGGAAGAATAAAAAGCAGATTTTCATTTTCTGCGTGTTGTATTTGTAATTCAGTGTTCAGCAGAAAGGCATCCCAGTTTAGGCACCTAGTTTTCCAGTTTCTTCAGCAATAATGGGGTTTCCAGAAGAAGCCTGGACATTCTGTTGCTCAGAGCAGAGCTCCAGGGTTTTGAGAGCGAAGTGATCATGCCACCGGGGCTTATTTTCGGGGTTAAAATTGCCTAGAGCTGAGCATTATGCAACCTCTGCAGATTTCCACAGGAATTCTTTAACTTAATTGGCAGTGGAGTTTGTCCATCTGAGTTTCTGGAGAGGAAGGATTTGAGTTTTTTAAAACTGCCTTAAGATGTTTTAAATTCAGAAAGAAAGCGGTCACAATTAAAAACTTTGTTGTGAAGGACTAATACTGGTTTAATTAAGCTGCATTTCAGATTGCCAAGGAATAATCTGGCTTTCAGCTTCTCTTCCCTGACCTGAGCACTTTTCCTGACAGAAGTTACAGTTTCATACATTTGCTCAAGAATAAACACTGCTGGGAAAGTCCCACTTGCTCTGCACGTGCCTTTCACTCTGAAACCTTAGCCTGGATACGCTGATAGTTTTATTTCCACATAGGCCAACAGAAATAAACAACTGCATGAAAACTGTCAAATATTAAGAAGGGAAAAAGTCAGCTGTACATCTTGTTTGTTTGTTTTCTTTATTTTTTTTTTTTTTTAAGAAAGGAGCAGGAGGGAACAAAATAATGCCTGTAACAGGAAATCTCATCCTGGGTGTTAGTGAAAAACAATTTCCCCGTCCAACCACTTTGCCAGAGAGGTTTCAGTCCCCATGTCAATGGCAGACATCGTTGGAGAAAGCACAGTCAGCACTTTAGCATAAAACCCCTGAAAAAAACCATTAAGTCACAGAACATGCTGTCCCAAAGGCTCGGCGGGCTGAGGTCACCGAGGTCATGGGCCTAATAAGGGAGTGTTTTAATTGGTTTCTACTGTTTCTCCCCTGACATCCCTCCTTTCCCTCCCTCCTCCCCTCCACCAACCTTCACACCTTTGATCCTTCAACTGCCAGGATTCTGAAACTGTATGGAGCAAACTGCAATTATCCAAATATCACCATTACTGTGACACGTTGCAGATAGGGCAGCACAGGGCCTCCACTACTGAGTAATCCTGTAAATTGCTTAAAATAACAACGAAGAGCACTATACACTTCTCTCATCCATTGTCAGGCTGAAATAAATAGGTCTTTCTTTAACATGCCTAATCCTGCTAAACAGTACAAAATCCTATTACTCAATGAATTATAAATCCTGCTTCAGCACCTCATTTGTCCTGGAGTGTTTCATTGTGAAACCCAGAAATTCAATACCTCATTTTAGTCACACAATCCCTACCACGACTCCTTCTCCCCGTCCCTTCCCCCATCCTCTCGTGTTGGTTGTGCTCAGTAAGGTTTGTGTTAGGGCCACTGCAAACCCTGGGGAGGCAAGCAAAGACAGCAGGAGGTGGTTTAAAACCCAGCCTGCACCTTTCTGCACCTACATTGTCACCGTGCACTTTTGGAGGGTAATGCCAGATGGATTGAAGCCCCTGTAAATTGTTGTTGTGATGAACAACTGTGGAGCCACATCTCTCCTTCAGGTGCACCTGAAACAGCAGCACGTCTTTATTGTTTTCCCCTTCAGCTGATGCCTTGGGAAGGCTGACCTGAAACAGATTGGACAGAGCTAGAGAATAAAGTAGGTATTTATTGAAAGGCCTTTAAGGATACACCTTGGGCAGGACAGAGCCTGACCAGGGCTACACCCAAGGTAGACTTAGAATGGTCACAAAATGGACCACTGGTCACAAGGTCTTTATAAGTTTTGGTCTATTTGCATATTGGGGTTTAATTGTTCAATTACAGCTTCAGGTTGTGAGGTCCCATCCTTCTTGTTCTTTCCTTCAGCCACCCTTGTTTGTGCTTTTGGGCCTGAAAGTTGTAACCATTGGTCCTTGGTCTTCAGCAGGAGAAGGATTTGGTTTGTCTACCTGCTCTGTGAAGAGACCTCACTGGCACTTAATATGAAGCTCAGAGCTACACCCCTAGGCAGCACAGAATCTGAAAAACATGAAAGCTAAAACTTAAGGCATCACAGTGAGACCACTGCATTTTTCACATTGAGGCCAAACATTCACCAAGTTTCTGGGAGCTTTGGAATGCACCAAACCTGCATGAAGTAGTTTAACTCACTTAGGGTCTTGTCTTTGGTGATGTAGGAGTACAGCCCACAGCTCCAAGTGGGCACTGCCCGAAACCTGCTTGGACCTGTGGATTTGCTGCTATTCCTGCAGCAGGAGTGAAGCAGCACTGTCTCACCAGGTGTTGTGGAAATGAAGTCAGACTCATGGGATCACCATGAGAAGGAAAACTGGTGCATGGAGGGAGAGTTTTCTAAAATAAAACTCTCATGAAAACCAGCTGAGTTAAGAGCAGTGTTAATGTTGATTCATTTCCTTTGGTTTGCTAAGCGTGGGTCAGGCAGAACCCGATGGCACAGGAGGGCAGAGGAGGAAAGGTGAGGAGCTATAATTCCTTAACTCACACTGCAAGGATTTGGTACAACCCAGAGCCAGGATCCCTAGCACTGACCCAGAAAGTTGTCAAATATGCCTGGAGCTGCTGGGTGTGTGGTGGGAGGGACAGCATCCACTCCTGGAGGTATCTTAGCTGGCTGTGCTGGAATTCCTCCTGGGCTCTCTTGCTCTAGCTCACATCCTTGGTACCCTGTCCTGCTGGAAAAGGAAAATCTCAACCTTGGAATGTCAAGGATTGCGTTTCACAATATGTACCATCAATATCTCCTAGCCAGTCTGAGATCTGCCTTCTCTCTTGCCATTTCTAAATGCCCTTTCAGATGTGGTAAACACCTAATTTAACCAGGCCTTTTTCATGGAATTCATTTGTAATGCATTGTCATCTGTGTCATGCCTATCTCTGCATTTAACTATTTTACTCCTTCATGAAATAAAGAATTCCAATTCTTTTAATGAGTCCATTTTCCCCTACCTTCGGTACATTTAAAGGGGAAGATTTTCTAATCAGTTCTGTTTTCTTTATAAAACCTAATGGAAAGGACTCGCAGATATATTTTGCTAAAATAAAAAACATTAAAAAACAAACACAACAAAACCAAAAACCCCCCAAAAAACCAAACAAAATCAAACCAAACAACAACCAAAATAATCCCCCCCAAACCAAACAGCTCTTTTTCCCATATTGTAGTTAGAATTCAAAGTGAACCTAAGCCAAAAACAGAATCATAGTCTAAGCAGAGGGAAGATCACCTGTAGCTATGTCTCATTAGATATTTCAGATTACATGGGGTTTTGGCTGTACTTGCATTGTTCTTGAAGTCAGGTAGAATTTATTTCTTTTGGCCAAATTAAATCCAAACAAAGTTTGAAATTAAATAATTTTTTCAGTACTAACACATACATTTTGGCTTAAATTTTGACTTAGAAATATATGTGAATTTTATTTTTTAAAGTAATTTTGCAGACATGAAACACTTTTCCTTTTTTGCCTCAGCCCAGCAAGATCCATACATGTCTAAAATTACTTTCCACCCAGTGCATCATGTTGTAAACTACAGAGCTATCCTAAAAATCCTTGAAATTTCTGAATAAGCATTTTTGTCTCTAATGATTGGTAGCTTTTATCTGCACTAGGAGATGATACCTCCAGCAAGTCACCAAATAGACCAGTCAGCAAATTCATCAGGGTGATTTCGACCTGTGGTCTTGACATAAATATGGGAAGTACAAACATTTAATGAATCTGAAACAATTCCCAGAAAGTTACTGCTTGCATGTCTCTTTTAAATGTACACAGTTAAAGATTAAAAAAACAACTATCAGCAAACAAATGTTCCTGGTGACGTGAAGAAACCAAGAGCCTGGAGCAGGTCAGGAGGGGAGAGAAATGTGAGGGGGTGTTCAACCCCCATTGTTTCAGAACCAAGGAAAGAGGATGCTACAGCTGTAAGAAATTAGCATAAAATAAATATTTTAAATGCTGATACTGATCAGAGGGGGGAAAAAAATGCAGACTGGGAACACTAAGATTTTAAGATTGTAGAGCAAGGATTTACAAGAGCCTTAGAAGAAACAAACAAAAGTTACCTCATTACTAGCAGTGGACTTTGCATTTAAGGTTTGTCATCTCACACATTAATACAATTCCAGGCAGTATTACTGTTGAAGCGCCTGTTTGAATGAAGGTCTACAGACAAAAATTAAAAATCTCTACTCAAACACTTCACGGTTTGAGTCCTCAAATTTTTAATCCTTGAATTTGCCTGTCTTGTCACACAAGTAATTCTGGAAAAATTCTGGACACGTGAACCCACCCCCTTGAGCTCAGGGAGACGCAGCACATCAGATTTGATGGGTTATGGCCCACATGGGCAAGGATGCAAAAAGATGGGGGAGAGCAAAAATGCTGAATGTGGGAAACCAGCAGGGAATGCTACAAGGGAGCAGGGCTGAGCTGTGCAGGGCTGCACCTCCAGCTACACACAGAGACATTTATGTTTTTCTTTTGCCTATCAGGATCTTCGATTGCTTCTGACTAATCCTTTCCTATGTGCTCTTTCCTTTCTATTTCAACCCACCTTGTGTTCCCACAAGTACAAGAGTGTCATTTCATGTGATTTTGCTGCAGTGAACCAGGGCAAAGCCTTTGTTTTCATAACATACTATAAACTGTATTCTTTAAATTCTTCATTGATTCTATTAAGCTTTAAAAACAGCCCTTTCCTTCTCCCTGCCCACCTCCCCCCACACAGAGCAAAAAAAGGAGGAGAAATCCCCCCAGCCCCGCTAGGCAGAGGTCTGGAATGATTGGCAGGCTCTGCTTGGAGGAGCCCCTGGATCCCAATGGGAAGGGTGGCCGCGGGTCAGGACAGGGGCGTATTTACCGAGGCTGGAGGGGCCCAGGAGGGCACAGGGATCAGGAGCTCGGGCAGAGCAGCTCAGGGAGCTCGGGGCACAGCAGAAAGGAGCTCCTGGCAGAGCCCTTAGGGAGCCCCAGGGCTGGAGGAGCCAAGGGTGTCACAGGTCAGGACAGAGGGGTTTTGGCAGAGCCAGCAGGGCCCAGGGCTGCGATGACAGGGGTGAGCAGGTCACCGGCACTGGCAGGGCTGTGTGGGGGAAGAGCTTGCCTTGCTCCTTGAAGAGTGCTCTCTTTACCCCTGAAATAATTACTTTTAAAGCCTGCTCCTCTACAGTCTTAAAATGGTCTTTTAGGTGTGGCAGAGAGGTGACACCCCAAGCTCCAGAGGTGACCACGTTTTGTGTTGTTGTGCAATCACCAATTTCAAACCCAAGCAAAACAGAGTTTTCCAAGGACCTTGGGAGTCCTGGCTTTACCAAACTCCCAGGCTGCAGAGACTCCACCAAGTCTGCAGCTGAGGGGAGAAGTGGCCTTGGATTCCCTGGGGGCTCAGGGCAGGATCCAATAACCAGCCTGAGCTCCGGGGTATCGGGCTGGGATCTGCTAACCCTTACAATAATGCCTTGCACTAATTACGGGTGAGCCACGTGGGCTTACAGGAGGTCGCTGCACTCTCCAGTAATATCTGCTAGAGCATAAAGTTTACCTCTTCTCGTGGGTGGATTTTCTATCTGCAATACCAGCACTTTGTGAATAGTTGTCTGAGCTGCTCATCAAAATAAAACAAGAAATGTGCTTTGAGGGAAGATGGAATTAAAAAGAAATGAAGTTAACAACTGTAAAGCTAGGTCTAGGGCTAGTTAAATAATTTCCCATCTCTTTTTTTTTTTTTCCCCCTGCTTCCCTTGCAAAAGACAATTTGGGAAATATTCAAGTTTTATGATAAACTGTTCTAGATTGTATTGATACTATCTTTTTTCAGTAGTAAACATTTACCTCCAGTAACATCCAATTTCATGTGAATAACGAGAAATTAAGAAGAAAAAGAATTATAACTTCACAGTTATTAAATATTTACTGAAAACTATGGATTTTACTACACATTAGGTATATTCTTACTCATCAAGGGATTAAAAGCACACTGTTGTATCCTGCCATGCTTAAAATACTGAAATCCAAGTTTAATGACCAATAGGCATATTAATTTTTTTAACTATCTGCTATTAAAATAATAACATAAATATAAAAATAATAACAACATCATTAGAGCAGTGAAAGGATACATCTGAGATTACTATTACACTGGAACAAGTAATATAAAATGTTTTCTGCCCAACTGTAGGTGAGTCTAAATGTAGTATTCTATTTCAAGTTAAGTCAGTGTCCTTAGCCCAAGGAATAAATTATGTCCCCAAATGTAAATTTTCAAAGAATTGCAGAGAAAAGACTAGATTATTCTGATCTTATCTTTCTGGGATGTATCTGAGTTTTCATTCCATAAATTTTCTGGCTTGCATTGTGCAGAGAGTTTTTTTCCCTCCCTTCCTCTCCTACTCTCTGTCATCAACAATAAATCCTTGCACTGCAAGTGTCAGAATGCATGCGTGTAAATGTTTTGCTGGAGAACAAAAATTCCTCCTGTGCCTGGCTGAAATGCTTTGCTGGACCCTGTCACAGGGGCCCCAGGTCCTGTAGCAATATTCAGTATAATAATGGACAGGGTCCCACCAAAATATTTCATTAAGGAGGCAACTGAAGAAAGGTAAATCTTGTAGATATTCCTTGATGCACTCCCAATGATCCTTTCCACCCAGAAATGTGAGGAGCCCTAGGAGGATGCTTTTATTTTTGGCATAGTTAGATGTCCAAAATTATGCTCCTTGTTCTGAAGTGGTCTCACTGCTGTTGTCTAATATTGTGACATGTTAGTAATTCACATTGCTCCTTGGTCTTCAAATTGCTCACAGTCCCCTCATGGCTTGAACCATGAAATTGAAACACTTGAAATTCTTGCTTCTGCTTTCCTGCACACTGCAGCACCAACTCCTTCATCTCCAAGAGCAAAACACCTAAATAACATCTTTACTGGCCTTTCATGCCTTTCCTACCCTTGCTTGTTTTTCTTTATAGAACTCTTCTTTTGTACACTCTTCTTTCCAGGCTGGGTAACTCCTCTCTGTTCCATCACTCTCCACCCTTCTCTGTTTACTTACATCCCTCCAGGTACCTTTATGTCTCAGAAACCCTCTAGGGATGACTCACAGCAATAAAAATATCAGATCCCTCTTGCTCTTGTCTGGATCTACTCCAAAGAATCATGAACCATATGGAAAGTCATGGAAAAGGGAGGCTTGCCCTCCTTTCTGTCAAAGGCCAGGAGACTGTAGGAGCAAAAAGAGGGGAAACCTGGGATGGAAATAACTTTTAACAATACAGAAAGGCATGGTTCTAATGCGTTCACATTTTTGCTGGGATGTGGCATTAAATACAAGGATTCTATTTTTAAATATAGATGGGTAATAATGGATTGGTTTAAATAAGTAAAATATGCATTTACAGTCACTTGGTTTACTACTAATGCTGGAAAATGCCAGTTTATAAGCACAGCTGAAACATAAGTGTGTCTGTGCATTTGAACACACAAAAAAGGTGTTCTGGGTTACAGACCTGTTTTCCTTCAAATTTTTGGGTCTGCCACCACAGTTTATTGTGGAAAATAGAGGAAAATAGAGTTGAGGGAACTCTATTTCTTTTCTAAGTTTCTGTTTCTTTTCTAAGTTTTCAGCAGTTTCAGTACAGCTGAATCTGCAGGGTCATCCTTTAATTCCTCCATTGCCTAGGCAAGAAATGCAATTCACCACAACTTTAGCACCAGGTAGTAATCATTCCATCCACTTTTAGCATAATACTCACCTTCCTACTGAAATAAATTGCTTTGCTGAGTGACAAAGAGGTTTATTTTAAAGTGCTTTGATGAACTACAGACTATTTCTGGGCTGTAGGCACAGATATCAACAGATTCTGCCCATTTGGAGCAGATCTGAGCTGGGAACAAGAGATTGCAGCCATACACATAACAGGAAATAGTACAGAGTGTAGATAACTGATGCAAAATAAAACAAAGACGTGGCAACTGTGTGTCACTGCATGGTCAATTATAAACATTTTTTCTGTGGTTCTGCTGCGAGAAGAAACAAAGTTCAGGCAGTATTGCTACACAGTTGTCAGATTGCTAGAGAACCACATCACAGACTGAGATTTTAAATAAGCATTAAGAAAAATAGAGTAGATATGCAGTAAAATAAGGCCACATATTGTACATGGCTTTTGAAAAAAAAAATTGACTGTTAAAAGTCTGATATATTTTTAAAAATTCTCAAGTCCAAGTCTTTCTCTTTGGCATACAAAAACTAACAAGGCAAATTAACCAGTTCTCCTTTATTTTCACTGAATTTCCATTCCTAGTCTCAAGTGTACTGTAACCCAGCCAGCTGCTTCTTTCCCCTCCTTCACAGGGAGATGTTTATTTACATCTATTCACTGAATTTAAGAATTGCAGCCTAAACTTTATGGTATAGATGACAACATCCTTCTGACTGGTGCCATTTCCAAGAGCTCACATGTTTGGCCCCAGTTCAGTAAAATGTGGTAATAAGGAGTGACAGTCACTAGGAAAAAAAAAAAAAAAAAAAAGGTCGTCATTTCTACCTGGAAAAAACTGCTCTCGCTCTTCATTAGTGGCAGTTGGAGACTCTCCAAACATTACCACACATCCCTCATTGCTTCTCTGATGATAGGATATAAACCCCCAGAAAGACAGAGTCTGGCTCTTTTTCATTGTAAAGGTCAGAAATCCGGTGTGTGAACAAACAGGTAGTCAGTATTGACCAATATAACTGTGACAGTACTCAGAATATTAGCAGTCCTTAACATTTGACATTAGTGATGCAAAAAATCTTGTCCTAAATATCACAGCCATTCTAACATTCCGTATGGGCTATTTGACAGCTGTAACTTGAGGAGGGAGAAAATTTCAGCCATCTAAAATTGTGCTTTATTCTTTGCCCATTTTCTACCCTTCCCCAGCCTAGTCTGAGTACATTGGCTCAAGAGATCCTCCAGCATCCACTTCTTTTCCTGGATCTCCTGTAACACCACTGAGATTGTGATCATCAAGTGAACTATTTCTTTTTTCTCCACACCATGCACAAATATTTTATGACTGTGCTTTTCAGAATACTTAACTCTACATCGAATGGAAGTGAGTTTCAGCATCTTCCTTGGTTAGGAGCATCTTAAAATCTAATTTATGCCTTTTGAAGGTTTTGTGTCAGGCTCAGGTCTGGGAAGAACCACATGTGGGCAGGCTATTCTTGTAATTAATTGTTTGCTTTCTCTGGCTGCTCTGAGCCTCTGTTCTTTGTCCCGTGTATCTGATAATGTCATGACTCCAAGTTTCTTTATAGCCATAGTAGCTAATGTACCTTAATGCATTTATATTTCAGAGTCTTCAGATGGGCTCCAAGCTGGGGTCTTGTTAACAGAAACCAGAGCAGGGTGGAAGCAGCCCTCCTGATAACCACACATTTGAGGCCTCTCATTGTGGCTCTTCTCTCTTGCTGTTTCCGTGACCTCTCCCATTCCCCTCATGGTCTAATCATCCTTATTACAGCAACAAACATCTTGCATTCTCTAATCTATTGTTTCTATTCTCACAATTTGTGCTTGTCTAGAATGTCACTTCCATAAACAGAGCCAGAGTCCAGTGCCTTCTGTTCCCAAAGCACAGGCATCCACCATGAGAGTGAGGGAGGAACCCTCTTAGGCTCTGGGAGATTTAGGGTTCATGATTAAAATTATCTTCAATTCCAGGTGTGAGGTGCTGGCTTTATATATGGAGCAAGGGAGTGTTAAAATGTAGTACATAAACAGCAGCACCAGAATAAGTCACTGTTATTTTTGCCCTTTTGAATTGCTTGGTTTAAAATCAGGCAGCAATGGGCTCACTGCAGTTGGAATCACAGCTAACAAAAACTACCACGTGGAAATGCTGAGCATCAGAGGCCCCTGGGAGGATTCAGCCCTTCCATCGCCATCTCCCACCAGCAGGATTCCCACCTAAGGACACAATGAATAAAGAGTCTGTCCAGCCTCATCACCTGCCAGTGGGGTGGATACTTCAGGAAAAAATAGAAGAGGTAGTGATACTTGCTCGCCTTCCCAGCATCTGGGGCTTAGAATTCCTCAGACCTCAAGCAAATATTCGTTCTGTAGGTTTGGTGAGTCAGATGCACCCAAATACACACTGTGGAGTTCGTCTAGGCACGTTCTGGAAGTGTTCTGAGACGTGGAGGTGTCAGGGTCCCTGTCTGTGCTCTGGTGTTCCTAGAAAAACTTAGGAATTAGGTACTGTGGGTCTCCTGCACGTGCAGCAGCATTTCCTTCCAAGAGTCTGATATAGGTAGCAAACAAGAGGACCAGAAAAGGAGAACAGAAGAAATCTCTGCTTGAGGAAAAGCACTAACAAAAAGCAGTGTTCACTCTGTCCAAGCAGGACTGTCAGAAGTTCACTCTTTTCAAAATGACTCTCAGCACTGTAAGCAGCTGTTCAGTCTCCAGATGACACTTTTTTACCTGATCATCAACCATTATCAGGGCTGTACCATAAGCCTGGGTTGTCTTCAGCCATGGCAATGGGTGCATTTGATCTCTTTGACCATTTTCTGCACAATTTAACCCAGACTGATATCTAATATTTAATTATAATTTGTAGACTCGTCCATGCTCATTAAAAAGAACCTCATTTCTGGCATCTCCCAGTTTAAGCAGGTGAGAAGGACAGCAAGAAAGGGAATTTCACTGACCTAATTAACAAGAGACATCAAAATAAAACTAGTAGGCTATTAAAAGTTAGGTGGGGGGGGAAAAGTAAGGCAATGAAGAGAAGCATGAAGGGCAGGAGAAAGCAAATATGTGATGGGATGAAAGAGAAGGAAAGTTTAAGCAAGTGATCTTTTGTCAGCAACAGCAGAGAACATAAAACTGGAAAATACCATGGGAGCATCAGAATGGCAGCTGGATGTCCTTATCACTCATACTATAACAGCTCTTAAAAGGGTGGAAAAATCCTAACTGAATAACCATTCCTTTTTTTTTATTTTTAACAAAGCATATGACTTTCACATTCAGAGGTTTCATTATAACCTCTGGCAACTAAGTGCTAATGGGTTCAGTTTTCATGTCTGCACTTCAGAGTGAAAAAAGGGTCAGAAATGAGTTGCATTTTTTTCCTCTTCTCATTTAAAAGAAATGATATTTTGACTTGTAAGGAGCCAAGTGCAGTTCACGTGCTTGGTTTCCTCTGTGCTGCACATAAAAACAGGAAAAGCCAGTCTTTTGGCCGTGCTTCTTTTTATTGTTGGTTGTTTGACATGTTTTTCTATTACAGTTCACAGCAGGGAGCGTTTATCTGCGTTATGAAAACCAGTTGGGCCATTGTTAGGGAAGAAAGCTGCACTTCCCCGGGAGGAAGTCAAGTGTCTCTGCAGGGTTGTAGGGAGGCATTCTGCAGTGGACGCCAACGTGGGCTGGTGCTGGGGGGCTCTGTGCTTTAGGAAGGAGGTGCTCAGCCACTCTCTGAGAAATGCCAGGTCTGTTCACTTACAAAAAGCAAATATTGCATCTTAAGGTTTATTTTTCTACCTCCTCTTCCAAAACAGTAAGAAATATAGCATTGTCTTATTAATATTCTTTTTTTTTGTTTTTTACAGACCCAATGTTGAAAGCTCATTTTGCCATTTTTCCCCAAACACAAATTCCTTAAACATTCATATCAAATATAGTCAATATGGTTTTTTTAGCTCAGAGGTGTGCGTTGATTCAAAATTAGGGATTTGGGGATTTGATTTGATTCTACCAGTCAATCTTCTGGCCACAGCTTGGGTGGCATTACACCTTTGAGAAGATCTGTAAGTTAAATTCATTCCAGGTTGAATAAATGTGATTTCATCTGTCTAGATCAAATAATAAAATGAATTTTAAATGTCATCCAAATCATTCATCAAAGACAGAAAGCTCAGGCTGTGTGAAATTTCAAAGGGGAGCTCAGTCAGGAGTCAGTATCTGCTCTTTTCAGCAATATTCTGATCCAAAGTCAAACTTTGCCTCTGCATGTTATTGTCAAAATCTGAATGAAGAACAGAGAGTAAGATTTTCATCATGATTTATATTGTGTGACTTGGTCATATATCTGGTAGGGTTTAAAATACATAATTGAATTATTCAGCCTTCTTTTGAAGTTATATACCCAGTGTACTGGATTGTTATGGTTTGTTAATTTATTGGGTTAATCAAATTACTGTGTAATCCTCTAATTATTATTATTAATATTTCTCTTGGATGAGTATTTGTTTTTATACACAGCTTACAAGCCAGTAACAATAGTTTTAAGATTAGAAAGCAAAACAAAGATAAAACATAACTGCATTCTCACCTTTTAAACTGCTACTCCAATGCTTCATTTTGTGCACTTGCTTTTGGGCTCAGTTTAACCTCTGTAAAATATACAAAACCAGAATGCCAGAGTGCAGAGTTCATATTCAGACTTCTGCCTTGTAGACTGGGGTTTCTTTAATATCCTGGCTCTTCAACTGGTGCTTTAGTGCAAGTCTTAGTGCAAAGGCTGTGAATTGCCTGTGAAATTTCCATTGTTCCTTATGACTTTTGTTCTTCTAATAAGTCCTCAACAGTTCAGCATACTAGATTGCCTCTGTGGGAAAAATATTTATTCCAAGAGATCTCACAAAGATAAAAACCTCATTGAATATAGCTCTTCAGTTCTGGCTGAGGCAAAACAGCAGTACAAGACAAATAATTGGTTCTAATGAAAAAAAAAAAATACAAAGCAAACAAATTCCAGATAGGGGGGTATTTTTTAGTTTGTTTCCCTAAGGCTTGAGAGTTCTGTATAGCAGGAATTATAAACTTCCTGATCAAACTGTATTAAAAGTCCAAAGTCCATTTCAGACTTGAGCTCCTCTGTGTTCCAGTCATTTTTATCTGAAGTTATGCAGGACTGTGTCCATGGGTGAATCCCCTAATAGTATCAAAAGCTACAGATACCCAGCATTTAAAACACCGACTGACATCCACCTGATTGTACAAAAATAAAAAACCATTTGGGTAACTCTTGACACAATGTACAGTACCGATGCTTTTGGTTGTATGCTCTGTAATTGGGCAGTTTCCGCACAGTTTCTTGCTTCTAAAGCTCACATTGAGATAGAAGTGACAAATGTTTCGGGCTGAAGTATTTCTACTTCTATTTCTGGAATAGAAAAGGACCTAGAAATTTTTGGAATATTTAGACAGTGAAGGCACTTTTGTATTGATACAAATCATATTGTAAATCTAAAATGTTAAGGTTTAACTTGATCGATGGAGGGCTGTAATTAATGCGAGGGTTCAGAGCTTTCCAGAAGAAGACACTCATTCCCTGGCAATAGATAAATCCCAAAAACATTTTGAAAGGGAGATCAAAGTGATTTTGCTGCCTTGCTAGGTTTGCATCCATTAGCATAGGTTACTCCAAAGAGCAAATACTTGCCTTTGAAATGAAGTAGACTGCCTCAGGTATCAGGTGTTTTCAAAAATGTTCCCCACGGAGAAATATCAAAAAATTAATTCTTTATCTCTCCTTCCAGGGGATATTAGTTTGTATATGAAGTCATATCATCCTAAAGTGTATTTTAGGAGGACAGCAAAAATATTTCTAACAAGGCTGCCTAATCTATTTGCTTACTATCTGCTACCTCCTCCTGAGACTGTTTTTTCCTTGACATGAAAAAATAAATTAATGATTCATCAGGCTGCAGTGTATTCTTCCTTCTTCTTAGAAGCATTTCTTGGAAGCAGCTGAAAAATCTTCTGGAGTCTACAATAATATTCTCATGGAGTTCAGAAATGGGTAATTCACACAGGATTGAAATGAATTTGGAAAGAAATTCAGGGTAATACTGAAAAGTCATTACAGATATTTCATTGAAACTTGGAAGGTAAAGAGTATACCCTTGAAGATAAGAATATAAAATAAGTTATTGGTGTCATTATGGGGGACTACTGGGTGAAATTTCAGTACCAAACACAATCACTGTTACCCGTTTCCTGTCTCTAAAATCGTTTAAACATCTTCCCATTTTGAAAATAAGTAAATAAAAACATGCCATATCACATGCAACAAAAAATCAGCTCGAACAGATTAACTGTAGGTTCCATTAACAGACCCAAAGCTGATCTTTAGCCTTCAGTTTGTGCAGCTCTACCCCTACATGCATTTTCATTGCTGGTTTTTCCTGCTCTAACTGTGCATTAAACTCTGCTGTCATAATAAACTCTTCAACAAAAAAAAAAAAAAAAAAAAAAAAAAAAAAAAAAAAAAAAAAAAAAAAAAGAGAGAGAGAGAGAGAAAGAAAATCCAGCAAAGCTTCTCACAAGTAAATTTAATCCCTCTCACAACTTGCCTAATTTGGTTACATCTTGCTTGTCACTATTGTTATTTTTCTGTAATGCAATAGCATCTGTAGGTCCCCTGCAGGAGCAGGGGCTGGCTGTGTCAGACACTGTGTAAATAGACAGGGAGAGACAGTCCCTGTCCCTGAAGCATTCCCAGTCTAAATAGACCCAGTGGGGAGGGAAGCAGAAGGATTGAGCACTGAAGTGATTTCGCCTGAGGTCACACAACAGTTCATTAGTTGTTTTTGGGAAAGAAGCTGGTCTTTCTGCTGTCCTTCCAAAA
The DNA here is from genome assembly GCA_910950805.1 of Acrocephalus scirpaceus scirpaceus. Taxonomy (NCBI): domain Eukaryota; kingdom Metazoa; phylum Chordata; class Aves; order Passeriformes; family Sylviidae; genus Acrocephalus; species Acrocephalus scirpaceus. The sequence continues at coordinate 65,470,764 of OU383777.1, forward strand.
TCCTTTCCATAAACCTCTCATGTGCTGATTGAAATTTTCTTAAACATTTGCAGTTGTAGTGTTGTCCTTACTTGTATTTCTGTGTAGTGTGCCGGGTGATTTTCATACCACAAAGCTGATCCCAGTTCCTTGATGTGATATTGGAATACAGCTTGCCAGCCTGATGGGCCTCTGGGGTTGTTATTACCTCATAACTGGAGATTCTGCTCCAAAGATTCTCAAAACCTGAGCAACCTGACCTAGCTTTGACATTAGCCCTGAGCTAACAAGGGATTGAGCTGCACTTCCAGCCTGGATGAGTGTACAATTATGATTTTAGTGGTGACTAAGTCACTTCATTCCTTCACTTTTTTTATAGCTCTGGCAGAACATCATCTAATTCTGAGGGAGTTCATGTTACCCGTTCTTTCAACCCAGCACCCTTTGCATGTAGGCAAGAACTTTTCTGAAGAAAATGTTCAGAGCAGCATTTTCTTTAGGAAAACTTCTGTCACTGCTATGTATTCTGTTCTCTTCCACTCTTTCTCATTCTTTATTATCAAGAAAATCTAAATGAAAAGGAGACCTTTTCATCTGAAGAGTTAATCTCACCTTTGTAACTGTTCCTCACTTGAAGCCCTGAGTTGTGTCCACAGGATCCATTTGTGAAAGGCTCCCACAGAGGGTAATGGCAGTGGGAGCAGATTTTAGCTTTTGTTTCTTTCTCCCATCCTGATTTGCCACAGTGGATCTGAGTTAATGTCTGAGTTAAAAGTTTATATTCTAAGACTCTGACACCTCTATTAGGCACCACGGCTTAAATTTGCAAACTGTGAGCCACAAGTATGTTAAAAAACCCAAAAAACTGAAATTAAATTTCTCTGTGAACACTGATTTAAGCTTTCTATTTTTCCAGGTGTAAAAAACATCTACAGTTATATTACATGAATAGAAAGCTTTTGTAGTGAGTTTTTTCTTCAATGCTTTTGGATTTCTTATATAGTGGGACATTATGTCATCTAATAATTTCAACCTCTTTATTTCTTCATTGAGTTTGCAATCAGCTTCTTGGACAAAAAAGGCCTCTGAGGAGCCCACAGTAGCCAAGATCACTGGGAAAGCTGCACAGACATCTAAGCCTGGCCTAACTCCCAATGTGGTACAAATTCCTCTTGCATCGGGTGGATGGTGTGCACGTTAGCTCAGACCTTTGACACACAAAGTTTTCAGTTTTCGCGGTGCTGACTCTGCTGTCATGTCTGAGGAAAGGCACACCTGTGGTGGATTCAGCTTTTCCTTCACAGCTGAGGCTGCCTAGTGGCTGAATTATCTGGCCAGTCCATCCTCAAGTGTTTGAGCCTCCCACCTTTGTTAGTTCAACCCAGGCACCTGATTTCCCCACCACCTTTCTTCAGCTGTAAGAGTGGGCTGTTTGGTTTAGGATTATTTTAATGTTTGTGCAGTGACCCAGATTGTAACTGAATACAAGAACTGAAGCTTCCCTACTGGTATTTTCTTTACATTAAAAGTAGAAATTTTTTTTAAAAATTGCAGTCACCTGAACTTTATTGCAAAAGCCACCATAAATCAGGTGAGGGAGACTGTGGTGAACTTCCTCCATTCTCTGCTGATAATAATGCAGAAGATAAAATCTGAATATATTTTCACTCATTTTGCAAACTCCAGCAATCCTAGTACAAAGCTAATGCATGGAGGCTTCAACTGAAGCCTCTACCTTTGTGAAGGTACCTAACATGTGGCATTCCCTAAACTCTCTTGGTTGGTGCTGCCACCCTGACATAATTTTTTTAAATTTTATCAACAGATTTTATTTCTGGAATGCATTTGCCATTGTTCGATAAACAAAAATATACTTTAGCACAGTAACATCCTATGCTTGATTCAAGACTTTAGTTGTAAAACTGTTCTGTGGGCCAGCACGAAAAGAGATACAGAAAAATAGGATATAGCAGTTTGTTTCTCTTTCCTGTCTCACCAGAATCCATTGCAATGGAAAACAGAAAAACTCTATGTAGGGATATGGTTTTTAGAGATCTGTCTCTAATATAGGTGTGACTGCTGGTGTTCTTGATTCTTTTGTTTTGGGCAACACCTGAGATGACCTTAAGTTTGCTGTGTTTAGAGGCAAAACATGAACTACAAGAAAATGGTGTTAAATCTGAAAAGAAGAACAAAAATATTCCCTTCGCCCAAGAAAAAAAAACCCAAAAAATTAAAATTGACACAAGCCCAAGGAGTTGTTGCTTGCTGCTGACATGTGAATGAGGGGAAGAAAAACTATTTCCATCTGCTGGGAAACACACTAATGCTGGGAGGGGATAAAGTATTTGGGCACATCTAAAAGATTCATGGGGATTAATAAATTGCTGGAGTAAATTCTCAAACCTGAGTCTATGCCCACAGCCCATGAATCTCCCTGTGCTCTTCTCTTGGCACCCAAAATCTGAAACATCCCCTTGGCACTGGGCAACTGCTCAGCATGTGCAGCACAGGCACCCCGAGGGATGTTGGCATCCAGAGGTGTGGGATTCCTGCAGAGAGGGCAGGGAACAAACCTTGGCAGCTGGCATTTTCAGGTGGTTGTGATGCCTTAGGATTTTAGCTTTTATATATTTAATCTATTTGTAATCCTGCAATTCTTTAGTGTGTAACTCTAAAGCTGCATAGCCTGTCAGCTGCTGTTCTCCCATTTTATTCAGACAAAACAGCTCCTGTCTGGGCCTGGGACTTGAGGACACCTTGCTGCCTCAGGTCCCAAAAAGTATAAACAGAAGTGAATGGGGAGGGGAGCAAACTGGGGGTACATGACTTCATTACCTGAAGTGTAATTGGAGGATTAACCCCTGATATGTAAACGGCTCAAACATATATCTGTATGAAAAACTCATGATCATCATCCATCTGGGGTGCAGCCTCTCAGAGGCTTTTGGCTGCCCAAGGTGTACCTATTGAAAGCTTTTAATAAATACCCATTTTTATTCTCTTAATCTTGTCTAGCCTCTGACTGATGCCACTCCAAGGCATCAGTTGGGGCCAGGCAATGGAGAGCAGGGTCTGGTGAGGAGCTGGGGCTGGCCAAGAGTGCTGGCAGTGAGGTGTGAGTGTGAGGTGGGCTCAGAGGTGTCTGAAGCTATGCTGAGCTCCTGGGAAAGCTGTGAGCTGACCGTGGTCTTTAGGTGGGGATTTAGAGAAAGGGAAACAGCTTTTAGTGAAGACACACAGGAAAACTGTTGATACTGTGCCTGTGATTTGGGGAGTGTTTGGAACCCTCCTGAGGGAAAGCTGCTGCCATTAAAGGGACTTTAGTGTGAGCAGAAGTGATGGTGCAGAACAGGGCTCTCCCTCACTGCCCAGGGGCTCCCACTGTGGGTGGTAAAACCCATTGGGAGTCTCCAGGTGGGGCTGACCGAGGTGTTGGGACACCCCATGGAGCTCCTTGGGAAATACATCTGGGACCACCCATCGTTCTGAATGCAGCGTTGGTTTTCTGGCTTGTGAGGAGTCAGATTTATTAACAATTTGTGTACTTGGAGCTTTGTGTGCTGGGCAGCACATCCTGCTCTCATTAGTGCTAATTGCAACAGGAAATATGCACATAATCCCCCATCCACCGTCATTTGCCTCTAACAGTGTAAGTTTCTAGAAAACAAAATTAAAACGTATATGTAATAAGAGAAAATGCTTACAACTTGACTTTATTTCACCTTAGATCTCAGTGTTTTCAAAAATGTTAAACTGCTTGGTATTAATCAAGCCAAGCTGGTTAAATTTGCCTTTTTGATATCTAAAATGGAACTCTGTTTTATAGCTTGAAAGATTGTTTTTTAGGAAGATAAAGTTTTGAGAACCTTTGACTGATCTGTAGTAAAATATTTTACTGCAATTTCATTTGCCTGCACAAATATTTTTAGAACATTAACAGAAATTTATGGCATAAATTTCAAAGCCTATCTTATAATTTCATGTACAAATATTTATATACACGGTCCCAAGGAAGTTAAAAATGTAATGTTTTTATAGAAAATATACAATTCAGCATATACTCTCCATACAGTATATATTATCTAAAATGAGGGGGGAGGGAAGTTTCTTTCAGTATCTCCCAGAAAATAGCTTTCATTTAAAATACAGCTGATAAATGTTAGCAAACTCAAATTTTATTTTGTAGTACTGATACTCCAAGAAACTCAAATACAGAATTAAGAAGATGCTTTTGATGGGGATTAGAAGGCAAAACAGTGACTGCAACTTTAGGAGCTCTGTGTGTTACAGAGGGCAGCCTTTAGTCACTAAATCTTCTGTCCCACACATCATCCATTCAAATTTATTGCTTTTCACAGTGAACAGTCAGAAGTTGCTACTCACAGAATGTTTGGGGAGAAGTTTGTAGTGCAACTTAAACCCAATGCTTCAAGCCCTCACCCTTCTGCTGATGTTGTTAAAGCCTAAACCTGAGCTAAACTCCCTCTGACCCCCAGCAAGGAATGTGCCAGTGCCCCGAGCTCAGCATAAGGAGATGAGTTCTACCTTGCATATAATGTAAATACTACTTATGTAAGCCAGCTGACAGCGAGCCAGTTCAAGTGCCCTCGTTCTCAAATCAGCACAGGCTGTTTTCACTGCTAATTTGCCCTCCTTCCCTGCCAGATGCAGTTACAGCACTTGGTTCTCAAACCTGCCAGGCTTCACCTATTTTTCACAAGCTGTCAAGTGCCTGTTGGAGCACGTGTTTGCAGCACTGAGCTGAAGGAGCAGGTCAGGCTGAGGCTGAGCCAACACCAAGCTCTCCGTGACTGATGGGCAGGTTCTGCTCCAGCTGCACATCCCTCCCCTCCCTGCTCTGCCCATCATCCCTGTGATTCACCTCTGAGCCAATTCATGGAGCTGCATCAGTCTCACTTCAGTGCCCAGCAAAATCATGGAAAAGATGATTCTGGAAGGAACTGAAAAACACCTGGTGTACAGCACAGTCATTGGTTACAGCCAGCACAGCTTCATGAAAGGAAAGTTCTGCTTGTCAAACCTGGTTTCCTTCTATGACAGGGTAACCTCTCTGGCTGACCCAGGAAAGCCAGGAGATGAATCTTTCTGGACTTCTACAAAGCTTTTGATGCTGTTTCTCACAGGATTCTTCTGGACAAACTGTCCAGCCCACAGCTGGATAACTGTGTTACATGATGGGTGAGCAACAGGCTCACAGATTGGGCACAAAGTGTGGCAGTGACTGTGGTGACACCAGGCTGGCACTGGTCACTGGTGAGCTTCTGCAGGGCTCCATCATCAGCATTGTGCTCTTCAACTTCTTCTTTAATGACCTGGATGCAGCACCCTAAGGAATACTGAGGCAGTTTTCTGATGACACTGAACTGGGAGGAGCTGTCGACTCCCTCCATGCAGGGAGGCCCTGCAGAGAGATCTCTACAAATGTCGGGGCTGGGAGTCACCAACTGTGTGAAGTTCAACAAGGGACAGAGCTGGGTTCTGCACCTGGGATGGGGCAGCCCTGGATGCACAGACAGACTGGGAATGAGAGGCTGGAAAGCAGTGCCAGGGAAAGGGACCTGGGGTCAGTGGCCAGTTGGACATGAGGCTGCAGTGCCCTGGAGCCAGGAGGGACATCCCTGTCCTGGGGACATCAGGCACAGCCAGGCCAGGGAGGGATTGTCCTGCCTCTGCTCTGGGCTGGGGCAGCCTCACTTTGAGTATTCTGTGAAGTTTTGGGTGCCACAATATCAGAGAGACATTAAACTATTAGAGAGTGTCCAAAGGAGGGCACAAGGATGGTGAAGGGCCTGGAGGGGAAGCTGTGTGAGGAGCAGCTGAGGACACTCGGTCTGTTCAGCTGGAGGAGACTGAGGGGAGACATGGCAGTCACAGCTTCTCCTGAGGGGAAGAGGAGGGGCAGGCACTGAGCTCTGCTCTCTGGGACCAGGGACAGGCTCTGGGAAGGGCCTGAAGTTCTGTCAGGGATATAATGCCTCTTTTCAAAGTGGTTCTTACTGTGTGACCAGGCCAAACACTGTAGCCTGTTGTGGGAAGAGTCTGAGCAGTTTTAAATCTGATGCTGATATTTCTTTTAATGTGGGTGTGTGTTTGTTGATGGTTAATCTAACCAACTGTTGGGTTTTTATACAGTAAAAGTCAAGTTAGTGCTCTTGCTAGGAATTTGAAAGCAGTGGAAGGAGATAGCCAAGGACTGTCCAGGAGAAACATTCATAGTTACCAATGTAACTGGTAATATTCATATGAAATCTGCAGGCTTGGAGGTGATAATTCTGATTTTTTCACAGAAGTGCTCAAGGTTAACACCAGGTTATTCTTAAGGATTTCAAGATTGCAGATTGTGATTACTATTGAGTTTCTTTTAAATCAGAACTGAACAGAATAATCTGAATATTCCTCTTACTAATAAGTTCAGGACTGTGATGTCATGCAGAAGAAATAACCCTAAACACTTTGAGGACCATTAACTTTAATGTTTGCCTGATGACGAAAGAATAGTCCAGGCTCTTTGTCTGGGCTTTACAGTGTATTTCTTTAGCAGTGTGATGGCTTTCATTTGGAAACATTAAAAGGTTCAAAATTAAGAAGTGCTGTTATAATGCACACTTAATTCTTGAATGGAAAACACCTCACTTTACATCTCATTTCAGATTTTCAATTACAAGTATTATGGGATAGAGCAAAGCCTGCATTAAACAAGCAGCTATTTATGTTTTTAATGTATTTATGCTTTTGACATAACCTGTAAAAATAGTTGATGGCTTGTTTATTGTCCCATATGTCAGATATAAATGCAATAGTTTTTCTTCACAAACCCAGAATTATCCCATGTAATGTTCACAAGAATAATCAGTGTGATTCTGTTCCTGAAGTCAAACATCTGCATCTTTTCTCAGTCATGTTTGTTTTTTTCAATACTATGTAGAAACTGGACTTCTCACAGCTATGTCTGATTTGCCTGTCTCTCATTCAAAAATCCCAATTTGAACATACTCTTCTTTTTAAGGGTTAATTTCACCCCTGCTAATATTATATGACTCTATCAGTTATTAATGCAGTCAACTCATAAACACAGTTTAGGGGGTTACTAGCCTTGGAAGAACTTTCCAGGAGACCAATATATCAAATCAGTTCTGAAGTCCCTTGACCTCAGGATAGAATTACAGGTTTATAATTTACTCAACACTTACATGACCCAGAGAACAAAGGATTGCCAAGTCAGTCAAAACTAAATTACTCCTGACCCTAAATTAGTCATTTTCATGTTATTAAAACTATGGCTAAATCACTCTTGAGAGATAATTTTGAGCTTATAAATCAGGTTTGTATTTTTCCATATTTATGCTCACAACCTAGAACTTTGCATATACTTTATTGCGTGTTTAATTATTTTCTGAAATTTACCAAAGAGCTTAACTCAAGAAAGTGAATTAAATGTGGGGGTTTATACACATATGTGTCTGTCTCCAAAAAGCCCAATTTTCTTGTGAACAGTATGAAAATATGCAATAAAATCATGCAGAAATAGTGAGGATAAATAACTGAAGAACACTCCCTGAACACCACTTCTAATTGCATAATCAGGCTGCCATGTTGCAAACTTTAATTTGGAATATGGTTTGATACCTGTCCACAGCCTCTGCTCTCAGGGAAATAACTCATGTACAGAGTTACTTGGATGTGGGTTTGCAGAATCAAGCCCTTCATTAATTCTGAACAGATCTTGGCCTATGCAAGTATTTTTCCTCACTCATTTGGAAAGTTAACTAGTTCCCCATTCCCTAGGTACTTCCATTAAAGAGCTATTTTGGAAGGTGTAGGAGAGGTGTGTAAACACTTTCAGGGTTTAACTTTACAGCTGCCAGGAATGGAAACTGCACTTTCAAAACCCAACCTGAGGTATCTGAAAAACAACACACAGGGATGATGAATTTTTTTAAAATTTCCTGTGCATTTTCAAGAGCCTCCATAGTCTGTAAGTGTCCATTATCAATTATCTTGATTATACTTGTGACACTTTATAATTCAGGGAAATTATCAGTTATCACTCAGATTCAACTGGTTCACCTGTTCATCAGACATAGTTGATTATTCTATAGAGAACACATTTAAAGATGAGTTTGGGTGGAATAAAATGGCTTTATTTCCCTTGTAGTTCTCACAGCATGACGCTTGAAAATTTGAGAAAGATTGAAGTGATGACAATGGGAATTTTAAGATTGGGAGAAGAGTTTAAAACTTGAGATTATGGGGCTTTGTGGTTGGAAGCCTGGAAATAGGAGAGATGAATTATTTTGTTAAATGTGAAGTAGATCATGCTCAGAAATGTTCCTGTCTGATTCCTGCTTTGTCAGCCTCTGCTTGATGTCATGTGAAGTTAGGTACCTTTGATTCATGGAGTGTTGTGTAAACATCTGTTGATTTCTATCTGTTCTGGTTTGTACTTCTGCCCTGAGGTTTGCTCTGAGTTTCAGGTTTGGGCAAACTGAAATTGTCAAAGAAAATTCACTTTGAATTGCAGCCTTTCAAGTGGTTTTGTTTCGAATCCATGCCAAACCTGAGATTTTGCATAGTTTCTTTTTGCATAATAGCCAAGCAAAAAGATAAATTGTGTCAAGCTCCTTTGGAATGGGGTTGAAGTTTATAAGTTTGTGAACTTTTAGAAAACTGCACCTGTAATTCATTATCAACCCAGCTCAATGTTGTGAGGACTTGTTGGAGGACAGCAGAATGCTGGGAAACTTCTGTGTAAGAGAGTGAAATTGGAGTAAAAGAAGCACGTTCTTATTTCAGCTGCAAATGGACAGATGGTCATGACCTATTTCACTTTTTGGAGCACTGAAATTTTGGCTTGAGTACATGAATACTTGAGCTGCTGCCTCATCCCTGCATGCAGTAAGTTCCTTCAGATCAAAAATAAAGCCGGTTGCTCAGGGAGAAGATAAAGCTGATTTGAGGCAATTTCTATATGTCTGTTCCTTGGATTAAAAAAAAAAAAATCCATTTCAGTGGGAGTCTTGATAGCATCATTCCCAGTTTTTATTTCATTCTTACACAGGGCTTCCGAGAAGAGTTCTCAGATTGTTGTCAGAGAACAATCAGTGGGCATGTGTCAAATGAAATAAAGATCCCTTGTTTTTAGGGTTTTCTTTGTTTGAACATATTTCTGTATCTAGTTCTTAAAAACAGCCTTCAGCAGTGCTAACATAATTAATTGTTTATATCAAGACTTCTAATTACAGCAATTCAGGTGGTTAGCCACCTAAATGAGTGCATAATTATTTAGAAACACTTTTGATTGAAGTACTGGCATCCTCAGGGCCCTCAATTAAAAAAACCCGAACAAAACACTTACAAGGAAATCAAAACCCAAAAGGTTGAGACTTTGAAGCACTAATAGCTATTACCCTGTTAATTAGATCACCTCTTGCACTCAATAGTAAATGGCTATCTTTTGCTTCTATCAGATACTCATTTGCTAATAACTCAGTGAACAAAGAGCTGATGATCTTTCAAAGGAGGGGGGGAAAAAACACTTTAAAATGGAGGTTTTCCATGACAAAACTTTGGCAGGCAGTGGAAGTTTTATTAATTTAATTTTGTAACAGAAGGAGTGAAAACAAAACTCACTCGATGCAGGCAGAACTCGGGACACTGTTATTAGTGGAAAATTGTCGAAGTCCATCCCAATATTTGAACTGAGTCTTCCCAGGATGATTTGCTGTTTCATGGGATTCATAGCATGGATATGCCATTCTTCAGTAGTGTCCTGTAAACCAGTTTACATCTTCTCTGGGATATGTGGTCTTCATTTGGCACCAGATGATGCAGTGTAGGGTATGTCTGCAGGGAAGAGTCCCAGTTACAGGGAGGAGAAAGGGCATAAACCAGATAAAATGTATTTATTTTATAAGAAAATAATTTTTTTTTAATCAAAAGCGCACTTAAAATGGAGGGGGGAAAACTGAAGCATATTATCATTTCAGGTTTAAATGCTTTCAGAATCTTTTGTTTCATAATGACTTTTAAAGTATTTTTCCTTTGTGTTAGGATGGAAACAAAGACAGGAAAATCAGAATTCCCCAGAGAATGAAGGCGCAGATTTCCTCACTTACATTGAAAACAGAATTTTTCCTGTTCTTTAATAGTAAGTCACAAGCAATTGGTATATGAACACTTTCCTTCTGTTCATCCACTGGCTGAGCTAAAGGTCTGCCAGAAAAATAAAAATGCCAAGAGATAGCATCTTTTCCTGAAAGTAAAGAAAAAATGCACAACCTTTGAACAGAAAGCAGTTTCTCAATGAGCAAGTGAAATCTCTTGAAATAACCAGCTCAGCAAAACTTCTGTTTTCAGTGATTGTTTTCACAAGTGATGCTTGCAAACCTTAGCAAGATATTTATTTCTATTGTAAACTATTGATAAGCACTGCATATTTGAAGTATTAGGCAAGTGAGACCTGTAGGATTTTTATGCACGTTCTTACATGAAATGCAGGGTGGAAAAATAATACGTGTCTGTGGTCACGTAAAGTTCCCTGTGAGGTTCTATGAGTATGATCACTGTTGTCTGCAAAATAGTTCATGCACACTCATTTTTTTCTTTTTAAAGACACATGATTTTTGCCTGGTTTAGAAATGGCAGGTCCTCCAGTGGCAAAGCAATATCCTGTCTTGGCACATGGGTTTGTAGAAACTGACGTTGGAGCTCAAAATGGATTGTGATGGAAGTTTGCATGGACCTTGTGAGGATATCTGTGGGTTTGAGAAGACCTTTAAAAGGTGAATTTGCAGGTGATCAAATAGGAGATCCGTTTGAGGATGATAGGATCTATTTGAGTTTTCAAGGGTCTTTTCTGCTGGTATAAACTGGTTGTTGTGTCCCAAGGCTCGACACCAAACACTAGCAGAGGGCAAAGTCGTTTTCTTTGAAGATGGCAAGTTTCAGCCATTCACATCCCATAACCAGGTACCCACAAATACATCCTGTGTGCACCCCAGCAGCCTGTCCCCCAGCCTGTGTCCCAGCTCTGCATCCAGGGGGATGCTCAGGATTTCTTGCCTTTCTGTGGAGGGCCATGTAATGCTCTACTGAGTCTTTGTGCTGGGATTTCCTCAGGATCCCGGGTGCCACCAAACCCTTTTTGCCTTTGGGAGCTGACAGTGACCAGGATCTTTTACTTCTTCTGTGCTCTGCCACCTCTGGGAATGATTAGAATTTATTTCCTCTACTCTGTCTTCTTACCAGAGTGTCTTAAGACTCCAACCCTGTTCTGCATTGCCCTACCATCACCTCTTAGTGGAGTTTTTCAGCTCCTGGCTGAACCTGTTCCTTTGTGTTCCTGAACTGGGTATTTCCAAAAGCTGTTCATAATTGTGCTGTGATGTTCATGGTCTAGCACCTGCCACCCTCACAGGGCTTTTTGGGCTGGTGTTCCCTTTCTAACACAGACCTTCCCATTCATTCTCCATTCTAGCCAGTCTAAGCATTTCCATTATAAATCCCTGTGATTACTGGTAGTATGATTTAAACCATGGGCAGAAAAAATGATGGAAAAAAAAAAGTAGGATTTCAGTCTCTCCTTGCAATTCCACAGAGAGCAGTGCTGTATTCTCTCTTCCCTACACCAGAGCCTGGTCTCCCTGCCAGGCCATGCATGGGCAGTGCATCTGGCACCCCTGAGGGTCCCTGGAATAGGGACAGGGCTGGAAAAGGATAAAATTGCTCTGCTACTCCAGTTGGAGAGAGGAGCCTAGAAGCTGAATACTGACAAATTTAAATAAAAAATAAGGCACTTTTTAACAGTATATAAAGGTCTTTCTATCAAGGCCAGATGCCTTTCTGGAAAGTTACTTTAGTCCTACACAAGGTTTTTGGCTCAGGGCAAGGGCAGCTGTGTGAAATGCAATCCCCTGCACTGTTGAGCAGGTCACATTTATGATCTAATGGTCCTGTTTGGCTGTGGGTGCCTTGCATTGCTGGGTATCTGGTGAACAAGGAACCAGTTCCTGCATGGATTGCTCAGGTGCTCAGGGGAGGAGGAGCAGGGAAGGTGGGGAGGGGAGAATGTTTTGGAAAACAGCCTCTGCCCAGGGCTCAGTGACTTGGCAGTTTATCCCAAGTCTGCAGATCAGTATCCCTTGTTTCTTATCACTATTAAGGGATAAACATATTGTCACCACTCTTCTTTTTATTTTTTTTTCTGCTGACTCATTCTATAAACAAAATACAACTTCATTTGGGGCTGCTAATTGCCCTAAAATCCCCATGACACCTCCATGACTTAGACAGGTTTTACACCTATTTTATAGACATATAAACTAGAGCACAGCCAGGTAAAAGAACTTGAATAAGATCACCCAGAAACACAGAGGCCAGTTAAATCAATCAGTTCAAGAAACCAGGAGTTGTGTTTCCATAGCCCCTGCTGCAACTACTAAATCACAAGAACTACTAAGGAAAGATCCTGCCAAAAGCCACTGTTTTTCTGTTTTTTAAAACCACAAGAAGCATTTTGCATTATTCCACAGGGTCTCTCCCTAGTACTTGGTGCAGATTAATTAATTACATATTTTTTTAAAAGAAATGTGGAGCCTTGGGCAGCCCAAAAGCCATTGAAGTTTTAATTCTCAGAACTATTCCCTGATTTGACTGTTATCCAGTTCCTATTCAGGCAAGATAGGAATTAAGATTAATGACCCCAAACAAACTGGTATTTCAGAGAATCAGTCTTTGCCAGGCATTATATTCTCATGACAGAAAATCATTGAGGCATAAATACAGCGCTCAGTCATTGGTGTATATTAACAACACCACGTTGTTCCCATAAATGCTGAATACAGCAAAGAGGAAAATGAAGTCCTAAAGTTCATTAATTTTGGTTGTGACATTTTTTTTTTTAAAGTGAGCAAACCAGAACCTATGGAATAAGGCCATCTCATTCCTGTGCTGCACAGATGTGAAGGCTGTTCAGATTCCAGAAAGGTGTCTCTGGAAAGCTGTTTGGACTTGGTGATGGGTGTCTCTGCAGTGTCTTTTACCAGCTAGATGGTCTGTAGGCATTTTTTAAAAGATGAATTGATGTAGACCAAATTTTAAGGAGAGACAAGTTAAAAAAAAGGGGAAATTACTTAGCTGCTAAGATCAGTGAATTCTGTATATGTGGGATAAAAATATGTCATTATCTGCCAGCATCTGTCCACATCCCAAGAAGGAGTTTGTGGCTTAAAGATATTTCCTAAAGAAAATGAGAACTGGCATAGAGACAGGAGCATTTCACCTGTCCTGGGACCAGCAGTAGTGATGGTCAGCACTAACACAGGAAGTTATTGTGGCAATTTCTAGAAGCTGTTTGGTCAGGGAAAAAAAAAATAATAAAATCTTTCTGTGTTTTCATTTCCACACTGAAAAGACATCCCTATGACATCATCTTGTTTGTTCTGACATGGCAGAAAGAATGGAAGAAATAAAATAGCAGAAAAGAGACCAGGGACTTTTATTTTGCTGCCAACAAAAAATAGAGGAAAGATGTAACCACAATATCCAATGGCTGTTCTCAGAGACAGTTCAGCAGATGAGTTGTTGTTCAAGGGCAGTTGGGCTTCCAGACACAAGAGCATTCTGTAGTAAGCTTAATTACTCATTTTAATTATGCATTTTAATTAGCAGGGGACTAACACAGTGCTTTTCTCCCACTTTCTCAATAAACCCACTTTGTAATATTACAGAACAAACTTGTAACTGAAAACTCCAACTGTCTGCAGTTGAGAAAAACAACTTCAAGTTCAGTCAAGAGGGGCTTTTCTTCTTCATGAAATCACATTCAGTGAGCAGGTTACATCCACCTCTGAGCATTTTCAGGAGCTTTTGCTTACTTTATTCTGTTCCTGCACAACATGAAGAAATCACCCTGTGCTGCTTCTTCTCCCAGTGGTGTTTCCTTTGCCAATATATTGTCTGGCCTGTTGTTCCCTCTAAACGATGTCCTAGCTCTTCCTCTTCTGGCAATTTGCCCTCAGAGCTGTTGTCCTGTCCCTGCACTGTCTCCCCTGCCCCTAAATTCCCTGCTGTAGGAAATCTGCTTTCTTTCCCATTCCCTTCAGGGAAGGCCAGGTTAGAGGGGCAGGTAGAAGTAGAGGCAGCTGTGTGCTGGGACAAATCCAGAGGCAGCAGTGTACATGGGATGGGTGGGTGGGTGGAGACAGCAAATGCCACAAAATCCTCAGCAAAACAACCAGATCCCAGAAAGCCCCTCACAAACTGCACTCTCCCACTGCTGTACTCTTTCCTACCTGGGACTGTACTTGCAGAGGAGGGATCTGCAGAGTCTGCAGCATTCCTGCACAAACTGAGGCTGTCAGCAGAGCGTGGTGAAGCCAAAAAGGCCTCCAGGCTGCTCTGTTTTGAGAGGAGCCAATCCTAATTTATTTGTAGCTTTGAGTCAAACACGGGCTTGAAAAGGTTCAGGTAAGGATATGGTTAGAATAGAGATGAGGTAGGTTTAAGGTGGAGTGGTGATTAGGGATAAAGGGAAGAGTAAAGTTGTGCCAACATTTTCTGAAATGTTCCCTCAGGTTTGAGTGCAAATAGCATCTTATATAATTTCCATCGTGTAAGTGGTGGAAATGCTCCAGAAGTATCTGTTCTTTACAAGGCTTTGATGAAATATTACAAGACTGGAAACCTCTCGTGTTATATTTATGTTGTACTTCTCTGCTGCTCCTGGCTTGGGATGAGCTCTGGAATCAGAATCATCGCCTGACAGTTCCAGATGTTTGCATGTCAGACTCAAGCTGCAACCTTCTCTTAACTCATGGGGTTTAAAAGGCTCAAGGCATTTTGTCTGGCTTGGCTTAGCTGAAGGCAATAATATTTTCATTTATAGGGAAGGTGATTTTTTTAAAAAATTTGGATATTGCAGCTTCCCTCAGTTTTAAAACCACATTACATAAGCTCCTTTCCCTTGTGATGAGAACCATGTCTCTCCACTGCTTTTCTCCAGCAACAGGAGGTCCACATTGTGTGTGTGACTTTGTACAGACCAACTGCTGCATCTGCCTGTGAGAAGCTCTCTAATTTTATCTCCTTTCTGATTCCTGTGTTCCCACCCTTCTTGTCCCTTGCTTTCAGTGCAAAGAAGAGTTCCTTTAAATTTTACCAATAAAATACCAGCCCACTTGAGATAATTGCACATGGAAAAAAATTAAAAGTTCAGACCAGGAATCAATGTTCTTCCCAGAAACAGAGCTGGAGAGTGAATAATCTTAATCAAAGGTGATGGGAAAACAAAAAGGCAGATGGAGGGCTGCGTTCTTGAGTAACTTCTGTACATTTCAGTTGCCATCACCGATCCAGTCCCTGTTTGTACTGGCTTAGAAACTAAAGCCAAGTGGACAGCTCCAGACCAGATGATGCTGTTTGTTACTCTGGGCAGGAGTTACCAACCATCCAGGGACCAGTATGAAAACAGAGTCAGTGTGACTCTGTATGTGTTTTCCTGCTAAGCAATCAAAATCTACAAATGAATGAATCTCAGCAGTAACCCAAGTACTGTGAGCATGTGTCCTCAAACCAGTTTTGCAAATTGGGACAGAGAGCTGTAATTGACCTTGCTGAAGTGGCCTTTATTTGCTACAGCTCATGATGTTACACTGAATAACTCCTCTAATTCATGACACCTGAATAAACCTCAGGAAAGCCAGCCTGGAATGCACGTTCCACTATCTGCAGCCACCCTGCAGCCCAGCCTGGGCAAAGTCCCTTCCCTGATCCCTACACTGAAGTCAACTCTGATGATTAAAAAATGCTGCTGGACTGAAAACCCATCCCACTGATAACAGGCTTGTTTGGAGACTTGGGCTGTACCTCAGCATGGTCTGCAATAGTTGTAACTCTGCCTGGCTTTAGGGCCCATTTAGGTATCTTCTTTCACTTAAAATATTCCCTGACTGCTCCAAAGCACATTAGGCTGGAAGTTATCAGACTCCATACAGAAGAAGAAAAAGAGTACATCTGAACTGGTCAACACCAGCTTTTAACAAACAGAATGTTATATCAAAGAAAGTTATAAAAACATCCCTGCGGGATAGTTTTTACAGTTGCTTTGGATTTCATCATCTCTATTTTCTCCTCTGGTTCAATTATTTCCAAAAGAAAAGAAAATGTTTGGCTTCTTTGGCTTAATCTACAGCCTTCCTGCAGTTAAAAAAAAAAAAAAAAAAAAAAAAAAAAAAAGGCAGTCTTAAATACATCCAAGTGTTTTTGCTTAAGTGATGCCTGTCAGTGCTGTCTGAGCCCTGAGCAGGGGAGCAAACCCAGCCTGCTCTCCTTGGGCACACAGCTGTCCCTCCAGGCTCTGCATCCACACAGGCACAGCCAGAACCTGCAGAGGGGAGGCTGACCCCCCAGGAGGGGTCCCCATCCCCTTCCCCAGCCCTTCCAGAGCAGCTGCCAAGTGATCCTTTGCCTCCCACCAGGGTGGAGACTGTGTGAGCATCCATGATCCAGGACCACCACCCGCTCCCTTCCTCCCTGCCCTACCACAGCCACAGCCCGGGAGCCAAACTAGGAAGGACTCGTTGTAATTAAGGGTGGTTTTGAGCCCTTTTAAAATTGAGCATCCTGCTGAGAAATCCTTGAGCAGAGAGGTAAGGAACACATGCTGCCCTGGGTCCTATTGAAGACACAGTTAAAGATGATGTCAGTTCCACTTATGGATCCAAGGATATGTTATTTCAGTAGACGTTTCATTGCATTTCATTATAGTTACAGATGTTGCAAGCTTCAATTATTAATTTATGTGCTCATAACTTTCCCAAAGCCAGATCACTTCTGTTCAAATGTCGTTTTGTTCTCCTTTACAAAGTGTTTTAAGGGAGGGTTTAGACAAAACGTTATTTCCTGTTGTTTAGGTTAAAAGATGAAAAAGCATGGAATTGTGTGCCAATAAAGCTCTAATTATATTCTTTTGAGTGTAACATACAGACAAAACAACCCACCCAGTACTAACCACCCACCCTACCTCAGTGTAGACTCCATCCTTATGAAGAGAACTTCAGCTTGGGTTTCTGGGTAAATTTTTAAAAATAATTGCATTTTTTAATGTGCTGGAAAGCATCTCCTTGTGTGTGTGTGTGCCACTGCCCTCTGGTGCACAGAGGCAGGAGAGTTTGGCTGCTCTGTAGGGACAGAGGGCTGAGCACCCTCCCACTCCTGTTCCTGCTGGGAGCAAGTGCTCAGGTCCTACTGTTTGGGAGCCAGGCTGTGAAAGGACCTAAATCCTCAACCCCCCAGGGAGTTAGAAACCACAAACCCTGTGTAGATCTGTCCCTTTCTGTACTGTTTCCATAGAAAATGCCACATGGAAAGAGCGTGCAGACGTGGTGTCGGTCACACCCCCCTCAGGCTGTTGTCTCATCTGCTGCTTATCCTAAAATATCCAGGAGATTTGCTGCAAGTGGTGCTGAGCCCCTACTGAGCACTACCAAAGCATCTCTATCCATTTGTTCTCTCCTGGTGGATGTTTCTGGCACGTGACAGAGCAACACCTTCAAGGCTTGAAAGAGTTTTTCCCAGTCCCGGGGTTTGGGATAAAAGATGAGGTTTAGAAGGGTGGATATGTTGGGCTGAATTCAGGGATAAATGTAACCTGGTCAGTAGTAGCTGGAAGTAGCCATTGTGGGCATTAGTGGTCAGAAACCTATGAAAATCAGCTAAAATCTCAAAAAATGTTTAGGATCATGGCCACTCTGCCCCAACCCCTCATCAGGAGGACAGCTCTGCTTGCTGTACACAGCAGGAATTTGTCTCATCTGGAGCTTCTGTGTTCCCTAGGGATTTACTGGGGCAATTAAGATGACTTATCCATGTGTCTCAGTCTATGGATTTGCACCTTTTCATGCTATTTTTTCTGTCAAAGTTAGATTTCACACATTTCTGACTCTCAGTTTGACACTAGTGACCATCAAATCTGAGCAGCCACTTCTATTTCAGAATTTTCTCCCAATGAGATTGGTGTGAGTTTTGCCAATTGGAACATGATGATATCAAGTGCTTTGGAATGATAGTTGGGTGACCTTCTTAGCTGTATTTCACAAATAAATGACTTTGCTCTCTAAAAATGAGGCCTGTTCAGCTGTGCATCAAGTTCCAAGAGTTCAGTCTCATGATTTTGAAAACTTTAGCTTGATAACACAGTGGAAAAAATTCTGTAGCCCTGATTTCTGCTGAAGGAGGGGAATTAGGATGAAATTACTGCCTTGGTTTGATTCCATCTCTGACTTCTTTAAACTTGTCTATTTAAGCTTGTTTTAACAGTGCCTGAACCATCTCATATGGATTAGCCCAATTAAAAAACCCTCAAATATATATATATATATGAAGTTTCACATCATTTATTTCTAGGGGATAATTTCAAGTTTTTATCTTATCTGCTACACAAGGGAGGTAGGCTAACCCCTAAACCTTGAACTATGATTCTTCTCTGGTTATTTAAAAAGAAAAATAATAGTTATAGGGGCTGACAAAGATTTCTCTATCAGTTCTGTGCCATTTGGAAGCAGAATTTCATCTCTGTTCTGGGAGCCCAGCTGGGGCCCTGAATGTCAAGCTGAGAGCTGGTTTTTCACCATAATAAATGTCCTGCAGGCTAAACTGCTGCTAGTTCATCAGTGACACTCCTGAAATCCCCTTGAAGGGCTGACACAAATGTGAAGGTCCCTCCTCAGCAGGGCTGCTGATGGTGTACAGCAAAGGTGGTTCTTCAGTCGTGCTCACCCTGCTGTGCCTGCTGTGTGTTTGCATGAGTGAGTGTATCTATGGGGACATCTGCATGGATGTACACAGATAAATGAAATATGGGCATATAGGCAGGACTGACACCTATTTGTGCATGTGTTTAATGTTCTTCTGTGACTTGCAGTGGAAAGAGCAAGAAAAAGCTGCTGAAAGCTTATTTTAAAAGCCTGTGGCTGTGGCATCTTGTCAGATCAGAGGCTCTCAGGCACAGGGTGGGATTGTTGGGGCACAGGGCCAGGAGTTGGACTCGGTGATCCGGATGGGTCCCTTCCAACTCAGCCTATTCTATGATTCTATGATAAGCACTATTTTACCAAAAGAATAATTACAAAAATGAATTAGTGTGCTAATTCTTAAAGCACAGTCCCTGCTTGTTTAGCCTTTATTTCCTTCACTTTGTAATAATCCACTATAAACTTTCCACTTTTTAAAGACTTTTTCTCTAAACTGTGACACCCAAGTAAGTGGTGAAGCCAATACTTCCTTTTCCCCAGCCAGACACATGGGGAAGAGGCAGCAGATTGTGTTTTCAGGAAACTCTTGCTGGAAAGCTTTCCTGGGATTATCATCACATTTCAAGGATGATGTCCATATAGAACATAGATTTTCCAACAATACAGCTTCCTTGGAAAGAAAATTTTGTTTTCTTTAGTTCACTTATTTTGAATAAATAAAGGAGTCCATGGGGAAGGAGTCAGTCCTTAAAGAAAATACTCATTCTTATAATTACCATGTTCCTGCTTCCTCTCTACCCTGCCAAGATTCACCATAAAAAGGTGTGGTCATTAATTGCCTGCCAGTTGGCACAATGAATGTTCTGCAAATGCAGGATCCTCTAGGTGAAGTGATACAGCTGAGATATAAAATGTCCCATTCTGTGTTTGAATACCAGTACAGACACAAGTGTGCTGAGATGATGTGTTGTGCTCATTCTTATTTACTTTATTTTAGGACACTTTGATTTTTCTTTCCTTCAAAGTACTTCTTAAAGGACTTAATTTCTGTGCCATAGAGTTCATGGGCAAACACTCAGTAAATGCAAAATAAGGAATGCACTCATGGTTCTAAAAACATTTCACATTCTTCCAACAGATGCCAGTTGTGCGCATTGACAGTAATCCTGTCTAATCCCTTCCACATGTATTATCTTTGTACACCTGCTTTCATTGTCTCACTTATCAGTTTTGAACACTTAGAACCACAATTTGCAGGAAGGCAAAGCAGCAGAACAAAGCATCCATGCACTCACAGTTTGCTGTGCTGCAGTTTTGCATTGTAAAGATAAAACACAGTTGTAGATTTCGGTGCTTGGAGTCAACATCTTCCATTAAGACATTTTTCCTCTCTCCTGCCCCCCACAGCTGATGCCTGTGTGTGTTTGTATTCCTTGGCAGACTGACTGAAGCACACAGAACAGCTGTGAAAGTCATCAGGAGAATGCAGTATTTCGTGGCCAGAAGGAAATTTCAGGTAAGCAGCAGGATTAATCACAAGTGCATCTCGTGAGCTTGCGGGACATCGAAGCTGCTCCCAAAGCAGACTTGTCTTGGTGAACACGGTTGTAACAAGTCAAAGGTATTTTTGTGGTTCTTGGCTCACAACTTTTGTGGATTTTTAATGGTGTGGGTGAAATTATCAGTGATCCATGGATGTAGTATGCTACAAACCCCTGACTTTGTGGAGTCAGCATTGTTATTTTTTACTTCTCTTTTTTCGCTACACTTGTTTTTTGGGGTTCTGTTTGTTTGACTATACTGACCAATACTTACCCATCCACTAGCAGAAATGAAGAAAACACTGGTGTTGGGGTGGAAAAACCCCTGTCAGGGTGTCTGTAAAAATACTGATCACAACAAGAATGTTATCAATCATCTGATCAATTGGGATCAATCCTGTGCTGTGTATGACTGACAGATCAATAGGCCTCACTGATGAGTACTGTGGGTGCAAAGTTGCTTTCACAGGTGTGACCCACGTTTCCAAATGTACTTCCCAGAAAGAGACCTCATTTTATAAAATTGTGGAGCATCTGCATTCTAGAAATTTGCTGTCTTTTTTGAAGTGTAAAGATAATTTTCTCAATCATGTTAAAAAGTGCTCAGACTAAATGTGCTGCACTGAAAATGCTGTTTCATTTTGCCTGTTTAGTGAGACTTATGATAAAACTTGTTTGGAATGTGATCCTGATAGCATCATTCTCATCATCCATGGGCTGGAAATGCCATGGAAATGAAAAATTAACTTCTGGACTGATTTTCAAAGCCCTCGTTATTTCCATCTCAAAGTTCATGCTTTTTTTGTCCAAGAGGATCCACTGCAAGTTAATGGCTTTTCATAATCTTTTTGAAGAGGTTTTAAAAAAAAAAAATCAAAAAGCTACATTTCAGGGAAGTTTGATTAGAGCTGAGTACTTAAATGCAAAGGATAGAAGCCTGAGATAAGATCCCAGCACTCAGAAGACTCTAAATTAGGGCAGATAGAACGTCTTCTCTATTTCCTAATCTCATGCAGACGTGTATCTTCTGTTAACCCTACCTTTTGAAAGAAGACTAGAAAAAGTAAGTTTGTTAAACTCAGCAAAAAAACAGGAGAGCAGGATTATATTGTGAATATACCAGAGAGATAAACACTATTTGAAATTAAAAAAAAAAAAAGAAAATAGAGGCACCAGTTGTGTAAAATAAAATCAGTTTATAAATGAGTTAGATTAAAAATCAAGATATTTCAAACCACCAGGGACCTAATGTTCTGGAGCTGTCAGCCAGTAGCAGTCATGCTAAACCTGAAAAACTGAATTTCATCAATCTATGGAGAGAATTCTGTGAGTCAGTGACAGGGAAGAAGAAGGAATAATCTTTTGTTTCTTCCTTTCTTGGGGCCATGAAATACAGTTTATAGGATTCCCCATGCAAATTAGATTTTAGAAGTTCAAAGCTGGGTAATATTATTTAGTTTTATTTGCTGAATGTGGAATACTGAGCTCAAAGGACCAGGATCTGGGATTATGAACAGAATGAAAGTCCAAGAGTTTTCCAAGTGCTGCATTTACCACACTTCTCTGGAAGCCCATTACCTCCAGGCTTCAGCTGTACCATTCTAGCATTTCCTAATAAAAATATGACAGGAGATTGTGCCAAAGTTTGGTAGGACACAAGATGCCCAGATCTAAAGCTTTATGGAAAAAGAGGAGGGGGAAATGGTGAAAGCTGGAGGGATATTTTTACTCAGCTTCAGAGAGGACTCAGGCAGATTGCAGCATCCAGCACTTTGGAACTGTAGGACTCCGAGCTGATGGCTCTGTAAAAGGGATAACAGACAGAGCACTTCTTTTGAGGGGGAAAAGAAATTCCACTGGGAATGAGTAGAATTAATTATGCACATAGTAGCCCATGGGGGAGAGGGGAGGGGAAGGCTCCCCAGCACATCCAGGCCCTGTGCCATGCACGGTGTTTAAATAGAGAGTATCCAAAGGAAAGAACATGGGATTTAGCCAAAATACTCTCCAAGCACCCCCACTAGTCCATCTAAAGAGTGATACTGGCACTGCTTCTCGGGGTGAAGACAATAGGCTGCTTTTCTGGCCAGAAATAGTGATGTGTCAGCGTCTGCAAAATGTGGAGCTGGGGAAGGGGGAGGAAAAAACACCAACCAAAAACCAAACGATAAGCTGAAAGCTGAAACTTCCCTCCCCTGCAAAGCCTCTGCTCCCAAGTGCACTCAAATGCACACACCTCCAAAGCCACAACTCTTCTGAAAGGATTGGTGCAGGTAATTGCTGAGTGCAAGGAAGGCATTTTGTCACGAAGAGCTCTTGCTTCTTCATTCATTTCACAGGATTTGTTTCCATTCCAGTTCCATGCTTTCATTTGAAATTTCTAGGATTGTGTGGCTGCCTTCCAAGCATGACTCCAGCACATACTGTAGGTGTTCAGTGCATGTGTGCAGTGGTGCATGCTAATGGCTCTGGCTGAGGCTGTGACAGAGTGCAAACAGACAACAAGATGACTAATGAGCTGTTTTCAGTAATTTCCAATTACTAGATTTGCAGTTTACCTTCGCTTTTTTATCCCCCCCTTCTTTTCTTGAGTCAGAGCCAAAAAGGGAGACATCTTGCCCCGCATTTCCCATAAGGGTTCTCAAAATGCTGGTCTTTCCAACGGGCCGTGATTTGAGTTTACACCTCCGCACACACATTGATTTTACTTGCTAAAATTTCACTGTGCCACACGTTTTAAAACCACATCACTTTATGCAAATTCTCTAGGCTTGTTTCGAAGTTTGGCAGCAGTAGTTGCAACAAAAAACCAAAGCTTGGCAGAAGCATCTGGATTCTCGTTAGGATGGGAATATAGCTGGGCAGGTGGTAGTTTTTTCAGTCTCTTGAATTTTTTTATCTGTCCTTTTTTATTTGAATTGCACCTTTTTTTCTGATCTTGAAGGTATCACAAAAGATAAACGACAAACAGAACCCACGTGCAGCAGTCTCCTGACTTATGCAGAGCATCTGTCCTCCCTGTTCCTCAAGAGGCAATATTTCTGTCACCAGACATCTTTGGTCTTCAGAGACGTTTGATTCTGGGTCCAAGCCTTCTGAGCTGGGCCAATCCCTGGGGTTCAGTCCCCTGACATTATGATTAACACATGGCTTTGGAATGAGCCAGGAGATACCGCACATGGGAGTCCCAGAGAAATTATCCATCCTGGGTTCATGTTTCCCAAATACGCTGTGAAGGGCTAATATTTTGCTCAGTATGGAGTAACATGAAGACATGACTCTAACTGACAGTAATGGGAATCATTTTGGCTCCGTCTCAACAATAAATATTCACTCCCACAACGGCTGCATATTTTTTTATTCATTACGACAAGTGTTGCAAAATGGCAGGCAAGTAGGCAGATTAAAAAAATAGAATGAAGGCCTGTCTGAAATAGAAATCTGTTTGGCCAATGCTCACCTTTCAACGTGCTGCTTGCCTCCTTTCCCAGCAAGCTCGGAAGCCGTACGACGTCCGTGACGTGATTGAGCAGTACTCCCAAGGACACCTCAACATGATGGTGCGCATAAAAGAACTTCAAAGAAGGTGGGCCCTGTCTACCTCATGAAATATCTGATTTCTCTAGTGCCAGCTGGCTTTAGGAGAGATGTGTACTTAATGAACAGTAATTGTCCAAAATTGCAAGCACAACAGGGAGCACAATATCTGGAGGATTTAACTTGGAGCCATTTTTAACCCTTTTTATGGCCAAGTTTACAATTACCCTTTATTCTCCTCTCCTTTTTCTCCAAGTGGAATTAAAAGAAATGAAGGTGCATGCTGTGAAGTTTATAGTGTGATCCAAGCTTTTCTGTCCTCTTCTTAGGAAAGGAAAACTTTTCAAATAATGATTTACCTTTCTGTTCCCACTCTGTGGTTGTCCCCAACTGAGAGAAATCTGTTTCACTTGTGCTGCACTATCTGGAACTTTTCCCTGCCCACATTCCTCCATGCACATGCTTTCTCCAAGTTTGGGGTTTGCAGCTGAAATATTTTGCCACAAAACTATTCTCTTCTGTTTCAGCACAAAGTGCTTTTCTCTTTCCAAATTAATGCTGTGGACTGGGACACCAGAATGAACTCCCCTGGCCCTTAAATGAAATGAAGAAAAAAAAATCCTATTGAATGGAATCTACTGTGTCAACATATATAGATATTAAATCCGCCTGCATGAGGCTCTAGGAATAGTTGCAAATGTTATTAAGAAGTCATTCTGTTTGTATAGTCTTTGTTATTAGATTACATAGGACACAGGAGAACTGTGTTTTAGTTACAACTTGAAAGTCTGAGAAATATTAGTACTCATGAAAATAACAATAATAATATGGTTTGATTTTGGAGGAAAAACTCTTAAAGAGATAAACTGCTGACTGTGTGTGCAGAAAGTCATGCTAGTTTCATGTTTTCACTTGTTTTGGTTTGGGTTTAGAGCTACTGTAAATTCTCGTGTAAATTATGCTCCCATGCTTAGCAACAGAGTTTAAGTTGCTTGGTAATTGCTCTGCTGGTAATTTTCTGTTTGCTTCTCAGGTTGGACCAATCCTTGGGAAAGCCAGGGCTTTTCCTCCCAGGTATGGTGACTGCATTTTATGCAAAATTATTATCTTCATAACTTTGGGAAAATACCCTTGGCTACAGTAATGTGGATTTATAATCCAGCCAATTAAATCTGAACGTAATTCTGTTAATAAGCCCTGGAATGCCTGTGTAAAGATAAATACATTTCATTCTCGTGGTAGCGGAGTAAATGGAAATTAAGAATAAATGTTAAAATGTGTATTGGAAGATGATGAGATGGAAATATCTTGAGGGAAATTCTTCTACCAAAACAGTCTTTCTAAATCTTTTGGGCTGGGATTACAATATACGTTGATTGCAAATTAAAAAGGTTTCTTCCTTCCTGAACTCATGTACCGTATCCCCAAGTGACTTGGAGCAAAACTGAGGGTGGCAAAGTAATTTCAGAGCCTCTAAAAATGGCATGTTGTCAGTGGTTAATATTATCAGAACAAGGGATATCATTCAAAACACATTTTCAGCATCTAATTGCTGCAGAAGGCTCAGCAGTACAATCCTTTTTCCCTGTAGCTGGTTTTGGACCACAGGAAAAGAATCTGTCAGCTTGAATACGTCTATAAATATTTATGCATGGGAATTCATTCCACAATGTGCAAGCTAAATTTATGGAAAAATGTCCCTTACATCCAAGAATGTATTATTTTATTTCAAGTATAGCATTACCAAACTGGAACTGCAATTTGTGCTTGAGAAGACCGGTGTTAGAAGCACCCTTTATCAAGCAGTTTCTGGTTTCAGAGGGGGTGAATAGTTAGAAGCTGGTTGTGAAATAATGTTCTGAGAGGTTCAAGAAGCTGATGATGTTCAGGAAGCTTAGTCTCACCAAATCTTAGTTAAAAGTTTTAACTTTTAAGGGAGGCTCTTAGGTGGGTCTGTGGCTTTGAACAAGTGTCGGAAGGAATCTAAAGTACCAAGGAACTGACTGGAAAAGGTGGAATGGTGGTTAGGGATGCAGAAGCTGATGAGCTCAGTTAGGGGATTGCAAGACCAAAACCAGAAGTTATTTGATCTAGTAGTTATTTTATCTAAACCCTCCACAAATCCAAAAATAAGATAAGTGTTTCCAGAGAAATGGTCTGCAGAACTAAACCTAGAGTTAGTTTGCAGTTACTCCTGGTGTTATCCAACCCGCCTTTACTCCCAGGATTTTCCAAGTGGTGAACAGTGAAGAGTGGGTGCAGTATTTGTTTCAGGTGAAAATAGACTTTTGTTCTGTCCTTTCTCTAGAAGAAGGGTTATCCCTGAGTTTCCCTCAGAATGCATGGCTTATTCTACATTAAACATGTATTTTTGATATAATACTTTTCCAGGCATTGCTAAAATCCTCATTTTTAACAATATGGGTGTTTTCCCCAGACTGTTATTTTTGTACTGATGACAAGCAAAAAAGAAATGACAATGCAAAGCAAATGAAACTGCCAAGGAGAAAAACATGAAAAGAATTTTCCTTTCCGGCTCCTTTTATTTTTTTTTTCCC
This sequence comes from Acrocephalus scirpaceus scirpaceus, assembly GCA_910950805.1. Classification (NCBI taxonomy): domain Eukaryota; kingdom Metazoa; phylum Chordata; class Aves; order Passeriformes; family Sylviidae; genus Acrocephalus; species Acrocephalus scirpaceus. The sequence goes on from OU383777.1 coordinate 65,497,152, forward strand.
TGTTTTATTATACTCCCATTCAAAGAATATTAAGGTCTGATTCCAAGCCCGTAGAAATGAACGGGAATCTTTCCAGTGACCTCAGTGGGGTTTGGATCAGGTTTTTTTTTATTGAAATGCTGTTGTGGACTTTGATAATATTATATAAATGTAATTGCAGCCTGTCTATAGTATTATTACTTTTCAAAAGTGAATGATGTCATAGGCGACCCAGAATCTGAATTCACTGGAAGCAATTATTGTTATTTTTCAAGTTAGTTTCTCCGAGATAAAAAAGCACTAAAAGCTGTGTTAAAACAAGATAAGGATACGAGAAGAGAATAAAAGCCACTGGGTCAGAGCAGTCCTGACTCTGACGGAGCCGAGAGCAAGGTGCTTTGGGAAATGTGTAAAAAAAGCCTCCAACCTTCCTGTCAGCTTTCAGCCCGTTGCACATCAGAGGCTTCCTGACAAGGCTGCAGTGTATTTAGTGTCCAAAATGGTTTGTCCTCAACGAACTTGCCTAATTATCCCTTCAAACTAATAATATCTGCCATATTTTGTAGAAAGAATTCTCATAATTCCACCTTCACATGCGTATATTGTGAATTCTTCCTTTTTGCTTGTTTTGGTCTTGGCATCTCCTCCCTTTCTTTGAAACTCCTACAAGCAGGAGTGGATTTAAAAACACTAAGATAACAAATCAATTTTCCAAGGACCTGGACCCTACTTTTATGAGTATATTCAGGAGTCTCTGTCTGAGTTTCATTGGAAGCCTCGTCCCAGTGTTCCAGGGACAGAATTTTGTCAGATGAAACAGATTCCTCTCATAATAAACATATGCCTTAATAATGGAAAGCATTGCTGTAGAGGCAAAGAACATATTAATTGAATTTATGGAATCAACAAAGTAGACACATACAATTATACAAAAAAAGAGTGTCATACTTGACCCTCACTACACACACTGCTTTTGAATGCAATTTTTGAGACTTACTATAGCTTTTCAGGGGCAAAGGTGAAGAATAATGCCAAGGTAAAATAAAAAAGATCCAGTGTTTGGGTTCAGAAAAGTACACAAACAGCTGATGTTTATCTGCAGTTTATCTGAATGTCTTGGTTCCGCATGGCACAGGTGGGAATGCCTGAAGAAAAAGGCTTTCTTGCAAAATTTTGACTGTTCCATTGTTTGCTTTTTTTCCTTTAAGTGTCACCTAAGCCTTCTGATACTTTTTCCTTCTCATCTCTTAAGAAGAAATTGGGTCACTCTGTCTTTTAAAGCGCAATAAATATGCTCAGCCTAATTTTTATCTTTTTAAAGTCAATTAATATTTGAAATGATACCCATATTTCTACAGGAACTGATTTATCCCACCCCTCCTAGAGATGAAAATATTTTGGCAGTTCACTTTTTAGGCTGTCCAAAAGAAATCACAAGTGCCTGATCCAGTACTATGCATTAACCTTTTTTTTTAATTTCTTCTACCAATCAGCTGTAAAAGGCTCTGACTGGCAAGAAAAGAGACTCCAACTAAAAGTCGCCATGACTGAGGCAACTTTGTTATTTGGTATTTTATGGGTGTAAAGGGGCAGTCCTGACCTTCTTTTTCAGCAGCACACACAGTTTACAAACCCAAGAATCCAGATTTTGCCATAAGCTCATCAAATTATCCCTACATGGAGCTTGGGCAGAACAGGAGCAAACACGGGTCCAGAAGGCTGCGTTTGCACCGAGTTTGCCAAAAGAAGGCAGTGGTGTCTCCTGGGCTGTTCTGCTCTCTGAGATACCATTTACAAAAGTTTTGAGGTGTCTTCAGCAATCTGGAATATCTCTTCAAATTCCTCATTTTCTGCTCAAAAGAAACTGATGGCTTTCAGGTAAATTTGAGGATTTTTGAATTAGCTCCCCTCCAGCTGCCTAAAAATCAAGGAAGGACCCTGGCTCTATAAAGCAGAGTCGTTTCCAGCTTCTAACAGTTTCAGATCATCTTTCTGCAATTCATTCACTGTCCTAAAGATCCTCATAAAAACTTTTCCCTAACCAAAGGAAAAAAAATGATTTTCTTTAAAGTTTGGTATATTCTGATGAGATGGAGTGGACTAACTCTGTGAAAAAATAAGATTAAGGTGCCATTTTTGTTTGATTTGCTTTTTTCCTCCTGCTCATATCAGTATATGTTATTTATATCACATGCTTCCATCTGGAAAAAGAGTTATCATCTTTTGAACTTGTGTGAAGCAAACCTAAAAGTGTTTGGAGTTTTTTGTAGTTTTTTGGGTTTTGTTTGTGTTTTTTTTTTTTCCAAGAGGCATATCTTGTCCTTCACTAGGAAAATAGATGGGCCAGGTTTATGAAAATATTAGGAAATGAAGACAGAATTATGTTGTTTTGGAAGTAGAATAGTATGTATACTCAGGAAGGCAAAGACTTCCAAGGAAGAAATTTCCTTATTACTATTATTATTATTATTATTATTATTAATAATAATAATAATAATAATAATAATAATAACAATAATAATAATAACAATAATAATAAATATTAATATGTCTTCAGTCTCCTGAATTGGAATGCCTATTGTTTATTCACTAGTGTTTTCTCTGATTCAAATCTAAGTATATAAAATAATGGGTTTGTATCATACCAATCATGTGGTACAAGATGTTTTTGATAATTTTTTTTATATCTGAGTTACAGCTTTCTCACATACATATTTTCATCCAGTTATAAGTAATTGTGCTTCCATTCATCATGATCATGCCATGTATCCTTTGTCTCTGTGGCTTTCCCGTAAGTGTTACAGGATTGATTAGCTGATCTCTGTTTTAGTGCAGCCCAACACAGAGAGTAAAAACTCAATACTAAAAGAAAGTTATTTTATATTACAAAGCAAAGACTGGAGAAATTTGGACATTTCAGATTTGTAGTTGGCTATGCAATTTTTTCAACTCTGTGAAAACAGTCTAATGATGTAGGAAGTCTAAAATCATCTATCTAGAAAAGACTCAAGAGGGAAACATAAACATGAGATGGAAATCACGTGTATGGGAGCGACTTTACCTGAACTTGTGCCCCCCCCTCCTTACCCCAGAGTTTGGTGAATTGTGCACACACCATGTTTGCTTTTAAAGATGGAAATGCTTGTAAATTAGGGCTGAATGCTGTTCCCCATGGAGGCTGATAAGAAACTGGGGAAGACCACAGCATTTTGTGACTTTCACAGAGCCACAGCTCCCTCCATGTGCATCCTTCCTTCCACTTCTGATTTTCCACATCTTAGAGCAGTGCCACATGCCACAATACAGCTTCTTACTGCTTGTCTGCTCCCTGTTATCTTTTCTGTTCCACACAGCTTTCAGGAATAACTTAAATAGGAAACACTATTAACTTTGGTTTGGGATGTCTTGGTGATTACCTGAAGGATGGAATTAGAGCTGGTGAGGAAATGATTATTTTATTATTTAAAAAAAAAGAAAAAGCTTTTTGAAGTATTTCTTCAGGTTTGGGGGACTTTTTAGGGTTTGACCTAAACACTACCTGCCCACTGCTGTTCAAACCACATCCCAATTTAGAAATCCTTAAAACCACGCTTTTTTTCTGATATTTACTTTGAAAGATGTGTCTACAGATTTACTAACTGGAAAGTAGACAGCAGAGCCAATTATTACATTTTAGGCAGAGATGAACACAGAGATAAACTTGAGCCTCAGCCACTTACTTACATTTTAAGAAGTTTCTGGGGTTATGAACGAGGAATAGTACACATGTACGAGCCAAGCTGTGTCATTAATTGCCTGTCCCACATTTTCTTTCCTGACTTTATTTGCTCCTGCAGGTTCTCTGGGGAAACACTTCTCTTTTCTAAGCCTGCAAAGAGCTGCCAAGGGTGCAGGACTTTCTAAAGGTTCTGGGTGGTGTGTGGAGGAGAGGGAAAGCACTGAGTGCTCTTGCCAGCATTGCTTTTGCTAGTCTTCCTCTGGGGTTGTGGTGCGTGCAGCACGAGTTACCTTGAGGTGAACTTTGCTGCAAACAGATCACTAAACATATCCCATTAGCAAATATAAATGGTAAATCAACTCCCTGAGAAATCCCTGAGAAATCCAGGCACGTGATGAGCACACACAGGCACTCGCCGTGAGCTCTGAGAGTGTAAATTCATATCTCAGCCTACCTGCCTTCATATCTCAGCCTTGCTCATGCCCTAAGCAAAATTGACTTGGAGAGCTTTAAAAACCAGACCTTAATCACTCATGAAATGTATGAAAAAATGTATGAAAAACATGTATGAGCAATGTATGAAAAAATCCAGCAGTAATTACTCCAGGTATCAGAAATACACTTTAGTAGAGAAAACTGTCCAACTTCTATTGGCATCAGCTTATGAGTTATTTCACTACTGGGCTGTGGTTTTTAACTTGTGAATGTTGTCTCTCAACTCAGAATATGTGTGGGTTTGTGCTTCATTCCCTGTGCAATAACACCCTCAGACTATGGTATCCCTTAGCAATAGATCCTGTGAACAGAAAGGATAGACCCCATTTCCCACAGTTTTCACTCTTGGCTCCCAATCTCCCCATTGGCAGTGGAATGTGCAACTGAGCTCTATTAACCAGGCCTCATAAAGGGAAAATGAGGATTCAACCAGTGTCACTCCTTTGCAGAGAGGAGATGGATGGATGGATGGATGGATGGATGGATGGATGGATGGATGGATGGATTTATAGACAAATGGATCAATCTCTGCCACTGCAGCCCTTGAACCCCTGGATAATGCTGCCTACTAGACCTGCAACCTCAATAGAAAACTATTCTGATTTCTTTATGTGTAGCAAGTTTACCTTGCTCAGGCCAGTGATATTCAAAATTGGAGGAGTGCCCAGGTACCCTGCCCATTCCATCTAACTACCTGCTGTTCACTGAGATAATTAAACACCAAAACAATGTTACTCCAGACTCCACCTACAGCCCTTCATGTCTACAGACTACCAAGGTCCAAGATGCCCTTAGACTAAATCTTGTCAGTCTAAAAACTAGTTCCCTTCACCCCAGCCACTCCCTTTCACTTCTGTTTCATTCTTTCTTGTTATGCTCGTGCATTTTATGCTACCCCACTATTACCAGCTTTCTTTTTTCTTAAAATACCATAGATATAATTCATAGTTTGAATTTATTCTCCACCTAATGAATGTTCCGTTTTTATTCTTCTTTCTTTAGAAAAAGGGGTAGACAAAGGATACTACAGTATAGGAGCCAGACTGATCCGGCTGGAGGATAAGGTAAGTGCATGAAAGCTTGCTTTTTTTTTTCCTGAGCAATGATATCTGATCTAGAGACCTGCAAGATAGTATCTTGGCATGATTTACTTTAGAATTACAGGGCTCCATAATAATGAATAATATCCTAATTTTTGTGAGGGAGTTGATGAAGTATCATGTGCATGTTGTTCAGCATTAACCATTTACCTGCCATGCAGTCTTGGTTCTTGATTGTCAAAGGAGCTGCTTTGTTGTTGTCAACCCCCCCACCTTGTATACAAGTGCTGTGAACTGGCTGGTGTTTGTCACACAAGAATTGGTGAATTAAACAGAAATGTTAGTGTCAGGAATCTTTGTGAATAGCAACAGTTGGCATCTCAGTTACAAATCCTGAGATTCTTTAATGTTTACTGCATTTTTCCCCCTCTGCAGTTACCTTTGCACATTTTCTGCCCCTCCCTCACTGTCTTCTCTCCAAGAATATGTTCATCTTTGTTATTAATTAGAGTTACTTAGCAATGTGCCCAAAGGCCAAAGTTCAGTGGGGCTCTATTGTCTTAGACCTCTTCCAAACATCCTCCAGAGCTTTTTCCACTCAAGTGATAACAAAAATACAGGTTTGCTCAAAATTCAGACTCTATTTCTCTAACAGTGTTTTAGTCAGCTCTCTTACCTACCTCTAAAAGTCAGTGTCCCTCCAGCAGGGTACTTTGAGTGGGCAGGAACAGCACAGTGGCTTTGCTGGGGGGTGTGATGTTGCGGAGACAAAAGCCCATTTGAATTTGGCATATTCATTGCCTATTTGTATCCTTGTCTCACTCAAATTTGTCATGCAAATTCTCTTTTCACTTTTTTCTGGGGAAGTGAGGCAAGAAGGAAAGAGGAAGGAAGCTTCTCATAATTCTTAAGAACCGTGCATCTTGCCAAAAAGCAGAAATTGAAATTAAACTAATACAATCACCTGTATAATTTTTAATGATCATTGCTAGAACAACATCAGAAATATGTGATGCAGCACTGTCAAAGGACAGATCTTCTTTGATTTTTACCTTCTTGTGCAGTGTCAGAGAATCAGCCTCACAGATAAAGACATTATCTGAGCTAACTTTTGAAGTGGATTGGTCCCTTGTGCAGCCACATCTGTTCGAAGTGAAAGTGGCTTTGATTCAGATTGCCTTTCTCACTTCGAAAGAGAGAAATTGCTCTCTGGCCTCTGTAGTAAATTCATACCACAGCTCCATTCAGATTTCTTGAATGTGCATATAAAGAGAAACCCCTAATACAGAATGAAAATTTAGCAATAAAAGTATCTGTGATAATAGTTGGAGTGCTTTGAGTGAGAAATACTGCTGGTATTGTAAATACCTCTGGAAGCAGCAGTTCATGGTCTCCTGACTGCTCCATATTTATGAAGAGGAGAGGTGAGAAAGTTTTTAGTGTGTCTGGCCTTGGTCCAGCTTTAGCACGATGTGCTGTGGGTTTGATCAGTTTTATTTCAAAGCCTGACTTAGAGTGCTGCAGGGGCATCTTGGTGTGAGAAGAGGAATGTTACAGGAGATGCAGGAAATGCTGCAGTGACTGATCTCTGTTGCAGATACCTACTTGTGTTCTGCCTTTAATTTAAGCGTGTTCTAAATAAAGTCAGTGCAAGCTCAGGCCATTAGTGGGCAAGACCAAGCTGCTTTTTTGTTTGAAGAATTAAACTTTAAATTTTGTGTGGGAACTGGTGGTTTTTCTCCCTCTCTACTTACTGTTATAGAGAAAACATTTAGAAAAGAATAAAAATGTGTCAAGGTGTTTTCATAAGATGAATCAATCATTGCAGCTTCTTTTTTGTTCTCAGACCAAACTGCAAATGTAAAATAAATGCCAGACTCAGTGAACCCAGGGCATTTGATCTTTTAGTACAAATTATCATCCTTTAGGTATACAAGGCCCCACTCTCATATCCCTGCTAAGTAGATATGGTGTAGAAAAAGGACAAATATTTGTTGTATTGGTTTGCTTGAGGTTTTGGTGGCATAAGTTTGGGGGTTTTGGTTTGTTTGGGGTTCTTTTTGTATTTGCATCTTTTTGGCACATCAGGCTAAAATACAAATGTTTACATAATGAATACAAAGTCAAGCTTCCCAGCTATCTCTGTTTTAATGGGACAATAGAAACTACTGCATCCTGCTGTCAAACTGCTTCCCCTAAATTATTTTCCCAGGCCTCATGGGCACTCCTGCCCTAACAGTTCACTGTGTAGTAGCTGCTATGTGCCCAAATGTGAAACAATATTGGAATCAGGAAGGGCAAGCTGAGTTTCAACCTCTGAGGAGAATAAATGAAGCAAGGACATGTCTGACATGAGGCTCCAGCTGGTGGTGAAAAATGATCTCCCCCTTGGAACTAGAAAACCTTTGGGATCAACCTCTTCCCCCTGGAGAAATTATTTTAACATTCAGTCACCCAGTCTAGCGATGGCAGCCTACCAAAAGAGTGACACATCTGATAAAAGGACACATTTTTGGACAAAGGCCAGTTGGTGCAGACTGATAAAAATGCAGTGTGGATTTGAGAACTTTATCTGCTTAAATGAGCTGTATCAAGAAGCAACGAGCACACCTCTGGTCCAGACTGACTTTCCCCACCAGCATTTTGCAGTCAATTTGTTTTAGCTGTCTCTCCAGAAGGGAATCAGAGTGTAACAAACCCATTGAGAGCTGCGTGTTGTTCTGCATAAAGCCATCATTACTCTTTTTTTTTTTTTTTGCAAAGTGAGGGAGAGAGAAGCACACATTTCTGATGGTTAGGATGAACTCCATTCCCTGGAGAGGTTTGCTATTAGTTCAAACATGGCATTTGCAGTACAGATAGGCAGAGGCACAGGGCTCTGAAGGGCTTGCTTGGTGATAGGTAGAAGCTTTGAGGCAAAAAAGTTTAAAAGACACAAAGATAACAGCTTTCCATTCATGTGGCATGAGAGCACTGCCTGCAGCCTCTCTTTTGTGACCAAACATGCTCCTTCTTGGAAGTTTGAAGTAACAGGGAAGAGAGAAGAACCAGTTTGTGGAGGATGAAGCATGCAATTCCAGCAGAAAGTAGGAAAAAAAAAATCTACTCCTTTTTGCCTTTAAGCATTGCAAATCTGACTAGAAACAGGTAAAATGCACGGTGGCAGCTCTCAGGCAAAAAAAGCCAAACCTCTTTTGGCCACATCAGCGCTGTGCAAGGCTGCACTCCTCTCACTGGCATGGCACATTGCATAGTGTGAGTTTGCCTGGAACACTTTTCAACCTGTTTTTCCTTGAGTAAGGCATAAAATAGTTATTTTGTTGTGGCCAATGTAATAACCTAGTGTGGTTCTTTTCACAAAAAAAAAAAAAGCCCACTGAGATGTTTGGAGAAAGAATGGGGCTTCCTTCCTAACACGTGATGCGTGCCATTTGGCCGACCCCTCCTTCAGTTCCATGGCAGGGTTTAATTTTATATTGTGGTATGTAGCCATTGACAGATCCTTTTGAAATGTATTAAGAGGAAGATTGGTTCCAAGATGATGTTCTAGAGCTGGCGTTAGCTTCTTTTCAAAATTGTAAACTAATGCTTCTTTATGATGAAATGAGTATTCTTTCTTTTCCTTTTCTTTTCAAAATTAGAAACAAAAATCATGGTGTGCTGTGTCAAACTGCACGGCAACCTATAAATAAAAACAGGAGAGAAAAGAATCTGCAAATGAAAGGTTAGAAAGGACAGCTGTGTTGTCTTTGAAAAAGAAATCTATTAGGTATTTTTATAATTATATGGCAGTCTTTTTTATGTGGTATTTACAGTTATGATTTACGTCCATATTACCATAACTATTTCCATACTTATAGACAACATGTGATAATGCTGAGAGCCAAAAGCAACCATTTGGTAGCATTTAAAAAATGCAGGAACACTAAGAGAAAACAGGGCAGTAAAGCAGAACCCTTCTGAGTTTTATCCATCTGAGTAATGCAAGCCAGGACAAAAAAGTCATCCAACATAAACAAATGTAGAGGTTGGATTGTGGTGGTAAACTCTCTCTTTACCAATTTAAACACTCGTTTTTGAGTTGGGAGCTAAAAAGATGGGCTTAGAGAAGAGTGGTAACAGCGGAGAGATGGATGTTGGTGAATCTGATTCCTGCTGTGATTACATCAGGAGTCATTAAATAGTAAATTATTTATCATGGCAGTGCCTGCAAGCACCACCAGTGTGAAGGGCTGGTAAGAATTTCCATTCTAAACCCCTAATTTGTGAGCAGGGTGATGGGTATAACTGAAATGCATTTAAAAAAATAAAAGGAACAAAAAAGAAAAACAAAAGCCGAAAATTGGTGCACAATGAGTCAGTTGCAATATGAGCATGTGACTCTTTTGAGGTTTCAAGAATATGTCTGAAATAAACCCCTTTGTTAACAAAACCATATTTTGGCACCAAGGTGTTTGTGGCTTGTTTGCCCCCTGTTGTTCCTTAAAGATGGAGTCATTCCATAACAGAAAGCTTTTCAGCAGGCTGCTTGCAAATGGGTGTTGTGTGGATTTTCTTAGGTTAAAGCCTTATCTCATTTACTCTGGAGCAGTCCAGCATAAATCCATTGACTCTGTGCCATAAGCATGATGTCATTAGAATTTTATTTTTAATCTGTTGCTGAAATAAAACAAAACAAAACAAAACTAACAAAAAACCAAAGCCCTGATGCCTCAAGCCAAATCATGCTTCCATTTATGCCAGTGAAGTTACTCAGGATTTATGCAGGTGTAAATGGCAGCAAATTTCTCAAATGGTTTTAACAAGATTCCAGCTCCTGTGTTCACATCCTGCTCATCAAGAGCAAATTGACAGAGATGAGGTGAAAGCAGAAATAGGGACTCAAACATTTCAGAATGAATTTGAGTGAAATCATCTTTTTCACCTAGTATGACTAAGTGAATCTTTGTGGTATGCTGGGTATTGTAGAACTGAAATTGTGTTCTTGTACTGAAACATCAAGATGGGCTTTTAAACTGCAAACCAAGTAATGAAAATTTAACTGCTTAGATCTCAGCCACACAACTTTTCTAGTCAGCTACTGACTCCTCAGTGCAGAGAGGAGCTATTGTAGTCCTGACTTCTTCTGAATGTCTGGGATGGGTTTCTGCTTCTCAGATAAACCTTGTTTAATACAGTTGAGAGGGAAAGGCTGGGTTTGAGCTGCCTGGTTTTGATGGTAATTTCTGGAAGATCAGGCAAAAATAAGAGCTAACTCTGATACCGTTTCAAGTAAGAGAAGGGACAGATCATATATTCTGAGGCAGAATGGAAAGAATCCTCCCTCAATGCTTCCCTTATGTTTTTTGTTGTGGAGCTTTATCATATGTGGTACTTGGTAGCACCCTCCTATTATTAAGGTACTACACCACTTTCCATTACAGAGCTCTATTTTCAGTTCCTTCCATCTTTGCCAAACTCCAACCATCTGGGCTGAAATTCTCGGAGGCAGATGTCTGCCTCGGGCTGAGATCCTTTGGAAAATTTATACGTCAGAGTGGGTCATCCTTTCTATATCACAGTAACCTGACCCACTGTGAGGATTCTCCCAAAAGTAAACATAAAAACATTGATGGAAAACACTTGAGCTTCTTCTAAATTTGAGCAAGAAAATTGGACAGAAGTGGAATATCTTCTGCCAGTCTCGGGTCCCAGAGGCCTGATCCAAACTGTAGTGAACTCATCAGGAAGCTTTCACATGGATCAGGCCCTGGTTTTTAATGGGTGAGGGAACAGAGAGTTTCATGCAGTGAACGTTTGCCAGGATGCAATTCACCACCATAAATCAAACGCTAAATAATTCCAAAGCCCAATAAACGAGCGTGCAGATGGCAGTGTCTGCTCCCCAGGGATTGCACTGACTGGGATCCAGCCCCAGCATTTTGATCTCATTTCGAGCAGGCTCAAGGATTGAGCACTTGATTAGGCACTTGGTGCAGTCTTGTTGCTTCTCTGCTCTCTTGGCTGGAACTTTGCTGGTGGGAGCAAACCCCTCATCCAACGCTGCCCAGGACACCTTGGAGTGTGCAGGGCAGGGGGTTCACAGCCAGATGTGGCAGAGCAGCTGGAATCAGCTGGGTTCAAAGCTTCCCTTAGTAAGGAAAATGGAGAATCACTTGCAGAAGAGGAACAAGTGCTCCTGGAGAAGAGCTCATGGAGTAACTGTGAGACACCAGATTGACTTAGGGCTGCTGGGAAATACCACAGCCTTTGGAAGGGAGCTGTTAGAACATTGGGAATATAACCCACATTGATGCACCCAGCTGTTTAACCTGCAGGGAAAAGGTCCTGGAAATAGCAGTTCTGTTGGAAAAGGCTGTGGATGAGGGGCCCTGTCTGTGCCTTCCTGTTCTCCACCAAAACCTTCCCAGCATCACAATTGCCTTTAACCTACAGAGAGTAAAGGGTCCTGAGCTTGGAGACGGTGATTTCCTGTAAGTTTTAGAGAAAATCAGTGCCTGGCTAGAGGACAGACACTCTGGAAATCCCCCTGTTTGAGTGTGGCTCTTCTCAGGTGCCAGAAAGTCCAGCCACAAATGGAGAGGAGTCACAGCTCTGCTGGTTCTGTTGCTTATGATGCAATAAAGTAATTTATTTACTATTATTGAGTGAAAAAAAATTTTAGAGTATTTTCAAGATTCTGACCTTTTTTTTTTTAAATAAAAATCAGATCCTCCCATTAAGAGCTTTGACCTGACCATCCAAAGAATAACAGAAATTAGATCACTACTAAGTATTTTGCTTCTGCTTTTTGTAATTTTCAATAGGTTATTCTAAATTAATATAATGTTCTACATGATCCTGGGCTCCAAATCCAAATGCCTTTGATTAGCAATGTGAAAATGAAGTACTTTAACAATCCTCTTAAAAGTGTAAATTCACTAAGCCTGCCTTTTCTTATGAGCAGTGTTTTAAAAATTGTTATTTTCTGATGGAAAAATAAGTCATTTGAATAATTTCTGCAACCTCCAGTTGTTGCAGATGTTAAACCATTTAATTTGGAAAGCATTTCTTAAAAATATATTTTGTAGCTGTTCTTTGTTAGTTATGCCTGTGCACTGCAAGTGCTGCCCTTTCTAGAGACAGGTTGAGAATATTTGTTTGGAATGTTTCTCCATCTGAAAATGACAATTTGTTTCCAATGGAACATATTTTTGAGAAAGTGTCACATTCATGTGTTTTAAATCATGCACTGAAGGAAAGTGTTTCCAGTTTTCCACTTCAGAACAGCTTTCTGAAAATGAGAATTGGGGTGAAATACTCTTGATTTTCTGAGCATTTCAGTTGAACAGGTTTATTTCTAATTCATTTGTATGATTGAATTAAAGGTGTTCCAGCGTCATGAAGAATTCACAGAGAACACAGATAAATTTTCTTACAGGAAAAACATTGATTTTCCTCTAGTATTCCTTACCTCAGAATTACTGTGGCTATTTCACCTACCACATTTTTCAGATCAGTAATTTATAGGGCAATTTTAATGCTATTTGAATGCCATGTAATATTGACCTCTAATTCCTCTTGATCAGGGAAAGTACACTGAAAAAAAACCACCCCAGATTTGTATTATTCAAATAGTTCCAAGACTAACAGTTGGATTTCTGTTTCATGCAAGAACTGCGGTGCTGAGTCAGAGCAAGTTTAATCCTGGAGCTATTCATCCACTGATGGCAGCTGAGGGATGGACTAATTCAAGCCTAATTTGCTATAACTGGGTGTTTGCAATGGATTATATGTAAGAAGCAGTATGAAGAACAGTGCTGTACAAGGCAAGTTACAGGATGACAGCACTTTGTAAAAGAAAAGAAAAATAAAACCCAGAAAAAACTCACCAAGACACTGCAGTAATGTGACAACATTCCCTGATGTGTTGACTGTTTCTAGGGAAGAGAACTTTCACTCAACAGAAAATTCATATAAAGGACTTAATATAAAGGCTTATGAGGTGAGGGAGAGAAAATTGAAAAACCTCTTTTTTTCCCTGTATTTACCACCAGCTTGTCCTTTTCAATGCATAGCTTTGGATTTTATGGAGCAGGAAAAAAGTGAGCAGGTCAATAGTGCATACTTCTACAGCATATATACTTTTCTTACTAGTAAATAGTGTAGATAAATTAAAATCATATTTTTCCTGTTGAGAAGTTTGGGTGTTCTGAGGTGTTTGAATAAAGCAAATGTTCACCAATGTGTCTGTTACACACTGCAGCCCTTTGAGACTAGGAGGAGTGGGTTTGAGCATGAGAAGGAGAGGTGGTGCAGAGTACCTCAGATCTCTTCTCATCGTGTGGGGACAGTGCTTAGTTTATTACAGGCTCCATCCTGGAGTTTTGCATTTTTATGCAGTGTCAGAATACAACTAAATATCACTAAATCACTGAGCACTCTACCCAGGGGGTTGTTCATGGCATTGTATTTGAAGAGCTGTGCTTTTCTTTGTTACGAGCAAGTGTTTTTCCTGGGCTAAAATGCCCATAAAATAAACTGTGGGCTGTCACATCAGGCCAGAGGCAGCATTCTGAGCTCTGTGGCTGTGATGCCATAAAGTGCCTTGGGAGCAAAGGGTAGTTCAGCTTTTAGGGCACCTCAGGAGGTGGCGTAGTCACTGCAGCATCCTCCATCCCTGCTGTGGGTCTGGCACACTGCTCCAGGAGTGCTGGGCAAGCTGCAGATGGACAAGTAAACGCTACAGATGTGCTAATGGACTGTCACAGAACCACAGAGCCATTTAGCCTGGAAAAAACCTCCAGGATCATTGAGTCCAACATGTGCCAGATCTCTACCTTTTCACCTAGCCCAGATTACTGAGTGCCCTATCCAGGGCTTCTGGGACACCTCCAGGGATGGGGACTCCACCACCTCCTTGGGCAGCCCCTTCCAGTGCCTGAGCACCCTTTCCATAAAGAAATTCTCCCTGATGTCCAACCTGAACCTCCCCTGGCACAACTTGAGCCATTTCCTCTTGTCCTGTCCCTTGTTCCTTGGGAGCAGAGCCTGACCCCACCTGGCTGCACCCTCCTGTCAGGTAGCTGTAGACAGAGTTAAGATCTCTCCTGCTTGCTCTGGTTTAGGAGGTATCACCAAGGACCAAATTGGCAGATCTGTGTTTGTGTCTGAGACATGCAGCCCACTGTTAAATGGCACATGTGGAGCATAGCAGTGTCTTGGGCCTCAGTGTTTTCAAAAGCTGACAACTAAAAATACTGAAAATTCAGACACATTTTCTCTTCTGAAAAACGCTAACAAAAATAGGAGGCTATAACTGACTGTATAAAGAACTGTTTCTTGAAAGGTGAAGGATACAGCAAGGCATATAAAGCAACTTTAACAGGTGTGGAATACAGCCAAAACAGTGTAATGTGAAATGTAGGATAGTACAGGGCTAGGCTACTGCTGCCAGGTCAGTTTAAGTGTCTGACCAGATCTCCATCTGGATTCAGGATCTGGCTCACACAGCTGCCTTTCCTCTTCAGGAGTAGAGATTGCAGACATTATCAGCAATATTATCACAAGTCTCCTACCACCCTGCGTGTTTCTTGAGGCTTTCGTGTTTGGAGTCATGCAGTTATGGGATGGTAAGGAAACCCCCCAGTCAGACCATTCCTGGAACTCTCTGGCAGTGGCACTCCCAAGGTCAGAGACTTTCTGGGACTGAAGGCCCTTCCTTGGCTCCAGTGACCGACGGGTCCCTGCCTGGCTCCCCACACACCCCACTCACATCACACCAGCCTTGCCAGGCAGGGATGGCAGAGTCCCAGAAGTCTCATCCCATAGAGCCATTTATTCCTGGGGCAGTATAACACAGGAACAGCCCCAGCTGGTGCCTCCAAGGAGGGACCCCAGCAATGGAATCCCTGGGATTTTATCCCATCACAGTCTCCCCATGGCCAGTCTCACTCTTCCATCCAAGTCTTCCTGCCCCCATCTCCGTGTCCATCCACCTCGTTTTCATCTCCCTTGTTGTCCAAGAGGTCAGCAATTCCTGGCTGCTGCTGTGTCTCAGTGTCCATTCCCCTGGCTGGGTGTCACCTGCCTTTGTGCCCTTTGTCACCCGAAAGGTCAGCAGTTCCTCCTCTTGTCCTGGGCTCCCACCCGGAGCTCAGCCTGTACTTCAGTCTGCATTTAAATCTGCATCTCAGCCTGCATCTCCATCTGCAGTTTGTGAGCCCAGCTACCTGCACCAGATGTGTTCCTCAACAGTGAAAATTCTTAAAATTGCTGACTTCTAGCCCTTGGTGTGGAGATACTCATGAAAAACAGAAACGCTGAAGCCTCAAAACTCCTGAAAGGAAAAGGATGAACATGAAATCCAGAGTGTGTATTTAAAATGTTAGGCTTTTTAAGGCATTTTAATTGTACTGACCGTAAGTAGCTGTTGCAGACTCTGGTTTATATTCCTACACATTGTCCAGGGGAGGGAGAAAAAGCAGCTAAAAGGCCAAGTCAATGCTCTGAACTAGACCCCCCTGACCTCTCTGTCCCCATAAACCCATTGGCACCTTCCCTGCCCTGGGGAAGTTCTGCAGGAGTTCAGGTCTCTCCCGAGCTCTGCCATCAGGACATACCCTAGGAGGCAGCAGAAGCCCACGTTCTTTCACAGCAGCTCAGAACACATCAAGATCTTTAACTTCCCTCCTCAGCCTTACCACGAGCTGCCTGTTAATGTCAGTTTTGTTACTGCCTTCCGAGGGCTGGGCAGCTTTGCACAAATTGTCACCATAGGTATCTGCAGAGTTTCTGAAGCCAGTGGAAGCCATTCTCGCCTGTGACAGGCTGAGCCTGGAACTCATACCAAGATTGAGTGGGTGCCATGCAGAGAGCATTTATACCTCTGTGCAGTGCTTAGCTTGCCTCAGGATTTGCAGCCAAAGAGGAGAAATAGCTGCTTTCTCCACTCTGCTTTCAAAGTTCTGTAGTGCCATAGAAAGAGGACGGTCCTTGATGAGTGCCCAGGAACTGAAGCCCAACAGTCTTTTCCCAGCACCACTTCACATACCTGAAATTCATCCGGGCAAGCCAGTTAGAGACCATTTTTCGAAGGGCAGGACTATACCCAAAGAGTATGCTCACCATAAAGCCAAATTTATAAGTATGATTACCATATAAATGGGATATCCATCTTCAGAAATGAAGGGCTGGGTAGGCAAGGCCACAGCAGTGCCCTCAGGACACGCATTCTGTGCCCCCCTGTGCTCTGACCCCTCCATTCACCCTCATCATTAAATTAGTGGGCAGCTGCCCCAGGGTAGCAGCGTCAGAGCAGCGTGGGGTGAGATGGCTGGGGGAGGACCAGGGCAGGAGCTGGAGCTTGGGAAATGGCAGCTTGACAGAGGAGAAGGATGGAGGTGAAACAAGAAGTTCTTGCTGGATGTGGAAGTGGCAAACAAATTCGATTTTCTTAGAGGATTTTGGAGCCTGAGCTCAGAATCTGCATCAGATCAGATGTCACAGGAGTCTGACCTTGCAGCCTTGCATGGCCGTGCCTTAGGCAACTTTTCTTCTTTTTTTTTTGATGTATTGGATATGTTAACTGGGTGTGCAGTAAACATATAGAGCTCTGACTGATATTTTGTAGTTTTTGCATCTACTTTTTTTTTCTGGCTAGTTTTTACACTTTATACATTCCAGCCTCCATTGTTTAGAGTCTAAAAAGAACTTAGATTGCTCTAGTAGTACTGAATATTGCTATTATTTCTGACTGGAGCTTTTGCTAGGTACTCTCAGCTCTCCTACTGTAGCACACTCTGAACTCACTATCCAGAGGGAAAAAACTCCAAAAGAAAACAGTATATCTGATGTTGAGAACAAATTTATTTCTAGCCCCAGCTAGAGGGGCTGTTACTCAGGGATCACTGCAAGGGAGTCAGATCCTGGAGTCCCAATGTGTTTTACCCTGAGGTGGGATTGCAAAAATAGACTTCTGATCCTGTGGTAAAACATATCTGCTTGGGGGGTAAGATACTGAAATGGTGACAGGAACTGCTGTAAAGCTAACACAGCTTTAATATGTGGGGAATAGAGTACTCCATATGCTGCTGTGTGATTTCCTTCTTTGGCTTGGAAGGCAAAAACCCACTGCTTGTATTTGGAAGGCAAATTTCAATCCCCAAAATATCTTCTCTGAATTTACTCAGTTTTACTGGCTGGTTGAGCAGGCTGACCATAGCTCAGACTGGAGTACAGGTTATGTCATTCAGCAGAAAACTCCCTTGTGTGAGCAGAATTTTATTTCATTTTATTATTTTTTTCCCTCCTCTTTCTCCTCCTCCAAGACTATACATACAAAGGGAGGTCACAAAATAAAAATAAGCTGTAGCCAGCAAAGTTCAGGGTTTGAAATTAAAAAAAACCCCTATGTATACTTATTAGAATTTCTTGTTAATGAGGTCATTTATGTCAGGGCAGGAAATGTACAAAATAGCACAGGATAGAAAAATCTAGACACTATAAAACACGCCAACAAATTTGGCACACGCATTACTCCCTTAATATGCCCCCAATGTAATCTATAGATCCCACAAGTGACCAGACCATGTTTATGTATGTAAAAACTCCTATATATGTAGCACTCATAAGAGTAGCAATTTTACTAGTGGGAAAAGATTATTGTGGTCTTTTTATAAAGCATATAGGTTTACTTAGAGTGAGTCCTTGTAGAAGAGTGCAGGACCATGAAAAACTGTTAAAATGTCATGATTATATTAATTTCATACTTAAAGGAATACTTCACTTTAAGTTATGGCTCCAAAATTACACTGCTCATTCATGATGTTTTTAATGTATAATTGGCTGCCTTCAAAAATGTCACAGTAGGAGGAAAAAAAAAGTTCATTTTCCTTGGCATGTGTGCTGTTGCTATTCCTGTGTTCATTTGGCTTGGCTCGGGGAACCAAACGCTGCAGTCTGAAATAACTTTTTATATGTTGACATGTGCATTTAACTAGAATAAGCAGGCAGAGTGGACCAAGTTGGATTCAGCAAGGAACAAAATATATCTTGTGTTGCACCTTTTAATGTGTCAGCCTCAGTGTCTGATTCTTTCTCATTTCGTCATTGTCACGGTGCACGTGGACCACAAAGACCAGGCGGTGAGGTAACACCAATGGGGGGAGGAGGGAAGAGTAAGAAGGATGGAAAATATCATCTCTTGAAGGAAAAGCTGGGAAGGGAGTACTATTAACCTATTGAAATTTATTTAGCCGAATTTATTTAGCCTGTTGTTTCCCAGAGCAAATAGATCTTTGTGACTTTGTTGACTGTCCCTCGGTGCAGCCTAGGGAGAGGCCTCTCCAGTCCCACACATACTGAGATGGATTCTGGAACCCTCACCTCGTGTTCACCCCCCCTGGCCTGAATCTTGATCTTTTCTCGAGTTGATTTGAACTCCAGGTTCTGGATTAGGTCTGATCTCTAAATCAGACTGCTGACATCTATGTTTAACAGCAAGCCCCAGGAGGAAGGCCATGGTGCTGCCCTGAGGGCGGGGATGTGGTGCTGTGCAGAGCCACGCTGTGGAGCACCTTCTCCCCAGTCCTGTGTGCTCCCCACTCCCCCAGCACACAGCTGGAACCCACCATGGCATGGTCCTCTGGTTTGTCACACACCTCCTCTGCAGCTGGGGCGTTCCTCAGCTCGCAGGGATGTCCCATAGTCTAAATCGTGGTTATGTCACCTGGATCTCACACAGAGAAAATCCTAAACGCTCTGTGTCCACATTCACAAGTGGACACTTAAGGAGAACCCCAAGGAAATTTTGTAGGCAGTGCCACAGTTCTGAATGTCTGTCTCCTGGGTCATTACTTTTGGGGAAAAACTATACCCACCTTGGTACAGTCCCATGAGCCTGACAAATACCCTCAGAGGAGCAGATGGCTGTGAAACTGTGAAAGTCTTTCTGGGAAGCAGAAGTTAAGGATCAGCGGTGGGTAGTGCCCTGCTTGTTTTGCAAACTAGGCAAAAAGGACACCTTATTCGGTTATAAACAGGAAGCCCACGTCAAGTTAGTGGAGGTTCTTGTCCAGGACCACTCCCTAGATGAGCTCAGGCTCGATGTTCTTGTCAAAATGAAAATGGTGACACACCCTGTGCCTTGCGCATTGTTGGGACCTGCTCCTGACCACATCTCAGCAGGGCTTTCTGCCCTGCACGTTCAAATATGGTGTGCAAAGACCTAGGGGTCAGTTAGGGGAAAAAAAAATAATAATCCAGGTGAAAAATTAAGGGTATTTAGGAAACTTAAAACCACACGCTGAAGTCTACTGCATCAGTGTGACAGCCTATGATAGAGCAACAAACTGCTGGGATTTGGGGATTTTTTGTATCATTGTGTCAGTCTTGCAATGTTTTAGGTAGTTGTTGTGTTCTACATGATGTCTGTTGGCCTTCCAAAAGAGGGCCTCTGTGTTTGAATCCCAAGGAGACATTTGTGTTTGTGCCACTAGTTCTCCTAGCTGTTTCCTCAGTGGAAACAAACATGGACATACAAGAAGCTGGTTTTTTGATATCTGCAGGTTTTATTTACTTCTCTCTGTGATATACCTGATACTGGGGAGGAAAACGATCATCTGTTGTTTGTGTGTTGACTCATTCACTAAAAAAACCCCAACAAATCAAGTAAGACTTGAACTGAAAATGCTCAAGAAACATAATACTGAAGTCTTTGATTCATGTTTCCCTCCATGCTCAAAACTGCCATCTTCACCTGAGGAAGTAATATCCAGTTTTAGAGTTAAACATCTGTTTTATTTCTCTTTTTTCCTCTCCTTTTTTTCTTATCTGTCCTCTGCTAGAGGACAAATATCACCAATTTGAGCTGTTTTATAAAACAGCTTTGTAGTGCAAAGCCAAATATATTTTGGCTTCTCTGTCACTGGGGGAATGAGTGCTCAAATGCAGTATTTATTAGCATTTAAATAGCCTGAATTTTACACCTTTGTGTGCACACATGCGTTTTACTTCTCAACCTTCTCCACCCTCTCCCCCCCAAGGCATTAATGAAGTTTGTTGTTCTCAAAATAGCAGTTCTGTTTGGAATACCTAATTGCTGGGTTTCTGTTGTGGTGCTTTGGTCAGAAAAAGGCCCGTAAAGAGCAGCCCGTGTGTCCCTGCCTCAATGGGGACCTGTGTTCCCCTCGGGGAGCCTCCAGGGGCTGTGGCTGAGGATCTCAGCTCCCTGTTTCATTTAGACCTCTCTGGGACAAGCAGCACACGCTCAATTGATGGGCACCGTCAAAGGGCTGCTGGAACTGAGTGATTTATTTATTTATTGCTTCTATATTTATTTATTGCCAGTGTCAAAGAAAAGATTGTGCTCGCGGGCTTTTCATCTCCTCCCAAACGCTGCCTGCACTCTGCACTGCAGAAATATTTCCCCCTCCAAATGCACTTGTGCTGACTGGAACTGGATCCTCACAGGCAAACTGCAACGCTGCTGCTGCTGCTACAATGTCATAATATTTCATAGGTCATTTATAAATATTATTGCCAGAGCAAATAAATTTCTTCAGAGTACTTAGTCTACTGCTAATAAATAGTTTATTTAAGCTTGTAAGAATGGTGACATTTCACTTGGAATATCTTTGGCCTCTTAAAAATTGTTAGTGCAGAGAAGAAAAGGGGAAAAATAAACTGGAAAAAATATGCAGCAGATCTTTTGATATTTTTCCCTATGTTTTTACTTGCTTAAAAGGGCCTTCTTGTCAGACTGCATGTCTCTGTGTGAAGATATTACAGGGTTTGATTAATGTGGATTATTTAACATCTTCTTTAGTAGATTATTCCCTCTTTTTTCTCTTTCATTCCTTTTTTTTTTTCTCTTTCAGAGCTGCATGCAGCTAAAATAGTGCTTGAGCTGGTTGCCTCTCATGTCAACAGTAGTAACTAAATTCCTTTTGACACTTTCCCCTTTTGGGGTAAACCTTATGGGCATGGTGATGGCACTTCATTTGTTAATTTTTTGATGGTTTGGGGTAGGTTTAGATTTACAATTATTATTTACCTTGATCTTTGGTTAAAAAGGCTGGGGTTCAGATGGATTTTAATAGTGATATGAAGACACAGACCAGAAGGGGGGAAGGCTCGGTTTTTGTGGTGTGGTTGTGTTTTGTTGGGGTTTTTTTGACAGCTCAGCAAAGGTGTCTCTCAGCTCTTTTCATTCAACTACTGAATTCACATCAAGAATAAATGCTAAAATTTTCTTTCATGTGCTTCCCATAAAATGTGTCATTTCATTCAGGCTCAGGAGGAGGTACAAAGCTGATGATTTTATTTGTGCCTGTGTGGGAACATTATATTTCTATTGCAATCATCCAGTATGGAAAGAAAAATAATGTTCTATTGAAAACCTCCAGAGATTTTTAAACACAGTCCTGTTTAAAAATTACAATCCCTGCAGTTCTAGAGATGTTTAATACCTCCCCTGGCAGAGTCCATGCCAGTCTCTCCCGGATGACAGGCAATCCTCAGAAACTCTGGGAACAGGCAGGGCAAAAACCTCAGCAAATTCAAAGTATCTGTAGGAAAGGGAATCATTTTATACTAAGGGAGTTAGCAGGCACTTGGTCAAAGACTTCTGGTGTAAAGAGCCTGGAAAATTTTGTGCATACCTCAACCAAATCCCACATAAGACTGGGAGGAAGGGAAACAAACCTCCCGTGTGCTCTTTAGCTGACAAATGACAGGGTTTCCAAGAGCAAAGCAGGAAATTCTCTGCACTTACTTACAAATTTATGGCAACACAGGTGTACTCTCCTGCAGACTTTGGCCTGCACATGATTTAAATATTTTGGGAGGAGAGAAGTGCTCTTCTGACTTGGATTTCTTGGTTCTGGATGGGCTGCCCCTCTATTCATGGTTTCTGCCTCAAAATACCATGAGTTTGACTTTTTAGTTGTTTGTATAGGAGATTTTTTTTGTCTTGTTTTCCATTTTTTCCTTTTCTTTCTTTTAGAAATCTACTAAATCTCCAATCTACTACTCTGAGTAGTGCTTTCATTCACTTCCTTCCACAACACATTTGTTCTGAACACTCCTCTTGATCCCCAATGCACAAGGATGGCATCACAAGGCAAAAAAGGAGCTTTCCCTGGTCTGTCAGAGCAAGTATCTGAATTAAAGAATAAAAAGACAATCTGTTTTCAGCCAGATTTATACAGATGAAAAAAAAAAAAAGAAAAAGGTTTCAGGTCCAGTGTTCAGTAATGTGGCAATATAATGTGTGTGGATCACTTCGAGAGAATTAGCACAAACACCCTCTGCAAACTTACTGTACTTTTTGATCTTCCAGCTCTGGGAAAGAGTACAGGAAGGGGAAAATGTCTCCAAAACATCAACACTGAAACAGCTTCAGTGGTAAAGCTTTAGGGTGGGGTTTTTTTGAGCAAAAATCCAGGCTCCTCTGCATCCCTGATGTCCAAGGACAGATCTCAGTGTAACTGAGTGTGCAACATGAGAAGCCTCTGTGCTGATTCCTGGCAGCTCTGCTCGTGTTTTCCACTGAAAATTGAGAGCTTTGTTCCTCATTCTGGAATGACCCCACAGCTCCTGCAGGGGCCACAGCTCAGCCAACCCTTGTGCTGCACCTGCGTTGTTTGCTCTCCGAGGAGGGGACAGGCAGGGAGCACAGAAGGCTACTGCAAGCAGCAGAATTACCTTCCAGTATCTTCCATGTTTTCCAGAGGGTTTGTTGCAACACCACCTTAGTCCCATTCCTGAGCATGTTTATGTAGGCTGCAGGACCTTGCAGGAAGGCAGGATGCCTTCCAGCTGTTGAGTTTTTTATCTTTTCTCTGATCTTTAGGGCATGCAACAAGCGGCATAATACTTCATATCTGTGCTTAATATCAGTGGAGTATTTTAGTCTGGACTTTTTCCTTTATGGGCTGCATAAAGACACAGTTTGTGAGATTTTAACTTCCCTCATAAAACCCCTCTCTTGCAACAAGCTGCATTCTGCTCAGTAAAGCTGTCAAAATTTACAGATTCAGCTTTGATCATAGTGAAAAATGTTTGACCCCAAGGTTTCAGAAGTGTCCCTTATACACAGGGAGAAAAAAATCTTCACTTTCCAAAGGCAAACTCCAAAGCTTAGGGAAAATTATGCTTTGCATGTTGACTATTATTGAGCCTTGCTGAAGGAAGCAGCTTGAAATTTAATTGAGTACTGGATACGACAGCTCCTGGACAATAACTTTTGTGTTTTCAAAGGGTGTAGGGAGATATGTCTACTTGCAAAATGGCTGTTTAGCCTATTGACATACATAGAGCTAATTCTTTAGATTTCAGTGAAGTAACCAAAAGAGTGAGGTTTTGGCATGAGTAGGTGTTGTAACCTGTGTGTGTGGTAGATGTTATCAGCCTGAAATACTAGAGATATTTAAACTGCTGAATACCATTTCCAGCTATTTCAATGTGCTTCAGAGAAATAACTAATACAGAGCAGTTTCCAGTTGTAGGAACCCAGGTGGGCCTGGAGCCAGGCTCCCACCTGGCTGAGACCAGAGCTGATGGGGCTGAGCTGTTACAAGCAGCTGTTCAGGGTTTCACTGCAAATTATCAGAGTCCCAGAGCTGGAGAATTCACTTGGAAGTGCTGTTGTGTTTATCCAGAGGTGGAGAAGGTGGCTCTGCCTTCGAGGTACCTCTCAGACAACTGGGTTTAAATTTGACACTCACCTTTCACAGAGCTGACATCAAGTGGGATGCATCCTTTTTAAGTGAAAAATACTCTTAATCACCCAGAGAAGAGTAACAATTTTCAGGATAGTAAACCAACACTATAAATACCTGTAATGCCAGGATCTTAGGCTCAGGGACTGCATGGCAAAAGCAGTTTAGAACTGTTCTCTCAGTCCTTCATCAGGACAGTGCTTTCTTTCTTTCTCTCTCTCTGAGTTTTTAATAGACATCTCAAGTTGAGATGACTGTCAGCACTTTCTTCTGGTAAGACTCAGTTTTTCTAAATATATATTCTACATTTGTAGCTATAAATATATACAGATACAGAGTATTCACTTTCTGTTGGAAGCCAGGTTCCATTTCCAGTTAATTTTCTGATTCATTCAGCATGTGTATATTGCTTTAATTGCCTTTTTTTTTAATTTACATATACGCATTTGTGAGAAATCTTGTGACATTTTACATGAGTCTACTTTCAGTTCCTGTGCCTCAGTAGCTGATGAGTTCATTTCTGTAATGTGGGTCTCTATCTAGTTAAGGAACAGCACTGAGACTGAATTCTGTGGTTCTGAGAAGCAGACTCTGTGCCTGGAGGCAAAATTAAATGATCTTTTTAAAAAAATCAGACTATTAATATCCCATTTAGATAATTAGTTGTATGCTTTTATAGACAGAAGGGGTTATGCAATGAAATGAAACAAGAAATAAAATCAAAGGCAGGTTAAGGGTATTTTCATTTCCCCAAATAAACATACTCACATCTGTGGAAGTCAGTGCTACACAGACTATCAAGTGGAAGAGGTTTGCAGGTTTAGATGCTTTATGAGTAACTAGAAGACATTATTTAGCATTTTCTCAAAAGCAGACATATGCTCCATGCCTATCCATGCCTCACAGCCTCAGTCTAACCACTGCATGATGGATTTAGAAAGAAATTTCTGCTGTGGCCAGTTCATCCCTTATAACTGTCCACTAACAATGCCGTCACCTCTCTGTGAGACATCTTTTTATCCATCCCAGATGCTAAACCCTGTTTTCTTTGCAAAAAAAAATGCCCCACAAGAAAAGCCAGAACTGTTTAAATGCCACGAGATTAAAAATTCTCTTAAGCTCAGGATAAGCCTGCCAAAGACAAGGTACCCTGAATTTACACTCTGTAACTGAGAGCTGTCTCTGAACAACTGAACAGTGGGTATAAAAACGTTTTGAAGGGTGCAGGAGCTTCAGCTGGGTTTGTGTGGAGCTAAAGGAGCTCCCCAAAGTAGAACCAGGCCAGTAAAATCCAAACAACCCTTGGTGTCAAAAATATATTGCTGGCTTGGGCTTTTTGTATCACAGGACAAGGAGGACAATACCCTGCTCAAGAAGATAACTCACTTTCAGCCATTGGAACAAAATCATTAACCAGCTTGCACATATGTTCAGCCAGTGATCCTTTAGGCTTCTCTGAAGAATCAGACCCTTTTGTGTGTGGTTTGTGAGGATGTGAGGGATGGGGTATCTGTAAGAGTCCTGTTCAGAAAACAAGCAGCTATCCTGAGGTCACAGTGAATATCCAAGATTTCTGTGTCTAAAATTGAGGTCCAGGCAGTGCTGGAGTCCTCTCTGGAGTCATGGATTTTTCCTCCTCCAGAAAGAGGAATGGCAGGAAAGGTGGACAGGTACAGAAACCTGAAGCTGAACTCACTGCTGCTAAACTCTTCTGTTTATTGTCTTTATCAAGCAGTTCAATCTCCAGTGTTTTTCGGAGTACTTCAGCTTGAGAGAATTTCTCTCAGAAATGCAGCTTCCCCTTTGCAACTCCTTTCCAACACGCACTGTGACACAGTTAAAGCAAATTCTCTATTCAGCTCATTTAGTGACCAAAAAAATCTTTGTTAACAGAGAGTTAAAATTGCCCAGTGGTTTCTCATGTTTTTCCAAAATGCCTTGCTCAGCAAAGCTCACCCCCCTGAAAACACAAAAAATGAGGAATCCTGGCATAAACCAGCAGAACCTTAACTGTGACCCCCTGGAAGTCTCAGTCCCTGGAATTACTGGCATTCTCTCCAGATGAGTTCAGTGCAGTAGGATTTTCTGAGCCTGGTGCTCCAGAACAGCATGTGCTATCAGCAGGCAAGCTGCAGTCTGCATTTGTTTTTATTTTGCTTGGGGTTTTTGGCAGTAGAGTCCCTGCATTTTAAACAGTGTCAGAGGGATATTTTGATAGGATTTAGAAAAAGATGTTTTAGCCATCCCTCCCCTTTCACTGCAGCCAGTTCTCTGCCTGATGGATGAACAGTGTGTGCCTTACCTGGGCACTTCTGGAAGTTCAGACATTTGCCCCTTTCCCTGTCATCTCTACTGGATTTTAGCACACTTAGAAGGAGGAATACACCAGTGGCAGGCTCCTCACACTTGCTGACTTTGACTGTCACTTCATGCTCCTGTTTCTCTTCCTCCACCTCTTTTTGCACTCCTGGTTTCCAGCCCCAACAGTCCCCCCTAGGACCTTGTACATGATGCCAGTGAACTGCAGTGAAAGCTAAATACATCTCAAGGTTTTTTAGGTACTTCAAAATCAGCCCAATTTCAGCCTAAATTTCAAGGCTTTCCCACTTTAGTCATGGCCAAACCAGTTCTGCTACAATCAGCCTTTCTCCTGTGTCAAAATATGAAGCAAAAAGTGATACAATGGAGTAAACTGCTCTGTTTCCTTCAAAATATTTAATTGTTCATAGGCTATGGTGAAGTGGGGCTTTAAAGCAACCTCAATAGATACTCAGGGGAAACAGAGTTGTGAAATGCTGTGCAACATCAGTCCTTGTGTTTGGGAATATTCAGTTTCTCGCAAACTGAGGACATTTTAATGGATAAAAAAGTAAAAAACTGTAAGAAAATTCTGTTTCATGTCAAGTTCTTGTATGTGTAGTTTACAGGAGCAGTAATTTCAGGCATAGTTGTGATGTTTTTTTGAAATGGGGGCACAGTGTCAGCTCTTTAGTTCCAAGATGGAGCATTGCCAGATCCTTGAGTTTTAGTGCTGATGTTGGTAAATAATGTACAGTTTTTGGCTAACCATACAGGTACAAATTTGTGGGTTAGACCAAAAAAAGCAATACCAGCACACTGACAGGAATTGATTCAAATGTAGATTCTCTAATAGTTGTGCTCTTGTTCCAATCCTGCAGGCTGAAATGAAAGCTCAGAGCCCTTTTGATTGGAAGCAGAGATTTATGGTTAATTATAGCATTTCCCATGATTATATGTTTGTGCTCCAGTAATTGCTAGATGAGGAGGAACGTTGAAACAATTTTAGGGCTAGTATGTTGCTCTAGCAAAAGATACACCTTCAGATATCTCAGCATGGGCCCTTCCTTATTTCTTTATAAGGAAAAATACATGGCAAAAGTTCCACTCCACTGCTCCTTCAGAAAGGTGGGGGCAGGAGATGGTGCTGCTTCTGCCTCCACTGCTTCTGTCCCACACCTCTTCTTCTACAGACAAGTCCCTCAACATCTCCATCTGAAAAACAGCAGTGAGAAACAGTCTGGGGTGAGCAATGAGCTCAACTCATCCAGACCATGAGTTCTGCAGGCACCAGACAAAACATTTTTCCATCAAGAAGAGCACAGTAGGTTTGGTTATGATACTATAGTCAGGTGCCCAAAATTCTGATGCTGTACATCATAGAGTCACAGCATGGTTTGACTTGGGAGGGACGTTTAAAAATCATTCAGCCCAGCCTCCCTGCAATGAGCAAGGACATCTTTAACTAGATCAGCTTGCTCAGAGCCCCCAGTCTTGGCTTTTATGGTAATTCTGCCCTATATCCCAAATGTATGATTGCACATTGCAAGATAAGTAACAGGTTACTAAATTCCCATCCTTGTCTCATAATCTGCATCATAATTGCCTTTATCTAAAAAGAAGCTCCTATGAACAGTGTATTTCTCTTTTAAATTTGCTCACAAGGAGAATAGTAAAAAGAAAACTACTGTGCTAAAGACTTTTATCCCCCCCATCTACTACTTTCATGACCATGGAAACATTGCCTTTTTTTTTTTTTTTTTTTTCTCTTTTTTTGAGTAGAAAGCTAAATGAACCTTGATGAACTGAAAGCTAAAGAACACATCATATTTTAGATATGCGTTCACTGTAGCTGTAGCTGTGCAAGAGATAGAGCAATGAAATGCAAGTATACTTTGGAAATATTCAGTTACTGAATTAGAAGATTATGATCTCAGAATCACTTGTTGTGGAAGTCAAAATGAAACTCTTCCCAGAACTACAGAATTTATATTTCCAGATCCACTCCCAGAACAGCCAGGGCAGTGACTAGCCAAGGCTTCCAAAATCACTGCAGGACAGGTGTTGATGTCAGACATACTCTGAGCACCCAAGAAACAGAGGTGGTAAAATAAATGATGGGGATTGTACAGATGGCATTGTCTACTCGAGCAAGCCAGCCCAGGATCTCATAAGATATAAATTGAAGTCTGAGCTAACTCCCTGTATTGGAAATTTAGAAGAAAATAATTTTTCCTACCTAATTCATCCTAGAGCACATGTCTGACACAGGTGCTCTTTTCTCTGGAAATACTTGGTTATCTCTACTGACTGCTAAGGGAGTCTTGATATTGAGCTCAAGCACAAAGGAGGGATCTGTCCAACCCCTGTGTCTGGTGTAGAAAGAGATACATTTTCTTTCTCTTATCAGCTGAGGATGATGTTCTCCCACTGGCAGCTGAGACCTGGAGGGGAGCTCAGTCTGTAACCCAGTGGAAATGGTTCAGAATATGGTCTGGACAAGCTGTGAGAACATTGCAGTCTGATTATTCCTTATCCTCTCTGTCTTGGTTGCTCAGGCCATTGAAGTCAGTATTTTTCTGTTTCCAAGTATATTTAGTGCATTAAAATCTCACTGTGAGATGAAGCCACTCCTCACAGGCTGGAATTTTGCTCTTGAGATGGGATCCTTGCTTGATAGTCCTGTAATCTTCTGTTTGCATTATGCTCCAGGACAGGCTGGGGGATAAGACCTTACTCATTTTTACTGCTGGCAAATGACTGCTGGGCACCTTCATATGAAACTGCAAAACAGGATACAAAAAGCAAAGAGATTTATTTTAGGCTGACTTTAAAAAGAACCAAGTGCTATTTTTAGTGTGTTTACTACTCCTCAAAGGGATTTTCTGTTGTCTCAAACCCAGGCCACTGAGGTTTACCACTGCTTGTATAACATTTTTTCAATAGTGCTGTTCCTTTTTCAGTAATTGGTGTGGCTTCCCATGGCTCCAGCAGCCCTGCTCTCCCTGGGCAGCCTGGGAGGGGGGATTTGGCCATGCTGGGGTGAGAGAGGCCGCACTTTCTGGGTCTGGGTGGGGTCCCTGTTGACTTCATCTGCCTCAGAGTCAAGCCCTGGACTGTTTTGGTTACCCTGAAGCATACTTAGTTTCCTGGTAGGATACATTTCTAAATATAGCTCTTACATTGGATGCAGGAATGTTTACCCATGCAAAGTCAGGCAAGGTAAACACTTCTAACATTTTTTTTGGTCAGTACCTTTTTAATGGAAATGAGTCTTGAATTATATTTGGCATCATCCTGGTGTGCTGGAGGGACTGTCTTCCTTTTCTGATATCTGTGATTTCTAATTTTATTTTCATGTGGAAAGGGGTGATTTAGTGATCCATCGTTATAGGTGTGTCGGTCAGAGTGGATGTTGTGAATTTTGCAGTCACCTTTTTAACAACACAGCCCTGAATGAATCTGTTGACAGAAGCTGAGCAATTTAAAAATACATTTGAAAGTATGCAATGGGATTATGACAGAGGGCTGTGCCAGAAAAAATACAAGCTCTTACTATGCTGTTA
This sequence comes from Acrocephalus scirpaceus scirpaceus, assembly GCA_910950805.1. Lineage (NCBI taxonomy): Eukaryota > Metazoa > Chordata > Aves > Passeriformes > Sylviidae > Acrocephalus > Acrocephalus scirpaceus. The sequence continues at coordinate 65,526,949 of OU383777.1, forward strand.
CAGTTGCTTAAGCACACATTAAATGCATAGTTTGCACTCTCTTTTGCTCTCTCTCTCTTTCAAAGAATGCATTGTGAAGTACATTTATTTAGGACTGTGCCATTATGTTAATGCAGCTTTGATTCTACTGATGGATTTCTTTTTTTAATCCCTCCTGTGTATTTATGATAAGCTCTGACTCAAGATTTGACGTAAGCTTGCATTCTGTTCACATAAATCTGATTTAAAAGCTATTTGTGCAAGTTTTTTAAACAGGAAGATGCATTTGTGAGCAGGCTGTTATTTTCTCATAGGGTGCAATAATCTCATCAGCTGGTACTGCTGTACCTCTGAGGAGGAGTGAAGATTCCTCTTTAATGAAAAAGTCATTGTGCCATATCACACCTCATGGTATTTGCTACTTTTGTGTAGGGGAATAACCTAATTTTGGTACAAGACAGAGAAAAAAGAAAACCTTTGAGATAAATTCATGGCTTTTTGAAAATCAGTAACTCTTCAGCAAGCTCCCTACACAGGACACTTTTCTACCAACACAAGTGACTGGTGCCCAGAGAAATGGGGTCAGCACTGGAGCAGTGATTTAGTCCTGCACTCCCCTTGTCCTTCACACCCCATCCTGTGGCCTTGCACTCACTTATTTATCCTCACAGAGTCATAGCATCATAGAGTGGTCTGGGTTGGAAAGGATCTTAAAGCTCACCCAGTTCCAAAACCCGCTACCATGGGCAGGGACCTCCCACTATCCCAGGTGGGATAGGCCCATCTTACCTGGCCTTGGACACTTCCAGGGATGGGGCAGGCAGAGCTTCTCTGGGCAACCTGTGCCAGGGCCTCACCACCTCACAGAGAAGAATTTCTTCCTAATACCCAATCTAACCCTGCTCTCTCTCAGTGTGAAGCCATTCCCCTTGTCCTGTCACTCCAGGCCCTTGTCCTGTGGGCTCCCTTCAGGCACTGGAAGTGACAAATGAGGTCCCCTCGAAGCCTTCTCTTCTCCAGGCTGAACAATCCCAATTCCCTCAGCATTTCCTCCCAGCAGAGTTGCTCCATCCCTCTGATCATCTTGGTGTCCCTGCTCTGGCTCCAGCAGCTCCCTGTCCTTCCTGTGCTGGTCCCAGGGCTGGAGGCAGCCCTGCAGGGGGGTCTCACCTGAGCAGGGCAGAGGGGCAGAATCCCCCCTCCCCTGCTGCCCACACTGGGGGCTCAGCCCAGGGCATGGGGGGTCTCTGGGTTGGGCCATGTCCAGCTCTCACCACCAGCACCCCCAGGTGCTTCTCCCAGGGTTGCTCCATCTGCTCACCCCAGTCTGGATTGCTCTGAGGGGCTGTCCTAAGCCAGGTGCAGCACCAGCCCTTGGTCTTGTTCAACTTCATGGGATTCCCATGTTTCTTTTGTTCTTTTTTTGTTTAAATGGAAGCAGGATGCTCCTTCAGGAACAGACTTCATCCATAAATAACCCAGTGCTGTGTGTGGTCTGATATATATGAAATTTGAGTGTTTATTTTGTCTGTAATGACAATATCTCCCTTATACAGTGGTCAGGAGGAACTTGCTATTTCTTGTAGTGTATTCCTTCTTTGTACTGCAGCAGTGCACCAGAGCCCCAGGTCTGCAGGAAGACACTTCACTAACATAAAGTGCAAAAAGGATTAGGGTCATCTAGTAGGAGCCATCCTTACTCATGCTGAAGGTCCCTGTCCTCTCTGAGGGACCCTCTGTTGCCAGAAAGAGCTGAGGAGCTGAGCAGCACCAGGAGCAGCCAGATGGGAGGAGGGCAATGTGCACCTGAGGCTTTGTCCAGTGCTCTAGAAAGTCTTGTGAACTGGAGATCCTGGAAAGAAATTTGGCATTTGAGTCACGCTGCTCATGCGTGGTGAGTCATGGGGCTGGGAAGTCACAGACAAGGCTTGCCAAGTGTGGGCAGAGTCTGGGGAGTTCTGGATGAACTGGACTCCCTAGGCAGTGCAGGGCAGCAGTATCCCCTCCCTCCTTCCATAAGCCACAAGTTCTCCTGGGCTTGTCTGTGTGACATCTCCTGGTCAGCTGGGCTATAACTCCAGCTTGGGGAATATCCGTCTCCCAGATCTCCACCAGCAGCTCTCATGGCGAGAGGGCTACCACTGCTTCAACTCCTGATGGTTTCTCCACTTCCCTGCTAAGCCTGGTTTCCTGCCCAGTGAGGGAGTTCTTGGGGATATTGGCCAGAGCTGGTGACAAAATACACGACATCGTCCTCTGAGCGCTCTGGAAGGAAGCGTAATATTGGAAATAAAAATAGAACAATTGATTTGTGAGCTGAGCTCTACATTGACACAAAAAGGGTCATTGAAAGGGCTTTGCAAAAAGTAAAGGGGGATATTTGAGCAAGTGCCCAAGCTGCAGAAATGCTGAACAATGGGAGCTTGACTGTAACATGCTTAACCGAGCCTCTCGAATCCTGCCCAGCAGTTGTGACAATGCATGTCATCTGTTGACACGCAGAGAAAAATTGAAGCCCATTCAGAGCAGAGCTATTTTGGGGTGTTTGTTCCAGGCCCTGTGCTTGGCTCAGGCCGTGTGTGTGAATGGCTGCAGACGCCTCCCCAGTCAAGTAGCCGTGGGTTTGGCAATGAGCTCCCTCCCACTGGGAGATAAGGCAGTTTGTACCCTGTCAGTGACCAGAGGCAGCCACAAAACATTAGGCAGGCTCCTGACTGTCGAGAGCTGAAACTGCTTGAAAACAGCAGGGTCAGTCTGCTCTCAAACACACTGGTATTATCTCATTAGCGGTGGCATTTACTGCACAGCTCAAGGAGCAGAAAAGGGAGTTGTTAAAAAAGAAAAAAAAAAAAAAAAAAACAAGAAAAAAAAAGGCAAACAAATAGTATATGAAATAGTTAGGCAGAGGGAATGGTGTTTACATGTGGGCTTTTTCTTTATTAAAGAAAGTAGTAGTTTTGCTACTAAGTGAATCATATACCAGCAGCAGATTATCACTTCTTTATCTTGCCTCCAAATTACGTTCTTCTTTCAGCTGGCAGGGCAAGAAAGCATTTTACCTGAAGCTCAGCCCTTTATAAAGTGCTTTTCTTTAATTTTTTTAATTTTTTTTTTTTTTTACAACTGAAGAAATACAGTGTAGCTCATAACGTTCAGGTTTGGAAGGAGAGACAGGCCCTCCTGTGACGCTCCTCTCTCTCTCCTCTCTTCATATCCACCTTCGCCTTTCTCCCCTGGGATGGCTTTGCTGTCAGCTTCTCTGCTGCCAGCTGGAATGTCACAAATTTAGCTCTGACTTTACTGTGGCATTATGGCATAAAGATTCAAGAGAAGACCAACCAGGAGGATAAAAATACCAGACAGCACACGAGTGGCACATCTCTGGGGGCCAGCAGGAGTGGCAGGAGATGTGGGAAGCACACAGGAAGCTTTCCTTCAGCAGCACTCCAATATGCCCAGCAGATACACTTCCACCAGGCTGTAAACATGGTCACAAACACAGGAATGTCTGAGATGTTTCCACAACAGGACCTGGAAATGGAACTGCTTCACCCTGTCCCTGCTGAGGGCTTCAGGATGGACTTGGACTGGCAGCAACCCCACACCTGTAGCCTGACACTGTGGCCACGTGCAGTTCTCACAGGCTTGAGGGCCACTTGTCAGATGAAAGGCTTTGCAGGGTCAGAATATTTATCCCTGCCAAAAGTGTGCATTGGGATACTTCCTCAGGAGTGAATCCTCCTTTTCATCTGTGCGTGTACTCTCTGCTGCAGCAGTGTTCTCAGCTGTGACCAGCGGGTCGGGGTCACACAAATCATCTGCATGCAAAATTATCAGAGGTGCCCTGCTGTAAGAAATAAATAAGTAAATAAGGTGATATCAGAGACAAAGGAGGTCTCAAAGAGAAGAAAGAGAGAAGGGAGGGAAGAGAGAAGGGAGAGAAGAGAGAGGAGAGAGAAGTGAGAAGAGAGAGGAGAGAGAAGAGAGAAGAAGAGAAAAGAGAAAAGAGAAAAGAGAAAAGAGAAAAGAGAAAAAAGAGAGCAGCGCACACTGAAAGCTATAGTGGAAAAGGAAGCTGAGGAAGGGTCTTTAAGTTTCCCTTGGCACTCAGGTGTTGCAGCCATATCATGGGGGATTTGATTTTAACAAATGAAGCACAGGCACGAAGATCTGCTTTTTACAAAACAGAACAAACTCCTCGGGTTTCCAGAGCACAAACTAGTTCTTCATGTGGTTTCCTCAGATGTGTGTGTTACTTGGCAGATAACATAAAACCTGTGCACTCCCTGTGAAGGATTTTCTGTCTGAGCTGTGTTGGTGAATTGCACTTTCTCAGGCAGAACAAATTATATGATTTAGTTTCTTGCTGAAGTACAGGTGTAGTTCTGGCTCACATAAGTTCACATATACAAGCGCTAAAATTACAGTTTCCAAAAACTCTAGGGGGAAAAGCCTTCCCCTTAATTTCTTGACTGTTTGGCTCAGGTAGTTTTCAGAAGGCAAACACAGAGAGGGGTATGCAGAGAACCAAAAGAATGTGTTGAAAGTGCAAATGCACGCAGACACAAAAATATTCTGGGACGAGCTCACAGGTATGGGGATCTATAAAAAGATGCTGAGTTAATGATTTTCACCTTTTAGAATGAAAGTTTATGCAACTAAATTGTCCAGACAACTTTTTTTTCCCTCCAAAATTGCCAATTTCATATGGTTTTTTAGATCAGCTTTTCATAAAATGCGTATCAGTGGCTTTAGGCTAGATCCAATTCTGTAATCTACTGGGGGTTGTTACATTAAAATCAACTTTCAAATGATAGGGCCCCTCCTGTGCTTGTTGTCATACACAGACATGCTGCTTTATAGCACCAGAGGGTTTGGTTTCAGACAAACTAAAAGTGCTTCTAATTTAATTGAAACAGCACAGGCCAAGTTGTGAGCGAAGAAATGGATACTGAGAAAAGAACAGGACAGGAACTACACTGAATAATGCAGCCACAATTCAGTGCCAACAGAAAATGGGTTCCAGTATTTTTTTACTAAGATGTGAACTTGTCAAACAAAACGTGGGAGGGCAAAGTTATCTTTCAAATTTTCTCCTGAAAACCAGGAGATAGAAATAAGTGCAAGTTACAACATACAATGTTTGGAGTCTTTCTTTTTTTAGATGATATTGGTAAAATATAAATTGTATTTGATTTGCTACTATTTCTTACATTCTAGAAGAGATGTATAATTAAGGTCTTTTTCTTTTGCACAAGGTCAGAAATATAAGTGTACGGAAAGCTGAGTGCAAACTTACTGGGAAAAATTTTCTTAAATGCTTTCAGAATTGATATCGTTATTGAAGCATATTGTTACTCTGGCCTCTGCACAAATCAATTTTTCCTTCTTTATTTATTTGTCCATTTATTTTTTGTGCCCCAGCCATGTTTACACTAGGTAGGTATTCTTGGATCCATAAATGAAATAATTGCAAAGAGGATTGTTAAAAGATCACTACTCAAGAAACTCCCTGGAATATAATCAGCAGTATATCAGCTCTTCATAATTAGAGTTAGTTTGCACAAAGGCTGCATGTTTGCTGTTCTCAGGTATTCCTCTGCACACCTGGGGATGTACCAGCAGGCATAAGAAATTTATTGACATTAAAACATCATTAAGACTTGCATGTGAAGCCCTGCAAGAGAGGAATGTAGGAGTTTTCCTATTCTTGTGCGGCCATTTCTTCTTTCTATAGGTTGGTTTTATTTGTTATCATATGCCATATTTAGCTCACTGATAAATTCATTCACGCTCCCCCAATATTTCTCTGTGAATGGAAGTGCAGGCTGGCACAGAGAACAGGACAGCTCTCTGCATGAGCCTGGGTGTTAAACTGCCTCAAACAAGCCTGTCAGGACAGTTAAAATTCATTGTTTATAGGTGAGCCTGGACTATTTGATTGATCATTCTTCACAATACTGCAAAGGGATGCTGAGAGTGGTGGAAGAGTCTCAGCCTGTCTGGCAAATATCCTGCAATTTTAATTGTACTCAGACAGGAAAAAATAGAAGGCGTTTGCTGCAGCTAAGTGAACAATCCAAAGTGGACAATGTATTTAACACATTAAGGTTGGGAGTCTGGGCTGCATCAGAGCCTAACGAGCTCCTCGCAGGACAGCTCCAAGAACAGCTGAAAGCAGAATTAAGCAATCTCACCAGTCCCTGCCTCAGCCTTTGGCACAGCCTTTTCTCATACTGAAGGTCAATATGGGTGTGATTTTTGCATAGGTAACACAGTGGAGGTGTAGGGACAGCTGGGTGGCATTTGGGCTGCCTGGGAATAATCCCAAAAACCTCTGAGACCGAAACTTGCGACCTGTAGCTCCTTCATGGCATTGCAGTGAACTCTGATCTTTCACTTGTCCAATGCCTCTGAGTAAAAGCAAACAGAGATTTATTTATATATATGTAGCCAGTCCTCTGATTTACCCTCAGCTTTTAGAACTGTTTACATATGAGTTGATCCCAAATAGTCCTTTCTAAAATTGGCATTTATTAGCTCAATCGTCTGGCACTGCTTCCATTCTTTAGGGTGAGAGTAGAAGCACACAGAGAAGAAATTGTCAGGCACATTTCAAAGTTGGTTTTCTGCCATTTGTGGTCCTAATGCAATGCTGGAAATGAAGTAAAAGAAGCGCACACATTTTTCATACAAATGCTGCAGCATTTATGTGATTTTGTCTCACTGACACAAATCCAGCAGTTGAAGAGTTGCAAGGGAAAAGACAAGAAAAAAAGAGAGGCAGAGCCAGTTATTCCTTGGGACGAGCAAGGTGCAGTTTGTTGTTGCTGCAATTGTTTGACTTCCACTGTTACAAATCCACTCCAAGAACAGAATTTTAAAAAAAAGGATGTGTCAAAGACCAAGGCCATGTCCCTGAAAGTACCATGTACAGCACTGGTTTTCTTTCCCATTCACCACACTTCAAAACACACAGGAGCCATGAAGACTGAAATTACTCAAAAGAAATTATTTTACTTTTGCCACTTTCAATTTTGACATTTCTATGTCAGAACTCCTTGACAGGAAAAAAACATTTTCTAAAAAATCAGATGTCATGCAGATGTCTCAGAAAAAGAGGCACAAAAGCTGCTGCTCTCTCTCAGAACTGAACTCTTGTGCATCTCTGGAAGACCAGTTAGGTTGAAATGAGAGTTTAATGTGGAAATCAAGCTGCTTTCTCCTGTGTCCCATGACATGAAGGTAGTTCTAGATGCTCATTAGTGAAATACTGTTGATAAATATTAAAATGCCACTGTTTGGTCACATTCCCTATGATATCCATAACACTCAGAGTACTTCTATCTAGTGTGTGTTCAGAGAATAGGCATTTTGCTTAAAGCTCCTTATTAGATTTTATTATAAGTCACAAGGAATGAGGGCAGATTCTGGTTGTCTGAAATACATATGTGTAAATAAACAATGAAGTGCAAATTAATTGCCATGTATTACAGAGGAGGTGTGGGAAGGTAATGCTCTGCTGCAACACAAATTGTTTAAACTTCATTGATAGTTTTGTACAGAATATAAATAATAGAAAAATCTACCTTCATGTGGGGCATAAGCTGGGTATTAAATATACTGTTGTGTGCCATTAATAATACTGATGTTTCAGAGTTAGAAAAGGTACAGAACACAGCAGCCAAAGCAGCCTGTGACAGGGAGATGGGAAATCATTTTTCCAGGAAGATTAGCCAGAATGAGGCAGACTGATAATAGGAGACTCTCCAGGGCTATGCTGAAGACAATACTGAAACAAAAAGAACGAGGAGAATGGATCACATTCATCTTTTTAAGATAGTCCCTAATTTGAAGAGTCTGGAGTGTGGGATAGCAAGGGGGTGACTCAGAAATGATAAGTATTTCCGGCACATTTGTTTAGTGTTGTTGAAATATTGAACAAATAGCTGAAGTCAAGAGCAACAAGTCAGGGGTTTAAAAGGAGCTCATTTGTTTTCTTTTTGTGAAGGATTTTTGAGATTACATTAGCTACATATTTGAACTTAGCATGATAAGTTCTAGGGTGATTTGTATTTATTGGGGTTACAAGGGCAGGCCTCAGCAGACCATACGGTATTTTTACAGGGCTGTTTCCATAACAAAAATGACACAAAATTGTATTAACTTTTCACAGATTGATAGAGAAACAAACTGTCTAAATAGATGTGTTTGTTTAAAAAGGGCTCGAGGTGGGGGGAATCCCTGCAGGTTTTCTAAGCAAACGTGTACCTATAGGCTTGAAGTTTTAAACTGGGTGTTTATTTCCATTCTCCCAAGATGTAGCTGAGAAAAGAGGCAGTGGGAATAAAAAAATACAAGGAACAAGAAGAAAGGAGGATAAAGGAAGAATGTGAATCGATGCAGAGGGGGAAAAGAAAAAAATGAAATTAAAATATCTCATTTCCATGTAGTTTCTATAAAACAGGATGGGGGAAAATTTACAGTTCCCTTCACCTTGGCAGACTTGGCCATGTCTTCAGTTAAAATTTCTTTTCCAGCTGAACCCTCTTTCTTCCTGGGTACAACAATTTGAGTGGAATATTTCCAGCTTCATTCTCTGGAGCTGGCAGAAAGATACACATTTGCTTCTAAAAATTGAACAAAAATTTTAAAAGCAAATACTGTGATAAAATCAGATTAAGTAACTTACTGTAAGTAAAGATTAATTTAATTTTGATTTATTTGAAGCATTATATCCCTGTTATTACAACACATCTTGTGTCTGTAAGACACTGATTACCAGAAGGTGGGAGAGAACAGCAGGGGAAAAGATCATTTTTTATCTTCTTCTCTACTTTCCCCTATTAATCATGGTACCAGACAGGATACTGGGTTACACAGAGCACATGTTTGGCCCAGAATGGCCAGTCCTATAATGTACAGTTTTATGAAGTGATGAATTCTAGAATGAGAGTTCCAGTGTGCTTTTTTGTAATAACTGGGGGTTTTGACATGCTTTTTCACTTACAGTAATTATTCCAAGGCGGAAAATTGAACAAATGAAAACGAGAAATACAGAAAGCTGAGTTTACATGAAAAATGGCTAAGATGAATTTCATCTTGGGACTTAACATCAAGTCCTGTCTATATTGCAGAAAAGACTTGCTTAATTTTCATACCTGAGGTTTGGTAACTAATGCAACCTAAATTCCTAACTCAGACAAAGCAAACTGTGTTTTTTGCTTAGCTCATCAAAGTGATCATGAGGGGTGGAGGGGAACTCTTACAACTCATGTATATTTTATTGTTGTTTAAACACAACTGGTAATAGGTGAGCATGTCTAAGCCAGGGAAGGCAGAAAATAGTAATTAACACCAACTATGACATATTGACATCCTAAGTCTTATCATTCCAGGACCTCTATTCCAAGTCATATGTCAGAAAAAGGAAATTGACGGAAATTAAAATTTCTCACAGACAGTTATCTGTGGCTGCACAGTACCTTAAAAATTATGGATAAAACCTATCTATAGCCCCTGGAGAGGGATATGTCTATGTTATCAGGAGAAAGTTCAACCTGCTTGAAGCCCCTCCTGTGCTGGGCCAGCTGTCCTTGAATGTGTTAAGTTTGTCACCTACAGGTTTTGGTGGCATTTACTGATGGCAAAGGCACAGACAAGTGTTTCTCTGAAATGGCTGTGCTGCAGGCACAGGCAGGGGAGTAAAGCATCAGGCCCAAGGCTATGTGAATTATCATGGCAGAGAAGTACACTGTTGAGAGGGGGAAAAAAACTCCCTAAAATGCAGGGCCACACTTTGAAGCTCTCCTGACTATCAGTGATAAAATTTAAAATCCAGTAGCAACCAATGAGAATCCTCTGTCTGTGACTCAAGTGCTGAGCTCATCAGAGTCATGACATGGCCATCCCTGCCCACCAAAGCTCAGCCTTAGGCAAGGCTTGCACAAGCTGCTCTCCAGCCCCTCTTTTTGTTGGGCAACAAAAGTGCTGAAAGTGCTTTGGATCAGGACCTGCAGATCAGGTTTCTCAAAGGGTTTTTGGTTTTGGCACCCACTTTCCAATTAAATGAGTGAGCCCCATTGATATCCCTAAGCAAGCACATAAGAGGTGTCCCTGTGTTGCAAAACCCCTGAAGTATCTGTGCAAACAGGACAGTGAAATTCAGAGCAGGCTCTGGGGGAGCAGGTCAGCTCTGAGCTGAGATGTACAGCAGAACACAGAATGCCTAACCAAGCACGACCTTGACCTCCAGGCCAGTCTGACCAGATATGCCTTGGCTTCCAAAGGGCCTAAGCACCAAAAAACCTCACTAATCTCAGGTTACATCTGCATGAGCATGAGGAGAAGCTCTTTCCTTTCAGCAGGCATCCAGTTAAGTCACTGAACTGGTGCTCAGTAGAAAATTAGTTCAGTTTCCAGATGGGAAGGATCACCCCTAACATGCAGTTTGTACTCCCTGCACATTAAATCCACATTGTTAATCTTAAGCATAACTCATCTTTTCTCCCATCTGTGGTCTCTGATTTTTGAATCAGCTGTGAGGTCTTGGAGTGAGGGTCTGGCCTTTACTATATGTACTCACATAATCAATCCACTGAGATCAAACCACAGAAACTGGCTCAAACACCTTTACAGACAGGCAAGGAAGCTGAACCCTTACACTCAGCCACACTCCAGCACAGCCCTGCCCTGCCTCAGCACCCAGGTGGCCCCAGGGAAGCCCTGGGTGGCAGTAACCCACCCACCCTCCCCATCCAGCCAGCAGGGATAATTCTAACACCTGACCCACTCACTAATGCCAGTTTACAACATAAAAGTTTTGAACTCTTCTTGTGGACAAAGCCCCCTTCCTCTGGGGATCCCACTCAGCTCCTGGAGGGAAGCCAGGGCTCCCTTGGCAGGGCAGCCTCAGGTGCGAGGCCACCCAGTTTTGGGTGCAGGCCATGCCTTTGTCACAGGATTCCTCTCCAGGATTGCCTGCTCAGCACAAGGCACATCCTTGCCACACCAAGCAGGTGGCTGTGTCCCCCAGCACTCGTGTGACACTGACCAGGCAGCTGGGTGACCGCAGAGGTGACACAGGGCAGGGCAAATTCTCATGCCCCAGAATAACTGCAGAGAGGGAGGGGGCTGAAGGAAAAGCAGGCTTTCTGGTCAGCAGCAATTCATCCAAAATCCCTCCAGAGACGCAAAAGAAATGGCCCTGCCCCCACTTCACCTCCTAATAATTCAATGTCTGTGTTTGTTGCCAGCTAGAAGGCTTTTTTTTTTTTTTTTTTAACTTCATGAGAAAAGGAAGGTAGGATTTTAGCAGAATCCTATTGCAAAGCGTGTATTTCTTCTTTTTCTTCCCTTCTCCCTCCACCCCCTCTACAAATCCCCAAGGTCAACATTGTAATAAACAGCAGGAAAGGCCCAATTTTCTGCACCTGTGGCCTTGTTTGTCTCTATATTTCTATAGGTGAATGGGCACTGGGGACGCAGAAAGGAAGTGAATTCAATGGATTGGTTTAAAAAACTCAGCATGGTAATCAGCAGGCACTCAGGTGAAATGGCTTTAAAACCCTGTTAAAACAGACCCAGAGTGAAACAGGGTGTGTAGCTACGGTGCATGCAGCTTGGGTTCTTTTTTTAATATAAAAACGTGGCATTGTTAAAACCAGCCTCTAGTCAAGTAGCTTGTTATTCAGGACACAAACGCCTGTACCTCCAATGTCTTACACAGAGAATGATGTTGGGTTTAATCTCCTTTTTCATCCCATGAAGGTTTAGTGCTGACAAAAGGTACTAGACTAGTAGAAAATGAGGCACTTTTAAAAATTTTTTGAGAATAGGATGGACTCAGGCACTATGAGTTCCCCCAGCAGCACCTAAAACCTGCACTCTGCCCCCAGGCAGCTCCTCCCTGCAGTCCAGGTTTGGGAACCTGGATTAGCCTGGTGGAGCCTCTGCCTGCTAACCACTGCTTGGAGTCAGGATTTTCCCTAAGGGCAGATGTTCCCTCTCCAGTGCAATGTTCCATAACTGTGTAATACAATTTATTGTGGTTTTTTCTTTTTTTCCCAAAGATACTGCTTTGTGTGTAATGATTCCACATTTGGGCAGGTTTCTATTCAGAGTTTTGTGGAGTGGCTTGTAAAGCTGAAACACTGAAATAATTGATATTCTCCTGGTATTTCAGTTCACTGATGCACTGTGAAAAGAGCAGATCTCAAGGTGTCATAGATCCCCGAAGGTTTGGGTAAAAAAAAGACCATTAAAAAAGATAAACACCTCTTGGCAAAAGCCAAACTGTTTGCTTTCACTGGAGTTTACCACTGGGTTATTTCTGGCTCTGTTGTTTATCCAGGTCCCTCCTGAATAGTTGCAGTATCCACCCATCTGAGTACATCTCCCTGCTCACACGTATCACTGCTGCAGAGGCACAGATTCAGACCCTGGAGCACTTGTGGGGTTTAATTTATTTGCAGTAGGGAAAATTAAGCCTGAAATAGAAACAGGCCTCACTGAATTTTTTTTTTTTTGGTGCTGCACTCCTGAGTGGAGCTCCAGCAAGAATGTGCACTGTCTGTTTCCTTGTTTTCCCAGGGGTGTGGAGGGAACCTTTACTATTGAACTGCTCCTTTCAAAGGATACTGAGGCTTTAGGCATTGGTAGAGGAGAAAGAATTCAAAATGGGAAGACCAAAAGCAACTCATTAAAGAAAAGATCAGGTCCAAACTTTAATATGAAGTATTGACAAGGGTCCCAGATAAGTGTTCAGTTGAGTTGCAAGGAGATAAGGACAAGTATTAGTTGGCTGCATGAACAATTTGATTGCTTTTTGACCAAAATGCCATTTATGGTGTAGGCTCAGTTCCTCAATAGTTTGGCTGAGCACACGCATTCACACTTGTATATGTGTACCTAATCTCAAATACAAATACTCAACTGTGGATATGTTTGTTCAACCCTCTGTTGACTCTGGTGATCAATTTTGAAGCCTAAAAGCTGGTTAACAGCACTGTAAATAGCTCAGAGGCAGCTGTTTATTTGCTCATGATATTTGTCGAGCATTTTTATAAAAACAGACACGTAGGATTACCTTGTATTTCTTCCTTGATACCAGAGACAGATAGCACTCACCTGAGTCAGTGTTCAGCAGGAACTATCCTGACTGCTCTGGCTGGTTATCCAAACATTCTGCTCAGATTGGGAAGCCTCTGTGACCTGTGTCCCGACTGAGGCTCTTCCCCAATTTGGAAAAATTGCTTCACATAAAGAGATGAAGCAATGGTCAGTTGGTCAACACCTCAGTTTGCCTCAGCCTGTAGATTGAGGATGGCTCTAGGTTGTGAGCTAGGCATGAGTGCTAACTTGCAAAACATATGGCTGAAAACCTTGCAAAACATATGACTGAAAACATACTCAGAGTTTTGGGGATGTGATCAGATATTCACTGTAAGAGCAGGGGTACAAGTCATCCAACTGACCTGTAAAAATGAGATAAAACCCAACCAAGCAGCTAAGAGAGATCTCTATATTGTCCACTCTTTTTAATGAGGGGTAGCCTGATTCAGTAGGCCTCCATTAATTTTGAGGCGGACCAAAAAGAAGCCTGTTAGACCTTTTTTTCCTTCCCTCTACAAGACCACTTGCTCTTACTCACCAAGGCAGACAAATCCTCACTCCGTTCTTGCCCAGATTTCTCTCCAGCACAGAACACCTGTGTTATCTCCAGGACTTCAGCAACAGCCAACACAAACAGCAAACAGCTGGATTTCAGAAAAGATCAAATCTATCACAGCCTGACACACTGCATTGCCTCTGCAGCAATAAAATTACTGGTGGGTCAGCAGAAACAGCACCCAGAGTCAGTCAGATCTGCTGTGAAAGGTGCCTGAGATGAGATGACATCTGAGTTTCTACGTTTTATTGTTGTTATTTATGGCTTTGTTTGTTAATGAATACTTCTGGTACATTTGGTTAAGAGCCCATGGTGTGAGTGTTATGTCACTGTGTTCCCAGAGCATTCTGAGCCAGCCTCCCCCCTGGGGTTTGCAGGCATTCACTATTCCAGTCAGGAGTTAAGGGAAATGTAGGGACACTTCAGTCCTTGTTGGTAAGCAGCTGCCAGTGGGGTGACTCTGCATAGCTGGGTGGCAGCACAGCAGCTATAATCAATATCTGAAAAGAGAACATTGGGGTACTTCTTCCACCTGCTGAAAAGAGAAAATTCTGTTCTCCAGCCTGGCATTATTATTCGTGTTCATTGATATGGGGGACAGGGATTTTGTTTTATCACCATGAAAGAGTTGTGTCTACCCTATAAACAGAAAAGAGAGAGAGATTAAAATCTAACCTCAGATTTTTTAGTCATGATTTTTAAAGCCATCTCCAGTCCCTAGAATAATTCATTTCAAATTCTTAGTTCAAGGCTATTGGTCCAATACTAAGTAAGTTAGTTGAAAAAAAATAGCAGAATGAACTTGCTCCCACTAAAATAATTTTCATTTTTTCTGTTGTGTAAGTAGAATCAGAGCAGATCTAGAATTCTGATCTAGCTTAAAAGTTTGCCTGGGCTTAAACACACCCTCACAGCAAGGTTTCAGTTCTCAAATTGATAGCTTTATAATAATACAGTTTGATGGTAGACTATTGCTTGTTTTGGGGTCCTGAGGGTTGGGTTGGTGGAGTTTTTTACAATGCTGTTTTCAATTCCTGTAAATAATTAGGAAGGACGAAAAGCTGTTTAATCTGATGATGCTGCAGCATCTTTAGTCTGTGGCTGAGAGGAACCCAAGTGCTAAAAATCCTGATTTCAGTAGGTGGCAGCATCCCCTCTGTGTCACTCCCAAACCAACACCCGACGTGCAGCTCTGGGGCTCGAGAGCTGTAAAAAAAACCCAGTTTGCCGTGGCTGCTGAAGATCCCCCAGTTCCACCTCCCAGCAGTGGTGGCTGCTGATTCCTTCACCTGATCCCAGGACAGAAACGAGCCTTCCCTCCCTCTCTCTTTCACTGCATGAGGTGTTTTTGCTCGGCGGGTTGGGATTGTTTGAGAGGAGAGCCCCGAGATTCTGCCCTCGAGGTTCCGCACATTTTTGTGGTGTTATTTCAGCAGCTGCTCTGTCCCAGCCCAGAAAGGCTCCGAAGAATGGGTCAAGTACCTCCCTCACAGGCCCAGCCATCCTTCATCTCTGCCTTGCAAAAGGCATTGTTTCATTTACTGCACTGATAATCACAGTGGTTTACAAACCAATTCAGGAAAGACTCATTCTCAACATGAATAAAAAAATAATATTCTTTTAGAAATACGCAGTCTGGTAGTCACAAAGCTCTACAACAGTGTATAAATGCCTGCCATCCATCCCCAAAAACTACACTCATGTGCATTTGTAGTTCAGTCCCTTCTCATGGCTGTTAGGCAATATAAATTAATATATGGATTCGTTTTTTAGGACAGCCGTAGAAGTCATCTTTCTCCTCCCCTCCTTTTTCCTTGAATAGTGTATTTATTTTGGTTGGCTAATCTTCTCTCTTGCTTTGGTGATAACAAACAAGCACAACTGTAGGGCAGGGTTTTAGAGGATTCCTGTGCTCACTGAGCATCTTTGAAAGGAGAACCCCCCCAGTCAGATTTCAATGCAATGCTGCAGATCTGAAGCATCTTTGTGGCAGCCAGTGGTAATCATGCCAGCCACAAAGAGCACTTGGACCAGGTATGTTGTGTTGCCCATAACGAAATTGGAGAGGAAGGAAACGGTTTAGGAAGTAGCTGGAGAGTTTCTCAGTCAGGGAATTTCCAGCTAAAGAGATCCAGCCTGGTTATAAACCTGGCCAGGTCCTGGGCTTGAATCTAGTTCCATAGGCTTTAACTGAAATCCCTCTTCCTTTTTATTCCCTGTCATTCATCTGGAATGCAAGTTTAATGCTAATTTTGTATGTTGGGGCAGCATCAGAAGGCAGTAGTTAGAAGTCAACAGCATCAAAGGAAACTTTCCATAAATCCCATCTCCCTTTGCCAAGCACTGTTAAGGCCATCTTCTGTCCTTAATATTCTGTCCATGAACATTCCTGCGTATTCACCACATAAGGCTAAGAATAGTTCAGCCATTTAAGGGCCTGAGTTTACAGACAGGGACTGTATGAGTAATGGATTGCTGGGCTGGATACTGCTGAAACATTCTAGCAGTCCATGTTTATCAATAATAAGGTAATGAAACAACACTCTATGATTTCAATTTTCTTACATTAGCAAAATATTAATTTTTTGTCAAGCTGAGCATGGTTTTCTATGCCCAAGGAAACAGAGGTGAGTGTAATTACCAGCTTTCTGTTAGGCTTGGTGATGATACTTAACCATAATGTCAAAAATTTGTGTATTTTCTTAGCCTAGCTTGTCAATCCATGTTCAGTCAATGGATGAACACAGAGTACAAAATGAAATAACAAAAAATTCAGTAACACAAGAAACAAATTCATCAAAAAGAGCCCAAATCTCTAAAGGAAATTTGTAAATTCATTTGTAAATGCAAGCCTCTAGTAACATATTAATGTATCCTTTAAGATACCAAATCAGCCTTGAGTGTTACTCTGCCAGGTGTGTGGATGCACAGAATCCCAGGATGGGGGGGTTGGAAGTGGCCTCTGTGGATCATCCAGCCCAACTCCCCTGCTGGGGCAGAATCACCTGGAACTGGTTGCACAGGATCAGGTGCAGGTGGGTGTTGATTATCCCCAGGTAAGGAGACCTCATGGCCTGTCTGGACAGCAGTTCCAAAACTCTGACAACCCCACAGCAAATAAGTTACTCCTGTGATCAGTTCCCACCCGTTCCTCTGGTGCCATTGCTGGGCCCCACGGAGCAGAGCCTGGGCCCTGCTCTGAGCCCTCCCTGCTCACAGGGACACCCAGGGCTGAGGGCCCCTCTCAGCTGGGGCTCCTCTCCAGGCTGGACAGCCCCAGATCCCTCAGCCTTTCCCTGTCAGAGATGCTCCAGGCCCTAAATCATCTCCACAGCCTCCACTGGACCCACTCCAGGAGCTCCATGTCCCTGCTGTGCTGATGATCCCAGAGCTGGACACAGCTCTCCAGATGTGCCTCACAGGGCTGGGCAGAGGGGCAGGATCACTCCCTGACCTGCTGGCACTGCTCTTCCTGATGCACCCCAGGGTTCCATTGGCCTTTTTGTCCCCCAGGGCACTGCTGGCTAAGGGACAGCTCACTGCCCACCAGGACCCCCAGGTCCTTCCCCACAGAGCTGCTCTCCAGCAGATCAGCCCCCAGCATCACCAGGGGTATGGCAGGAGCCCTTGGGGACTTGCTGTCTGCCTGCACTGTCACCAGTCCTTTCACTGCCACCAGGGACCTTCAGTCTTACTTTCCAGTAGGTGACAGACCATTGCCAATATCTTAATGGTGGTGGTGACAGCCAAACTTCTGTTCTCATTCCTCCTTTGCTAAACCACTCCAGAAATGTGAATGAAAATGAACACACTTACAGGAGGCAGGATGAGGGGAAAGGGAAGGGGAATTACTCTGCTTTCTACAAAGTCTTCTGGTATTGAAGTGTGCAGAGTTCATGTTGGAAACATTCCTCAGCACCCAGAAGAGCTTTCTCTTGAGCTTTCTCTTATGTTTATTTTCAAGGAAACAGATTCTTATGCTGACACCATGGTTCAGGAGTAGAGATGCTGAAAGTAGGGACTATTTTGTAACTTTGCAGCCTGGTTACCTGTAAATTCCTAAAGAAAACCATTTTCATAACTTAAGTATAGACATAAGTAGCAGAGTACCACAGAACAGTGGTTTTCAGCTTGTGATCTGCAGTTCCATGGATGACTTAGACAGTAGCCACAAAAGCAAGTGGTGAGTAGTAAGTACTCAGTCAGAAGACTTAAATGCTTTACACAGAAGTCCACACCCATACAAAGAAAAAATAGTGGTCCATATTACTGGCAAAGTTTGAAAACCTTTATCCAAAGAAAGGCACAGAAATAGAAGAGAAGGCACTCAAAATCAAATGGGTTTCAGGAGGCTCAGTGGTGAGGAGACCATGGGTGTGTCCTTGGGCAGCCTGACCAACAGCACAAGTGGCTTTAAATGAGCAAGGCCAAAGAGTGGATGCTTTCTAAGGAACAGCCACATGGAGATTTGCAGGGGCTCAGTGGTGCTGCTAAAAAAGACATTTCCTTGGGCAGGGCTTTGCCACGGCTAAATTGCTTCTGGTGCAAATGGAAAATAACTCCAGGCTTGCCATGTAGAGTTCACTCCAAAGAGAAACTGGAATAAACTGCTAATTTCTACAGAGTCAGATGAGGTAAATGTAAGGAAAGGAAGGGCATAACAGGGTGAAAGGACTTTTCAGGACTTCCAGCACAGGTAAGAAGCAGAATAGGAAGGAGAGAGCCGGGCAAAATAATTTTTTTCATTAAAATGAATCAGTGGACAGCATCTAACAGGTTCCCCCCACCCCAAAGCTGTACTTTGAGCTACATCTCAAGCCTGTTTGTTACATAAAATGAGTCAAGAAAAAGAAACAAGATGTTTTCCTCGACATTACATACTAAAGCCTACTTCAGAAAAAAAAGCCTTAAACTTATAGAACTATTTTAATGGCATGGTATTAGTAAATTATTCCTACTATGTCATGAAAGAATAAAAAAGACGACAAATCAAAACCCAGGTGGTAAAAAATAATTCCCTGAAAAAAAAAAGAACCTGAAAAATGTAATATCTTGCAATTTCTTTTGAAGTCAGCACATTTTTAAGTTTTTATTTGGGTGAGAGCAGAGCTTTTCATATGACAAGTGATCCAGCTAAATTTTTCCAGCAGACTGTGCTGTTTGTTGTACAGTATTTCCACAGTGAGGAGTCTCCCTGTTCCTTTCCCAATGCAGAGAGGAAAGCAGGCACTCTCTGGGTATCTGTCCTCAGCAGGGCAAGCTGCTGTCACCAAGCTGGGTTAGCCAGGGACACCTGCCACAGGCTCTTCAGGCTGTAAGTGACAAGACGGACCCTGCTGCATCCTCACCAGACTGAAAACAAAGCCAATTAGGCAGCAAAATACTTCAAGTTATGCAGTTGGGGTGCTGGGATGCTCTCTTAGTTAAACTGACAGCAGACTCAAAGTGAGAAGAAATAGTCCTGCAGTGCTCCCATGATCTGTGTTTGCTCCAGCAGGCAGCACTATGGTAGAGAGAGCGTGTGTATGTGTGTAAATATACATATAAAGGGGGAAAATGTTTTTTAAAAAGCCATTTAGCTGAACTCCCATGAGCATTTTTCTCCAATATTGCCTTTCCTGAGAGGAGTCTGTGGTGTCTCACCTCCCTTAGGGTTTGAAAGAAGAGTTAGTTCTCTAAGAACAGAGAGCTCGTTTCCAGATTTCTGGTCATCCAGAGTTTACATGCAGAGGAGATACTGAACATTTCTTTCTTTGCCATGATGGGAATGAGACCTAAAGAGAGATTGCATGGTCTGATGGAATTCTCTAGAGGAGGCTGGGAGCTCACAGTAGCTGAACAGCTGAGTGTTGAGGGCTTGTCCAGGAAGGAGCTGCCCACATGAGTATGAAACCTGCAGGGCTGAGAGACCAGGCTGGGGACAAGTGCCCAGAAATGTGCAGTGGCTGCTTGGTGGCACCAAGCTCTGGCACGGGGGGCTTTGTGTTTGTCTCCCTACCCGTGTTCTCACCTCAGGTTGCCCAGCGTGTGAAAAGGTTTCTCCCGTGTCACCACCAGCCCCTTGCTTGCTCCTTCACCCGCCTTTCACCCCGGGTGAGGGAGCCCTGGGTGGGGCGGGTCTGAGGGAGGACAGGGCAGATTTGTGAGGGGTGGCAGCTCCTGTGACAGGCGCTGCGAGGGGGGTGCCCTGGCGGGGGGCTGTTTACAACGTGATACCTCAGCAGCTGCTGCAGCGCTGGCCCTGAGCTGTCAGTGCCTGCGGTTTTATGGCACTTTCATCACCATCTGTCACTCCTTTAATGGCGTGGCGTGCCTGTCCTGCCACCTTCCCCTGCCACCCTGTGCCCCCCCAGCACGCACACTCACACATTGGGGAGCTCAGCCATATGGCACCAAGTCATCCTCATCTTCTGGGTCCATCCTGGGGGACTGTGGGGACAGGAGCTTGGCAGGGTGGCCCAGGTAGCCCAGACTTATGGGCTTGGAGTAGAAACCAAAATATTACCATGCTAACATGGGAACTGTGGTCTGTCCCCGTTGCCATCTTCGTGGATGTGTCTGCCATCCTAATGTGGGCTGTTGGGCAGCAGTAGAGGTTTGGCTTCGTCTCCTGCAGGGAAAAGTAGCCTAAAGGTTGCTCTTTGTTTATGTTTTATGATAAATGGAGAAAGAATAAAACACACACACATTTTTAAAGAAAAGCATTTGTTTATATATACAGAGACACACCCCAAGGCTTAACGTCAGGCCCTTGCCAAGGAGCATATGTTATTTCAGCTTGACACATTTTGATTGCAAGATCCAGGACGTTCTTTTCATTCGTCCAGAACAGGAGAAAACTCCAAGTGAGCTGCAGCACTCACAATCCCCGTGGCTGTCTTCCATCACCAGGCTGTGTCTGTGCTGTGAGCACACGTGGTTTGAAATCAAAGCCTGCCCCTGGCTCGGAGAAGCACCCCCAGAAAGTAACGAGATCTGGTTTTCCATGCCTTAACTTCCAACCTGGGGGAGTTTTAATGCCTGTAAGCTTAATGCTGTGCATTATACTGTTATCTGCATTACCTGGGGGGGTTTGAGGGAGAGTTTGTGGCTGAGAGTAAACTTCACTGTAGCAATCCTTTTTTTTCCCTCTTATGTGTTCCTGTGATTGGCCATTTGATTATAGTGAATCCCCAAAGGCTCATGGATTAAAAACAAAGGCTGGTTTGTAAGTGAACTTGCTGTTGATGGATTAAGGCAGTGTGCCGGCTGTAACCAGATCCACAATACAAGTTCATTCATTTGGAGAGCAGCTCTCGACTCGCATTACACCCTCCCTGCCTGCTCCTCACCATCCAGCCAGTGAAACTTTACACCTCCACGATTTTATCACAGCCGCAGCTCACCAACAATGCGTGTCACGCCGTGAAAAATATAACTATAAATCAAAGCCCTGCATATGGTGCAGCAGTAACCTTCCCAAAAGACCCTGCTTTGGGAGGCCATCCCCAAACAGATTTGTTTGTGTGCGTGTGGTGCGTGTACACATATGACAAGCAGAGGCTGCCACAACAGAGAGCTCCTATTTTCCAAGCTGACATTTCACGGAACGAGCCAAAAGAGTTCGTTTTGGAGCACAGAGCAATGTTTGTGATATCAATACCAATAGACGCCTTTTAGACTTTCGCTCTAAAGCCAAAAACATTTGGGGATGATACGTTTTTATGTCATTAGCAGGGAGGCAAAGCCAAGCATGCCCATACTTCTGTGACACGCAGAAGGAAACTTTCACCCCCGATTTTCTTTTATCTCCCTCACTCTCTCTGGCTCACGTGCCACTCTGAGCATTCCCAATCCTTGGAGAGTGCGATCTTTAAGAGCTGTCATTACACTTCTCAAGTTTGACAGAAGATAAGAAAGTGAACAACTGGTTTTAATCATGACAGATTCCAAGTCCTGGAAATCTTTCCAGAAGCTACTCCCAAGAGCTGACATTTTCTGAAGCCCCTTCTCCTTCGGGCACACGTGTGCACGCTCACGCAGTCCAGGGAGCCTCACCTCCAGAGCTTTTTGCTTGCCAAACACTGTCCCTGGTAGACAGGAATACTAAACCACGATGTACTCTTGCAAATTATGCGTGATCAACTGTTTCTGCTGTGGAAGAGAGCCAGGACCAGGAATGCAATAGCCCAGCTATGCAAAACCCCAAAGAAAAGTAGTCAAGCCAAAACTGCTGTGCAAATGGCAGTTCTGCCTGAGGAAGAAAGCCCTTTCCAAGGCCCATTTCTAGTCACTGATCCCGATGATTTATACAAGTCTCACCTGCTTCTCTTGCCTATAGTTAGGTAGTGTCAAAAATCCCACAGATATGCTGTTCCTGGTTTTACTCCCGGAGTTAATTTGTAATAATATGTATAATGCCCTCTGCATATTTCAAATGGGAAACCAAGGCACAGGAAGATCAGTTGATTTAACAAACTGGAACTCTGTGGCAGAATGAGTTGTCAAACATGCTTTGAATTATTTTCTGCTGCAAGAGCTTGACTCTACACGAGGCTAAAGTACAACGTGATACTTGCTCTTCCCCCTGAGGAGGTGATTTACACCAGCTATGCCTTTAGCCATGCAAGAGAAAACAGCAAAATTCATGGCAGCTTTGAAGTACTGTATGACTTCCAGGTTTTCCCCAGTGCTAACCCAGTTCCCTCAACTGTTGTGTGCCAGTTTTGCCTTGGCAAAAACAAGACAGATCATACACTACCTGCACAATTACCCCACACCGTAGCTGCCACTAAGGCTTTGTTGCTTTAATTCTCTGAAACTTTACAGCAAATTCCTTTTTAAGTTTCTAACAGACACAGAAACAAGACACAGACAAGATCTGAAGAGCAACTTATGAAACAGTATTAATGGACAGCCAGCTCCTGTGTTTTATTACCTTTTCTTTACAATAGGTATTTTTATATTAACTGCAGTTGATGTTTGTCTAACTTCTGTGGTAGATCCTTTTTCTGGTTTCGTCATCCACAAATTTGACAGGTTGACTGTTGGAAAATGGATTTCCATTTTAATTATAAAAGCAAAAGCTTTTTGGTTTTTATAGCACTTTTATAATTAGGTTTTTTTCATAGAAAAATAATTTCTCACTCTACTGCAAGCTCCGTGGAACATTTTTAGGAAGATACAGTTGTGCTGAGACAGCAGCATGAACCAGATTTTCTTCTGCTGCCACATGGCTGTATTTCAGTGGTATTGAAGGTACACTTGTGCTTTCTCCATGAGAGAAAAAAAGTCCTAATGGAGTAAAGACATTGGGAGTGAAATATGTTCTCTTTATCTGCCTTGATAGTGCAAGGACTAAAACAGTTTTATGGAGGAGAGAGAGGAATCTCCCTTCTCTGTGTTTTGAGCTTAGTTTTAGGTTACTTGAATTAAACAAGATTTTATTACTTGGCTTAGCATTTTTTATTAGCAGCTTCAAGAATTCACCGTGGAGCCAGTTTGAACATTACAGCAATCTGCAGTAATTGGGCTTGTCTCCACACAGAAATTAACTGTAACCGTGGGTCGTACGGTTAGAGGAAAAACAAGGGGGTGAGGAGAGCAGAGTGCACGTTTGGAGTGTTTGAAATGAGTGGACAAACCTTCAGGTATAAGTGCATTGTAGCTGTCAAATTCAGACTGAGGAAAAAGAAAGCCTGGAGTTGTCTGCCTGCAATGAATTATGAGTCAGTCACAGCCTCACCTGGGTTCCTGTTGTGCCTGTGTGTGCAGCAGGATGTAGGAACCACCTTCACACATGGCACCCTTGTTGGCAATTCTGGAAGTGGGATCCAGCAAGGACTGACTGCAGACCAACCAAAGAGTCCCTGGAGTCAGGGACAGACCTCCCTGGGGCTTTGGTGACCTCTGGATGCTGTCCTTGGCAGAGATGGTACGGATAACTGTGGACAAATGCTGCCTGTGTCTGTCAGCTCCTGTCCTGGGGACGAGCAGAGGCGAGGTGACAATTGGCTGTTGTTCACCAGAGCCACGCTCAGTGCTGACAGAGACACACTGGTGACAAGGAGTACCTGACGTGGCCAGTGCCTTTGGCAGCTGTGCTGTCACCACAGTGCCCCACCAGTGAGTGCTCCTCAGTACAGGCCACGGGGCCAGCGCTGGCTCACACCAACCCACCGACACAGCTGCGAAGACAGAGATAATTTTAGGTTTCAAATAGTTGTGTTTTCTGTGGAGCAAGTCTTGTGTTTGAAAAGGCTTGGAGTTGTTGATAGATGTGCTGGTGTGAGTAAAGGCACAGCTGGCAGCTGCTTCAGATAAAAACACTGCATGAAATTGTGCCATTTATATAACTCCTGTTTACGGATTGGGAGCACGGGGATAATCGTGGGTTTATGTGAAATCACACAGTCAATATATTGGGCATGCCAGTGTTTATGAGAATTCTGCTGATGTGGGGGAGCTGGATGGTTTTAAATCACCATACCTGGCACTGAGCTCCTTGGAATTAGGTATCAAGGTGGCATATGCAATATGTGTTTCATATGCCCTTCAAGAAACTTGGTATTCCCAGGAAAACTGATTTGGATTTTCACTGTTTTCAACCCTACCTAGGGAATACACCACAATTTAGCTTCTCATAGTACTTGAAGATGATCTCATTCTGTTTATCTTTCCCTTGTTTGTTAATTTTTGAGCATTAATTACTTCCAGACATCATATTTATGTTCCTTCCATGAGTTCTATCATGGATCTATAATTAAAGTTATCAGTATTTATTTATTGCCTAGATCCAGTTAATTGCTGGTTGAGTCTAACACCCATTGTAATGCATTTTAAACATGTGGCTTTGGCTAGAATATTTTGGGAGGCCTTTCTTTTCTGTGTTTATAATTATTATTATTTTATTAATAGTTTATTATTGGCTCTGCTCTTTGCAGAAGTAAGGCTGTCAAAACTCTTAAAAAACCAACCATATTCTGATGACTGCTACATCTACTCCTTACTCCTTCCATTTACAGCTGCAGGAAACCTTACCCTTCATACCATACTTGAGTTTGGAGTCCCTTCCATTGTTCGAACAACTTGAGCATACCTTTGATACTTCCACCCTATAAGACTTTTGCCTTGATTTCACTGAGGATTCCACCAGGGTCCTGCTCCTTGGCCCAGTTCCTGGATCAGGTAGTGAGGGAACACAGAAAACAACCAGCC
Source organism: Acrocephalus scirpaceus scirpaceus (assembly GCA_910950805.1). NCBI lineage: Eukaryota > Metazoa > Chordata > Aves > Passeriformes > Sylviidae > Acrocephalus > Acrocephalus scirpaceus. Next base: position 65,551,793 of record OU383777.1, read on the forward strand.
CACCTGGAGAATTGACCACTCCTCTTCTTAGATCCAGTTTAGACTCCAGCAAAGATAGTTGAGCTGCCCTTTCTTTCCTTCCAGGTGAAGGAAAATAAAGACAATTTATTACTTAGTCACAGAGGAGAGAGAGTGGCATGAGCTGAAAGTGTTACTTTTAGTCCCTGCTGCCCCTCTGTTCCTGTACTGTATTTTCTCTGTCTTGACTACCTAGGTATGATATTGAACAGAAACTCTGAGCTTGTGCTTAGCCATCCTCCCCCTTCCAGAAGAGGAGTGCAACTCAGCTGATTCTGCTGCCATACTGAAATATATGTAATGTATATATAAAAATATATCAAATTATATCTATGGTTATATATATGTGTTACTAGCACTTTCCAGAACAAACAATTAGCTCAAGCTTCAACATTAAGTCTTTTTCAAACACCTAGCTCTTGATATTACACATTCTAAACAAACTTTCACATTTAAAAAACTCCAGATCTTGGAAAATGAACAGTTAAGACGTCCTGTGAGTTTCTCTCTTGCCAGGCAAGCCTCCTTGGCTTGCCATCATTTTAATTCAAGCTGCTGCTGCTGCTGTGCAGTGCCTTAATGTTGTTTATAAATGTACAGGCACACAAGTACCTACAACAATGAAATTAAGAGCCATAATATTTTTCATTCTGTTATTAAAAAAAAAAAAAGGATGTGGGATTTGGTTACCATGGAAACAGCAGCTTGTAGTGCCATTTCAGATGCCCCAGGACACCTCAGGCTCTTTTCCAGAAGGGCACATGCCTTCAATACAGCCTGGGTCATGCCTACAAGGGTAAGAGATCTCAGACACCAAGGGAGTCCAGGGTGTCTCTATGCAGAGATTTTTAAACATCTTCATCATTGTGTTTGTCTGGGCAACGAAAAGTGGTTTTGCTTCTAGCAGGTGAAAAGTTTATGAGTATTTTGATGGAACTTAGTAATTGCCATACACAAAGGAACCTTGCAAAATAGGCTGGTGGAGTGTGACAGATCTGTGAAATCAAGCTTTCATCATCCTATTAGCAGTTTTCTAAGAGCTCTGGAATCAAAATGTTCCCAGTGTGTATCCATTCCTACCCCACCCCACTCAGCACATGCATAAATATTTTTTGAAAGTCCCAGGCTTCCCAACCTTCCCCTGCAGAAACAGAGGTGATGATTGTAAACAGATAAGCTTCCCAAACTCAGGGGAGAAAACAGTGGAAGAATTTGTTAATTTGTAATAGGCTTATTCTTACATTTGTATGAGATTGATTCCCTCACTAGAAAATGACACAGAAAATTACTAAAAGTTTTCATTTTTTAAAAATATTTTAAAGTAAAGGAGGGGGGAAAAATGTAAGTAGGAAACTATATAGAATGAAGATATGAAGAAAATACTGCAAGCAGAAAGCTATCAACCATTAAATTGCGTAGCCAGTTTATCCAAGGATAGCTGAAGCAATGATGTGAAAGCAATAAATGATCTTTTCCCAGCTAACAAATCAGTCTATAATGGGTGAGGCCAAGTTCTTATCTACACAAGAAAGCAGGATTGTGCCAGCAGCTGGGTTAATGAACCAGTGCCAAATATCAGCTAACTGGAAGTATCTTGGCTTGTAAAATGTCATCAGTGCAGGCTCCTGGTGCTGGTTGTCCCTGCTCCAGGGGTTGTGGCCACGGTGAGCTGATCCCCTGCGGGGCAGTCTGGCTGCCACAGCAGTTCACTGAACTTCAGCAAAGCTGTGGAAGAGATTTTGTCTCCTCATGGACGAGGCCCATGCTGCATGTCCTGCTCTGGGTTGTGCACACAAGGAAGGCAGTGCTGGAGCTGCTCATGAATCCAGCTTGGCTTCACTGCTCTGACGTTGTCCCACACCGTGGCAGTTCCCAAATTTCAGCCTCTTCCAGGCTGTCAAAAGCTCCAGTAAGCAGCCAAAGGGCTGCAGGTGGCCCACGTTGGGAAGAGCTTCAGCAACTTCGCTGCTGTATGATGATGGTGTTTGTTTGATTCCCATCCTGCTCCTGAAGGACAAAAGCAGCCACCAAATTCAATCTTCATAATCAAGTGTGGGCAAGATTTTGAAACTATTCCCCTTAGGGATGAAATCATATTGGCTAATCACTGTCTATGACTCTATCTGTGTTATTTGTGTAAGATCAAAAAAATCCAGTCGTTGGATTAATCCCTCTCACACCTTTCATGACCCTGAGGTCTGTTGCAATGCTCCTGTGATTGCACAAGTTCCAATTACATAGGTGCTGGTGATATCCATTTGATTGAAAATGCATTTTGTGGGGAGGGGATCTGAGCATGTGGGGAGGGGATCTGAGCACAGAGTAGTGCTGTGACAAGGGCATTAACTTAATTAAGAATTCCATTTTGGACTCAGCTTTTAACTCTGCCACAGAACTTTTGCATGACATTGAGCAAGTCACCTAGCCAGGTTCTCCTCTGTAAAAGGGGGGTAATGAAAACCTCCTTTTACTCCATGAGAACTATAAATGCTTTCACTGTTGAGAATCCTTTCAAATTCTTCTGATGAAAGCCAGGTACTATTACAAGGATGCTCATGGTGATGTCTCTTGCATTTGTTTGCTAGTGTGTCTACTAAGGTTACTGAAACCTTTCCAGACTTCTGGCTAGTTTCAAACTAGCACATTAAAAAAAAAAAAAAAAAAAAGGTGCACAGACAAAGTACATGAGCCGCAGAACCACTTTCTTTCTCTCCAGTGTGGAATTCCCAATATTTCAAGTCAGGATTTTGAAACAATCAGCCTCCTTGGATCATCTGTTTGTGTGCAGCTCCACTCCTTCCCTTTCCCCCACTAACTGGGAAAAAAAAAAACCCTGAATACAAATCCTTAAGCTTAAATATTTCTTTAGCTTTCTCCAACTCTCTGTGACCCTGTGTGAACCCTGTGTTGACCCTGGCCCATGTGGGGTCATGACCCACAGCTGGGAAACACTGGCCTAAATCCAAGATGTTGGTGGGGCTGCCTCTCAGAGGTGACTTGACAGCTTTCTGTGGGTGTGGAGCAGCCTTGGAGAGGATGCTCTCAGCTGCCAATCATGAGATGCTCTGTTTCATCCACATCAGGGAGTTTGTCCCATGGAGTTTAAGGAGGAACAAAGCCCACACAGCACAAAAATGAGCTTTCTGTATAAGCTCTTGGTCTACTCTGACTCTTGGGCACCTCGAGGTATTTTCTTATTTTGTTTTTGTCCTGAAATGGCTCAGTTTCTAAGATGGGAGAATTTTCTTATCGTGGAAGTCACTTGGCATTGATTACACATAGCACCCCAGAAAAATAAAAAAAAGGTGTCAGAAAAAGATCCAAATGAAAAGAGAGAATAACTTTTTCAGAAGGGCTGTGTGTATTTTGAATGTCCTCTGAGAAAAATATTTGCAGAGCTGACAGCAGCTGGGATAGGTTGAGTCTGGAAGAGCACAAAGGCAACTGGGAAAATGAGGGGTGGATGGTGGTAGAGAAGGAAAGAAGGAGAGTACATAAAAGAAGCACCAAAGGGAGCAGAAGCATTGAAAAACATGCAAACATTGTCATGAAAGGGAGAAAGGACACAGGAAAGAAATCTTTGGGACTGTGTGGCTCAAGGCAGAGGGAGGCACTGACAGCTGGTTTGTTTGTGCTGAGGAGCAGGTGAGTCACTGTGGGTGCAGAGCTGGCACAGCTCCCTTTCTTGGCCACTGCTGCTGGGTCCCAGGGCTCCGTATGCTAATCTGGGAGTGATGGATCTGCCGAGCACACGTGGGCCAGGTTATGTTTTCCATTCTCAAATTAGGATTTATTGGTGCAGATAGGGACTCAGAACCTGGCAGGAGTGGGTGTCTCTCAAACAGACAATGTATTGCCTGCTACCTGTGAAGCCATTTCTTCTCCTTGGGACAGAAAAGAAATTCTGAGGTCTGTGACATCAAAAACAAAGAAATGAGCTCCTCCCAAATCTCCCTTGGTGTATTAGTTCTCGTTGCTCCTCAGCTGCCTTGTCCTCACAGCTTGCAGTTCAAAATCCTCACTCTTTGGCCCAAGTGGTACCAAGGGCAGGTCTGTGCCAACAGTTCCCTGAGGCACATTGGGTTGTCAGCACTGCTTCTGCACTTGGCTTTGCAGGACTTCCTTGGCAGAACGTCCTCCGTGCTACTGCTTCCTGGAAATAGGTGTTTGCAGCCAGGGTTTCTCTGAGGTGCCTTGGCTGATCTGGGCTCTCTGCCCTCCTACAGGAAACCCCTGTGCTTCTCACCCCCTTTCTTCCCTGGCCCATAACTTCCTCCATGGTTATTTTGTGCCAGGCAGTTTTCCATTCACTGAACATCTGCCCGTTGAGGAGACTTTTGGAGGAGCTGTCTTGAACTTTAGTCAACTTCCTTAACAAACCTATTGTTTAGTCACAGTTGAATTGTTAACTCTTAATCCCTTCCATTGTCTTTGGGCCCCATCAGAAAGATGCAAACGCCCATTTTCATTGCTTTCCTTCTTACAGTAGCCCAAGTGCAGAAGTGTTCTCCAAATAACCACTTCAAATACTGTGATTTTATCCATTTTGTACAAAAGAACGTGTTTTCAGGAATACAGTTGGTCACGCAGGGTGTCCTGAGAGAAAAAAAACCCTGTTTTCAGGCATGTTTTATCTTGAAAAATAGTCATGTGTGCTTGCTGCTTTTTCCTTTGAAAATAGGTAGCACTGAAAAAGACCAGAATTTCTGAGTAAAAGAGATACTTTTTGCTTTTCACACTTTCTGGGTTCTGACATCACCTGACAGGGAAACTAATATGTATCTAGTTTATTATAATACCTAGAGAGAGAAACAAGATGCCTTTGGTTAGCAAACTTTATTGTGAGAAGATAAAGGTCAGGACCTTAGCAAGGGCCATGAAGGTTGCAGAGGGTGTTCAAACGATCTCTGCCTGTTCCCTGGGATTAAGCATCACCATTTGATCCTATTAATGTCACAGATTGAATTTCACATCTCCATTGTACAGAGGACACAAATCCGAAAGTGGCCCTAAACAGATGCAAAGGCACTTGTGCTTCCATGGGGTGACAGTTCCAGGATTCATACACTCCTTGCCCGGTTGAAACACCAAGGAAAAAAAGTTTCTGAAGTGCCTCTCTGCAATTGTTCCCAACTGTTGCCAACTTAACCTTTATTGGCATGGTGAGGAGTCTATTTTAGCCATTTCTCCAGAGGATTTTAGGACCAGTCAGGTAGTTAATAACTTTGATTAAAATATGTCTTTTTATGGTCTTGGTTCTCTGCCTATTTCCACTGTTTTCTTTGAAAAAGTCATTTTCATCATTTGACTGCTCTTGTAAATCCATGCACAAGGATGGATGTAACAGAAAGAAAGCTGGAGAAAATATAATTTGAAAGAAAAATAAAGCCTAAACAGTTTTCAGGATTACCAGGATTTATGTAAATATTAACAGGTTGAAATATTCCATCCAGAAGGAAATGAAAACATTAAATGCGTATATGTTTGCATATTATGAGTGTCAAATAGAGGGAACTCAGTAAGAAACCCAATACCCTTTGTTAGGTGAGGGTATTTGGTAAATCGTGTTTTATAGCTGAATGTGGATTAGACAAGCCATAACTAATTTGTCAGCTTTTGACTGAATGCCAGTATTTTTTATTACATATACGACATTTTAATCAACTTCATCTCTGACTGAAGGCCTACTGGAGAAGGAGTTTCCATCTGAATTCTCCTTGTTTTTTTAACAGTGAGCAAAAAAGGAAAAATGAAATGATCTAGAATCAAATTGCTGGGTTAGACAAAGTGGGGTGAAACACAAGGAGATAATCAAATTGGATGTTGGAGGAAATAAAACCATTTCTAATGTAATTGATTGGGTTCCTTCCGAGGCACTGTGACTTTCACACACTGTGGGGTAAGCAAGGGGCTTCATCAACGTCCCCTCAGAGCTGCAAAACACATGATAGAATGGTCTGCTCATGATTCATTAAGTCCTCTGAAAAAGTGAGGGTTTATTCAAATGCTTCGGCTCTGCCTTGTTCCCCTCGTTAGCGCTGGGAGAATGGCAATGAGCTGAGAAAGAGCAGAGCTCCTTTTGCAAGCACCCTGATTTACAGATTCCCCGTGCACAGACACTATCTTTGGAACATTCATTACAGATGTCGGGATCCCGAGTCTTTAATCACCGCGGTGTTAATTAATCCCCTATTTGTTACTGTCACTGGCTGAACGCTGGGTGTGCAAAATCCCGCATGTGAAAGTGCTCAGCGTAATCAGGTAATACCTCAGTGAGGTGCTGCTCAGCTGGAATGTCAGCGGGTGCCAAGAAAAGCATTGCAAGTACAAAAGAAAAAAAAAATTTAAAAAAGGAAAGAAAGAAAAAAGGAAGAAACAGGAAGGTGGGAGGGAGAAGGGTGAGATTGTGAGTAAGGTTTCCTTTAGACCTAGCCGATAAAGGGCGACTTCTGCAGCCAAAAATGCTCAGGCTCTTTCCTTGGAGCTGCACTGGTTCTGTCTGTCCTGGGCTGTGCTTGCCCTCCAAAGGACCAACTGCTGCACAAGTGTCCTGTGTGCTGCTGGCTGCACAAAGACCTGCTGTGGAATCAATAAGAAACATCCCAAATGCATGCAGGGAGGAGAAATGCCTTCCAAGCACCTGACAGGCTGCTTCAGGCTGAAGAACAGTTTCTGGTTTCTACTGCTGTTGCTCCAAAGAGAAGGGTGTGCTGGAATATTAAATGTTCCAGCATTTTCTTCTCTTCTAGCAGGATCCAAAGGGGACCAAGTGAAATGGCCCAAACCAAAGGAGAGTAGGTTAGCAGGAGAAGTTGGGAAGAAATTCTCCACTGTGAGGGTGGTGAGGCAGTGGCAGAGGATGTGTGGAATGAGGAACTGAGGACCCTGCCAGAGCCCAAGGAGGGAGGTGGATGCCCCTTCCCAGAGCGATGTGGAGCAGGAAGCTGAGCTGAGTGCTCAAATTCATCCCCCAAAGCAGCCATTTCTTGCCTTTGAGAGAGCAGAGGGAGAAGCCAGGCACTTGGGGAACTGCCAGAATTGGTGCAGATGAGAGGAAGAATTAATTATATTTCATCCCAATGATAGCCTTCCATTTTGGTGGTTCTGATTTCTGGATGGATTAGTGTAAAGAGCAAGATTGTTTCCAACAAAAACCTAAGGTTATACTGCAATATTCTGAACAGGACCATGGCTCTGGTAATGATGGTCACCAGTTTACCACACTACTTATCCTCAAGAGGGATGCAATTTTTTTACATGACTTCCATCATATATTAATGGTAAGCCAGTGAATCTTTCAGAAGCATCCAGAGACCTGGTCTCTGCTATGGAAAGCCTTTTTTGCACTTTTAGGATCAAGCAATCTTGTTACTGGAATAACATATTTACCCAAGGCTTGACCCATTTCTACTGAAAAGTTCAAATGAAAAGAAAAAAAAAAAGGAGAAAAAAGAGTGAAAAGGAAATTTTCTCTCTATATGTGTTTGAATGTCCACATGTGGCTCCATGGTATCAAGGTATCAACTCTCTGTTTTATGCCTCATTGTTGATGACTGCTTGAGAAAAGGAACAAGGCAGTCCACACTGGCTTGATAGAGGAATTAAATGTTGTTGGCACTATTTAACTGTACTTTCTAAATCCTTTACTGTGACCTCCAGATGGAGAGGAGAAACTGCATAAATTAAATTAATCTGCAGTGTAAACAAGTTCTGTGGTGATCAGTTTAGTAATAACAACCCTGGCTTTGGCACTTTGGTTTTGTGAGACTTGGGCAGTTAAATCTGGCTTTTGATGGCTTTCAAAGCTGTAAAGGGGCCAAAAAATTAAACTTGCTATGGTTGTGATACGGTTGGGAATTTTTAGAGAGTAAGAATCACTATGCACAAAATATACCTGAAGAATATAACTTTATTTTGCATTATAATAATTAGATATAAGTAAACTGCATCTAAAAACTTATGGCTGCTTCAGCCTCATCTTATCCATGCAGCAGTTACTCCTTTCATTTTACTGCCTTTTCATTTTTAAAATCTGATTTAAAAAAAAAAAAAGTGACAAGTTGTGGTCTAGACATTGATTGGCAGAATCCTACGCCTTTTTATGAAAAGAAGTTAAAGACAAGATGACAAAGAAAGTGAGAATGGGGTCAGGTGAAGGGGCCCCAGCAAAAAAAAAAAATCAGAATAGGGACCCTGGTCTGAAGGAAAACAAGAAAGAATGGGCAAAGGTCTGGAGACAAGAGGAGTAAGAAATAAACCAGGGGGAGAAGATGGAAGCTTCTGGTAAAGGCAGAGGGGAGAAATAATGAGTGGACGCCTTTCTTTTTCTTTTCAGTTACCATCAGCATCTGTTACTGATAATTTCAGTGTTTTTGAAGAAGAGCTGGTATAGTGAGTGAGCCAGCCCACCAACATAGCCAGCAAAGGGAAAAGAAGAGAACAGGTTTGAAGAAAAGGAAATGCAGGGGGTTGATATCTGATGGTAAACACTTTCATCCCTCCCTGCCGCTTGAATAATGCATCCTAATTTGACATGACTATACTGGTCACCAAGTTCATGCTAGGGTTATATAATCACAATCTGATCATTTTTCTTAAGTGCTACTCAGCACAGAATCCTTTTATGTGGATAAAGGAAAGCAGCTATTCTTTTTCTTGTGATTTTTGGCTTGGGCTGATAGAAGTGTCAGCCAAGAATAAAAATACATTTATAATCTTTTAGCCTTTTTCCCTCCAACATTTGTGAGTTGTGCTATTATTTCTTCATTGTCCTTCTATCAGCTGACAGAGAACCTGGTGTTTATGCCTCTGTTGGTTTAATAGTACATGGCTTTTGTTCAAGTTTATTGAAGAACGCTCCAGAAGACGAGTGTGGTCTTCAGATAGTGCCTGGCCATATGTGAATGACTTTGGCTTTTTTGTGTCTTCCCTCTCTGCTCAGAGGCACAAAGCTGGAACTCAGCCCCATTTCATTGCTCCACCTCTGTGTCACGTGAATTCCATGACTGACAATTGCCTCAACTTCAGTGACTGCTTTTGTGACAGAGTTAGGAGAACCACCTGCCACTTACCCACCAACCCTTCCTTTTCCAGCCCTGAAGTTGTCTCTGTGGGAAAAGCTGCAAGGGATTTTATTTCTGTGTAGAGTAACCCTTTCACAATATTGTGTTTGTTTTTTCTATTTTGTTTTTTGGGGTTTTTTTAATATAATGTGTCCACCACTATTTCAAGGAAAATCTTGCTTCCTCAGAAAGTCCTTTCCAATGCTTCTTTCCTATGAATGAAGTAAGGTGCAGCCACCATGGTTCAAATTGCACTTGCAGCCTCACTTCAGGACTTAAGTGTGCCTGGCTCTGCATTTGTTGTGAGGCTTGAAAGGTGAGTGATGCTGCAGCAAAGAGCCATGTCAGTCACCCTCTTTAGGAATGGAATTGCACTGGCAGGAGAGCTGAGTTCTTCTGGACCATAGGTAATTTAGGCGCTCAGTACTGTTGTTTGAAAAAAGCCAACACTTTTCAGCTCCTAGAGGAGAAGTGTTTCATGCATAGCATTTTGTGGTGAAATACTGCTTGTGATTTGGGTGCTACTCACAGGAATGACTTAGACACCTGTCTGCATAAGTCCCTCCAAAGAGCTGAACAAGACTTACATGAATTTTGCATAGGGGATTAGCAGCTTTCAAAAGAATTTACTGTTACCTGACTGTTGTTTTGCAAAAGCAGTAGGTGTGTGTTAAGTACTCACACAGCTGTAGAGCTGTTGATATAAAAATAGAGAATCAGCTTTGTTTTCCTGGGTTTTACACATATATTATATTTAAATGTTTGTTGCAGAGACAAACATTGATTTTCACTGCATGCTTACGTGGTAGGGAGCTTTTGGATTTCAGATTTTGCAACCAGTAAAATAGATATAGAATCTGAATAGATTCTCCTTGTTTGACATAGTGTTACCCTCTGTACTCATTTCCTTTCCTGTGAAACAGGGAAAAGGGGTGCCCTGCATGCAGGGTCCCTGTGCTTCTGCCTGAGGTGGGAACATCCAAAAAGGGCAGGCGTGCACCTCTGCTGGGCAGGGGATGTGTCACACACTGCAAAGCCAACAGGGGCTGGGCTTTTGTGATGCACAGCCTCGTGCAGCATCCACACACTGAACCCATCGTGTCCAGAAAAGTGCCTTTGCTTGGTGGACGGAGATGGAAAAGGGTGAATCCTGGAAAACTGGGATAACAACACTCATGGCGTGTTTAGAGCGTGTCTTTTGCAGATAAACTCAAGAATGTTTGTGGAGCATTCCAACTCTAGGTCAATACATTATTAAAACAAAACAAAACAATCATCAGGAAATGAACAATTTTATATTTAATGCTGGCTTTGGATGCTATGCAGCAAATAAAGGCAGTGAGCAATTTGTGTAATAGGAATTGTAAATAGATTTCCCTGCGCTGAGCCCCACAGCATTTTGCACTAAATCTGGCACTTCCAATCTTTTGAATGTCTGACTCTGTGTCTGTAAGCTTTTCAGGATTTGTTTACAGTGTAATAGATGTTTAAAACTAATGATCCAGTGAAATTAGCCTGGTAGAGTAGGAAAAAAAAAAAAGTAGTAGGGATTAAGGTGCTGTGTTGGTTTTGGAAGATTTGGAATATATGGTAATTTATTTATAAATGCATGTATTATAAGATGACCAAAATTTTTCAGCCTTCAATAAGAGTTAAAACAAAAGAATAGCATAAAGCCCCAAGTAAAAGTCTGGTTAAGTCTTTTACAATATTTAAGTTTCTAGCGTCTAAACCGGCTGAGCCTTTATGATGCCTGTTTTCTTTTTAATGTGTGGTCTGGGACAAGACTGGAAGGGAAAGTCATGCTGTCTGTGAAGCTGAGAATGGCTACTTAGCATCCAAATATGTAATTAGGGAGCTTTTCATGCCTTTTTAATAAGTTGTAGTCATTAGTAAATTGCCAGTCTCATACCCCTCAAATGATTCAGAGTCTTTAAACTTGACTGGACTGGCCCAATTCCATTTAGAGCAGATGCTTTTTTGTCTCATTTTATTCTTTGCCTTTTGTTAGGGGCTTCAGCTGCAAGGAGAAAAAAACGCTAGTTGCTAATAAAAGGCAGGACAGTGAAAACACAGCTCCTCTTCTCTGCCAAAACCAGACACAGAGATCTCCCTCCTCTGCCTTTCTCCCAACTGGAGAGTGAGAGCTCTGATCCTGTGTCACCCCCAGACCAAACTCCTGCCAGGAAAACTGGGATAAATCAGGGATCCTGCCTAAACACTTCCAAAATTGTGTTTGGTGTTTACCTACACGGACCCTGAGGAAAATGAATGCAAATTAACTAGAGGTATGAAAGTGGATTAAGATGCATTAAAGCTAAACTGCATGATCTCAGAGATGCTGTTTCTTAAAATTACCAAGACTTTAATCTCATCAGGATTAATTGACCTCTAGTGTAAATCCAGGCAAACAAAATGAAAATGTGTTGGCTGTGAGTTAGAGTGCTTATAAATCACTAATCACTTTTAAGTTCATTTCTTAATTAAAAACCAAGTTTATTAATTGCAGAGTTATTACAATTGGAGTTTAAAATTAGGTTGGTCACATGGCATTTGACTGGCATTTTAAGTTATAAACTGAGCTATTTATATGGAATAATTCATTTAACCAGAAAGTCACCAGGTAGATGCCCACAACCTCTACAAACATGAAAACATTCTCAGTGTTTTAAAAACCCTGGGTCAAACCTTTTGAGTCCTTTAAGTTGATTTTGCTTTAGCTTGTGGTCTACAGTCAGGCTGAGGAATCAGTTTTTTCCTTTACTGATTTCTGAGACATATATGCAGAAAATCCAACTGTGTACGAGTTCACCCTTCAGGTACATTTTTTGTTTCTCATGGAACCCTCACAAGCAGATAAATCCCACCCTTACCTTAAGGTGTCTGCAAGAAGTGATCCACTCATCTTTCTATCTTCTTTTTTTTTTTTTTTTTTTGCTTCCCTGTATTCACATATATGTTTGCACTGAGAAAGTTGACAGTACTTTAAATTAATGGGCTACCAAGACCTTTAGTCATCCTCTCAGGATGTTCTGGATGGATGAACGGAAGTAATAATCTCACTGTACCATTTTTTAATTTACTCCAGCAATTTTTTTTCTTGGCTCATTCCAAAAGTGTAGATAAATCACAGGCTATTTTATTTGGGAGATGGGGGAAATAATTAGCTGTCATTCTGAAAACAATTTTAAGAGCCATCTTAAAAAAAAAAGAAGATGCTCTGAAACCACAAAAGTCTATGAATTTACATGTGCATTGATATAATAAACATAGGCCAAAGGAATACCATGAAGAAAGGGTTCCATGGGGCACTAATTCAGCTAATAATGCACATGGGCATTTTTTGGTGTCAAGGACATGAATTATCACTGTATTCCTGTCCAGAGAGCCCAGCTGTGCTATCCAAGGGATGGATATGATCTCATTTGTTATCTAGGGCTGCCAGAGATGTGGTTAAACTGGCGGCTGCCACACAGGCAGAATTGAGAAAATAAACTTTCCTGATGCTTGGAACTTGTGCCCAAAACACAGCTATCCTCTTAGGACCTGCAGGATCTTCTCCTTTTCCCTTAACAAAAGCTGGTTTTAAGGGACTTAACCTGGTAACTCTGAGTTTATCCAAAGAAGCTCTAGAGAGTCTGGCTGTCAGAGATGGATGAGCAGGTCCAAGTGATATGGATTAGCATGGTCCTTTATTTTAGGGAGAATTTTACCCAAAACCTGAGATGAGCGTCCCAGCACTGGATGTTACAAGCCACAAAATACTCGTTCAGCCTCTGCAATAATGCAGAAATCATTTGAACCCTTGGGATCCCTGGAGCTGTGTTCCTCTCTGCAGTAACCCCCGTGGTTTTTCACGTGCTGGGTGCCTGGAACCACTCTCACCAGCCCCACCTGTGTTGCTGTGGTGAGCCTTCAGTGCACACACTTCCCATCAGGCACCCTTTTGTGGTCCTGCTGCAACCCTAAACCAGACAGCTGACATGAATCCCAACTGTCCAGCACAGCCTGAGGCCCTCCCAGTCGGGCAGATTAACTGCTATAGATTGCTCATTGTTTTTAATCTTCCACCCCATCTACACCATCCGGGCATGCAGCTTTCCAGAAGGGGAAAGGAAAAAGAGAAGAATTAAAAATTCCCTTTCACACTTCTGGAGCCTAAAAATTGTGCAGTACCACTATTTCTACCCTTCCTGCTTACCAGCAGTCAGTTTTTTAGCTTGCAAGGTGTATGGCCCATGGTCATTTCAGGAATGACCTGCAGTAAGGCCCAAGCACTTTTCTTTGTCCTGCCTCCAGTCCAGTTTCTGTCATGTTAAATAAGAGGATGAATTCAGGTGGCTATGGTGGTTTGACCCCCACTGAGTATATCTGAGAAGTTTTCTGAAGATGCTGTTCCCAGTGTGCTGCCACTTGAGTATCTGGATCATTCCTTTTTCCTTTTCTTTTTATTTTTTAACTCTCAGAGCATGAACATTATTTTGCATGTAAGTCACCTGTGAAAACAATATTGTGGTCACTGTCACTGATTTCTCTGTGCAGACTTCACTAGAGAGAGGCAGAGGTTCCTCCAACAAAGATGACACTTCTATGAAAGGAAAGAGATATAAATAGATATAAAACTATGATGACTTTCTTAGCTTATTGCTTGTCCTCTCTTGAAAGGCAGAAAACTCAACAAAGTGCCTGAATCCTAAAATCACATAATAAGGAGATATTAAGTTTTTTCTCTACATTTCAAGGGATGATAAGGGGCAGCTCAGAAAGGCTCATAAAGAAAACAGTCTTCACAAATTATATTAAACCTCCTTGAACCAGAGCAGGTAAATTGTGTGCTTATACAAAGATGACTTTGTATTTTCAGATCCCAGGAAAATGTGGATGCCATATGACAGAACAGGCAGTACAAACACGAGATTGTTGGAGAGCCAGCCTGGAAAGCAGAGTTAAGGATGGTGCACAGAGCAGTAGTCTATAAATCCTGTATCCCTGACTGCTCTAGTTGTCTCATTTTGCTGGCACTCTGCTATTATTACACATTTAATGATAGCTGCTTGTAAGCTGCTTACCAATCATATCCACACACACCTGCTCAGACATTCCTGACAGCTCCCAATGTATTATTGACAGAAGCAAAATGGATCTTTTCCTGTTGGACACGTTCTCCTCTTGGCTCTGATCTTCTGCAACAAAGGAAAGGGGCAGAAATGGTGTTTCAGCTAAAGCTGAGTGAAATGAATTGAAGCTGGGGACACAAACTGCCATTTCCTAAAATCTGGAAGCTTCCAAACAACACAAAAATTTTGCCTTCCAGTTACTCTTTAGGGCTCTTGCTCTGTCTTTGAAAGGGACAATTTGGGAAAACCTGGCATTTTCAATGAAAGGTTTTGATGGGCTCGGGAGCATGAGGTGGGATCAGATCACAGACCACTTTTCAGTCTGCCTTGGCTCACCTCTGTTTTTCTCTGTGTTCCAGCAGCTGCAAATGAGTTTCGTTCTTGTGGCCCAGTGACATGCACTGGTCACAAAGGGACCAGTGTGGGCAATAGTGACTCCTAGCCACTAACAACACAAGATAAATTTTAGACGCTGTTTTTCTCTCTCTTCAGCAGAAGGACCCTGCTTCCTTCCATGAAGAAGTTAAGGAGGAAAGATTAACAACTTCAGACTTTCAAGAATCAGAACTTTCCTTGCACTTCTTAAAAGCTGTAGGGCTGACTTTGGGCTCCTCATTCTGATCTTCAGGAGCTTTTTCCCCTTATGTTTCTGATCAGTGAAATATTTCAGTGAATCTTGAACTTTGGTGAATCTCTGGTGTCTTGTACTTCCTTTGAAATAAAAAGTTATTCATACATACAGTTCATCCCTAACTTGCAGAATATTATATCTTGGCTCCTCACACCTCTCCTCAGTGAGACTTCTCACCCTCAGAAGAGGGAATTACAACCCATCCATGCCAGTCTCAGTGCCTTTCCTTCAGCCTACTTTGGATGTCATCTTGGCAACTACAAAATGAAAGGAAATGCATGGAAAAGTGGTTGTTTTTATAACCCAGCCTGACAGAAGCTTGAGTGAAGCTGTTTTTCTGTCGTGTATTTGTCTGGCACATATTTGCCCATGAAGTTCCTCTCCAGGTGTGTGACAATAGAACTGTTACTGTGTGTGACAGTTGGGCAATATTGGCTTGTTTCTCTTGAGATGATTCCAAATACAATGGGCAGCCAAGAGAGGGAAGTGCAATGATTGCACCCATGGGCTGGAGAGCAGGGCTCTGCCACTTTGGCAGTTTACAGTAATTCAGTGGTGCTTATGACGATAAGAAAGCAATTTGGTGAAAGTGAGGTAAAGCAGCCAATACACAGCAAGATAAAACTGCAGTTAATTCAACCATCAGGAAACTGACCACTGAAAAATGTTCCTGATATGTCATTTTGAGTCAGTCCAGGTTGTGATTTTACTCAATCCATTCCTTGTTTAAGTTTCAGTGCTAAAAAGACCATTTGTCAGAGTGTCACTCAAACAAACTATGCGACAGATACAAAGCAACCACAGTGTATTGCTGTGGTGGAGCAGGACACAGAGGCCCTTGCCAGTAAAGTTTTTCTTATACTGTTTGTATTTCATCAACCTTTCCAAAAGATAAAGACGTGATGTTGGTGGGAAACAAAATCCAGTAGTCCAACAGTGTTTATCAACTGCTTAGAGCCAGAATTGTATGAGAAGTCAAACTGAAAGTGAGTAAAGACAATAAACAGAATGATAGATGTACTGGCACCTATTTGCATGTTATTTCAAGTCGTTGACAGGCTGGGATATGGCCTGTGCATACACAAATGTGCTTTTGCCCTCACGTTTTTGCCAGGCATTCTCTCTGCAAGCAGTAGTGTAACTCTGGCGCCTACATTCAGCAACAAAAAAAAAGCAGTTCATGAGAATGCTGTTCCAGAGTCCTGCACACAGGCCATCCTGCTTTCCCTAATCATCAGCAAATAGGGAATATTGACTGAGACATTTCCGGTAGATTCAGTCATCAAGCAAATGGTCCTGGTTTAGACAAGAGATTGAATAGCACTGCAACAAACTGTGCTTTAAAAACACATCTTCAAGAGCAAATTCTGAGGGTTTTTCCACTTTACAGGTATTCACACTACCACCACTAAAACTACAGCATAAACATTCACCGCTGTGAAGTGTTTCAAAACATGATTAATAGCTAACGTGAAAAAAAAGTGATGGTTTTGGAGGACAAGGCAGTGTATCAAGAGTGTAACAAGACAGAATCTCCTCTATTTCTCCACCAGCTGAAGACTGAACTGACAGAGAAATAACTCTGTTACTGGAACTGGATATTTGATGTTCTGAGAAGAGAGAAAAACCGTGTTATGATGTCAGGTAATTTCTCAGCAGAGAGGAGGAGGACAGCTAAAATCTGGGCTGTAAGTCTGTCAAGTTTCTGGAATTTAAATCAAGTAACTCTGGGGCTATTACAGGTAATACAGTTATTAATAAAAAGGCTCCCTTAAACTGTAGACCCAGAGTGGAATTTTCCCATTGCTTCATAAGCACACTTAGATCAGGAGGTTCCTGCCAACTTGTATCCTCCTTGCTCAGTGGGAGCAGCTGCTCTGATGACAAATGGAGAAGGTTCCTTTTTCACTTTTTTTTAAGGATGCACACCTTCTTACACACACTGCCACAAAGCTGCTCAGCAATGGGCTTTGTATTTAAACTTCCCCTTTAATTTTCATGTTGTTCTGGTTTTGCATCTGCTGCCTGCATCAAGGAGGACAGCAGGGAAGGGTTGGTTTGGGAGTTGTTCTTTTAAAGGATGGAATGGAACACAAATGAACAAAGGCATCTCAAAGATGGATGCTGCTTGAAATGTGAAATCAGGCCAGTAGATTCCTAATAAAGAGACCAATTTAGGATGAGAGCTGCTGAAGGAATTCAAAACCACTAGCCAAGATTCCTTCTAAAATCCCAGCTCTGGCACCAGCTGCACAATAGAAAGCCATCGTATGTTGTTGTGGTGGGATGAATTTTGCTTCATTTTTGATGTCTAAACACCCAGCAGAGCTCTCTCTCTCTGCAGCACCATAACACAGATGGGGGACTAGACAGAATGAACTGCTCTGTGGGACTTCTGTGGGAGCCATGAAGTGCCCTGAGCTCACTGCTGACATGAGGCAGGTGGCTTCAATACTTACTTTGGGTTAGAAACCTCTCTTCACATGAAGTTTTCAGAGCTGAGTCCTCCCCCTTTAGGTGCAATTGAGCTGCTGTTGCAGTGAATGACAGCTGGAGATGTCTGTGAAATTTAGGGCAAGTCTACACTGAAATCTTTTAATGGTAGATTAATATTCTTTAGAGACATGACAGCATTTACCCTGGCAAGAGTCCTAATGTAAACAAAAATGGCCTGGCATAGAAAGTGGGGGTTCGTCATTGCTTTTTTTCTCTTTTACTCAGGAAATGGGTGTAGGTTGTTTGGACACCCCTTCCAAGTAAATGTCTCTTCAGTGCAGGAGAATGGCACCATCGTTGGTTTGGTGGGAAACCCAGGAGCAGGGTTTTGAGAAAATTGCAAAAGCAGTCTTCACCTGATACATACGAAATGGCATAAAAATGTCACCACCCTCTCTCACAAACACAAAGAAATACCCCAAATCACTTTAGCCTGCAGCCAGGAATTTGAAACGTGGATGAGGCCAATCTGCACCAGTGCACTTTTTAGAGACTCTCTTGGTTTTGGTCTCAGGGTCCCCTTCTCCCTTCTGTGCATGAAGGTGCCTCACTTCACAGAGGGGCTGCAGGGACTCGGTTGTTGTTGTTTACTAAATGTTAGCAAGATTAAATGCAATGTGTGAGAAAGACATGACACAGGCATGGCTTGGGTCTGCAAGCTGGGTCTGTCTGTGTTCTTCTGTGAAGAGCAAATACCCTTTGATATCAGAAATCGCTTGTTATGAATTACTAATTTATGTTATTTATTTTATTGTATTGTATTGTGTTATATATTATAAAACGGTTCTAGAGTAATGTGGAAAGCGCAGCCCCTCTGTGTTCTCCGCTTCTCCTTAGTCCTGACACATCAAAGCAGCAGCCACGGGGAGACATCTGTCACTAGTTAATGTCATGGTTGTGGAGGTAGGACCTCCTCTTCTGTTTGGGCCAATGTGGGCAGCCCTTTGATGGATGTGTTCAGCCTTCATCCAGTTTGATCACCCCGTGCAGCCCCTTGTTCAGATCTGCGTGTGAACAAGAATGTCCTGACCTGAGATCCTTTTTAATACAGCAGGGATCCGTGATAGAAACCATCAAAGGAAACCTTTGATCTTTTGACTATCTCTTAGTCATCTGCTGCACAATGCAAATAATAATGAAAACAAAGCTAAGGAGCAGAGCAGCTACATTAAAGAATCAGGCTTGTTGCCGGCAACGAAGCTAATCACTGAGGTTTTATCCTAGCCTCAGACTCAAAGAGAAAGAGGGGGGAGGGAAGAGAAAAAAGGGGAGGAAAAAAAAAGCTGAGCTCAGCAGTGAAACCTCTTTACTAAACTGAAATATTCCAGGAACACTGGTTATTTTATGTCAGAGGAGTTAACGAGAGGCACAAACATGCAGCCACTTCTTACAGTAGAATTTAATAAACCTTATTCCAGTGTCCTTTTCTTGGTCTAACTTGCACAGAAATATGTATCAATGTACATCATAATTTAAGTATCACTCAGTTAATCAAACTAAATGAGTGCTACTGGAGTCTTCACTGCCTTTGCTCTTTTTTGCCCTCCCCCTGCTCCCCCCTCTACCCACCCACCCAACAGACCCTGGGGATGGAAAGTGTCTTGATTCAGAAAGTGACTATGTCATTCTAGGAAAACAGTATCTCAGAAACGTGAGTCTCTTTGCTGTAATCTCATTTGGTTTTGTAGCATTTTCTGAGACCCCTAAAACCTCAAACAAATGTCTGTGAGAGTTGGGACCCAAAGAAGTTTGTGTGTGTCCATACACCTGTGCGTGTTTGTTTTCCTGCTTGTGATTTTGGGGACATACTGAGGGATTCTTTCAAGCTCTAATGCTGGGCATGTCTGTTTGTAGACTTTCTTTCTCTTATTTTCCTCTTGCACATAATTATTTGGGTGAAATTTTGATCTGAAAAAAAGCACCTTGATGTTTTTAAGTCATGTATTACGTGAACAGAAACAGACAGAAACACCAGCAGTTTTCCTCTTCTGTGTGTTATTGGTATCTCTTGAGCTCTGCTCAAGATGTCAAACTCTCTCAGAGGCTGAAAATGTTGTACAATTTCTGCATCTGCAGGGCCAAAATGGGTCACTCTTCTGCCAAGGTGACTGAACTGGCTCACTGGGCCAAAGAAATAAGTTACAGCTGTCAGGCAAAAATATCTCCATCACCTCTGTGATGATTAACTCAGACATTCGATCCCTCATAAGAAAGGAGATTTCATGGGTAAAGAGGCCAGATTAATTCAGAATATCGACTTCAGTGGGCAGATATTATGAGTTAAAGTCACAGCCTTAATTTCAGTTATTCTTAGCTGGAGAGTTCCAAGGATAAACTGTGATCTGGGGCCACAAACACATTTAAGGTTGGCATTAAAAAACTTTCATTACAAACAAACTTACATTACTTTCAAATTTATATTAAGAAAGAAGGTCAAAGGTAGAATGGAACAGACAGGTTTGCAGGGGGGGAAGAAACCACTTTCTGGGAGGTAAAATTGCTTCAGGTCATAGCAAAAAGTGAAAACTTCTGATTAGAAATTTAAGAACAAGCTCTAGAGATAGAGGTAGCAGATGATGCAGCAGGTTAGCCCAGGAGGAGAGCAGCAGCAAACAGCCTCAAACAAACAGGAAAACAAGCTGGCCAAAAAGCTTGCCTGGATTTTTCAAAAGTTTCTCTCTCCATCCTAACGAACCAAATGTCCTCCATAAAAACCCTGCTCCACAGGAAAACATGTTATCTGTGTTATCACCCCTGATCTGAGCTGACAGATGTTGCCTGGCTTCTGTAGAGAAACTCCCATGCCAGGGTGTGAGCCCAGGGAGTTGTTTCCTCCCTGGAGTTTCCCATCAGGCAGCAGTGCTCCCCCAAACTGACCTCCCAGAAGGGCTCCTGGGCTCTGAGCAAATCTGGACCCCCTTCAGCCAGAGGGAGGATCCCTGGAGAACAGCAGCTATGGAGGAGAAGGAAGGTGGAGGAGAAAAAAGCTGTTAAAAATATCCAGGGCTCTATCGCACTGAGGAGGTGGCGCAGCAGAGGGGAAGGCAAACAGAGCTGCTACAAAAAGGAGCTCTAAAGGCTGGATTTGTCAGACCTTTCCTGACACTCTGAAAAGGAGGCAAGGGAGGGACATTACCTACAATTTTCTGCTTAAATATTCAGCACAGCACAAATAACAGGCGTGTGGACACTCAATTTGGCCACTGTTGCTCAACATTGGCATCAAAACACACCAGCCCTTTTACCTGCTGGCTTTTCCCAGACCAGTCCTGGGGCAGGGTTAGGAACTACCATGAAAAAATAACCTTGGTGGATGCAATTTCTAAAAGAAGTGTCTGAAAAAATAGCCTTGGTAGATGCAATTTCTAAAAGGAGTGTCCTTTAAATTATTGTTTCCTTTCTTAGAAGGTACAAGGGAGACTTTAGGTGACAGAGAAATAAATCTTGGATTTGCTGGATTTGTCAGTGCAACTGTGTTAGGAGGGACACAGCAAGTTGACTTTAGAGCTGGATGGACCTGGGCAGTCACTCAAAGTGGAGATGCATTGATATTTTTGTGGTGGCACATCTACAAAAGCCAGAGCACTTCAGAGGGGTTTAAAACACCACCTTTTTCTTAATTGTAGCTGAACTGGGAGACCTTCAAAAGACTTATTGTTGTGCCAGTGCTGAACCCTCAGACTGTGTCCAGTGGGCTTTAGGTTGGTTTTATTTTCATATAGGATTGCCTTCCTGATTTTGTTTTCCTGTCTTTTTTTAGCACTGGAGTTTTTCAGTCGTTATTGGCAAGGGAGTGGAAATTTTACTTAAATATGTCATTGGTGGTATTTGAAAGGAAAAAATAAAGATATTTTAAAAGTCCTGCTTGGATAACAAAGGATTTTCCTTTTTTTTATTAACATCCATGAGATTTTTGTTGTCTCTTGTTCCTTTCTTTCTGGACTTAGACTGAGATTTTTTTTGTGTTTACTCTTACTAGCTTTTGTGCCGCTTTAATTTCTGTGTGTATTTTTAACAAACCACCATCTGCACAATTAATGGAAAATCCCATTTTACAGAGGTTTTAAAAGTTATTGTTTCAATTGTGTTACAACACAAAGATAGCCCCTGTCCCAGAGAGCTTTCCAGTGTGAGACTTAAACAAAATGCAGCTTCTAACTAAACAGACTCTGAATCCTTCACAAAAATAAAACATTGCCTGTCAGGAATAATATATAGAGCTCTTTAATATGAAAAATTGCAAATCTTCAACTGACCACATATCCTGCAGGAGTAATTATGTCATTTCAGAAGAAAATAAAACAGCCATGTTTTGTCAAATATAAGACATTTCACACACTATCAATTTTACAGATATAAATACCTAGGGGCATACACAAACCCTGTGATCACCAATGGCAAATTGCCAAGCGAGGACAGATTCATTAAACATTAGAAGTATCAGGCACCCACCCAAACCCATAAATTAAAATTTTAAGCCTTGAATGTTATGCCACTGCATACAAGTTAAATATGTTTGGAGACATTTTTATGCAGCCTAATTAGAACTGGATGGAAATCCCAGTTAAAGTATGATGTAGCTCTTCCTTAGCGTAGTTTTCTTGGCTAAATCCAGCCTTAAAAGAGTCATATTCCTTTCTGCAACTTGCTGCAGAAAAGAATCTGGTGGTAAATGGGGTCCAGAGGACATTTGGAAACTTCTGGTACTGGATGGTAAAACAGCCTGGTTTGTTTAGGTGGGACTGCCAGTAAACCTTTGTGATTTGCAGGCAGAAAGAGTGAGTCCTTAATTAATATTCTCAATAGCAGCGACTAAACTGCTTTGAAACCAGCTGCTGTCACCAGATGAAACTGTCAGCAGCCTCTGCAGCTCCTCTTTGAGCAGCCAAACTCTCTGCTTCCAGTTTTTAAGAGCAATGTGCATCTCAGCAACCAGACACAATTAAAGCTGGAGTTTAAACAGCACACCAAGCCCCAGCCTCCTTTCCTCATCTTGTGGCTGCTCCCACCCACAGCAGTGGCCAGGGCAGACCTTTGTGCTCTGGGCATGGCAAAGAGAACAGCCTGAGACAGGAGCTGCTGGATCTGCCATCCAAGCAAAGATTGTGCACTATGCTCTGTACTTGTGGGGACACTGGGGAGTTGAAGATGAAAAGCCATAATGGCCTCTTGCTCTCTTGTAGAGGGAGATATTTTCTTTTCACTCAGCTGAGCTCGTGCTTGGCATTCCATCCAGCTCCAGATTTCTTACTCACCCTCAGCTGGCACTTTGCTGGGTACCATTGCACAAGGAGCTTGCAGAGCGTGGCTTTCAGTTGTGGTCTTTTTCTCCCTTTAATGGGGAAATTGATGTAACTGTCAAAGATTCCTTGTTGTTGTGTCAAATCACTCCTTGGCTTTAAAACTGCAGCAATATACACATTTTTCGTTCTGTTTTTTAATAAAATTTGATCCAAATGTTACCTTCTGGCTAAAGGATCTCAGTACACTAAACTTAAAGGCATTTAAAAAAAATATTGGTCTCTATAATTTTGAAATGTTAAGATTGAAGTATTTAGAAATATAAGACAATATTCTTCATAGTATTTCTTTCCACAAGAAGGCTTCCTCTTGTTTATAGCTAAGAGGTAACTGTGCAGCTGTGCAAACCAGAGCACAGGCAGTGATGGGGATAAAGGCAGACCAAACAGATCTGTCATGGTTCCGTTGTGGAGAGCTGATTCCCTGCTCCCCAAACCCCAGCTATTCCCAGAGGAAGGTTCCTAGTCCAGAGCAGAGCTGATGAAGGAGCTAAATTCAGAGCCAGTACAGGTGGGAAGCTGGACAACAGCATGACCAAGAGTGACCACCTGGCAGCTTTTGCCTCAGTGCTGGGACTAAACCCAGGGGCCTCCCTCAGCTTTTTTTCCCCTTTTGTGGCAAACTTGAATTTAACAGAACAACTGTTAGGTAGCAATAATTTTTTAGAAGTTACAAATTGTCTGAGCAATCCAGCAATGAGTGAAATACTCTTTTGGTCAAGTCGCAGAAGGGAATGACAGTTATAAATTAATGAAATTGCAGCGATTATGGTTTTCCTCCTGATTCCCTTTTCAGAGACAATGATGAAAGGCTCTGGAGGTAGAAGACGTGGGGTGAATAATTGATTGTAAAGCAGATTCATAAGTAGGAAACAGCAACAAAAAATCTCCATTGACTGCGGTAAAGATCCTGCAGGGAATGCTGATTGTGGATCATTTCTGTGAAGGACTGGATATTAGTACCTTTCATGGTAAATTAAGGTTGAGTTACTTGGCATTAGCTCTGTTTGAAGTCCAAACAAAAGATAAAGGTCCCTTCAAAAATAACACAAGGAAATTTTTTTCATGTTTTGTTTTGGGTTTTTTTATCAAATTAATAATGCTCATGTACTCCCCATTTGCCCTGCAGCTAAGATTCGTGAGTGTGTATCTGCATAAATGAGAGATAGAGGCTTTCTGAATTTACCACAAAAATTAAAACAGGAAAGCAGATGGCAGTCTGTTATTCCATCTGCATTTCACTTAATCAGCTCCTCTTATTGGAAATGCTGCTTAGGGAATCACTGGTTCTTGTTTGTCCTTCACAAACCAGGGACACACAAGCTGCTTTTTTTGTAAACGTCCTGCTGGCTCACACGGGCAATATCTGTCTATATGTAAAAAAAGTTAAAGAAAGTAAAGTTTCCTAAAAATATTTAGTATACATTAGCTAGGTTTAACAGAAAAGCTTTGCCTCAAGATAAGTCTGGAGCATTAATTTTCCTCATTGAGCTCTTGTAAAGGAAAAAAATATTAGTGAGTCACAGAGGGAGGGAGGGAGGGAGGGAGGGAGGGAAGGAAGGAAGGAAGGAAGGAAGGAAGGAAGGAAGGAAGGAAGGAAGGAAGGAAGGAAGGAAGGAAGGAAGGAAGGAAGGAAGGAAGGAAGGAAGGAAGGAAGGAAGGAAGGAAGGAAGGAAGGAAGGAAGGAAGGAAGGAAGGAAGGAAGGAAGGAAGGAAGGAAGGAAGGAAGGAAGGAAGGAAGGAAGGAAGGAAGGAAGGAAGGAAGGAAGGAAGGAAGGAAGATGGATGACTGCTAGGCTGGACACTGTCACAGCAGATTTGTGGAGTTCATTTACCTATTTTTTTAGGCATGTATTTTAATGAGATTTAATGAGCTGCTGAAAAGAGGACTGCTGCTTTTTTTTACTGGATGGCAGTAAGATGAAAACAAGAGGGTTTTTAGAATGACGTTAACTTGAACTTTAAAAGTTAATAGAGCTCCTATGAATCTGTGTTGGCAGCATCTGGAAGAAGCAGGTGGAAATTCCACTGAGATAAATGGCAAACCAAAATAATAAAGCCTTGTTTTCAAGATCTGGATACAGCATCAGTCCTTCTGGCAAAATTTTTTTCAAAAGCAGTAGAAGTCCTGTCTGCAATGAAAGGTAAAAAAACATACTTTGAGGAAAGTCTGGGACTAGTAAAATCTTCCTCTTTATTTCTCCTAGCATTCACAAATCTTTAAATCTGGGGTCAGGTGATGTGCTTGGTATAGCAGTTTGGAGTACTGGAGGAAGCAAGAGGAGAATAGAGGGTATGATCAAAGGTTTTAGAGAAATGGCCCACAAAGAAAAGTGACTCATCTCTGGTAATTTAGTCTGAAAAAGGAAGACTGAAGGAGCAGCATGATCCCACAAGTACATAAAAGACAGTTAAAAGGAGGGAAATGATGCTCCACGCTCCATTTGCATGGTAGATAAGATAAACTGGAGCAAGAAAGATGCAGTTAAAGTGAGGAATATGCAGTTAAAGGCAGAGAAAAATGAAGACCTGAATTAGATTACCTGGTGAGCTGTAGAGACCTTTAAAGATAGGCTTGGAAAGCATGTACCAGGAAGGACAGGGATGCAGGACAGGGATGCCTTGAGCAAAGGATGAGCTGGATGACCCGCACGGGTTATGTTCCCTGATTCCCAGCCTGCTGCCACCAGCCTGGAGGGGCTGTGACGCAGGAAAGACCCCTGCAGCCCCCAAAGTGCTGGTGGACATGTACCTGACAGGAGAGGTATCACCAGGCAGGCTCTGGCTTCTCTGAGCTGGTAGGAACTGGACAAGAGTCAGCCTAAAATGAAGAAAAAAAAAAAAAAAAAAGAAGCTGAAAGTAGAAAAATTCAGCTGATTGTCTGTAGGTTGAGGTGCCAGATCTAGATGTTGGGCAAAGCTCTGCTCTGTCTCTTTCAGACTGCCTTATCTTCATCTTTTTCAGTTTGCTCTTCCTGCCTCTTTTATCCCTTAGGATAAATTAATTTTGCCTGTTTTTGTGAACAAATAAAGATCAGTGTCTTGTGGTTTTCATAACGAATCGCTTTGTGGTATGCCTTTGTCTGCACATCACAAATTCCAGTAGATAAGAAAACTGAATAAATATTTCATGTAAAAAAAAAATACCACAGAAAAGAGCTAATTAGCTGGATTGATATAAGTTGTTCTGTGACCTGTGAAAGTATGTTAGTCATAATGCTGTTCTTTATAAACACCATGCAAACCCATTCACACATGCTGGCAAGCTAGGAAAGGGCAGTGTGAACAGCAAGGAGCAAGGTATTACTAAAAGAAAAGTCAGAAGAAAGTTTTTTTTTCTTAGAACAGTTGCTATCTAACTGGGTTCTCCCAAAAGCTGCTGACAGCACTATAACCAGGGTGGGTGAGTAGCCTCCCAGAGTTATGAAACTGGAGTGGTGTGATTTGCTCTGCAGAGGGTGGAGTAAGAATGAGGGCAAGGCTTGAGGTGTAGTTTTCAAATGGTGCACTTGAGGTCATGGACTGACTGGCTCCAGTCAGATTATTGCCCTTCTGTCTGCAGACAAGCCTCTTAATGGTACACCCCGCCTTCAGAAAGTGCACAGAGGAAAAACAGTGCATCCACGGCGTGATGGAGAAGATTCAGCCACCCCCCTTTCCAGAGAGGACTCAGCAGTTTGGTCTCAGAATGTAATTCTTTATTGAGGTCATAAAAATGAGGACATTTCTGTAAGGGAAAGGGGAAGAGTGGTAATGTGTTTCCAGAGCAGGGAAGAGGGGTGTGTAAAGGTTCCCTGCAGAACATCTGTGTGAGCATGCCTGCCTGTTTGTATATTTTCCCCTTCATGTAGCAACCAGCAAAGTCAGGCTGTGCACAACATTTCCATCCTGGAAACTTCCTTTTAAGGCCAGGCAATCTGCCCTCCTGGAGCTCCTTCTTCCCTCCTCCTGGGAAGGGAGCCCTCGAGGCAGAGCAGTGGGCAAGGACACCAGGGAAGGTGTGGTGGCTTTGCCTCTCTGTGGCACCCACTGTCACCAGCCTCTCCGGGGAAACTGTTCCTTAGAGAAGCAACAGAGTCCCAAATTTGAAAGGAAACAAAAATAAACCATCATCTTTACTATCTCAATCAACGAGATCCCAGTAATGAGAATGCTCCTGTTCATTTTTTCAAAGGTGTATCTCTGGCTCTGGCAGAGTTGGACTCACTTTCTCCTCTACAGTTTGACAGATTCCATAATTGCAGTGGGATAATTGCAACCACAAGACTCCTTCAGCCTTCTCCACTGCTGCATGATATCCCCAACTTCTCATTTCTACAAAAAAACCATTATTTTACTGTGCACTTTAAAGTAGTTTAAGTAAATTGGTGATGTCTTGAGGTTGTAATGGATTGGAAGTCCTGCATTTGTTGTCAGAGTGACTGATGGGGAAACATCACGTGCCAATAGTAAATGTGGTTTCTGGATATCATCTGCTTTAAAACGCTTGCACGTGCACGTGTACAAGTGCACACAGAAGAGAACTCTTTAAAGCTTTCAGACTGATGCTTCCCCTCTTTAATTCAGTAAAACCTAGAACTTAGCCTGAAGCTGCTCTTCTGAAAATGCTACTAAAATCACTTCAGATTTGGAATTCAGAGTTACTTGGGACACAGAGTTAATGTTGGTAGGAAAATTCGGAGCAATTCCAGGCTCTGATTTTTAAATCCATCTTACATCTCCGGGCAGTAGACTCTTACTAATTTTTTTCAGGAAAGACACACCTTAGGGTTCTTGGCAAATCCTGGCTGAGAGAGCAAGTGCAGTAACCTGCAGAAGGCTATAAACTGTGCCTTGGCCCTGTCTCATGGTTTTTTTCTGTTTGAATTTCCTCCATCCCTGTATTCCTATAATTTCACCCTGCCTTTCAAGCACGTGCAAAGAAAATCCAAAAAAACAAAGCCAAACCTTAAAACATGGCATCTCTCCAAGAAAAGCAGTGATTAGGCTTTGAGGGGCAGTAGGTTTCAGAGGGCAGGGGGTTGTTTTCGATTTAATTTGATATTCACATTTACCAATGCTCAGAGTTTCCCCCAAAACACACCTTTGCTGACACTAGTCAGCATTTCCCTGATTCAGGAAAGGGCTTAGCCTAATGCACAGAACAATTTTCCACTCACCACAGGCTCTGGATAGTGTCATGTTTGAGAAGACACCTCACATCATTCCATGTCCATTAAAGAGTGTTATCCAGATGAAAGTGAAGCTCAAAAAGCACCTAATTAATAACAGTAATTAACTAATTATTACAAATTAATACTGAATGATGGAATAAATAGATTTAATTACAGTCACGGTTAAATAAAATGTCAGCACCTTTATGTGGAGCACGGCCAGCCCACAAGAGTTTTGAAGTCACAAATTCCAAAATTTTTACACCACTTACTTCAGATGACTTTTGGGGGGTAGCCCAAGCTCAAGAGGAAGCAGTGCAGAGCATTTTTTTTTTTTGCAGAACAAGGGTGCCCTGGACTCTCTAAGCCAGGTACAAGTACTGTATCCCTGATTTCCCGTTACAAAATGAGGGGTCACCAGTTCATCTCTGGGAATCCCAGCCTACTGGACTGTGTGAGTCATTGATTGTTCTAAACAGACATAGACATGCTGAGAGTTGTCTTTTTAAGTCTGTAGGACACATCCATCCCATTTGAAGCAGCTGCAAAGAATGAGTGCCTGTGTTTGGTAGGTTAAAAACTCTGCCTGTGGTTAATTCATGCCTCAGAGCTGAAAGCTCTAAAAGTGCTGGGTGGATCATTGTGGTTTTTCAAAATTAAGGTGTTTCATTCCCCATAGTTTCTCCTTCTTTGTGTGTCATCATTTTCAAAGCTTTTATGGCAGGCTTAAATTTAGAGTCCTTGTGGCTTTGTTGGGGCACCACCTTTTACCCTATGTGATCACAATTTCATGCTTCCTGCCTTGAAAAGACAGTGCCAAGATGGGTGGGGAACTTCTCGGTGAGGTAACCAAGGATGGGCAAAATAGCATCACATATGATTTATTTTCCAGTTTCAGGGCAATACATCAGCAGGAAGTGTGCTTAGGTAGGTCACTTCATCCTGAAAGAATGGGCCAGAGTTAAGGGAAGACAGATGGGTTTCATGGTCCCAGGGCTGGGGGGAAAGTCAGGGATATATGGGGGTGTGAGTACAGTGAGAGAGAGAGGGAGAGAAAATACTGATTATTTCCTGGGAACTTTAATTGCACTGTCTGACCTGTAATTGTATTTACAGGCCACCAACATTTCCCAACCCTGATGTCTAAAATCAGGTTTCTAATTTAACATCAAGGTTGCTAAAGGAGGAAGGCTTTTAATAAATCAGCAGGAACTTCTGCCTGCTCAGCCCTTCAGGAAAGCAAACCATTTCCACAGGCAGGCAGCTCTGATTATTTACTTTAGGAATCCAGCTTTTTGAAGATGAGTCTCTGGCTCGCCTGTAGACAGTTTGTCAGTGCACAGAGCACATTTCTGTGTGGGCCTAGCCCTGAAAAGCAGTTTCCTAGTAAAGGATTGAGGAGACAACTGTTCTGTGAAGCTGCAAACCACTTTTTGACTGCAATGATCCTAGGACTTCTTTCACAGCATTGAACAGTTTCTACTTAAACCGCAAAATACTCTTTTTCCAACAGTTATGTGCTTCCTTAAATGCTGTATTTCACAGTGAGTGTCACAATAGTATCTGTGAGAAGACTTTTCCCTTTGAGTCTCTTTGGAGTATCATCTCTTCTTGTACTTCCAACCTTAGAAGTGCCAGTATCTTCCAGCATGAGCAGCACTGTGTTTGCTCGCACAGCCTCTGCAAAAGCAGGATTCCCAGTGAAACCTGCTGGGAGGGAACGTAGACTTCTCTAAATTGATCTCTCTTTAAATATCCATTTGTTGTGGGGGTTTGTTTTGGCTGGGGGTTTTTGTGGTTTGTTTGTTTTGTTTTTACAGGGTTTCCAAAATAAGCAAAGAAAAGTTGTCATTAGAAAGGGCCTGTGCTCCAAAATGGTCCCTTACGGTTTTAACGCCAGTGGTTTTCCAGTTGTTACGTAGAACAGGAGAGTCCCATCTCCCTTTTAAAGGAATAGATGGGGTATGTTTTTGCAGTGCTCTGAGAGATGAAAGCCTGAAAAGGGATTTGTATGATTGCTGCTATTGTAAAGCAAAGATCTGCCTTCATCAGTCATGCAAAACTATGGGAGGAAAGGGGTTTTTCACACATCAGGTTCTGTCCTGTACAAATTAACTAAATGAATAACATAAGGAAGAAACACAGTATTTTCTTTCTAGATGCAATTACCTTGTTGACTTGAGTTCAACTCAGGGAAGCACATTATTAATAAAACCTTGCCATGAATATCAAGCAGGTGTCCTAATCTGATACACCTGTAACCTGGAGAGTGAGGGTGCACTGAAGTGACTCAGTGGTAAATAAGGCAAGAGGTAGAATAAAATATACAGCAGATACAAGGCAAGCCCAGGGGCTCAGGCTTAGAGATCCACATAGAAAATTCTACTCTCATTATTGATAAAACACATTATTCTCCTCTCTGGATCTCTCTCTTGGTTTTCTCTTGTGCTCTGTGGCAAGTCTCTTTTTATTGGACTCTTTGGCCCCTGCCAAAGGTCTCTTCAAACTCAGAGGTGAAAAAAACCCCCAGGCTGTAAGCCTTTTTAATATTCACTTTTGGGTTGAGAGGAAGCTAATGTTTAATAAAAACTGCTTCTGGATGATGCTTATTTCTCTTGAGAGCTCCACATGTACCAGCTCATCTAATAAAAATATAATGAAAACCTACTATCAAATGGCAAATGAAGCTCAAGCTATGTAATAAGAAATTTAAAATTCCAGTCTCCAGTTTTTAAAAGCAGTCAGGTGTTCTAGGCACATTCATTTTCAGTCGTTCTGCTCAAGACTTCTGATGTGCACCTAATTTTCAGTACCTGCCACTCATCCCGTCCCCACTCAGAGAAAATGACCAAACACAATACAGATCTCTTTTTAAAATCAAGCACACAGGTGTCTAAATTACTTTGGAAGCTCTGGCCATAATTTCCAGTATTTTATTTTACTGATTTCTGCTCTTTGCCTGTCTACTTAGACTGCAAGACTTTGAAGAAAATATCACATTGTTGTTTTTGCTTTATCCAGTTCCCTGCACAATGTTAATTAATAAACAAAGCATGCAGACAAAGGAATTAATTCCATTTAAAGCATGCAGAATATTTGAGACTCAAAATATTTTAATGGGGTTATGGAGGGGTGTGTTTTACAATACATGTGGGTCAGCTGCAAAATAAGAAAACAAGGGCCATATTTGGATTTGTTTTGTGGCTCTGATCCATGCTCCTTTCATTAAAGCTCCTTCCCTCCCCAGCCATCTCTCACATGAGGAGGAGATAGGACAACCTGGAGAATTACAGAATAGCAAAATCCAAAGGGAGTTTGGGAGACAGTGGGAAGAATAAACAGACATAAAAATGTCAGGTTCTGCCAAGAAAGCACCTGGAACAAATGTATTTCTCTATTATTGTATGTGAAATGAGTTCACCTGAAGAATTGCCTGGAATTGAGTAGTGGCATTTCCTGAGGAACAGGTTTGAAATGAGCTTAATCATGACCAAGTGATACTTTGCTAATTTTGAAAAGGCAGATAATTATCGGGCATTTCCACGGGCTGACAAAGGGGTGTGGGTTTGGGGTTTCTTTCAGTGCAGAAAGGAGCGAGGGAAGGGTTGTGAGCCAGATGTTTCTTCTCAGGTTACAGCAACCTGCTGGTGTCCCTGTCCAGAGTGGGGCTGGGCTGTCCCAGCACTGGGTGATGCCTCTGATTTACAGCATTGCTGTGCCAGTTCTTTGTACAGCAGTACCCAGGCTCACCCTGCCGTGCTGAATATCTGCAGCAGTGACCCTGAGAGGGGCTCAAAGGGTTCTCTGTGCTAAGAGGAAACCCTTTTAGAAAACACTGGGCTCTGCTATCCCACCACAGTCCAGCACCTGAAGCTTTTGCCAGCCTGGACTGCGGGTACTGTGTAGAAATCTCAATTGAATGCTAGAATAAATGACAGAGACCTTGAATGGAGCACCAAATGCAGGGTACTAGAGCAGCTCAAAGTTTATATTTCACAGCAGTTTGTTGTTTACATGTTACAGCCTGAAAGGAGGAACTACACAAACAAGCAGGGGAAAAAAAATCAACAGAACATCTACAAGCAAAGCATTCTGGTTTTCTTTGTTCTCTACATCACTGCCCCCCAAAAGTGTCTCTGAAGAGAAGGACATTCCAGCTCTCACTGATGTTCATATACAGAGCTACCATTCCAAGTGTTGGAAACCCATAAATTGGTCTGCATTCTTATATGGTCTCAGCTTATCTTTTAAGCTGCAGCCAGACCTTCAGAAGTTACCCAAGAGCTGGCATCTCCAGCTTGCTGTCAGCATTTGCAGTAAGCATTTACTCAAGTGCTCCCACTGGAGTTGCAATGTCTTAAAAAATTCAATTTCCATGCCTGCCTAGTGGTGGTCTGGGAGGTGTGGCTGGTGCTGGGTCTGTGTCCAGTGCTCTGGCTGGAGGTAGTTTTGAAATTCAGAAGCAGACTTTTCCCAGGCCAAACCTTTTTATGGACACTTGTTTTATCTTGTCAGTGCTTGTCCACATGCTATGCTATTTATGAAGCATTAAGATAAAATCAAGCCTATAAACATATATTTCATTTGTAGGAGTGGTTTATTTTCCATGGATACATTCACACAGGCAATCTGGCTAAAGAGAGCCAGTTGTACACAACTCATCAGTGTTGCAGCAACAGCTTTATTTCGTAACTTGAGAGGAAAGGAGCTGAGTTAGCAGCTTTGAGGGCAGAAAACACATCTAATTTTTTCTGCAATATAACAATTTTTTTTCTTTTTTTATTTTTTTCTTGCTTCAGGTTAGAAATTATTGCCCAGACTTTTAAATCTCTATGTTGTCCTGTTTTGAGGAATACAAGCCATTTATTTAATTGCAGGATATCTTTAAGTGAAAAGAATCATCCAGACTTTTTTAGTACAGACTAGACTTTATTAATACAGATTGCAACTGACCAGTTACTGGACAGAAGAAAAGGCAAAAATAGAAATAGTTGGGTTCTTGCTGCTTCTGGATAAAAGGCATATACTCAAATATGGAATTAAGAGACTGCCTGTAGGAACCTACTTTAATGGGGGAAAATGTGTCTAAATTTTTGCAGGTGTGGATCTCCTTGAAGAATTTAAACATCATTAGAAATGACTGATTTATTCATAGGAATTGTTTTTGCAAGTTTCTTATCAATATGTTGATGTTACTGATTGTCTGAAGTTCATATTCATCTATACAGACTGGTGTTTTTTTCTTGGAAGGAAAAGGAATTTTTCTCTAAGATAAGAGAGGGAAAGAGAGTTTACTGTTTTCTTTGTGATTAATTAGTTTAATTATGCTCCGAAGGGACATGGGAAGGGTAGTTCTAGGTCAGATCAAAGGTTCAAACAGGCCACTGACCTGTCCCCAAACAGGGCCCGCTAACAGATGCCTGGAGGAGACAGCCAGTGCATGGCAAACAGGTACTGAAATTCCCCACAGCACTTTCCCAGCCTGCAGCAGTATGCTCCAGAGAAATTCCCAAGGAAGACAACCTTTTAGAAGCAAAGCTCTTCCTGGACTTCTCTTCCATGTCTTTGTCAAATCACCTTTTGAACCTGGGCAGCAATTTTCTACACTTTTTATAAAGACAACTATAAATGTCCTGGCAGAAATCCTCACCTTTCTTCTGTATAGAAAATATCTCCCTGCCCTGTTCTCTGCAGTAGTGCTCAGCCTCCCTGGTGCCTGTGACCTGTGTTACTCCGTGTTATTTTAAGACAACATCATTTGAAGACAAAACATCATGTGAGCTTTGCCTAAGGACTACTGATGCTGTATTAACTCAGATGATCCATGAAAGCACCAAATTTTGATAAGAAAGCCATGGCCAGAAGTTCCTGCTCAGGCTGTAGTGGTAACAAAAAGTCAGATTTTCATAAAGGCGCTCTCAACCCAGCTCTCTGAGGAGACCAAAGGGTCACGTGTTGGCTCTACCCTTTCCAGCCCTCCATCTCCATCTAAAGACAAGACCTGGGAGGTACAGGGCACCTCTGGGAACCAGCTGTTTTCTTGGTGGAGGCTCAGCTTTTGCATATCCCATGGTTTTAACTGCTGAGCAGGTCTGGAAAAATGACTACTTGAACTCCTGAAGTTTCTACTAAAATAATGAGAGCTAAGTATCCGTAAAAATCCATGTATGTATTTATAGCCTTAAAAAGGAAATAAATAGCATGACTTTCAAGTATTGCACATTCTATAAGAGCTACATCCTCAAATCTTACAAGGGTAATCTCTGCCTCTAAAGGATTTTTCCTCTCTTGTGGTTCACCACACAGTTGCATGAGCACAAGAAATGTGTGAGACCAAGTGGGACTCAGTTCACCATGACATGCAATCTGCATCACTGAAGAGTCTGTGTGTTTGTCCTGCTTTGAATTGCTCTGTTTTAGGCACAGGTGAATAGAGCAGTTCAGTTTTGCAGGAAAAGTTGTTCCTGCCCTCTCTGGTGATATGAGCACTTTCCTGTTTTGAGTGGAAATAGTTATCATGGGATTACAGCAATCCTTTTCATAGCTGCCTCACACCCTCACTCCCAATCATTCTGTACTGACCAGCATTTTCAACTTCCCTAAACTTTTATTTTTTTTCCCTGAACTTTTCCAACTGCAGTGCCCAGTTTTTTCCAGAAACTGTTATCATTAGTTCATAAGTGCATGACCTACTACACTTCTTTTATTCCAATAGTTCAGTTCCTGGTGTATGACAGTTTGATCCTTTGCTGCACTGGCAATATCCCAAATTCTCATCAAAAACTTTGATGAATGCATTCCTGTGCATTCCTACTGTTGTGCCAAGACCATTCATGAAAATAATTGAAGAGATCAGTCCAAAAGCTAATCCTTCCACTACAGCACAGGAATGGTTTTGCTTCCACCTCCAACATGGAAATCCCTGTTGTGCATTTGTGACAGAGACACTTCTCTTGCTCCCAGCCCTGACAACAGCGTGCTACTCCCATGGCTCCACTGGAGGCACCCAAATTGACTCAGATTCCCACAAGACAGATCAGAATGCTGTTGTCTATGGGCCAGATAACTTTTTCCCCATGGATTTACATTTGCTGGTCATCTGGTAAAAAAGCAGTTTTCCCAGGTGAGAAACTGTCTTGGACAGGTCTTTATGTGTCTGCCTTGAAAACCTCCACAGTGTCAGCCTCTAACATTATTGGTAGAATTTGTTCTCCATCATATTTATTCAAAGTTACAGTAATGTACAATGCTTAGAAATGTTTCTATCTGGACTGGCATTCCACAGATCTTTTTTTATACCAAAATGCATCTGTAGCCCATTTTTTTTTCCATTTGAAATGAGAGTAACGAGATAATCAGTTTTGTCTCTATCCATGTTCTCTATCTGTGTTAATGTGCAGGATTATCATTAATGTGCAGTTTTTATCATTAAGTGTGTTTTTGAAGAACAGCAAAAACTGTTCGGTCACAACCCCCATTCCAGCCATAGTCACACTGGAGTTTGGTTATTACTTCAGTGATGTCCTGCACCAGATGTTTCTTCATTTTAAGATACATCCTGTCCTTTCTGTACAAAGTTTTATTTCTCCTTCCCACTGAATGAATCTGTCACCATCACCTGCCTGTTCTCATCCTTGTGCTCTGTCCATCGGTTCTCCCCTGTTTCTTTCAGCTGCTGTAAAACCCTTTATTCTGTGTGCTGGGGCTAGGACCAGGTTTGGGGACCACACAGGTCTCCTCCAGCCCTTGCCTCTTGATTTATAAAAAGAAAGTAAATTCATAGAGATTTTCTTTTCCATTGTCGCAGGTGGAAATTCACAGGTAAATTCCTCTTTCCTGTCCTCCTTTCCTCTACAGTATCTTAAGAAATCCAGCTTGAAAAGATGCTTTTTTTGTGTCTCATAAACCCAAGAATATTCCATCCAGACCTTATTAGTATTTGCAGAGGTCAAAAAGGGAAGTAGCAGTGTACTTGAATGAGTATAACTTATTATTTTAAAACAACCCTTTTTTGTGGAGTTACATTGAATTAAGATATAATCTTCTAGTTTGTTTGTAAACGATCTTTTTAGATCAGTTTAGAAAGCCATGGTGGCTGCTGATTCTGTATAAAGGATTGTGTAGCTTGTCTTTGCTTTTTTGGGGAAAGTCTTTCACTTAATCAGACTGAGTAAGTTCACACCTGGATTTACCTTATAATAGAAGCTTGGACTCTTGGAGCTGTAGGGACACGACTAGATCAATACTCATAATGTAATTTTTAAATGGAATTATGTAGCAAGTTGGGTATCTGCCACTGGTACCTCATTGATTTGTGCCCTTAGTACTTTAACACATGGTTTCAGTAGATATTATTATGAGTAAAATAGTAAAAGCTCATTTGAAGACCTGAGAAGGTTTTGGAGGGTTTTGCCCTGATCTGTGGAGACAAAGATCTCTGATCCTTACTGGAAATTTCTGATCTTCTGGCAACTCTTGTGAGTGGAATGTGTTAGAAAACTCATCTGTTACAAAAGGAAGTTACCTTCTTGTGGCCTCTGACAGGTTTTGGAGACCACGCTCATCCACCCAAACATCAGAACCAGCTTTGGCTGATTATTTGGAGTCATACCAGGAACTAAATTTTCTAGGCTTTATATATATATACACACATTACATATTATATATATACATATACATATGTATATATATTCTTTTACATATATATATATATAAAATAAAAGAAATTTTTTAAAAAAGCAAGCTTAAGTTCTGATGACAGACATGTCTTGAATTCTAAAAGCAGAGTACGTAGAAGTGAGATCAATCCATCCTATGCCAGGTACCTGCTTCTACTCTGTTTAGTCAGCCAAGTATTGAATTCATAGGAAACCAAAAAAGAAAAAAAAAAAGTCTTATGAAGACCAGATTGTATGAGGACAATTCACCCAGCAGACAGTGGATTCTGCCAGAACAAACTAAAATTCAATGTTGAATTCGCCACTGAAAAAGAAAAGCCCCAGAGAAGAAAGAGGGAAATCTGTCTTCAGTCTGTGTATATATTGTAAGTGATTAATTGATCTGGGGCTTTTAAGTTATTTGCTCAGAGTGGAATTCTGTCTAAAAATATTGGGAAAAGGAGACAATGAGACCAAAAAGTAGCATATTCAAAGCTGATGAAGGGAAACATTTTCTCAGAGGGTGTGTAATTACAGGTTTGTGGCTGCAGAAAGCTGCTAAGGTAAGACTTTGGCTCTGTTTAGAGAAGGAATGAGTGTATATATGTGGCCAACTGCAATTTCTGCAGACAGAGCTGAGAAGTGAAAGGAGTAGAAAACCCTGAGCACGATTTCCTCCTGCAGCATTTCTGGAGCTCTTCTCAGACAGCTTGGATGCTGATTAGCATCAAAGGCAGACTCGGAGTAACAGGACCTGCGTGGAACAATCTGTCAGGCAGAGCTGACAGGGAAACCCCAAATACATGTGGAGCAGAAGGAGGCATCAAGTCCACCTGAGTTTGCTTACAGTGAAGTACAAATCAATTTCCAATAAAATTGTACACTTTGGACCTGATCCTGCACCCTTTTGTTAGTGGGCACAGAGCTCTCTTGGGTTCAGCTTTTGCAGGCTGCAGAGCTGGGGGCTGGATGCTGGACTTGGCTATGCCCACCCAGCTTCAGGCGTGCCCCACAGGGCACAGCAGCTGCCTACACCCTGCTGCCTGTAGAACCTTACAGTCCCCACAGCTCACACTCTCCTGAGAAGGGGCTAGAGGGGCTCGGTGCTTCTTCTCCCCAGTGAGTTCCTCCCTCCTGCTTCCCACGAGCTTCCCATTTTTCCCCTGGGGCACTGTGGCTGTCACCAGCACCTCCATCCCACGTGCCAGACGTGGGGACCATCAGTGCTGGTGGCAGCCATAGGTGCCCAGCTGCAGCCCCATCTCTCCCTCCTCACCTGCCCCTGCCCAGATGTGCACATCTGCGGGCCTGGCTCTGTCTCCTGTTCTCCCAAGGAGGTCTGTGGGCTGTTCCACAGGCGGGAATGCTTGGGAGAGAAGAGCTTTCCGTGGGTGGGGATGGCCCTGTGCTGGTCAGAGTGGGACAGAGGGGTGGGGACAGTGACCTGGGAGTGCAGGGAGCCGCCCGGCAGCAGCTGCAAAGTCAGAGCAGTCACTGGGGTGCCAAAAGGAGTCCGTGCAACATTCCAAAAATAGGACATTCTATATTTTACAACCCTAAGTAACTCTGTGTCAGGACTTTTAGGAAACAATGACTTCTTCTTTCTTTTAGGTTTTTGTTTGGTTTGTTGTTGTGGTTTTTTTGGTTGGTTGGTTGGTTGGTTGGTTGGTTGGGGCTTTTTTTATCTTGCCTGAGTATTGCAGCCAGTAGCTTTCAATTAACTTCTCTTACCCATCAGTTGCTGGCACCTAAACAGAAGGATATTTAATTTTCCTGAAATGTGAATGGCAATTTGGTAGGAATAAAAAAAAGTCAAAGTGAAGCAAAGGCTTTTCAGCCCCCTGGCACATCAGCAGTATTTTGTTGATTCAAGGGGTCTCTGCATTCAGCTGTCGAGATGGTACAATGAGCATTATGATCTTTTTGACCCAAATAAACTCTGAGGGCAATTTGCAGGGCTCTGGAACATGCAGGGAGCAGGTAGGCTGGCAGCCCCACTGGATACAGGCAGCTTCTTAAAGCCTTGCTGTGCACCAGAGGGTCTGAGAAGTTTTTTAATGAAAGGAATGCCTTCTACAGATGGTACTACAGGGCTTAATCACAAGTGCACTGCAGTCAGTGGAGAGACTCCTACTGCTTTCAGCATGCTCTGAACCAGCCCTGCTCCCCCTATCAAAAGCCAATTTTAGATGATGTCATCCCATACAACAAAAAATGTTAGTGGATTATATGGGGTGAGCTCAATCCAGCCTATGACTACCTTCAAAAAGTCTCTCATACTATGTCTTGAAACAAAAATCCCCACGTGTGCAGGCATGCTTCTTGGACCTGAGCTATCCCTGTGAAAAGTTTGAAAAATCTGCACATGCTTTCATTAAGAGAGTTTCTCATGTACATTTGCACCAGC
This sequence comes from Acrocephalus scirpaceus scirpaceus, assembly GCA_910950805.1. Classification (NCBI taxonomy): domain Eukaryota; kingdom Metazoa; phylum Chordata; class Aves; order Passeriformes; family Sylviidae; genus Acrocephalus; species Acrocephalus scirpaceus. The sequence continues at coordinate 65,590,634 of OU383777.1, forward strand.
CAAGAAAAGTTGGAGAGGGAGGAAGATAGGAAAGGCAGAGAAATAAAAGGATGCTTATGAAAATTGAATGGAAAAAAAGCATTACTCATTACTCAGTTTCAAATATCTCTCTTTTTAATCTATAGTTTATGGTTTTTTTAAAAATACTAGCACAGTGTTCAAGTATAAAAATGTCTTACACAGTGTGAAATTATTTTATTTACAAGTGTATATGTAAATATCTCATTACATTAAATATTACCTTCATGTGTTATTCCTAATTATTGGGAAAGGCAAGAGAATAAATGATACTCTGGTCAGCTGAAGGCAGGTTTGGGATGGTTATGGGTATTGAGAAGTTGACTGGATTAATTTTGCAACTACAGTACTAACTAAAAAACTGCCCTTAAAAAACCCTGCAGTTTCTGTAGGAGAAATATCTTGCCTTTGTAAAGAAAAGTCTTTTAATAATCTTATCTTTACCTGAGAGAAATATGATCAATGAATTATAAAATTAATCACTATCATTGAGAATTGTTTTTCTTTTTTACCAGACTGCAAAAGTTGACAGCATTCTTGCATATGAACTCCAGAAAGCACCTGTTTTGAGTAACCTAATTTGCACTCTGTTCCTCTTCCAGTTTTCTTTCATGTAGTAGAAAAATTATTAAATCTAATAGGAATAGACAAAACAATTCTTTTTATTATTCCCTTGATTTTTGTGGAATTTTACCAGGCATTTAATTCTTCTTGGAAAACCCCAAATCTTGATTAGGAGATACTATAATTAAATTAATAACAATAGTTTAATGGTACATGTAGAATACATCTGATAATGTTACCAAAAAAAAATGCCCCTCATACCTCTTCGAATGTGAAGAGACTCTAAAAATGGGTGTAAATGAAACTGTAGTGTAAACAAGAGTCAAAATCACCATTTGTAATACCTCGTGTCCCACTTGAGCTTTGTGAGTAACTTTGTGAATTGCCTGGAAACTTTGGCTCAGCTGTGCAAATAACAGGAAGAATCATCAGAATAAGAAGAATAACAGAGGGGGCAGTTAAGCCAGACTCTTGGGAAGAAGTGAAGTTTCATTTTTAGCTTTTTAGCTGTAAAGTTTTATTTCACGAGCCACTTCCTTTGAACAGGCTTGGCACACCTTTTGTAAGGGATGGCTCCCCGTGTTTTGAGGGCAATGAATGAGGCAGGTAGTCAAGATCTATTCTTAGTAGCCACTCACTCAGACACAAGAATGTGTTGGGTCCTTTTCACCAGATTCAAAACCTCTTCTTTTATCCCAAAACATGGGAAGTCAGATTAAATTTGCAACATTTATTGTGCTTTGTTTTACTGCCAGAAGGTGCATCCTCTCTCTAAGGTAATAGAGCATTCAAGTGAAAATGTGAAATAAAGCTTTTAAAAGTTCCTCAGAAATATTCACTGGCCACAGTAAAAATAGGCCCATGATCTGTGTGTTACACATTTTAAAATCCCACTGGTTTGTTGTTGTTGTTTTTGAAACAGGTCTTGTTTTCCCCAGGAAACCCTTAACATCTCCCATTGCTTTAGGGGAGAGTCTTCAACATCTTCCTCTCCTGCTGCTCCCAGTGCTGCACATCTCAGCAGCCACAGCCCCCGTGGGGAGGGCTGGGTGTCACAGCCTGCTGTACAAATCTTCCATCCAGTGCTGGATGGTTTCCCTCACTCCAGACTAGTGCAGGCCTTTTTCTGAGCACAGTAATTCGGAAATCCTTCCTCTGTAAGCGCAAATCCTTCCACTGTCTAAATGTACTGACACGGCAGAGTCAGGGAGACACTGAAATGGAGATGTGGCAGCTGATAGCACCAGGCAATCCTGCTGGCCTGGGAGAAGTCCTGGCTCACCTCCAGGAGCTGGGGAATCTGCTCTTAGCCTGCAGGGAAAGATCTGCTTGCTCCCATTCTGGTGTTTTACCAAAAAGGAGAAACATTTCCATGTGATGCATTCAGGTACAAGGCACTGCAGCTCTGAGCCTCTCCGTGTTCCCTTCTTTTTAAGCACCCATCACCTGGATGGGAGAGAAGCCCAGACCTTACCTGTGGTCCTGGTGAGGAGCTGGGCCCTGTTCCTGGCTGGGGCTGCAGCCAGCATCACCCAGGGTAAGGTGCAGGCCCCCTCGGGCCCCCTGTGTACGTGGCCATCCCAATCCCATCTCTGTTTGCAACAAGTGGAAATCTCAGCTGCTGCAGCAGCACTACTGATCTTTCAGCCAAGCTTCCAGGGACTTCAGCGTTCTCTGGAATCTGGGCCCTCCTCCATACTGTGGCTGTAAATTAATTTTTCTGTCCAATCAACTGGCCAAGCAGGGCATTGTCCAGGTCTTGAACTCGGTCCCTGGCACAGCTCCCCGGGCTGGGAGAGGGATCACTGCTCATTGCTGCTCTCGAGCTTCCTCCCAACTCCAGAGCGTTTCCAGATGGATGGAGGGCTGCCACAGTGCAGCAGGGAGGGTGGGAGGGGAGCTCTGGAGTCCTCCCTGCCACCCCAAAAGACACCTCTGCCTTCAGCCTTGACTATTGCAGCTTTTCAAGAAGGGCAGCCTTCCATGAGGTTTAATTATTGGGGAGAGGTGTTTGATTTATTATTCATTCTGTGTCAAATCAAATAGCCCTGTCCTCCAAAGCTGGGCCAGCAGCTCTCTAGAACTTTCTGATGGTCTGACAATTACTAACAAGAGGCTGTGCTTTGTTGTCTTCTTTGCCTGCTGTGGTAAACTTGAGGACTGAGTGGCACAAATATGAAGGCTCAGGGAAAGTTGAGTGACCTGCTTGGAACGTGTAGATGCAGTGGGCAAATCTCAGTCTGCCTTCAATTATTTTGTGCTTGGACACATCCAGGACCCCAGGCATCACATTTGGATCTTCTTGAGCATCCTCAGGATCCAGGCTGAGTGTATGAACACCAGGCTTTCTAAAATATAACCAGTCTAATCAGATAGTATTTATAGAAACAGCAGCCCTTAGCAGGATTCTTGCTGATTTTTTTTCTGGGAACCAGCTAAATCACACTTCATTCATGAGTTCTAGGTTCTCTATAAAGTAAATTTCCTGTTCTTTACTTCTTTGATGGAACAAAATGGGATAGATTCTCAATTGCTGGGACTCATTTCAGCTCCACTCACTTTAGTGGAGTTTGCTTACCCCAGCTGAAATCCTGGCTCGCTGATCTCTGACTTTTACATATTTTGCTGAATTTCCTCTTTCCACTTCTACACTTTTTCCTTCTAGACATATTTTCCAGCACTTTGCATCCTTCTCTCTTTTGGTTTATTAAAACAACCTTCATAATTTTCTTGTTTTTCCTTCCAGTCTCTCCCCACAGCTCTTAATTTTTCCCTCCTTCCTTGTGGAGGGAGCCCAAAGTCTCTTTGGTGCATAGAAAAACATCAAGAAAGAGTTTGGTGCAAGAGAGGCTTTATCAAAAGAGGTTTTATTAATCACATTTTATGTGCAGGTGACATCATTGCACAAGAAAACTTGGTTTTATATTTATATCCGGAATCTTATAAAAACTTCAGTTTATGCCAGTATTTTCTGATGTTCCTGATTCCTTTTTTTTTTTTTTTCCTTTAATAAAAAAGCCTTTATTTCCCCTGTAGTTATTCTGAATAGAAGTTGATGGCGGTGTCCACAAGAGTTTATTTTTCCTGAAGTTAGTGCAGCTAAAGAGAAATAAGTCAGATAGACAAGGACAAGAGATAGTTCTACTCCTTAAAACCATGATGTTCAGAAAACAACCAGAAGTGGAAACTTGGAAATATCAGCAGAAAAAATTACTTCAGGGCAGTGGACAAGCTGATCTGTGGAATATCCTTGCCCAATGCATGCCCTATATTGTAGTTTTACTTCTTAAAGTCCCCCTTAAATCAGATTCAATAATATGACATGGATGAACTGAAGAAAGCATAAGGCAAGTGCAGGGACAGACAGAATCTCTCCCTCTCCCTCTCTGAAAAGGCAAAGCCAAATCTGAACCCAAAGGGATCCCCAAGTACACATGCAAGTTTTTTTGCTGGAGAAATACCATTAAGAAGAGCAAAATTAATTGCACAAATGAAGTCACACCATGCTGTTGGGCAGCAACAGACAGTGCTGAAACAGACAGAAGAATAAAATTGGAAAGGAGATGATGACTGAGGATTTTGACCCATTAAAAAGCCATCATATTTCACCTAGTAATTCCATGGAAGATATTGCATGTTTTCTCGCTAAGACTTGTTGAAAGGCAACAAGATGCAAAAGTCCACCAAATACGGTTTTAACTTTGTATTCTCTTCCACTGCTTCTCTTTTGTCTCATTCTTATTTTTTTAGAAACTGTGGAGCAAATACTGACTTTTCTCCAGTGATGCTTTTGCTCACATGGAATAAAACAAAACTATCATTTTTGCCGCCGGTCTGACAGTAAATTAATTCCATGTGTGTTCCTCATTAGTCAGTTGTTTCCTAGTCAGGAAAGTTTGGGCTCAGGAGAGCTGCCCTGGTGTCATGGCTTGTCCCAAGGGTTGGTTTTCCCCGTGCTGTAACGTCTCATCCTGAGGTGACATTACGCTCATCACTCCTCAGCATCACGTGCCAATGTCTCTGAGTGCCCTTATAAACCTGCATAAAAGGCAATTCTAACGTTATCCATAATGGAAACCTTTTGCCTTTTTCCCCCCTTTAGTCTTCCTAAGAAGCTTGAAGGGAGGAGGAAAGAGAGAGGGATGGTAGAGAGGTTTTTATTCTCTATTCCTGCTGCAGTTCCTTCTTCTCATACCCAGGGCTCTTCCTATCTCCATATCTGGATTTAAGACATGATTTGCTCACAGATCAGGTTGGCACAAGTTTCTGGCTGTTGTTTTGCTCTCAGTCTAGATTTTCTTGCCTCACTGTTTTTTACCTGGGGACTCTCCCTTTCTCCATGACAGGGATGGGTTTTTCTGGACTTCCCTCAACTCTCTTCTTCCTTGAGACTGCAGAGCTCTTGAGCAGCGATGACTTTCTGTCTCTCCTGTTTCCATCCGGGGCACATGGTTCAATCCCCTGAGTACTTAAAAGTGCTGTGGTCTCAATTTCATTTGTGAGCTTAATATACTGCTGTCCGGGTGAAACTTAATGGGCTGTGCTGCACAGGAGGACAGGGCAGATGATCGAGCTGTCCCTCCTGGCCCCCGGCTTTATGAAGCCTGCCTAACTGATATGATGCCATAAATCAGCAGCAACAAATTAAATGGGAGACCACAGGCTCTCCTACACACACACACACCTGCTGACCATAAAAACTGGGGAGGAGGGGCTGAGTGCTGAAGGGTTACAGCAGTTGCCAGCTCAAATCCAGCCGTGGATGACTGAAGGTTTTTACTGACTGGAGGATTTGTAGCAGCCTTTGTGAAATGAGTTTGGTGGCCTCTGTCCATTTCCCAGTGAGCATAAAAAACTCAACACCCTTTTAATATCTCCCATAAAGTGGCATAGGCTCTCCTTTCTAGAAGTTTTGTTCTAATCAGTGTATGGGTACATTGGCTGAATTATGATTTTCCTTGTGTTGTTGATTTCTTTGGAAGAAAAATGAAGGTGTTTGTTTTTCATAGGTGACAGCTTCCCAAAAGCCACCAATTCTTACTGAATTGAGCTGAGCTGCACTGCCATGCAGAGAACATAGTAAACACTGACCCTCCAAAAGCACCTTGACATGTTTAAGTTCAGATTCCTTAATTTCTTTTGTTTTGAATATAATAAGAAATTTACCAAGAGAACAGCTTCATGGACTGAAAATATTAAACACATAACTAAATTGAACAAACACAGCAAATATTTTCATTTTCAGACTGGTTTAACATTTAGAAGCCCCACAGTCAATTTCCCACTGGGAAAAAAAGATAGTTGTGCTCGTGTTTCTGCTCTAGTCAGATAGTCCAACTTATTTAAGAGTCTGAAGCAACAGTACAAAACCAGACAGTCCTGCACTGCACAGTCAGCACCCATGGGACATATGCAGTCACCAAGACAATTCCTCCATCCCATGCCTTGTCTCTGGCTCTTTGCTGGGGCCCAAGAGACCCTAACTTTTGTCACACCCAGCAAGACATCACAGGGTCCAAGGGAATGCTGGCAGGCCTCCAGCCTGTTCCCTGGATATTTCCAAGCATCCCTGAAGAAGAAATAAAAATTTTTAAAAAATTGCTGACAGAATAAACTGTTCTGAAGGTGATGACCTGTTGTGGCTGGTCAGAAGAAGTGGGAACACTGAGCACAGCCCTAGAAGCAGTCAGACACAGGTGAAGTGTTGGGGTAACACAAGGGAAGGAATCTCTGAAGGGGCTCCCACACAGAGAATGCACTGAGCACGGAGGGACCCACCAGGATCATCGAGTCCAACCCCTGGCCCTGCACAGACACCCCAACAATCCCACCCTGTGCATCCCTGAGAGCCTTGGCCAAACCCTCCCGGAGCTCTGGCAGCCTTGGGGCCGTGACCATTCCCTGGGGAGCCTGGGCAGTGCCCGACACCCTCTGGGGGAAGAACCTTTCCCTGCTATCCAGTCTGACCTTCTGTGCCACAGCTCCAGCCGTTCCCTCGGGTCTGTCTCTGGTCCCAGAGAGCAGAGCTCAGTGCCTGCCCCTCCTCTTCCCCTCAGGAGAACGTTCCTCAGCAGGCACTTAATTCTTCAGGCACACAAGTGGTTTTCTCCACACATTGCACAGCTCTGGGAAACTCCCTCTGCACAGAAAGACTTTGCAAGGCATTTGAGTAAAATCAGATAATGGGGCTCTGGTAACCCCCTGTTTCCCCCAGCTCCAGGGGCTCCATCCCTGGCCCTGCATCGTTCCCAGGCTCTGGCAGTGGCGTGTGCAGGGCTGGCACAAGAGGGGCTCAGCCCTGGCACACTCAGCTGGGGCTGTTTGGCCACAGGTGCCCAGCCTGGCATCCTCACAGCTGCAGCCAAACATCTCCATTGGGGCCAGGAGGGAAGTGTAGCACTGGCAGTTGTTTTCCCAAGGAGCGGAGAGAGTGATTGTGCCACCAATCCTTCCCAACCCAACCAACCCATGGTAGGTGATGCCTTTATGGACACAGGTGCCGTGGGGGTGCTGAGCCTTTCCCCACACAACACCTGCTGCAGGACCCCCACGGCTCACTCATAGATATGCAAACATGAATCTCATTGACCAAGAGCTGAACTCTAGTAAAAATCCCTTTATGGCCTTCTTTGTGATCATTGCAATGAATCCAGATTTATCAGGCTTTTTTTTTTTTGCTCAGGCAAATAGGTCCCCAACAGCAAAACAAACACTTCTCTCCTCCTGAAACCCAGCTCTCAGCTCATGCAGTGTGAAAAACCACACTACAGATGATCATTAAGTGGCTGACTGCCTGTCCCCCTGTGAGCTTAACAAGCCTGTGTTTGAGAAGAGCATGTTGTGGTAAGAGGCACTGAGGACATGCACTGAAAAGAGCTCATGAAGTCTGAATATAAATTCAAGACAGGGTAAAACAATTTCAAAATTATTATTTCTAGTACCCCTGGATTTCTACTTTTACCCCAGCACTTATCACAAGATTCATTTAAGCTAGGAAACATACATGGAATAGATTTGCTTTTTTTTTTTTTAAGAAAGCAAATCATAAGCAAAAAATTATTTTTGTACACTGGTTTCTCAAAACAACCTGAGTGATTTGCAAACCCTAGTCACCTATTACTTCACCCTTCTAATTACAACCAAATGAACTATGCCAGCCTTTCTTCCTTTCAGAATTAAATCGTTAATGAAATTAGGAGAAATGTTAACTACTGTTACCAGCAAGATGACTTTGTTGTTGTACTTGTCTTTCCCCATCAAAACACACTTTATAAAGACACCAAAGTTCCCACAGTTTTTTGATGGGTGCTTTGTCTCCCCACAACACTACTTATCTGCAAATTATATTTCTTGCTTACAGTACAGACTGGGTGGAAGGCAGGCTGCTCTCTCTGCAGCCATGGATAAACAGGCAGGCACACACTTGTAAAGCCACCACGACAAGTTGATGCACAAACAACCCTCAGGCTTGCACCTCCCAGTTCCAAAATGAGCAGTACTTGCTTATTTTTGTTGTTCACATGCAGATGATTCTTTAGCAGTCAGAATCCTTTTTTTCATACGTACCCTCTTCTCTCAATTCTTTTTGGACTTAAAAAACTGCACTGTAAGACAGCATGGTTCACTCTGTCAGAGCAGAGATGCTTCATTTTTTACATCCGTTTTACCAGAGGGGAGTTTCTGAGCCTTTTAAGTGAGAAGTGGCTGCCTGTGAAAGGTGAACAGTCTGGAAATTAAATCCACCTCCTTACCCATCTCCAAGGCTGGAGATTTGACTTGATGATCTTTAAAACCTCTTCCAACCATGGCAATTCTATGATTTACAGAACTGGGCAAGCAGATGCAGTGCCAGCCAGGAAAATATTTGTCTGTACAAGTGTCTGATCCAAGAGGGTTTCTTATGGATGACAATTTCCCAGGGACTATGCACAGAGGCATTTATTGTAGGATCTCGCTCTCAAGCAACACAGCACTCCTGTGTATGCCCGGGGTACACCCTCCAAGGATCCTTTATTCAGTTCTTTGCAGGAAGCTCCACTAAAAAATTCACATCTTGAGGGTTTTTACACCAGCATGGAAGCTTAGAAAGGTGTAGCTCTGTGAGTCCATACAGGCACCTGCAGGCCAGGATTGCAGCTGGAAAAGAGGAGGGAATTCACTGCCTATCCACATTTCCCTCTGCAGAGCCAGAGGATTTCAGAGCTGGGCAGTGATGAGGCAGCAGCAGATAAGGAATTGCTCAGCAAAAGGTGTTTTGCTCAACAAAACATGACTTGCCACAAGCATGAGCTTTTGTTGGAATTTGTCATTAGCAGCAACTTCGGTGCAGGGAAGGATTTCAGCTCAAGAGAGCAAGATCTGCCCCAGCAGAGGTGGCAAAAAATCTCTGGGTCACTCCCTGCCCTGGCACTGAGGGAGGGCCAGAGGAGGGAGAAATTGGTGCAGCATCTCCCTGTGGTGTGGGAGACTCACATTCAAGTTCTTGCCTTAAGAAAGATGTGATTTCATTTACAAAGGAGAAAGCTTTTATCATCTTGGGTATGATCATTGAGCAGAAATGTTATGAAAGGCCTTAACAATGGAGGTGATTCCAAGTGAGTGTAGCTGACTGGACAGAAAAGTTTTGCATAAAGAGAACATACATTGAGTCAGCTCTGAAAAGTCCAGTTGCTCAGAGATCAGCCACATTTAATAATCTAATTTGTAATTCCCAGGGACCATAAAGGAGTGTCAATACCAGTGCAGAAGCCAGGCTATCACTTTGGACAGTGAATTCATGCAATCTGTATATAAGGTAGTGCACATGTAGAGTGAATGTGTACAATGCCTCAAACAACCCAGGGAATCAGTGAAGTGCACACAGCTCCATCTCAGGTGGAACCTGGAGTTGTGATTGCAGCATCTGAGCTGAATTTACTTTTATTTGTGACCAAGATCAGTGCCTCTTCCTCTTGCACACCTTTGTAGTTAGTGCCCCCTGAATTTCATGCTGTCTTGGGTTATGTAACCAAAAAAAACGTGTATTCTTTTTCATCTGTTGGAAGCAGTTGAGATGTTTTTCTTTGTCTCTTGTAACTCCAGGGGGGAGAGGGGCCGATGCCTTCTGATAACGGGCCAGCCATTAAGGCCAGGTGGGGCAGTGTTTCTTCTCTCCTTCACCACCCATCCATCCTCCAGGGGGATATCTGCTGATAATGGGCCATTAAGGCTCACCAATGACATCACACATTACATCATCGGGGTATCTTCTGGTAATGGGCCATCAAGGCTCACCAATGACATCACACATTACATCATCCCATTGGGACATGTTCCACCCAGTGCGGGAGGAGCCAACTGTTCCTACCTAGATAAAAACTGAGACTCAGGAAACACCAGGAATCTGGGGATCTGGCTTTCCACTGGGCTTCAGGAGGAAGACTGGACCCATCTTGCCATGACTGGACTTTCTACAGGATCATCTCTACTCCACAGAACCACATCTGTTACTCCAGGAGGATTTATTTGGACTGCTTCCAACACCCTGACCAACAGGGTGTCAGGTCATATCCCTGACCCTGTCAGGGTTTTCCAGGACTTCTGTTTGCTTGCTTGCTTGGTTTTTTGTACTACTACATTTGTATTTTTAAATATTCCTAGTAAAGAACTGTTACCCCTATTTCCATATCTTTGCCTGAAAGCCCCTAATTGCAGAATTACAATAATTTGGAGGGAAGGGGATTTACATTCTCCGTTCCAAGGGAAGCTCCAGCTTTCCCTGGCAGACACCTGTCTTCCCAAACACATGCCACTGCTGCTGCACCTGCAGAATTGCGGGGGACAGCTCTAGGGCAGCCTGGATATGTCTGTACCTGTGGCTGTACCTCTGATTGCAGTGATGCCTCCTGCTCTGAGGGGCTCACAGCCTCTTACAAAGGTGTGGGATATCACCAAGAAAGCAAGGTGAGAAAAGAGACAAAATTAATTATGATACAGTGTGACAGGCACGTCCCTGTAGTGCTGCCAAGTGAAATGTGGGACAAATATCTCTTTTGACACTTTCCTCACCTTTCCTGTCTATGTGGTGACAGTGGAAGTGCCTCCCCTCAGAGCAACCACCACCTTTGATTTTTGAGTTGTGAAAAGACCATCATCCCAGAACTGTCTGGATTTAAAAATCATTCTGATGGATTAACAATCTGTGCCACAGTGTGCCCCAGGAGTGCAGTATCTCAGGAGGAATTTGGCTGGAATATAGATTGCAAGGGAGACTGACAGAAAACTGGTGTTCTAGCCTTTCCTTTGCTCTGCTTTGCATTCATTTCCCCAGAATATTTCTGGATTATGTAATACCTTCCACACTCAATGTTTTTTTTCTATGCTATCATCTTAATTAGTGCGCTGGGCTGCCAGTTTGCCATGTAGCAATTAATGTAATGAGGTAATCATGGACTGATTGGATTTGTCTCTTACGGATCTGGGTGCCAGGCCCAGAGTCCAGCAGCATCTCTGGGTGACCTCTCTGGGTGGCTTTTCACCCTGAAGGGAGCACAACAAGACCCAGCAGAGAGGTGCCAGGGCAGCTCTGCCATCCTGCATCACCCCAGGGCTTTTGCTGGCTGTAATTATCAGGAAATCACGTCAATGTGCGTGTTAGATGCCCAGCCTATTTGGGCACCTTTTAAAATAAAAAATATGCTTGCCAAAGTGCCTTCAAGGATTTGGCCATGGGTGAAGGGAGTTGGCAGGACCAGCAGCTGTGCTGAGGCCTCCTGAGTCCCAGGGGGATGGCTGAGCCATGAGCCTGCTCTTCCACACGAGGGCTGACAGCACCACATGGCTGCAGTGCTCCACAGAGAGTAAATCCAGCCACAGGGTTCTGGAGAAATTAAAACAGCTCATGAATTAAAAACTTAGGGATCTGTCCCAGCAAAAGAAAAGGAGGGAAGGGTTTTGAAAGTATCAAGAAAGAACAGTTCGATATTTTCAAAAATGGGTTGCTTATGGAAAGCTTAAATGTTGTATTTCAACCAACCTGAAATTAAACTTTATTTTACTCCAAGATGACCTTTTAAAAAAAATAAAATCATATTTCATTAAAAGCAAGAGGAGGAGGATTTTAAAGGAATAAACTTCCAGAAGCAGAATGATACATTTCAAGTAAACCAAAAAGAAAATTTTATAGTTCCTCTGTTTCATTATAAAATTCATAAAATCTTCATACCTCTCAGATTGCACTCCCACTTTGGGTCTCTCCCTGTGGTATATCTGTGGATTTTGCCAGGATATTTTTCAGGCCCTTCCTCTCCTCTCCTGGACCACTTCCCTCAGGAATCCAGCCCTCTGCTCCCCATCCTCCCAGCTCTCCTGCCCTGACATTCAGCTCATTCCATGATGCATTTAAAAGCAGAGCAGGCTGCCAGTTTGCTGCAGTTCTGAGCTGGAGCCCTTTGAAGAGACCCACAGACTGAGAGTGACTGAATCAGCTCCCCAGGGATGCTGCAAGTCAGCAGACTGCTGCTCAGCTGCCACAAGGTTCAACTGAGGCTGCCCAGGGGGAAAAGAAAAAAAAAAGTAAAGAAATAAAGGAGGAAAAAAAAAGAAAGATCAAAACTGAAGTTGGGTAAAGGCAGACTGGAAACACTTCCAACAATTCCTGGAAAGTAAACAAAGGAAAAAGGAGGCAAGAGAAAAAAGATGTAGGGAGAATGTCCCTGTTGGGACCCACACAGGGGGTGGTCAGAGGGTGGTCAGAGGGGCCCAGGTGGGTGTGTGCAGGTCACACCATGGGCTGATATCCTGGCATAAGAGTGAATTTTTCAAGTGTTTCCCACTGAGAGACAGACACTGGGGGCTCAGCTGTTGGATAAAGCTCATTTTCCTGAGGGCAGGGGAGTGTTGGGGTGCAAAGCCTCTGCAGCGTTTCAGCAGCACCAGGGAGGGCTGTGATCTCTGAGAGGAGCTCTCTGCACAGCCATGGCAGAGCTCTGCTCTGCTCAGTGAGGCTGAGACAGCAGAGGAGCAGCCCAGACAGCCCAGCTGACGTGGTGCTTGTGCAGCTTTGTCCATGAGATTTTGTTCAGAGCCTGCACACCGTGGTGAATGGAGGGGCTGCCCATGGGTGCTGCACATCTGCTCCATGTGCTTGTGGATCTCCAGGGCTCTTGGACCAGGTTACTCCTCACAGTGCTGCTATTCCAACTCTAAATGTCACCAAAGAGTGGCTTGGAAGCAAAAAGTAACCCCTCAAGAACCATTCATAAAAATCCATGTGTATGGATCATGAAAGTAATATTTCAGCTGCAAGCTGAAATTTCCCAGATAAACCAGGGCTCTAAAAATAACACCTCTTTCCACAGTATCCTGTTGTAAAAGGTAAGGCTGCAGCTTCACAGGAACTGCTCTTTAGAATTATCTCTGCCTAGCTACCTCCACCAGGATAGGAGCTTAGTGTTTAAAAACAGCAATATGCAGTAGCAATGAATGCATTCTTTCTGGGTCACTGCTTGGCTGTACAAATGTGGCCTATTCAGAGAGAGAAATCAAAAAACAAAAAGGAAGAAAAGAAAAAAAACACTTTTTTTTTTGTTCTTTTGATTCAGGAGCTTCTCTGTGGCAGGAGGAACTCCAGCCTTAGCTCCTGGGAACCCTTCACATCTAGAACTTGCAGATCTGCCATCACTGGTGGGCAGCCTGCCCAAAGGAGAGGAAGGTAGCCTGCACCGAGGAAAGTCATTCCCCCATGGCTGTGGCAGGGAAGGTGCTCCAGAAGCCCCAGGGAAGGATGTTGGTAAAAGGATGGAGGCCCAGAGGGGAAGGAAAGCAGGGAATGAAAAGTCAGAACAGTGTGTATCCTGGTGCCCTGTGTCACAAACTGATAAACAGCTCTGTCTTGTCACAGGCTGCTCTTTTGGTTCTCTTTGGGTTCCTTCACAATGTGAAGAGTGACAGGACAAGGAAACGGCTTCAAGCTGCACCATGGGAGGTTCAGATTGGACATCAGGGAAAATTTCTTCACTGGAAGGGTGGTCAGACATCAGAAGGGGCTGCCCAGGGAGGTGGGGGAGTCCCCATCCCTGGAGGTGACAAGGAATGACTGGACTCAGTGCTGTGGTTGAGTTGGCAAAGTGGTGTTTGGTCAAAGCTTGGACTTCTCCAACCTTCATGATCCTATGGTTCTGTGATTATAGCCCTTGATAAAAAGTCTCTCTCCACCTTCCTTATAAGCCCCCTTTAATTATTGAAAGGCCACAGGCCACCCTTTCCCTTCTCCAGGCTAAACAATCCCAATTCCCTCAGCCTTTCCTCCCAGCAGAGCTGCTTCATCCCTCTGATGCCCTTGGTGTCCCTGCTCTGGCTCCAGCAGCTCCCTGTCCTTCCTGTGCTGGGCCCAGGGCTGGAGGCAGCTCTGCAGTGGGGTCTCACCTTAGTAGAGGGGCAGAATCCCCCCTCCCCTGCTGCCCTCACTGCTTTGGATGCATCCCTGGATTTCTGGGCTACAAACACGCTTTGCCAGCTCATATCCAATCCAAACACACACCAATAGTCTCAACTCCTTCTCTGTAGAGCTGCTCTCAAACAATTCATCCCAGCAGGTTTGCAATTGCAGGACAGGAATGGGATCATCCTCCTTTCCTCCCTCCTTTGGCAGACATTTCCATTTGGTTCTCTTAAGGGGCACAGTAAGTGGGGAGCAACTTATTCCTTGGGGATTGTGGGTTTGGAGTGCAAAGTGGAGAATGTCCCCATGGAAATTTATCTTGGAGCTCAGTTACTTTGGAAAATTTGCTACCAAATATCCTCTGCTTCAAAAGTTTAAAGAATACGTGCAGGTTTTGGAAACAAGGCTTTGGGGTTTTTTATGACACTATTAACTTCCAGCTTTCAGTATCATCAACTGCAGAATGGAAAAGAGACACGTTCAGTGCTATAAATCAAAACTGAGAAAAACCTTATGTTTATTGAAAAAGTGAGGATGCCTGCCAAAGGGGCTTTCTCTCTCGAGAATACTGCAAGGCTTAGAGTACATCTGTATGTTATCCTCACTGGATCTGACAAGGGAAAATAGCCATGGAACATAAATACCTTTGCTTTTGTCATATCCCATCAAGCTCTGAGAGATCTTTGGACCGTGCACATATTTAAGAATAGAGGCTGGCAACCCAAGGATCAGAATTTCTTCCAGCCTGGAGACAAGCTGGCCTTCCTACGACTGCAGCATGAGGATCCTTCTTGGCTGAAGCATGTAGTAGCAAGCACTAAAATAGGAGAAATAGGGAAGCTGGGTAAAACAGGACATCCTGCTCTAAGGCTGCTAGAAGCACCAGCAAGGCAGGGTGGACTAAGGTAAGAGTACTCTGCCTTTGGAAGCCAGTTTGGCCTTTTGTTTGAACAGCACTGTTCCAGAAACAAATCTCTTCCAGATTGTGCAGGGAATGTTTTCTATGCTTTCCTAACTGAGGAAGAGACATTTCTGCCTATGACAGGGAGGGAGGGTTACTTCCATACACCAGCATTCCCTGCTGGCTAGAAGGAAAACAGCAATGGAGCGATCAGGGTTTCCAAGAAACAGACATTTGTAAATCCTGTAAGCAAGGCAAGCATCAAAAATGAAGGAGTATAAAAACAATCTCACTGCACATAAGAGAAGGTAAAAATAAATCCTCTTGGTGCTGTGATTTACTTATCCACCCCAGATTCAAGATATGTTCAAGGCCCAGCAGCCAATTTGGAAGCAGAACTTGAGTGTCCAAAGCTCCCAAGTGGTTTGAGTTGAGATTTGTACCAATTGCCAAACTCACATCTAGGTTTTGGCTTTGCTCCTTCCTCACCAGTCTTCCAGATTTTCAAGTACAGAATATGGATTTGAGCACATTCCTTTCTAGAGTTTCTGATTCCCCTCTGAATCAGGGTTAAATGAGTGTAGCTCTATCAACTTTTAGCTAATTTTGTTGGTACCAGAGAATGGATTCTTGGTTTTAGACTCATGGTTTTGTCCTTGCTTATATGCAAGATGCATAAGGACTCTGATGTGTGTACAAATAAGAATATAAACTGTGCTAGATATAGTTAAAATTTAGCATTTAATTAAGAGAATTATGTGTACTAAACAGAAACTTCCACATTAAATAGATGACCTCAAGGAGCCCAAGCTGAGCATCTGCCCTTTCATCCCATGAACATCTTACCTGAATAAAACTTTAAGGAGGCAATCCTAATTTTGAAATTATACTGTCTAACTAAACTAAAAACACACATCACCTCTAACACTTTATCCATTCACTGAGCCCTTGGCAGGGCTTTTTCACCTTCATTCCTCTCTGACTGGGTGTTCTGTGAAATGCATTAAAGCTCAAAGCCTTCTCAAGAGTCTTACTTTCATTTAATAATATTTTTTTAATAGCCAAGTGAAGGAGCATTTAAACATTTTGATAAATTATAAAATAACAGGCTGGAAAAGGGATTCTGGGTATTGTATTTGGGTTACCTTAACATCTGTTCAGTATTAGAGAACTTTTACATCCCCAAAGAAGCCTTGTTAGGGTTGGAGGCAAAGAAGTATTTCTGAGTAGTTTCCCTTTTTTTATTATTATTTTACTGCATATGGTGTCCTCCAGGTGCACAGGTCTGAAGGTCCCTTTTTTGGAAAAAGTAAGCAGCAAACCCAAGAAATGATGCCAGTCCTTGTGTATGTTTCACAGGAGGTTTCCAAATAGTGTCATGGCCGTTGGGAAGCAACAAAGGTTGAGACTGTTTTCAGTTTGTTCAGTGTTGTGTTATTCATTTTTCTAGATGTTGAGTAAATTTGCTCTGAAGAAATTGCTCCTTTACTGCCTCAGCTGTATCTTCATTATTTCCTACCCAGGTTGACGTGCAAACGTCAGCAGACAAAAGTTCTCTTTGTTTGGCAGCTTCTGTAATGTACACATATATAAATATGTAAATTTAATGTCCTATTTATTGTTCTACCCAAATCTCTACAGGTGTGCTTGTGTGTGCACCCATTGGGTTTGGGTGGAGCTGATAAATAACATTGTAAAACATTATTCCGACTGAAAAGAATATAAGTGGATTTCTTAGAATCATGGAATATCCTGAGTTGGAATGGACACACCAGGATCATCAAAGTCCAGCTCCTAGACCAGCCTAATGGTTGATAATCTTTGGTTTAGTTCATGCTTGAGGTGTGTTTTCCACTGCATTTTCATTAAAGCAATCTCCTCTAACCCTAAATTTCCCTCTTCATAAAAACAAATATCTTGGAGGCATTTTGTAGCACTCATGTTCTTCTTTTGAATGTCTCACACATTTTAAGCACAGGTTTGCTTCAGAAAGGCCACCAAGTCCTACCTGTGTTTGGATAACAAAACCAGATCTCTTAAGGGTTAATTATTTTACTAAAGGATATTGATTGTAGAGGGTCTCCATTTTTTTAAATCTTTATTTTTACTCAGTACAGTGATAGGATCTGAGAAACACAGTTCTGGTGGGATCTGGGCACCAGGGAGCTTGGTCTCAAAATAAAAGGACTTTTCTTCAGTGCAACATAAATGCAGGCTAAGGAGCAAAGGACCAAGCAAGAAGAGAGAGATGATTTTAGGAATTTCAGATATCTTTCTGTTGAAAGAAAACTTCTGTGAATTTACACCTGAAGCCTGATTCTTTTCTCTCTGGTGATGGAGTCAGGTAAGGGATTCCCCCACATGAAGGTGTTCTCAGCCAGGGGAGGTTCAGGGTCCCTCTTCCAGCTGATCCCTTGGGGATTTCTCTCCCAAAACTGGGAGGTGAGACTGTCTGACAGAAGAGACAATCACCAGCCATTTCATTTGAGAAGTGGAGTTTATGCACCAAAAATCACACAAGGCTTGCAAACCTGAAAGCATCTCCTCTTCTGGCCTTTCTTACACAACTCCCTTTGATGATTCACTCTTCCTAGATAGGCACCAGTGTACAGGTCATTTTCCTGGCGTTTGGGTTCATGTAATAAAACAAAAAGCAACTGAGAAGGCAAGCAAACACCTCCTTCCAGCTACAAGTGTTCCAGGCCAAAGAGACGACCACTTTGATGGCTCGTGTTCCCATAACCCATGGCCCGTTCCCATAGGCAGCTCTGCTGCTCTGGTGACAGCTTTCCACATAGCTGCAGGTGAAGAAAGTGATGAGGAGTTAGGGCAATGCAGAATTTAACACCCTGCATTTAAAGGAAGAGTCAGAGTATCCCTTTGCATTTTTGCCCCACTAAGTAGCTTCTGGTGCCTTTGGGCTGCTACAGAAGAGTTCATTGGCAGTGATGCCAATGTGCATTTTCATTTTCAGATGTGTGTATTCATTTTCAGTAGCCTGCTAGCAAGAATCAAAACTTCTCAGAGGGACATTCTCAAGTGATCACCAGATGTTCTGTATTTCCCTCATGATGCCATCAATGGGTGAGGGAAGCAAGCTGGCACAAGAGAGCTCAGCTGAGGTCATGGCTGGAGACAGGGCAAGTGGGAAGGCCTGGAGAATAAAGATCCCTTCTTCTGGAAAGGGTGTTAGCCAAGGCTCTGCCATTTGTCATAAGCTGGTTTCTGCATGTTGTGTGCATGTGCAAAGAAGAAGATCCCTGTCCCACACGGCTGACATCATCTTCAGCCTGTTTCACACCACAGAAGAGAAAATCCATGGTGTGGTGGTCAGGACTCCAGAAATTCAATTACCCTTGTTTTTAAATGTCATTTAATGCACTCTGAAACCAAGGATTTGCCCTTTAGGTGCATCCTGATGAGCCAGGAGTAAACATCCCAGGGTGATTAATGGCAGTCACTGTGGGTGTGGATTTGCTGTGGGTGTGCACATGCACACCCCCAGGCTCCAGCACCCACACGTTCCCACAAACCTGGGGATTGCAGTGTTCAGTTGCAGAAGCTTTGGCATTTGGGCATTCTGCTGATTTTTCAAGCTGCAGATCCATTTGGGTCAGATTAGCAGAGGCAGCCAGGGAGCCATATCACTCTCAGCCACGAGCCAGCTGTTCTTAGAGCTCCTTGGAGCCATCCAACATAAAATCATCTTCCCAGGAAGCCAACAGCTACCCTGGGAGGGACAGCTTGGGACAAGAGACAGATGGCTTGTAGAGCTGGGACTGAGGAGTTCAAAGTGCTAAGGAGTGAATCCAGGGCGTAGTGATTGCTTGTTAATCCTTCTTTTTCTTGGGCATTAAATTCACTTCCAAGCATATCAGTAAACTTTTTACACATTGCAAAATGAGTCATCTACAAAATGACTAAAATTTCCAGTCATTTTATGAAATTATTGTTTCAGCCTGTCACTTAGTAAAATCACTGTTTAATTAATTTCTCAAAATCTGGCATGATTTTTCTACACATGCGTGTCTACAGAACCATGCAATCATTTCCACATTTGACACTATTTTGTGAAATTATTTAAATTGTCAGTTGTTCCACAAAATAATTGCATATTTCACATGAAATTTATTCTAGGGTTTTTAAAGCTATCAGGGAGGATGATCACAGTTATTATGGGAGCATCAGCAGCATATTTCAGAGTATTCAAGTTACTAGAAATCAATCTTTTTTCTCTAAAGTCTCATTCATAAGCACAAGCAATGTTCCCTTTTTAGTTTTAGGTGCAGAGCAGTTTCTTAAACTGGTCTGCCACACAGACCATCCCAATAAGTCACAAAGGGTACTCAGAAGGTTTTCACAGCCATCCAGATGAAAATTCTGAGCAGAAATCTGCCCTGGCCACATCCTGAGCCAGTCTCCCTTATAGTCAATTAACAGAGTGGGCAAGTGAAGTAATTTAGTATCTGAGATACTGAATTCAACTGGTAATATTTTCATCTAAACTACACTGTGCTGTTTGTGCTTCTCTTTGATTCATCAGAGTGTTGGAGGAAGGAGAGGAATTATTTTATACCTACTGAGCAACCATAACTATGAGCAGGTTTGCTTCCTCTGCCCTGCATACGTTTTCAGCATGAAGTTGTGAGCTGCAGGGTTTTTTTCCTCTCGTGGGTTTTTGTCTGTAAGAAGGGAAGAGCTCTGGGTCTCATAAAAGGAAAATCTGATCTTTAAAGAGCAAAGGCATATTGGGCATGGCTTTGTAGTGGGAGAGATGTCCAAGTCACCTTTGCTAATGCAGACTTGGGTGGGAGGCACAATGTGCACCCTTTTGATTCCTACAGGCTCCTGGAGCCTTTCCATCAACTTCAGTGGGATTTTGTGAAGCCTTAGAACCTTCAGTGAAAAGATGTGCATTAGCACCCAGGTTGTGCAGATATTTCCATGTAAAGATGTGCTTCAGGTGTGTAACTCTGTCAGCTGTGCTTATTTCAGCAGGCAATCCCAGAAATGCCACATAAATGCCCATAGGACTGGGGGTCTTGTGATGGTCAGCAATAATTGCCTGCTTTTACTTGTGCTTTTAGTTTCTGTTTGTCATGAGCTGCTTTCAAAAATGAAAATAAAAGTTTTGCATTGAATTATCCTTCCATTTAGAAGGGACACAAGTTGCCCTTCCTTTGTTTTTTTCAACACTGAGTAGGCATGAAAACAGAACTGTCCCTAAACATACAAGTATTTAACAAAAAAATCACGAAGGAAATACATCTTTCAACAGTTGTCAGCAGATACATTAGGCTTTCTGTGGCAGCAGAAGGATCATCTATCCCCATCAGCTGAAATTCCATTGTCTTATCCTTTTCCTTCTTCTGCCAAGATTCCCATTGAAAGGATTGGAAAATTTTCATTTAACTTTCCTGAGCTCTGTATCTGTCAGTGCTGTCCCCCTGTGACTATGAGGACATTTTGAAGCCTGCCAAAGAGACATAGTGCAGGTTGAAATGAGAAAAATGCCATATGTTATTTGGGTAGAGCAGTTTATTGTCTTACAACAGTTAAAAAGAGTTATGATGAGGTTTTCCCCTGACGTTATTTAAAAAAGAAACAGCATTTGTTAGAGACAAGCCTTTGCCAACATATACTTTCTAAACCATAAAAAAATTCACATGGTTTTATCTTATTCCCATTGAAGATATTTTTTCCAAGCCAAGACAAGAGCATCCTGACAATGGAGTACAGAGCTCAGAGAAATTGTGCTGGTGCTCTTTGTGTCTTGGGGCCCTCCTAAATAAGCACTGACAGATGTTGCAAACAGTGGTCAGGAAGATAAGAAAGGGGGACTGCTTCAACAACTGAGAGTAATTCTCGTGTACTTTAACTGCAGAAAGGAGTCACAGCAAACACCACACACAGCTCCTCTGCCATGTTTTGTGAGTGGGATCACTGAAGGATTGCCACAATTTTGGAGGTAAAGGTTTATCTTCTGACACAATGGATAATGCACACGAAGAGTCCAGCAACCAGGCTTACAGATTAAGGAGGATTATTATGTTGGGGGGGATAAATCCTCATTAACTCCAGTTTGGGACAGCAGTTCTGTGAGCACGGACCAAAGCAATGCCCTGGGGGCTGTGGAGACATCAGGCTCCTCTGAACATTTATGGCAGGCAGAGAAAGAGATCCCTGAAGTTCACTGACACTTCTGATATAACTGACTTGCACCATTGGCTCTTTTACAATTTTGATTTCATTTCTCCCAGACTTGAGGTACAATAGACAAACCTCTTCCAACAGTGCAGACACATTCTTGTGCCACTACATTTGAGGTTTGTGTTTCTGTTCCCTCTCTGCATTGTGTAAAGGTTGATTGAACCCACCATTAATGTGATAGAATGTAAGACCAAAGTGTTAATGGGAACTGTGAGCAATGGCAACAAAAGCCAACTTTTAGAAGCATTTAGTATTTCATGGATGGCAGTCTTCTGTTGGCACAAAATTATTCCAGGTATCACAACTGTAATGACTCTGAAGAGCTTCAGCTGACAGGGTGATAAAAAATAGACAGAGGTCAGAGTCAGTAAATGCAAAGGATAATAAGAGGAGAAAGAACCTAAGAATTTCTGCACTGGGAAGGCCCTGCAGGAGCAGGTAGCACTGACAAAGGACAAATCTTGCAGTCCTTTCCTACAGTTCTCTGAGGCCAGCAGTGGAAAGGTCATTTGGGAGTTACTGGGAGAGAAATGAAAAGTGATGAGAAGGTATATTGCATTTTACTGCAGCATAAATCCCTGGTGAGCCCACTCTGTGGGTATCTGTGTGCAGCTCCAGATAAGCTCTAACAGGACTAGAAAGGATATGTGCCTGGGGAGAAGGAATGGCCAGAAACATGTGAGGTTTCTGTACCATTTTAGATTGAGGAGACCAGGACTATTCAGCCTGGAAAAGAGTCACTGGAGAGTGTCCATCAGACAAACATAACTTGTGGGAGAAGAAGGAGCAATGGCCATTCCCCCCTTCCAGTTTCACAAGAAATAAAGGGCAGCAAACGAGAACAGCAGTTCCCAACTTAATCAAAGGGAATGCCATGTTTGTGGCTCACATTGAAAGCACCTTGGCAGGTTAGTTTAGATATGCCTAAACAGGTTCAAAATGGTAATATAGACCAATTAACAAAACCAGGGTGCATCAAGTGCTCTGACAACGTGGTTACAACCTTTGGCCACAGTTCACTGGGAAAAGCAAACTCTTTCACTGTCTCTTCTTGGATGTTATGTATAGATAGACCTGGACATTCTTATGTGGAATAGGCAGTGTGCTATTGTATTTTCTATCTTAGATTTATTTCTTAGACTGAGACCTCTGGCAACACTCATGGGGTTTTTTATCAGCAGTGCTAGGATTTGTTTCAGGCTGGCAGGGTGGATGCTTGCTGAGTGGGCTGTGTTAGCTTCTATACCAGGCATACTCTTCTTTCTTCCTCCTTAAGCACATCTTGTCCCTTAATTATTATTTAACAATTAATTAATTATTAATTAACAATATTTTACTCCTATGCACTGCATGACTGATAAAGCACCCCTAGGCTGCTATAGACTTAGCATTCTTTTCTCTTTCTTTTTGTTAAAAATTTTTTATGTTGCACATCCTACACAAGATGTGTAGCACTCCAAACTTCAAATATATTCTGCAGTCTGTTCCAACCATCCTCTTCTCGAGATTAGCATGGTAACAGTGCATTTTCCCCTGGGATCATAAGCAAAACATATCATAGGTCACTCGTAGATGTTTTGTTGCATGGAAATATTCACAGCTCAATTTAAGATGAAGCCCAATAAAACATGGGGAGCAAAACTGGGGGGGATTCAGTCTGTGTATTCCATTAAAGGTGACTCATTTACAAGATCCATATTCACTTATCTTTTGTGGATATGGTGTTGGTCAGGACATATAACACAGGTATTAGATGTAATTTCCTGCAGTTTCATGTCTGCACCACAGATTACAGAGTAGAGACTGCTCAGCAGTGGATTCAGGTTTTCCAGTGTAACACTTGTCATTCCTGCTTCTACAGGAATAAATTCCCTTGTTTTTAAATTATGAAAAACAAACAACTTGGGTTTGGGAGGATCTACCAAATTCCCTGGCCTCCTTCACACACAAGATTTTCCTGGCTCAGTTCAGGGTGTAGGAACAAGCAGGGTGCAGGCTTGGAATATCTGGCATTACTGCTGCCACCAAATCATGTCTCCTGAGATTCCCACTTCACTACTTGCTTCTAAAAGGGTCATCAAATCAAAGTTACCAAAGTAGACTTCTAAAATTATAAAGGCTGAGACATAATCTGCATCCTTACCTAGCAAGAAAATTCACTTAGTTGATCATTCAGGCTGGAAGCAGCCTGTGATGGAGAAGGAATCACCACATTTAAAGATTTACTGACAGAAGTGTAGTTTTGGTGACTGGAGTGTGGGTCTGGCATCAAGGGAGCTGAAACTGTGATTCAGGCCTCCTGTCTGAACTTGGGAAAAGCTCTGAATAACTCTCCCTTTTTTATTTCCAATCGATAATGAGGGTGTTCGTGTTTCCTTTTACACTTCACTAATCTTGGCTCTGTAAAGCATTTAGGAGAAGTGAGTGTTTCCCCAGCAGCCAGCACAGCAGCTATGGATCACTGATTGCTGCCATAAGGAAAACTTTAATGCCATGATTTGCTAGGCCATTTGTTATGAGACAGAATTACATAAACTGATTAGAAACGAATGGAAAGTGGCTGAAAACCTGGGGGGGGGGAAAGCAAAAATGCTTCCTCTCTACTCCAAATACTCCAAAATGAAACCTTACATTCAGACAGACATATTTAAATAAGTTTTCAATGCAAAGTGAGCTGTGTGTGAGAAACAGGGATAGATGGTCCTGTTTACTCATGCTGGGCTCTGCTTTATGTGTCATTGGGTGGCTTTATTGCTTTCCCCTAAAGCTGCCCAAAATACTGAAGGGGATTTAAATGTGCAACTCTAACCTGGCCTAGAGCTACTCCTTTTTGTCCTGGTACCACATGGGGAGCAGAGGTGGCAACTGGTATGGATGTGTGGTTAAAAAAGCCAAAAAACAATGAAGTGGAACTAAGTGGAATTTGAGAACAGGGCAATATTAGCCCCCACAATTATTTAGATTTCACCATACACACTTCCCCTTCTATATCTCAAACTTGAGTTCAAACTTAACATATTTTTTCTTCAGTCTGGTAATCTGCACTAGTTTATGAATTTGAAACCATCACAGCATTAAGGCCATGTCAATACATCTTTTTTACAAATAAATGTCAGTGTAACAACTTCGATTCTGTAGGGAGAAGAGAAAGCGATGGAAAAATATTTTTAGCTTCTGTATTGTTTTTACTTTTGTCCTCTGTGAGGCACCTTTTTTATTGGTCCATCATGTGAATCACCTGCCTTTACCTGAACCAGGCCTAATTACTACTTGTAATTAATGCAACTTGTAATTAATGCAGCTGGGAGGGTACTCTGTAAGCAGCACATCCTTTGGGAGGAGATTCATTAAGCTTTTTGCAGCACGAATAAATATTCTTCTGCCTCCTGGGGGAAGTTTTTTTATTTACAGTGATGCACACAGATACATTTGCAGTTTGGGCTACCTAGAGGCCACAGTAACTTTGCCCTGAACAAAAGGAGAAGAATATTTGATTTTTTTTTTTTCCCTTTGATTTATCAAAGACAGTGACTTTCTTGTGCCAAAACTATTGATAAATTTGACCCAAATCTGTGGAGATAAATATTGTTGGAAAAAAACCACAAGGCTAGGATGTGGATATAGATTTTAAAAGTGGGGGGAAATGTGATGACTGTCAAATAGCAGTTAGAGCATTCCTTTGCTGTAGTTGAGATATTTTGGTGGTTCTTGTGTGGGAAGGCTCATGGGGAGTACCTCCCTCCAGAGACTGGCAAGGAGAAAGGGGAGTCTGTGACAGTGTGACAATGACTGTGATGCACCAGTGGAGCTGGTTTAAGGCAGCTGCATCCATCTCTTAGCTCTAGAGCCTTGATTTTTTTGTTGTTTTCCCAAGTTTAGGGAAAGTCCTCCTCCTGTTTTTGCAAGATCAACTTTGGAAAAAACTCTTGTTTTTTATGACATACAGTTGCAGGCACGATGACAATATGTGGGAACACAATCCTTGAAAATTTGAGCATTGGTTAAATCTATCTCTAGAGCTATCTGGGTTTTTATACAACTAAGGGTGTTTTAATCATTTAAATGCTGTTGAGCTTCAAGGTGTCCCTAAACCCCTTAGAGAATAAAGTCAAAACAGCAGAAGGAAATTTATTTCATTCTTCCAGCAAAGGAGATAGAGGGTTACTTGAATTCAGAAAGAAATACATTATAATTCTTAATACAAATTAAATATTTTGAGAATGCTTCCTATATTAGATAAGTCCTTCCTCAAGACCAGAGGGAGAGTTTGATTTCCTTGAGTTCCTTCTTTGGAATGATACTTTCTGCCAAGCCAGATTTGCTCGGGCACACAACCGGCCTATTGCTTCTTTTTTTATAAATCATGCTAAGTTCACGTCAGGCAAATGTACAAATCTACTGCTTGGCATTGTATCCTGTACTTTGAGGGAGCCACGTGCCATGGGTGTGTTCAAGTGAAAAATACTCTGTTGATTTTGGACACTTTGTGCTTATATAGATGCATTTTGGCCTGTGTGGGCCGGAAGAGAAAGCAGTGACCTGAATAGCCAAGCATGAATCTCAGTTAAAACATTTACACAGCTGAGACCAGGAATCTCTCCTGAGCATAGAGAAAACAGTTGGAGCTGTGAAATGCTTTCCAAAGTGCTGCTGCCTGAAGGAGCAGCACGAAGCAAGGCTGGTCTGGAGATCACATTTGGGAGGAACAGAGAGATGTTTCCATTCCCATCACTGGCTGGTGCACAGCTCGGGTTTTTCTTCCTCCCTTTCATTGGGGGTGCCACCTACCAAAGCAGAGCAAAAATAAAAATAAAATATCCTGACTGAGCCACTCAGTTTTACCTTACATATAGTGATAGAATTTCTTCTGTTATCAACAGCTTGTCTCTCCTGTCTTGGCTGAAGGGTTTGCATGTGACCATGTTTATGTGTACAAATATATGGATTGTATAATATATAAAATACGTGTGTGTGTGTTCACAGATACACTGACACTGGGGGCAAGTATCAGGTCAGGGCACTTCAGCTGATTCCTTCGGGAATCAACCCAAAGGTGGAAAAAGGCCTCACAACAGACAGCTCCTGTGCACCCCACAGCATTTGGGGAGCCCAATACTTTTTTAAAACTCAGGTGGCAACCAGGGCCTCAGCACTCTCTGGATGCCCTTAGGGAGGCTGCAGAAGATTTTAGGAGAGCTTAAAATTCACTCTCACTGGATTTCCATTCTTTGGCAGGGGGGAAAGGCCATTGAAAAGTTTGGGGTTTTTATTCTGTGAAGGGCCATCACCCTTTGAAGGGAAGCCCTGTCATTCATAGTCCCAGCAGCCACGCTGTGAGCTGGGGCTTATGGCAATAACCCTGCACAGTGGGCTGGGACAGGAGCAGCAGAATTTCTTTTCAAAAACTTTATCTCTCTCTTATCTCCTGGCTCCCACTTTTCACTCTCATGCCGAGGTAAATGTTGTGCAAAGCAGTTGAAAATAAACCCACTGCTCTCTTGCAATATTCTGTCCCTACCAACATGATAAACTACTGAAAGTCTGAAGAGTCAGTACAGAAAATTGTGATGAAAATATGTCAAAATACATTGTGTGATTCTCTAATTCTCTAAATTGCAAGTGTTTCGCTAATTCTGTTGAAATGCAGGAAGTTAAACTTATATAACCATTCTCAAAATACTGGGGAATAAGAATCTAGCTACTCCCATGCTTTCAAAGTTAAAAGGAATATTTTTATTTTTTTCGAGGAAATTCACATATAAAACTGGCACTGTGGATTTTAAACAGCTGTCATGCTGGATTGAGTGTATAGCAGTGAGGAGTGGGGAAACAGTGTGTCTGTCATGAGGCATTGTGTAATTTCATCTGGGTTTTCTAACAGCTAGCATGTGTTACTGACAACACCTATTAAGGATTCATTGATGAAAAGGAAGGCAGTAAGAAAAACACATATTCAGTAGAACATCACTTTTTAGTTATTTTGAATAACAATCGTAACAGGAAAGTCAAAGAAACTTTACAAAGGAAAACTGCACTTCTTTCCTAGAAAAACACACCAGAAAAAAACACCAGAAATGACCTCTCTAGATCAACTTATTAGTCATGATACACTCAATTATGAGTTCTAAATGTGCACCAGGCCTTGTCAGCAACAAGCAAACCATGTAATAGCACAGGTAGCTGTACCTGGCAAGGTGACATTACTACAGCTGCAAAGAATCCTAAGTATGCTTAGGATGCAGTGACATGGAACACAGAATATGGACAGGCAAAAGGATTGGATTATCCACAGTATCTCTGGCATTGCTCTGCCTGGTCCCTCTGCAGTTGTGTCAGCCCAGCGACACCCTGCCCTGCTGGGCACATCTCTGCTTACCTGGTAAGTCCTTTTAAGGAAGAAATGGCCCTGGCTGATGTGCCAGCTCTGCTGCTGGGGTGTCTGGATGGGCAGGATCAAAGGCACGGAGGAGCAGGGGCAGGAAGTTCACACGCTGTGTGTGACACAACGCGACGCAAAGGCTCCTGCACTCCGCGTAGCGAGCCACTAAAAATACACCGGCGCTGCGAGGGCTCCAGAGAACAGCCAGCACACACATCTAAAAATATTGGTCCCATTCTCTCACCACAGGATACCAGTAACGTCAGTGGGAGCCCACTGAAAGATAGTGGGAAGTCTCTGGGAGTTACTCACATCCTGCATGAGCCCACGTCTCCTCGAAATCCGCAGCCGTTCCTCCAGGACCGCCACTTGTTGTTATTTACGGGTGACATCCAACTTGTTTGTGTTCTCCTGTTCTCCTTTAACCCGTGCTCGTCCTTGAGGGAAATCAGCTGAGAGCCATCTAAGGTTTAGTTAAAGTACGCTTCAAAGTTTGGGCCCCTGTGGAAATACAGCCCTAGGAATTATGGCCTTTCCCATTTCTACCCAATGCCTCCTTATCTCCAGGCAGTGCTGTTATTTGCCTGTGTCCAAGGCTGGGATTCACTGAGTTTTCTTTATTTGGGGATGTTTTCCTTATTTTTCTTGAGAGGTCCCTAGAGCTTGGTCCTGAATCAGCTGACCTCAAAAGGAATTTGGGCATCTTTTGTCTTCTCTCTTTTAGCCAATCCTCAGTCCTAAAAATGAGTATATAGAGAATAACACCTTACTTACTTCTGTGTGTGTGTTGCCTCATATTTCCCACGTTCAGACTCACAGTATCTTTTTTTCCTCTGCTTTGCTGTCTGCAATCCAAGAGGGCAAAGCTATTCTCTTTTCTCAATGCTGAGGGTCTGCTCATGCACCTTCTGGGAAAGAACAAGTATATCAGCTAATGGTACATCACTTCATTAAGGGAAAAAAAATCCCTTTATAAATAATCTGCCCAAACTTTGTGTCCTGCTCTTTTATGTTTCTTTGGAGCTCTCTGTTTCTGAGTGGTCTGCATTACCACATGGTTGCATAACATTAAATTTGGGGGATATTATTCTTTTCTAGTGGCATTGACTCAGTTTCTGCCCTGCAATAATTTTCATGCAACCGTTGCTGAAGTCAGTAAGGTCACGTTGCTGCACAGAAGGAGACACTATCTCGTTTATAACATTGTCAAGATACCAACAATAACCTTAAAATTATAGTGCTTTTTTCATACCTTCTCAGGTGTATCTACTGACTTAATCTGGATATTATAACTCTCATGCCAGCAGAACTTGCCATGGATGATTTGTGCCTTGCCAGGATTTTCTGTTTGAGATAAGGTTTAGTGGGCAATAAGCCTTCTGCTCAGTGTTTTCTTATTGCTCTGAAAGTGATAAACTGTGATTAAAAAATTGTATAATGCTGATAAAATTCTGGATAACAGTGAATGAAACTTTGTTTCCATCGCTCCTCTCTATTTTTATGGAGAGCTAAACCAAACAGTTGTAAAAAAGCACCTGAGAACTGGTCTCCCCCCACCAGTGTGACTCGGGTAGCTGACTGACACTGAAATAAATGCCACAGATACCAGGTGTTCCACTCACTGACTCTGATATGGCTGTGTCCTTCATCAGAGCACCCATGTGCTCCATCAAAACACATAATTAGAATGGCCACAACAGAGAAAGTATTAAGTGCCATCAGAGCCCCTGAGGACAGGGAAACTCACTGAGATGTGGCTTTGTCCACTGATGTTACACTGGATTGTCTTCTTGGTTCATTTTAATCGTCATTTCTGTGCAGAATGATTTGATTTCCAGAAACACACATCTTCTTGATTGGCCCCAGCACAAGCACAACAGAATGTGTATAAATAGAGAAGCCTGTTTATTTCAAGTTATTTTTTTTCCACCCTGCATCCGGTCAACAGTTTAGAAGAATATTTGGATAGTTGAATGAAAACAGGGCCAGGGCACTGGAAAAGCTGTAAAGGTTGAGGAAGGAGTGGTCTTCCCATTATTTGAATTATCTGTCTTCTTTACATAAATTAACAAACAGTAAAAAATGTCATGAGTGTTCAGCAGCCGGTGGATTATTTTTAAGCACCTGATTTTAAAATCATTGTCTGTTTTTTTAAGAATGTATGTCTTATAGATGTCTCCATAATCACCCAAAGATTGAGTGATTTGGGATTTTCAAAAGTATGTGCTGTGATTCCCCGTAGGTCATTTTTTACCCCAGCTCACATGGGCACTTTCTTGAAACCAGAAATACCTTTGGGTATTGATTTTTCCTGTTCATCATCTTGGTTTACAGAGAAAGGAAAGAATTTACCATCAGTAAGGTGTATCAGGATGATCTGATTGAGGGGAGAGATGTGGGAGATGTCTCCAAATTCATAAATGGGGAGACAGAGAGAGCAGTTAACCATCGGTGACCAAGTGTTATAACAAAGTGACAGGCACAAAAAGAGATATTAACAGGCTGGGGGAAAGAAGAGCTCCCTGTTCTATTGAGCAGCATGGAGTCACTTCCCAGAGTTCCTTGCCATGGCACAGTGAGGAGGGTGAAATTCCAAGAGGTTCCAGGAGAATCTGGCCACATCCATGCCGGAAGGCTGGCGCAGGAGGACACGACTGTCCATGCTACACATCCACCTCAGGAAGCCCCTGAAGAGATGATTACTGAGGCCAAACAAGGAAATGAATAATGTTACACAACCTCAGCTTTATACTCTCCCATAAACATCTGCTGCAGGAAGCAGAGGACATGCCTGGTGGCCATTTGATTTTCTGTGCTGCATTACACCTCCTCCTCTCTTTCTTGTGGCAATCTCTGTCTTTAAAAGGGTCATCTTTAAAACTTGAAAAAGTCCTGCAATGATTTTTTGTTTACATAAAAGAAACATAAAGGTTGTACAGATCTGGGTAAATTCAGGCACCTTTCTCATTCACACTCTGCTGTTCTTCCCTCATCATTGGCTACAGTTCCTCATGTGTTACACCAACCAGTGTCTTCTCAAGATTTCAGGTAATCTCAGATTTCCGTAAATTACTTTATCTAAGTCTTGCAATGAGATTCCTGTAGCTCCAGCATGATCTTTCCCTACAGTTGTCTGTCCATTTCCACTTCCATCCTCCTTAGGACTTCTGTCTGCAGGTCCCTCTGAGGTTTGTGTGCTGACTCTTTTTCCTCCCCCAGGAGGCACCTGCTTCCTGGAGACCTTGCTGACCACTGAGAAGTTTCAGAAAAGTGGCTCTAACCAGGGAGCAATTACTCCTTCGTCTTTCCCAAGCCTCTTGCAACCCAAACAAAGCATCCATAAATCCCAGATCTATTCCTAGGCAGAGGCACCAGGAGCATTCACTCCTCCCTGAACCTGCAGAGTGCCAGCTTAGAGCCTAATAAAAGGTTATCATAACACTTAGAGATAAAAGCAGTTCTGAAAAACAAACAACTATATATGAATGTGTGTGTGTGTGTGTTTGTGTTCCCTACACAAAATTTAAAATACAATCATCATCATGCAAACCTAAGGCTTGTTCCTACTTGCAGCAGCCATAGGTTGTATTCGGCATAAGCAGTTTCTATGGGGCCTGACCCAACTCCCACATAAGTCAGCAGGAGCCTTTAAATTTCCTTCAGTGGGAGTGAAACCTGAGCACTTGGATGTTTTGTGAACACTGACATTACATGCTATAAAAAGCAATGCTTTAGGTTTTGATATAAAACCCAGAGATGTCAGGGACAGACTGACTCTTGAACACGGGTCCTCAGTGCTATTGTATTGAAGATAATAAGTGCAACTCATTGCCAGTCTCTTTGTTATTACTGGTGTAAAAATAGATCAGTCCAGGCAATGGGATTAACCGCTCCTTCTTTTCTTGGTTGGTTTCTTTATTGTTGTTGTTGTTGTTGTTTTTAAATAGTTTTCCTGTTGTGCTGTTACAGAGGAGTTCTGGTAAATATTTATCCTTACACTTGCTGTAAATGTATTCCTTTCCTGGTGGGGCACTCCAGACGTGCAGAACTGAACCTTTGCAAGAACAAAGAGGGCCCCAAGTGCAGCCACGCACTGGAGAGAGGGAAAAGGCTTGTGGCACCTCTGAGAAGTTGCTGAATGCAGCTTTGCTGAATGCAGCCGTCTCAGATTTTAGGAATGTTTGACCTGGCCACAGCTGGAAAGAGTCAGGATGAAGAATTACGGACAAGAAAAGGGTAAAATCCTACACTGTGTTGCCCAAGTCATCCTGCACATTACTGGTGGCACATTATGTGAACAATGGCAGCATCACTGGGTACCCAAAACTGCATTTCCATCAGCTCTCCTGCATTCTCCTGTTTTGACAACGTGCCTGCTCCTCTCAAAGGGAAAAGGACCAGCATCCCATTGGAGAAATGGGTGATGAGTTGTGTGTGCCCAGCGTTTGGGCTGAAATTGTGTTTAACCCACTGAAGAAGATAAATTCTTCCTTTTGCCTTTTTTGGGACAAATTAGTGGCAGATTGGCCATCAGCTGGTGCCTCAAAAAACAGCAAGAGCCTGCTCCAGGCAAATACCACACAAGTGTTCCATGAGCAACGTGGCTGACAGATGCACTTCCAAACACACCTCACCTGCTGTTTCCTAGGGCACATCCACATGGAAGCAGGAAGCAGACTTCCAGAACATGAAAGGAGGATCTGCTTTCTTATCTCATTGTATTCTAATGTGACTTGAGGCAAACAAAACACAGCTATGAGCTTTGTTATTTTAATTATTCTGTGCAGCCAGTATCGCAGTGTATGGTTAAACATAACTCTCACTGGCCTGAGAAATCTGCCCATAATTCCAGAAATCTCACAGAATTCAGGAAATATTTTTCTTAATGGCCTGAGCTGGCCAAGGACAGCTTTGTTCAGACCTCTGCCACATCATGGGATAAGAAGAGATCCACAGATAATACTCACCTGACATTCAGGAGCTGGTGTCAGTTCTGCACAGATTTCCTGCACAGCACTTGGCTGGGGGGCTGGCACTGAACTGACTGTATAAATAACAGTATTTTATGATAGGCACCGAAATTAGGGTTCAGTGCAAAGCATGTGGGAGTCCTAGAAGCCTGGATTTGTTCTGTGTACTTAAATCTCTTTGACACTTTTTAGAGGAGATACCAGTGAAATACAGTGATACTCACTGGATAGCTGGAAGAGAAGGAGGAGAACAGTTTGTACCTTGACAGGCTGAAGTGTTTTAAAATATTTTTTGCAGCTATTGAGAGTTACAGTCTTTCCTGTATTAGTTATGGGTCAACTAGAGTTTAGTTTCAGCTAAGATGGAAGAAGATGGATGGTGAGTGGAGAAAAACTGAAAAAAGGTGAATATTTGATTTTTTAAAAATGTGAGAAAATTCAAATTAATCTGAGAAGACCTGCAAAGGAAAGATTAAATTCTCCCAGCACCAGTTCTAGAAATAATCCCCTGTTAATGTACCAAACCAGTCACATGAGCTAAATTTTACTTGCAGACTCTTTCCTCAGATGTGTTCCCACCCTTCCGGTGTTTCTTTTTAAATATTATTTCCACTAAAAAGGTTAAAACGCATTTGGCTATTCTGATTACGCATACATGATGGTGTGATCCATTTGGATGATGTTTTTCAATATTCATGACAGACAGTCCCACCCTTTAGGCTGAAACTCCCTTTGATTTCAGGTGAGGATTTTTGCCTAATGATCAAGCCCTGGGGTGTTTGGCTCATCAGTTGCTACGTAATCAGCTAAGAAAAAATTTGAATTGATAAAAAGCAGGAATAATGGCACGGATTTCTGGCAGAACAAAGACATTTCGGGCTGTATATGTAAGAAAAATCACCTGCTCAAAAAAAAAAAAAAAAAAAAAAAAGAACACCAAAACCAGGTAGAAATGCAGCTAATGTTGTGTGTGCTACTGTGTTATACTGTGTTATACATTATATTTACTGTGTTATACATTATATATTCACAACAGAAGACTCAAGGAAGGAGTCAGACAACATTGTCAAGTGTCAGACCAACCCAGCAACTGTTTCAAGTTGCTGAGAGCAGTTGTTGAGAAATTGCTGAGACGAGCAGAGAATAAACCCCCACTATTCTATGAGATTGAGAGCTCCAAGAGTTCGTGTCCATGCAGGAGTTGTAGAATCACAGAAGGGTTTGTGTTGGAAGGGAGCCTAAAGCCCATCCCACCCCCTGCCATGTGCAGGGACACCTTCCACTACCCCAGGTTGTTCCCAGCCCCATCCAGCCTGGCCTTGGACACTTCCAGGGATGGGGCAACCACAGCTTCTCTGGTAAGACTGTTCCAGGGCCTCACCACCCTCACAGGGAACAATTTCTTCCTAATATCCAACCTAAACCTAGTATCTGTCCATTTAAAGCCACTCCCCCTTGTCCTGTCACTCCAGGCCCTTGTCAAGGGTCGCTCTCCATTTTTTTGCAGGCTCACTTCAAACCACAATTGGGTCACCCCAAAGATTCTCTTCCCCAGGCTGAACAATCCCAATTCCCTCAGCCTTTCCTCCCAGCAGAGCTGCTCCATCCCTCTGATGCCCTTGGTGTCCCTGCTCTGGCCTGGCTCCAGCAGCTGCCTGTCCCCCCAAGGCTCTGCAGAGGGGTCTCTCCTGAGTGGGGCAGAGGGGCAGAATCCTGCTTTGTTTGGTGCATCCCAAGACATGATCAGCTTTTCTGGGCTGCAACTCCTGACTCTTGCCCAGCCCCTCATCCACCAGCATCCCAAGGAAGTCCTGCAGATCTAGCACAGAGCTCTGAAATCAGTTCCCAGCACTTGGATATTTGCACCCCAAGGTCTGTGGCCACCTGAAAGCACCCACTGCTGTCACGTAGATGCCACTTGGGCTCCAGGAGAGGGACACCACTGTAGTGATGCCCCACAGACAATGGACCACTCAAAGTAGTCAGAGCTGTAGACCAGGTGACAAAAAACTGGCCAGTGGAACCCTGTGGAAAAACTCTGTGATATTCCCAAGGTTTGAGGAGAAAGGAGCACTGTGAAAGCATTTCATAAGCCACCATTAACTCATCAAAGTGCCTGAAGCCCCTGCTTTTAGAAAAATCTTATATATCTCACATAATATTAGAGATTGTTTCCCACTTTTGTAACAAAATGTTTTCTATCCAAATGCTGGACAAAAGGCATCCAGTCTCTGAGGCTGTTTTCAGGTGGCTTTTAGCCACCAAAGCTCCTGGTATTTCTTTAGAGCATTTTCATTTTCTGAACAGCATAAATGATGTCACTTATCAATTGCCAAACCTATTTCATAATTTCAATAACCTCCAGGGGACTGATTAAATCTGAAATACTTTGGCCTATTTTTAAGGAAGTCTAATTGTGTTTTTAAGTCAGCCTTGGAACACATGATTCTTTATTAACCTAATAAGCCTCCATTATCCCATTCCCAAAGTTCTATTCAAGCCCTGTATTTAGTGTAAAGTACCGTGCACTGGTTAATTAGAGCATATTATCTTGGATGAAAATGCTGAATCTTATTCTGCAGAGTCAGGGCTTGGAGAATTTGTTAATACCCTGCGTGTACCCAGCTTGGTTCTTATCTGAGCCCTGGCATGTGTTAGCAGGGCAATTACCTACTTGCAATAGCTGCCTGCTACTTGGCAGAGGGGAGTGCTGAACAGAGAGTTATTTCACCCAAGATAGAAAAGTGACTCATTTTGATTACTCAGTCATGTCCTCTCCTCCTTGTGCATGCACAATGGGAAAGTCTGATGGAACCAGGGGAAAGAGGAGCAGCATGTGTTGCAGTCACTTCTCTTATTCACCACGTCGCTGTAGCAAAAGAAAAAAGCCAATAATTATAATACAACAAGGCTGAGTAATAAAACATTTCATCTTCCCACATTTGGAAGGCAAATTGCAATTTAAAGGGAAATGACAAGTTAAAGATGTCAAGGAGTAAAGGATGGCGATACCCCAGTTTCATTTTTGTTTACCACAACTTCCAGCCTTGTTTGGCCTTCTGGTCTCTGTGTTTGTGTTCTTGTTGCAAAAAGGAGAAGTGTTCTCATCCAAACAGCATCCTGCTTTAAATTAGTGCAGTACGTTTTACATGAAAAGTGCATTTACAAAATACCCCCTTCCTCATCTGGCCTGGGAAGATTGAGCAGACAGTGTGTGTCAGGTAACATTTCCAAAGCCTCCTCCTGACTTGGTGACCCCATTCCCACATTTAAGTGATTCAGGCCTGAGACTCACAGACTCTCAAAACTATCTCTTACAGACATATTCCATCATTTTAAAAGTGATTTCATGAAACTGCTCACCAACTATGCCCATTTTCCTACTGAAAAAAGATATTATTAAATTTTAAAAAATGCAGCACCAAAAGTTGTATCACTAAAAAGACAGAATAAACCGTTTGCCTCTACAATAATCTATTCAGGTGGATGGTTTCTTCAATAACACATTGTTATGCATTTTGCATGCTAATTAATTAAGTAATGGTCATTTAATCTAATGCAACCTTGTTTCAAAAATTGGAAAGTTGTTTTCATGAATTGTTTTCATGACACCCCTGCAAGGTTTAGCCTAATGGTGTCATTTGAAACACATGCAGATTTGTGGTTGTACATCTGACAATGGCACATTAATGTAGCAGCAGCATTTAAAACACAGCATACAGTAGATCATTTTCATCTGGAGGACAGAATAATAATAAATCTTTTTTTCACTTCCTGATTTTTAATATAAAATGATCTTTTTTATCTCTCGTGACATCAGCAAAAAGACGTCCAATAAATCAACAACATTTTCAAAGCCATAAAGTAAAAACCTTCAAGTGGCTTTCTAGAACTTTCTGAAATTAAGCACTTTCTTAAAAAAAGAAAAAGAAAGAAAAATCAACTCTGAATTACTGGGAAAGCCCTCTCAGATGGTGACCACGCTGCTGACAGATACTTCTTGACCTTTCACCAAGGCTCTGTGGCTCCCCTAAAACTTTCTCCAGTGACCTTCACGCCTCCCACTGCTGGGACTGCTCTCCTCACTGAATCCTGACCTCTGATCACTGCTTCAATGAGACTTTAAATTTACATGGCTTCAAATATCCTTTTAGTACCCTTCCTTTATCTAAACACTAGTTCTCAGTGGAAAATTGTAATGGTTGTCTGCCAGTGAGAACATTAAGACCTTACTTCAATAAAAACAATGCATAAAATTTTGCCCAAATGGATACGTTTGAACCTTTTAGAATGCAATAACTTCAATAATACAATTTTTTTGTTCCACAAAAATGATTTCCCCATTTTTCAGCCATCTCTAATTTTAAGAATAACTTGCAGGTGCTTCCTGTTAAGCTGGTAATAACTGTGTCCTGGGATAATAAAACTCTTTGGGTTTGGCCCATTTATCATATTTAAATTATAACTTAAAGGTGCATCCTGTTTACAAGGTAATAATTATATATGGGACTAAACAAACTCTTCTGGAGCCAGTCCAATCTATTGTGTTATGTTGGGCTTGAAGAAACCTTGGATAATGCCATAAGTAGTAAAAGTTGACTCTCCCCTCTTAGCAAGAAATGGGGAAAAGATACGGAAAAGAGGTTGATGTGTTGCCTAAATAAGGAAATTAACTTTGAAAAACTAAGGAGCCTCCAAAATGAGCAATCAAATAATCTCAAACCTTAGCTGATGGCCAGACAGTGAGAACACACCCATGTGAATTCCTCAGGGTGGACGTCAGCACAAGAAGTAAATGCGCAGCCCTGCACCCCCTGCTCTGTCTCCCATGTCCTTCCAAGGGTCTCCTGCCCCTCCCTGGCTGTGTTCTCCTGGCTCTGAGGCAGCACTGTCCCATTCCAAGACTACTGGCCTCAGCCTCCCGTACCCCTCCTTGCTCTGTGCCATGGCTTGGATTTTAACTCATGCCCCTTTTTGTCAGGAGAGAGGACCCAGAAAGTTCAAAAAAACCCCAAAACCCCGGGGAAGGAGGTCAGCTCTTGAACTCACAAGTCCTCTGTTAGACAGCTGCCTTACAGTGAGGTTTGGGGTCTCATGCAGAGCTCTCCACCTTGCCCCAATCCCTTGCACTGATGATCCCAAATTTCCAGCCCCTGCCCCAGCGCCAGCCTGGTGCTCTCCACCTCGGTGGTTCAACAGCCTGCAGAACCTCGTGCAGTGGGACAACAGTCACTCCTTTGTTGAGGTCAGGACTTAGGGGGCTGTGGAAGGAATTTGGGTTGTCCTGTGTGCAGAGGAAAGTAGCAACTGCAGCGTGAAGCACAGAGAGATACCAGCATTCAAAAGGGCCATTCCAAAAATAAACTCCAGAAGCCACCAGTGCATTCGCTCACATTGTAGCTTGGCTCCAGTGTTTCACTGTTATTTCTCAACAGCAAAATAAGCCCCAAACATTTTTCCTCTTTTTTTTTTTTTCTTTCTTTTCCTTTTTTTTTTTTTTTTGCTACATACTGCACAGTATGAGTAATTCAAGGGGAGAATAAAGGCTGGCATTGTACAGCACACTTTCTCATGCGCACACAAACCTCCTTCCAGCTTACTGAAGGAATCAAAGGGTGGAGGGAGTGTCTCCAGCATTTCATGTAAATGACGTCTTTTTTCTCTTTTCCCTCCAGTTTTAATGCCACCATAAACGCAGTGTGATGAGGCACTGATGAATAATGAGCCCATGACACATCGTACTTTTGGAACAGCTCATAGACTTGGCACATGCCCGGCCCCACTTGTGCCTTTTCTTTCTTTCCCCCCACCCCCCTAACTCGAGCACAGGTTCACAGACACCTTTACCACGAGGAAGAAATGCAGGTTTATTTTCACCCTGAGCAGCAGTGGCATCCCTCTCCTCAGCGTGCTGTGAGGAACCATCCAAGCAGGCATCACACCCTCGCCAAAGTCACTGCCTGGACAGGCCAGTGGTCACCCTGAACGTCCAGTGGGGAGGATGCTCTTGTTCCTCCCTCATCTCCCACCAGGCATGGGACTGTCACCCTCCCTGAGGCAGTGTCACAACTGCCCAGAGTAGAGAAATCAGGATGTCCTCGTGAAAAAAATGCAGTTTCTTATTCATCAAGTGAATTGGAGGGAGTTGAGGGTTAACCTGCATTTTATTGAGAATCTGCTTTTCCTGTGTAGCATTGTCCGGGATTTCTTGGTAACGATTGGATTCCTGGATTTAGCACTCCTAGGAAAGAACCCGATGAGTCCTAAGCCACCAAGAGTGACCCAGCTGTCAGAGGGGGACAGGGGACACTGTCATAGGGGAAATTAAAAGCCTTGGTGGTGAATCTCCAGTGGCACAAGTGTTTCCATGCACACGTGCCAGTCCTCACCCTGCAGCAAGGTCCATCCTTTTGCTCTTCCTCACAAAGGAGGTCAGGGATGGTCTGCTGGCACAGACACACTGCAGACCTCAGCCTTACCTTCTGATCTGGTCTCCTGGGGATTTGTGTTCCACTGGAAATGTGGATTTCACCAGGTGGGAACACACAGAAGAGAATTTAACAGTGCTGGAGGCCCAGCATGGAAGATGTTTTCCCAGGAAAGGAGACTGGACAAAATCAGCAGTTTTCAAATTTGGCCAAAGAGCCCATCACGTTAGCTGGAAAGGTCTGCTTTCTTAATCATCACTGTGACAGAACCAGCAGCATAAAATTTTGTCTTATAAGAATCCTCTCCAGTGTCTAGACCAGTGTACAAAGAGTTTTTATTTCTCATTTGCCTTTATCACTTTGCCTGTGTTGAGATATGGGATGATATTTTATTTTAAGCTCATTTTTTTCCAATAAATTTTGGTACGTTTTCAAACATGAAAAAGGTCCACAATTTCTTTAATGGAGGCTTTCAAAGCAACATAACGGAACAGGGCATAAGGAAACTACTTGAATTTTCATTGCTTTGAAAAACATGTAAACATACGAGTTTTAAACCAACCACTTTTTCCCCATTGTTGCCAAAAATCCTATAATGCTTTCCACATGGCTGTTTAAGCTGTAAGAGGTGACATCAGACACCCAGGAGAACATAAGGAAAACCTGGCTGTTTCTGACAAACCATGGGCAGTTCCTTCATTTCCAAAGTTACCAGGATCACACATGGCACAAGCACAAATTAATGCCATTTCTCATCTTATGTTCATTTCCCTGGGTGACAATCTCTCCTGGATGAGATAAGCCCAGTGTTCCTGCTGGGAGCTGCTCCTGTCACTCAATTCAGAAAACAAGGTCAATCAACCCACTTTATTTCCCCCAAAAAACAAAGAAAAAGTCATTACCAGCAATTTTCTCCATTTTGTAACAAAGCTCCAGAGTTTGCATTTCTGTCATCAGAACTGTTTCCTTTTTTTCCCTCTTCTTCGGGAAGGCTGCAGGGAGGATTTGAAATAAGGAAATAAGGAACTATAAATGAGTTTCTTGAAATTAGCTTTTTGTAGCAGAGCTACAGGAACCACCTTGATTGAAATTAAGTCCTCAGGGAATTCATTTCTTCTGGCAAAAATAACAGTTCCTAAAACTTTTATCAGTCTTTTCACACCAATAATTTATATTTTAAGAACTCATTTTAAGATGAGGTTGTGTCTGAGGCTAATTATTTGCTTCTAGAAACAGATAAAGCTAAAAGCATGCTGATAATCTGCTTCTAATCTCTCTGTACCAACCTCCTT
Organism: Acrocephalus scirpaceus scirpaceus; assembly: GCA_910950805.1. Classification (NCBI taxonomy): domain Eukaryota; kingdom Metazoa; phylum Chordata; class Aves; order Passeriformes; family Sylviidae; genus Acrocephalus; species Acrocephalus scirpaceus. The sequence continues at coordinate 65,630,816 of OU383777.1, forward strand.
TGGCCCCATACAAATCTTCTGGTCAATGATAAATTTGGCAGCTCTGTTTTGGCAGCTCAAACTCAGCTGATCTGAATGCTCTTTTTAAAACAAAAACAAAACCAGCTCCTCCTTTATGAAATACACAGCCACTGTTGGCTCCAAGCTGCAACAAGTTAGGCTGAAAAAGGGTTAAACCTCAGTTTTCCATGGCCACATTGAGTGCTCCTATATTATTTTGCCTCCTTGATTTTAAGTCAGCCACATGCCCACTGCTGAAACGACAATGCAGTCAGTGTCTGGATGTCTGACAAAGATCAGGCTTTCATCCCTGTTATTTGTGTTACTCCTCAGAGTTTTTTAAGGGTATTTTAGCAGAGAAAAATAACAGTCATGGCTTGGAAGTGCTTCAGAATGACCCAGCACTTACCATGGTGCAGCCCTTTCAGGGATGCTTTGGGATCCAGGTTCTGGCTGCTGCTCCACGGGGATCTATGTCTTCTCAGGCAGGTTTCCAGTGACTGGCACAGGAAATATAATAATCTGTAATAACCAGGAGCAAAATTCTACATTCACCCCGGAGACCTGGGCTTGATACTTTCAGAGAAGCTGCAGTCAAGTGGAAGAAACATTCATTTGATCACTTCAGCCAGATCATGTGAGATTTCAGCCCAGCATGGTGACAGGACAGTCACACCATTCTGTGTCACCTGCCAAAGGAGTTGTCCTTATTCACCATGGACATTAAGCTTTGCCTGGATCCAAATCAAGACTACAACAGTTGCTTCTCCACTTTTTTCCTTAAAATCTTTCTGCAAGAGGCTCCTTCCAGAGCCGTCTTCAAGTCTTAGAGAGCGTGCAGAGAGGTTTTTATCTCTTTCTGCATCACTCCATGTCCTAACCACTTTAAATAAAGGGGACCTTGAACTTCTTGCTCACATGGGGTATGTTACCACTGCACATTGAAGTAACAGTTTTTCCATCTCTGAGCATCCTTTTCCTTTTCCTTTAGCCATCATTCTCTGCTAGACAACATCTTGGATGTTTCTTTGCTCAGAAAAGTGTCTGCTAAAAGTCACCCTTCACCCACACCTACCTGCCATCACACACAGCATCACACACAAAGCTACTTTTCCTCACGTTGGCAGTTTGGCAAGGAAACACACTGGATGGTTGATAAATGACCCTTCTATAGGGGTGACAGAAGTGGCTTCAGAACTTACCGTGGGCCTCTGGTTTATGATGTAAACTTCACATTTTCCCAGAAGATAAAGGAATTTGCACACATGGCGAACTTGCCGTTGTCATGTGTGTAAAGATTTGGAGATGAATTAGCAACTGTCTGATCCAAAGTCCACTGAAGCCAGTAAAGGCCATAAAGAATCAAAGACAATAAAGATACAAAAGAGTACTGACAGCCAAGATATTATTATTATTATCCTCTTTTTTTTTTCTTAATAAAAAACAGATCAATCAACTCTTTCGTTTATGCTCTGCAGCATACAAATAAACATATCATGACACATTTTTCCGCCTTGGCAAAAACAGCTTAACAGAATAACATCAAATCATCAGTATCAATCAATCCAATAATTTCATAGCTGAGTTATGTAAGGCATTAATTTTGTACTCAAAGACAGACTAATCTGAGGGTGCAAAACTGTACCCTGTTACTAAATTACAGCTGCAGAGGGAGGGACTGGGCTTCTGATGGGCAAATAAGAATTGGCTGCTCCCAACTATCCAGTGTATCATGAACTTACTTGTGTTTAAGATACTTCCTCTGCCTCTATATGAGCCATACTCTGACCACAACTCAGGCAAGATTTATCAGGCAGCCACCAGCAGGCAAGAGAAAGGGGTATTTAACCAACAGGAGGCACAGCAGTCCCCCCTCCTGCTTCCCCCAGCTCTGAATCCAGAGTTCTGTCCTGAAATCTCGCTCAGCTGAAAAAGAAATCAATTTTAGTCGTTTGCCTGGGAGAAGATTGCAAGTCTTTTAGCCAAGCCAGACCAGACCCTGGGGGAATGCAGCCATGCGTTTGCAGATCACTGGTGCAGGACATGCACGGGGTAAAGGCACACACGCTCACATCCCTCCAGGAAATCCCATGGAGAGAGATGGAGTCCTGCCCTCAGCCCTGTCCAAAGGGCCGGGGTTCAGCTCTCCTCCAGAGCCTGACAAATAGATGGCCTTTGTCTGATGCCCCCGAGGGCAAACGCAAGCTAATAAAAACTTGAGTCCACACAGATAACGTATAATTGTAACTGGGTTTTAGGTAATGGTCTTCCAGGCTATCTCATTATTCTCTTTGAACAGGCTTTGAATTACACTTTTGCAAATTTAGATAAAAGTGAACCAGTGGTTTTGCAGCATTAGCAAACTAAGTTAGATTGAATAGTTAGAATTAATGGGTACTTTGATTTCATCTTTTCTCTTTAACCTTGAAACCAGCCATCAGGCAGCAAAATCATTTTGCCCTGCACATGTTTTCTTCCTTCAGCCATGTTTCTCTGTTCTGCCCTCTCAGGCACTTGGTTTGGTTTGTTCGACTTTGGCCAGGCTGCATTTCCAATTCACAGGTGCTCTCTGGAACACCAGAGCCTGCATCACATTTTCAGTATTGAACTGTGACTGTTTGTAACCAGGATGAAGTAAAAATCTTTCTGTTGGTGGTGACCCAACCAGTTCTTCTGGCTCTGCTTTGTTGGGGTTTTTTGTTTTGGTTTTTTTTTCCTCTTATTGAGTCCATTGTAATGGCCATTAGTGTTGTGGAGTCTGAATGAATCATAAAAATCTCCACTCACCTTTTGCTCCAGTGGCTTATACAGAGGAGAAGAAATCTCTGAGGAGCTCTCCCACATGTTCTCCTTTACCCTCAGGCAGACATGGTCCCCCCAAACAAGCCTAAATCACCTATGAGCCTCTGACAGCCCTGAAATGAACTTATTCTTAGTCTTACACACAAAACTAACAAGCACACAAGTCCTTAGTTGATGTGGCTGTCCAAGGCACTTCTGGGTAAAGCACCCGGACTCATCCAGCAACAGCAGGATTCCTAAATTTCCACTGTAAAGGGCACAGATCTCCTGGTGGAGGAGGAGAACCCTCACATCTCTAGACCTGCTCTGGGGGCCTCATACAGACAGCTCGAATGTACTTGCAGATTGATGCCAACAACCCTGCAAATCAAACATGTGCAATAAATACCCAGCTGATATGTACAACAGCCTTATCTGAGTAGAGTGTGGCAGCTAGATGTGCCTCTTCATTCATTTATTCCATAGTTCCCACAGGCTAAGCCACCTCCCAGGCTTCCCTCTGCTTTGGGCCAAAGAGGCCACACAAATGACAACAGTGGCAGAAGTTACCACAAGAGCATCATGTCCCACAAACCCTCCTCTTTTCATTTTTCCTCCACAATATTTATAAGAAGAAAAAAAAAAAAAAAGTTTTTTTGCAGGATTTACAATCCACAAAGCCCTAAAGACTTGTAGAAGAAAAAAACATCTCAGGTGCTACTTAAGAAATTCCTCATTTCTAAACCTCAGTGGATTAGAGTTTCTGCCCTAATGATCCGTGTGAGTGCTTTTGTGTAAAACTTTGAATAACTTTATTGATTACATTCTGTATAGCACAAGTCTCTGGACTCTTATTCTTATTTTTCTCTTCTGAAAAGCTCCTATAAAGACACACAGTACCAGAATGGATTAGTGCATTAGCCCTTGCCTTTGCAGACTTACTTGCAATCCAGAAAGGATTTGGATGAAGGGAGTCTTACCAGGCAGGATCACACTTCTTAGTGGAAAATATTTCCATACTGAAAAAAAAAGGGAAATGTAACATTTAGCACAGTTCAACCTGTTTGTTGCTTTTTCTGAGTGAGGCACGGGGGTGGCCACAGGAACAGCACCACCAGGCAGTACTGGGATGCCTCAACAGAGCTGTCCCAGAGCTGGGATAGTTTCCATAAAGAGCTTCCTCAGAAGATAAAAGAAAGCTCTTTGGTAAAGCTGCATGGGAGAGTCCACCTGGCATAACAGAAGTTACAGGTGAAAAATGAGGTTTTTTGGCAGAATGTTTGGGTCTGACTGAAAGGGCACCACAGTGCCCACAATTTTCTCTTTCCTCTGACAGTGACTTCATAACTATTTTCCTCCTGGTGTTTTCCAACACAAGGCTCTTTCCCATCAGAAAATAGATGACAAGGTGAATACAAGTTTTAATTTTAAAATTACCTACAAGGCCTTCAGTCTGTTTTTAGAAAGGAAACAGGATTTCTGCCTAAACCAGACTCTCCACCCTCTCTTTCTACCCTCCCTTGTCCTTTCCACCTGTTTGGATGTTTTCACAGTGGGATAACACATTCATTCCCTCCAGACCGGGGCTCAGCTGTTAGGAATGGAAAATAAAACCCAAGTTTGCAGAGTATTTTTAGCCCAGGGAAAATAAAAGCGGTTGCAAATACCGTCCACCCAGCAGCTCCTCCGGCTTGTGCAGATCCCTGCCCAGAAAGAAAGGAAACCACAGGGCCAGGCTGAGCCCACTGATTTTATACCCACGCCAAGTGACTCACCCAACAATCCCACCCTTCTTTTTCTGCCCATGTGAAGCTGCCCTCTCCAGAGGTCACATCAGCTGGTCCTTGCTGTGGCACTGGTGCTGCCACTGCCACAGATGCCCTCAGCCCGTGGCTGTCAGCCTCAGCAGGGACAATCTGTTGGTGACTGGCTCAGCCCCAGGTTGCAGATGGCTCTCCTGTTTCCCTCTGATCTCCCCAGCCTCAAGGGACTGGCCCTCTGAGCGTAAGGGGATACAGCACCAAACAGATGACACATATTTTAGATCCACCTAATGGCTGACCCTGCTTTCCAGGCTCCCCAAGTGCCATTTGTCTTTAACAAATGGCCACACCGGCTGTGGAGATGATATTTTAAAAATGTCTTTGAAAGGGCTGACTTGCCTCTAGTGGCATCTGCAGCGTGTGTGCCCCTGACAGTTGTCGTCTGTGCTGTCAGGCTGCTGCCACTGCAGGTAAAAACAAAGTATCCTGAAATAGGAATTGGAAACTGACAAGGAAATGTGTTTAGAAAAGGCATGTCCTGAATGGAAGAGGAAATTTTAAGAACCATAGAGAGGAGGATCTAGAACACGCTACCATCTATGGCTAGGCCTGAGCATCCTTGGACTGTGAGCTGTAAATTGAGTTTGTTGAAGCTGTAGAAAAGCAGTGATTTCTTCCTTGGTACATTGACTATGCAGCATCTTGTATTCAACAGAAACACTGGCAAAATTGCTCAAACATTGCTGAGAGGAAGATATAAATCTTGAAATATCCTTTATGCAAATTTTTCCAATTTTCTGTCTCCGTCTTGGGAAAACCTGGAGATTTTGTACAACTCCCTGGGACATCCCCCTGTAAAGCAGCAAAAGGCATCCTAGCTCAGCTCTACAGCCTGTGCACAGGGATCCTGGTTTTAACACGAAACACAGCAGGCCCAGCTCAGCTTCCACTCATCCTATTGCACCTCCCAGCACAGAAGGGTTTCCATACCCATGAATTGTTGTGGTAGTTGTCTGGGAGGACAAGAGGTGGCCCTAACAGCTTTTCACAGCAGGGCTGTCCAGGTTCAGGGACAGCCCGAGGTGCCCCCAGTGCCTCGGACACGCTGCACACACCAAAACGCCGGAGCAGCGTGTGCATACCAGGTCTCACAAGGAACCATGCTTATTATGAAGGCATCACAAACAGCTCAGACATATTCTCCTGTCCAAGAAATCCTGGAAAGAAATATGGCAACTCCTTGGGGAACCATTCAACTCTGCTCCATCTCCATTTACTTAGTCATCAGCAGCACGCTGCTGTGGGCTCACTTAGTTGTGGGAGTATTCCCAACAGACCTCCTTAAAAAGCACTTTCTATTTAAGACCAAAAAACAGCTGCTGATAATGCTGCCTTAAGCTGGCCATTTTGCTTCTGGCTTCTATAGATTCCACATTTTTCCTATCCAGCCAGCCCAACAAGCAGTTTAGCATCCATTGCCTGGGATTTTTGAAAATGCTCAGCACTGACCTGACTGATCCCCCTGTAACCAACACCGAGCGAGCTTTGTTTTCCTCTCCCTTTTATTCTTGCAAAGATGGAGCAGCCACAAATAGCAGATCATCTGCAAAGTTAAGGCAGTTATTCCAGTAGCTGACACACTGCTCCATGAATGCTGGCTATTTACAGCAAATGTAATCCCAGTTTATCTTCTGCAAAATCTTTAGCACGTTATTTCTGGGAGTTCAAGTTATAACTGCGATGATTTGTGAGTGTATAATTCAAGGAAACTGTGCTATTATTCCATTCCAGTTTGGAGACTCGGAGGAAAAATATCTTCCTGAAGCTTTCAGTCCTTCTACAGGGAAGTAACATATGCCTGGTATTATCTTTTAGCAAGTGTTTTAAACCTCCCCAGGTCTGCCAATATTGCTGCTGGTATACAGCATCAATTCCTTGGGAATTAGGCTTTTTTCTTTCTTTAGTAGATCTCAGCTGAGGCACTCCCAACCAGCTTTACCCACCACCCCAACCAGCTTTACCCACCTTGGATTCAGGGTGTCAGTGAAGACCCACCTAGACAACTCTGTTTCAGAACTCCCAGCCTCTCCACGGAGATCACCAGAAGAAAAAAAAAAAAAAAGATTTTAAGAACAATGAAAACATTAACAACATGAGCCAGATTTTTAATGGCAGAATGTTTGCTTGTTACCAAAAGACACCTTTTGATTTGAAGCAAGGATTCTCCTAAATGCTGGCTTTCAGGCTTTTTTCCAGTTCTGTGGACCCAGGGGGGCAGTGTCCACCTAAGGCTATGCTACAGCAAATTCAAGCACACAAGGCCAAAACAAGAAGTCCTGGTTTTCTCCTTTCAAGCTCCAGAGAGGCCAATAAGAAATCCGTAGACCTCAAGTGATTCTGCTAACCACAGCAGAAAATCTACTGTGGAGATTTACTACTCATCTACTGTGGAGTAACATTAGCAAAAGTCTGCCTACAGGTCATGAGCTTCTTCAAGGGTGACTTTTTTCCCAGATGCTCTCTCAGAGCAGTCTCACAAAACCTTTGGTACAATTTCCTGTTATTTGCAGGATGGAAGGCAAAAAAAAAATGGGCATTTTAGTCAAGGCACACATAGGCAAAGCCCTCTATTCAGAGTCTAGCTCAACTGAAAATTGTTGTTAAACTGGTAGTGACAGGACCAGGCTCCAGCAGACACCAAGTGCTCCTGAAAGGTCCAATTTCCATGACAGGGAAACTGGAGAAGCAGTAAATTTTGTCATTTCTGACAGGAGCACTCTGGATGCTGACTGGAGCTCGACTGTTGCATTTTTACTACACGACGTGAGGATACACTTCACAGATGGGCGCAAACAACCTCCACGCATCTCTTCAGCAAGATGTGCACTTAAATACTTATTTACAGCTGCTAAAAGTCTCAATTTCCAAATGCTCTCAAAAGAAGTTGAAAGGCTCCTCAGCTGTGACTTGGATGTCAAAAACAGTATTTGGAGGAGTCTCAGTTGTTCTCTGAGGGAAAACAGATTTTTTTTACTGACTTACCCTATGTAGATGATTCCGTCAGAGGACCAAAAGTGGATTTTTGCTCTCTCAAAAGTTGGGCAGTGGTAGCCTTGGTTTGCACTAACAGCTTCTGGGTACCTGGTCCCACATGTGAGCAGGTGAATAATTGACAGATGGTTTTCTTTATGCAGCTAAGTAATAACTTTCAACATTATGTCAGGAGAGATTAGCAAGCAGGGGAAAAACGCACTGAAGAAAGCTGGGGCTTAAACTTGTTACCCGGCATCCCCCCCGTGCCAACCACGGCCAGGGGCGCCCAAAGGTGCTCGTTAGAGAGGGTGTTTACAGGTGAGCCATTATCGGGTACTGATATAAAATACTGCTCTGCAAAATCACATGTAATAAGCTCCAGCTGCCTGGGAAATTAAAAGCAAAATTCCGGCGGCAAATCGCCGCTCTGAAAAACAAGCACCAGTAGGGCTGCAACAAAGGTGCTGAGCTTGAAAAACAGAGCTGGGACTGAGTCAGGCTGCAATTTGGAAAGGATATCAGATGGATGTTTTCCTAGGTTTGCTTTTATGCACAGATTTGCTCCTGCCAGCACAAGCTGCTGCTGAGACCACGGCTTGCCTTCCCTTGCCTTTGTATTCTTACATGTGCCCCCAGCCTTTGCTGCCACGAGATCACAGGCTGTGTTTCTGGGCTGGCTTAGAAAATGCAACAGTTTTCAGAGGTGTAATAAAGTGCTTTATTTCAAAACAGAACTTAGAAATAGAAACACAAACAGCGAGGCCTGGCAGCCCCTCTCCCCTCCCACTCCCAAAAGCTGGTTGTCTCCTGCATCCCCTCCCAATTTTCTGTTGGCTCAGTGCCTCCCTAGCTAGCAAAAAATGGGGGTGATTAAAATTTTCTTCCCAAGGCCAAATGGGGACAAGACCCCACTGGCTCCCCTCTGACAGCACAAAACACCACCAGGGCTGCAGGGCTGCTGCTGCCCTGTGACAGGCACCTTCACCCTCTGCTTGCAGAATAGCCCCCACCCTGTGCTAGCCCTCCTAAAATAAAATAAAATAAAATAAAAAATAAAAAAAATAAATGCAGCCTACCTGACCTCAATATCTCTATCTTTTCACCTCGTGGAAGGGAAAGCTGGATTGAGAACCTCGAGACTGATTTCCTTGTTCATTTAAGGAGGACCCAAGGGGACAATCAGTGGCAGAAGAGGGCAGAGAGAGCCACACTGGCTTTAAGTGAATTGGTTTGGGTACCAGCAGCAGCCCAGCTCTGTGCAGGATAATTGTCTCTTGTTCTTTCAGCCTAATGGAAACAGAACATGCCTTTTCTCACCTTTTTAGGAGGCCTGGCACATCTGGGGCTATCATAAGCTCAGACTTCATCTGTTTTATGACAGGATTCCAGTGAGTGTTGCCCATGGATAGTGAGCTTTCTTAAAATGCTTTCCAGGACAGGATAGGGATTTTGGCCATGCACCTTCATTTCCATTATTTTCCATGGCTGCATAAAAATTTTTAGACTAGAGGTGTGTTTAGCTTAGAGGGCCAGTGGTGTTCAGAAAGGATGCTGGTGATTTTTCCCCCATCTGAGAAAAAGGCTTTTTGTTATCCTCACAGAATCCATTGGAGTAACAGACTTGCATCTTCCACCAAAGCTGATTCACGATGTTTTCTTGTGGTTGTACACCAGCAAATCATTAATTTCCATCCTATCACCCATGAACACAGCTTTTTAGTTGCTCATGACCCTCATGACCAAATTTTACTGGATCAAAATTTTCCCTTCTGTTTATTTTCGAGTATCAGGAAAACTGGCATGGCTAACTTGTGCTTCAAAAAGCAAACAAGCAAATGCATAACTGGGCCCCAGATGCCAACAACAACACTGCATGTTTATTGTGGTGGTTGTACATACAGGCAATAGATTTTGAGTATACTGGTGAAATGCTAAAAGCAGATTAAGTATGCAGAAAACTGGTTGAGTGGCTTTGAAGTTGTGACAATAACCATTTTCAAGCACAGTCAAAATTTCCATTACGTTTCTTGGCTTGGTCTCACTTCAGGAGGCTGGACCTTGCACACTTGGTAGAACTTGCTAATCAGTTTTTTCTGTTTTATCTGAAGTGCTTTTCACTTTGGGGGCAATTGTGAAGCAAAATAGAAACAAGGAACAGCACAGTCCAAAGACATTTAAGGTAGCCAGGAACAGTGCACCCTTGGAGACAAGGCTATCCTGAGACAAGAGCAGAGCTGACTTCTTTGTTTTTCTTTTTGTCTGCACCAAGGCTAAATAATACCTTCTAAAATTCACTTAGGAGTTTATAAGCTTGTTTAGTCTGTCACTCCTCAAGGTGACCCTCTCATTGTCAAACCCAAACTTATGGGAATTTTAGGTGTTTGCTGAATCTGTGCAATGTGTTCTAGCTAATCATTTTTTTGAATATTTCCCTAAAATTCCCTGTGCCATTTGGTCACTTTACATCTTCTCCCCCATTTTTCCCCTGGCAGCAGGAGCAGAGTTGGGACTGCCAGCAGTAGTGAGGCTTCTTGGGATTAAAAACACCCTTTACAGACTGCTGAGAGCCAAGGGTGGCATGGACTACAAATGACTTTTTATTTTCCTGATTCATAGTTTGAAAATTGATAGAGCAGTGGGTTTCCCCTGAAACTTGACCTAAACTGAGTCCATCTAAGTTATTTCTTACTCCTGCACCCTGCCCTATGTTTTCTTTCAGTAGTTGGGCATTCTCTTCCAGCCAAGGGGGTAGAAAAAGAGGAAGACCTTCAAGGCCAATTCCCTTTTCAGCGTGTAGGAGGGGAAGAGTGGAACTGCCCAGCAGCAGCAGCAGCACGTGGCCACCCAAACCCTGGGGTCCATGTGATGGCCCAGCTGATGATGTGGACAAAGGCAGAGGCAATCCCAGCCTCTCCTGAGCCCAAGGTCGCTGGGCTGGGGAGCAGAGTGGTTCAAAAGCTCCCCCAGGCCACCTCCCCAGACAGCCTGGCCAAAGGGCAGGTCAGGCTGAGACACTTCATTCTCTTCTCCTTGATCTTTCCCTTTCCCTTGATCTCCCAGACTTCACAGGAAGTCTTTGAAGCAGTGCAAATAAGGGCAGGAGCTGCTGCCTTAGGTTTAGATCCCCACAAATTGCATCCATCTTTCACCCAGGCTGAGATGTTCTGCTGAACAATAGCTGCAGATACTGGAGGCTCATTAAGGGCCTTTTCTCCAAGTCCCAAGCTGGAGCATATCCAGGTTTTCAAAGGCTGCACATCATTTAGCCAATGTGCATCCTCCAGAGCATCTCTGAGGCAGACATTTAGCCTTAATATCCCTTGAAGATTTCAGACATATGATTCTTGCTCATTTTTCAAATGTGCTTCAGATTTAGTCTGAAGGGAAAAAAAATCCTAATTACTCCATTCTCCAGGAAAATGTTACAAAACTAGTTGCCCTCCCAGACCCATTTCTTGTTTCTTTGCACTTTTTTGTTAAAAGTGAGGAAAACAGAATGTAAGAAAACAGGGCTGTATCTGATTTCTATTCATCTGAGGGTATGTTTCAAATGTTGCACAGAATTTTCTAACATAATTAGAAATAATTCATATAATTATTAACATAACTAACATAAGTAATAGAACAAACTAATATTCTTTTGCATTCATCTTAAGAATTTATTGCAAGTGTCAAGTAATAACTTAGACATAGATTAGGCCATCAACATCGGAAAAGAAATTCAAAAGTCTGGGTGGGAGATTTTGAAGGGCGATTGAGATTTATAATATGTGATTTATAAATTGTGATTTATTCTCTCTGCAATTTATGAACTGTGATTTACAATTTATTTACTGTGATTTTACTATGACTATTCCTTTATTTTGTACTTTGTTTTTCTCAGGTGTCTTCATCTTGCTCAGTTTGAATTTAATGCATGTCACGAAGCCATTTGTTTATTTGCAAAATTTGCTGAAAACCTTTAAGTTAAGTGGAAACAGCATTATGGTACTTATGAATTATGGCATGAGACCTTCAGAGCTCATGCAATAGAAGTACTAAGTGAACTTAAAAGAAAACATGGCACAAGCACAAGCACAGTTCTCTGTGTGCTGAGTTTCAATTTTGCAATGCTTACCTTTAGCTGCACCAGTCACCAGCCGAGTGCTGAGACAGCTTCATGCTGTGCCTGAGCTCCTGACTGCCTGTTCATTTTCTGATTGAGCAAAAGGCTGTTCTTGGGGCACTGTGGGGGACAGAAGAGGCTCCCTAAAAGATGTCACAGCCTAGAGGGGTGATTACTGCAGCAGAGCTCGCCTGGCCCTGCACTGCCTGGGCTGAGTGGGAAGGGAAGGGGAGGGAGATGCTTAAGAGACCATAGTGACTCCCAGGCGACAGGACAAGAGGACACAGCCCTGAGCTGCACCTGGGGAGGTTTAGACTGGACATCAGGAGGAGTTTCTTCACAGAAAGGGTGGTTGGGCATTGGAATGAGCTGCCTGGGGAGGAGTAACCATCCTGGAGGTGTTGCAGGACAGATGGGATGTGACATCAGCGGTGTCGGTGGCTGACAAGGTGGGGTCGGGTCTTAGCTTGGACTCGACCATCTCAAAGGTCTTTTCCCACCCTGTTAATTCTGTGATTCTGTGATTCTGAGATTCTGTGATCCTATGATTCTGTGCTTCTGATCCTGCACTTGCTCCCAGGAGCAGCATCTCCCCACAGCCCGGCCTCACTCTGCACCTGCAGGACACAGGAGCGAATCCAGCCCCTCCACAGCCATCACACACCCTCTAAATCCACTCGTGTCATGGAACTTGTCTCTCTAAATGATTTTGTTTGGGTGTTCAACACAGCCCTGGCCAGGGTGCAGCTGCTGCCAAGCCCTTGCCCTCCCCTTCCACCCTCAGCCTCCAACCAAACCAATGCCAGTGCTGTTGGAAGTAGGATGTCATAGTGCAGCACAGTCATACACAGGATCCCTTTGGATTCTGGATTATATCTGCAGTGAGAACCTTGGCAGCTGTAAAAATATATTTTGGTCTGGTCACTAAGCTAAAGATTTTTTTCCTCTAATTTCATACACAGTTATTAAAAGAGTCAGGGCTTTTGGCAGTGACATTGCACAGTTCCGTCAGCTAATCCCTCCCCCCACACACAACTTTAAAAATGATTAATGAAAATCCACCCCAGCCTGTATGATTAATATATTTAAACAATTTGAAAATGGACATGCTTTTCATTGTTGTCTGCTTTACAATGGGACACTTCATCAGAATGGAAGAAAGTGGAATGTTAACAGGGCCAGAACATTAATTACTTACATCTGAGCCCCCCAAGCTCAGTAACCAAGCATGAGCATCTGGAAGTGACAAACAGATTTTTACAAGGCATTACACAGAAATTATCCCATACTAGTGGCTGGATATATCAGCGTGTCTGCAGCAGCTCTTTAATTTTGGTTGAACACAGTGTTCTGCATTTACTGCCTGCACTTTTGGGCAAGTGCTGCTCGGACAGCAATTAGGGTTTGATCCTGGGGTTATCCCACAGGATCATCAGTGTGGAAGAGACCTTCAAAATCATCTATTCCAACCATCGACCAGCACCACCATAACCACCCCGAAACCATGTCCCCAGGTGCCACATCCAGACATCTCTTGTGACTCCACCACCCCTCTGGGCAACTTATTCCAATGCCTGACCGCTCTTCCAGTGCTTGACAACCCTTTCAGTGAACAACTTTTTCAGTACCCAATCTAAGCCTCCCCTCTGGTGTAAACTCTTGTCCTGTCACTTGTCACCTGGGAGAAGAGCCCGGCCTCACCTCCCCTTAGGTAGTTCAGAGAGTGAGATGTCCCCTGCTGGTGACAGACAGGGCCCAGCTGCCTTAAAGAGGGGAAAGGATCTTTGTGCAGGAGTTAGCAGGGCTCACAGAAAGAGCTTTGCACTAGACTTGAAGGGAGAAAGAGAGAAAACCAGACCTGCTAGAGATAAGCCAGGCCATGGCCACTATCATCTGAGAGGCCTTTTACGACTTAAATGATTCTATTATTCTACAATCAAAAACCCCAAAATTCTGCGCCTGACACCAGGCTCAAAGCACGGTATTGATCTTCAGGGTCTTCCTCTTTCTTCTCTCATTCCTCACCACCGAGAGAGAGGAGCGCTATTTACATTCCAGATCCCTTAACCAGACATCCCAAGGCCCTGAAGTCTCTTGAGTGACCTCAGACTCCTTGTAGGAACTTCATTGTTGTCCAGCTGGAATATCAGTAATGAATAGTAATCTGAGGGCTGCATCAGTATTGGAAAGATTTATCTTCCTTATCTCCACATCTTTAACCTGGGCCTCAGGGAGACAGCAAACATCCCCAGCAAGTGAGTGCAGTTTGCATAAGAGCCCTTCTGTTCCCTCAGGAGCAGAGAGTCTCCCATGACCAATAACCAGTCTTTTTTCCTTTCTGGAAGTAGTTTTGAGCTGGAACATAGGCTGATACCTCCATAAGAGAGAACCACTGTCACTGTCACTGCTCAGTCCCACTGTCACCTCCTGTCCAAGGACACCCTGTGGTTGCCTCTGTCACCCAAAGGAGCAGGCAGGAGTGCTTTGAGGCAGCTCAAGTAGGAAAGTATTAATGAAAGCAAGCCTTCCCTCTGCAACACACACACACAAAGTAGGCAGTTTTATCCTGTTCCTTGAAAGGAAATTATCAATCACAAACCTTTGGGTTTGGGATGTGTGAAGTGGGGAGGTGGGCAGTCACAAAGGAGACATGTCTGCTGTGCTGGGCACAGACTTGTTGCCCCTATCCCCTCTCCATTCAGTGTGTTCAGCCAGGTGGAGACAGGCTGCAGAATCCTGTGTGTTCTCTCTGCCTATTGGGAGTGTCCCAGGGAAGGCAGGAGTGTCATTCCAGTCCTCTCTCCCAAAATCCTTCCTCTGACAGAGCACTCTGGCCCCAGGCCTGGTTAGTGCAGCACTGGCAGCCTCTCCTTGTCATTACAAAGGCATTTCTGTGGATGTAAATGGGCTTTTTGTAGGCACATCTAGAACTACATGAGGCTTTAGGCACCCAAAATAAGACTTCAGCACCTCGCACTCAACACTCATCCCCAGCAGCCACAGCTCTGTGCACAGAAGTGTACAAATGTACTCAAGCCTGTGTTTCAGGGTGTGACCAGCCGTGCCCCTGGACTGTGCTGCTCAGTGCCTGCCTCAGTCCTAGGCCCTGTCATGACCACAGATGTGGCATTTTTCTGCATGTTCCACACAAATGGCTCGATTCATTCAGCAGTTTCTGAGCAGCCCCTTGAATGATGCTCTGTGTGAGGCGCTGTGGCCAGGGTGGCTTTGCTGCCGAGCCCAGGGGGTGACAGGGTGCTGTGACTCCTGCTCCAACAATGCCAGCATTCCTCTGGGGAGCACACGGCTCTGACTCCAGGTTCTGGGGCTGGGGAGCCAGACACAAATTTCTCCCCTCCGAGTGTCACACTCCTGGAGCTGTCCTGAGAGAGGAAGGTCATTCCCAGACTTCCTACTCAGCCCACTGCACATGACTGCCAGCAATGAAAGATGCTTTTAGCTGGAGTCAGTGGGGGCACAGTTTCTTTCCCAGCTGTGAGAGCAGTCACCACTAGAGATGTGAGTCTGCATCCCTTGGAAAAAGGAGCAAACTGACCCCTCCTCAGTCACTGGGGTTGGCACAACCAGCCTGTTGCTGCACTCCTGGGTGGCTACTTCTGATGAAAGTCGTGGTCCTAGTGAGGTCCTTCAGATGTGAAAGGATTGGCAGCTGATTTCAGGAGACTCCCAGGCTCTAATGCAATAATAAAATATAATAAATAAGTATATCTAAATAATAAAAAGAGATAATAATTTAAAAGTATAATAATTAACAACAATGAATAATGAAAAATAGATTGAATAGTAAAAGATAATTTAAAAGTACTAATGCTTAATGTTTTAAAATTGATTGCTATCAGGTGTGCAACATAAACCATATTAAGATGCATAACTTAATGTTTCCCTTTCCTTAGTTCTTGTGGTTTTGAGATAGCAGAGGGATGGCTGGAGCTTTAGGGAATTTGCCTTTTTAAACTTTAATGTATTAAAGATACATTAATATGTCAATGCAGCATTAAGGATATGAGCATTTAAAAGCCATGCATTGATCCTGTTCAATTAAATCTGTTGTGTGACAGTAGCTACCTTTTCTTCCTCCTCTTACCTCCCTAACTGAGGAGGTTCAGACTGGGTTTTCAACACTTGTTGTCAACCTAGTGACTCTTAAAAACCCTACAGCACACACAAGTGCAAGAACTTGTACACACCAGCTGTAGAAACTGAGTAGCTCAATCAAGGGCTGAAAACATTGTTAGGATTTTCATTATTTTGCATTGGGCACTTTTGAGCAGTTTGAGGAATCAGCACTGAAGTGACCCAAGCTGTGGAGGGTGAATGGCAGTGTAGGGATGCATGGGAATGCTGGGAGGCTGGCTGCAGCAAGGATGGATATTCTGCAGCTTGGGGCAGCCACTCCACCAGACAGCTGGAGGCTGTAGGTCAACATCGAGCTCTGTTTGTTGTTCTTCAGAAAAGACAAATGTCTCTTCCACCAGTGTTTTCCTCCTTTAATATCCAGCCATCTGGTACCACAAAAAATAAAGTACTGTTCAGAGCAGTATCTGTGCAAACAACAGATAAAGCAAATGCCAAGCCAAGATGCTTTAGCGGTGCCGACATCTCCAGATCAGAAAGGGAGGGACTGGGCCAGAGGCAAGAAAATCTGTCTCGTCTTCCCACCACATGACATTCAGGGAAGTAAATGAATCTAGGCACTTTAATGTCATCAGGTTTTTAGGGTTTGAGCATTTGTTGCAGGATGTGCTCTCAGGAAATGAAGAAAACTGAACAAAAGCCCCACAAGATGAAGCTCTCTCTAGACTCACATAAATATGTAGATCAGAATGTCCTTAGAAATGGATTTGCAGGGAACACAGTTCCTTTTTTCTCAGCTGGCTTACCTGAAATTAAATTGATCCCAAGTGAACTGTCTGAAGGATGAACTCTGACAAATGGTGCCAATTGCTCCTCCTGGCTTTGGCTTTACTATGAATACTCAAGGATACTCTGGAATTTGTAAATTAACATATATTGCCCTCCAAAAATTTCAAACCCTTGCATTCTTTGGACTACAAATAAAAATCCTATCTACAGGGTGTGAGGACATGCTACAACTAGAAAAGTCTCATCATTTGGGGGCTGTAGAGTGAAAGTCACCTGAACTTTATTTTAATTAAAGAGGAAGCTTGAAGCTATGAATATGGGTAAATTTATCAGTCCTTCTCAGTTTTCTGGAGCTTGATTGGGGTCTCAGGTGTTTGCACTAGATACTTTGCCTACAGATCTTCTGGAGTTATCAAAGGGTCCTTCCACAAGAAGCAGAGTTTAATCTTGGTTTTCTATGTGTAATCTTGACACTGTGGGATGGCACAGTACAAGAAATTAGGGCCCTGGTGTACTAGAAGAGGTTTTGTGCTTTGCTTTGGGGTCAGTCTGCAGGTACCTGGCTTTCTGGCAAAATTCATGAGGAGAGGTGGCTGTGGTAGTGACCTCTGTGGCATGGGGTAGAGGAAGTCACACCCACTTTGATTTCTGTAATCACTTTATTGGCTTTTAAAACCAAGCCAAACAAAGCATGCCCATGGAGCATACAGCATTCATCTGCACGAGATATTGGGGCCCTGGTAAAAAATACAAAGAAGCTGCATCAAAATAAAAACAAAAGGCTCCCATAGCAATCCTCTGAACACCAAGATTCTTCTGCAGTGCAGCCAGCCAGCTAAAGGGTGGGGTTCAGGGGGTCTGGCCTGGGGGCTCTCACCTCTTGTGTGCTTGAGGGATGCAGGGGAGAGGATGCCCAGAGGTGAGGTTTGTAGTGAGTCTCACAGACTTTGGATTGGTGTCCACATGGGATTTGTTTAAAAATGCCACACACAGTTCCCATCTACCAACACAAAGGATGCTAAGGACAGTAGAGCTGCAGGTTCTGGGTGTGTCACCTGGCAGTGCTGGACTTCACTACCAGTTCCCCTGCTCAAAGCTGGTCTTGTGGTCAGCAATGACAGTGACAGGGACACTCGGTGGTGGCTTTATCAATAGGTGACTCCACTGGTTTAAATCCTTAGGCTGCAGGCAAAGGTAGCAGCACTGTCAGGGTGCAGCACCTTGACTCTAGGGAGGTCTGGGGCTCTCCCCCAAGAAACATACCTAGCTAGGTACTTCATCCAAATGAGTGGAAAGCACAGCAAGGAAAGCACAGGAATAAAGGAGAGCAGCAGCTGTAAAACCCTGACCTGCAGTGCCTGTGACAGAGCCAGCAGTGGTTCACATCACCGTGGATCTCGTGGCAAAGAGAAAGCCCCACTGTGTGAGAGATCAACACAAACCTTTGGCTCTCCCTGACACCTTTCCAGAGGGGCACAGCCAAAGCCACTGGCCCCCTTTGCACCCAGCCCAAGGAGCTGTGCCAAATGCCAGCCCAGTGGCGACAGCAGCCACAAGGAGCCCATTGTCCCCTTGGCCACTTCCCTTCAGCAACTGAGCCGGCTCTGCCCGCCTGGGAGTCACTGGGGGGTGAGCTGGGGCAGAACAGCCTCACAGCAGGTGGTGCCACCTGTGCTGCCTAATCCTAATCCTAATCCCAGGCGAGCTCACAGCCACCACCCCGCTGCAGGGGGGTGCCCTGAGTCCGAGCTCAGCTCCAAGCACAGCGTGTACACCCTGGAGCTGTGCCTCTCAGGCTGCTGAGTGTCAGGGTGAGACAGATGCCCGTCCTCTTAGTCCTCCTCTCACTGGGAAATGCAGTGGGATGCTGCTGGCAGGCAAGGAGCTGACATTTGGGAACACGGAGCTGTGCACGCTCCCCACTGAGTCACCCACTGCAGGGACTCCATGCCAGCTTCCACAGAGACTGGGCTTGGAAGGAGGCTTCCTTGGAGAAAGTCCATGCTGCAAACTATCAAGCAGAAACGATACAGGCACAGCAGACACAAATCCTTTGAAGAGGAAGCACTTTTTAGCAGCCTTATCTCTCTGTGTGTCCAGTTCAAACTAATTCTTCAACAGCTTCCTGCATTGCAACCCAGCTACTGAAAAATATGGACAAGGGCCCAGGTGCCAAAAGGCTTGGGCAGCACGACAGCCCTTCAGTGAATTAAGAATCACTGGGAAAGGTGCTCTTATTTGGCAGCTGGTAAGAGCTATCAGGAGTCTGGACATCAGTATCTCACACAAATGGCTCTGCAATGCTGCTGCTGCATCAATTCCTCAGGGCCAAAATAAGAAAAGGTGCAGTTTTGAATAACAGGCCATAGAGACATTTCAAAGGGCAGAGTAAAGGAGTGCCTCTGCAGGAATTGGAAATAGGAGTCCTCATGCTGGATATCAGCATTTGTCCCTCTCACTGAACAGTATCCAGCTCAGGGAGGTCTGTGTGCCACTTCTGAAAGCTCAACAAAAGATAAGTGAGAGAAGCAAGCTATTCTCTCTACTTTGCTGGGCAGGAGTCTTCCCTTCCACTGGGAAAATTTAGATAAGCTTGAAAACTCCTACTCTCACCCAGGAGAAACAGAAGACTTCAGATGGGTGAGAAAGAGCTTTTCCATCCTGCCAAGTTTTTTCAAGCTTCCACAAATTTCCCTCATTCATGTTGAGTTGAAACTGAGAACTTTTGAAAAGTTACATGCCAAAAAAAAAGCCAGACCCCAGAATAATCAGCAGGTCTGACATTAGGGCTGTCAGCTGGGACATGGGGGGCCCAATTCAGCCCCCCATATTCCCACCCTGCTGGAGTTGAGGTGCCCCAGGAGTTCTTGGCTGGCAACCTTGGGAGAGCTTTTTCAGAGCAATGAGTGCTTCCTCACAGATGGATTCTGAGGTTCCCAGTGCCCCTGAAAACTGCCAAAAAGCTTGGATTTCAGAGCAGCTGGTTCTCCCAATGGAGCTGCAAGGAGAAGGTAGCTTTTGCACCCCATTATCTCTTGGAAATTTGCTTATAAATGAAGCCAGATCACCTCTGAAGGCCTGGATCCACCTCTGATTCCTGGATTAGTAAAGGGCATTATACAAAAAAGAAAAGTTGGTAAAATGTTCTGACAGTTTGCTTGGAAACAATTTCTGTCTTTAAGACACATGAGGCTTGAAAGGACTGTCTTTGTTGCAGGTCTTTCAGTTCATGGTATCAAATACTGATGGGTCTGAGCACAGGGATATTAGTAGAGTCTAAACACGACAGTGAGAAAATCGGAGAAAAAAAGTATGCAGCTCATTTGTTCAATGGGATTTCAGCAAGCAAAGTGAACATCAAGATCAGACGTGTGCATTTTACCCTGTCCCAGGACATGCACCTGCAAGGAGCATTCACAGGAATGCAGATGTCACGGGTGGGGGTTGGTATATTGTTTCCCAGTGGTCTGGAACATCTTCCCATTCCAGGCTACTGCCTATGCCTTGTGATTTCATCATAAATGAAAGCCATGTAGGCTTCACCAGGGCCACGTAGGCTCCAAAGGAGGATAGAAGAAATCCTTTGATATTCAAATTATTCAAGAATAAAACAAATAGATTTTCCTAAGTTAATGATGGCTTACGAATAGAAATTATAAGAGTTAGCTTTTCTGGAGGCCTGTGATAGTAGCAAAACTGGTATCTCACAAGAATAAAATTATAAAAGGGCCCACTTGCTCCTTCAGAACATGACCCCCATCAGTGGGTTTGAGGGACACCCATCCCATTTCAGTCTGCCTCTCTTCCATGCCCATCCGTGAGTCGGGGCTCTTTTGCTCCTGATCCATCCCAGCTGCACACGTGGCTGAGAGGTCTCTTAGGTTCCAGTGTCTGGGTTTCAACGTTGCTGCATGACTTTCCCATTAAGGAGTGGGGATAAGTCCAGCTCATCTGCTGGGAGGGCCTGGCCTTTGCTGGCCACTCCCTGGCAGAGCAGGACAAGCCGTGTCTTGCCTTCTTTGGAAGCCCCAGGCATCCTCAGGCACAACAGGGTGAAATAAGGACACTTTGCTTTATCTTTAAATTTCCTTGTTTTCTTGGGCAGCGGCCAGACCCTTTGTTTTTTGAATATAGTTGTTTGTGGTTTAATTTCCTTTGGATTTTGTTTCTTTGGGTTTGGGTTGGTTTTCTTTTTTTAAGTGTTATTATACGAGCAAAAACTCAGTTGCTCCCTGGAATTGTATAAGAAGAGGGACAAGATGCAGCGCAAAATGTGGGTGGAACTAAATGGTTTTCCCACCAGATCTTACAAGGTTGTACAGTAGATCCCACACACCTGCTGGGAAGCCACCACAACAGCCTGTCCTTCGTGGCATTGATGGTTTAAGCTGTACAAGCAAAAGCCAGAGGAAAGAGGCTGCTCTTTGTTTGCCCCTGTTCTGCCAGCCCGCATTGATGAACAAGGCATGATCACCCTGAGGACAGCCTGAGCTGCAGCCTCAGGTGTGTCCAGGTGAGTCCATGCTTGCTTCTGATCCTCTGTTAGGTCACTGAGGGTGAGATGTTTCCTTGGAAAAGACCCTGTGAACAGATCATCAGAAATAAATTGTGGGAACATCTTAGAAGGAACCCAGGCTGGCTGCAGCTGCTTCAGTCTTCTCAATGTCTGCCAGTATCTGCAGGGAAGGGTCAGAGGATGAACCAGGATCTTTTTAGAGGTGCCAAGAAGTAGGACAAGAGCAATGGGTAAAAAATGATGTACAGGAGGTTCCACCTGAAGGAGGAGCTTCTTCCCTGGGCAGTCACCAAGCCCTGAACAGATTTTCCAGAGCGGGTGTGGAGTCTCCTTACTGGGGATATTCCAGAACCAGCTGGACACAATCCTGTGCCCTGTGCTCTGACCCTGCTGGAGCAGGGAGGTGGGACCAGAGGAGCCTCTGTGATGCCTTCCAACCTGACCCATCCTAAGATTCTGTGAAGCCTTGATCATCTTGTTCCTCCCTTGCACCACCTTCTGCACTGTGCCAGCACAACTGTTCGTGGGACCGTGCAATGGAGCAGGTCAGGGAATAGATCCTGCTGAATAATAACCATTTTTGTTTTCTGAACTATCTTTAACTTGCATCAGTTTCCTCTATCCGTTTCCTGTGGAGCCACACAGCTACGTGGGCCCACAGTGTGACAAGCAGAAAAAAGTGCCCACAAATGCAGGAGCAGGGAAAAAGAGCTGCTGACGTTGGTTCATGGAGCCTTCATGCTGAATGTTCACCTCAGCCTTGGAAAGGATCTGATTTTAAATGGCACCCAGTGGCACACCTCATTAGCAGGCAAAGTCACTGTCATTTACACAAGACAATCATCATAAAACAGTTATTTGCATCTGCACATGTATCAAAAACACACTTCACTGACATAACTGAACAAGTGAGTTGTGTCCTGTTGAGGACAGACAGTTTTGAAAAAGATTCGAGTGTGACATGCAAAACTCAACACTGATTATCTCAAGAGAAATGAAACAGAAGGACAAAAAGAAACCTCTGACAAACAAACTTTATTACAGCATTCCTCTCAGTCAGTTTTACAAACTGATGGTCCTGCACCACAGACCTAGAGAAGGCAAAAACTCCCAGGGATCTCAAAGAGAAGTGTTACAGAAGTTCAGTTTACAAGAACCATGCCAGAACAATATGAAAATCACTTTTCCCACCACTGAAATGCAGCCACCTCCAGCATGGGATCTGCCAGAGTTTTAACAGCTCACAACTTGGGCCAGAGAAGACATTTCCTTTCCACAGCTGAGATTACTGTGCAAATAAGACATTATTATACAAAGTAGGAACACTGTGCCCTCTCCATCTGTGCAACACAGAGGGAGCCCAAGTCCTTCAGCTCTGGGAATGGAAGCTGCTCCAGTGACACAGGGTTGTCCCTCCTGATAAAGGCAATCACCCAGGCTTTTGGGCTTGAAAAGGTTTGCAGGTTTGTTGTCCCTACTGAACCAAGCCTTTATGCAACCCCTTTCCCACAGGCCTGCTCCTTCTAGGAAGGAAGCCAAGCTGCATTTGGAGGTGTTAAGATCTAAATCCTGGGGGGAAACTTGAGAGTAGAGAAGGGGGCCAGACTCTGTGGATGGACAGCATCCAGACAAAAAAAAAAAAGCCAGGTATTGCTGAAAAAGAAAAAGCCTGGGTTTGGCAATCCTCCCTGTCCTCTGGAAGTCTGTGCCTCCATTAAACACAGCTGCATTGCTGCACCCGGGGCAGCAAATGACTTTTGTTTCCCATTGGTACCAAAACGTTGCTGAGCTGGAGATGGGCCTGTATCCCTGAGGGTCCCATGGTTCTCCAGGAGACACATTCCCATTGCCCCCCTCCTGCTGACAGCCCTCCAAAGGCAGGCTGCCTACACCTGAGGGGTCAGTGGGGCTGCCTGGCAGGGACACAGCAACCCCCTCTCACCCAGGGCAGATCTCTGCTCCTGCAGCCTTCGCCATGCCCCCTCTCAGAGGCAGGAGCATGGAATTTCCACTTCCAGTGAAATAACACCAAGTCCCCGTGCTAAGATTTCACCAGCAAATAATGCCCACCTTCCTTTTCTCTATCTTTTCTCTCCTGCTTCTCCTCTCCTCTTCCTCCTCAACTATCTAAAAGGAGCTTCTGCTCTTTCTCCTGGGAAGCAGTGAAGAAATCAAACTGTGCCTGTGAGTTTCAGCAGGCAGCATATCGTGAATCATTTTTCCCAGGAGATAAAAGCTCCACCAGACTTATCCAGCAACCAGGCCTTTTCTCAACGCACCCATGTGTCTGCCTACAAGTGCTGATGTGCATTTCCTGATAGCTGCCTGCAAATAGGCAGATGCCCTTTGGGAGCATACCCCTCCGTGCCTTTATCCTGTTGGGGTAGTACAAAAGCCAGATGAATCCGTGTCTTCCTCACTGGAGCAATTTGAAATTGAACCCAAGAGATCCTGAAAGTGCCTTTTGGTGGAAAAACACAGGCTTTTGAAGCTTCCCAGTCTGGAAAATCCCTTGGCCACTGGGAGAGCTGCTATGAGCACTGCAAAGTCATCATCCCCTTGCAGGAAATATGTTCTTTTCTTTCCGGGGAGGGGAAAGGGGAAGTGTGTGCTGTGGTCAGGATTAACCCTGCCCAGACTCCACCGGGTTGTGCCTGGTGTGGTGCCTCCCAGAGCAGCTTGGGCTGCCCACCCCTCCTGCTCCCCAAAACCTTCTCTTCCTACAGTGGTGTGACATCAGGATGGATGAGCCCAGTCTCAGAAAGGCCCTGTTCTCAGGGAATGGGGTGGCATATTCCCAAGGCATGCTGCATCTCCATCCCAGCACACACGGGCATGGCAGGGCAGGGCAGGGCAGGGCAGGGCAGGGCTGCTTGCCTGTTGCTGGTAATTTTAACCAAACCTACCATGTTTAACAGCAACACTGCCCTGGAAGAGAGGCAGTGCCTGTCCCGTGTCCCTGCCTTGTGGTTTGGAAGGGGAAAAATGTGCTCAGAAAAGCCCAGACCAAGAGGGGCAGAGGCTGCCTGCAGTCAGGTTCAGTTCTTACAGCCTCTGGATGTAAACAAAAAGCAGGGGCTGCCCTGGGGCAGAAGGCACAGGGCAGTACAGAATATTTGGCTTTGCAGTGCTCTCAGTACAGCTCAATTCTCCTCTGTGCTCAGAGGCATCCTCTTCTGCAGTCAGACTCACTGATGAGGTAAAAGCTGGGACTGAACCTCTTCTCCCAGTGTTTGCTTCCCCACCCCTCCCAGGCTTCTTTGTTTTAAACCAAAGGCTCCAAAGAGTCAAAGTTAATATTTGCCCAGCATTTCCACCATATGAAGTACCCCTACAAAGAATCCATATAAGTATGGTAATTAAAAGGTGGCACGCTCTTGCCTTGTTTGAACACCTTATAACTTCTCACTAGGAGGGTGGAAGAAGGAAGGTGACAGTTGGGGGTATTTCTTGATTTCCTAGGGATTTCTCCAGCTGCCCTGACATTTTTAATCTCCTTTTTTTTCCCCAAGCTATATATCTCTTTCATCCCTTCACATTCTGTCTCTCTTTTTTCCTTCTTCAGTGACCCGTAATTGTGTTGGTAAACACTGGGTCAATTGCAAAGCTATCAGGAGAGGTGAAAATTAGACGAGTGACTTGTTGATCATCTCCCAGGGTTTAGCTGTACCCTGTAGAAAACTGTTGCTTCTGCTCAGAAAGCTGGCAAGTGGAGACCCAATTTCAGGTTTTCAGAGATGTCCAATTTCCTTCATGAGGAAGCAGGCAGTAAGAAACCCGGAGGGATGAGTCCTTGCTTAGGTTTAATTATCAAGGAAAGCATACTCCATCCCTGGCCCTCAGGAGGCCGTTTGGTTTTTTCTCATCCCCGCAGTACTGACTAAAAGTGTTTTGTGGGCAGCCTCCCCACACTGGGTTTGTTTTCTTTTGGCAGTCCCAGTCCTGTTGGCTGACTAGGGAGCCTGGGCCCCTTTATTTGTACTAAAATGGCAGAGGGGGAAGGGAGGGGAGGGAATTTGCATCAATGCTAAATCATGATAAACCCTCCCTGCTACTGCCTGCTATTCTTGCCTGATGCACATTGTCCTGCAAACCTTTATGGGATGGGGGGGCTGAACCCCAAGGAGCCACCAGGCTCCACAAAGACCCAGCTTTGCAAAGCCACCATCCCTGAGCCCTGCCTGCTCCCACAGGTGGCCAGATCCAATTTTAGCTGAATCCAGGAGATGGCCAGGCAGCTCAATAGAGCTGGCAAAGCTGCAAGCCTCAAACATTTCTGCTGCAGAACTCGGCTGTTTGGGTCTTAACTCTGAGTCCATTCAGCAGAGCTCAGTGCCCAGCAGAATCAGGCCCATCTTTTCAAAAGCTGTGTGTTTTGCCAGCCTTCCATGGTCACTGTACACAGAGGGAGAAAAAAAAAGGGAAATCCTGCAGTGGAGCGAAACGCAAAGAGAGGCTGTTACCAAAATATGTAGTAAAGTGGGGGTTTTGCAGGGGGAGGGTGTTTTGAACTTTGTTTGAAAACTTTGAACTTTGAAGAAATAAACTGAGCAAGCTGTTTACCACATGAAACAAAGTCGGACCGGGATATTTTCAGGCCACTAAACTTGGATTTCAGACAGCCAGCTTGGATTGACATACTGGATGAGCTACAGCCGATTGGCATGGAGAAGGGAGCAAAATATGCATCTGTCCTGGTGCCAACTTAGGCTAGGCTGCCGTTTTGTTTGGTGTCTAGAGAGCTGGTTTTCGTAATTAAACCAGCCTTCAAACCCTTTTTAAATAAAGCTGAAGAAAAGAGGAACTGAAAGGGATTCCTCTCGAGCGTATGCACACTGCTCTAGCAACTCCTGCAGCGGTTTCTGTGCAGTCCCTGAAAATGTTTCTCTTTTTTTCTTTTTTTTCTTTTTTTTTTTAATACTTCCCTAGAAATACACATACACACACAGCATGCACAGCGTGGCAGGACAGGGACAGAGAGGAGCTGTCACCCTGGGCTGACCCAGGGAAACACATCCATCCACTCTGCCTCAGGGAATTTCATCCCCAAAATCACAGGGCCTCCCCTGATTGTTCAGCAGCAGCAGATCACTGTACCTGTGCACAAAACCATTGCAGCCAGGCCAGCTGAATGGAGTACAAGACACTCTGTTCTGTACCAGGAAAGGGCTGGGGGGGGGAAGGAGTGGCTTGTTTGGGTATTTTTCCCTTTGTTTTTTGTTCCTCCCCACACCCTGCCGAGTCACTTTGATTATACTCGCCTGGTGGACTATGAATCGAATCCTAAACATTATTCCTGTTAGAGAGGACACAGCTCTGGGGTGGGGGAGGATTGAGTCACATTCAGAATTTGGTCAGGCAAATAAAACTGTCATTTTAAATCCTGAACAACACTGGGAAAACTGTAACCAGTTGTTAAAGCTTGAGTGGAAAGGCCAGGCAAGTAATTTGTGGCTCAAGGAGGGTGACAGGTTGGGCACCCCCAGCAGTCACCCCAAGGTGTCCCAGACCCCTCTCCCAGCCTGTAAGAGGTGGCAAAGGGCCAGGAGTTTTTGCCTCTTTAAAAAGTGTGCAAATCTAGTGTAATTGCACACTTTGTCACATTGTGTTGTTGGTTTAAGTCACAGATGCTTGGGATTCAGGTTTTTATTTGCCCTTCTTGCTGAGCTGATTTAAAATAAAATGGCAATTATGAATGGAACAGTGGAGTGGGTGGGGTTTCCTTATCTTTATCAATTTTCTCCCTTTTTAATAAAAACTTGAAACTAACTTTTTTTAACTCCTTAGAAAAGGATTTGGTTAAAATATACACACTTCTAGTAAAAGACTTTTTAAAAAATCAAAGGGAAATTTAGGGTGTTAACTTTGCTTTAAAAAAGAAAGAGGAAAATTCTGAATACCTTTTATCTCTCTAAAAAAAATCATTAAGCAGTGTAATTCAGCCAAAACTATTTACAGAAACATTTTTCAACTCTTCTATTATTTTATTTAGTATTGCTTTTCCAGAGCTGGCTGATTTACCATTTCAAATGACTAGCATGTATGAAAAAAAGGTGTGCAGCAAAACAAAAATCTCATTAAGCCCCTTTCAAAGGCATTTTTTGCAAAGATGTAGGAAATGGTTTAGTGAAAATCACCAGCTGAATTTCTCCACCCAGGACTTTGGTCACGAGGAATGCAGGTGCAACCTCTGAGGATGAAGCCCAGCTAAAATCAGTTTTGAGTGTCAGCATTCACAGCCATCTCCAGAACTCCATGCTCAGCTCCAAGAGCTGGAATTTGCTTCGTGCCGTTTCCAAAACTCCCTGCCATGCCCAACAGCAATGGCCACTGGGAACGAACAATCTGAACTGTCCAGCAAACCCCCTTAGTCTGGGAGGGGCAGACACTGAGGAGGGCTTGCCCCCTCGCTTTCACAAACTTTGCACCTCTGCTTGCTCAGTGCAGTGTGATTTTCCTGCTGGCTTTTTTCCACCCTCGGGATATTTTTCACTCCCCACTCACACTGATCTCCTGCCAGAGTCCCGTTCCTCTCTCAGCAGTGTGGGCTTCCTCTGCTGCAGCAAAGTGGCAGTACCCAGTGAGAGATGACAGGGACATTTGTGCTGGGGAGGATGGTGGGGCAGCTATGGCTGAGGAGCTCTGCAAAGCTAATGACTCCCCAAACTGCTGGCAGCAGTTCAAGCAAGTGTTGGCTGTTGTCAGAGCTGAGCTTTTCTGAAATCTCCTGAGGAGGGGAGGGCTGCAGTGATGTCCTCACCAAGGACATCACTTCTGTGGGACCACGACCTTTAAGTGACAGGGTTTGAGTGCTGGCACTGCCAGTATTTTGTCTGGGACATATTTAGGGTGGGTTGTGTTGGGTGGTGGCTCAGAAGATCAGAGTGCACAAAGCAGTTGTGGGGACAGCCACCATCTGGCACCAGCTTCCAGCCCTGGAGGGACAAGGACCAGGACTGAGGTCTGTGGGGGACAGACAGGAGGGGCTGGGGCACTCTGCAGTGACAGGGAGCTTCCTTCAGGGTTAGCCCAGGTGTTACAGTCCCTCCAGCAGCTCTGCAGAGTCATGGACAAGCACCAGCCCTACTGGTGTTTCATTAAAGCTGTGCCATGCCAGGACAGCATTTGTTTCATGCTTCTGGGAACCGAGGTGCTCTCCTGACAACTCGTGGGATGGTTGGAGGGGAGTGGGTGGGGGAGAGGGAGGGAAGGAAGGTAGCGAGAAGACAGTGGGATGTCCCCAGACATCCTTTACATGTGGGGGAATTATCAGCATTCAAGTGACCACTTTGATCACCTTAGAAGTGGGATTTACTCTGCTAGTCTGTAAGAAGAGTGAATAGGGACTGTAAAACTACTCAGATCAGATGGCAAGGCTGTGTGTGAAGATGGAAACAGCCTTACAGCATCATCTGAGTCAAAGCCTAAGCTGACACTGAGGAAGATTTGCCAAAATCCTTGTGCTTGTGCTCCCAGAGACTTCAGGTTTCTCCTGCTCAGCACAGAGCCCTCCCCAGCACAGCCTGACCTCAGGACTGTCTGAAAGCTCCAAGAGATTTGCAGCTGACCTTCCAAACGCAGGTTTCCTTTAGAGCCAGAAGACCCTTTCATGCTTTTGGCTGCTGTTCTCTGAGTGCCCATTCAGTGTGGAAGCCCAGCTCCCAGCCCAGCCCACATGTGAGCAAACCACAGCCCCTGGGGTGGCTGCATTTGTCCTTTGCTGCTGGGGGACCAGAGCTGCACCCAGCCCCTGCAGCTGTCCCCTGGCCACTGCCACTCAATCAGCCCCTTGTCACCAGCCTGGGGAGAGGGCAGGAGGTGGGAACAGAGAGAAGAAAAGAGAAAGACAAGGAAAGAACCCATATCCAGTCACTGGTGCCAGGGAAAAGCTGGGTTCCTTCAGTCTCTGCCCAAAAAAATCTGTGAAAATAAACCCCTGTGGCGTGCTCATGATGAGCACTGCACAAATCCATGGACTTCTGTACATCTAAGAATTAGATATTAGGGTTTTTTCACATGAAATAGATCTGTGCACACTTTTTAGGTGCATGGCAGGGTGTGCAAATAGAAGCTTCTGTGTGCTCAATAGCTGCCTGCACTGAGCACACCACGGTACATTTTGCTCACAGAAAGACCAGTTTATGCATAAAACAGCCCAGAAATAACACATTTCATGTAGTAAGGACCACTTATGATCCCTCAGCAGTCCTTTGGCTGGCACACTTGAAAATACCAGGCATCTCACAATCAACAACACCTCTTGGCACTAAAAAGTCCTGGACCCAAGCAAAACTCTCTTTTTGATGATCAGTTGGACACTATAACTTGTGGGAGCTGTTCTGATGTCTTGCCAGGAACAGATAGTTTTTCTTTACTTGCTGATCTCTTTGATATTGTATTGGGATATCAAGAAGTTTTTTTTCTCTGGAGGGCTTTGAGAAAAACAGGTCTTGTTTTTGGACTCTCACAATGCGTCCTGCAGGGATTAAAATAAAAGTTGTTTATAATCTATTGCTTCCTGCATTGAAGGGGCTCACAGAGCCTGCCAGAAAACACCGCACTTTGTTGCTATTGCCACTGTGGGGTTTTTTTACATAGTAATTTCACCTAAGGCCAGGCTGCAGAATCAATAGCCATGGTTAATGGCAAATTATTGACAGTTATCTCAGGATTAACTCATTCCTGTATACAGGCCTAGTTCACCCTAGCAATATTTAAGACGTGCTGGTTCTCGACCAAAAAAATGTTTTGCTGCCCTGGTTGTCATGAAGTTCTTACTTTTCCTATACACACAAGCCCCAGTAACTGGAACTGCTCAATTTCAGAAATCTGATGTAAATCAGCTGATGGTACCAGACAGCAGACTTGTTTGCAGGCTCAATGGTCTATTATCTGAAAGGATAACAAGAGTAATCCAAACCCAGTAGAATCAGCAATATGAAATCAACTTTTCTACCACCAAAAACAAAGAAGCAATTCACAACAGATCAGTGTGGATGTGCCAGAGGCTTTGAACTTAAACAAATAATAGCAGCTGTAAAGTATATTTTTTTATTTTTAAAAATCCCCCATTTTTCCCAAAACATCAGTATGTCCACCATAATCTTTCCTTTTCCTGTGAATGAGCAGTCCTGGTATCAATTTTGGATGATGTGAACCATAACCCTTAAAATCCTTAAATGACTGCTCACATCTGTATGACTTCCCTTCACTTGAAAGGGCCAGAAATGCAAATGAATTAATCCACAGGATGAGCTTGATGCAGAAAAATGTTGTTTACTTCGGTATGTTTTGAACAGTTCATGGTTACCCCCTGCCCTGAAAAAAAAAAAGAAAAGAAAAATGCAAAGAGCCATATGACACCAGAGAAAAAAATTTCAAGACCTTTTAGCAACTACTGGAATTAACCTGATGAACCCAAGCCTTGCCACAGGCAAGGTAAACAAATTGACCCTATGACTTCCACATAGCTTTGCGTTGCATGGAAGTGGAGGATCACTGGCGTCAGGAGCTTCAACAAGAAAACGGAGGCTCTGTTTGCTGCACAACAGTTCTCTTCAAAAGGGAAGGAAGAAATAAAATGGCATTAAGTAATCTCTACAGTGAGGGCATTTCCATTTCAATCTCCAAATCTGCCTGAGTTGCTTTGACTTTGTCTTTGCAGCAGAGTTTTTCTGGGCCTGGCATTCTTGAGTTTCAGCCTCTACAGTCTGGGGCAGTGCTGGAGGCTAACAGTATGGTTGTGCCAACCTTTTTGGGCTGCATTAGGTGGTGAGCTCTCCTGTGAAGCCACATCCCACAGAGCTGAGCATTGTAGTTGAGGTATTTGCCAAATTATTGTGGGATACTTGCCTTTGTCCCTTCATCTGTCTGCAAAAGCAAACGAGAAGTCTGGATTGTCGTGTTGTCCCTTCCAGCTGTTCCAGCTGTTTGCCCTCGTGCATCTCTCTGGACATGAGCACTGGGTAGGTGCTGGTTTGGCTGGAGGACACTTCAGCCTTGTAAGCTTGACAAAACTGTGCTCAGCAGCTCACCCAGGCTGAAACATGTAGAGCAGAGACACTTGGCCTGGGTTTCACCAGCTGGGGACACCCCAGTGCCGGCTCGCTCTGGACCACAACAGCACTCCCAGAGCTGGACTCTAGAACTGTATCAGGCTGCACCTTTGTGTTCATCAGCTGTCACTCCAGAAGTTTGGGAAGCCCCAGGAGATTAGTGGACTAACACATCAGTTCAGAAGGGGCTGCCATTACCCTCGGGAATTTGGTTATCCCGGAACAGCCACGGTTGGTGGTTAAGTTGTCTGGTGCTGGCAAAGTGCCCCCTCTTGTCTAGTGAGGATGACCTGTTAGGCAGCTTTTGCTATGGTTTATTGGCAAGGAGTGTGGCTGAATCAACAGCAGGACTAGGAAGAATGGCGTTCCTGAAGAGTACTGGAGCAGCTGACAGCACTGGTGTGTCCAACATTTGTCTTCCACCAGCTCACAAAGTATGTCTGAAACAGCTATGACAATACTGGGCCATTATTGCAGGCAGAACCCAAGCCCCAGTAGAGAGACACATTCATAATGCAAGGTTCTCTGGTAAAGTGGGGGATTTCAGAGTGCTCTGGCATCCATTCACTCCTGCAAGAGGAGATTTATCTCTCCTCTGAGCTGTGACTGCATCTGTTGCTGGTGCATAGCTGTCCTGATTCCTGGAGTCATGCTTTGAAGAAGTCAGGTTTAACTGCACCCTGAAGAGAGGTGGGAATTGTACCCCTGTAAAGGAATAAATGCAAACCATACAAACTGCAGCATGGCCATGGCTGCACATTTCAGCCAGCTGAAAAGATCACACTCCTCTCTGCTGCCTCGTCTGGGACCCACCCTGTCTTTTTGTGTACAAAAGGTTTCACCACGTGCTATTTTGCCGTGCACAAACATTCTTGTTTTTCTCCTGCTTGTGTTTTTGTTGCACTCCTTGCCTTGGTTTTCCAATATTAACGCCCCTTAGTCACACTGGGGTTAGCCAGGTTTCTGCTCTGTGTTTTTTCCTCTGCCCCGAGGGCTTGTGGAGAGCAGAGCAGGGAGAAGGACAGCCTTCATAAATCAGGAGGCTGAATGAGCTTTCACAAGATAAAAGCATTGTATAAAATAGATATTTTAGGCCATGATATGTAGGGGGTTGTTTCATAGGCTGGAGTTACCTTCAGGAATCTTCCCATTGTAAATAAAACCCATGTAACTGCTGAGAAAAGAGGGCTTTTTCAAAAATGCATTTCATCATATAGTATTTACATTTGCTTTACATTGTTATGGCCTTACTGACCATTTAGCAGCCAAGACTTTTGAATAGTTCTGTTTTGGTTTTTTTGGGGGTTTTTTTTGGTTTTTTTGTTTTTTGTTTTTTTTTTTTTTTTAAAGCTAAAGAGATCCTGTCAGATTTGGAAGGATTAGGAGTTGACCAATTGTCTCTATTTTCCAAGTCAGTGTTAATTCCTTCTGCAGGATATTTTCATAAACGAATGCCTCAGTAAAGTTGGTTTGAGAGAAAAAGGGAAAAAATAAAATGAAAATAGAAGTGGCTGGAGCCCAGCACCTGGCAGTACAAACATGTGCAGCTCAGCAGAGGGTGAGCAGCCCCTTAGGGAAAAACCTCTGGGCACTCCAAGGCGATGAGTAACCCCTGCCATGGCCATGCCCTGGCAGCCACAAGCCATGAGTCAGCCCCCCTCTGCCAAATTATAAGGGGGAGGTTGGTTTAAGTGTCCTTAGGCTTTAAAAAATAATAACACATGTGGGGTTTTCTCTTTTTTTGCTTTCCTTTCTGATGTTTGGACCCTTGACTCTGCATTCTGCTCATGGTTTCCCGTTTCTCTCAAAATTACTTTTTCTTTTTTTTAACTGAAAGCTGAGGTTCTCATCTAATCACTTCACTCCAGGAGCTGGGGCTTCTCAAACAATAAATATCACAAGCCTGGCAAGGAGCTCTGAGAGCTTGTGTTGGTGATTGCTGCAATAACAACCTTGGATGTTTATGCAGAGTGGAAAATAGTGAAAAAACAAGCTTCAGTTTCAAGATATAAATCTTCCCCATTGTGAGAAATAGCTTCAGAGAGCTGTTTGTTTTAATTAATAGTTGCAGAATGGTGAATAATTGGGATAAAACAACTGCCCCAAACCTTCACCTAAATCCTTGAGGAAAAAAATAAAAAACAAAACCAGACATTAAAAACTTCTTTTAAGCTATGAAACTTCCAGCTACCTTGTGGCAAACCATCTTCAAGTAAGGACTTATAGCTAGACTCCTGAACTCAGTTTTAATGAAGCGCCCTGATTTTAAACCTGGCTGTTCATTGAAGATCCTATATATAGATTTAGGAAATCTAACTTAAGGCTTCATTTTGAAAAAGTATACCTTGGCCTCTTTCACAAATGTGTATATATATATATAATTAAAGAGAAGTGTGCTCCTCTAAAATTCCTGGCTTCAGGCCTTGACTTGGCAGTTAAAAGAATATCTGAAGAGGTTTGTGAAAAATAAATCTTTGCATTCCTCCAACACCTTTCACCTGAGTATCTCCAAGCACTTTACATAGAGGAGGAATTATGCCACTTTAGCCCTGCTCAGCCCTAGAGGAATCTGCACCATGGAGTGGTCTGGTGACTTGTCCCAGGTTGTCACAGGGGGTTTTCTGACCTGAGCCAAGCTAAGGAAGGCAGTCAGTCCCCTGCTCTGTCCCATCCTCCCCATCACCTTTCTTCTGCTCCCACCCTCATTGCCAAAATCTGGCATGGCAGCCCCGTGGGCTGCTGATCTCCTGCTGCTGCCCCTCAGCACCTTCATTTCTCCACACATTTCTTGCATCCCATCTCCCTACACGTTTTGGAAAATGCAGCCCTGACCCCAAAGAGTTTGCAGGATAAGTAAACACAATTTTGTGCGTGGGTGAGAGAGACGCAAAGAAAAGCGTTGTCTTGCCAACACCCCCTAATCGCTCTGCTTACGTGCTTTCTGTCTTTCCCTCATTCTTTATCTTTTTTGTTTATTTCAAATATACACTCTTCAGGCTGGGGATGCCGCCTCCTTCTCCTGCCTTTTCCACAGCACGGCCTCAGAGCTGGTTGGAGCCCCACGCTGCTACCACAGTACAAACAATAATAAATAAAACCAGCACTGTGAAGAGATTATAATTAGAGCTGTGCAAAACTTAGCAGTTTTGGTCTGCATCGGGTTCTTCCCTGCTGAGTCTACATTGTGTTTTGGATTTGTATGCAAAAAAAACCAAAGCAAAACTTCCAAAGTGCCAAGTGTGGCCGGGTCTAGGCTCAAAATCATGCACATAGCAGGGTGTTTTAAGAGGTTCCTCCTTGAAATTATAAATCTGCTCAATCCAGGTTTTCTGAAAGGTTCCTGAACCTTTTCAGACTTTAGGGGCCAACAAAGTTTTTGGTTTCATTACAAAAGCCTCTCTCAGCTCTGCCCAATGTACCAAGTGCCACACCGTGCTGCCCTGTGGCTAACGAGAGGATTTAATCTTCCCCAGCTGCCCAAGCAGATCCACCCCAGAGCACCACATCTGGCTTCCAAAGAGTGTTTCAGATTGCCACATTCACTGGCCGTGCCCAAGAGATGTGGGTAAACAGAGCCATGTCCAAAATCCAGCTCTGACCCAGGGCATGGCCCTGAAACCACCATAAGCTGAGGAATCCCTGTTAGTCCTTGGGAAAGGCTGAGCAGGGCTGGGGAAGGCACAGCTCAGGCACCACAGATGTGCAAACCTTCACCATCACCCCCTGTGCACATGAGTCCTGCTCCCCTCTGCCCCTCTTGCCAGGGCTGGGGATGGAGGTGAAGCCCCAGAACAGCAGTGATGTCTCTACAGCCCAACAGCCCAAGGATGGTGAGTGGGGCAACTCTGACTTTCCCCTTCTCTCTGATTTCGTGGCACTTCCCAACACAACAGGCGTGTGCTTTTGGCATGTGCTAAGTCACAAGTCTCTGAACTAAAGCTGGCAGGAGCTCTTGCATCAAAAAGTCCCTTCCCAGGCAAAGTTTGCAGGACCTGCTGCACTACAAGGAATCATATTGATTTTGGTGCATTTTTCAGGAATAACAAGCAAAAACAAACACAGATTTGAATGGAGGCTTTTCAGTGTTTCCAGAATGAAAGGGGAGGGGATCACGTATTTCACAGCTATTTTTGTCTTCTGCAGATCATTAGCAAATAATAAAGGGGAAAAATCAGATTGCATGGCAAAGAAACGATTTGCCTGTACCCACGCTTGGCACAGTCTGGGCACTCAGAGAATTTTTTCTTAATCTTTTTGCAGGACAGAAAATCCACATCCTTATTAAGAGTAATTAAAACCTTAGCTCAAATTCCTAGAAAAAAAAAGCAGTTCTTTGCCTTACCATGGACATTTCAGCTGACTGTGCCAGAGGTGAGGGGAAGAAGGGTGAGGAACCCCATTTTTTTTGATGGGGTGCACCATGCCTCAGCTGGAGCACAGTGTAAGACCCTCTTCTTGGGGCTATTGCTTTTTCCCTCTGCTCCTGTGTAACCTGCAAGTAGTAAAATGGTCACTTCAGCACGGAGAGGCATCCATGGCCCTGGGATCCAGACTGGGGGCAGCTCCAGCCAACAACCCAGGCATTTTTAAATATGGCTTAGACATATAGATTATATTGACCCAGTAGATCAAAGTCACAGTTTATAGTGAGTAAAAGTAAATCAAAGGTTGGACACAATGATCTTGAAGATCTTTGCCCACCTCAAAGATTTGTACAATTCTATTATAAGTAGATGTAGCTACTTACTTATTGTAAGCAATTAGATCTGTAGGGTTCTCAGGAGTCATGAGTGTTACCTATTTTATTAATAAATTTTAGCTTATTCCTCTTTTATTATTGGATTTTAGCTTTCTGACCTGAAAAATATATGCTTTCCCTCATGATAAAAGGTTGCGTAAATGTTCCCATGGCTTCCCAGTTCTACCTCTAGAACCTCAACAAAGCCAGCAGCCCAAAATCTTAATTAAACTGCAACAGCAGTTTAAATTGTTCTATTAAATGCTGGGACAGTGAAATCTCACCAGGCCATTCTCATATTCCTACAGCTCCATGTTCATGTTAATACATGTCCCTTTTTATTATTGCTGCACTTTTTCTCCGCAATGATGTATGAAAAAAAGGAGAAACATGGAGGAGAAAAATTTTATATATATGTGTGTGTGTGTATATATATATATATGGTATATAATAATGTCCCCTGGCAGTATTCCCTGCAGGATAAGGCTAAAGAGCTGTAAAAACGATAGCAGGCATAGCTGAATTTTTTTTCCCCCTTAATTAACAGCACAGTGCCTTGCAACAGAAAATTGAGGGAGGTTTCTGCTGACTTAGCAAGTGCCTCATGAGGAAGAAATCTATCTGGCAATTATGGCTTTGCCTCTCCCGCCCTGTCTCCTGTTGTTTGTGTAAGACACCGGTGCTGCTGCCACGGGCTCCTTCACACAGCTGTCCTGTCACTGCCAGCTTTCATAGGTAATCCATCCAGCTCAGCAGAGTTCAAATAAGACACCTCCCTTTCTTTGCTTTAATTAATGCTTTATTTGAGTCTCCCCTGGGGATGTAGCCACGCTGATTTTTCAAAATTCTCGCTTATTTTTTCAAGCACGAAAGAAATGGAAAATGGCCACTGTTGAGATTCTGAATTTGGGAAATCTGCTTTGCTCGGTCTTCTGTTCTCAGTTAGTGTTCTAAATGGCCACAGACATCTCTTTAGCTATAGAACATATTATGCAATAAATCCTCTAGCCTGGGAAGGAGAAAAAGACAAATCCAGCCAGATTCATTATCCCTGCAACCTCTTCTGCTGTCCAGAACACACAGTGCTGCATCTACAGCCCACTCATGCACTGGTTCGTGCTGTCCCACCACACACATTCTCTTGCTCAGCTCTTCCAGGTGCTGAGCAATCCCAGATCAAGTCATGAACTGTTCCTTGCTGTGTTGTTGTTTTTCCTGCACCGTCAGTGCCTGTGGGTTTTGCTGATCTGGGATGAAATGCTGTGGCTTGGTGTGACTGAACAAACAGGCAGACACCCTCAGCACCAGGTCACTGTGGCCCCAAATCTGGATGAGGCAGTCCAGAGTCCACTCATTTGCCATGACTTTTTCAAGAACTCATTAAAAATATGTGTGGCACTGTTGTTAATCAGGCCTGGAACACACCAGCGAGCCAGTAAAATCCATCAAATGGCAGATAAGCCAGACAGGCTAAAACCAAAGGGTTCAGCAAAGCACATTTGAGTCAGTCAGAATCAAGAACTGCTACACCCTCAGTCAGCACTGCCTGATAATATTTCACTTGCTTTGGGTTTCTGTGTTTTAATGAGGAAACAATGGTGTTTTGTAATCCTGGCTATTTAAAGATGTAACACCACCCTGTGCTTCTGCAGCTTCTCCCTCCAATCATCGTGAGCGTTGTGCAAAGTCCTGTGGCACCTTCAGAGGCTGTGGGAGTTTCAGTGAGTGTGTTGTATAAAGGCAGCCCCAGGGATTTGTCCCATGCTGAGCAGAGAAGGAATGGGGGCAGAAGTTTTCATTTAACATGTTCAACAGCTCATGGTGCAAAGGCCCAGCTCTCACTTCCCAAGACCCTCATGGGTCAGCTTCTCCCAAGCTCCTGCATGGCTTTCACTGAAACAAGGCACAGCAAAATGAGGGCCCAGGACAGGCTCCCCAGTGCCCAGGGCATGTTGGGAGCTTGGTTTTTCTGGCAGCAGCACAAATCTGCATGCAGACCAACCCTTAGTCTGGCTACAGGGTTTGGCTAAAATTACGTAAGCTGAAAAGAGAGGCCCACACAGTGGCCTCCCAGGGACACCCTCTGATCTCCAAACAATCATCCTTTTGTTTCATGATCACTTTTTTCCTCCCAGCATGAGCAGCACGCCAACTTCCAACCTTGTTCTGCCATGTCCATGTCAATCCTCAAAGAGGCAACACCAGGAAAGGCAAAGTACCACCAGCATCTTCTCTCTTCTGTCCTCTGCCAACAGGGACTGATCTTCTTTTTCCAACACAACTTCCTTCCTTCCTTCCTATAGCCAACATTTCAGCCCCCACATCAGATTACTCTTACCTTTTTGTTGGTCTGTGTTTTCTGTTTTGTTCCAAGACTGAAACATAATTAATTTCAAGTGATTTCATGTCAGAAAGACAGGAAATGACAGATTATGTGATCCATGTGGTTAACAAATATTGATAAGGCTCATCCAGGAAGTGACTTGTGCTCAATGCACAAGGGCTGGCCTGGGGTGTAGACTGGATCTTGGGTTTCTGAGCTCCTGGTCAAGTCCTACAAGAACTGCCGGGAACTTTTCTAGTACCTACATGTCTTGCTATCTAAATCTCCATCACCATAATGCCTGTGCTCCTCCCAATAACAACACTCCCTCTCTCCCTCTTGCTTTGCCTTTCTCACCAACCTATAAGTAAAGATGGGCTGATAATTTCAAGCAGGGATTTTTGTGTGTGTATGAATGGAGGGCACTGGTGTATCAACACCTGTGATAAAGTGTATGAAAGTTACTTTAGCACTCAGAGTCCATCAGGTATGTCAGGTTAGCAGGGCTGGATTAAGGAAATTCTCCCACTGGGTTCAGTATCACCAAGTTACTCTTGCAACTAAGCTGAAAAGAAAGTCCAAAGTGACCTCCCCCTTGCAGGAACTGGTGAGCCCTATCTAGCCATGAGGCTGGTGTGGTTAGACGTCGTTCTCACGGAGGGGATTTATTTCAGCTCAAAAAAGCCAAAGCGGAGGCAAAGCAGTCAGTGCAGAAGGTTGATACCATCTATTCAAAGGGTTAGGTGAGATGCAAACACCAAGTTCATCACACCCATCTGAAATGCTGAGTTATCTCACCCATCTAGTGAAAGGCTTAAGGTCACTCCTTTCTCAGTGCTCCTCTGGCACCATTTGAATACTCAGTGCTGCTTTTTCTTTTTTATTGTTCCGCTCTGTCCAGTATTGTTTAGAGATTTAAAAATTAAATTAATCAGCGTCTTGCAGCGTAAGTTACAAGGTGGCTTTATTGTGAAATTGCAGTGTGACTCACAGAGGCTGCAGATCCACCTCTGAGGCCGGCCTGGCTCTGTTATTTCTGCCTGTTGTTTGTCTCCACGCTGGTTTTGCAGCAGGACCTGCAGCCACACAATGCAGAGAGCTGAGCAATGGCAGTGCGTCATCCCGGGTGTGGCTGGGGAGCGATGTCACAAAGAGAGATGGCAAGATTACAGGGAGGATCTGAGCAGGATCTGAAGGAGGGCAAGGAACAAAATGTCCTGCAGCAACAACAAAAAAAAAATCCATGTATTTGTGTGGCTCAGGAGACAGAGAGTTCTGCAAAGTCTCATTCACCTACTAAGAGGAACAAATTCCAAGCAAGCACTGGCTGCAGACACAAAGATGGGCAGGTGCATGTGCAAAGGGCTGAAATGGAACAAGCTCTTACAGCAGTCCAGCTCAGCCCAAGGCTGGAATGGTATGCCGCCCTGGAATGGTAGCTGTGGGAAGTCACCCTTGTGTCCATTCAAGATGTGGCACCACTTGAATTTCTTGAGCCAGCAACAAGTACTTCTGGGAGCAGTAGAAATTATGCTGCCTGGTTTCCTGTGACTCTCTATTTTGTGGTTGATTATCTGAGGCTAATAAGGGGCAAGAGCTGAATAAAGCTTTTCCTGTGGTCAGGGCATCCTGTGTGGATTCTCCGGGGTCTAATAATACAGTTCACCTTCCTCTTCTGCCCTTCCTTCAAAGAGGCACTAATTTGGATGTCTGTCTTCTGCACAAGTGCCAAACTTTCAGAAATCTGCATGAACTTTTTCTCTGTCAGGACTCTCTGGCAAATGTGTCTGAAGTTGGCCAGCCTAATCCAAAGCTGCCATAACAATATACACACAGATACATCATCAGCCAAACCTCATTTGTTTAGGAAGTAAGGATTCATTTTAAAAAAATAAATCACACTTTCCCCAAAGCAGTAACACATTATCTGTGTGCTGACCAGGCCTGCTTTAGAAAGCCAGGGCTCAACTTGTGATAGTTGATTAGCAATTAAGCAATCAGCATCTTACACCAGAAACAGCAAGCACAGACACAGTTCTTACTGGGGAGCTTCATCAGTGCAACTGTGGCATGAGAAATACAAAAGTAAAATGCTCACTGAGAGGGCACCAGAGGAAATGCCCCAGGAGCACAGGGCAGAGGGATAGACTTGGTGCTTTCATTTAAACAGGAAAGGTAGATGGAAACCAAAATAAATGAAGCTGTACTTAAAATAAAGATTACCATACCCTAGGCCGACAGAGGTTGCAACACCTGACCTAAGAATGGGTGGGGATGTTTGGGATAAAGGAAGTGAGGCCTGGAAAATTGTGGTGTTATCTAGATATGTTTCATGGAATGAAAATAAACAGCCGATATCTGCTAAGGGGTACATGGAATAAGTCAAACAAGACAGTCTGGTGGTTCATATATTTTTTTGGTGTTCATGAGGAATTTGATCTGCCAGAACAACAGGCTGCCATGGAGGAAGTGGAGCTTTTTTAGGTTCTACTCATGTACCTGTTTACCTGACCTTTGAGGCTCCTGGAAAGAGCTCCTGGTCTGGAGCTGGTGTTGCTGTGCTCTTTGCTCAGCAGAGTCCAGCAAGGGGAGCACAGCTCAGTGCTGGGCCAGGGAGTGCTGGCAGTTGGCTACAGGGCACTGATGTCCCACTGTGAGGTGTTTCCCTGTGTCTGTGCCACCTGGCAGTGCTGCTTTTTTTCTACAGCATCATTGTAGAATTGAATCCAATTCCAACTCTGTTATAACTCATCCCAAAACCAGCCAGTTAATGGGATCCTCTTCATCAAAGCCCTCCTGCTGTTTAAGAGATGCTAGTTCACTGCTAATATGAATGCCAAAGTTTTTTCAAGAAGGATGTCATGATAGATGACAATTATTACTCCTCAGAGACTTGAAAAATGGTGGTGCAGATATATCTCCGGGCATATCTGTGTATGAGTACTTAGGAGACTCCAAAAGCTTATCCTAAAGGTATAATCCTGCAAACTCTTGACCATTCTGGCTCCACTCCAGCAAAGCACTTAAATATTTTGTGAACTCAGGAAGACTTCACATGCTCCAAGCACATCCATAAGCACTTTGTTGGAGCGAGCTCAGAGGCTGCTCTAGAGCCACACCTTGCACAAGAGAAATCTCCCCAAGCTAGTCCCATTCTCTGTGCCTGGTGTGGCCATTGGCTTCCTCACAGCTACCAACAAGGTGTGTCAACACTGACATTGTCTGGCCTTGCTGAAGGGATAAAAATCCAGTGGATTCAGCATTCCACCTCAGTGCAATATCTCTAGCAGGACAAGCAAGGTGAGAGGGAGGCAGTTTTGCAGGCAGTGCTGTAGACAAAAGATGTCCCTTCCCAGAATCAGCAGTCTCTGGGCAGCAATAAATCCACATGCTAAAAAATAAAGCAATTCCTAAAATAAACAATTCAGGCTTCGAACTGTACAATAGGCAATTAGTTTGAATAATTGGGTGTAACTGTAGGCAGAGAGAAGCTACAAGACCAGATGTGCATATAAAGCTAAACACAGGCTTTACAGGATCTAATCAAATCAGTCCACCATCTGGAATGAGGAGAAACATCATGTGACAGACCCGGTCAATATGGGAAAATGGTACAAATTTCTGGATAACGAGCTTAAGCTAAATCAATATGTCACAGGAGTCAGAAATGGAAGCATCCATAAAATGGATTGCACCAGTTCAACTAAATCACATCTGATTTTGCTACATTAATACCATTTTCTCCTACAAACTGACCTTGGGTGACCTATCACAAAAAACAAGCTGGGAGTATCAGAAACACGTACCCACAGGTAGAAATAGCTCATGGCAGTCTGAGGTTCATATGTACACTTCTATCCATACAAAATAAATCCTTCCTATCAAACGACTCAGTTCCAAGCAGTTGGTATTAAAACCCTCCAGGCAGGTGTGTTTAAGTCAGAGCTGTAGAGAGTGAATCCTGATTCACTGGAGCTATCTCGGGAGCAGGAGCTGCAGCAAGGGCTGGAAACAAAAGAAATGGTAAAGCCAAGAGCTCAGAGTTGGGCCACTGCTAGAGAAGGGGTGTTCAGTGGGCTGAGCTCAGGACTCTGGTGGCTTGGAAACTCTGGGCTGGGATAAAGTGTTTGCATGGCCCCAGATGGGGCTGACTTTGCAGTGTCAGCTGGAAAATACCACACCACCAGGCAAAGCCCCCGGGGATGGCCTTGCTGAGCTCCTGGGTTCTGCTGGGTTCTGGTGGCTCTGGGCTGTCCGTGCTCAGGTTTGCAGTTTGCTGTGGGAGGAGGGCTGCATGGCAAGGAGGGGAGGTGTGCATATCTCATCTCCCAGGAGCAGCAGTGCTGACAGCAGGGATGGGGCTCAGCCACACTGTGCCTCTTCCATCCTCCATCCCTGCCAGGACACCTTGGGCTTTCCTGTGGGCTCACAGCTTTCTGCATCAGTGAGGTAAAGGGGAAGCCAAAGCCCATCCAGCTCAACCAAAAGCAGAGGTTGCTGTTGCTCCATGACATTCTGATTGGTGACACAAACTGGGCTCTTTTCCCTCCATTTCCTGCTGCATGCCTGGCACCAGCAGCTGGGACATGCTGCAGACAACTGCACCAAGGCAGGGAGGGAGAGAGCAGAGCCTCCAGGAGATGACAGCGACTTCACATAATCTGTGGGGTTAAGCTTTTGGTGCAAAGCTTCACTGACTTACCAAAATGTGAGTGTGTTTGTGGGTTTACAGATTTACTCCAGGGCTCCTCTTCCCTTTCTGCTGTTTCTCTGGAAATAGTTCAAGTCAGTGTGTTGTGTACATAATTGGTACTGGCTTTCCCAGCCTCCAGAAATCATATTAAAAAGACAGATAAAACCTAGGGGTGTCACCAAACCAGCATGGGGAGGGATTTTTCTGGCCTAAAGTGACAGGAGTTGGGGGAGACCATGTGGCTACTCCGACTGAGTTTTCTACATATACATTTTGTTTATGGTCTGTGTATGCAAAATAAGTCAGAAAAAAAAAGCTCTCAGGGGAGTTAGGAATCTGTCCAGCCTGTGGCAAATCCCCAGTATGACCCAGCCTTCCTCATCTGTCCTGCTGCCATGCCAGGGGTCTTTCTCCACAAGGCATTTCTGCAGCAGGAGTCAACTGAGGTAAAAAGAGGTATTTTTTGATGAGAGCATCACCAGCTCTCACAAACAGAGGCTCCAAAGTATCCTCAAACAGCCCATGGGTGTTGAAAGCCAATCTGGTGCTCAGGGTGAAGGGGAGGGACACCTTGAGCCCCATGGGTCTGAGTGACTTTGTGGCTTGCTGTGCCTCGGTGGAGCCGGTGGCAGGGCTTTTATTTTTTCTTTCTTTTTTTTGTCTGACAGTCCTGCATGTCACCATGGAGTCCAGCCCCCTTTCACGGGGGGGGGAATGTTAGAATAAATATACATTTCAACACTCCTTCAGCTCACCTCACAGTCCCAATAACAACAGCGCAATATTTTAAACTGCTTTTGCAAGTCTCCTTTCTACAGGGCAGTTGAAAGGATATAAAAGCGTTTTAACAATTTTATAGATCATCTCCGGAGCGCTATTGTGATGTGGGAGAACGGGAGTTTTGTTGCCATTTGCCCGTGGACAGCTGCCAAGCTCACCTGTCTCCACCGTATCACATCTCTCTGGAAACTCTGCAGCCAGCTCTGGATGGCTTCTCACTTTACTCATCTGAAAAACACGTTGCTCCCTTTAACCCTTTCTCAGCGCTTGCCTGGGGGCGTTGCTCAAAACAAGCAACTTCTGTTTGGACTTAGGGAAAGTGAGAGCTGTGAGGTGGATTTGGGGAAACCTGAAACCAGGACCCTCCTGTGGAAAAAACCTTCACCCACGTGAAAATTCCTCTAACCCTGCAAATCATCCTACTGACTTCGGGCCAAGTGTCCACAGCTCTTCTTTTGGCACTCCCTGGTCAGAGTTAACCAGCCTACAAACCTTTCTTTAAAAACCTCCAATTTGACAAGGTGCTCACTACATCTTCCTATGGGTCACTTAATTTTGCAGGGTCCTGCATCAAATCTCAAAAATTATCATGAACCCCCACCCCCCCATGTATAGTTGACACAGGAGAACTTTGCAGTTTTGTTTGCTGGCGTTCAGGAAATATTTACTGATCCTCATGTGGAAGGTGTGACAGAAGTGTAGTGTAATCTTCTCCCCTGTGCAAGGATTTCTCAGTTTCCATCCCTACAAATGAATATTCTCCACCCTCCTCTTCTCCTGGAAAGAAGAGTGCATAAAATTATTCCTCGTCACATTCTTTCACTGAGTTGGCAAAATACAGTGAAATACAGCCAGTTTAAATGATATGGAATATGCAGGCACAGCTTATCTAAGATAAAGTGTGCAGATCAAAATCAACAAAGCCTCACAAAAGAAAACCCCAAAAGAGCTTTCATCTGCCTCATCCCATTTCCCTGCCTACACTTCTTTTTACCCTATTGCAATACATTAGTTCTGCTTTAGTTTCTGCTCTGCAGCAACATTTCTGCTTAAGAAAGATTCTGTTGAGTCATTACCAGCATCAGCCAAACAGGCTTTTCAAGAATGGAGGAGAAAATAAAGGCTGTGGTTTTTAAATTAATTCCATGCTGCTTAACCCTTAAACCACTAGTGACTTCCAGACTCTCAGCCAAGTCAATGCTGAGCAGAATTTGGGGCCGTTGT
Source organism: Acrocephalus scirpaceus scirpaceus (assembly GCA_910950805.1). Classification (NCBI taxonomy): domain Eukaryota; kingdom Metazoa; phylum Chordata; class Aves; order Passeriformes; family Sylviidae; genus Acrocephalus; species Acrocephalus scirpaceus. The sequence goes on from OU383777.1 coordinate 65,675,711, forward strand.
GCCTGAGACAGAGCAATGGCAGTGTTTTTGTGAGTGATTGACTGCTCAGGCAGTGCTGGCCATGCAGAAATTGTAGTGAAGGTCTCTGCTGTCCAATCCACATCCTAAACACTCCCTTCTTGCTTGGAAACACTGCCTCAGATAACCCAGACCCACACCTAAACAGAGGCAGGGAGAAGGGCTTTCCTACCAGGAGCTAGCAGCTGTTATAAATATAGGAATGGAAGAGAGACCAGCACGTCTCTCCCTCCATGAGGTATCAGAGAATCTGTACTCCTTCTTCCCCCAGCAGGTTGTATTTAGGAGAGAATAGTGGTTGCCAAAAAGATAGAACTTGAATAAGCTCCTGGTACCTTGAGGTTTGAGGGGCCCCCAGGGGAGCCAACACTTGGAGTGAGAAGAGACAGAAGAGGCGAAAGCGGATAAGGTGATTTTCCTTGCCTTGGCTTTCAAAGCAATCTCAGCCTGCTAAGCTTTCAGTCCATGCTGCCAATGGCTATTTCTAAAGTTATCTTTGCTCAGAAATGGGCTGGAATCCTTCCCTCTCTCATTCTCTCTGCCTCCCTTTTTAATGAAAGCTCAGTTTAGATCTGATATCGCTCTAAAAGGTTTGCTATCAAAGTTTATTAGACCCACTGGGACAGATCACAGTTTGCAGAGGCTCATAGTTTCATGGCAGATAACTGTAAAGTGAACCACTCAATGTTCTTCAAAATGCTCGTTTTTCTTGGGCTCATCTATAGCACAAAGCTGCCCTGTGTTCAAGCATCATTAGAAGGGATCCCAGCTGAGTGCATGATGCTGGCCATAGTTCTGCCTTTGGAGAAAAGTCAAGCAGCCCCCAGCCCCCAGCCAGTCCCACTGGGTGATGCTGAGGTGAGTGGGAGCCATTTGCAGTGGAGGCAAGCCCTACCAGCACAAGGGGATAATGCCTGCTATGTGCTCCTAAAAAAAAGATTAGAACTTAAAAAATACTAGGAAGCATGAGTGCAGCTTCCCTTTAAAATACCATATTTGCCTTTCCCTGCATAAGGACAATAATACCAATAACAATAATAATATATTATTATAATACATATATAAAATATATAATATATAATTTTATTATATATTATATATTATATATTATATATTATATATTATATATTATAATAATAGTAATAATAATTATTATTATTATTATTAGGAAAGACTACCTAGGGACTACAGCTGAGAAATTTCAGCTAGAAAGCAAAGAAATGAGAGAAGGAATTAGCATGTCTTCCTATAGAATGGCTGGGTTTTTCTGGGGTTTTTTTGTTTGGTTTTTTGGGGTTTTTTTTTTTTTTTTTTTTTTGTAATGAAATCATTGGTGTTATTATGTGGTTTTTAGCAGGCTATCCTCCTAAAAATGCATGGGAATAAACACTGTATCTGGTAGGATCTCTGACTGTAACATGTATCACCGAGGCATCTATTTACACTGTGAAGGGAGGGGAGGCTGTTTCATTTCCCAGGACAGTAATGGAAAGCATGATGTCCTACAACCAAGGGTGGTGAAGGCTGGGAGAGGTACTGGGAAAAAACCATTCACAATAAACCGAAGAGTGAAAGACAGTTTCAGGGCAGATATTTGCAGGATGCATCATCATCATCAACCCTGGGAAAAGGCTGAGAGACAAAATGGTTGAATCGAGTCCTCGGGCTGGCACCGTCCCACCCTTCTGCTGCCATTTTCCCTGTGACTTTGCAGCATCATCTGGTCTAGACCAGCAGGCTGGACAAAACTCAGGGTGGTTCTCAGATGCCCATGCTCCCTGCCAGGCTTTTTCCTTGCTTTTGGCCTCGGAATGCCTCTCACCAGCAGCATTTGCAACCATCTGACAGCTCTTCTGCTCTCTGATTCCTTAACAGGTCGTGCAGATGGACCAGAAGCTGGATGACATCCTGAGCACGCTCCAGGCTCAGCTGGGGGATCAGCCCCAGGCACAGATGCCAGGGCCAGCCACCCCACCTGTCAGACACCCACAGAGAACCCCAGAGTCCCCCCCAGGGAAGCAGAAAATGTGAAAGCCAGTGGCCAGCCACATATGACCCTCTCTCTCTTTCACCTCCTAATGTTTCTCAGTCTTGGTGTCTTCAGCTGTGTCGTGGGTGCAATGAAATATTCGGCAGTAGTAGATAATTGAGGAAAAAAATAGTAAAAGGGAGAAAAAAAAAAAGGAGAGAAGAAACAGCAAGAAGCCAGTCACGACCTTAGGAGAGCACATAAGTTTTGCACCTGTTTTGTTTTATTTTAGCCATCGTTAGCTCAACTCTGCCAGCCCCGGCAGCCCCGTTCCCATCCCCCAGCCCCGTTGGAGCACACAGGCACAGGGCACGCTGTCGAGGGAAGCATCCCAGCCAGGGTTAGGATGACCCATTTGTGGGCACGGAAGGGGAAAAGAGCTGTTCTTTTGGCATTTAATCACTAAGTTTAATGCTCACAGCATGCCCGAAAGGGGGAAAGGAGCCAGCATTTGAACATGAAACAAATGGAAATCAGTGAACAGGAAAATTAAACAGCATGTTTTGACTTCTACCAAGCAGTGAGGATCATAAGAAGGGCAGATTTATATGCTAGTGCGAATGACAAAGTAAAGACAACAGGCTACTGATTAAAAATATGGAAGTGTACACAGGCTGGTTGACATATGAAAGGCTGAAGCAGAGACTCCAGCTAATTAAAGCAAAGGGTTGCCAGTGAGATGAGATGCATGTTGGAACAGACAGGCAGGAGAGATAGGATCTGCGTAGGCTTACTTTACCAGAACACTGTAATAGTTATCAGCTACGCTGATGACTGTTATGCAAAATATTCTCAAGCTTTTACCTTCATTCAGCAGCGGTTGTTGACTCCAGTTGCCTTAATTTTAACATAAGAAACCTGTATGGTAATTGGCTGTGAACTATTTGTGAAGCTGGGTTCAAGCCACCGAGTAGCAGGGTGCTGCAGGAGGGCTGCAGCTGTGATTGAGAGTGGCAGGGCTCCTTAAAGAAAACAGAAATGCACGCACTGTTGATGAAAGTTAATCGCTGTTTAAATAAACTGCTGTATATGATTTTAAACGCTGGATTTATTTTTTGCCTCGTAATCTGGCTGTAAATCGAGTGCACATGCTGGCTGATGTGCTGTTGTTGAGGAACACATCTGGTGCAGGTAGCTGGGCTCACAAACTGCAGATGGAAATGAAGGCTGAGATGCAGATTTAAATGCAGACTGAAGTACAGGCTGAGCTCCGGGTGGGAGCCCAGGACAAGAGCAGGAACTGCTGACCTTTGGGGTGACAAAGGGCACAAAGGCAGGTGACACCCAGCCAGGGGAATGGACACTGAGACACAGCAGCAGCCAGCAGTTGTCCAGTTGACCTCTTGGACAACAAGGGAGATGAAAACGAGTGATGCCAGAGAGGTGGATGGACACGGAGATGGGGGCAGGAAGGCTTGGATGGAAGAGCAAGACTGGCCACGGGGAGACTGTGATGGGATAAAATCCCAGGGATTCCATTGCTGGGGTCCCTCCTTGGAGGCACCAGCCGGGTCTGTTCCTGTGTTACTGCCCCAGGAATAAATGGCTTTATGGGATGAGACTTCTGGGACTCTGCCATCCCTGCCTGGCAAGGCTGGTGTGATGTGAGTGGGGTGTGCAGGGAGCCAGGCAGGGACCTGTCGGTCACTGGAGCCAAGGAAGGGCCTTCAGTCCCAGAAAGTCTCTGACCTTGGGAGTGCCACTGCCAGAGAGTCCCAGGAATGGTCTGACTGGGGAGTTTCCTCAACACTGCCACTGTGAAATGGATCTCACCTGGCACTTCAGAAAAGGGACAATACAGCACTGTTGCTAAAGACCTAAATAATAAACCAAGCTAAAATGGGTGCAGTGTTACTTACTTGAGTCTTTTTAATATATTTGCATAACCAACAATTTGAATGAGCAGAAGACTGCAGAGCAAAGACCTGATTCCTGGGAAATCCTAAATATATTCTATTCCCACTCATATCCATGAAAGCCAAGCCTGCATTGCATTTAAAAGCAACCTGAAAGACTGGTCCCTTAATAAGCATTTATTTGGACAAATGAGTGGTCCATTTCAATGTAATCAAATTAGTTTCTAACTATTACCTGTCCCTTTAAAACTCTTTCCCAGGTTTGTATGTCTGGGAATTCAAGCTTGGAAAGAGCACAATGAGACTGATTCCAATCTTTAGATTGCAGGCGCGTCTTAGACAGCATATTAATGATGTGTGAGAGGCAATAAAAAAAAAAAGAAACAATGTGGTTTTAATTAAATCAGCTGACAAGCCGCCGTTCCATCTTGTCTGATTACTACAGAGTTACTGAACATGACCAAATACAGCCTGTAACATGGGAAAAACAGTAAATAATCATTGCCAGAGCATTGAGTTGCTCCTGGCTTTCGGTCAGGGTCATGAGCTTCTGCAATGGTCCTTCATAAAACCTCCCTGACTCTGGCCAGCCAGAGCTAAATGGGCAACTGGACACCAAATTAGGGTTAACACCTAATTTGTGTAACATCAGCCACAGGTAAAAGAAAATAAATCTGCTGGAGATCTCTTTGCCACAGAGGTTCTTAAGAAGAGCAGGGCAGCTTTCAGCAGAAGAGCTCAGGGACAGCTGTGGCCAGCACAAGGTGACACTTCCTCCTGCAACCGTGCAGATATTTGTGTGAGGGATATCCTGATCACTTGGTGGACCAAGTAATGCAACCGTGTTTTACTTACTATTCAGCCTCGACAGAAGTGTTTAGGCACTATATATATAGCAACACCTACTACTCTGAAGTGCCTGGAAAATCCAGCTAAATAGAATACAAGTGGTCACAGCTATGGTGAGTGTCAGAAGGGATGAGTGGGTGGGAGGAAAAGATAAAGAGGCATGCAGTGGTCCCTCCAGAACAGCAGAATGTGTGCCAGAGTGTCTGTATGTATGTGTGTGTGCACATGTGTCTTTTTTAAACTCAGGCCATGGTTTCCCCAGCAAGTCCTGAGTGAGGCCAGAGCCTGAACCTTCACAGGTTTTAAAATCCAGCAGTGCTGGCCATACATCCACTTTACAGATGGCACTGTGGACACCACAATGTGGCAGGACCTGTGACCACGACACTCCCCATTGCTAGAACAGAGAGATGAGGGTGTGGCTGGAGCAAATTGCAAGGAGGAAGGAAGAAGCCTGATGAGAGACACCCACTTTCACACCATATGAAGAGATTAATGGTAAAAAAATTCAAGCAACATAGATAAGCCACACTTAAGAAAATCTCCACACTAAGACAGAAGTTGCCATCCAGAAAAATCTTTCTGATTGCCCAAGGAGGGAAGAACACAGAATTAGCACTGATGTGACCACGTGGTGACACTTCCTGACCCTTCTTCTGAGCAAAGATGGTTTGGTACAGGTATACAAACTGTATATTAATACATTTGCACTTGGCCTTGTTGAACTTGATGTGGTTCTCAAAGGCTCACTTCTCAGGCCTGTCTGGGTCCCTCTGGATGGCATCCTTTCCCTCTAGCCCACCCATGCCTAGCTCAACCTGCAAACCTGCTGAGGGGGCACTCCAACCCACAGGCTGGGGCACTGAGGAAGATATTAAATAGTGTTTTTCCCAGTACAGACCCTTGAGACACTCATTGCTGGTTTCTATTTTGACATGGATCTGTAAACTGAAACTCCTTAGATGCAACCATCCAGACAATTCCTTGTCCATCTAACTTTCCATCCATACCTCTCCAATTCTGAACTAGCAATGTCAAGGAAGAGTTCTGTCAAAGGCCTTAAAGAAGTCCAGGTAGCTGATCTCAGTTGTCACTGTTGTAGAAGGTAAGTAGATTAGTCAGACGTGACTGCACTTGCTGAAGTCATGTTCAGTCTCATTGTCAGACATGACTGCACTTGCTGAAGTCATGTTCAGTCTCATTAATCTCCTCCTTGTCTTCCATGTAATTCAACAGGACTTCTAGAAGGATCTGTCCCATGATCTTATTGGGCACTAAGGCAAGGCTGACTGGTCAGCAGTGCCAGGGTCCTGCTTGTTCCCCCTTGTAAAAACATGCCTTCCCCCTTGGCAGTGGCTCTAACACCAGTCAAAATTACAGACAGCATTCCCAGGGAAGTCCATGTCTGTGTTCTTATCTCCATGTGTACTGACACAGGTTCACTGGTGTTCACCCTATTCATTCCTGCTGGGTGGGAGTGCAGGGGCTGAGCAGGGAACACTCAGCAGGGTCACTCCCACAGCTCCTCCTCTCCCAGCAGTGGAACAGTGACAGTGCCACGAATGGACACAGCCCATGAAGTTGTCAGCACCGTGCAGCCACGTCTGCAGTGGTCCCACGTTGCCTTTGGACTCAGGGCAGAGGCACAGCCCAGGCAGTCAAGGCCTCCCACTGCCACAGGATCAGCAGGGGCAGCTGTCAGGAGTGCAGTTTACCAGTGCATCAAAAGTGCAGGAGATCAAGTAAAGATGAGAAACTTTTTCCAAAAGATCACATGGTTTTCTACCTGATCCAATTTCACTGTGGAAGATACATGGTGTCCTTCCTTACCAGAGACATCGACACCAACCCAAACAAGATTTTCCACATTCCTTCTAATAATGTATGGCATCCTGAAGTCTGCTGTCTGCCTGTGATGATGCAAGATGTTCAGAAGTCATTACAACAAAGCCCGAGGGGATTATTTTCTCATTTCCATAATTACACAGTCAGTAATAATATCACAACCAATCTTATCTCAAAACGTGTACTCAGATCTTTAATGATGATATTTCTTAAGTGATGTGTACTCAAATCTTTAATGGTGATATTTCTTAAGTGATGTGTGGGATTAAAGTCCTGTGTATGATCAGGCCGCAGCAGTGAGGGAGATAAAAGTTCAACTTCTGTCAGCTGGGGGCTTTCATTCCTGAGAAAAGGTAACTGTGCCCCCAGAACAGATGATATGGGTGACAGATCAGAAACCTGCTGCCTCATCTGGAACACTCTCTTCATCTCTGGAGAGTAAAAACTGAGAAAAGGCTCTCCAGACACAGCTGCGCATTTCAGAAGTTCGTCTGTCCAGCAGCCCTGGATGTTTTCCATCCAACTGTCTTGATGTGGTATCACCAGAGGAACCTCTGCTGGAAGTCCCTTCAATCTCTGTAGGACCAGGACAGCTACATTCCCAGCTCAGCAGCTATGGCAAATGAGCAGGGTTCTTTTGGTGCCTCTTTTCTCAGTAGCTCAAGCAGTTTTCTCACTGGTGTCTCCAACCTAAGCCCCGAAGGGTCTGGACTGACAATACATTTAGGATGTGCTGTATCTCATGCAGCCCTAAACATCAGAGCCCATTCAGCACTCTTTGAACAATATGAACAATGTGTCTAAAAAGAAAACCATGGTTTAGGGAGCAAAATGCCACTGGGTAAGGAATCCCAAATACCATTATTTAGTACTCTGAAGGAGTACATGCTAGAATCATTGTAGTGGCCAAGGGAAAGCCTGGTGAAGGGCTATGGGTAGATCTTTCTCAGACATCATTTCTAGCTGCAGCATAGCCCAGCCAGCAGAACTAGACAAGATGGTACTGTGCTGCCTCCATCATAGGAAAAAGTTTGAGTCCCTCTCAACCAGCCTGAAGAGCAACCTCTTTTCTCAGTTAAAGCAACCTCTGCTCTTAGTCAAAAGACACTCCAAGGTAGCTGGAAATATTAGACACCGAAAGAGATTTAAAAAGTCTAACTAATGGTCATTATGCCTTTTCCCACATTCTTTTCTAACCTCTGTAGGATCCTGAGCTCTGGACTGGATTTGTGTGCCTGTCAGACAGGAAAGAAACAGGCAAGAGCATCCTCCCTGCAAGGAGCTGTTTTGCCAAAACACTTACTACCTTGTGTTTAGCCCTCATTGTGATTACAGTGGCTCCCAAATGACTCTGTTAAAGTACAGTGTCTCTGCTTAGATTCCTGGCTGAACACACGTTCCTCTCAGGGCTTGGATTTGGCACACGTGGCTTTGTGAACAGAATTTTAACTCATCTTCATTATGTTGTTTGATCTCCCCCTGGGGTGGGTGGAACTGCGTGCAAGGGACTGACTTGACATAAGCAGTGAGGGGAAGGGAATTTTTGGGCTCTGTGATTAATGTAACTGCTGTATCTTGTCTGGCCAATCAGACAGGCAAAGGTTGTTCTTTGTTTAACCAAAGAATCATAATTTTCAACAACAATGCCTTGAAGCATTTACCTGAGACTCACCTCAGCCTTAGAGGGGAAAATTCACATTTCAAAAATACCTGTCAAGCATTACTTATACTTAGCAGTAAAGAAGAAAAGCTGCATTTTAGCCATGTACCTTGGGTTGTCATATCCCTTGTTAGCACCCTGGTCACCAAGACCCTTCAAGCAGCCAGTGCTCGTGGTGGAGGGGCTGGGGTTTGTATCAGCAACGTGAGGGGGAAGGGGGACCACTCGTGCACAGTTACTGTGGCAGAAGAACAATTGCCTGATTCAGTGTCCTCATTCCCTTTGTTTTCTTCGCTGAGAATTTTCCCCTTTCTGAAACACTAAACAGCTCATTTCTTCCAACCTAAACAAGTGACCCTGCCAGCTACTGATTTTTCCCTCCTTTCTATTTCTAATGGTTGGTATTGTAAGCACAAGTTTCCATTTGTTTGATAGCGGGTCAGGAGGCCAAGAAGAGCGAGGGACAGCTCCTGTTACACATCAATGCTGTGCCAAAATCTTCAGTTTGGCTACACCATGAGTGTCATCACTCCTGGACTCCACCAACCCCACTGGCCAAGTCCCAGGGAGCTGCTGCTTTGGCTGGACACAGGCAGAGTGCAGTAAGAGAGCAAAACAGAGTCTCCATCCTCAGAGCCATGGGTGTCCCTTTCACTCAGCTGGTGCATTCTCCCTGCTGTGTTTTTGTGTTATTCCCCACACCACAGTCCAGTTAAGGAAGGCTGTTGTGTTAGGAAAGCTGGCAATAAACTTCAGCACCAACCCAGAACTAGTCCAAAGGGCTGCAGTCATTCCTTCCCATGGAAGAGCACCAGGGGAAAGAGGGAATATTTCTGCAGATGCAGGCCACTGAGGGGTTTTGTACTTGATGGGTTTGTGTTCTAAGCAGGTGAAACTCAATGCAGACATGAACCTACTGGAGTCATGGACTTACACCATGCATGAATTTGGCTTGAGCTCTCTTCCCACATGTCTGAATAAGCAGTTGGTAGGTTTAAAAAAGCCCCTGGTTTCACTAACCTTACTGGAGCTCCGAACCGGAGTAAAAATTTCCCAGTGACCTTCAAACCCATATATTACATGGCAGACAGTAGTTTTCATTTCATGGAAAACACTAGTTTGGACACAAATAGAGACAGGCATCACAGAGGTGCCCAGTGACTGTGATCCATTTTGTGAATGGCTCTGCTTTGAGTGGGTTCTCAGTTCCCTAAGCTTCCCTCTGAGTTTAATGTATGAAGGAACCCAAAGCAAAAAAAAGGCAACCGCAGCAGAATCTGCACATTCTGCCTGACTTGGATCAATGTCTGACAAAGTTGCTGCATGTTCAGTGCTGAATTAAAATGGTAAGTTATTGAAAATATGTCAGTAATTATCAGATTATTTGGGCCTTGCCCATGTACCCATTTTACAAAAACAACATCATTTTCACTGGCAGCATTTTGCGTGAGGCTGAAAATTAAGGTGACAGTGAAAGTGTTGAATAAGCACAAAGCCAGCTTATCCCTGCAAGCATAAACAGCTGAAGGAGTGGTTTGTGGCAAGGAATCACCTATGACAATCATGCTCTTTCATGTTCTGGGATGGAGCTGCTCTGTGTGCTCCCCCCTCCACCCAAGCTGCTCCCCAGCTTGGGTGAAATCACGTCTTTGGCCTTCAACAGGCAGCCCTGTTGTAAGTGACTGCCGTGGAGAACCTGGAGCTGGAAATGAAAGAGCAGGCTGAGCTTGCACAACTCTTTCTGGCTGCTCCTGGCACAAGCTGAAGCAGGGAGTGAGGGGTATGAGGGCTGACTGCCCTGTGGGAGATGCCCACAGGGGTAACGAGGCCAGCAGAGACCATGGTGTCACTGACAGGGACCCAGTCCCACAGGACTAAATCCAGGCTCAAGCTGTTCATATTCTCTGCAGGAAAGGAAAGCTTAAAACAAAAGGAGTACAAAAGTAGCTGAAAACTTGGCGAAACACATACAAAAGAGTCAGGGAAATTGGATGAATAAAATGCCCCCCACCCCCAGGTGCCAGCAGTGTAAACATTGGAAAGGCTGGAGCACTCAAATGGCTTTGCTTTCATAAAGTGCTTTTTTTTCCCCCCAGACTTTTTTGGTTCTGTTTTTCTTCTTTATCTCTCCCCAGCAGTGGCTGACAGATGACCTTTAAAGCCCCGGAGAGCCGCCCCAGCAGGTGATTTACTAACAGCTGTGCCAGTCAGCAAACTGGAGGGGCAGAGGTCGGGGCTGCCTGGCCAGTTCAGGGTGGGATTTAATTAAGGAAAGATGCATTACACTTTTTATTGATTTGTGTGCATGCACACACGGGCCTTTTCTTTTTTTCCTCTTTCTTTTTTCTTTATGTTGATGTCCCCACTCCATGCACCTGGACGTTTTATCCTGGCTGTGTCAGCCTTGCTGCCTCACCCCCCAAGGACAGCACTCCTTGAAATCCCATCTCACACTTCCAGAGGGGCTGGGAACAGGTGGGGAGGAGGCAAGTGCAGGGGAGCCCAGAACTGACAGCACAGGGCGTCCCTACTTTTCCCTTGGTATCCATGGGGTGCTGGATGGGTATTTCAGGTATTTCTCTTTCCCTCTCCCCTCATGGTAAAACTCTGCCATTCTTCTATCTTCCAGATGATCCGTTGGGAGAGGGGGAAGAAAGGCATTAAAAGGACAAGTCTTTCCTTTTTGTCTAGGATCGAAGGCTTTTGCACTAAAGACAGCGGGCATTTTTGGAGCAGCAAAATGCACTGTAAAATGGCAGAATAAAAATTCTGTGGCTCTGTATTCACACACTAATGTATTCATTATTTTCACTCATGCACCTAATCCCCTTTCTTTGCTAACTCAGACTTTTAGTATTACTATTATTCTGCTGTTGTTTTTATCAGATTTTTTAAAATATATCATATTCACATATAAAAAAACTTCCATTCAACTTGTGTGTGAGTTTAAAAAGTGCAGAGATCATCATGCCTGGCTAAGGCCAAGGCTTGGAGAAAAGTTTTAGATTTACTGTCAAGTCTTTCAGTGATGGACAGTCTGCTGTTCTAGTGGTGACATTAATCCTTCACAAAATAAATAAGATTTTGTGACCACATTTTTCCAAAGGCATTTTTCAGTCACAGAGTCTTACAGGGAGGGGTCAGATAAATTAAGAGTAAATCATCTTGCTTTTTCTGAGAAGTCACTGCCCTCACAGATGTTTCTACCAAATCACTTTGCAGTCTTCCCTTGAGTAAAACACATGGAGCTTCTGATGACTCCCAACACAAGGTGGATTTCATAGGCTTCAGATCTCTTGGTGAGCTTTTTTCTGAACCCTTTTCAGTTTTCGAAGCTCTCTTCTCAGCCTTGTTTGTCTCTTTCCAAGGCATGGTGGTTGCCATTGGCCTGGAAGTCCCTGTGACAGGTGAGGTTTCTATAGACTAAGATGCTCCAAGCACAGCTGCCAAATTTCCCTTAAAAGTGTTCCCTACAGCTCACCAGCCTGGGCTCAGGTATCCAGATGCAACAAATCCAAGCCTTGGTTGGGTTCACATGGCTTCTGAAAAGGCGAGAAGGGGCAGCCACCTGAACCAAAGACAAAGGAGGTTTCAGAGTAGTTGAGGATCTGAGGATTCCCCTTTCCCTCTCGCTCTGGTTTCTACCATTATGGTTTTACACCCATGCACTGGCAGCAGCCACTGTCCGTAGGGCAGAATTCTACAGCCCTTACTTGAGGCAAACTCTTCCCAAAAATGGATGTTTTTGGTGTAGCAGACTGGCCTGGAATGTCTAGGTCTAAACTAATTACACATCCATCACAGACTTCCCGTCATCCCGCCAAAACTGGGATGCCTGTGTTCGGCTGAGCCTTTCGACACCACCAAGGCATCTGTATGTCCAGTTCCCTTTAAAATGTACGGGAAATAAATACCCAACATCACTGTGTGGCTTTGAAAATCCCCCTGCAATCTCCAACCCTCACTTCCCATCCGTAAAACAGGAATAACAGCAATTCCTACCCCATATCTGCTTTATCAGTCTTGTCTATGCAGACCACAAATTCTATGAGACAAGAACTGGCTGCTACTAAATATAGGTACAATGTCTAGCACAGTTTTTATTAGAGCCCCTAGGCACTACAGCTCCATAAATATCCATGTTGACTTTTTCCAGATTAAGAACACATCAATGGGAGCTTTGCTCAAGTAAGAACTGCAGGATCTGGCACTGGTGCTCTTAAACCCTAATAGGAATGAGAGAGTCTGAAGCCTCTTCCAGGCTCATTCACTGGTATCAATGCTTTTAATACCAAGTCAGCTGTTGTGACATAAAGGGTATGTTTCTCTTGGTGCTGTTTCTTGGAACTGAAGAGCCCTCCTGAAGTTTTAATTTTCCTTACTGAAAAGCCCTGCTATGGTAAATCATCAACTCACCAAATTTATAGGAGGCACAGCACTTAGTATGTCACGTCTCTGAGCCCAGCCTACTGATTCACTTACTTATGCTTTTGTTCTTTTGCTTTGTAGTTCTCTTGATTTCAGCAACTGTCTATCATTTTCATGTGGCTTGCTGGCTAGAATGCCCCCTACTATTCCAGTAATCATTGCCCTGCTAGAGTGTTTATTACTGACTGAATGGCTGCACAGACTGGTAAAATGACCTGAGCTGTATGAATTTTCCCTCAAGTCTCCTGGGCCTCACAACTCTTGAAAGAATGTAAAGGAAGAAAAAAAAAAAAAAAATGAAAAAAAAATGAGCTTAGTTATTGGGAAGGGCCAAAGTCAAGTTTCTCTGCAACAGCAGATTTCTTCGCTGCCTTCGGTGCCTCTGACGCTGTGCACTCACCACATCACCTTCAATACTCAGGGAGCAGCTGTGAACTTGCCATGAGATGAGAACTGAGCCAGGTAACCTTTGGCAGCCCACTGTGCATCGGTGCATCAGGAGACTGCTGCTCAAATCATATGTGCTCCTCCTCTACAAAACATTCCCCCTGGACGGCGGCCCAGCACGCTGGGGACTGCCTGGGTGTTTGGGGTGTATTTGAGTTGAGGTTTGTGGTAGGTGCACTGTAAAAAAACAAAACAAAACAAAACAAAACACAAACAAACTAACCACACATACACATACAAAAACCCAGTGACCAATACAAGATGATACACAGACGTGTAAATAACTGTGGGTAGGTTTCCAAAACAGACTCTGTCTAACTTTTATCAGCGGTTTGTTTCCCTTCTGGCTGAGATTCTCAAAAGTGGGTGCCTAAAATTAGTCTCTCCTGGGTGAAAGCTTCAAAAGCATCTTAATAACACAGGAATCTAAGTGCCTCATATAGCACTTCTTAAAGGCTCTGGAAAATCTCAGCCCTCCATCCAAATCTTTAGTGATACGATTTTTAAATGCCCGGAGCTCACGGTAGCTGCTGTGGCAGCCGAGGGTGAGGATTCTTCCAAGGAAGTGGGGCATCCATCACACTTTGCTGGCCTGATCCTGCTCAAAGGATCACACCTAATATGGATTCCCACGTTCCACACGACTCTAGCCTTAAACCAGTTTTTAAAGCCTGGAGTCAGTTACTACTCCATGGATCCCACACCAGAGCAGTTATGCAGTTATGAATCAGACCACAAATGCTGTTGTTTTGGGGAAGATTTCACAGCACTGTTATTCCCATATCCACAGCTCATCATTGCTGTCAGATGTGCTAGCTCTAGGCCACAGGGGGTATAAAGGGCACCAAATAAACAAGCACAATTTCTTCTCTCATGCAAATTTTATTACAGTTGTATGGGGGACTGTAAAAGATTTCTGTGTTTAGCTGCTTCTTCTGGAAAGGGGATTTTTTTTTTCCACAGTATTAAAACAAAAACAAAGAAAACAAAAAGCAAATTTCACCCTGAAAGAAAGGCCAAAGGACTCCTGGCACAGCTATTTCAGAGTAAGCTGTTCCACACTCCTAATTCTGCAAGAGCTCCCCATGGAAAACACGGAACAAAAAGCTGTTTTTCCTTCTAGGAGAGTTTCAGTTACTGCGCAGGCCAGCATGAGCAGCAGAAATCAATCAGCAAAGGAACACCAAGGTCTTTTCTGTGTAACTCGGGGTATGTGTGTGCAGGACGCTGATCTCTGGGATCTCATGGCACCTAGGGGAGCATCCCATCATGGAATACACACTTCAGAAACAGAGGAGGCAGCCTTTGCCATTCCTAGCTGTCTCCCTCACAAGGACAGAGAGACACAGCTGAAGGAAACCCGGGCCAAAGACTGGAAGGGACCAATGCAGGCACAGAATCCCTGGCAGATGCCAAGGGAGGAGAGTCTTCAGAAGCCCTCCTCAACCACGCTCCCAAATCACTGCTGGTCATGGCAAGGGAAACTCTGCTGCTGACCAAGGAATCAAAGAGAAGCAGTAAAAAACAGCCAGAGCAAGCCTTAAGTCAGTGCAAAACCTCTTTGTTACAGCTAGATCTCAGCCAGCGTTTTACTCACTGAATTTAGCCTTGCTCTTGTTTCCATATGGGTCACCTAGAGGTTATGGCTTCCTAATCTTATGTATCGATCTCATGTCTGAGCTGTTTTCAGGATATATCATATGTCTCTGCACTGCTTGTCAAGCGTTTGTTATGATATCAGAATTCATGCCATGCCAGTCGGCTTCACCACATACAGGGTCACACACAGTATATCATCCGAAGTCTCCAAATGAGGTTTTCTGATTAAATAAAAATCTTTATTCACAAGGTGAAAATCCTCCATGCAAGTCGTCTCCATCGTTAACGTTTTCTTTTGCTATTAATATTGTTGCCAGTGAGCTATTCACTGGGGAGCAAGTACAATGAAGGAGAGGCACTGGAAGGTCAGCAGGAATCAATATTAATGAAAAGTAAACATACAAGTCAGGGAGGAATCACAAACACAGTTTGAAGCTAATTTGGTTTTTTATTCCAGCAAATATGCATGGTGGCTTTTGCATTATATTCACAAAGTTCTTGTTTGGAAGTGTTGTTAGGAACTTTTGAACTCGCTTCAGTTTCTAAGCTGCTGCACTGTCAGCCAAACATTTCTTATTCAACCAGGGCCCCAGCGCAGGCCTAATTCAAGAAAATGGCAAATTTTCCTTTGGTGTCCACGGGGGAGCTCCTGACGAGCAGTCCCCTAAGGGCCCTAGAAAAGACCCAGCCACGTTTCCAGCAGCATTGTAAGCCCTTTTCCAAGCTCTCCTTCTGCTTGGATGTAGAGCAAATCTTCCACGTACGGCTGCGCTTCATGCTAAATATGGAGCAGCAATCAAACATCTGTGGAGAGTTCATATTTGGCATGTTTACATGAGTATTTATTCCTCCTTTGTCTTCAGGCAGCAACTACTACATAATGTATTTGGTATGATTAATTGTGGGAATGTTGTTCATCCCAGCATAGCATGACATCTCCAATTACATGACATCTTTCTCTCATTTGTAAGGGAAGAAGTGATTTCTGTATCTTGACATGTTTATCATTGTTAGGGTGAGCTAGTTATCTTATATGGGCCTGCTCCCTGGTTCTCAGGGCTGACAGATTATGGTTTCACATTAAAATCACATATGCCTTGTTATTGCAGCTGCATCTTGAAAGGAAAGCAAATAGAGGAATCTCCACCACACAAGAGCTGTAAGACGATGTTTTGTTCAGCGAGCCAGTGGTTTGCAAGGTTGTTCTAGGCTATTATAATTTATGCAGTTATTGGGTGTTTGATTTTGCCAGTATTTTTTTTTTTAAATCTCAACAATGGAAAATGTAACACACATTTCCATAGTCTTGCACAAGCTCCAACTGATCACAAACCTTCCCCGTGGGTGGGATTTGCCTCACCTATTTTGAGCCATCTATTTAAAAGCAGAGCATCTGCTCTAAATCAAGCACTCAGTCACCAGTGACAGACAGACACTTCTTGAGAGATGATTTGTCCCACCTGGTTTCAACATAAAATTTCAGATATGAGGAAAGTCTAAACATTCAATATTTTTGCCCAATTATTAGTTTAAAAAACAAACAAGCATAATGTATCTTTGTAGCTCTGCTTCAAAAGTTACAAAACATCTTATCTTCAGCATTTTTCAAATGCGTTAATGCAAAGATGTATTCAAAAATCTGTCAAGAAAGCTCTGAGATCCAGGGTAAAATTCTCATCCTGGTGGACTCCACAGAACTTTGTACAAAATTCAAGATACCATGCAGCATGAGAAAACTGGGCATCTCTAGACTTCATGTTTTGAGTGGACCATTTAGCTACTGAAGCCCTTGTCATGCAGTTTTAGCTGGGGCCAAGCATCAGAAGGATGTAGAGGACCAACCATCCAGTCATGGAAAGAGGGAAATAAGACTTAATTGTTGGATAAAAGAGCATTCCTTTCAGTTCCTTGCAGTAACACTCCAGACAATATAAATGTATTTTATTTAAAGCAAGGTGCCACTTGCCTGCCCTGGAGTTTGCAAACTCAAAGGCTGAATGCAAAGGCCCATGTGCAGTTTAGCTCATTCACTAATGAACTACATGAAAATCAGAGCTGATGAAAATCTGCTCAGCAACTTGCATGCCAGCCTAAATTGTCTCAGGAGTGTAAAACTTAGTATTTCAAAGAAAACTTAAGAATCAGAGATTTGGGAAAACACAGAAGGCCAACGCGATGGTATAAGAAATGTTTCACCAATGAACAAGAGGGCTCCTGGTGTCCTGATAGTTTTGATGTTTGTTGTAGGTCTTCTATTGCCTCTGAGCAGAAGTGACCCTTTGCATGTTTCAAGTAAGATACAAACATGAAAATGGTTTCTTCTAGAAGTGCCTGAACAGTAAACAGCTCCACAAAGAAATTGAGGGATAGATGTTCTTATTTGCAAGCACATCAGCATTTTTCCTCATCCTACTCATTCCAAGGTTGCTTTTATTGGTGAAGGCAGAGCTGCAGAGGCCTTGAATGATCAAGTGAACATTCACTTCAGTAATTGCTGAATTCCTCAGTCTAGAAACTGTATTCTGTAAGTAATCCAGGGCAATGGACTGCATGAAACCTCTTTCCATCTCTGCAGAACACAATCTACTGGAAGCACGACCTTGTGTTTTTCATTAGAGTTATTGGTATGATAATTACTTTGTTATTAACACTTAATGCAAACTCTTGCAAACCGTTTCAGCTGCAGTGCTGCTGCTTTGTTTCTGCTGCTGTGGGAATGAGAGGGAAGAATTGGTAGCCCTTCCTTTCAAAAAATGGGTCTGCATAAATTATATCCCAGTATATAATTCTTTGTTGAACTACCCACGGGGGGGGCTGGGAGACCAAGTCTCTAATTTTTCATTAACCTGCACTTGCCACTGGTAAGTGTGCAGTTTCTTGAGTTAATGATTTTTGTATAGACACAAAAAGGCAAGACACACTCACAAACAGAGCACTAATGTCCAAGGCAGCAGCAGCAATATAGATAAGTTTTCTCTTCCATAGCTTACAATTAAGGGTTTATCATTAATGGACCTGGAGAACTTCCTAAAAGGACTAATTAGTGTTTTAATTGGTTCTCTCACCATCATATTTTTGTTTACCCATACCCAGAGGATCTCCAGCTGTGTTGAGCAGTTTTCCAATTAATAACGCATTTGAACTTAATGGCCCAGTTTTTCTGACTCAGCCATTTTTCCGCCTGGTTTACTTAGCTGACTTACAGCATGTAATTTCCACATATTTCTCAGCAGCTGGAACCCTCTGAATGCTGCCACTGTCCCTGGGCAAGTGCTGCCTGGCACCCTCCACGTCCTCTGTGGGAGTCCTGGTAGCCCTCTCTTGGCAGATGGAGAAATGCCTTTGTAAAGGTCCACTGCTGCATTTGTGGTTTCTCTCAAAGCTTCATGGCCAGCCCCTTCTAGTCCTCCCCTTTCCTGTAGGTTTTTGGTTGGGTTTTTTTTTTTTCCAGAAATGACTCAGCTGTTTATTTTTCCTCTTCCTGCTTCTTCTTTCATTCTGTGACCGAGCTTTTTTCACCCGCTGGGCAATAAGAGGAGGTGAGGGACTCCTTTTTCTTGTACAAGCAGGAGAGGCCAGGGCATGACTGCTAAGAGAAAGGTGAAAAAACAGCCTGTACCCCCAAGCTTCTTCCTTCTAGCCCTAAGAAGAGTCCTTTAGGAGAGCTGATCTCACTGGCCTTGCTGCATTGCCTTCACGTTCAGTGCTCCCTGTGCATCACCTGCTCTCAGCTGGTGGTGGAAGAAAAAACAAGAAATACCACAAAAGAGGCAAGTCTCATGGCTAAAACGAGGAAGTATGCAACCCAAAATAAAGGATCAAACTGCTCAGATACACTCCTGAACCTCCTGAACCAACCCTGCTGTCAAACCAGTCCTTCCTTACTTAATTAGAAGAAGTTGCTGGGGATCTTTTACCAACCATTTCGCATGTCCTGAGGAGATGAAGGTTACCCCAACCTGAAATAAGGAGTGTCACGAAGCAAAATAACGCATGGGAACACGAACCACAAAAAAAAAAAAAAATGCAATAAGCACAGTGGCTCCAGCACACCTGTTTCAACTTCCACTGGAGTAGAACAGCACAGAGATGAGCTTTGCAAATCCCTGCACAAAAGCTGCTCTGTCCAATTCCATCACCTGGATCAAAACAACATGTGAAGGAGCCTTGCAAGCGAGCACTGGGCAGATGGGCAGGTCTCAGCTCAGAGCCCACTGCCAGCCCAGCAAAGCAGTTAAGAGACACCCTGTTTTCTTCTCTCTGCAGTAGCTCTTGGCATGCCTAAGAAAAGAAGATGCTTTAACACAGCAGCAACAGTAGCACTAAAAAGAACTCTTGTGTGCTAAATCATCAGGAAAAAAACAATTATTATCCTTTTCTTCTTTGTGTTCTTTTTGTTTTCCTGCCAAATACCAGGGCGAACAAAATAGCAGGTTTTTTTGCTGTGCAAGGCAAACTTGTAAAATCAGAGGGAAAACAAATCCTGAGCAAATAACTCAAAGCAAATAGCTGGAGGAAGTGAGGGTGGAGAGGTAGGCAGCGGGAGGACCAGCTGATACATTCTCAGAGTTTGCTGCATGAAGCCTTGAAGGAGGAAGATAAACAATGAATGGACATCTCCACAATCAAGAAATGCCCCGCTTTGTTTGGTGAGAAACAAAATCCTCAAATTACAACCCAAGCCTGAACTGCCACTAGCAATCCACACCACAGCTCCAGACTCTCACGGGGCTCTCACAGCAAAACACTCCCAGGACTGAATCTGACTGGAGAACAGAACTTGTGTTAGAGCTGCAGGTCAGGATCTCATGCTGTAAACCTCAAAGACAGAGGAGCATGTGCACCCACGTGGCCAGCAGAGTCAGCTGTGGGAGCAGAGAGCCTGGGCATGCTCCTGAATGCCCAGGATTACCTCATGCTGCTGGTTTCTGAGCAGCAAAGCTGAGGGCTCCCTGCAGCACTGGGGCCATGCTAAGAGGGATGGAAGGAAAGTGGCAAGCAGCCCTTTTGGCATCAGTGCCTCATCCCCCCTGGCCAGGACAGTGCTCTGGGAAGTTCCCTGGCCCTCAGCATCATGCTGGGATAGAGGCAAGCCATGTTTTCTATCCCTGCACACATTCCTCTGCAGGAACAACTCCATGAGGCCAAGCCAAGCCAGCAGCTCTTGTTCGTGGACTCTCCCACCATATTGGACTCTTTATAAGGATATTGCTTTCCCTCCTTAGTAACTCTTAATTTGAAAACTGAGCTCCAATCCCCACCTATTGGCACACAAAGGAACCTTCCTCTTTCTCTTTAACCTTGCTGTGACCACAACAGTCCTTACAACACAGAAAAACCTACACGTACACGCCATGTGAATCTGTTTTCCTCCTCTATCCTTAAAAAAAGTGTCTTCCCATGCAGCAAACTGAAAATCCTGCCTGTTTAAAACACAAAACAGCAGCAAATTGAAAGAGACCTGGAGAGGCCACTGCCTGCCATAATAGGATTAAGGGCTATATCTCAGGCAATGCTTTTGGAATCAGCTGTTGCTTATCTGAGCTTCTTTGTAGAAGCTACGATCTCTTTGTACCAGACTCCGTTACTGGGCTACCTAACAAATGCCTTTTTTTGGCTGAGTCTACAAAGCCCATATATAAAACCTGAGTTTCTTGACTGAATAGCTAAAATGCAGGTGCTTTAACTGGTGAAATCACTGCAATAGCCTTTGCTAGGGAGGCTGGCTCAAAGAGCAGATTGCACTTTCTCCCAGCTCCTTCACACCACACACTGAATATTACTTGTTTTTACCACAATTAAGTCTCTGAACTATTTTGAAATCCCACACAAAGACAGTCCTGTACAACAGGCATTATGCACACATGCTCCCACATGCCTCCTGTTTACTACCAGGCACAACTACGTAAACCAGTTCCCTGACAGTCTCTTGACACATCTCCTGTTTTCCATCTTCAGAAAATGACAGTTCTTACAGAAAATAGGCGAGTGGGCTACAAAACAGTGGCCAAAAAATTACTTCTTAGTGCTCTTCTCTCTTGCTCTCCCAGAACAGCATTTCTCCTCCACCCAATAAAACATTCAGACAGCTAATGAGCTCCCTCTCTTCCCTGCAGTTCTTCCCTACTGGGATCTGCTGGTTTCCAGGAGGAGCAGCAGAGAGGACTTCTGGAAGCATCCCTGCCTCTCCTGCTATCAGAGCTGAGCATGTTCCCATTTTACTGTCATCAATCCCTGAAGCCCAGACCCAGCGCAGACCAGAAGAGATAACGATAAGAAAGTGCCAAGTTTTTCAGTCCTCCTTTTCTCTTCCTGCACTCCATGCTTAACCTAATTTTACCAACTGAGCTGGGTGACTTTCATAGGCAAAAGCTGCCTGCACAATGATTTCTATTCCTCTCACTCTCAGCCCTTTTCTTCCACAAGTGAGAGACGATAACCATCACTTGCAATTCAATAGGCTTCGTATCGTCTCCAGGAAATAATTGAATCCTTTGTGGCTTTTGGAGCAACATTTTGATATTTTCCCTGGCATCAAAATACTGCTGGGTTCAGTTTAAATGGAAGAGATGGCCAGTCTGCATTAGCTGGGCAAAGAGAAAGCCGAGAAGAAGACAAGTCAGCTGCCTGCAAATAAACAGGGTAAGCAGGGCAAAACCAACAGCAACCAACAGCTCCCAACAGGAAGGACCAGTTCTTTCACCACGTGTTAACTGGCCTCCCTCTTTGCCTCACCCTAAAAAAATAGGTGCACCGGGAGCCTGAGCCAAAATCTGTTATTTAAATGGGACCAGTCCCCCACTCCAGCTGGTTCCAGAAAAACCTGACATGTTTCTGGTCTGGCATGGGTTTCCCCCTGCCCCTATTCACTACAGAGCACCACCACCACTTCACTCCTCCAAAATGAGTCATCCCAGCTGGTATAGAAATCCCAGATGACATGCACTTTGTAAGGAAAAGCCAGAGGAAGGAGCTGGCCAGGCTTACCATGATCCATGCCCAAAGTAAAATCAGCTATTTATTTTGTGCACTTGTCTGGTGCTCTCCAGTGACAGTTTGTTGGGTACAGGAGATCCCTGGATACCGTCAGCCCTGTAAAATCTTTTGAGCAGACACAGCTCTTGAGATGGAATCCCTTCATCCGAGCAGTCTAAAGGGGCACAGTTCTAATGGGACTGTGCAGCATTACAACCACTGCAAAACCTCCAAACCTTTTCCTATGGTGGCATTCAAAGACATTCCTGCAGGGCTTTCACATGCCACATCCTTCTGCCTGTCTGCCATTGGTTTCATGCCCTGTCTCCTCGCTTAGTGCCCACAGACTTCTGCTGGAAGCGTTAACGAGAGCAAACAAATGTGGAAAATAATCTCTAATGCTGCAGGGGCAGAGGCCAGCGGAAACCAGAGGATGTTTTCTGGCAAAACAGCAGCAATAAGAGCTGCTCTCTAAACAAATAATGTCTCAATGCATACAAGCTTAGCAGTAGCAAAGAGACCTTGGGCTGAGGGCTCTAACCAGTGTTCCTTACCTCTCTTCAGGGAGGCACTGGTGCACAAGCCCCTTCATGAAGCCATACACCCAGGTGGGTACAGTCACCAAAGTTCACTCAACTCACAAAATTTCAGGAGTCCTCACCCTTCCTGTTCTCCCTTTAAAAAAGGCTTCATCTGGTTATAAAGCAATGGCTATCACCTCCATTTTAACAGGAGAGAACAGTCCTTCAGAAAAGTCATGGCTGAGATCCCCCTCACCAGGGATGCAGGAACTCAGAAGCTCTGCAAAGCTGTGAGTCTGGCATGACTCTCCTCGTGAATAAAATCCTACATAAGCCTGACTTGCAGGGCATTTCCTTGGACACTCCCAGGAGACCACAGGACAGCCCAAGAGGGTCCTGCCCCACAGGGACAGCTCCTGCCCACTCCCTGAGCACACTGGACCCCCAGGACAGACCAAAGCCTGTCTGCACAAGGACATCACACCCTGCAGGCTTCTCCCTGTGCTCTGCCCAGAGCTCCTCATGAGGCACAGGGGCTGCTCAGGGGCCGCCACACCTTGCACAGAAATGTTGTGACAGTTGTCTGGGGGTTGTTACCGCTGTCTATCACACTCTCTGGGGCTGGAGAGGCAGAGGCAGCCAAGATCAGCGGCCCATTTGTTGCCTGCCCTGATAGACATCCTATTGATAGCTCCATCTCACACTGGCAAAGCCCTTTGTACCACTCTGGGACAGCTGCTCCGATGCCAAGAATTCCTCACAGGCTGGCCAGCCCTCGTGGTGCTACCAGGGAAGCTCCAGTTTCAGCAAAGAATTTGATGGTTGTCTGGCAAGTGTATAAATCATAAAAGTAGCTTTGTTCTGCAACACTTCAAACCTTTTGAGCTCTCTCGTATGGCTGCAGTTTGCTGGCACTTGCTGTTCAATTTATATAAGCTAAGCTGTGCAAACTCATCCCTTTCCAGCCTGTAGGCAGCCTGTTACACCACACAGGGATGCTGCCCCACTATTCCAAGTTGCATTTTGCTGACAACAGGGCCTTTTTTTGAAAAGGTGCCTCCTCCTTTCAGGATTTAATTTCACAGGAAACCCAGTGGAATCCAGGATTTTAAAACCGATTCGCTTCAATAAAATCAGGAGGTTGCATCCAGGCAAGCCCTGTGCCCAGGAAAGGAGAGCAAAGCTCTCAGTTTTGCCCAAATCAACTGCAGTCCTGGACAAGCTGCCTTACCCTGGAAGATGGGGAGGATGCAAGGCAGACAGGGACTGGGAATTTTCCAACCCGCAGGTTAAAAATTGGGCGTAAACAAAGAGGATTTCAGGAACTTCATGCTGGATTCCCACAAATCTCTAGGCAAAGTGCTACTGTCCAAACAGCCCCTGGAAAAGTGCACTGTGTGCATACAGGAAAAGACCCCGCTGTGCCTGTCTGCAGCGTGTGGCATTCATTGCCAGGGAGGGCACTGCCAGACCCGGGGCAAAGGCAGAATTTGGGGTTGTGGGTGCCTCCAGCAAAGAGGCAAAGGGGGCAGAGGCTGCCCTGATGAGCCATGGTCCCACCCTTCCTCCCACCCCTCAGCCGGGTGGGAAAGCAGCATTACGTGGGCAGGGAATGGGTGTATCCCACGAGGGCAGGGCCAGGCTTTTATCTGCTGTGAATCTGCCCAGGGCCTTTGATGTTGGTGGGTCTGACTGGTAGGCTGGGGCAGGAGCCCTGTGATAATAAGGTGAAGCCAGTGGAACCTGCTCAGACACTCGGCTCATTTGAAAATCAGGATTTTATGGGGCTGCTGAGCAAGGAGAGCATCTGTGCAATGCTACGTGGGGCTATGCTGGTACCCAAGCCAGAGGCAGCTAATAAATGAGCGAGGAAGGACTGGAGAGAAAAAAGCCTCAGTTTTCAGCAAAACCTCCGGATTTCTTCCCAATGCAAAGCACTGAGTTCTGTGCTTCTCCAGTCAAGCCTTTTACTCAATCTAGGTCAGGTATTTCCAAACTGTTCTTTAAAAAGACCAGCTAAATCTATGGGCTGTCAGGATGAGGGCTGCCCTTAAAAAAAACCAAAAGGAGTAAACATCAGTCCCAGTTGCCCTTCCCACCTGAGCAGCTGCCCCACTGGTCTCTCCCAAACCTGCAGGCTGCCAGAGCTCCTTCCTGGGCTGTGATTTCCTCTCTGGCACTCCCAAGCAGAGCAGGCTGTGGTGGGCACAGACCAGCCACAGCTTTTCCCCACCCTGCTGAGGTGAGCTCAGGGAATCAGCACAGCTGGGGCAGTCCCAGGCTTTGGTGGGCAGACCAAGACCCCAGAAAACCCCCATGCTCAGCTCTCTGGCTGCTGGGAAGGACCCAGGAGCAGCAGGACACGTGTTGGCCATGAGTCCCTTTGCAAGTGAGGGTTAAATGCCCCATTGGCCACAAGAGTCCTGGGGAAGGACAATTTTATGAAGTGCAACCCTACATCACAAAGGCCAAGGGAGTTTGTGGGTGGGGGTGAAATGAAACTTGGGATCTATCTTTTAGGATCCCAGATGGAAAAATTTGGGTGAGAAGAGATGCATTTCAAAGCTCAGGCTGTGTGTACACATTTCTAGATGTGTCTTTATGTGTGTATGGATATCCATACACCTCTTCAGGCACTGGGACACGCAAACATGCAGAGCACGCACCCACACCCACGCGCCCACCCCTTGCCCCTTTGGTAAGCACAGAATTCAGTTTTCATTTCACCTTCCTCCCCTCATCTAGGGTCTCCCATACCTGACAGACCATTAAATGCTGTGTGCAAGGATGCACTGACACTGAAAGTTTCCCAGCTGCAAATATCAACATGGACAGGCTGTTTCACACTTACCAAGGAAAAAGGCTTTTCCCTGTGTGTGTGAATGAGCACTAACACCACTGAAACCAGTCAAGTAACATCCTGGAGTAAATGAGATCCAAAGGGGCTTGGGATCTTAAAAGGGGCAGTTTAAGGACACAGAAAAGCTTTAAAGCTAAGGAAAAGCTTAATGGGGGAGGCAGGGGAGGGTGGAAAAAAAGCACCTACCTGCAGGCCATGAGAAATGTTTCCCACAGGAAATTAAAACTCGTAAGTCATGCATGCCCACCTAAGCCATGCCAGGAAGGAGAAATAAAAGGCTGAGGAAGGGGAGGGAAGCAGGGATGGGAAGCAGCTGTAGCAGGAACAGCTTTCAATAACCAATGGCTCGGACTCAGATTTCCAAGCCTCAGGACATTATCTGATGTGGAAAGGGAAGGGAAGACAGCCCTGTGGCCAATGGAGCTTATGCCAGCACTGTGAATCTGTGCAAGCCCTCTGGATGGGTGATGTCCCAGCTCAGCCTCCAAATCCCAGGGCAGAGGAGAGGGACAAGGAGCTGTTGGCTTGCAGACACTCCTGGCTGTGGGTACAGACCCTCCTGCAAAGAGGAAGGGGAGGTAGCAGTCATCAAAAGGAGAGGCTCAAGGGAAAACTGCAGAAAGGAGAGTGGCCAAAAGCATGCAGAAGACTCTCTGTGCATCAGTGGTGCCCTGCAGGAGGGCAGGGAGAGGTCGGGGAGGGCCTTGAGAAAGGCAGACCCACTGCACTGCAGGAGAGGCCATGTCCTGTGGTCAGTCAAGGGGCTGTGCAGAGCAAAGACTCTCACATGCCTTAAAAAGGCCAAAGTGAGTTTCCCTAGGGGAAAGCCCTGCTTCTTCCTGCAACCTTTCCCACCAGGGTTCTTTGCAATTTTCTCAATTTTTTATTGATTTTTTTCACACCTTCCTGAAAGCCTCCTAACCAACACCACATCACCACCAGATCACAGGACAAGGGTTTCAGGGCTGAGCCCTGCCCCAGGCTAACAATGGGCAGAAACACCTTTTCTCAGCTGCTGCTGCTTCTCCAGTGGGGAAAACCAAGCCTTGCAAGGAGCAGCCCTGTTAGGAGGAGTGGTGACTCCATGGGATGGGTGGTGACTCCATGGGATGGGTACATCAGGTCTGCACCTCTTTCATCCATCTTTCTGGAGGCAGCCCTGGACTGGGAGATGGATGTCTTCCCTGGGTGGCCCAGCCCAGCCAAGCCTGAGTCCCCTGTCTGGGGATCATCTTTTCTCTGTTTCTTTTGAAATCTTATAGTCTGCAGAGGTTATTTCTGGGCTTTCTTGTTGATGGCTGTATTTTTGTCCCAAATGTGACACCTGTCACTGAAGCTCTCAGAGAAGAGCCACACTGCTGTGGAGAGGAAAAGAAGAGGTACCAACATCACTGTCATAAAGGAAATAAAAACACACCAATTGCTTTGGCATTTTCTGTTTTTCTAGCTGTCTGATTATTTAATTAATCTCCTGTTAATTTTCCAATTTTTCCATGTATTTTTGCCCTGTGATTGTTTGAGGGGGTTTTTCCCCTCATAGACCTCCTCATGCTCGCAGCACACCTGCTCCCTTGGGCCTCACCTGGAGGGAAGGGAATCACATTTGGCTCCTTTGCCTTGTTTATGGCAGTGTTCATAGCTGCACTTTTCCACATCAGGGGCAAAAGCTCTGCCCTAATCACAGCAACTGCTAAGCCTCAAAAGGGCACAGAGGAAGCAGCTTTTCTACTCCTCTTGACACAGCTGATTTCATCAGACATCTCACAGAGAAACCTTTTTTTTTCCTCACAACCTAAAAACGGGGAAGTTGGTACACTGGAGTCCCTGTGAGGCTGATGTTTATTCATCTGACAGAGCAGGTTGGGGTCAGGAGAAGGCAGACACAAGTGTGTGGTCTGAATCTGGTTTGGCACCACTGCTGCCTTGTGCACTGGAAAAGACATCCCTCAAGACACATAGAAAGTCACTTTTAATGAAAAGGTAATCCTTCCATTTAACAGGTACAGGAAAAATATAGCCAGCAGAAGATTTTGAAATATTTTTTCTGGCTCACCAGCAAAGGTAGAAATGCCTTGTTGAGAGCAACAAGGAGCATCTACAAGCAGTACTCACGTTGAGGGCAAGTACCTGACACAGCACTTATAATAAGTAAGCAATGAGTGAGCATTACTCACTCATGCACACCAGAGAACTGAAAAGAAATTACAAAGGTTGTTTTGCTTGTGCTTTGCAAAATGCTTGAATAAAACAGATTTTTTTTAAACTGGAATAAAAAAGAGACCACAACATATCACCACATCCCAAGGACTCGTAAACAATATTCTGCAGGGCCTCAGGAAGAAATAAGGTCTTTATTCTTAGGTTGGTGAGCTGGACTCAGTGAGGCAGGCCAGATTCACAAAGCAGGGCAGCACACCCTGAATGTTTGCTGACTGATGGGATTCACAGCCTGAGTTACAGCCCTCACTGCAACCACAAAGCTCACAGGGATGGAGAAAGAGAGGAGAAAGTGAGAGGAAAGGGGAAGAAAGCCATTGCCAACAGCAGACGAGTAGGTTGGGCACTCATCTAGGACTGAGACAACTGGCATCCAGTTTCCATTCTGGAAACTGGCTAAGGCTGATGCAAAACTGCTTTGATTTCTGGGGCTGAGAAAAGCCAGGCTTGAGCCCCCAGAAGCCCAGGTGTCACTACATCCACCAGGGAGAGACAGACCAAAGTCCCTGGAGGCAGGAGGAGGACTCTGACAGCCCCCATGAACCCCCTCCCAGGGAGGCTCTGGAATAAAGCACAAGAGGGTTGGCAAACAAAACAAGGTTTGACATGTCCTGAAGGCCAAGTCACAGCAAGCAAGATGGAAGAAAGCTGATTTAGTAGAAACAGGTAGGAATCCTCCCAGCCCTGGGCTGTGGGTATTGCACACCTCTAGCCATAGGACAAGTCTGGGATGTTACCAGCACTGTCAGTCTCCAAGCAAAACCCAAGTGTGAGGTTAAAATGCACGGGCACCTGGGTCATTCTGCATTCTCTGTGTCCTCATAGCAAACACCCAGCAGAAGGGATAGAAGAACAGTAAAACCAAAGGTGGTGTACCACATACACTTATTTTTAAACATGGGAAAAGTTGTACATCTCATCTGAAAGTAATATTTTAAAAAGCAAACATCCTCTGAACTCATCATCACAACTGCATATGTTTTATGCAGGAATTGCCACAGTGGGAAAGATTCAAGCTCCAGCCTGTTCAATATCCAGAGGCTTCATTATGTGCACATTATGAGTATTAGTCTAGTCTTGGCTCTGATTTGTTACTTTCACTGCTTTCTGCATGGAGAACACCTTAAAATTTCTGCTTTTCCCAGGGTTGAGGTAATTTTCTGTATTCTGTGGATTTACCTTAAGCATGGCTCAGAGTCTTGAGGGGTTTTTATTACCTCACTGTATCTCAGCTTGGCTTTAGCCAGGACTCGTCTGAGTACAAGCTGTGTTTTATTATGTATTTTTGCTGCTGACTAATTAGTAGTGAAGCTGTAAATAAGAGATATGGGACTTGCTCTCTGCCAGATTAGCACAAAGCCAAACAGCACTTTGTCAGCAGCCCGAAGCTCGTGTCTAAAAGGCTCAAAATAAAGAGCAATAAACTTCTGTACTCTTCTTCAACAGCAGAATGAGACCTAGAGAGGTGGCTCAAAATCTCGGATGTTTTGGGCTGAGCAGCCCTCTGCTCTCAGAAAAACAGAACCTGGCCCCTGGGAATCAAAATGTCTGGGTTTGTCAGGGCCTGGACATGAGCAGGATGGGCTGTAACCTGCTCTGGGTCCAGCTGGGGCTGGAGGAAACACTCCTGCATACAGGCTGGAGCAGGATGGCAGAGCAGAGAGACCAAGACAAGAAAACATGGACCATTTCTCCAGGGAAAAGGCAGCAATTGGATAGGTTTGAAGGCAACAGCTTTGAAGAGCTGTAATTTTGAATAGCCAATTTTACTGAATCAGGCCAACATATATAACTTATAAATAAGTAAGCAACTAACAGCTGCTCGCATGGTGAGGTTTTTTTACTACGGATGGAAGATGGTAAGAGGAACTGACAGGACCAGCTCACACTCATGCCATGACCTTCACAAGCAGTCTCCAGTCAAGCCAGAAGGCCTATTCCCCCTGAAGTCAGGGAATACTTCTTTTCCCTTAGTCCTCTTTTCCCTTTACCCTTCACCCACAAACCCAGTGAAAGGCTGAGCATTGAACAAGGCCCTGTTCACACCGTGCTTGAATGGGACAAGGGTTTGCACTGCACACCCACACAGGTGCAAGACTGAGACCTTTGTGTGAACAAGAGCTGCAGGATCAAGCCCCACAGACCCCAGCTGGCACATCCCACTCCCAGGCCACAGGAGCAGAAGCCTTAACCCTCGCAGAAGTGTTTTTGTAAACAGGTGGTTTCTAACAAACACAGCAAAATGCTCAGGGACAGGATTTTGAAGTAATTGGGAAACACTACTGAGGAGAAGGTGGGGATTTGTTTTTTTCCTAGAGTTATTTATTTTTTAACAACACAAACAGCCAGGACTGTTTAAAAGACTCTTCCTTCCCCTTCCCCCTCAGTGATGGATCCAGCCCTGCCTCATGGCTCAGCCTTACATCTCACACTTGGAGCAACAGGCATAGTGAAGCAAAGTTCAGGAAGGCTGTTTAAAAGCTCTGTTGGCCCTTAAACAGGGCAGCAGTGCTCTCTTTCCCATCCTTCCTTCACTCATAACTCTTTCACTACAAACAGCCAACTCCAGCAGCCCCTGTTGCAATTGGCACAAATTATCACACACAAGAACTGAAAGCCCTGTGCCTTGGAAATCTTATGTGTGTGTGGATGGCTTGAGTAGTCTGGCAGAATAAGAGCAATTTTCTGTTGTGGCTATTTAGGCTATATTGGCACCAAAAGGTACTGGTTCAGATGTGGTTTGTCCTCCACAAACCTATAGATCAGTGTTGGCTTGTACTGAAAAAGAGAGGGAAATTCAGAAACAGAGACCTCCACAGAAATTGAACATTCTTCTGCCCTTTAAACACTCCTGCCCAATGTGAGGTGTCTGCCACCCAGCCTGGCATGGCTGGATCCAACATAAAATGTTATTTCTGTAGCAGGCCCCTCCTCCTGAAATGGAGCCTCTCTCGGACCTGTGAATTAATTTAGCTGTGGTCCTTTAAACAGCACCTTCAATTCTGTTTAGGAGAAGGGGGAAAGCAATAACAGAGTTCATTTTGCCCCCTACCTTTGGCCTTTAGCAGAACCACAGTGTAGTGTCAGCACTCTCATTACAATATCTCATTATCAGACAACTGGAAGCTGAGAAGACAAATGGCCAGCTGTTGACAGGCCAAATGTGAGCCCGGGGTGAACTCTATTATCCTGCACCTTCAGGACAGAATTGGCATCTGACTTCACCAAACCAAGCTGTGCCTGGGGGAAGGGCAGGGGTGAGGGGGGAAATGGCAAACCTGCACCGATTGCAGGCAGCAGCCTCACAGGTCTGGTGGCACAGTGACCTGTCTTTGCTAGGGCTTTCCACGCTCTGGAAATGCATTGTCCTCTTTCAGTGCACTCTGCAAGGGGGGCAGCCACGGCCCGAAATCCCTATTGTGGTGTCAGGATTTCATCTGCAGCGACAGCAGCTGTGTGAATTTTATTAGCAAAGGCTTTCGGTCCTTAATAGTTTCCACCGAGAGAATGAAAAAAAAACAGGCAAAAGAAAACAACAATGCTGTGAAGTGGTTTGGTGCATTCATGTTCTGCAGACCATATGCACACACGCTGGCAGGCAGCATGGCAGGCGGGACTTCACTGCTGACGTGAGTTGTGGTCAACAAAGGAAGCTAAAAAAGGAACTCAGGGTTTCTCTCAATCGAGTGGGGGCAGGGGGATGTCTGAGCTTACAGGAATCTAGGATGTGTTGCTGCAGATTTACACAGAGCACAGGAGATGTGTGCCTTGGAGATATGTGGCAGATCAGCCAGAACCAGCAGTCCTGGAAACTGAAAGCAGCTTCCAAGAAACGCTGAAGGTCCGAGCTGCCATTGCTCAACATTTCCAGGCAAAGGTGGAAGAACCACACTTGCCTTCTTGCCTCTCTGGGATGTTCTGGGCATCACACACGGTTCCCCCAAGAGGGAACAAAGATAAAATCAACCAGTTGTGAGCTGACAGCATGGAGCAGTGTGGCCATGTGTCCACACATGACAGGGATCCTGCAGCCCAACTCCCTGCCTGAGGCGTTGCCTGATGCCCCCTTGAAGGTCTCAAGAGATGGAAGAATGGAAAGTTCATTCCCTGGATTAAGGAATGCTTTTCACCTCCCCCCAGCAGAATTAGGCTTTTCTTTAGGTACTAAGAAGACAGTCCATGGGGCTTTCCTGTTTATAAACATTTCATCATAAGAACTTCCTCTTAACCTTCTTGTTGGGGTTAATAGTTATCTCACTAATAGCTGGGAGAAAACACCACAATTTCTCTTGGGGATCACGGTGTTTGGAGAGTGTTTGGAGCAGCCTCCACTCTTTACAGCCACAACTCTCATCTTTTGAAATCCCCCTACATTTTCCTGAATTTGTTAGGGAAAAAAAAACAAGTAGAGCTGTTTCCAAGAGCTAGTGCCACTATCTGTAGGCTCCTCATGCTCTCTGAGCAACACAGCACTTCCTCCTCCACCAATGGCTCCTTCTCACAGCAGTTCTGTGGTTCATCCCAAACAAGATGATTGTTTTCTTAGGAATGGCAGTGAGCCTGGAGGAGTTTTTCTTCCTTTTTTTTTCTTTTTTTTTTTTTCTTTTTTTTTTAACTTAATAAGAGATCATTCGATGCTATTGTTCACCTTGTAACAAGAATAAATGCTGTCAGGCACAGCTAATCCTGAAGCTGATCAAAGTGATGTCAAATTTGTGATCAATATCAGCTACATTCATTTATCATTTGTACTTTGATATGAGTCACATGCATGAGTTAGGTTACAGATTTCACCACCCCCTCAGGTTAGCCACTGCCAAAACATAACACAATTTTCTTTTTTCCTCTGTGATGATCTCATAATCTTCATCTCTGAGGGATCTTAAAATAACTGTGAAGGGTCAAAGATGGTCACCAAAGCAAAATTCTCCCCTCAGTTGGGTTTGGGACTGCTTATGGGTTAGGGATGATAGCACAGCAGAGAAACCTAAGTAGCTGTTTTCATAACTTCCATTTCAGACTGACCAGGGCACCAGTCCCACACCAAATCCACTAGAACTTCAGCATCTTGAGCACTACACCTCAAAACCTAAACTCAGCCCCTCATCTCTTAGGTTCTTGGCTGGGGTAGGGTTGAAAAGACATAGTCTTAATGAAAAAACCTTTATTCCTGTCCCTGCTGTTTCAGGCTGTACAGATCCAAGATTCTGGTTTTGCCTTTATTTCTCTAATTATGCGTGAAACAAAAGCCCAGGAAACCAGAGTTATTTCAGAAGAACATACCAACAGCTTCTCCATGGCCCCTACAAAGTTGGAGAGGACCACTACCTCTTTCTGTGAGTTATGTTAAGGGAAATGGTTGGCTCACACAATTGTCATGTACAAAGAATTAAAACCCCACTCCCCATGGATGGAGAGGGCAGAACATTCCTCATGACACTGTGCCTCCAGAAGAGTGACCTAACACTGACTGTGTTCACTTTCCTTTGCTGCAAATGATCATGTCACGGCACAAGTGCAGGTGTTTTATCCCAACGTCCTGGCCAAACTCCAACAATTACGTTCCCTCTCCCTAATTTTCCTCTGCAGATGCAGCCAAGCACAATTATTAGGTCTCTTTTGCCAAAGTGTTCTCTTATGCAGCGTGGAGCAGCTGCCATACTTCTCACCAGAAGCAGCTGCAGTGAAGTGCAAGGAGACCAGATTGCCTTACAGGAGTGTGAGACTAAAGCGGGATCAGATCCTTCAAAGCAAGAGGTGATTTTGAAACACAAGACTTTGAGATCTGTGCCCTTTCCACCGTGTTCAGTCCCCACTCAGTGTACCAAAATGGTTTGATGAGTGCTGAACACGGGCAGGTTCCTGTCAGCTGGGTCAGAGCCAGGGACAGAAAGCACAAGGAACAGGATGAGGGTGGAGAAGTACCAAGGGCTGGACTCTCCACTGATGGGCACCAGAGATTTTTAGGTCTGAGCTGGCATGGGTGGGAGGAGGAGCCTTGCACAGAGCCCACCCTGCGAGCCTGGGTACCAGGAGAGACAGCAGCAGCTGCAGGGAGCCGAGCTTGCTGGAGGTGATTTTCCAACAGGCGGCTCAGGAAAACCACTTTGACTTAACAGCCAATTGTACAAAACGGGCCCTGAAGTGCCTTCAGCACAGCCCCAGCCCTGACAGCACCCGAGCCGTCCCTGAAGCCTCCCCTGACCCTGCTCTGCATTTAAAATGAATTCCAGGGAGCATTATATTCCAGCACAAAGCAGAACAGAAATAGGTTTAGGAGAGAGCAACTGAGGTGACTGCCCAGGGCCCAGAACTAGAGGGGAGCCCCACTAATCCACATCTGAGAGCAGCAAAAGTCAGCCCTTCCAAGGGGGGTAGGGAAGAGGTGACCAAGCCCAGCCTTTGCCCTGTGCCCCAGAATTTAATGCCGACTGTGCAGCAAGAGAAGGTCAACATAAGCAGGGGAGGCGAGGAACAAAGACCCCACACAGGATAACAGTGAGGTGACTTAAACATTTACAGGCTCACTCCAAGCAGGGGGTGAGGAGGAGTCAAGTTTTGTGCGAGAAGGCTGTAAATTTCCTGTTTAAATCTGTACATCATGTTTCCCAGAAGCACAGGCAGTGTTTTCAGAGCCCTCCGGACCGGGGTGCAGGGCAGGGTCTCGGCGATTGCAATCGGGTGCTGCGGGGCTGCTGTCTGTGTTTGCAGACAGCAAACTCGGGGTGTCAGCCCTGCAGGGCTTGTGTGAGCAGCTCTGATTGAACGAAACCGCTCTCCTAAAACCTCACAGCATCCGAGCACGCCCATGTGTGCCTGGTACATCCCACCAAAGAGCCACAGGCCGGGGGGAGAGGGGCGTGGCGGCCTCCCGGCTCCCGGAGTTCCCCATGGATGTGCTCCATGGAACGGCGCCTCTCCAGGGATGCAGGAGCCTTGTGGCAAAACAAGCCCTGGGATCGTGAGAGTGAGAGAGAGGAGAGCGCTCAGAGCTGTGCGCAAAAAGTGAAGACGTGCTGGTTTCAGTTCCAGCCACAAGAACTGGGTGAACCTGAATGTGACCCAAATTACATGAAGAGATTTGCATCACAATGAAAACACACGCTGCTGCTGCAGCAAGGGTGGCTGGTGCCCCACCCCCTTCCCACTTTTCTGGAAGAAAGATTTCTATAGCGCAAGGGTTTTGCTCAACCCACCGCTTCCTCATTTGTCCCCGACTACTTCTCCATCCAGGCTTGTAGGGACTCAGGCTGAGCCACGGCTCCAGGATCCCAGCCCCGAGAAGAAAGGAAGGGCTCCAGCTTCCCACCTCCACTCTGCAGGGGAAGCTAAGGAGGGAAATACTTCTCCCAGTTAACCAGTGATGTAAACTGCCCACCGGGAAAGGGCAAAATCCTGAGCCAGAGGCATGGCTGCAAAAATTGGCTAACCCCAAACAGCTTCCCAGGAAGTTTGGCACCTTGTTCAGAGCAGCTTGTAAAGGCACCAGCCACCCACCCCCGCTTCCTCCCTCCCTACAGACTATCTTCTGGTCCTGCTAATTTGTTACTTCCTATCTAAAAGCCTTTTCTTCCTGCATTCTCCCTTTTCTCCAGAAAAGAATACAGGTTAGGTGTTTCCAGACCTGGTCTCCTGGGTTCTCTTGGCATGCACTTGCATGTCCTTCAAGGACTTGTCACTGTGACATCCTGGGGGAAAAAGTAACCTCATTATGCTCCTTTTCCATGTATAACACTGCACCCTCTTGCCCCCACCAAAGAGAGAAAGGAAATTAATACTCAAAAATACTGGGCTTTCAGCAGTATAGGAAACAAAATTCTCCCACAAACCCAGCTGATCTCCATCACTGCCCAGGTGGTCTTCATCACTGGGTGCTACTCTAGTTACAGCAATCCCAAGCTCATCAGTGATGCTTTTGTGGCATCCCTGTCTAGTACTGGTCCCTTATTTTCTGAGGAAAATGGTGAGTGTTTTTCCCACCAGGTGGGTCAGTGGACATGAAGGTGAAATGTACCTACTGCTCCTGCAGAGCCTGGCAGGGAGCACCTGCTGAGGAGAGCCAGGTCCCACGGGCAGAGCAGCAGAAAAGTGAGATAAAGGCTCTCCTTGCTCCCCTGCTTCCAGGTGTGGCAGTGATGGAGTGACTAAACCGGATCACACCAGACCATGTCTGAGACCTGTGCTTACATGCCCAGCTTCTTGCACATATGAAAGAACAAAGAAAGGGCTATAGGTAAAACACCGGCCTAAGGCAGGAGAGACTGGCCTTCAAATCCTTTTCCAGCAACACACTTCTTCCAGGGCCTCAAAAATAACCTACAGGCAACTAGTCTTTGGCCCTCAGAGCAGGTCCCACACCACTGTGGCAGATGCCTGCCTTCCTCATCCCACACAGGGCCACAGAGCACCACCGAGTGCAGGCCACTCAAAGGACATCACACATGGAGACACCTTAAATGCCTACACAGCCCCTGACACAGGTTTCACAGTTCCACACACACTTGCAGACCCACGTTCAACATCCTTATAAATGACTTGGATGCAGGATTGGAAGGGATACTGAGCAAATTCACAGATTACACAGAGCCAGGAGGAGCTGTCGACTCCCTCCATGCAGGGAGGCCCAGAGAGATCTCTACAAATGTCGGGGCTGGGAGTCACCAACTGTGTGAAGTTCAACAAGGGACAGAGCCGGGTTCTGCACCTGGGATGGGGCAGCCCTGGATGCACAGACAGACTGGGAATGAGAGGCTGGAAAGAACTGCCAGGGAAAGGGACCTGGGGTCAGTGGCCAGTTGGACAGGAGGCTGCAGTGCCCTGGAGCCAGGAAGGACATCCCTGTCCTGGGGACACCAGGCACAGCCAGGCCAGGGAGGGATTGTCCTGCACAGGGGCAGCCTCACCTGGAATACTGTGTGAAATTTTGGGTGCCACAATATCAGAGAGACATTAAACTATTAGAGAGTGTCCAAAGGAGGGCACGAGGATGGTGAAGGGCCTGGAGGGGAAGCCGTGTGAGGAGCAGCTGAGGACACTCGGTCTGTTCAGCTGGAGGAGATTGAGGGGAGACATGGCAGTCACAGCTTCTCCTGAGGGGAAGAGGAGGGGCAGGCACTGAGCTCTGCTCTCTGGGACCAGGGACAGACCCGAGGGAACGGCTGGAGCTGTGGCACAGAAGGTCAGACTGGATAGCAGGGAAAGGTTCTTCCCCCAGAGGGTGTCAGGCACTGCCCAGGCTCCCCAGGGAATGGGCACAGCCCCAAGGCTGCCAGAGCTCTGGGAACAGTTGGAAAATGCTTTCAGGGATGCACAGGGTGGGATTGTTGGGTGTCTGTGCAGGGCCAGGGTTTGGACTCGATCCTTGTGGGTCTCTCCCAGTTCAGGATATTCCATGATTCTGTGACATTGGGCCACACATGCCAAGTGCAGGCCTGTACCTCCTGCCCCCAGCTCCCCTTCCCAATCTTCTACACAGACAGG
Source organism: Acrocephalus scirpaceus scirpaceus (assembly GCA_910950805.1). Classification (NCBI taxonomy): domain Eukaryota; kingdom Metazoa; phylum Chordata; class Aves; order Passeriformes; family Sylviidae; genus Acrocephalus; species Acrocephalus scirpaceus. Next base: position 65,712,495 of record OU383777.1, read on the forward strand.
TTTTAGCTGAGTGCCAACACTGATAATGGATTGCAGTGATTTTGCTCTCTCAAATTTGCAGAAACAGCAACATTTCTTTTTCCCATCCTTGTTACCAGTTTCACAGGCTTTGCTGACCAACATTCCCACAGCATTTGCTCCTTCCACTCTTCTTTCAAGGAAAGTATAACACAGGGTAGATTTCTTATAAGGCTTGGCACAGACTCCTGGCCATAAGGTCTCAGTAAAGGCTTTGAAAAATAACTTCCAGTGACTCAGAGCCACATGACTTTGCCTGGTCTCCCATCCCCACCCCAGTGTTGTCCTCCAGCCTTGTGTGCCACAGTGTCATCTCCCAGGCCACAAGAAATGTCTAGAGCAACATTAGTGGTGGCAGCAGCAGCAGTAATTTCCTAGCTCAGGAAGCACAAACTTATGGGCTTTTTTTTTCATGCTAAACAGCTGCTTCCTCACTTGTGCTGAGAGAAAGTCCTTCAAAAGCTTTTCTTTTTAACTTCTGTAGCAAAACAAAACGAAAAACAGAGAACAAATGTGTAAGGCTGCCTTTGATTTTCTGCAGTGGCAGTGACCAAACAGGGAAGGAAAAAAAAAAGAAAAAAGAAAATAAAAAGGATAAAACCCAGCGTGGACTATACTGTTCCTCCAGGCAGAGAAGAATGCTGGAGGTGGTATATGCCAGGATGACATCAGGGGAGTGATGCAACAGGTCTGGAGCCAGGAATCCTGTGCAGCAGGCAGCTATGCAGCTCTAGGTATATAGAGAAAGGCGTACATTTTTACACATAAAACTTGCAGTTCAGAGCACACAGACCCAAGATGAGGAGCATAGTGTGCTGCACACTTTGTCTGTGTGTCTTATGTAGGTGGAGCAGGGAACTCTGCATATCAGAGGTCACCCAACACTTCTCCATGAGAAGAATGTGTTTCAGTTTGTGGTCAGCTTTGCCAGATTTCAACTGTTTGGGCTGGATTTTTTCCATGCTTGCTGCCTGCCCCAGACTAAGTGGTTTTTGGGAAAGCTTCAGCAAAATGGTTCAGTTCCTTCTCAGCACAAGGCTAGGGAAAAAAAAAAACCAAAACCATTTTGACCCTGTTACAGACTATATGTATGAAAAGAGCTGTTTGGGGGATTCTGTGATGGCTCCACATGCTGGAAAAGGAGTATGGCATTTGTGCCACCAATACCAGACCTCCTGCCACCCCCATGTGATTTTCCCCAAATCAGCCACATAAGCTTTCCAGAAACTTTAGTCTGTGCAGGCTCAGGGGAGAGTTTTTAGGCTTTGAAAACTCCACCTGTGTGCTTTTTCCATGAGCCTGGATCATGGTGGAAAGAAGGAAGATGTCTCATTTGAATAAGGGGATGCAGGGAAGCGATGAGGGGCCTGTCTTCCCAAGTTCTGGGCACTCCAAAAGCTAATGGCTCACAGAAGGTGAGTGGCTGCCAACCAGCCATTCCCCAGAAGAGAAGCAATGCCCACCCACACGCACAGCCTCTGCGTTTGTCAAGCACTGCACAGCAGATCTTCCATCAAGAGTGGTTAACCATTGCCACAAGAAAACAAAAGGACTGGGACTGTCCCTCTGGAGAGGAACTGGTTCCTTGAGTCTCATCTCCACTGAGAGCAAACCCTCCCACAGCACGGGCTTCCTCCAAGGGATCTCTGCAGAGAGAGGCTAGCCAAGGGAAATAGATAGCCAAGAGAAATATGCCCCTGATGCCTCTGGCTGCCTCGGGAAAGATGTTCTGGGAAACTCGCTGAGCCTGGGACTCAGGAAGATCCTCCACAGAACACAGAGGCAGAGACAGTTTGTTTTGGGGAGTTTGGTTTCTCTTTCGGTTTTTTTTCGGTTTAAGAACATTAACTCTACATCGACAGAATCCTAAGCAGAAAGTGAAGGTGACAAACCAAGCCTGCAACAGTTAAGAAAACCAGCAGAAAAATGAGCTTGTGTTTGTCTTTCCTCCCCATGCACATTTGAAAATGTGTTTTCACATGATGTGATCAGGTATCAATATCACGAAATATTGCTTGCACTGCTATGGATGTTTTTTGCACAAAAAAAAAAAAAAAAAAAAAAAAAAAAAAAAAAAAAAACACCAAAACAACAACAAACCATAATTAAGCCAAGCTACACTAATAAGTATTATTATGGGCCTATCCTTACAAGTGACACTGAGTTTCACAATTCAAGTCCCAAATACCTCAACTTCCATAAGTAAATCAATAGGATGAAAAACTAGTGCAAAGAGCTGAGCGAGGCAAAAACTCCCATTACCTTGACAAGAAATACCTAATTTATACAAAATCATGGTAAGAGCAGGAAATATTCTGTCAGCTCATATAAATCACTCATTATCTCATCCTAATCCCATTCAAAATTAGAGGAATGGTCTAATCAGAATCTGCAAGAAGAACTGAAGAGGTAAAGGATAATGAGATGGTTTTGTGAGAAGAAATCTTGTGGCATGGGAACATGTTACAAATCTGAGATTAAATTTAAAAAATTGAATATCTTCTGGTAGTACATACATTGATTTTTGTGAAGAATTAATAAAATTGTCAGAAGGCAGGAAGCAGAATTGGAAGTACAGCTGGTGCTCCTGTGCATTTGCTGAAGAAAGAATTGATGTGAACACTTTAAACACCAGCTTTTTTCCTTCTGAATCCTCCTTCTGAAGGGTTTCTCCATCCAATATGATTGGAAAAATATAAGCCAAGCTCTCTACTTCAAAAACCCATTAATTGGTAAAGAAAGGAGGAAAACATGTGCTATTGATTATGTAATTTATGTGTTATGATATCCCGGTGGGCTGACATGTTCAGTGGTGACCTTAGCCTTTGAAATGGTGGATTACATAGCATAAATCTCCTTCTAGGAGTAGTGGACATTTTTCAGAGAAAATCTTTCTATTAATACACCACAGCTTATGACTGCTGAATGTATTCTTGGTCTAACCTCGAAAGACAAGAAAATGGGAGGAACTTCTGTGATTCTCTCACTAAAACAACAAGCCAAAATCCCTCAATGGCATTTCTGCAGATGTTCCAGGCAGGAAAAATGTGGCCACTTTTTCTTGACTCAAATTAAAATAAGTGAGCATCTGGATTCCTTTCTGGAAGAAAAGATTTACACATTTGCAGCTATGAAAGGTGTGTAAGGTAGAGAAGGCTGTGTGTTCTATGTATCTAAGTGAGACACTGTTTTTCTCTGACAAAAAATGCCTCAGATTTTCCTTTCCAGTTAACCATTTCTCTGGCCATGGCACTGCTGTTTTCTACCCTTCCCTGCCTTTTGGGAACATCTGGGTAACCAAAGCCAGTGTTAATAGCATCAGAATAACAAATCTCCGACTAACAGATCTAATCCTCTGCAAAATTTCGGGCTGGTTTCCTGCAGAAATGAGCAATTATACAGCCCGTGGGTGGGTCCTTACTACTGGTTATCTGCCCTTCCCCTTCACCCCTCCAGGAGATTTTCAGCAGCCCAGGAAATTTCCATCAAATGTGCCAGCAGGGCAGTTGTATCTAAGGTTGTAGGAACCCTCACACTTTGTTCAAGTGGATGACAAAGGAAAGAAACACTAATGATGGACCCACTAAAACAGCAAAAAAAAAACCCACCTCGCCCCTAATTAGACATCAGAGACTCCACACAACAGAGGGCAAGCAGGCTTATCTCCACCCATGGTAGAACAACTTGCTCAGCAGGACATTTCTATTTTTATTTTTAATACAAGGAACTCTGCAGTGAATGTTCTGATGGACATAGAGACGGATCAAGCAAAAAAAAAAAAACCCACACAGAAATGTTTGTGTGCTCCTTCACCAACAACTGCACAGTCATCTAAAAAACAACAATCTTTTTACTCTTCATTCCATCCTCTCAACTAATTTTGTTCTTTAATTATGACTCCTGGCAACCTGCAGTACAAATGAGGATTTTCCTCCTTTAGGTAATGCATGTTCTTGGCTCTGAGGAGGAGGCTTGTCTGTCAAAACATTAGCTGTCTCTTTCATATGTTAAGTATTAATTCTATTTATCTTCGAATTATTTTCAAATACTGGAGGCATTCTTCCCTGTATTGGAATGCAACAAGTGCTTAATTTCAGGTTTTCATGTTATTCTTGCTCAGATACCAGGCCAAAAGCGAGTAATTAAGTTCTCATTTAAACCCCATTTCCTTAAATACCTATTCTCTTACCACACACAGCCTCTTTAGCAGCCCCACGCTCTCCCACAGGAGGCAGGAGCATCCATGGGGACAGCTACAGCCACAACCTCATTTCAGATGGCCTGTAGCCACATCATTATTATTATTATTATTATTATTATTATTATTATTATTATTATTATTATTCCACCATTTACTGGGTAATACCAAGGCACGTGTTAATGTGTGGCAGAGCAAAGGACTCATTAGTCCCTCAGTAGGGGAAGAATTTCTTGTCCCTGATGTGCAGGAAGGAGTTAACAGCTCACCACCACCTGACACAGAGGTCCTTTTCCCCTGCTAGGCAAGGCCAGTGGCAGCCTGTACCCACATCTGGAGCCATGGCAGGTCTGTGCTCCCCTTCCAGCAGGGATAAAATCAAGGGTTTAATGCAGGCTGGTACAAGGAGAACCAAGAGTCATGGGTGATCTGTGTGCTCTGTGCACTCAGGGCCAGAATTAGCACTGGTGTTTTGGCAGAGCAGGACCACGCTGACCTGGTGCTGGCCCTCCAACAGCTGCTGGCATCATTCTTCTCTTCTACTGAGGGCTTCTCCATGTGAACCAAAGAAAGGGAGCTCCATCATCTCTTGAGTTCAAGATGAAGGCATCACTCCTTCATAAACTGGATGAAAGCACCACTTGGTTTAGTTCTGCCAAAGGAAGAGACAGCACAGGGAATGTGGTCATGACCAGCCCTCTCAAAACTCCCACGGAGACCACAGAAGATGCAACTTCAATGCTTTTAGCTACCCAGAACCCCAAAGCCTAAAAATGCATTTAAGGCACTGCAAGATGCGGGTGAAACTTATGCAAGAGGCACAAAAACAGAGCCCTGTATCCACAGCAACACAAGCACACAAGAACTCCAGCACGTCCCTTTCGCAAAGCTCTCCCCAGAACCAAGGATGGATGCCCAAAGGGAAAAAAGCATTCCAGAAACACTTTCCTGCCCTCTTTGGAGGGGAAAGGCCTCCACGCCTCCTGCCTTGTGCCACCTTCCCATTTCCCCAAGGGGCCGTGTGCCCTGCCAGGAGCGCAGCACCACGGCGATGAATCCGTGTTTTCCACTGCAAGGAGGAACATGACTCACAGTCCCCACCAGGACCCAGTGACTTGTGGTATCCAAAGCAAACACAGCCAGAGAGGCTTTTCAACAAACAGTCAACAATCTCCTGCTAGCTGTCCACCCCATGAAATGCCACAGCTTAAGGGTTTTTCCTCACTTTTTGTCCCCTACTGTTGCCTATCCTCACTCTTTCTCAAAGAGGACACTTATAAGCAGAGCCTGAGCCTCACTTTCCCATCCAAGCTAAGCCTAGAAGAGTCTGTGGAGGCCTCAACAACATCCTCCTCAGCTTCTATCACATGTCCCAGTTGGGTGACGCTGCTAGAAATATCTAAAAAGAAACTAAATCTTCACGTCCTTCAGGAAACCACTTTGATTTTAGTGATTTTAGTGATCCCATCTCCCCTGTAGAACTGGTGAGGGAAACAACTTTGCACAAGTCCCATGGTGAGCAATACAGCAGCTCCTTGCTGTGCCAAAGAGGAGACTCAGGGCCTCAGCTCCAGTGTCTGGAAGCCACAAGCCCACAGCCACCAGCTTCATCACGTAGCCTGACAGTGTCCATTGTCACTTGTCCTGAGTGACTCAGGAGTTTGGGAGAAGGAGGAGGACAGCAGGCAGTGACAGCCCTCTGGGCTGCAGCACCAGGGATGGCAGACAGGTGAGTTCAGCATCCTCAGGCATCATCAGGAAGGGCACTGGCACGCATCCATCACTGACACGAGAGGACTTCAGGCCTTTCCCTCATCCCCACCAGCTCACCCACAGGGCCAGCAGGCCACCACACACAGATTGTGGACAGCTGGTATCAGCAAAGAATACTCTGCAATGAGTTTTTAACCTTTGCTGACATGATCTTCAAGAATAGCAACTCGCTTTGCAGTACCTTCAAAAGGAGGTAGGGAGTGGGTCTGAAACTGCTTCACTTTGGCCATCAAACAGCAATCACATGTTAATGACTTTCAGTTTATTCCCTGTGGTACCTGGTTCAGATTTGTGAAACCAGGAATGCTTGCTAATATGTTTTCAGATTAAATGGACCTTTCCTTTTCTTAATGTATGTGCCTAAAAATAACAGGAGTTGCACAGTCATGTCAAGAGATTAAATTACCCTAAACTCTGGAGAGGGATTACAGCTGTCTGAAAACAATAGGTGCATACTTCATTCAGCAATAGTGTGCTTAGTCAAGACAAATTTGAGTGGCCATGAAGACTGGTTTGTTTCTCTATTAGTGCTTGTGAAAAGCTGCATAAAAACACAGTGCTGTGAATGGTCTGACATCCACAAACAAGTCTTGTTTCAGCAATCACCCTGCACGAAGCAAACCCAAAAATCAATAAAGCCACTCAGCAGGTTCCAGGTTTGACTTCCCAAAGGGCTGTCCTGCACAGCAAAGTGTGTGATGTACAGCCACATACACCCATACCCACACCTCCCTGACAGTTTATGTTACAGAGCCTAAATAAGTCATAGAGTGACATTTTCCCTTACTAAATTGTCAGTCTTTGCCCTCCTGGTAATATTTAAATAGTTTGAATCAGGTGCCAGCATCTCCTGGGAGTAACAGAGAGATACTCTCAGGAGGATCTCATGGGAGCAAGCCACCCTTGCTCAGTGCTCCTGACCTTGACACCTCAGCAGCATCACATGTAAAGCAGGGACTGAGGAACTTCAGGCACCTTCAGATGGGGCAACAGACAACACACAGTTTTGAGGACAGACTTCTGGGTTTTAAGCACCTAACATGAAAAGTCAGGCTCCAACTCCAGTCTCTAATACATTAACCTGCCACCCCTCTCACAGCCAGAGGCAGCCACTCAGGGTGGGGCACATACCAGGAGCTCAGGAGAAACAAGGAATAGCTCTGAATATCAGCACAAACCACCAGCAAGCCTGGGTGTGGATTCAGAGGTCAGAGGCAGATTGGAGAAGTGTAGAGAAAAGAAGGACACGTCGCAGAGAATGAAAAGACATAACTGGATATGGAAAAAACCACTAGGAACAAAAGGTGGCAGATGGGTAATACAAAGACATTTGAACAATTGCAGGACTTGGTGCTTCTCTGGAATGACTCAGCCCTGCCCAGTAAGGCCTCTGTAACACATACAAAACCTATGCAGCACAGCACCCCATCCTGCTCTGTGGGCAGGTTAGCCTGGACTTCAATCTCTGCATTTACCTGAGCTCCAAGTCAGCTCAGAAATGCAGGAAAAAGATTGAGGGGTCAGAGCCAGGCAGGACAGTGACCTCCATCCTTCCCAAGGACTTCAGGCCAGGAGGAGGCTTACACACAGCAGCTCTGCTGTGCCTCTGCTTCATCCCCACTTGTGTATTCTGAGTGAGAAGGGGCTGGTGGAGCAGCTGAACCTCAATCTTGCAAGGCTTCTGCCAGCAGAGTCCCCTCTGGGAGGGGAATTTGCTGCTGCCCATCTCCAGCCAAAATCTCACCCTCTCTGCTGATACTCATTTGCTCAGAAAAGTTCACTTCAAAGGCGACAGCTGCTCTTCAAAGAGGCAACAAACTGCAGGGAAGTGGAGAATCTGTGGTGTCCCCAGCCCTGACCACAGCTCCTGCAAATCCTTGGAAGGGCTTTGGCCCAGACTGCAGAGTAATTGCTGAGCAAAGAGGGAAGAGATAGAGTGGTCAGGTTGTTTGCAAATTTTTTTAAAGAAGGAAAACCTTTACCCTGTCTTTGGACAGGCCCATTTGTAATTTTTAATCCGTTTCAGGGCAGATTAAAGATGCAATGTTATCTGCCTCCACTGAGATCCCACAAAAAACCACCAACAGCCACCTGTCAATTCTGAGTATTCCTGTAAAATTACAGACATCCAGCTTCTGGTGGGGTTCTAATGAAAAGGTGAAAAAATGGTTATTTGCCCCTCATTTGACCAAAGAAATGCTGTAATTCTTTGTGGCCAGTGCAAAAAGCAGAAAAAAAATCTCCAGATTCTTCAACATAATCTTGGGGTCCTCAGTTTCTTTTGTTCTTTTGAGATTGCCACCCTGGGGTGCCATCAGATATTAGTGAAAGGTCATGACAATAAATTATCTATCTCCAGACAGAGGGAAACTCTGGCAGCCTGACAGAACTCCATCATCCTGTGTGCTGCTTTATGTGTCATATATGAGAAAACTTTACACTTTTCGGGCTTCAAAACCAACACAAACAAAAAAAAGTATTTACTCATCATGGTTTCATAAAGCCTTTCTACCCTGTTTCTGTTCACTGATCCCTCAAAAAATTTTGCATTTGATCAAAGACTTCAAATTCAGATGGTTCCCCATCTCTCTCCCTGTACTCTCCTACCCTTTTCTTACAGAGTACCTAAAACAGTGGCTACTTTCCCATATGGTTACTCAGGTCCCATGTTCTGCAAGTAAATGCCCTAATGAAAGTCCCATCACCACAGAGGTTCACAGGCTCAGTTCAAAGTACTGATCATCAGGGGGCCAAGAGGAACACACCCTGTTTTGGTTTACAGAGCTTTTCCAAAGGAGTACAACAGCATCGCCAGCACTGAGATTTGTACCAGGAATGGTCTAATAATGGCCGTGGGATTTTTGAATCACAGTTTCCTGTCTCATCAGACAAAACACTAATTTGTATCTTTAATATTACAAATATTGATTTGTATATGGAGTTTTAGCCTCCATAATTCCTCCACAGTTACAAAACAACTGTTTCACCAAACAATATTCAATATTAGTCTTTTTTAAAAGGCACACAGAACCCAGAGAAAGAGTAATTCAGTGCACTGAACTCTTCAGCCAGTGAAGAGACAAACTGAAGAGCAAGGACAAAACTCTTACTCCAAGGACTCTTACTCAAAGCAGGTACTCACATCAAGCCCTTCATTCAGGGCTTCTTGCAAAACCCATGCAGGACATCCATGAAGTGGGGAAAAAAAAACCTCCCAGAAGTCTCTGGCTGTTTGGAAAGAAGCAGACTCAGTCTGAGCCCGAGGTAGAGCAGCTCTGTCTCTCATCTTTCCTGCCTCAGCAGCATTACCATAAGCACATCTGGTACCTCCTGACTCTGAACTGATGGGTCACTTACTTACAAAGCACCACGGCAATGCAGCTTTACCCCAAAAGGGCTTCTGGTGCAAGTTTGTTACCTCTCGGTGCTCTCTCCACCAGATATTTTTCATTTCTAGAAAAACGTTTCTCTTTTCTAGCCCAGAGAGGTTTGTAATACCCACCCACCTGACCACAGCATCTGAGCAGCTTCCAGAGTTGCATTCAGCAACATGCCTAACATTTGTCACATGTGGTTTGCTTGCTCACTCCCATCCTCTTGCCCAGGGGAGGTCTGTGTGTTCAATGCCTTGTTTCATTTTGGCCTTTTATTTTTAAGGTTCTTCTGGATCTTTTCTAGCAAAGAGAAATTAGCACCAGGAAGCATACCTTAAACAGAGAGCAGAAAGATGTAAGTCGGTGATTGTCCTTGGTGCAATTTTTGCTATTTGGTCTTGGAGTGGTCCTTGAGAAACTGGCTGTCTTCTGGACAAGGAAGTTTAACAGTTCCCCTTGATCTGTAATTGTTTATGGTAAGTGTGGAACAGATTGCCCAGAGAGGTTGCAAAAGCCCCATTCCTGGAAACTTTTGAGGCCAGGTTGAACCGGGCTCTGTGCAACCTGACCTAGTTGAAAACGTCCCTGCTCATTGCAGGGGGTGTTGAACTGGATGATCTTTAAAGGTCCTCTCCAACCAAAACCATCCTATGATCCCTTCTGAAAGGCAGGGGTTTGAAATTCAGATTTTTCATAGATAGGAGATGTTCAAGCCACTGAGCACCTGGAACATAAAGGCAGGAGACACAAGCTTGGTGCAACTCTTCTATTCCAAGCCATTGCAATCAGAAACAGAGGGCAGGCTTCTGTAAGAAGCAACAGTGATCCCTTAAATCTCAGTAAACCACCAGCCAGCAAAGCCCCCTGCAACTGGGTATGAATGAGGGCAATGCAAACTGCTTCAATGCTCCTCAGGGGAAGAACCAGAGACTCTTTCTTTTTTGTGCTGAACACAATAGCTAAATAAAATACCATCAGGATCATTGTTTTCAGACGAGAACTACACTTTAAGGTGAGGGTGGCAGGTAGGACATGATGTGGTGGCATCAAGAGTAATTTCAAATTAATGGGGCACTACAAATGCAGATTAGATGGAGCAATAAATGGCATTGGGAGAGAATGATGCAGTAGGATGTAGAAATTAGAGGTATGCTTTTAGCTGGATTTTAAATTAGTATAGTAGAGGACTTTACCTGCTACAGTGAGGTTAGCTGGTCTTGCAGAATTTCACATCCTAGAACCTGAACTGATTAGGTTTGTCAAGCTTTTCTTTTCAAAAGATCTGGAAGGAGAGAGGAAGGATAAAAGAAAAGGAAAAATCCAAAACAAAACAGGCTTAGTACTTAGCATCTGAGGCAGAACAATGTTCTAGCTGCTGCTCAACAGAAATCTATTCAATACACAGTGAATATTTCACTTTTTTTCTTTTTTCTTATTTTCTTTTTTTTTTTCCCAAGGATGAAGCAGCTCACAAGGACAGCAGGACCCAGGCAAGCCAAGAATACAGCACCCAGAACACTCTCCAGAGAGAAGAGAAACTTGGTAAGAAGAGGTAATGAAAGTCTGCAAATTAGTGGGTGCTCTCACCACTCAATGACTGGAAAAGGAGTACAGGTGAGAGAGGTGAAAGGAAAAGGTATAAAAGGCGGCTGCAGAGCAACGTTTTCTTTTGAAACAAAGCAAGTGCTTTTGCTACAGAGATCTGTCAGGAAAGGCACAGTGAGAGGATCCTCTCCTCCACCCTGCAGCTCCAGAAACCACTGCTGCATATTCCTCCAGCTTTGCATCCAGTGCACCAGGCCACTGTCCCACAAAAAATTAACAACTGTGACTCAGCAGATCTCTCTGGAACAGCTCCGTGATTGAGATCCCCTGGCAAACAACGCAGAAACTTCAGGCCATCAACACCAACCTCCATTTCCCCAGCTAAGCAGCTCTCAGGTCATCTGTGGAGCAGACTTTGATGGCCAGAGACGTGAGGAGAGAGCTGGAAGGCAGAGCCCTGGGCTGCAGCACCCGAGATTGCCCAGTACCCTCCAGCAAGCCTCATAACCATAAGATGGGCAGCACTTGTCCCACACAAGGCTTTAATTTTGGCTTTACTGCAAGGGACAAGCAAGACACACCAGCTCCCAGGCTGTGATTTCATGGTAGTGCAGCCAGCTTGCTCCCTCCCATCCCACCCACTGTGCTGGCCAAGCTTTTGGTGCCAGCTGCATGAGGAGCAAGACCAGAAATGGATCCAGCTGGAGAGAAAAAAAAATATCAACACACAAACCAACAACAAAGAAAGGAAGGTGGGAAATCTCTGCAAGATCCATTCCCTACTGCAGTTCCTGAACTAACTTACCAGCAGTGCCAGGGGCAGGAATGAGTGGGCTGGAGAAGGAAGGGAGGGGATGCCTAAGCCACCATTTCAGCAGTACTCAGAATCAAAGAATCCCAGGATGGACCAGTTTGGAAGGCACCACAGTGGCTCATCTGGTCCCACCTCCCTGCTCCAGCAGGGCCATCCCAGAGCACACAGCACAGGATTGTGTCCATCTGGTTCTGGAATATCTCCAGTGAGGAGACTCCACACCCTCTCTGGTCTCTGTTCAGGGCTCAGTCACTGCCCAGGGAAGAAGTTCTGCCTCATGTCCAGGTGGAACCTCCTGGGCATCAGTTCCTGCCCGTTCCTCTGGTGCCATTGCTGGGCCCCACAGAGCAGAGCCTGGGCCCTGCTCTGAGCCCTCCCTGCTCACAGGGACACCCAGGGCTGAGGGCCCCTCTCAGCTGGGGCTCCTCTCCAGGCTGGACAGCCCCAGCTCCCTCAGCCTTTCCCTGTCAGAGATGCTCCAGTCCCTTGATCCAACTTTGTTGAACCACTGCCTCTGTTGCTTTCAGCCAGACTGGCAGCTCAGGACTTACAGGCTTTACACAACTGGCTCACCCAGCTCCACCTGTTTGCAAACACCAAGCCCTGTTTTGCATTACTGGTGCTCAGATAAAGTTAAAAACACACTATACATTAACTCTTCCCCAGCCCAGGAAGAGAAGCACCCAATTGATCATCAGCCCCAGGTATGGCCCAGGTAGGAGTTAACACCTATCCAGCTGACAGCAGAGGCAAGATGCTAAAGAGCCCTGACCCACAGGAGAGATGGATTCTGAAGCCATCCTCATTGCAGTGCTACAGAACCAGCTTGGAGAAAGAACATAAAGAGAATAAAAGGCAACTGAAATCCGTGGCATGGATGAAAACATCCTGCTGACTTGTCCTCCAGCACCAGTAACACTAATGCTTTGCTCTGCATCAGTGCCCAAGATTCATCTCCTCCTAAAGGAAATAAGCTACTTGATTTACTACACCAAGGGCTGTCACAAATTCACGTGCTAGAAACTGCAGCTGAGGGACTCCCCACATGCTGGATCTTTTAATGAGAAAACATGAACTGTTGCTTCTTAGCTGCCCCTGGCAAATGGCTGTGACACAGAAGGAGATTTCCCAAGTAGGTGAAGAGAAGGTGAGAGAAAGCTCGGCTGTGGTCAGTCGAGTGGCTCTGTGAGATGAGCCAGTAGAGGTCTCTCTTCCACTAATAAAAATAAATAAATATCTATATCCATCTGTGTATGCAAGTGTCCTCACTCGGAATCCCCAGTCTCGAACTAGAATAAAATGTATACATCCAGAAGCCAGCAGCTCAGATGGGAACAACCACTTTGTTCCAGGAAAAAAAAAAAAAAAGTTTAAAAAAAAGGAAATTGGTGTGGTGTACCAGGTTACCAAGCTCACAGTACCAACTCCAAGCCTCACACCTGGCAGGAAAAATTTACAGGATGGTCAGTCCCAGACCTCCAGCTTCTCTCCCCAAAGCAAGTGAGGACCAGGACCACAGCTGCAATTGTACTTGCAGAGCTCTTCCAGCCTGCCCAGGTAGCAGGGCAAAGGAGCCCTTTCTGCACTTGTAGGTGCCCGGTTTCACTCTGGGTAGAGGCAGTCACGACAGAAAGGCTCTATCAGGCAACAAGTTGGATTTTTGGCCTCCATGTAAAGGACTGCTGGGTCTTTGTGGGAGTAGCGTCTGGAGCACACAAAGTGGGGTGTCTGCCCACGACTGGAATCCTTGCTTGAAGACTCAGATGTGAGGCCAAGGATAAAACTGGAATGAAACTAATGTTCCTGCCTGCTGTCTCCTCCAAACAGCTGCAGGCGCAGTAGGACGGCCAGGTATAAAAGCTTGAGCTGGCACAGGCTGTCTTTGCGGATGGGGAACGCTGAACCACAAGGTGTGCTGCTCCCTGCTTCCACCCAGAGCCGGCTGGCAGGTGCCAAAGCTGCCGGGAGGAGCGGGGCAGCCCCTGCCAGCACAGCACAGAACAGCACAAAAAACACAGAACAGAACAGCACAGAAAAACACAGCACAGAACAGAAAAACACAGCACAAAACAGCACCGAACAGAAAACACAGCACAGAACAGCACAAAACCGCACAGAACAGAAAACACAGCACAGCACAGAGCAGCCTGCCACAAGCACCCATCCAGGTCAGCCTGGTCCAGCTGGGCCACAGACCAGTGTCCTCCACTGCAGTGACATCCCGCACTGTGCCAGCTGCAGCAGCCACCCTCCCCTTTTCCAAAAGCCAGAGCCAGAGAACTGCCCCCAGAGCCCTGAGAGTGGATCCCCCCAGGATCCTACAACCCCTCAACAGCAATCAAACTGCCCGTGGCTTGTGGAGAACCTGTGGATCAGCAGGTTAATTAAAATGGGGAAGGTACAGCCAGGCACAGCTGGGAAATGGGGGGAATTCCAGAGGGGCTACAAAGCAGTGGCAGCTTTGTTTGCTCCAGGGAGAAGCAGGGAGTCAGATGCTGGGTTTTTTTTTAGGCAGTTGCACTCGGCATATTATCATTATATATTAACGTGTCATTTTTATATTTTTATTATCATTAATAATTTTACATTATAGGAAAATATACGTTTGCTTGCTTTTTAAGTGAAGTGAATCAGGAATTATTTTTATTAGAAAGAAAAAAAAAATAGAGAAGAAAAACACATTGCCCTCTATTTTTTGGCCTAATTTTGAGTCTTGCAATGACTGATGTGGGCAAGACAGAAAACAGGCAGGGAGAGGAAAGGCACACAAGCTGCCTGGATGAAGGAGGTGGCTGAGCCTGGATGAAGCACAGCAAACCACAAGTGCAGATACAACTCGCCCAGCAGGAAAAAACGCCTTTTTTCAGCTCCATAAGTAAACGCAACATCAGAGGTGGGGGAAAAAAAATCAGTATTAAAAAAGTACAGAAAGTCTTCAAGGTTTTTCCAGTAAAATGAAAGCAGAAGACATCTAATTTGGTGAAAGAGTAAAACAATTCACACAGTACAATCTTATTTTACTGCAGATCTTTAAATTTATTAAAACGTATTAATTTTAACAAATTATTTTATGGCACTTTATTAAAACCACTATACTGTGGCCTTTTTATTTTGGTATTAAAAAAAATAATAAACGAGGATAGTAAATTTACTTTTCAATTTGAAAAAAAAAAAAAAAAGGCAAAATGCTGTAGGATATTGAAACAAAACATGTTGACATTTCCCGAAGTGGAATGTTTTCTTTTGAAAATGAAATTCAGTTTCGGTTTTTTCAGCTGAAGCTACTGAGAAGTACAAATGGGTACGGATGTCGGAAAACATCGTTTTCCAGCTAATTTCCCCATCCGAGGAAGAGGAGGCTGGCTCCGCAGCTGAAAAACAGTGGGTGTTAATATTGACTTTAAGAACACTTTGTCAGGACTTTCCCTTCCCGCCAAACGTCTCCAGTGAGAAGCGGTCAGATCCACGGCCAAAATACTCCCGCTAAGGAAGGGCTCGTATCGCTCTCCTCTGGCACGGCAACGCGCGGCCGTGTGCAAGGGAACGCCAACCCTTCCTGCAGGCATGGAAGCACACCGGGAGCGCCGCGGGACGCGCGGCCCGGGCGCGGGGGGGGGGATGGCAGGGCGGCTCCAACCGGGGGAGCCCCGCAGCCGCCGCAGCCGCGGCTCGGCGGGGACGCGCTGCCGGGTGCGCGCAGGTACGTGCGGGTGCACACGCGGGGGGTGCGCGCGCCCTCGCGTACGTGAGGCCGCGGAGAGAGGGAGGGAAGGAGGAAGGGAGGGAGGAAGGGGAGAAGCCCGGAGGGGGGGGGAGGGAGGGCGGGGGCTGCGTGCGCACCCCGCGGGGCGGCCGCGCGGTTGCATCAGACGGGGCGGGCCGGGGCCGCGCTCCGCCCTGCCCCTCCCCCGCCGCGGGCCCGGCTTGGCGCGGCCCCGCCCGGCCCGCGGAGCGCTGCCAGGCGCAGCAAAGCAGCGAGGCAAGGTTGCCTCCAGCCGCCCGAGGAGGAAACGTTTGTGGCGGAGAGGAGAAAAAGAGTAGGGGGGAAAATAAAATTTAAAGATTTTTGCCCGGGCCGCGCCGGCCCGGCCCCGTCTCTGGCTCCCCGCGGGGCTGCGGCCGTGCAAGCGCCACCAGCGGCCCCCGAGGGAGCGGGGCGGGTCCGAGCTGTGGCCGCCCTGCCCCCCTCGCTCCGGGCGGGGCGGCGGGGGATGTTCCCCCCTCTGGCTGCATCCCCCGGGGGTCACCGGGGGGGAGGGGGGAGGCGGGGGCGGGCGCGGCGCTCCCCCGGCGCTGTTGCGATAGCGGCGGGCGCGGCCCCCGGTGGAAGCGGCGGCTCTCGGCTTCAGCGCGGGCAGAGAAGCGGCATCGATCGGCCGCGGCAAGAAAAGCGTCGAAAACGAGAAAAAAAAAAGTTTAAAAATAATAGCGGGGGGGGTTGGTCAGAGGGCACATCCCAACCCTACGTGACGGAGAAGCGGGATGAGCCCCGCCCGCCGCCTCCCGCCCCGGCCCGGGGGCCGCAGCGCCGACCCCCCCGCCCTGCCCCCGTCCCCCGCCCGGCGGGGTTTGGCTTGCGCCGGCCGCGGGGATAGGCCGGCTCGGGGAGGCGCCGCTATTTATTTTCCACCGAGATCACTTTGTTCGTGCTGGGGCAGGGGAAAAAAAAAATAAATTTAAAAAAAAAATTTAAATCACGTAACTTTTTTTGTTTTTTTCTTTCTTTCTTTTTTTTTTTTCCCCCCCTAAATGTTCGCAAGTGTTTACCACGTTTAGCGGGGCGGTTGCAGTCGCTGTGCGTGGGGCAGGAGGGCGGGCACGGAGCGCGCCCGGGGCGGACGGCGGCGAGTCCAGCAGCGGGGCAAGGGCACCGCCAGCGCCGGCCGTGCCCGCTCCGGCCGCTCCGGCCCCTCCGCCCCGCCCTGCCCCAATCGGGACCGGCACCGAAGTGGGGCTGGCGGCCGGGGTCTCGCCCCCTCTCCCCGGCACAGCCCGGCGTTCTCGGGGAGGTTTCGGAGCCAGGGCGAGCCCGGGCGCGGCCGGGATAAACAACGGGATCGCGTTGCACCGAGGAGGGGGAGGACCCTGGCGAGGCTCGCAGGGAGCTGCGCTCCCCCTCCGCCCCCGTTCTGTGTTCTTTTACGTGTTTATTTATTCCTCGCAAGCCCTGGGGCTGAGAACGCCGCTCTCCCCCGCATCCCCGGGCGGACGGGGCCGCTCGCACCTTGGCGGGCGTGGCGGAGCCGGGCAGACCCCGCCATCCCCCGCACCGTGGGCATCCCCTCCGGCACGCCGCGGTGCCATCGCTCCCTCTGTCCATCCCCGGCGGTGCCGCGGGGCCGGTGCTCGGCCAGCATCTGATCTGCCGGGCCCGGGGCGCGCCAGGCGCCATCTTTGATAGCCACGAGCGGCCGCCCGCGGGAGATGCCCCGGGGCTCCGGCACCGCAGCCAGGGACGGAGGGACAATCCCGGGGATGCGCCGGCTCTCCGGTGGCGGCCCGGGAGGTGCTCTTTCGGGCTCGAGTTTGAAGCCTTAGGAGCCAGAGGACTAAGCGCAAGAAATACCTCGAAATACCTCTTCTCTCTCAAAAATAAACAACCCCACCCCAAACCCCGAAAACATGATGACACAGGAAATTCTACTCTTTTGCACCAAGAGGGCACATCGTTCCCAATTACCACAGAGGAGACTGAGAAGCATTTATGTTGGAAAAGCCCTCTTTTGAATCCAGCTGTTAAGCCAGCACTAAACGCTGTCCCCAAGTGCCACATCCACACATCCCTCCCGGGATGGGCACTCCACCACTGCCCGGGGCAGCTCGTTCCAAAGCCTGAGCACCCTTCCGTGAAGAAATGGCATCGCTGCACTAAGGGTGCCGCATCCTTCCTTTACTTTCACCTGCGCCAGACCCGTGAAGAGATGGATACTCAAAGGAATTGTTGTTATTTCTTGTAGTCTTATATCCTCCTGTGCCAGGCTGAGGGAGGTTGAAACACACACTAATGAACACCATATTTCTTATATATGGCAGTTTTCTTTATTGATTGCTTGATGTGAAACAATATCAATCTGGATTTTTTTCCCCACATATTACAAAAAAAAATTAAATTGGCTCAGTCTGCAATCCTTTAAGCACAGCCATATTAATTATGAGAAAAAGAAAAAAAAAAAAGAAAAAAAGAGAAAAAAAACTGAAAAAACCCTCTAAAAAGTCTACCAAATAGAGCATTTACAAATGCACAAAAACATGCCACTTTGGCTTTATGGGGAAAAAATATTGTCTTCTAGATTAAAAAAAAAATCTTATAAATAAGTTAGTAATAATTTCTCAGTGTCTTTACAGAGTTATGTACACAGGTACACTTCAAACTTTTTTTTTTTATTTTTACATACAAGTACACAGGCAACGTAGGAATACTGTTTAAAGATGTAGTATCCCTTTTCCTCTCACACACCAACACTTCGGGAAGTGGGTCAGATCAGAAAACAATATTCCAGATTCAGAGCAAAAGCCTTCCAGATTAGGTTAAAAAAAAAAAACAACAAAAAAAAACCACCAGGCAATGTAATCAGGTGGGATGATTTTACACAACTTTTTACAGGCTATCCATTTTGGCCTATGGATTGGGGGGGGGAAGGGGGGGGGAACTTTTGCTACTACATAACGGAATCATCACAGCTCCCCCCTCTTCAGCTTAATGCCATAGTAAGAAATTTCAAATAATCTGCTCTGAACAGTTACCACGATGATACATTAAAAAAATTTTTAAAAAATTTAAAAAAAGGTAAAAACACTGTGGACCCACTTAAAGGGACAATACATCTTTAAGTAATAAAAAACCTACACTGCTTCTCTTCATAGATTTCATTGCTTCCTAGATTGTGAAAGCAAGTTCCAATCAGTCACCCTCTTCCAGTCCCTCCCCCCCCCCCCGCCCAACAAGTTTTATGTGCTACATAAGGTAAAAACTATATACACAGGTAGTACAATGAAGCAAATAAGGAAACACCTAATTGCACAATGCTACATCCAATGCTTTTAGAGGCAGGTCTTTTAAGAGTGCCTAAAATTTAGTGTTATTGTTTGCTTTTTGTTGCTGTCGTTTTGTTGCTGTTCTTTTTTTTTTTTTTTTTTCAGTGCTTGCACAGGACCTCCATCCCCCGGAGATCGGCGATATGTATTTTTCCTTTCCCACTAGAACTTTACATCTTCCTCGCTCCACCGCCGCCCGCCGCACCCGACGAACGAGGACGCGCACATCGTCCGCTCTGCAACGGGAATAATGAAAAAAAAAAGAGAAAAAAAAAAGAGGTGGGGGGGGAGAGAAAAGCGATTAGAAAACATCGACAAGAAACGCGATCCGCGGCGCAACCGGTTCAAACCGACACCGCATCCCCGGGGCGGGCGGGCCCAGCCCGGGCGGGGCCCCCGCCGCCCCCCCGCCCCCGCCGGGCCGGGCCGGGCCGGGCCGGGCCGGGCCGTGCTCCCCGCACCGCAGCCAGCGGCCCCGGGCCCTCCATCCCTCGGCGGGGAACGCGGGGGGACCCCCCCGTACCCCCACCCCCAGAAGCGGGCGGGAGTAGCGGCATTCGCATGGCCGCGCTCGGCCACGGCTCACCCCAGCGGGACTAATTTGTTGCAACTTCTGCTTTACAGCTTAATCTCTCTCTCTCTCTCTGCACAATCGCAAATCGGGTTTGGTTTTTTTTGTTTTTTTTTTTAATAAACCTCGCTCCTAACCTCGGGTCCCAAACCGCCGGCGCGATTTTTTACCAACTCTCCCCGCCCCAGCCCTCGCCTTAAAACAAAACAACAAAAAGGGGGTAGGGGAGAAGGGGAAAAAAAAATGAAAAAAGGAAAAAAAAAGGCAAGGAAAAAAAAAAGCTACACAACCCAACCTCCCATTAACCCGCTCCCTTCCCCCTGCCAGCCTCTAAAACCAAACCAAAACAACAGAAACAAAAAAAAAAAAAAAAAAAAAGGGAAAAAAAAACCAAACCAAACAAAAACAACCTTGCGTTGCTCGGATTTAGAGAAAGTGCCCGGATTCCCCTTAAACCCAACTTCTTGACTTATTTCTCCCACAGCGGGAGGTGGCCGCGACATGCGACGGCAAGGCTGCCACTGGAGATGAAAAAGCCCCGGGGGGCGGGGGCCAGGGGAAGCCCCCCGAAATCCCCTGGCATCTGATACGATGCACCAGCCGCTTCTCCAACTCCGTCCCTGCACCCGCCCGGTCCTTGGGAAAGGGCTCTCCCGGTGCCCATCCCGCAGGAGGGCACGGTCAGCCCCGCTGCAGCCCCTGCCCCAGCCCCTGACGCTGCCGAGCTCAGCCTGGGCTCCGCTCCTTGTTTTGTTCTTTTCAAGCCCTGCGCCTCCCACTCCCCACCCTCCAACACACACCCATTCCCGAGCGCTCGGGGAAAGCCACCCTTCCTCGGAGAAAACAGCCCACAGGGGGCTTGAAGCCCCCTCCTCACCCCCTTAGAGACGAGGGATAGACACTCGGTCACCCCTTCTTTCCCCTGTTTGCATCCTAAAGCCAGACCCTAAAGGGAACTGACCTAAACGCTTTACGTTTGATGTCTTCCCGGGCTTGATTTCTTGGGTGTTTGCTCCACTGAACTGGCACTGGGGGAGTCTTCTGAAACCTCTTCTTCTGTTGTGTTGGCTCTTTTATTTTGAGGAGAGGAATCTAGGAGGGGAAAATTAAAAACGAGGGGGGCGGGGGAGGAGGAAAGATATTAAAATATTTTCTTTCCAGATGTTTGCTCGGCATCCAGGGGGATAGATGGAGCCGAGGGGAAATATTCCCCGATCCCCATGGCAGGTATCCGCTGCGTGAGGCAAAACAGGGGGTGGGGAGATGGGCTTCTCCCTAGGTAGGAGATCCAAGTTCCCTCTTTTCGGCTAAAATCCATACTTGTCTTTTGCTGAGCGCTGTGAACCTCCTCCCACCTGGGCAGGAGCCCGGGTGCCCGCAGTGGGGCGGCGAAGGGTCGGGGGATCTGACCCGCGTCTAAGGGCTCTTCCTTGCAAATCATCTACCGGCTCCCACTCTAGGCGGGCCCCCCGGGACTGCAAACACTACCCGGGCTTTTTTAGGGGGAAAGGAGCGAGGGGGGACACGCCGAGCCGGTGCCACGCGTGGCATGGGCGGAGGGGCCGGAGCCCCGGCGCTGACACGAGCGGGACGCGGGGCAGAGCCATATGGGGGTACCTTACCATCGGCCGCGGGTCTTTTCCTCTGGGCAGTGCACTGCTCTGCTAAGTCCGTCTGATTTTCTGAAACATCAGTCTTTTGAGCTACACAGTGAGTGTCCTCTGAGATTCCCTGAGAACCGACAAAAACCACGGTTTGGCAATTCCCGTTTACATCCAAGCTCTGGCGGCCGGCGGACTTGCAGACGGCTTTCCGTAGCCGGGGGGGTCTGAAGTAGAAGTCGGGCGAGCTCCCCTTCTCCACGGCTTGCCACTCGTACCTGCCTTCCAGCGGCCTGTGATTCTGGAAATCGAAATTCCACTTCCTCTGGTACGCCTCCTCCATCTCCTGCAGGTGTTTCTTCAAGTCCCTGTTGAGCTCTTCGTGGTTCACCGGCCCGAAGAGGTTCCTGCACGCTGACGGCTTCGGGTACTCCGACTGCCTGGCCTCCATGCGCTCCAGGGTAGGGCTCCCATTAGAAATGCGCACGTTTGACATCTCCCCGCACGCTGTGGCTCCGGGCGGCGCTTGTTGTTGTTGTGCTCGCTGCTCTCGCTGCTCTCTCTCTCTCTCCGCCGCCTCTCCGCCGCCCTTTATTTCCCGGCGCCCGGCGGCTCCGCTCCGCGCCTCCGCTCCGCGCTGCCCCGCGCTGCGGCCCCGCCTCGGCCCCGCTCGCCCTCGGCCCGCGGAGAAGGGGCGAGGAGGCGCCCTTGCATAAGCGCCGGCCCGGGGATGAGCCCCGAGAGCCGCCGCTGCCGCCGCCGCCGGGGAGCCCCGGGCGGGTGAGGAGCGGAGCGCGGCGCTGCCCCCGCGGTGCCCGGTCCGCCGCCGATGGCGATGGCGCTGGTGCCGACGATGCCCCTGCCGCTCGCACCGCCGCGTAGTAAAAGCGAGACGGAAAAAAACAAGGCGAGACGAGCCCTTTTCTCGGTTGCCCAATATGGCGATTGAAGGGAGGCTGACGAAGAAGAAAATGATTGACAGGACGAGTCTATTTAAAACAGCCCGGCGAGCCATTGGTTATGGCGGCGGGCGCCGCCCCGTCCGCCCGGCCCTGCCCCGCCGCCGCCGCCGGCTCTAAAGGTGGGACGGGGCGAGCCCGGCCCGGCAGCGAAGGGGAAAAGGAGAGGGCTGGCACGGCACCGGCAAGCCCGCTCTCTTCACCCCTGTGGAAAGCCCGCAAAGCCCGGCGGAGTTTGTGCCACCCCCCAAAAACACCCACCCCATCCCGCTGCGTGGCGGCTGGGTTTGGCCAGGGCTGTGACAGCAGTGTCCCCACCGCTCTGGTTTGCCCGGGTTGGGCTCTGGCGACACGTCCCTGCCGAGGTTCGGCGTTGGGGGCAAGCTCGGGGCTAGTGGGCATGCCGCAGCACCCTGACCCGCGGCACCCACTGCTGCGTAGATGGGCTGGTGGCTCCGAGTGCCACCACCATCATCTCCTGCCCTCTTGGCAAAGAAAGGGCTAGGTTAAAACATGTCTCTAACCTCTGCTGGGATTTCAGATGTCAGCAACCCGGAGAAAGAAAAAAAAATAGCATTGGGGTTTGTGCTGTTTGTGTGTTCAAAAGATTAGATGAGCAGAGTCACAGCCAGGGATTTTCAAAGCAACTTCCTGGGACAGTCAGAGCAGGTGTGGTGGACATAAGAGCAATCGTGCCATCCTCTCTGACCCCCTTTTTTCCAGCCCTTTCCACAGCCATCTTCCCCCACCAGGCAGGGCAGCCCCCTCAGTGTGTGGTGTGACACTGTGGGTTCTCTCAGACACTAAAGGTTATGATGTTTCCAGGTGCCCAGATCCTGCACCTGAATCTCTGGAGGGCCCTGAAGGCTCTTCACACCAATCCACCTGGCCAGGTCTCCTTTGCAAGCAGAGCAACCCTGTCCAGATTTCAGGGTGGGAGGGTGAGGTGGGTAGACAAGTAGCAAGCTGTCTCAACAAGACAGGAGTCAATACAATTGGGTTTAACTGGCTGAGATGAGAGTCAGCAAGCTCAGCCTTGAAGTATGGAGATTTTACACGCTGGAGAGAGGACACAACCTTCGCACCATGCTCAAGCCCAGGCCAGCACTTTGCTGGCCATCATCAGTCTCAAGGCCTCCAGCTTCTGCTCACACCACTCAGCAGGGTAATCTCAGTATTATCAGACACAAGTTCAAAAAAAAAAAAAGTGTACAGGCAAAAAAAAAAATTAAAAACCACAAGGTTGAAATACATTATTAGCCACGTTATTTTTATTATATGCTGGGGATTTTAGTATTTGGGAGTTGTTTTCCCAGTCTTCTCAGAAACCACAAGTTTCAACAATTCACTTGCAGAAAATTAAAGCTGATATTCACATGTCTGCAGGACCTGAGGTGTTCTTTTCAAGTTGCAAGTCCATGATAAAACTCCATCAGCTGGAAAAAGTGGGGCCTGCATCTGCTGCATTTGCAGGAGTTCACCTTCATTTCTCTAGGCTTTCCTGTCTTTGACTTCCATTGCCACAAGCAAGGAAGCTCCATTTCAAACTTCACTTTCTCTGTCAGCTGTAGGGACACTGAGCTTGTTTTGTTGATCCACACATGGGAGTTGTAACAAAGTGATCTGCAGGAAATGTCTGAGGATGCCCAGGGCTTATCCTGCCCATGGGGGCTTCCCTGCTGGTAAGCTGCTGAATGTCCCACCTTAGGCTCCCTAGGTGAGGAGTTCCCATTCTCTGCTCCCTGGGAGTCTCTGCTTGTCTCCCAAATCCACAAGGGAAAGGCAACCCTCTTCTCTGTAGGATTATGACAGTGCACCATAGTATAAAGTGTGGGGAGTGTGGGTTTCCAAATACTGGAAAAGACTCCGTGCCCCATGAGTAAAGCAGCAGTGCAACAGAGAGCACTGATTTAGCTGAAGCCTTTGGAAAAGAAAAGAAAAAAAAAAAAAAAGAAAAAAAAAAGAAAAACAACAAGTTACTGTAGGACAAGAACCTTCTGGGTTTTTTTTGTTGTTGTTCTGTTTATACTTCCCTTAGCACAAGGGCCTGAGACTGAGTCCCTGGATGCTGTACAAGTATATTGAGCACGAATAATTAAATCCAAAGGGGCGGAGGCGGGGGGGAGGGGGGTTGGGGGGTGGGGGAGGAGAAGAGGGGCGCGAATAATTTAAGCCACTGATGGAAGCAATGGAGAAAATGAAAGAGGAGGGGTCTGCCCCCCGGTTTATCCCTCCATCCCTTCTCCTCCATCACCCTGCCTCGCTCTCAGAGGGGGAGAGGGAAAGGGAAGGGGGGGTACCCCCGCAGCCGCGGTAGCTGCGCGTCTTTCCGGGGGCAGCACAGCCCCCAGCCCGCGCCGCCGGAAACGTTGGGGTCGCGCTGGGACAAATCATCAGGAAAGGGGGTAAAATTAGGGAGAAAAATTAAAAAAAAAAAAAAAAATCAGAGTGTCTCTCCCGGGGTGGGAGCATCCGCATGCCCGGAGCATCCGCGGCCGTGCTCGGGGATCGGGGTTGGTTCTCGCCGCTCTCTCGGCTCTCTCGGCTCGTCCCCCCTTCTCTCCCATGCGATCTCGGCAATCCACCTTAAATCGCTGCGGCTGGAGAGAAAAAAAAAAAAAAAAAAAAAAAAAAAAAAAAAAAGAAAGAAAAAAAACAGGCTGTGTCTGCAGCGACCTTGCCATGATCTAAAGTGTTTTGTTTACAGTCAGGCACCCCCGATGGCTGCAGCAAATCGGGACAGAGGCAGGCGCCCGCCCGTAGTAGCAGCGAAGCGTGGAAAAAGAAAAAAAAAAAATACAGGAAAAAAATATACTCGAAAGTCCCGGAGTGAAGCTGTGGAAAGATCAGAGCGCCATCGTCTTGCAAAAGAGGGGCACAGCAGTGGGGCTGCGGGGGAGGCGGTGCGGGGTGGGGACGGGGGCGAGGGCTGAGCCTCCCCCGCAGAGCTCCGGCCTCCCCCCCCGGCCCTGCCCCGCTCCCGTCTCGGCTGAAGATGCGGCCACTCAGAGATCGGAGGAGAGGATTAGAGAGGGAAAGGAAAACAAACAACAACACGAAACCCCAAACAAAACTTGGAGGAGCGAAGCAGGAAGGAGGGAGGAGTGTTTATAGGGCGGTCTGGGCGAAGAATGTCCTGGCTCCTCTGACAGGCTCTGGACACCCTGTCCCCTTTCTTCCCACTGCCCCTCTCCTCGCTCTTGTTTGGGCTTTTCCACTGCCAGAGCTGCTCGCTGTTTTGCTTTCCTCCAGAATCGCTTAGGCAAGCCTCCCGTATTCTTTTTGGCCACCCTGCTTCCCCAGCACTTTATAAGGCTGTCCAGTGAACCGGCAAAGCCCATCCGAACCGCACCCACAAAGCGTCTGGGTCGCTTGGGATTTTATATCTTCCCTTGCAAACAGCGGGGAAGTTGGGAATCATAGCTGAGCTCCTCCACCAGGATGTGTCCTCCAGAGCTGAGGATGAAGAAACCAGGGATATGGCATGACCCATCTGGGGGTTTGAGGATGTTTGCTCCTAGCCCACCTCAGCTGTTACTGAGCCAGTGTTGCTTCCCCACCTCTCCAGTTTTTCAGGGCAAGTGCTAATTTCTTCAAGAGATGTGAGGCGAGCCTGCCATGAGATTTGAGGTGCAGACCCCAAGTATTCACCATAAAACATTCACTTCACAGGAGTCTTTCCCTTCTGGGCAGGATTAGGGCCTGGTGCGGTTCAGCAGCAGGGACTGTCAGGAAGGAAAGAGCCACCTCAGTGTACAAAGGCTCTGGGACATAATCCAGCAGTGCCCAGCACCAGAGCACTGCCGAGGGGGGCGAGGAGATGCGTTCGAGACCTTTTGCTCGTTTGCTATAAACTCTAGAGGGAGCCTAAGGACAGAGATGAGGCCAGGACCTGGCCTCGCTGCTGGCAGCATCCCCAGTGCCCTCCTGGGCTGTCCCTGGGCACGTCCTGCTCCCATCCCCGCTCCCGTCCCCGCTGCGGGCTCTGCTCACACCCGCGGGGGTGCCCTGGGGTCCCCAGGTCACCTCCTGCAGCCACCTTGGGTGGGCTCAGGTGCCGGCACCAGCCCAGGGCATTTTGAGCCCTTGTGAGGGTGCTGGCTGCAGGTACAGCTTGGGGGTGTCCTTCATGGGATTTGGGGTGTCCTTAATGGGATTTGAGGATGTCCTTAACGGGACTGGTTTTAAAAGGCAGGTACTGTGTCAGAAATGCCTTCTCTGTGCTCTAACCATAGGGCAGGTTATGTCTGCAGAGGGTACAGGTTAAATTAATAGCACTGACAGTACTCATTCCTCTCTCTTTGGGGCTTTCTGCTTCCCTTGATTTGCTGAAGGAGCAGTCCTTCCAAAATACCCTGATTTTGTCTCAGGGAAGACTCTTCTGGTCTGGCTCAGACAATTTTATTTTTGTTTTTCATTTGAGGTGCAAAATAGGAGGAAGCTTAAACTGCCCTTGAAGCACAGGTGAAGCCAGGAGTGTCCTACAGCCAGCAGTGATGGATGCACTTTTCTGGGTAACCAACTTCTCCTTTTTCAAACCAGGAACAAGAAAGAGGATGTTAATATGCAGTTCCTAAAAATAAATACACACACTCACACGTGATTGTTGAGTTATCCCAGCAAACACTACTGTTGTAGAGGTGAGGCCTAAATCAGTAAATTGATTACTTGCTGTGAACTGACCTAATTTCTCTGAAGAAAACACACCATATGAAAAAACAAGTAATTTTCAATCCAGTCTAACTCCATGCCTGTAAGGCTTCCCATTTAATACTTCACATAACCCACACCACTTTGTTAGAATAGCAAATCTTCAACATAAGAGTCTTAACTAGAGGTTTCTTATGGCAGCTAAAGTCTCTTTCCCTCCCTGTGTTCCTTCCCCTCCCTTTTGCTCCTCTCTCCTTCCCCTTCTCCTTTCCCTTCTCCTTCCCTTTCCTCCTCCCTCTGCCCCTCTCCCTCTCCCTTTTCAGGGTTTGAAGAGGATTAACCTGCTCCATGTTTTAAAGTTGCGAGTATCAGAAGCGCAAAGCAAGAGCTGAGCACCAGCAATAACCAGGAGCTGTTATTGTCCCTACGAGATTAAACAGCCTTCCAGCCCCTTGCTCCACCACCTATGCCTTTAAGAAAGTTTCCCAACAGAAGAATTATGTGCGGTGGAAATGAGTTGTCCTGTTTTTCTACAAAGCCCGAAGTGAACCTTTCTGGGAAGGGAATGATATTTTGTATTAATGTTTTCTCAAGTACAATTCTTTAGGTTCCCGAGTGATGACACATTGTACAGCAACGCTCTTGGCACGAGGCGTTCATCTGTGAGAAGGGATGCTGGCCCCATTTCTTACAGCCATTCATTAAATAAAAACACCCTGTGTCATATGTTATGTTCCTCTGAAATGTTTTAATGTTTTCAGTGCATGAAATTATATGGTGCCTGGATAATTTTTTTTTCCCAGAACACAGCACTAACCTCTAAGTCAGTTACTGAACACTGTTGGATGGGCTCGTTATTTTTCGTTAGTGTTGTGTTTTGTTTTCATTTGGTAGGAACCCAACTTCATGCAATAGGCTTTTTCAGAAATACAGAACTATGTAAATGTGATGCTTACAGCTGACCACAAAGAGGCCGCTCACC
The DNA here is from genome assembly GCA_910950805.1 of Acrocephalus scirpaceus scirpaceus. Lineage (NCBI taxonomy): Eukaryota > Metazoa > Chordata > Aves > Passeriformes > Sylviidae > Acrocephalus > Acrocephalus scirpaceus. The sequence goes on from OU383777.1 coordinate 65,740,015, forward strand.
AAAAAAATACCCCAACATAAAAACATCTGCATCTGTTAGAATTTTAGGCATTCTGGGTGCTGTTTACATGAGAATCTAGCCCAGTTCTCTTTTTTATTTTTATTTTTGTTTTTCCTTTCTTTTTTCCTTTTTCTTCTTTTTCTTGTTTTTCCTTCTTTTTCCTTTTGTCTTTCTTTTTTTTTTTTTTTCCTTTTTCTTTTCCTTTCCCCAATGGGCTGTATTAATTGCCTTAGGATCAAGAGGTCTACAAACATCTTCCTTATATAAACAGAGGAACTGGTCTGGCTACTTTCTAAACCCTTTAAGGAAGATGACCCATCTCACATACCAAAATGCTGGCATTAAGTAACAGATTACTATCAGGGCTTGGGATCTGAGTTCTGGTTCTGGTTTCCCTTTGCCATGTCACTGCACATTGCTGCAACTCTTGGCACCTCCCTTTCTTCCCTCACCCTTTTCCTAATCTGTTTAGACTTTTAACTGTTGGACACACTCTGTTTGTACAGTACCACATCTTGTTTGTGTTAACCAACCTAGCAAGGGAATTTTACAGCTCCGGGATGCAAAAGCCAGGGCATTAACCTACAGTAATGGGATGTTATTACAGAGGAAGATTGAAAGTGGATTCTGCAAGCATCTGGCAATGAGAAAATTGTTATGAGGTAGGTGACAGGCATTTCAGAGAATCACAGAATCGAAGAAAGGCTTGGGTTGGAAGGGACCTTAAAGATCATCCAGTTTTCCATCCCCCTGCCATGGGCAGGGACACCTTCCACTATCCCGGGTTGCTCAGAGCTCCATTCAACCTGGCCTTCATCACTTCCAAGGATGGGGCAGCCACAGCTTCTCTGGGCAACCTGTGCCAGGGCCTCCCCAGCCTCACAGGGAACAATTTCTTCCTAATACCCAATCTAACCCTGCTCTCTCGGTGTGAGGCCATCCCCCTTGTGCTGTCACTCCAGGCTCTTGTAAAAAAAAGTGCTATACCACCATCCTTCCAGCCAGGATGGTCTTGCCAGGGCAAGAGCCTCCTGAACCCAGTTACCAATGGGCTGCATCCGTGCTCCTGACCCTGTTCACGACTGACCTAAACCAGCCAAGCCTAAAATAGTCAAGCAAGCTGGCAAGTCAAAAAGCAAACATTATTTCACTGAAGCCAGTCTATTGCAAAATGCCCTGTGGCCATGATTTCGGTGGCTTATGAGAAAGATGGAAGAAGAGAGGTGTTTTATTTACCAGCACTTGTTCTGGGCTTCCCTCCTAAGGAGTTAAACGTTTCTCTGAGCAGAGGCCTAATCTGCTGAGATTTTGACTCTCACAAACTGCTTGGTTACTCCCTTTGTTCTTGCTGCCAGCAGCTAAACTGGGACATCTATTCAAAGAGGAGTACCTGAAAGCATCACTTTAGAGGATTTGTCACCTTGTTATCTCTAGTTTGAAAGGGTTTTGAGAACAGCTTCCACTCGAAATGTTTGCAAAGGACAAAGTTATCATTGCAAATATTTCGGTTTATATTTAATACCTGACTTGAATGACAGCAACAAAACAGCAAATACTATGAGAGGCCCTGGCAGTTCTTCTGTTGCCCCACACCCCAAGCCTGCAGAAGACAGGTGGGAAATGACAAAAGCAGCAAAAGCTATGGTCTGGCTCAGAAAATGTTCCTTGGATCTCTGTAACAACATCCTTAAAGAAGCTCTTCTATTCCTGGTGGTCTCCAGCCGTCTCAAGCCATGGTCAACTTCTCAGAACTCCTTTGCCCTTCAAAACCAATGAAAACTATCAAAAATTAACCCAAGCCTTCATCTGTCCCTGTGGATGTCTTTTTGAACCTACAGCACCCTGTTGTTTCAAGGTGGGGCTGAAGAGCCTGAGTGCAGCCAGAGCTTCCCAGGCCAGTAGGGATCCCCTTCGTGCAATTCTTCAGAGCAAACTGTGAGACCTTGCTCGACCCTGCCTTGGGGTTGCCTCCTCTGGTGTGCTTGGTTTGCTCAGCCCCAGAGTTAGAAACAAAAACCCCAGCTCTCACCATGCAGAAGAGGCTGGTCAGCCACCCAACAGGACAAGTTAAGCCTGCTGAGAAGTCAGGGCCAGCTCCTCCAAGGCATTCAGATGTGTGAGCACCTTTGAAAACCTGTCTCTAATGCTCTAGAGGGTGGTTGGCAAGAAGCCTTCTCAGGGTGCCCAGTGGGAAGGGGGAGTTTGGGATCTAATGGCTCTGAGGGTGCAAAGTCACTTCAGGGATTTCATAATGCTGGGTTTTCAAAAAAACAAAATGTTGGGGTTCTTTATAACTACTTCTGCTCTTTTGAGGCTTCCTCCTCACCCACAGGAACCAGAAGCTCGTTCTGCTGTGAAGGAAAGATTCAAGGATTCTGGCAGGAGCATGGCTTCAGGACCATGAGGGTTAAGACAAAAGCTAATTGACACAGCAGAGCAGTGATGAGTGCTCACACCAGGAGCTGAGGTCCACTCTGGCTGCAAAAGGGAGAAGCTGACTTCAGCTCTGGACATATGATCTGGAGAAGTATTTGGGAAGACTTTCCAAAGCCAGATAGGTTAGGTTCAAAGCTACTGAAGTCCTGTTTTCAACTGTGACTTTAGCTCTAGGGCACCTCGACTTCATTACAGTTGTGCAGACCTCCAAGGTCACATTCTCAGAAGTAGTTACGTCAATGTCATGTAACTACATCATTTTGCTGCCTGTGAGAAATGTTTTGATTTCATTGAAATGATTTTAAGTTGGTCCTATCACTTCTGGGAATGTTCTTAACAATGGTTTAAAATAGCCATTTGTTTCTTCTTACAAATTTCTGATTTTTGTAAGGGTGATTTAGTGGAATCTCTCGGTGAGAGCAGCAGCATCTTCTACAGCTTTCTCATCTCCCTGCGAATTCTTGGTAGAAAAAGCTGATGATAATGCTAGTAAACTGTTTTTCTTTTGTACATTCAGTTATTGGGCATCTGTAACTTGAGTCGTGGGGGCCAGCTACTTGTGAGCAATTTTACGGAGTTTGTGTTTAATTAATAAGTCATTTGATTCTTTTCCTTTTTGACCTCTAACAAGCGATAGCAGCCTATCTTTTAGAAAGTCAAGTATGAGGCTTTCTTTTCCCCAATAAGTACTGAACTCTAGGCCTGGAAAAGGGCCAGAGCACACAGGGACAATGTTCCACAGTAACATTTTGTACCTCATTAAAAAAAAAACCAACAACAACAACAGCCGACTCGCACATTAAATAAAGCATATTTCTTTTCCTCCTCCTTTTGTTTTACAAATATTCATTTGTTCATTCTACTTCCTGTAAAAATGCCTGCACACATACACATTCGCACTGGATTTTTCTGCTGAACAAATGATGTGTTAAGATGTCTTGTATTATTTTTATGAATTTAGTTTGGCGTACATCAAGCTACTGTGAAAGATCCCTCATCTGAAGGGCTCTGTGGCAAAGGATTTCTGGGTGACTGATGGTTTGGATTACTTCAGTTTGGGGGTGCTTCTCTTAAAAAAATCTGCAGAAACCCATTACTTCCATGTTCTCTCATACCGAGTACCTTAAAGCTGAGAGACTGCTAAGTCACTCTGGAAAATATTGGCCTGGAAGACTTCACCCATCTGTGCAAATACACCACAATCCAATTAAACTGGCAGACTTTGCAATTATTTGCAGATTTCCACAATCTGGCAGCAGCAAGCAGATACAGCCTGTGTTGCATAAGCGAGTTGTCGCAAGCCCGTGTGCCCCACGGCCTGACAGAGCTCCCCAAAATCCTGCAGGAGGAGTGGGCAGCCTGGTGTGTCCTGCAGATGGACACACACCAAAGGGATGGCCTTCAGTGCCAAAAGCAACTCCTAGCTGAGCTCCTGCCCCCAGAAAGGCAGGGTTAAACATTACCATTTGCTGCACCATCCCCTCCACAACTACAGTGTCACAAAGCCAATTTAAGAGTTTTCCATCCTTTGCCATTTATTCTTACCTCAGTTTTAAGCAAGGCCCTTAAACTGAAATGTAAGAAAATATATTAACAAAAACAAAAGGACTGTGCAAGGGAAATAATCCAGATGATTTTGCAGCACTGCTACAAACTGTTGTGCTTTCACCACTGAGGAAAGGGGAGGTCAAAAAGTGGCCTTTGCTGAGGAAGGAGAGAAGATGCTAAACTCAGTAGTAACCACAGGACTACCTCCCCAACCTGTGTCAGCCCAGAGCCATGCTAATGTTTGTGGTGGCAGAGGGAATGAGGGTTGGAGAAGAGGGAAGGTGAGCTGGATGATTTCTGTGGCAGTGCCGCATCAGAGTGTTTGTAGGTGATGGGATTTCCTTTGCCAGACAGATTGAGATACTCAAAGGCTCAAAAGTACTTTAAGTACTTTGAGTACTCAAAGATACTTTCAATTCAAAGAGGCAGTGTGTTTGTCCCTAGCAGCTGATTTGAAACTAATCACATTAGTCCAAACTTCAGACTAACTTCTTAAAATCTAGGCCTAGTAAAAAGCCCACCAAAACAAAACTCTTAAGATCTTCTTTGAAGTCACCTTTTTTTCCCACCATCACCATTTCCAGCTGCACATTTTCACCCTGGTTTCACCTTCTCCCTCAGTGGAGTGGATGCTCCTCTTGGGCAAGGTTTTAGCTAGGCCTGGGAAGTGCCTCAGGTTAAATTAGTAATAAAGGAGGGACAGAGTGGGGGTTTGTTTAATACTCAGTGTAGCTCCCAGGTCTGGTTCACAGCACAACCCCAGCCACAGCGGGGTTGGCAGGACCCAGAGGTCAGTAGATGGCAGGCACTGAATCTTGGCCTCAGGTGCTGAGCCGTGGAGGGAATTCCCAGTCCTCAGCTGGTCCCTGCCAGCTGCTATTTCCAAGCAACTTGAGAGGGAGAACCCCCAAAGCAAATGTGATTTTTCCACAAGCTGTGAGGTTGCTGGATCCTACTGCCCCCCCGATGGGAGTGGACATGAGAGGAGCTGAAGCAGCACTTTGAGCAAGGATCCAAGTAGGTGAGTAGTAGGAAAGGCTGAGGTGGGAAGCTCTGGGCTGAAACCTCTCAAGACTTGCTCTAGTCACCCCCCATGGCTGCTGCAGGCTCTTCTGGAAACCATGGAACTGTGAGGAGCACCCAGCTCTGCACAAGCCCCAAAATCCACAGGAGGATGGGATGAGGGAAGTGAAACCTCTTTAAATTGTGATACCCAGCCTGTGTGGGAGACCCATCTCAGTTGGGTGAGTCTGCACCATTTCAGCAGCCTTTCCTCTCAAGTCTGCAGCCATGAAGATGCTCCAACTCTTCCTTTCCAGAAACAAGGAATCAAACCCTTCAAATCATGGCTGTGTCCTCTCTCCCAGCATAGACCTCATCCAGCACCCCTCATTTCAGATCCCACCTGCACCCCAACCTACAAGCTCTCCCAGGTCATCCAGCCTGGGGCTTCCTGCTTGTCTTTTGGGGTTGTTTCAAGTTCGGGGCCTGAAACACAGGTCTTTTTAAAATGAAAATATATGTTATTATTCTCTCTATTTCTTTTGTTCTGATATTTACTTATGTCATGCAAAATGAAAGTATTTCACCAGAGGAGAACAGGCTCTAAGATAAGCAGTTCAACAGTCTTCTCTGAACATCCATTTAAAAATGGATTCAAAGTAGCATGATGTCCTAGCCATGTGGTGTAGGCATAGAAATAAGGGAGAAAATGGATGAAAAAGCAGCAAAGTTAAAAGAAATCATTCCAGAGCATCATTCTCTACTTGGATAACACAGCTCAGTCTTTTAATCTTAAGGCTGGGATTTGTCTCCATTACTGCTGATACACCTCCCCTTTCTCCTTATTCCCATAGAGTATCTTCTTGCCAGCTCCTGCATCACTTTCTGGGAAACTGAACTCTTCTGGCAAGCAGAAGATCTCCTAGTTTGTCAGCTTACAAGTCCATGGAGGTGAAATAGCATTGGCTCATCATCCCTGGGGCAGTTTCCAGTGGTCTATGAAAGTCACAGCTATCACAGAGCACAGGGTTCCAGCCACCTCATTTTAGCTGCCTAAAATGGGATTCCTCATCTAAACTACTCCTTTTCCCACCGGATGGAGCACCAGAAGGCAAGTCCTCCCTCTTCTCTGGGACACCAGCTGGGATAAGTGAATCACCCTCTGGATGTGCCTGTGTCTGTTTGTGGCCATCGGAGAGTACCTGCATGTCGAGTTCAGACTGGATGTGAACTTCCAGTCAGCCAAATTTAAACGAGTCTTGCCCATAGTTCTGGCATCTCCCCGAGGTTTCCATTTGCAGCAGCACTGTAACAGATGCTGAGAATACATTAAATGCTTTCCTAATGTCACATTCCCATGTCTGCAATCATGGTAATTGCCTCAGTGGAGTTTTGCAATTGCAAAAGAGCAGGAAGCCATCTGCAAAGGAATCTGTCTATTAAGATGTGGCCCCTACTCTGGAATTGCTTGGAAAACCCAAGCACATTTCTTGGGCTAAAGATAAAAAAATATAAAAAAAAAATAAATTAAAAGAAAAAAGGTCAGACTCCTGCAGCAGTATGGAAAGTATCCAGAATGCACTCCAGTGATCCAAGGAATAGACTGACTTTTGCTTTAGAACTGTGCTAATTAAATACTGCTAACTACATCTGAATAGAATTAAGTCTAATTTAAGGCCCTTTCTGAGCTCCGGGGCAATGCAGGCTTGTCCTAAAAAAAGAAATTACCGACTGCTGACAACAGGTGTCAGCAACAGGAGTGGCTGCACCAGGGCTGGATGTGAATTAGCTGCAAGTGTAGACAAGGACAAGCTAAGTTCAGCAGTGTTGCTGCAGCCAGGATGAGACCTGGCTGGAAGCAGGATAAACCTGGGGAGCAGAGCAGGTATGAACCAGAGCAGTCAGGGGTGCAACTGCCCTCGTCAGTGTGTGCAGATAATCAGTGCAGATCTGATTTTCTGTGGTGTAGATAAGGTTTGTTTTAGCACCACACACCTCAGGTTCCCGTAGGAATTCTTGGGTGGCAGCCAAGGGGAATGTTTCGCAAGGAGCACTGAGCTCCCTGCCTCGGACTTCTCCCCACCGCCCTGCAGTCCACAGGAATTCCCCCACGGAGGGATCAGGTGTTTCACTTCTCTTTTCCATGTGTATCCATATAAAATCGTGCAGGAAAGGTGCTCCAAAGGCCTTGGATGAACCAAGGTAGCAGAGCACTGCTGGCCCCACCAGTCCTTTGCTGGCAGCTCTCTCGCTGCCGTTTCCTGCTGGCTCCTGCACTGTCTTTCTCATCGTGTTTCTTCAGCAACATCCCGTGTCTCTTCTTCTCCCCCCTTGCTCTTTTGCTTTTAAGTATACATTTAAGATGGGGGTTTTTTTCCATGCCCTTTCTCTGTAATTTATCCCATATGTGTATATGACTCTTCCCATAAAAAGCTTTTGCCCAAGTCTGTCTTTGTTTTTCATGTTTTGGCTTTATTTTTAATATTTTTTTGCTGTCATGCTCTTTTTCTCCTCTGCTTTTAAACCCAGTCCCGTTTAACCCTTCCAGCCTTCCTAACCTCCACAAGCACAAACATCAGTTCTCCCTCCATATAGTGTCATTCCCTCTCCACCGAGGAAGCAAGAAAAACAGGTTTGTGGTTGGTATTTGTTAACAGAACAAAAACAGCAGGTTAAAATTCCTCTGGGCTTGTTTTTGATTCGGTAGAAAGAAGGGGTAAGGGCAGGACTGAGAGCTGAGGACACACACCCAAGGCTCCCACCTGAGCTGAGTGGGAGACCTGCTCTTCCACAGGTATGGGGAGGGGAGAGGCAGCAAATCCAGACTCAGTGAAAGGAAGGGCAGTTTCATGCATTTCAAAAGAGCCACACCCACCCCAAATTAACATCCCTGTTTTAATTACCTTCACACCTCCTGTTAGAGTAATTTATCTTCCAAGTCACATTACAAAATGAAAGTTTTGCCAGGGGTTAAGGGTGTTGGACCAAGCTCACAGGCTTTCCCCGCTTGTAAGTATTCAGCACTTTCACATAGGCTAGATTTCCTGCAAAGGAAGAAAAGACAATTTCTGCTCCTGATTTGTGACAAGGCTGTGCAGTGGATCCACACTTGTGCCCAGAATAAAAGCCTTTAATACTGTCTCAAGAAAAACAATTGTGCATATGCCCAGCTTTCCACTGCAGCAAAGCAGACTTATTGTGTTAGAAGGATGCGTGGGCTTAACACTGCCTTCAGAAAGCTTAGAAAAACAAATGAGAATTGTTGACAGTGGGCAGGAGCTGAGACAGTCATTGGTGTCGTTGTAGAACTGCTGCAGCCATTTTTTGGACATCCCACCTCAGGAGGGCTTAACTACTGGACCTTTTCCATCTCCACCTTTAGGAGCTGGGGGTATCTAAGTGAGGAGCATCAGAAAGATTCTCTGAGGGAACAAGGCTGTTGCTACAAGACCACTAGATTCTCCTGCTTTCCAATAGGATCTGCCAGGATATGCAAATGAAAAGCTCTCATTTGGAAAGGATGAGTCTGAACTCATTTTGGTCTGAACTCATGCAAATTGACCAAATATGTTTGTTGACTGTAAGTCTAATAGCAGAAAACTTTTCTAAGGGAAGATGAGTCACTTGGACCTGAGAGATCACCTTCCATGCCATGTATTACTCTGTGCTGCTGCGCTTTTTTGTTGGTTTTGTTGTTTAAAAAAAAATTAACAACATCTCAGATAAATTAGGGTGATTATCAGAGGGAATTCCACTGGCAATGTGTACCTTTGGGAACTGGGATCATACACCTGATGGAAAAAAACTGCTCACCCTTGTTTATTCTGACCTTGACAGCTCTTTGCTTTGTCCTGCAAGAGACAGTGGCCAATCACCCCCTCCAAGACATTCATGATTTTATTGGCATTTATCATAGATGTCCTCAACCAATCCTCTCCAGGCTGAAGAATTAGGGAAGGTCCAAAGAACAAGCTCAATTAAAGCTTGCATAATGGCAAGCCATCCCATACTTTGTATCACATTTGTCATCCTTCTCTGAATGTTTTCCATTTCCACGTGCCTTTTCCAAGCTGAGAAGATCAGAACTGTTTGAGGATGTGGGCGTACCACAGATCTGCACAGGGGCAGGGTGAACTTTCTGATTTCTGATTTCTGACAAGATTTCATTTCTAGAATGAGTGGAGCTCTTTGACCCCTGCTGTTCCTGTATTACAGCCCACGACTATTCCTCAGTGACAGTGGTGAGCACTTAGCTCATTGTTTTCCATGGGAGGCTTTTTCCCATATGCATCACTCTGTGTTTATGCACAGTGACACTAATAATGTATCCATGCTGCCCGTTCCCACTGAGCTGCTCTTCAGCTCGTTCCTCGTTCAGAGCCCTGCACAGCTCCCTCTCCTTCTGGCCACAGAGCTCAGAGAGAGCTGCAGCCTCAAGGGCTGGCTTTCATCTAGGTGCCAAGCCAGAGGCAAGGAGGCAACATGCCCAACCCAGGAGTTACAGTGGGGATAACTATCAAGCACAGACAGAACCTCGGGTTCACACTCCTTACCTGATGCTTTACACACATCCCTGCTCCTCACAGCCCAGCCAGAATGAGCTGCTGCTGACCAGAGCCACTTCTGACCAAAGCCTGTAAAAGCAACTGGCTGCTCCTGGGCTTTTCTGTCTGACAGATGCTCTCAGAAACAAATGGCCATGGCTACAAACCTTACATTTCCACCTTTATCCTGTTACTCTGCCTACTCAAGTCACCAGTTTACTTAAATAATTCTTATTACATGCTAGGATTTTTTCTTGCAACATGCACCTCTTGTTGTATCTTTGAGTCGAATGGAAAATCCATGGAAATCAGGTTGACCAGCTCCTGGTAGGGTCCTACAACCCCTGCTCAGCACCACTCAGCTGCTGCTGTGTCCTTAAGCACATACACAGGACCTGTGCCTCCATTGGAAAGAGGGAGCTGTTTTCCCTTCCCCTGCTCTGGAGTTTTGGGGCTGGGGGACATCTCTGGCCACATTTAGATGGCCAGGCTTGTATAGAGAAACCAGAATTACCAGACACACAGCAAATCCAATAAGTTTTAAAAGACTTTTCATGGCTAGGCATGCCAAAAAGAGATGCTAAGATAGGACATGAAGTATTTGGGGGTGTTTTTAATTTGTGTCATAGGCACGAATGTTTTATTTGTGTGTAGAGTGACTACTCAGTTAATTTTACAGTGCACATAAATATGAACTACTTGGTACAAGGTCCATCTTTCTGTGAATGTAAAACATGACTAATGAAAGAAAACCCATCTATTTTAAGATATTTCATCTGTATCATTTCAAAGTGAAGCTGATAAAAGCCAAACAGAACACAAATCTGTATCAAATTAAATCACCCCCACCAATCCCTCCCCCTGTACTCATGATGTCATTAAAGTAATTTGGTGGGGAAACATAAGCTTGGAAAATCTTGGATAAACTGCAGGAAAAAAAAAAAAAAAGAGAAACAGTGGCAAAAAGCAATAGCACCTTTTTAAAGTTATGATACCAAATGCAAGGCCAGGGTAGAAACGTGTGTTGGTTCAATTATCCTGCAGATTTCAAAATATTTCAGACCATGTCAGCAAGGAAGCAGAAGAGTTCAGAACCAAGTTCCCAGGGAGGGCACACAAACAATGACTCAAAAAGGAAGCTTGGGAAATGTGGGGAAATGCTCAGTAATTACTTTTTCGTTTGTTTTGCTCCATTCAAAACAATCCAATAAGGGAACACAAAGCACAAAAATCAGAGCAAACAACAGTAAATTAGCTTAGCCCAGACTATGTTCATTATTTATAAACACCTACTACCTCTGCAAAATAAAACCAACAGATTCCATGCAGACACATGGAATTTCTCTGGTGAAATACAGGAAGATGCACCTTAAAAACTGTGAGCAAAAGGGAGAGGAAATAATGGGGCTTTATAAGCAGTAGCCTCACTCACATTAAAATCAAGGAATTTTGACTTCAAAGGGAGATGCATGGAGAATGGTAGATTAGAAGGAGCTGCAAGCCAAGGTTCTCCTTCAGCCTCTCTGAATAAATGCCTCCAGCCCGAGGCCTGCATTTCTTTCTATAAAGTGTTTTGGCATTAAAGAAGGAGCAGAGCCTTGCAGAAGTTGTCCCAGGTAGCAGGTGTCAATCCAAACTGTGAGGAACAGGAAGGAAAAGACTAGGAGGAAAATTAAGACCACCAAGATAAAATTTTCCATCATAAATGTGGGGTGGGGACAAGCAGCCACCCTCCACATCAGGAACTTTATGGCTGGGTGCATTTATAAAACCAGAGGTGCTGTGGAAGTGACACCTCAAAGTGGGGAAAAGAAAGGGATTTTATGAAACAGAGGAGAGAGTTACAGGGAGCAGTGCAGTCTGTATTCCTCAAGCATTAGGCAGGAACTGGTCCAGTCAGCTCCTCCCTTCTGTGGGGCTGAGGGTCAGACCAGTGGCAAAGTGCAAACCAGTCTTAGGACACAGCTCTTGGCAGAAATGTTTTTGGAACACGGCAGGTTAAAAGTCTAAAGTGGTTGCCTTGCTTTAGCCAAGCCAGAGAAGCAAATGAAAATATCTTTTCCAGTTTATTTTCCACCCCCTCCCCATTTCTCCCCAAACAGTAGCAGGAGGATCTTGCCACCCACATTTGCACTGTCCTTAGGAATGTGTGTGCCTATTTTAGGACAATTTGGAAGCCCTTGGGAACATTCCTAATTAATAAACATACTTTCTATTTTCCTGTATTCCCCTGTGGATTTCCATCATCTTCCTTTGCCAGCTATTGTGTACAGAGCCATTCATGATCCAACAGCAAGGCAATCCCTGGAACTCTGGGAATCCTAACCTGGCATTACCATTCAAGGGCGGAATTATTCTTCAAAACTGAAAAGCACTTGCCTCTCCAGTCAACTCTAGGCCTGCTTTTACAGTCCAGCTGTTTTGCCTGGAAGGCAGAAATAGGAGAACCTCAAAAGATTCTGCCCTGAAAACTCTCCAGTCTCTTGTCTGTACAGGGGACAAGGACAAGGAGGAACAAGTTCACATGAGTCTCTTGCTGTTTACTAAAAATACTGCCAACATGATGCTTCTGATGATTTTGTTTGCAGTACTGGTTCAGAAAGAGGAAGTACAGATGGGTGAGGAGATATAAAAAGACTTTGTTTTTCTTCTCCTTGAGACGTGTTGTGTAACTACAACCCTGGAGAGAGCTGCTAGTGAGGAGAAGCATCAGGGTCAGCCCTGCTTTGCCCAGGTGAGTATCCAGGGAGAAAACAATGCTGCTCACCTTAATATCCCTCCCACCTGCCATCCTCTCTGAGTCTAGGATGGACTAGGATGGATTATAATTTATTTTTCCTATCCATGGATTGTCACCCTACCTAGTCAGTTAACAAACTACACTCATTCAGTAGCCTCTTGTCAGAGATCAAAACTATTTTGCCCACTATGATCTTGTGTTGAATGTAAATTTAAAAGATGGAGCTTCACTGCATAAGTAGCTCAGGTGATCTGATGTAGTTTTGCTCGAGAGTTAAAGTTTATACTTTCTCCTCCAAAAGTCAGAAGGCTTTATCCTTTTCAGATATCCAAACCCAGTGCGATGAGGCCCTGCACAACCCCCTTGAGCTGACTCTGATATCATCTGCTGGGACCAGACAATCCCCTGCTGTAAGCAAAGAGCAGGTTCAGGACCTTCTGAGGAAACTGGACAGGCAGAAATCTATGGGGTCTGATGACAAACATCCCAGGGCCCCCAGGGAGCTGCTGATATTGGATCCAAGTAATTCTCTGTCACATTTGAAAAGGGATGGCAGCCAGGCAAAGTCCCTGGTGAATGAAGTTCTTCCCCCATAGGGCACTGAGCAGGCTCCCCAGGGAATGGTCACAGAATCAAGCCTGTCTTTGTTCAACAAGAGTTTGGCCAAATCTCTCAGGGATGCACAGGGTGGGATTGTTGGAGTGTCCTGTGCAGGGCCAGGAGTTGGACCCAATGATCCTTGTGGGTCCCTTCCAACTTGACATATTCTGTTGATTCTACGAATGGAAAAGGCGAAATATCACTCCTATTTTCAGAAACAGCAGAAAGGAAGACCTGGGGAGCTACAGAGCATCACCTCTGTGCCTGGGAAGGTCATGGAGCAGAACCACAGTGAGGGCAAACTGTGCCTGACCAGGCTGGTGGCCCTCTGTGAGGGGGTGACTCAACAGGGCAAGTCCAGCTGGTGTCATCTAAGCAGACTTCTACCTAGGCCTAAGGCTTCCTGAGGCCTCCTGAGGCCTGTGACACAGTCCCATGTGACATCCTGGATCTCCAGGCTGGAGAGACATGGATTTGAAGGGTGGGCCCTTCAGTGGGTAAGGAATTGGCTGAGAGCTGTGAGCAGGGGCTGGATGTCCAGGTGGATGCTGGTGGCAGTGGTGCCTCTCAGGGCTCTGGCTCATGACTGCTGCTCTTCAATATTTCCATCAGTGACACAGACAGTGCAAGTGCACCCTCAGCTTCTGACAGGGCTGCTTCCCCTCTCCTCAAAAGTGTAAGCAAAAAAATACCCCAACAACCAACAATAAGAACAACAATGGCAACAAAAAAAACATCCCCAAATCTAAACCCTAAAGATACTTACTGAAGGGGTTTAAGTAAGTGATGTCTGGTAGGTCATTTGGAATTCATACAAGAAAGCTGTTAAACTTTGATGCACTCAGGGTTTGTGTGGATTTTAGGCCTTTCTAATGATGTTGTTAGGATAAATATGCTGTGCCACCCACACATCTCTGCTATATTTATCCTGAAAACACTCCTGTGAGGCAAGGCAGTTTACCCATTAACTCACAGGGAACAGAAACTCAGATGTCCAAGTGACTGGTCCAGGATCACCCAGTGACCCTCCAGATCCAATGCCTTCCTTCCTCTTACCTACACAAGAGATTTGTGCCTCTCCTGCCACTGCAGCTGCATTAGGGCAGCTTTGGAGGGCAGACAAGCAGAGAGGCCCCTGTCATGTAACCCTTCAAGCAACAGGACCTCAGTGACTCTGCCAGTGGAAATTCCCAGTATGGATACTGACTCCATATCAAGCAGTCCATACTGAACTGTACACCAGCCCTGTTATCTCCCTTCATCTCATTCAGGTTTTAGTCTCCTGTTCTACAACAAGTAGGTGATAACAGGGGCAAAGTACAGTGCTGTGTGTGACTGGGGCACTCACCAGGGTAGGGCCTGAACGGAGACAAAACTGGTCTGAGAGCTTGTGCCTTGCCAAAAGGTTCTTCTGGGATTCTTCCAAAATCTTCTGGATTTTATTAATATTGTTGGGATTGCTATTCTGATTTGATCCATAGTGGCCTGAGAGGATCATGAAATAGAAGATATAGGGCAAGTGCCATGCGAGGGATTTCTGGAGGAAACATCAATGGGCTGGAGCTCAGAAAGGGGTGGTCAGCCCCTCAGTTAAGCCCCTGTTCTCCATGAGGCCAGAATCTGTCCATGAGACTTCCTTTCATGGTGGAAGCTGCACCTTGGTGCATAAGCAGGACTCTGGAATCACTTCTTGGACAAAGTGGTGCTTCAGCAGCCCCACAACACCCCCTAACCCAGCCTTGAGCACTTTGGTCCCATGGCTTGGCACCTCACTGCAAGGGAGAGAGGGACAGAAGAATATTGGTAGTGAATTAAGGGCAGGGAGTCCTCCATTAACTGAGCCAAATAATTTGAAGGTGGCTCACTCTACTTTGGAAGCTCTGAGGCATCACCACTGAAGTGATCCACCCTTGGGAGAGGAGTTGAGGAAGGCAAGAAAAGCTCGGTGGAGGCATTGGATGGGTTGCCATACACATGGCCTGAAGCTGTGAGTGCCCTGAGGAGCTCTCAAGGCTTTCTGTATGTCAGGTGGAGGCACAGCATCATCAGTATTTCTGTGATCCTTCTGTGATCCCCAGGGCCACAGGTGTGCTCATGGAAACTGAGCTTCGGCCAGCTCCTAATGCAGACCGTTCTCAACACAGGACAGAGGAGGGATGGGTCAGCAAAGGAGGATTTTTTCAACAACAGAAAAATTTGTAGTATGACATGCTTGTAGTAAACATAAATTATCAAGCAGGTCATGGCTCAGATCCTGAAACTTTACAGCAGCAGCTACTAAAGAGTAATGGTGGGGATTCCCCGGGTATGCTGAACTGGAGCTATAATTAGACCATTTAGATATTATCTTCCTAACAGACAAAATTGCTCAGCTCCACAATGCCCGCTGCTTCTGCTGATTCTGGAAGTTCCCCCACATATTTATTTACACTTCAGGAAAGATCTGAACATTGTTTTCTTTGCTGCAGCAAAAATCCCCCTTACGTCATGGGATCCCTACCCCAAGTACCCCAAGGAGCTCAGGATTAGCCTTCCAGACAGTGGGAATGAGAAAATACCCAATTATTTACAGTGCTCTCCTCTTACCTTCCCCCTCTGCTTCCATCCCTCAGGGAGTTGCTCCCTTTTGAGCGATGAGTTGTAAACAATACAACACACATTACAAATTGGGTGTGCAGAGAGGATGAGTAATTGTTTTGAAAATAAGAAATACTACATAACCACTCCCTTCATGGCTACCAAGAATTGCCTTCAACTCCCAAACAAGCTGCCAGTTACTGCATTTACACACAACGTGGATGGACCAGACCTTTGTCCAAGCTGCTTTGCCACCCCACTCTCAGTGAAACTGGATCAATCTGTTTCAGGACAGTTCTGAAAAATCTCATGCATGAAGCAACCTGAGCTCACTTCCAAGCAAAATTTGGTTTGTATAGTGTTTAGGCATCATCCTGTCAGGTAAACTCCCAGCCTGTTACTCCATCTGCCAGCAGAGAAAAAATAATGTCCATTTTGACCTGATTTTCATACAAATGAGAAGTATTGGACCCAGGAGCTTCAATATCATTGCCTTGTAAAGTAAAAGTGTCAAAATTATTTTAAGTGGCTGTTAATTAACACCTTGCATCTCCTCTAATCTTATCACAGTAACTGAAAGGAGACTTTCTGGTTAGAAATGGAAGCTGAAGTGGTGCAGATTGCTTCAGGCCATTCTCACCTCACTTGCAGCCCTGTTCCACTGCAGGCAGCAGGGTCTGTATCTTCTTGGCAAGTTCACTCCTTTCAGAGTTGGGAAAATAGAAGGGAAGAGAGAAAGAAAGAAAGACCTTGTTTGAGAGATGCTGACAAGGGAATTTGAATTCTTTTGTCTTGCTGTTGTCAAAACCAGGAGTGCTTGCAGAGACTTACTCTACAGGGTAAACCTTGAACTCGTTGTAAGATGAAAAGCCTAAAAATAGCACTTCTTCCTACATCATTGTTTCACTTGTTGAGGGTGTAATTTTTACTTTTGCAGGAGAGATGCAACCTGGGGTGAGCAAGCCAGGAAGGGAAGGGCATGGACAGTTAAAAAAGTTTTAATGAAAGATGAGGATATTCCTACCATGGAACAATTCCTGGGTGAATCACCTATGAAGGAGTTGAGATTTCAGGTCTCTCTGACAGACATTTGCAGTGCAGCTTTAAGAGGAAGGGTAAACCCAGCTGGGCACAGAAGGAACCTGTGGGCTGCTGCTTTGAGGAAGAAGTGTTATTTTGAGCTTTCCTTTATAGTAAGAGACAAAAGAAAGCCAAAATAACCAGAGAGAAGTGGGCTCCCTCTTGTTTCTCCTGTGGCCCGGCCAGAGCAGCTCATGGCTGTAGCATCACACTCTGGCTGTTCTTTTGGTTGCCCTGGCCTCTTGGTGATGGTTACAAACCATAGGGGAAGTTTCTCCTCATTTGAAATCTTCTGCCCCCTAATGAGCACCTCCTAAGGTGTCTGCAGGCGTAGGTATGACTTACACCTTACCTGTGGATGGCAGGAGTAACCTTAAACCTTTTTTCTGACTTTATTTAGCCATCTGAAGAGGCCAGCTAGATGGACAGCAGTGGTGCCATGTACAGATCTGGACATTTGCAAAGTGCAGCCCTCAGGCTGTGTACACACAGCCTCGTGCTCCTGCAGCCATGCTTGTTTAAGAGATTACAGCAGCCTGGCCCAGCTGCTCTTCAGTCCTCTGCCAAAGCTGCCAGCCCCAAGGTGAGGCTGATTATCTATCCATGAGCACCTCCAAATGCTGTCCAGCCTGAAGGAGAGGGACCAGGAAGGACCTGCTGCTTAGGCCACTTCCATTAACCTGGTCTGTGTCAAAGCATTCCAAAGCTTTCTTCAGAACTCTGACCAAACCTGGATTTGGAAAAAAGATACCCCGTTTAGTTACGTCAGCACTTGGTGTAAAACAGTAGACCTCTGAGCTAAAGTCTGCTAAATGAATCTGGTTTTAAACCCAGAGAAGTTGAGCCATTTGCACTGATAAACTGGAAACTTGCTTTATAGATGCTATAGGAAAGTTTGTATCACGGTGTTTCCAGGCTACTGCAATTACCACATTTTCCTAAAATTTTTTGCCCTTAGATGGATGAGTGAACCAATTTTTCCTAGTTTTGCAGTAATGTAAATCAGTATTTACTACACTGGAAGGTTGGGTCCAGCACACAGGATCCCAGACATGACATTCACAGGTTGGAACAGATTCCCCAGAGATATGACCTGTGCAATGTCACATTTCCAGGTGACAATGGTACTTCCCAGATAATGCTGGGAAGACTCATCCAAGGAGATAAAACTCACAGCTACCCACTAGTGACACATCACAGCTTGTGTCACACAGCTGGAGGCATCAGACATCCTCTGCCACAGGATCTTACAGTGTTTCCTTGCTGTTCTTGAAGGTAACTGAGGAGTCTGATTTAAGGAAACACAGGAAAACCAAGTAACTTGATTTGCCACAGCTTTCCATTGCAGGACTCTTCCACCTTTGTATGAAGCAGATGTAAAATAGCTTTTCCTTGTTATTAGCTCTGCTTTGAATGCCTTTCCGTGCACCAATTCCATTCCTTATAGGAAACGATTCGGCTCCAAGCTTGCCAACACTTACACTATTTGTGGTTAATTTACAAGCACACGATTGGTTCCACTGAAATTCACAAAAGACATTGGGATAAAACTAAGAGCTCAAAATCAAGCTTTTCAGGATGATCTGCCAACAGAATGCTTGGAGTGTCACAGCAGTCCAGCCCGGATGAAAGACCATAATTCTATGATTTTATCTCACATTCAGCAATGGAAGGTGGGTATTTGCAGATGAATGTACAAATGCACACCACCAGACTACCTGGTGACCCTGGCTTCAATTTTAATGTATTTTCACAGTATTCAGATTATACCATATGGTATAATCTGTAATATGGTAATATGGGGTTTTTTTCCCCCTGATATTGCCTGTAGTTTCCTCAGAGTTTAAGAATCTGCTTTTTTTCTCCTCCATGCTATTTCTTCTTGTTATTCTTTTTAGTGCAAAGCCAGGTGCTCAAAGGAAATTGATCCAGGCTTGGATGTTCACTCCATTTTACCTCAGCTTTGCACCATTATCAGTCTATTACTTTCAGGTCACTTTTCCTCCTTGACTTGCAAAGCAGATTTGAGAGGCAAATCCTCTCAAGGATCTAAGGACAGATTCACTTAGCCACTGACTCCTAACACAAGTTAACATTTCCAAACAATCTCTCAGTGATTTAGGAGCCCATGCCCTACTTTCAGAAAGGATTTAGTTAAGTAAGGATGCAAGGAGGAGAAAAAGCTCTGTTTGAGCTTTTTTGGGCAGATAGTTCATCTGTCAATAAGCTCCACAGCCACAGCTGCCTTTGAACCAGGGGTGAAGGAACCAGCCTGCTGGTTCAGGATGCTCAGTGGGATACAACTGAGCTGTTTAAAATCTCCAAGACTGGCAAAATAGAGTAGGAAGGAGATACAACATGGAAGTTGTATCTCCAGCCCATGGAAGGGAGGGCAGGGGCTGCAGGGCAGAGCTGGGAGTGTTACAAGGGAAGCTCAGGGGATGGTGATGGCACGGTGTGGATGGGGAGGAAATTTTGGAATGAGAAGAGCACCAGAGCTGAACTGCAGGACTGGGGATGCGTGAGGGAGGTCAGCTGTGATGGCATGGCACGGGAAGGAGCTGAGGAACAGGACCAGGCTCATGGGAAGAGCCAAGGGACTGCTGGGCATAGTCCAGCATTCTGACCGTGCCTGCACTGCAGCACAAACCCTTGGTGTGTCCCAGTCCTGCTCCTCCAGGGGTCTGGAGCCCCTGAATCTGCCAGAGGAGGCAGCAGCCTCCTCTCAGCCCAGGAATCCTTTGCCTGGATTGCAGGGTGCAGGAAACACCCACAGGCATTCCCAGGTCCTGCACTGAAATGAAGGCAGGCTGCAGCCTGGGGTTTGCCTTGTTTAACCAGCTCTGATGGCACAGACAATGAAATTCCTTCCTCCATAGGCACCGAAATTCTTTTCAGGGGCAGAAAAGAGTGATTCAACCAGAGAATGTCTGAAGAGAGCTGCAGAGAGTGTTTTTGTCTGGGTGTATTCCTTTGCTCAGGTGACAGTAATGCCACCATGGCCAGGGAAGCCATGTGCCCCACCTGTGAGGGACTCATCCACTGGCAGCAATGCTCACCACAGACAGGGCTCTAAAAGGGCTCTGCCAGTGTGCAAATGCCCTTTGCCAGCACACTGTGAGATACCCCTCATCAGATTTCACAATTAAAAATGAATTAGAAAAGCACCAGCTGTGCACATCAGTGTGCAGTGAGGATTGAGGAGAGACATGTTCTGATTAACACCCAGGGGGATGTTCTCCCCACTCCCATAGTAAAGTCATTCATGCAGGCAAGCTAACAAGGCTTAGCTATTACAATGGCCTTTGCTTGCCACCTATCCTGGGAAAGGGATAGGAGAAAATAAGGCTCAGGACTGTCAGAAAGAGCAGGCAGAGAGATGCAACAGGACATCAGGCACCTCGTGTCCCTCATCAGCATCTGCTGTGCAACATGCTAATGAAATACCGACTGAAAGACATGAAACCCCAACTGGGACTGGGAAAGAGCCTTGTGTTTTATTCTAAACAGCTTTAATGCTCTCCTGCCTAAAGGAAGCTCAGCCCATACCGTGAGGGAATGTGCTGAAGCTGAGCCAGGGCAAAAGCATCTCTCCTTGCTCCTCCCTTCTGCTCAGATATCAGATTTGGCAGCACAGGGGACAGGACTCCAGTCAGTCAAGCTCCAGCAAAAAACCCTCTCTCTTATGAAAAAATACCCCAAACAACAATCCCAAAAACTTCACATCAATTTCTAAATAAAACTGGACAGACAAATACAAGCTGGGACACCGAACTTCATGAGAGATCTCCTTGCTCCCAAACATGACTCTGGCTAAGCCTACTGTGAAATCACAGCACCAGCTTCCCCTGCATGCACACACACATGCACAGCCCTCTTTGTAAAAATCCTCTGCTCCAGGAGCTCCTGAGAGCAGCAGAGACAGTGACATAAAGACTACTACTGTCTTCCTCTTCCTAAAATTTTGGTGTGTTCCTCCCAGTTTTGCCCCATTCCTTCAAAGACATCTGTGGTGGTGTTGAAAACCAGTGGCTTTGCTGCTCCCCTCCCAGCTCTCCAGACATGGTTGTGCCTGCTGAGCCACTGCTATCAATCCTCTCTTTCCAGCTGCAAGCCTTGTGACTCAGATTCTCCAGAAAAACCCTTGGCTCAGCATCATAAGCAGGAGGGATTAAAACTCATGAAAAATGAGCTCGTACCAGCCCTTTTTATAAGTCTCTAATGGAGGGTCATATGAGCTGGTCAGACCCCCTGCCTTCCCCTTTTCCCCCCTCCCCCTTCCCTGATCTTCCTGTTATTCTTGGCCACAAACTGCTGGGCATTTCAGCTGGGGCACTTGGATCAGGAGAGGATATCCCATTCAAAAGCCCAAATCCCAGTGTGGCCTTTTCCTGCTGGAAGCAGTTGTAATTTTTTTTTTTTTCTTTTCTTGGTACAGTTTTCCTGACCTACATATTCCAGCGTGCTGTAACTTGTGCTCTATCGATGACCCACATTTTCAAACTGAGAAAGAAAAACCCTGGGAAGGCATGGTAGTAGATGAGTATGGGAAGCAGAGACCCAGCCCTGTGAGGAGATCTCCAAGCAGTTGCCCAAAAGTAAGGCTGATTTAGTAGCTTCTTTTTATTCCCCCTCCCCAGCCGTTCAACCCAGCTGCTTCTACTTAGAAAACAAAACAAAGCACAGATCTCCTGCTAATTCAATTTCAGACTGGGAGAGGTTTTGAAAAAATAAGTCAAAGACTATTTGACTAGACTGTTCCCCTTTACCCACAACACATCCAAAAGGGGAGACCCAGCACCCTCAAAGGGATCTGTGCTCCTGACACTCCTCAGTAATTAGACAATTCCAGGATCTGAACCCCCACGTGGAAGCAGAGTGCCCTGAAAAGCATCAAACGTGCTGGGAAAACACCTCCATCCCGGATGGGGTGGGATGGGCCACAGCAGAGGTGGTGGAAACAAAGCCAAATGCTGCTGAGGGGGCACCAGCAGTGATTCCCTGGGCTGGAGGAGATGGACACAAGGGTAGAAAGGGGAGCTGGAGGAGCACAGCCCTGCCCTGGGGCATCTCTGTCCTTCAGGATCATTCTCTCCCAGCTTTTGCTGCAGCCCTGGAGCTGATGGGCCACAGATGCACAGGCCTCCTCATCCCATCTCCATCTCTCAGTGCCAGCCCCCTGTCTCTGTCTGCCCTTCACATGCTTCTTCTCGACAAGTCAGGATTAATACAGCCAAGACCAAAAGCACTTTCCTTCCTCCAAACCCATTCTTTACTCACCTCTTCCTCTGCTCTCTGTTGCAGCTGCCCACCCTAATCCCACCTCTGTCGTGCAAACTCATCCTCCAGGAACTAACAGATTCGCTCTCCCTGCTTTCCCTGCATTTAACAAAAGCTTTTTCCATCACACATACCAGACCCAGCCTTGTCCTTGCTGCTGCAGCAGCAGACATGCCCAAGCTTTTTGTGCCAGGATGATGAGTGTGTTCATTTGGCACCTACAAATCACCACCTCCAGCACTGCAGTTGTCAAATCTGATCCCTTTTCTTCAGAACTCAAGGAAAAGAGTCCACAGTGGCTTCCTCCACAGGCTCCTCACTGGCAACCAGAGCTGTGATACCAATTTCAGGTGATGGGGTCTTGTTCTAGTTCACCACGGATTTCTAACAGTAATTAAAGCATAGCTGAATATCTGTTCAGGTATTCTAATTTATTGTTATTATTTAATTCTGTGCAAATCCATTTAGATGGTCAGAAGATCAGCAGCTGTAAAAGTGTTCAATTCAATGAACTCCCATGTCAGAAAGATGATTTCTGCTGGCTGAACATCTGTACCTTGGGCTCTGTAACTCATTCTTTTTTTTCTTTGAAGCTATTTCTAGGCAGCTCTGTGCTAGAATAGCACACAGTAGTGTCATTTAGTAAGACACTAAATACAGTTCTAGACTCCAGATGGCTCTTAATGGAAAATCAGCTTTATTTCCAGGCTTTGATACTATCTTCCTTCTTTTACCAAAACATCTGAGGCTCCAGCCTGTCCTAGAGCAGTTACCCACAAGAGGAAAGGGCTCTGACCCAGAACTTGGGGAGATGCCCTCCGTGCAGGCAGGGCACAGGGAGGGACTCCAGGCACCACAGGCACA
Source organism: Acrocephalus scirpaceus scirpaceus (assembly GCA_910950805.1). Classification (NCBI taxonomy): domain Eukaryota; kingdom Metazoa; phylum Chordata; class Aves; order Passeriformes; family Sylviidae; genus Acrocephalus; species Acrocephalus scirpaceus. Next base: position 65,762,686 of record OU383777.1, read on the forward strand.
GCTGACCAGCAGGTCACAGAGGAGCCAGGGCTGGGCAAAGGCTCATGTGCAGGGATGTGGAAATATGAATCTTAAAATAGCATTTAGATATCTTATAATTGAAAAAATCAAACCCTTGTTGAATTGGGTATTGAATTACCTCTCCTTCTACCCTGCCCTACTTAGTCTTAGACTGTGAGAGAAAAGGGGATCCTTTTCTCCTGTGCGTTCAGTGAAGGATTTCAGAGTCTCACAGGAGAGGCTTGGTTTGGAAATACCAAGTGTGCTCAGACACACAACTGCAAAGCTGTCACCTGGCAGGAGGGTAAAGGAATTCACCCTCAGCAGGAAGCTGTGCCGTGGGGATAGCTGGCTTTCACTCCTGGGTGTATTTCTAAGGAAAAACCAGGGAGGGCTGGGTTTCCTTTTTGTTCTGTCCTTACATCACACCAGCCAGGTCTCCTGCAGAGACATGCTCTTCTGCCTTTTACTTCCTGCACCATCTACACAAATCCCTGCATGATCCCAAGTGTTGACTGGGGACTTCCCTGCTGATTATCTGGTGGTGCCATGGCTTAGCAGGATAAGGAGGTTTTCTTTCTGGTGGTTTTCTTTCTGGTGGTTTTCTTTCCCTCTCTCTGCTTACAACATGCCCCATTTTCAGGGACAATGAGCACCTTCATCCCAGTCCCCACTGAATCATATGGGAAATGAGGGGGAACGCTGAGGATATGTGGGGCCATGGTGATGCTGGAGGGAAGCACCTCCATGGTGGGGCCACCATCCTGCTGTTACAGAGAGTACATGTCACCCAAAGAGGGGACAAAGGCATGCGTTGGGCCACTCTATGAAATCTTTCCCTAAATAAAACCCTGAAACAAGGAAAGTCACGGTTGTGCCAAGCCTGTGTGATCTGCAAGTGTCCAGGGAGAAGGAAAGGGAGAAACAAAAGGACACAGACACCCCAGAAGTGCTCTGCAGGGATTTCAGGAGCTGACACCAGGCCAAGCAAGGTGTCCCAGGAGCACAGTGGGAACACAACTGTGTGGCTTCCACAGCCCAAACACTGACAGGCCAGTGCAGGGGCAACACAGGCATGAAAGCAGGCAGAGCTTGGCTCCCCTCACCCACTGCTGCCCCTTGGACCATCTGAACAAGCAGCACCAGGTCTCAGCATCCTCCTGGCCCTTGATCCACTCCCACCCAGCTTCTGTCCTGCTGCCAGAATGGGGTGACACCACCTGCACAGGACTTGGTGACTGAAGGGTGGCCAGGGAGGGCATAAAGTATGAGGAAATTAGGGAGGGGATGCAGAAAAGAGAGAAACCTGGCAATGTGGGGGGAAACCTGGAAATGAGTGGTGGTGCTAACCAGCAGCAGTGCTGATCTGTTCTGAGATAACCAGAAACCCAACAGTAAATTAACTCCCTCCTTTTGTGGTTTATTTTGAGACCTCAGTGGCTTTGAATACGATGTTTGTGAAGCAAAAACCAAGCCAGGGGGGATCTCAGACAGGGGGGCTGGAGACTAACACATAAGAAAGAGGCACAGAGATCCTTCAGTCAAAAAACAGGATCACAACAGCAATGAGAAGAACAAAATCCCCCTTGGTTCTGGCTCTAGAGCTGAACCTTTGTGTTGTAATGCCCAAGTGAGAGTCAAGTTTAGGATGTGCTTCTGCTTTCTTTACTTGATCCCAGACCTGTGCCCACCCCAAACCATGGTGTTGACTCCTCAGATTAGCACAGCCCAACCTGTCCTTATGCACTACACTTAATATTTCTAATGAGCAGCAGCCTGTAAAGGCCTGGAATCAGCCCAAGTGCAGATGAGCAAGGATCTGGGCAGAGTTTAGGACCTGCCCCAGTGCTGGGTGTCTCTATCCTTGCACATCTACTTGTCCAGCAAAATGGTCTGGGAGGAAAAGTGGAGCTCTTTGGCTAAAAATGCTTTGTCAAGCCCTACCTCCCTTAGGGGATAGTTGGAGATTCCTCTTCCACAGCTAGTGCAAAAAATACCTAAGGATTCCTTTGAGAAAGATAAAAATTCAGTTCAAAGACCCTGGATTTTCCAAAGAATCTCAAAGGAGCCTCCAAGTTTTTACCCTATTGTTACAATTTTGTTAAAAATAGCAGGGACTGTTCGGTGTTAGGTGCCCTGCACAAAAACCAAAGATACCTTCTCTAGAGTTAGAGAGGTAGAAATCAGGAATCTAAATCTGTTTCTCAATCCCCTACCAGTAAATGGCCCAAATGTCCAGAAGTGCTGAGCAGTCGTGGCTCACATGGCAGAGCCAAGACAGTGCTATGCAGTCTGGCAGCAAAATGAAGTGAGCCACAAACCTGGAAGCCCAAATGACCCATTTTTTTTTTTTTTTTTTTTTACAAACCATGGTTTCCTGACCTGGTTGTTCACGACTGCAAAAAAATCCATGTGTGGATCCAAAGCTTGCATCTTAAAAAAAAATAACTCAGGCTGGAAAATTCGCCATGAGAATGTGAAGAGAGAGGGTTGAGGTTTCTCCCCCCTCCAAGATGACTAATGAAAAGCTTTCAGGACACCGACAGAAAGAGCTAAGAAAAACAACAGTGATGTGCCACAGCAGTCACATTGCACACAACTGATGCACAGCAGTAACCCACAAACCCTCCTTTAGAGCCTGGGAGGGAGCAGGTGGCAAATGAGCCAATGTTTTGGTGCTGTAAAAGCTCTCAAGTGGAGCAACAGTCATCGGGCTCCAAGAATATCAGCAGCCTCCCTCCAGCACAGCAGAGGGAGCGAGGTCTCTCGCCTGCAGGCTGTTGAAGCTCACACAACACGTTTGAGATCCCTGAGATAAGTAAACCTGACAATGCCATGTTTTAACTGGAAAGAAGCCTCCAGCATTAGAAGGAGAAGTGCTGAAAGGATGTATTTCCTTCTTCCACCTCCTCCCCGTCCTGTAATCTGTGCAAATTTTGGGAGCCACGTGTAAATTTTCGGTATTTTAATATGCTGTAAAATCAGAAGAAGCAAAAGCCTGAACTACTTGAGAAATGGGACAAAGGCTCTTTTTGAATCAAACGAGGGAGAAATCACAATACAGTTTCTGAGAGGATCAAAGGAATATTTATGTCACCCTTATGATGTGCACTAAGAAGCCTTTTGGGAAGCCCTTGTGAGTCACTGCATTTGGCCATCTGGCTGCCATGATTAATGTTTTTCCAGATATATCTTTTAGCAGGACTGGATGATGTTTTATCTGTGAGCACAGAAGAAAAACAAGCCTTTCCAGAAACACTGCTGACCACACAAAGAAACAAAAATACACGTGCACTTGCTCAACTATCTGTACCACAGACCTCTCCAGGGCCTTCCTCAATACTCAGGGCCTCTCAAGTGCTTCAGCCTGGCAAGTCCAGCTATAAGAGGGAGGAAAGATCAGCTGGTGTAACAGTTCATGCTGTAGAGGGAGGCAGGAGGGGAGTGTGTGGAGATGAGAGAGCCTCAGGAACCACAGAATCACTGTTTGAGGCTGGAAGGCACCCCTGGAGGTGTTCTGGTCCAGCCAGCTTTGCCCAAGCAGAATCACTTAGGATCCCAGGACCGTGCCCAGATGACTTTTGAATATTTCAAAGAAGGGAGACTCTACCACCCCTCTTGGCCACCTGTGCCAGTGCTCAGTCAGCCTCAGTAAAACAGCCTCCCAATGCCCAGGACACTTCTGTCACCTGAACTAAGCATCAGGTAGTCAAAAAGTTGTCCCTGCACCACAGACAGATAGGACATGCTGCTCCCAGGTTTCACTGAGACTTGTCAGCTGGAGAACAGCAAACTCTGGTTCCCTTCTAGATTTGAGGGGACTACCTTGGACAGGTATTTCTTGCAAACCATTAGACATAAGGTCTTCCCTGTGTTGTCCTGTTTAATCTCTTTTTCTGGTTCCTTGTTCCAGGCCTTTTTTCCCCAGTTAGCCAAAGTAGATCACTCATCTCTGTTTCCCAGCAAGACAACCAGCTCTATTCCCACTCTCCCTCTCTGCTTCTGCTTTCACTGCCCTTCTTCAGTTTGCCTCCTTCCCCAGTCTGGCCACCAGTCAGCCTTCCACTGCTTCAGCTTCACGTTTAACCACCTGCTCCTATTCACCACCTTCGTGCTGCTTGATTCATGCTCTGACAGGGCAGTCAAATGCTCCAGAAGACAAGAGCTGTCAAAGACCCTGCTTTCTGGTCGTTTTTAGCACCCCCTACCTCTGTGACAACAACAGCCTGACTGCTCTTCCTCTGCACAAGGAATAGCACATGAGTCATCCGGGGAGGATAAATTAGGACCATCCCAGAAATACCCTGCCTGGCCCTAGGGCTGAGCTTTCTGCCAGACCTCAGCGCCTCTGGCAGAGCATGACAACATCCTAATAAAGATAATAATTAATTAACAATCTTTCACACTCTGAACCTCTGGATTTGCACAGCTTCCTGATTCCGGGAAGCCAGGATCTTAGCAATGCCCACACCATCTGTCTTTTGTCTGCAGAAGAATTTATCGCTGTTTTCAGAGGCCAGCAAGGAAACTGGGTCTGTTTAGCATTCTCACCTAGTTACAGTCAGTACGGTCTGTGCTGCTACTGCAAATAAATATGTGCCTCTTGCCTAGACTTCAGGAAAGATGCTGTGTGCCAATTTTTTTTTTTTTTAAATATTCCATTGAAGAACATGATTACTTCAAATCCAGGGAATGTTTTATGGAGACTTCCGACTTCCTTAATTGGTAAATAATGCTACATGTGCCTTGTTTATTGTTTATTGTTTAGTGCCATGTTTTTTGTTGCAAGAAATGACAACAATGGTTTGAATGCTTGATCCAGAGGGAAGTGGGAAGTTTCCAGCCTCACACCTAAGTCTGATCTCCCTCTCTGTCGTGTTTTTTCCTCTGTACTGCCTAACATGCTGGGAGTGCTCTCACATTACAGGCTTTCCTGATGAATAGGTCAGGCAGGAGTGCGGGAACCAAGAGCCAGTGGAAAAGATTTGGGATGGAATACCAGAGAACTGAGTCAGCCCATTCCTGCGTCCCACTTCAAGTAAACCTCTTCTCTTGGCTGCCTCTCAGCTTCTTCATATAAGCAAAATATGGATCACAGCCTTCTCTGCTCCCAGCCAGGTGCATGGGGCTGCAGGGATGAAAACTGTCTCCTGGCCAGTGACCCGTGACTGGGAACACTGCAGTCCTCCACACTAAGAAATTCATGGAAATCTGGGGGGAGATGAAAGCAGAAGCAGGAGGTCCCCAGAAGTTTGGAGCCTGGTGGCAGGCAGCAGGGTGGGAGAGGATGAGGGAGCAAGGGAAAGAAGGAGAATGGGGAGCACAAGAGCACAGGAGTGGGACAAGCAGGAGACAACGTCACATCCACAGGCACCTGAGACTGTGGCTGTTCTTATAGCCAGGGGTTAAAGGGAGGAATTAGCTGGGGAACAACAGAGGTCAGGAAAGAAGGGAAGGAACCTCGACTGTTCATGCAGGAGCCAGTTCAGGACTGGTTTTGATTGTGAATTTTCTCATTCTTTATCCCATTTGGTTTTAAAAAATCCCGTCCTCATGATTTCCCCTGGGAAAGCAGTCAACAATATAGCAGCTGACGGAACATCTTTCCTGAGACTGAGACTAAACTTTCCTTTTGTGTATCCTCTGTCCCAGCCTTTGACTCCTCGTTGCTCATGATGTGCCATGTGAAACACTCTCCCCTTCGCCTCTGCCTTGACACACTGAAATGCCAGCACGCTGGTCCAGCCTCCCACTGCTCCCTTCTCCAGCCCCTCCTCTTCCAACAAAACGATGCTGATGTCACTTCTCATCCATCTCTTGTGCTCAGCCAGATGGGGAGCCCAGGGACAGCAGTGCAAGAAGCCTCTCCATGGTATTTCCATCACACACCTGTGCTAATAAACTGATGGCACCACCACTGCTGTGGTGTTTTCTGACCTGAACAATTGGCTGAATGCTCTTCCTTTCTTCCCTATTACAGGCAAAAATTGTCTTTTACTACCAAGCATGAATGCCCAGCCTGTAGCCTAAAGACAGACTGTGGGGATGAAAAGGCAGCAGATGAAGGTGGTCTTTTGTTAAGAGCTTCTAACCTCCGTCTACCTTGCACTGAGACAAAAAGCTCCCCTCTAGCATTTTCTGGGGGTTAGTCCAGCAGTCGTACTTCTGTGCCTGTTTTTAATCTTCCTTGACACTTCTGCAGCAATGCACATGCCCCGAAGACTTAACTTGTCCCAGCTGAGCTGTTTCAGAGCTCATAATGTGAAAACAGGATAAAAAAAACCTGCTGTCTCCCTCAACGGTGCAGGCTCGCTGCAGCCCCTGATGAAAGCACGAACTGTACAAAGAGATGTCCAGCCAACTGACTAACTGCTTCAGCTGGGGACTAGCCAGAACTAGGAGTAAACATTTGGGCTGGAGACTAGAAAATCTACGCTGTGAAGGATGTTACAGGCCATTGTCTGGGATACCGCCCCTGGTGTTTAGGAGAGATGAGGTAAGTAACTGAAACGAGGAAACCAAAGTAAAAATAAAGGTGTCCCAAGAAAGGTCCTAATCTGATTAATGTTGTGTTTGGCTCCTGATTCCCTTCTTCTCTTTCAATGTGTCAGGTGATGGGTTAAGGGATGGGAACCTGATCCTGAGAGCTCCTTTTGGCAGAGGAAGTCAGGGCGGGTGTTTTAGCGAGCATGTTCTGTGAGGTGTAAGGATTTTTGTGTCCCTGAGAAGGAGCAGGAGGGAAAAGAGGGAGAGTTTGTGCCTGGTCAGCCCTCAGCAGACTCCTCTCCTCCCTCTGCTCTTGCACACTCGGCCACCCTTGGAGGGGAGAGATAAAGAGAGCAGGAGAGAGACAGCTTGTTTCCCAACACTTGTTTCATTCAAACAGCCTTATTTTTGGTAATGTTACACCAAAGCTGCAAACAGCTCAAGTGGCGGATGGTGCTAAAACTCTGTCCTGGGCATGTTCCCAGCTGGAAAGATATCACAGGAACTCCAGCCCACCAGGGAGACAGCAACGTCGGCGTTACAGCACTGGAGCAGAGCGGTGCCTCACCCGCCCAGCAGCCTGTCCCAGACAGTGACCAGGGCCAGGTGCTCCAGGGGAAGGCAGGAAACACCACAACACCCCCATTTGCACAGCATCATGCAAGGAGGGAAGCCCTGCCCTGTCAGACTCTGTGCTGAGGCATGAAGACAGAAGGCCCTTGGCACCCCACTCTAGCCACTGGTGTGGCTTGGTGGCCAAAAGCAGACATAGCCTGGCCTCAGGTGTGAGCAAAATTGCTGGAAAGGGTCAAAACTGAGAAGAGGCTCTCCCAGAGACATTAGTACTGCTCCTAGTAGGAGCCCTGATGCATCTGGACAGGTTTCCTAGAGAAGCTGTGGCTGCCCCAACCTTGGAAGTGCCCAAGGCCAGGTTGGATAAGGCCTCGAGCAACCTGGGAGAGTGGGATGTGTCCCTGCACATTGCAGAGGGGATTGTGACTAGATGATCTTTAAAACCCTTCTCCATCCTTTAACATTCTGATTCTATGAGTCTATGATCTCTGAGGACTAGGTCCTTCTCCAATAACTTGACAGATTGTTTCCAGGGGTGTTACTGAAACTGTAATTCTTCAGAAATGCAAAGTGAACTCCCTATCTTCCTATCAGCCTCAGGTGACCATGCAGGATCTCTTCTGCCTCTCAGAGTCTGTAGCTTATACAAGACAGCAGGTCACCTCTTCACTGTGTGCTTCTCTCCTTTTATGCCCATTTCTGCCCATCCCATCCACACCAGCTTTGAGGAATTCAGTTTCGTTCCCAAGTCCCTCAAAGGCCTAATCATGGAGTGCAGTACAGGCTCCAAACTACAGTGTCTCTTGGGTTCAGGCTGTCTCCTATGTCTATATGGCACATTTCACTTCATCTCACACAGAAAACAGCAGAAACTCAATGTGTGAGAAATATCACATCCACTCTGCTAAAAACTGACCACCTCTTAAGTGCAGACATAAACAGAGGTGTGAACAGAGCTACAAACACTGACCAAAAACTTTGAACCCAGTTTCATGGGTTCTAAGAAATCATGTTTTTAATGTGTGTAATAAACACCAATCCTTCCTTTTTGGGAACTATGTGTAGCAAGTAGAAAAACACGTCATTCTGGGACAGCAGCTACAATGAGAACATTTCTCAGAGTTTTAGATCAGAGGAGAAGTTGCAATAGGGCATTGGCTGTGTGCACACCAAGTATCCTTACCCCCTAATCACTTAAAACCTCATTCAGAGCATTAATGCTGGCCCAAGTCGCCCTATGCAGCATCTTAATTGTTATTTAACTAGAAGTGTATTTAGCTCCTGAGGTTGTAGCAAATATATTTACTAAGGTTTCGATAGGCTCATTTGTGTGATTGCAGGTAACTTTGGCCAAGCACAGTTTGGTCTTACAAATCAAGGATCACAGCTGGACAGCCAGTGAAATTTATTCTCCCTGACCCCAAACATGCACTCACAGCTTTGGCACATTTGGTGTAAGGAAAAAAACATTTTTTAAAAAAAAAATTCTGTTTTCACAAGTTTTGTGAAAACTGGCAGCTGAATAAAGGAAATGCCCCCAAATTAAAGTGCCAGTGCAGAAGGCAAACAGAGCTCAGTCATGTACTCTAATCTGGTGGCATCCAGCTGGTCAGGCAAGGCATGCACATTTTTAGCCTGGGTCATGTGTGTCACAGCTCTGAGCAAGGGGGTGGGCAAAGGGCTCAAATCCTTGAGAAGCAGGCTCATCACTCCTGACACCCATGGAACACTGGTGGCACTGCTGTGCATCTGAGAGAAAATGGCTGAAACCCTCCGGCTTTCCACATCCTTAAGACTCCTACCAGCTTTGGGAGAGTGGGTAAAAAAGGGCCAAAAATAATGTCAGATTAGGAGAAAAGAATGGTTGAAGTCAGATTGAACCTTTGAGGATCATCTGGTCCAACCCCTCCTGCTATGGTCAGAGACATCTTCCATTAAACCAGGCTGATCCAAGCCCTGTCCAGCCAGGGACAAAGCGTGCCTGGAAAAATTTCCCTCCTACCACTTGATGCTCTTTGCCACCTGTGCAGCTTTAGTGAGACTCTTTGGATCTCCACAATGTCTAGACTTGCAGATACCCAAAATCTTTCTTTACAAAACAAATTTATACAAATTCAGTGCTTCTGTATCTGCAGAACTCACTGTGAACATCACACAGTAGTTTCCACCGTATTAGAATGAGTTAAATATTAGGTTACAATATCGAAAGTGAAGGTAAGAGCATTTTTATTAAAGAAACAAAAATGCAAACTATAGCTGATGTCATTCCCCTGCTGCCATTTTATCCTGGTCTCCTGAGGGAGACAAGGCCCAAGAGGTCTGGGAGTTGTCCCCTAATCACTTTTAAGCTCCTGGCTCAGAATCCACCAGCTTTGAAGAGCAATGGGTCATGCCAGTGCCCAGGCCTCCTTGGGTATTGTACCTATTCCTTCTGCACGTGCTTTGTCGTCTGGCAGTGGCTGGGAGATTGCACATCCCTTTCCATGGTGTTCCCAGCAGAAAATGCCTGGACTATAGAGCAGCTTCCCCTTCCTGCTGCCCAAAAAGGGGAAGAAGAAAAACAAAAGCTCAGGAGCACTGTGTTTCCATCTCCTGTTCACACCTTTGACACCTCTGCACAGGAGTGAATGAAAACAGATGGAATTACAATATATAGCTCAAGAATTCCTCTCCAGAAGTACACTATCAATTTACACAGGGTTTGGGTTTTTTTTGTGTAGCCTTGCTGATTGTCACTTGAGAAAAAGCTGACCAAAAGGCAGGAGTGACTGAATTTTGGTGCTCAATGATTGAGGGCCAAAGTTTGTTTCAAAGGTGACACTGAGCAGCTCCAAGCTTCAAACAGTCACAGTCCCAGGGAAGCCCTGTGTCCATGGCCAGAAGAGAACTTTGCCTTTGTTTTCCTGGATCTCAGCTGTCCTGCCAGGGTGTTCAGGGCAGGTTCAATGAGGGTTTTCCCCACCTCCCTCCCAAAACAGAGGCTCCTGGCTGTGTTTTTACATTTACCACCCCTCCACATGATCATGCATTTTTCTTCTTGTCCATACAGTGTCAGCTGTCCCTGCACTAGCATCTATGTTACACCTACACAAGTATTTTTTGATATTTATAGCTACAGCCTGCTTCTTTATTTTATACATATGCTTTCTTTTTCAGTATTTGTCCAGGGATATGTCAAAGGGCAAAAGGCCACGTAACTGCTCCATCCCCCAAAATGGAGTATACTTGCTCAGAAATATACTTAGCTCTATTTTCTATAGGCTAACTAAATCACACACTCTTCAGAAGGCAAAAGTAGCTTTGTTTCAGTAGGTGAAGGACATTGCAGATATGAAAACCAATGGGGAATCTGTTTCTGGGATGAGTGGGGGGAGGAGAAAGTTCTATTTCCTCAAAATCTTAGAGGGTCTAGTTTCTGTGACTGAGTTTTAAATGCAGTGCAGGAGGATAAATAGAGTGTGAAAGATTGCCTAGCCCCTAACTCTTCCTGTGTTTATTTCTGGGTTTTATGGTATAGTCAATACTCTTAAGCCTATTTGAAAATTAATCTCCAGTGAACAGGTGAATAGGTAATGGAGTGGTGATTCCTCTGTCTCCATTTATCTTTTCACCTGTAGAGTTAATTTAAAGTAGGAGCTCAGTACCATTTTTCAAGGCACACACTATTAAAAAGCACTGGTGTCATGCAGAAATTTGTCTTTTGGTTCACTGGCACTTCATAAAGGCTACGAGTTACAGAATATACAAGCCCTTAGCTTTGCACAGAGACCAGAACTGATAGAATAATGTCTCTGTCTCTCTTCACATTTATCACACTTACCTTAAGTCAACAATCCCTTCCCACCAAACCTGCCATCATCCTTCATTTTTCTTTGGACTTGAATTGTCACACGTTGTCCAGGAATAAAAACACTCTATTTTTTAATTATCATTTAAATCTTATTGGTGTAAGAAACAGGAAGCTGCAAAACTCTACACAGACAAAACTGAGGGGGAAAGGGGTGTTTATAAAGACCTACTGTGCTGGTGCTCCTGCTTTTTTTAGTCTACTTTTCCCATCTAGAACGATAAAGGCAGCATTGCATCTCAAAGTGACGATCCCAATGGATCAAAGGGCATAAAGGAAGCAACTGGTACATGACTGGAAGAGAGACACATCCATCCATCCATCCATCCATCCATCCATCCATCCATCCATCCATCCATCCATCCTTTCCTTCTGCTGCAAGCCCCTGCTTCCTCCCCTTGTCCTCTCCTGCTGCCATGAATTATAAGGCAGTAGCTGTGCATCAAATCAAAAGCAAGATTTATCAAAGCATGAGCGATTCCAGAAATTCAGAATGGATGGCAATCCTAGCTCAGGGAATAATCCTGCAGGGAGTGATTCACTGTGAAAAGCACATTGCAAAGCAAGAGCAGAACCTTGAGGATGAGGTGCTGCCTAGACATGAATTGCCTTTATAAATCTTGTGAAACCTCAGATCATGATTGAAAATGGCTAAGAAGATGATTCATTGCATTTGGCACAAATACCTCCACGTGCCTAAGATAAGGCACATGATTACACACAGCTATGCCAGAAACTGTAGTATTAATTTAGCTTCCTAAAAGGAAAAAAAATCAGTAAGAAAACACAGAATTCTGTTTTCAAAGAGTTCAATTTTCTGTGAAACAAAATTGAGCCTTAACATTGCTACTTCCATAGGAAATTACTCTGACTACAAGAAAAACAACTGTTGCCAGCAAAGCACATGGTCTCATAGTTTGTGATTCAACAAAGGAACAACCTCAAAACACTTTGCAAGATGTAACAATGAAGATAGAGGCAGATTTTCTTAACATCTGAAATTGCCATTAGGTGTTAAAAAAGAAATCTCCCCTTCTGCAGCCCTCACACTGAAATGCTGGATTTGCACAGGAGCACCTGTAGCACAGATGGAGCAAAAAGGGTCTCCCCCTGCCATGTCCAGTTTTACCCACAAGAGTTTAAAGATGGTTTAGGTGGGGGAGATGTAAAGCAAAGTTTGTTGCAGGGGTGATACCAAGGGATGGAATATGAAAGCATGGTGTAAGTCTTATCATTGGGGGTGGAGGAAGATGGAGAAAAGGGCTCTGCTGCCTGAATTTAACAACAGTCATGTCTCATAGAGTTAATTTTTTTATCCTTTTCTCAGTTGAAATCTTCATCTTTCTGATCATTAATGATAGTTTTCTTCCTGATTTGTAAACTAAGGAGCACTCTTAGCTCTTCCCTCTCTTTCTGCTCTTGAATAGTACAGGAACAGAGAAGAATAAAAACAAACCCTTAAAACTCAGAAATGTAAACTCCAGAGCCCCGCCTCAATGCTAACAAAACCCCTGCCCAAGTCTGCCTGTGTATCATAACCTGAAAAATGGAGTAAATAATAGAGTCCTACCTTCCCACAAAGGCAGTATTCAGCTCACAAGTCTGCTGAGAGCAACATGGAAATAAAAACATGAAAACACTTTACTTCTGAAGAAATGTTTTAGATCACTAAAACTCAGGGAAATACAGTGTTGATTATGATGGCATATAAATGTCTGTGTGCTCAGGGATGGCCCTGCTTGAGCAGGGAGGTTGGCCTAGATGACCCACTGTGGTCCCTTCCAACCTGACCTGCCCTGGGGTTCTGTTTGTGACCAAATCTGGCCATGACTGTCAATGACCCATCCATCACAGCAGCACCTTCTTCCTTCCCCCACTGATGTAGAATGTGAGCTCTCCCCATGCACACACCACAAGGCTCATCACCAGCACCTCCAGACACCCAAGCCTGGCTTAGACACCCACACCCAGAGGGGCTCTGCTGCCCCTGGAGCACCTCAGCTTCTCCAGAACTTCCATAATCTCAGCCAAGGTGCCACTGAAATCCACAAAAACACTCTCAGCACCTTTCTTTCCATCTGCAGCAGAGGGAATGCTGTTAAGCTGCTCAGCACCATCTTTCCTGTCCTGAAAGACTGTTACAAAATATGGAACCCCAAGTTATGAACTAAGGATTAAATGAACTTAATGGACTGTTATGGGTAAGGTCCATGACTGAGGGAATGTGGGAATGTTACCTGTGTGGGTTTACATGTACATATACCAAAAGACAGGAAAGATGATCAGGTACTGAGAAGTGTGGCATGACCAAAATGCCATGGAATAAGGGGTAGATATTGTCCTGGATTTGGGCTGGGATAGGGTTAATTTTCTCCCTATCAGCTGGCACAGTGGTGTGGTTTGGATTCAGGGGGAGAAGAATGTTGATAAAAACAAGGATGTTTCAGTTGGTACTGAGCAGTGCTCACTGCAATCAAGGACTTCTCAGTGTCTCATGCTCTGCCAGAGAGCAGGACACAAGGAGCTGGGATGGAGCACGGCCAGGACAGTGACCTCAACTGGCCAAAGGGGTTTTCCACACCACAGAACCTCATGGTCAGTGTAGAAACTGGTGGGAGCTGGCCAGCAGCCACCCCTGCTCAGGGACAGGCTGGGCTTCAATCAGTGGGTGGGGAGCAACTGTACTGAGAATTACTTGTATCCCTTGGGTTGTATTTATCTCTTCCTTGCATTTTCATTACAATTAGTAATAATAGTAGATTTTATTCTGGTTTTGTTATTAACCTGTTCATATCTCAACCCACAAAGTCCACCTGACAGCATGCTCCTAGGTGGCACAGAAATCATGGGCTGAGAAAGAAAGGAGCCCACCAGTAAAGCCTTTGCATTTCAGAAATATTTTGGTCTAGTTTCACAGATGTTTTAATACACCCACACAACCTGGACGAAACTGTGGGAATGGTGATGGTGCAACTTTGGAGCCCAGACCTGGAAAGAGTCCTGAAAAAAGTGAGGAGCCACATCCTGGTTCTGCTGCAGTGAACTTGCTCTGACTCTGTAGGTTTCACCCTGGCTGCGACCGTAAATAATGGCAATGACAACAGGCATTATATACACATGATGTAAGCTTAGAGGAGTTAGAACCTTTGTGATGGATGACATAACCAAGCACATTAGGAGGAAACTTTCCATGGGGAAAGGTTGTTCTGTAATTATCCTCTCTGCAGGCATTTTATCTTCCTTTGAAACACCTGGAATTAGACAGCCTTAAAGACAAGGCACTGGATTCACAAGCTGTGCTGGAACAGACATAATCATTAACAGAGCAACACAGGGGCTTTTCTGCTTCATTCCTGTGTGTTAATAAAGTGTGCTAATAGGAAAAGCCATAACTGTTTGGTAAGTACCTCCTTTCTTCCCAACCCTGATTCAATCAGTTCCTCCTACGAATAAGGAAAGTTTATAACACCGAGATTCCTGTAAAGCACCTTAGACCTCTTGCTATTTCCTAAGAGCTGATTGCCTCAGAATGGGCTCGGTTTAAGCCGCCGAGGGCTTGGCACGGGGTGAAGAAGCATCGGAGGTGTGATTGTGAGCGGCTGTGGTGACAGCCGGCCCCGCCGAGGATCCCGATGGAAAAGGACAAGGCTGCGCGCAGCCCCGGCGAGAGTTCTGCGTGAAGTTTGGAGTTTCTGGATGCCACCTAGAGGATTATCCTTGTCCTTGTGCTTCTCTGCGGCTTCTCCTTAGGAAAAGTGCTTCCCCACCTTTCCTAGGCCCTGCAGGGGGCCAGGAGCACCTGGTGGGCTCCTGCCAGCTTCGCTCCCGCTGGATGGGCAGGTGGGACCACGCAGAAGGATGCAGAGCCACCAGTGCCACCTGGCTGGGGCCCAGGAGCCACTGCAGTCCCATCACACCTCAGGGTCAGCCTCAGATGGTGTCTCACACTCCCTTTTCCATCCCGAAGCCTCCAGAGAACCACGAGTAATATTTGGAAATCAACCCATGCACCAGAAGGGTGACCCAGACCTGCCCCTCTCTGGTTGAATTTCCTGTGGCTCTGGGCCATGTGTTTGCAGGATGCTGGTTCAGAGCTACCGAGGGCAGGGAATAAGATTCATAAATGATGCAGGAGCCAGTCCACCTCTTTGGACCTCCTGCTTAGGTGTGCAATCAGTGTCATCTGCTGCAGAACTGACACTTGGCTTCCACCAGGAGCAGGGATCCCCATCCCTCAGTATCTGAGTTTTCTGTGGCAGTTTCCTGTGCAGAATCACCCAAGTGCCAGCACTGCCCTGTCCCTGACAAGCTCTTGATACCAAAACCACCAAGAGACACTCTCAGAGCAGGCACTTGGTGTGTGATTGTGAGGGGATGCCCAGAGCTCAGGTGGACGAGACACAACCCTACAAAGATAACACGGGGTGGTGATTATTCCAGTCACACCTGGATTTGTGTTTGCTGTGGCTGGAGGGCCCTTTGAGGTCTTGAAGACCAAAACTGAAGCTTCAGGTTTTGCAGGAACTCTGCCTGACTGCATGGTCTGGAGACAAATCACCAGCTGATACCTCTCGGTTCTGTTCCCAGACTCTTTATGCCCTTCAAAATTCAGTAGCACATCAAATCCAGAATTTGGCTGTTTGCTAATATTTCTCTGAGATTTTTTTTTTTTTTAGACTATTCACTGCTTGTGAGTGGGGCCCTGAATTTTGTGGATCCAGAGAGAGAGAGAAAGAATTGAATTACCTTTAAGATATATTTCTAAGCTCTTCCAGAAATGGAAGGCCTGGTGCAGGAATTAGTATGTGAATGTATTTGGTATATTTATGCCCTTCTGATCTATGAAACCTGCAAAATGCCTGGATTTTCTCTGTCTTGCCATGTCCCCATTCTACCTGCCAGAGGAGGAGGTAAAAACCTCATCTCTTCTGTCCCCATGGCAGCCTCTGGGAAACAGGAAATCCATCTACTGGTTGTTGCATGGGATTTGCCATTGTATGAAAGGCAGTGTTTTTGTTGACTGTGACCATTTCTCAGGCAAGAATTGCTTAAAGAAAAGGGAATGAAAACACCCAGCAAGAATCAGGTAACTGCCCAGATCATCTTAATCTTCCAACTTGGCTGACACTGCAAAATAAACTGTGCTAAAAGCAGTCAGGACAGAGACACCACCTCAGCTGTAAATGAAACCCATCTTCTGTATTTTACTGGTGGCCACCAGGCTTTGTTGTCATGGAAGTCTTTTTTTCAGGCCCTTTCCCTTGTCTAAGGAGATAGTCATGGTTGTTTTCTCCAGGTACGACTTCTGTGCTGTCTGTCTTTTGCTGCTCTACCTCAAAGGACATTTTTCGCTTCCTTTTTGGCTTTTTGCTTGCTCGTAGGTTTGGCTGTGGGCATCTTTTCCCAAGTACAGCAAGGAACACAGTTCAGCCATCTAAAGCAGAAACTAGAGAAAGCAGCCAGGTCTCCTGCTAGCTTCAGCTTGGATATTATACTCAGTGAAGGCATCCAGGAATTTTAAGGGCAAATCGATCTTAAATTTGGCTGGGTGGCAGAAGGGGCTAAGTTTTCAAATGCCTCTCACCAGGGTGTGCTGCCAGGAGTGGGTTTCAGCAGGCAGAAAAAAGCTTTAGTTCCCAGTATTCTGCATGCTGAGCTCTTCTGAGCATCCAGCCCCTTGTTTGCTCTTCTCAGTGGGGTTTGAACTGCTTTGGAAAATCTCGTCCCATATAGTAGATTTCCCTTGTCTATAGGAAAGGACAAGGAAAGGAAAGCAGGATTTGGTTTATCCAAAGGGAGGTTTTCAAGACACAGACCAAAGATTTCCATTTGGGAATTTCATGTAAGACACCAGCCTGAAATTTTCTAGACTATAATTGAAGCTAAAGTTTCAGGAAGCACATTCTGAACAGTGATGTTGATCTCAGACTAATTTGCTACTTGAGAACATGAAACTTAATTGCTAGCAAGAGGTTGGGGAAGAGGTTGGAGATTAATGAAGAGTGGAACATTGCACACTGGAGAGCAGAACAATGGTATTTAATGAGTGCTCTTTTCTTCTCCAAAGCGCTTTACAGCCATTAACTAATTAACAGTATAATTTGCAGGTAGGAGTACAAAAGTGTAATTCAGAGCACAATGTGGTGATGGTTTCAGGGGAACTGCTGTTCAATTGTAAATCTCTCACTAGGTGTGTGGGAGTAAATTATGCAGATATTTCCAGGGGATATTTTTCTTCCGTTTTGTTTTCCCCAGGCAAGAAACATTTCATCAGGGGATGTAGAAACCAAAATACCACACTGCACAGTTTAACACTTTCGCACATGTGTTTTCATAAGGGAAAGCACTTTAGTCTAGCAACCAGTCCTCTTGTCCCCAAGGGCTGTAGGTGTGCAAGATGGGCCAGGAAAATCATTTGCAGCCTTCTCTTTTGGTGAGGCCTGGAGATGAGGCCTCTTAATCCTTCTCTCACATGCACAAATCCTTCTCCCTGCCAGCTGAAGGGGACATTAGATGTTTCCCTCTAGTCTCACCACGTCCCTCTGGGCACAACTGAAGTGATTCAGGCAAAACTGAGCCAGGGAAAGTCACACCTGCAGACAGGGTCTGACCCCATACTTCCACCCCTCTGCTCACCTTCTGCCAGCCCATAAGGGAAGGTTCCTTTGGGATTAGGCTCTGAGGCTGGATTTCATCCTGGTTATCTGTGTTCTGCTCTGGTCAACAAGAGCACTGTAATGCATTACACTGAGATCCAACAATGTGCTTTTAATTTAGGCTTCCAAAGGCAGCAATAAAGAAATATCGATATATTAGAACCCAACCAAGGCATTTTGTGGACATTGGAGCCTCCAGAATGGAAGAAGTGGAGTTTTTACTGCTGCTTTTGACTCCTCAGTCATGCAGAGAGACAACCAGTACAAAAGCAGGCTTTTCCTTCTACTTTCCAACCCTTTTATATAGACATATTCCATCTCCATTTGCTCTTTTTTGATGTGGACCCAGAATGGTTCTGCTCTGTTTTCTGAGAGAGTCTCAAATTCAAAAAGCAGGTCCAGTGCAGGCTTTTTGCCTTTTTTCCTTTTTTTCTCCCTGCCACTGGCAAGGTTGGTGCTCTGTGCCAGCTCCTCTCTTCCAACGTTTGTGGCTTGCCTCTGGCTGTTACACTTAGACCTTGGCTCTCCTGGGAGACATTCATAAATCCTTGTCTCCTCTGCTAAGAGTCAAAGAGAAAATTGGTAAAAATCCTGTGTTTTCATTATGCTGTCTTATTCTGAAGCAGAGAGTCCGTGCAAGATGGCCAGGGAGCAAGTGGGGAGGGAAGGAAAGCAGCTATTTGGGCAGGTTTATTTGAACAACAGAAAGCTTTCCCTCTCTCTAGCCAGGTTTTCCTTCTGACAGGCTCTGACCCTCTCTTATTTGTGCCAGTACAAAAGTGCTCTTTGGGGTTCCTTAGGCAAACCAGCCAATTCCCATGGACTCTGTGTGGCATCTTGGATGGAGGCTACACCATCTAGACATGGTTCTGGGGAACCTGCATCCTCCTGGCTGCTCAGTTTTGAAATCAAGCTTCATCCTAGGGGCACCTGAGCAGCTGGGCTCTTGCTGAAATTCTTCACAGGCAGAAATGGGAATACCAACCCTTTCAGTCTTTTCTGGATTTCATCTGCTAAGCATAATTCCTAATGCGTTTCCTTCCCCAAAACAAAATTAAGGTTGGCTATGGAGAAGCCTTTTAAATGGAAGAAATAAATAGTAAGGATCACATTTGGTAATTTAGAATTTTTTTTCCTTGCTGCTCCACCAAGAGACTACAGAGGGTTATGGTAATAGCAGGATTAACTTTTCCAACGAATTAACAGAGTTAACAGTGCATTCTCCTTGGGATCACATCCTGCTCCAGAAATTTGACTTAATGCTAGCTCAGGTAACACTGTGCCATGTAGACACATCCTTAAGGAAGTTGGCTGCAGGAATCTCTCTGCATAAACTTGGCAATTAAAACCTACAGAATTCCAGTCGTGCTGCCAGTAATGTTCTGCTTTGAAATTAATGCAAGACTTCATGCTGAGAGGACCTGATAGCTGTTGCCAATTTGACTGTGTAGAAAGCTCAGGTTTAAATATAATCCTGGACTGAAATTGAAACAAATCCATTGCTATGATATAAACAATTTACACCAGGTAAACCCCATGAACTCTAAAGATAAATACTCACCTAGCTTCCATTTCAGCTAGTTCTGCCCTATGACCTGAAAAAAGTATCTTGGGGCTTTTTTGTGCAAGACTGGGAAGCAGAGAAGGAACTCATAGGGGAACTCCTGTGTTATAATCACAGCTCTGTAGTTAAGGATGACTTTAGTTTGCACCTGAAACAAAGATTCAGCTGCACATATGGATGAAAATGCAAAGGAGTTCTCCCCATGAGCCACAGTTCACAGTCTGTGAGCAAGGAATTAGTTATAACTCAGTGATAGTGCAAGCTTCCATGAATTTGCAGTTCAACCTAACAAGCAGAAATAAAGTGCCACATATAGTGGCACATAGTTGTTCTGATGTTGTTTTACAGCAAATTTTTTATTACTTTTAAGGAGGAAAAAGCCCCCAGCCCCATTTCTGCCAGGAAAGCACTGCAGCAGTGGATCTCTACATGGAGTGAAATGTTGAACTGCTCATCTTGCATAAGAGTGTCCAAAGGCTTTTCATCTCAACTGGGTAAAGGCCAGCACATTTCCTTTGTTTTGCTTGGTATTACATAACTTTATGTGGGACATGCTGAAGGTATTCATTTTGTTCATTCAGGAGCTGCAGAGAAATAGAAATTATTTCTTCATTTGACACAAAAACAAGATTTGAGAGATTTCTTGAAAAGCAGCTGTTTTCAGTCTCATACCCTAATTCTGTTTGTGCATTTTCCAGGTTCCTGCTCAGCAAAGAAGCAAGTCAGAATGAATATGCAAGCTGCTGCAAAGAAGTCCACTCCTTGAAAACAGGAAGGGATTGGAAACATCTGCCAAGCTTCCCCAGCCTTCAAAAAATGGGTGTGCAGGTTGTGGGCACTTAGGGGCATCTCACAGAGGTGTGATCCTGACTGCAGTGACAACAGAAAATACACACATTGGAATGGGGTCAGGCCTAATCAGCTGGAATCTTTTTGGTGAGAAATTTTTTGCCTTAACAAGTTTGGGCACTACAGAAATTGGCTAAGACTACCAGGTGAAGGTGCATTAAAAATCACTGTTCATGAGAAAGTGGCACACAGTTAAAACAACTGTATATGTGTAATAATGTGCTTGGACAAGTCACTAAACAGCTGGGGTCTTTCATATTGTCATATATTTACATACCCTCATTTTTGGATTTAGCAAGGACAGCTTACTAAGTTTCACCATCCCAACTTTACAGGTTTGGCACACTGAAAAAAAATGTTCCCAGCCCTTTCTGTGATTTTTTTTTTTTCAGGTACAGCATTTTGTGTTTGCAGCTCTTAAGGGCATTGGGTGTCAATGTAAATGATGTAAAGGGACCAAGGTAAAATTATTTGGGAACATTTCCCTTTATATCAGCAGCCATTCTAGCCCTGTACATCTGCCCCACACTCAAGAATTGGGATGTTTAACTTACATGTTATGTGGGAAATTTGCAGGCATATTCTTGTTTCCTCCAAGTCTTTCCTTTTGCTAGCTGGGCCAAATTCAGCCCTTAAGTTGGGTTGCGCTTTTCCTCTCAGGTCTGAGAGTTTGCACAGGGAAAGCTAAGATAAATGTCACCCATGGATTTGTCCACAGTGGTTTGAAATATCTGCTGCATGTAAGAATGAGGGAGATGATTTAGTTGTCGTTTTGTGCTTTTTTATTCATACTGCTAATCTGTCTGTGAGAAGAGAAAAGGGCATTAATAACACTGAAATCTGAGCAGTGCATTGGCTTCTTCTCTATGGCATTTGTTAACACACACTTTTCCATCACCTACTTTTTATTTCCCTTTTTTATTCCCCTGACTGGTTGGGATAATTGAAATTTTACAGCACATAATAATCAGCGGGTAAACCAGAAAAAGAAACCTATAAAATATACACTCTAAATTATACTGCTGCATATGGCCTTAAGATGCATGCAGTGTTTAATGAACTGGTTGGGAAAGAGCTCTGTAAATGTCAGGGGTTTAGAACGACATGAGGTGATGAACTGCTGCTTTTTTGTCTCAAATCTAAACAAACTCAGGCTTCTCTCAAGCAGTAAAAATTAACATGCTTGTGTGAGTGTGTGTGTGTCAGGTGTGTGCACAAGAAGTGGTGGAAGCAATACATTATGGGCAACATCATGAGGGTTTACAGTGTTTCTTTTTTTCCCATTAAGACATAGACATAAATAAAGGAGTGAGTTGGGTTCCCCCCAAATGGCACAAGGCAGGGATTTCAGTCTGTTTCTGAACAGACTTTGTGGGCTAGGCCAATCTGTTGCAAACTTTTCAGACTATTGGGATGTAGCATGAAGGTGAGGGGCTGGACTTTTTGTATATTTGGGTTAATTTTTAAATGTTGCTTGTGATTAGAACAGTCTAATCTATTTTTCTTTTTTTTCTTTTTTTCTTTTTTTAATGGAGTGTGGTCATTTTCTCTAATTAAGAAAAATTGCACCACTGTTTCTCCATGTGTTTGCAATTTTAAAGCAGACCAATGACACTGAGCACCTTTTGGGGTTGTAGCAGGGTTAATTGCAGAATTACTTTCTGACTGGGGTGACATGAGCTGGGCATAAAAGCCCTAAAGTCAGCCATGCACGAGGTTATCATGAAGTCTCTAAGTGAAAAAGGAATACTTCCCTTTATTAGGAGAAATAACAACTCAATGCACTGCTGTCCCAAAAAAAACCAAGAAAGGTATTTTTGTTTTTCATATTAATTCCAAAACACCTCAGTGCTTTAGCCTATATTTAAAAGGAATTATCTGCTGAAATGTTTTGAAATCAGGGCACTGAAGTGTTGTAGGAATTGTTTAAGTTATCAATAACACAAGTGTTTAGCAATGCAGGTAATGGGCTTAGAGTGGAATTTCAGTGTGCTGAGACTGAAAGGTGCAGAGCATGGCTGGACACTAGGCCTGTCCACGTTTATGGACAGCCTCAGCCATGGTGGGGACTGAGAGCTCAGGGCTAGGGTAGAAAAGGATTTCCTGCTGGTTAGGGAAGGTGATGTCCTTCTGCCAGACAATTCATTAAAGTAATTTTTGCATTTAAAAAAAAAAAAAAAAAAAAAAAAAAAAACACCCACACCTCATTGACAGTTCCAGAAGAGACAGAATATCAGCGGTGAGGATATAGGGTAACACAAAAGGAGAGGGAAATGCTGTTTTCATCCCAGTGTTTGCAATTAGTCTCTCACACTTGTATCAGGGGGCCTAACCCTATCCTTGTGTGCACTGTCTGACAGCTCCACTGCTCTGTGGTGAAACTCTCTGATTTACATCAGAGAAGAACTGGAGCTGAAGTTTTGCTCTGGTCCTTCTGGTTACTCTGCTCAGGAAAAAACTGGACAAGCAGCTGTGTAATGGACAAATAGCTGTGTAAAGCCATTGCCTCCTTTCTACATACAGGGGTTTTGAAAGGGAACGAGAAATGGTTTCTGCTATACTTTTCTCTGTGTCATGGCTAAAAATAACAGCAAACCTCTGACGAGTGTCTGAGCTTCATCACCAGCAGGGTGGATAAAGAATATCTGTGTTTTGTTCCCAGGCTGCCAGAGAAACAGTGAAACAGGGAACATTTTGCTATTTTGTTCAACGTGTGAATTGCACTTTCTTCTTTAACAGTGTGCACCTGGGAACATGCCAGTATGTGGCAAAGCTATTATTATTATTATTATTATTATTATTATTATTATTATTTTGATAGTGAGTGTAAACACTCCCATTCTTGGAATGAGGCAGCAGAGCTGATTAAAAATGCAAGACACAAGAGCAGCCACAGCCCAGGCTGTGTTACCTCTTACAGTGGTACCCAACACCCTGGTGTGATCTGCAAATGCACCAGGGAAATCAGTGCAGCAGGTTTTTCCCATCTGAGATAAATGTGTCCCATGTGCAACACAACCAGAGCCTGAAAATGGGATGGAGCAAGTCCCGGGCACTTGTTTTATGTTTTGTGCAAACATGGAAATAATCTCATGTATAGATTGTTTCATTAAATTCCTTTCAGCAGCAACTGGAGAAGGTTGTTTCACTTGGGTGAAAAAGCCAGGAAAATAGATTCTCCATGTGCTTCTAGTTACTTCAGGGTGATGCAAGTACAGCTTCTTCTACTTAAAGCCACTCCTCTGCAAACTATTCTGGGGCACCCTTCTGCTGGGTAGCATTGGCTTCCTGTAGCACCTAACAGCTTGCAGTAGTAGATGCTTTATTATTTTACCATTATCTTTTGGAACCTGGTTTATAGGCTTTGGGAGTGGGCCTTAATATCACAGAAATTTCTGTCTGGAAGGGAACCTAGAAAATCACCTACTCCATCCCCCTGTGCTAAAGCAGAGGGTCAGGACTTGCTTATTCCAAAGCTTGGAAATTGCTGTGAGAACTGATTTGCTCTGCTCACGTGGTGAATCTCAGGGGTAGCCAAGGTCAGCAGTGTTCCTCCCGATATCCTGAGAGTCTGTGTTATACAAGAGGTTTTCTTTCAGGTGTTCATTTTGCTTTGCTTGTTTTGGTGCAGGGCTGTAGACGCAGTTGAATTCCACATAAGCAACCTGGTGTGTCGAACCATTTGGTTGTCAGAGGTGGATATTTGCAATGTCATCAATGAATGCTGGTGCACAAATATGTTTCAATAGCAAAATAAGCTGAGTTTTCTTCTTATTTTAGGCAAGTTCTTGTTTTTTTTCTGTACTGCTCTGACCTGGACTCCCTCTGCTGATGCCCCTGTGCGGTTCCACTTTCTACAATTCATCCCTTCCATGCACAAAATATTGGCCTGAGCTGTGGGGTGCTATAAGTTAAGCTGACCTACAACCCAGAAAACGTGTTTTTGCAGTGGATATTTCATGATTTTTCACTGAGGTGTCACAAATCTTATAGGAGGGAACCATTGTTAGTTTTTTTCCTTTCCTTTCTTAATTTTCTAAGGTATTTTTTCTATTTAGGAAATGCTGCCTCTCTTACTTTCAGCAATCTGTTCACTTGGCAAGAAATACGACTATCAGGTGTTTAAAATTAAAGTTGTTAAAATCAAATTTGCAGAGGCAGGAGGGTTTGCCCCAGTGTCCTGGACATAATCCAGGTTTGGTAATTACTTCTCGCCTAACTCAATCTTTTCTCTGCAGTTCCGTGGCGTTCTTCTCACCCCGCTGAAATCTGCTCCAGGGAGCTGCTGTGCCATGGCACGTTAAACATCTGCCTGGTTTGCACCCAGGACTGGCCACGTTTCAGTGTGTGATGAGGTGATTTATGATCCATGGCATGCACATTCACTGCTTCTCTTTTTACCATGACTTCTACTGAACCGGAGGAGTTACTCGGAAGCAACACTTAACAAAAAGCAAATCAGCTCAGGAACTAAATATGGATTTAAGGATTCTGATTCTCTAGGTGCCTCTTTCAGATGATCTCTTTCCAGCTCATCCCTTTGTCTTATAAGGTGGTGCTGAGAAGTGGTGGCTCCAAGCTGTGTTTATAGGATAAAAGCCTTCCCCCTGCCCAGTAATCCCCTGGGTGCAGGCAAGGAGCATTCCAGAGTGCTGAGCAGCCTCAGTGGGTGGGGTAAAGCCAGCACACACGCACCTGCCAAACAAACATTCTCCCAGTTTGCTTGGAACAGGCCAAATCTTCCCACACAATTAGGCCTGAAAACAGGAGCCTTCCCCTGCTCCATCCAAACTGGGCCAAGGTGAGCTGGTCATTGGAATGGAGTGTCCCAGACAAGGGTTTGCTGCACTGTTCCTAAAAATTAAAGTGGGTTTGGCACTCTCATGACTCCCCTGAGAAAGGGGAAACTCACAGGATTTGGGGTGATGCCTATCAAGGGCTCATGCAAACTAACAGTTTACAATCATAATGTTACAGTGAGCAGAAAAGCTTTATCATGAATATTTTAAAATCTCTGCCTCTGTCCTTGGAGCTGGAGCCATGCCACTAAGCATATGATGAATGAAATCTCCTTAAAACCCTCAGATAGGAAAACTCCCATTCTAATTGTTTCAGATCATCTGCATCCTGTGTTTGGTTACACGGGGTAATAGAGGCCATCTGTCTCCCTGGTTTCCAACACATGGATTTATATCTGTGTGTAGAGCTGTTTTCACTAAGAGAGTGCACAGACCCTCCCAAATGTGTGATAAGGAAATGTGTGCACCCAGGAACAGCCAAACTTTCTGACCTTACAAGCCGTATATCAAGTTCTTCATAAGGCTGTGAACCACAAGATGCACATTTTGGTGTGTCGAGGAAACTAAGGACTCCAGGAATTAATGGGAAACATTTTTTGATCCCATTTGCTCCCACCAGTATGTCAGGGCACGGGTCTGGGGTGGGTCCCAGAGCAGCATCTGGCACTGATTCCTCTGATGGGAAATGAGAGATGATCTGAGTCCCTGTCCTTTTGCATGGTTTTATGGAATCTCCTCCACAACCCACTCCTGTGGGCTGACAGAGATGAGCACACAGGCTCCCATCAGTGGTGTGGGGGCCCTGTCAAGCAGAGTGTCCCAGGCTAAGGGAGGAAGGACAGAACTGGAGACCAAAGGGGGAAAGGCATTTCAGGAGCTTGATCTGAGCAAAAAGAGCATCAAGATGTCACCAGCCCTTAGGGTGAAAATGTTTATTTCCATTCAAGAAAAATTTGTGCTGTTCAGTGCATTTCAGACTGAAAGGGTGCGGTGAAATTTCCCTTTTCTTAAAACTCAGGTTATTTAAAGAGGAATTAAAATCAATCTTTGACCGGCTTGCCTGGCTGAGGGGCAAAGGGGGTGAGGAGCAGTGAATCCCCCCCTGCTTCCACCTCTGCAGGCACCACCTCAAGGTTTCTTAGCAGAAAAAGAAGAAAATGGCAAGGAAGTTATTGAAAATTGTAGATCAAGCAGAGCAGAGATAAATAACTTTATGGTGCAGCTACATTAAGCTACAGCTCTCCCTTCTACGAATACACCTTTTGCTGAGATATTGCAGTAGTAGACTTTAAAGGCAGCCAAGCAGTGCAGTACATTTCTTTACTCAGATTAAAAGCATTGTTTAAATTCTTGTGGCTAGACAATTTGTCTTGTCCTTAAAAAAAAAAAAAGAAGCCATTATTAAAGAGCAAAGCAGCACAAAGAGGCTGGGATGTAGGATTGAGGGACTGCAGGGAATTTTTAGCTCGCTTGCTGCAAATCAAGATCAGCCTTTTTACCTTTCCACAATCTTCCTCCCTTTGTTATTTGTGGTTACCACAAAATCTTATTCAAAGATTCTCTCAGATGCTAGAATTAGATAATGTCTCTGGAAAAGGGTGTCGCAGTCTGGATAAACATAGCCATGAATAAAATATTTTATGCAACGACACGTTTCATCCAGCAAGGCTCCAGGGAGAAAAAAAACCCAACAAACTATAAAAGCACATATTTATTATTTAAGAAATAATAAGTTTCATATCATTATATAAACATATAGAGATACAGGTGTAATTGCATCTCAGGCTGATGCACTTTTTGGCCTGGTACAAAGCAATCCCATTCCAGGGGTGAATGGGAGCAGCAGGTGGGTGATACATCATGTTTGTGATGCCTTTTATATAACAAGGAAGCAAGACAAAGCTTTTCCTGAGAGAGGGGCCTCGAAGAAGGTGTGCTACAACCTCCCCCAGGACTGCCAAGGACATCCATGATGGGATTTTTGTGGTGTCCAGTGGCATTTTTTGCATCCCAGCCCAAACACATCATGCCAGGCTCGGCAGAGGTGACTACAGAGCACACCCGTGATGTTTTAGGGCCTGTGATTTTTCTGTCTTGCTCTGTGCTATCTGTCAGGGAAAGGACTGGTTAAAAGAACAGGGGCTGAAGGAAGAATGGAATGGGGATGTTCACATGTGTTGTGCAGTCTGGAGAAGAATAGGGCTGTTGCCCACCACCAAAAAGCCTGGTTATGTCAACCTTAACAACTCATCTCCCATGAGTGTGAACTTCAGGCAGCAGAGGATAGATGAAATTCAATAGCCAGCACATGTTTGGGTGAAAGAATACCTGACTGAAAAAAACAGAAGTCACAGGATCATCAGTCTCAGCAGTGGAGACTTTGCCATGAAAGCCTGAACTGAACATGTTCACCCATCCAGGCCCTTCTCAGGGTGTCCAAAAGAAAACATGATTCTCTCGATAGTAAATGGTTTATTCTTTCCATGTAAATAACTGTTTTCCTGTCATTTGGCAGGGAAAGAAACTGGATTTGTAATTTGGATTGCTGGGCTGTTAACCTCCTCTCATCTGCAGGCTGTTTTAAGAAGGAGATCCACACAAACAACTCAATTTTTATATATATGTATATATATACACTCTGGCATCTAACAGGCCAGAACAAGCAGCCACAGAACTCATTTAATAGCATCAGTTCTATAAAATGCAGATCTTACTCTTGCCATTTTTCAGTCCCCACAGGTTCCAGCAATGTTCCTGTGCTCAGCAGGGTTTTGGGATCCAGTCGTAGCTTTGCAGTTCCAGGTGCCACAATTTGTTTCAGCCCACTTTCAACTTTATTTAAAAAAAAAACCCAAAACTTCTTCTCTTAGGGAACAATAATGAGGTCACCTGATAGTTTTGCGAAGGTGACTGTCTGATCAGTGTGTAAAAGTGAGGAAATGACAAAGCACCCAAGTTGTTCTCACAGAGCAAAGTTTCGCAAGGAGTATGTTGGTTCATTTTTCTGGGGGGAAAAAAAATATTCAAACTCAGGGTTTCATGCTAAGTGCAAATGAGCAGACTGCTCTGCCTTGCGTATTTTACATGAATCCAGCCCAGTGGGGAAAAAAAGAAAAAAAAAAAAAAAAGAAAAGAAAAAAAAAAAAGAAGACTGTTGAAGGCATTGAAAAAAAAAAAAAAATCGGTGCCGTGGAAAGGAGCTTAATACATTCACAACGTTATTTAGCTCTAACAAAGAGCAGCAACCCCAGATGACCTCCTGGCTCCTGTCTCCACCCAAGTTCCTGGCCCCTGTTCAGCGTCCTGGCAGGAGTTGCAGACATCCGCCACACGATGCCAAGTAGCTGTTTTGTCTGTAGATATGTAATAGAGATTAGCCGAGTGCTGGGGGGAGCTGCAGCGCACACACCGGCACCTCCACGCCGGGTCCTGGCATCCCAGCGCCGGCCCAGAGCTTTTGTTCCCGGCCGGCGCCCGGACCCTGCCCGAGCGGCTGGGTGGGAGAGGAGAATTCCCAGCGCTCCGGCTCGGGGCGTTCCGCGCTGCCCTCCCCGGCAAGGATTGACCGGCGGGGCCGGGGATGGACGGACGGACGGACGGACGGATGGATGGACGGATGGATGGAGTGGCCGTGACATCAGAGCTGTGCGATGTTCCCGGCCAAGGATCACCGGGAGCGTCACCCCGCGCACACGGCTTTTTCACACCTCCCGCGTGCGAGCGCTTCCAGAGCTGTGCCCGGAATGGAAACGCCTTTTGTTTTCCCGTAGTAGGCTTTAAAAGAAAAAATCTCAGCTTGACTTTAAATACTTTTTTTTTTCCCCTCCCCCTCCGTTTTTCCACCAGAGACAGGAAACAGCCCTTTCGTGCCTTCAGAAATGTGAATTATGATTGGCAGAACATTACAGCGCAGAAAAAGAGCTTTTGAAAGAGGTCGTGGAGGAGCGATCAAAGCAGATTAAAGGTTAGGCCCTGCACCAGGCGAGCCAGTTCTCCCCGAGCTACACACCCCCTGCTCGGGATGCTGTGTTTTTACCAAAGGACTGGGCAGACCTGCAACTTCACTGACATGCAAAGTGGGAAGGGAAAAATGCTGGGCTCTCCCTTCTCCTTCTCCTTCTCCTTCTCCTTCTCCTTCTCCTTCTCCTTCTCCTTCTCCTCCTTCTCATCCTTCTTTTTCACTTTTTCTTCTCCTTCTCCTCCCTCTCCTCCTTCTTTTTCTTCTCCTTCTCCTCTTTCCCCTTTCTGTCTTTCTCCTTCTCCTACCCCTTCTGGTTTTCCCCTTCTCCTTCTCCTCCTCTGCCTCATCCTCCCCATTTACTGCTGAGGACTGAAGAGCCAGAAGATTCTTTGAAGAATTCATCTTTTTGCCCCTCTCCAAAAGGTCTCCATTACTGATAACTGGATACAATCCTGGCATGAGAAGGGGCTCTCTCTGGAGTGCACCAGAATCACTTGGCAGAAACCTTGTTGTAATCATTTGTGCTTTGTTCCTAGGACTAAACAAGCAATATCTTATGAGAAGAGGATAAAAATGAATAAAACACATTCAGCATTGGCTACTAATTTGTAAATGGAAAAGTGACAGGTGCCAAACTCCCTTGCCTCTTCAGCCTAAAAGCACAGGTAGCTCCAGGTCTGGCTTAAGAATGGGGGAAGCCAAGATGCAGCAAGTGGGCAGAGCTGCCTGCCCTGCCCCCCAGGCTCCTTGTTCTCTGGAACAGGTTGGGTTCAACTGGCAGAGCAGTTTCATGTGGGAGGATGCTGTGTACGTAGGCTCCCTCTAGGAATAATTAACCAAGGTCAAAATTGCTGGGTCCTTGGATGAGAAACCTTCAAGGAAAGCACAAGTACTACCAAAGTGGTTCTGATAACTCTGTGGAAAAGCATCCCTGAGCCAGAGATGAACTGAGCCCTTTCCATGGCAGAAAGGACCTTCACAGCACTACCACTCCTGGCAGCAGCTCTAACCTCACACTGCACATGTGGGAACACACAACTCCATTTCTTTCTGCAGCCAGCAGTCAGCACATGGGAGTGCAAGCTGCTCACCTCACTCTGACCACTTGAGAGAAACTCCCAGTCTTTCCCAAATAGCCCAGAAAAGACAGAAAATGGAGATTCCAACAAGCACGTGCAAGTGCACCTTCCCCAGAAACTGGGGTTTGGCACTCTGAACTTTTGGTGAGCTGCAGTCCTGCCTGCTGAGCCCTCCCCTGCTGAGCTGCTGTTTGGGGTAGGATCCACCTCATGCATCTCACTGTACCCAGGACAGCAAGCACAGCCCCTGTGCTCTTGCCCAAGAGGTAGCAGCATTTTGTGTTTTGGAGAAATGATCTGATGCAGTTCATAAAATGCTTCTGAAAACTTTGAGGAGGAGGAGGATGTCAACAAATGATTTCTATCCCACTGTAGTAATTCCTCTCCTTTTTTCACCAGTTTCCTTTACAATTGAAAATCCTTCTTCCTGTCCTCTTCTGAACAGGGATTGCCTGATTTTTTTTCCAGCTAATAATGAAAATAACAAATGCTATCTGGAGACTTGAAGAGAGCTGTGCTTGAGAGCACTGATATGCTGTGAAGATGAGACCTTTGGCTGTGATGAGACCCAGATGTCCCATTCTGGCCGTGTCCAGCAAAGTTACTGTCAAGCCTTTGTTTGAATTGGGTCCCACTGCACAAGCATATTTATTAGCATAACAAAGTAGCAATGGCCAAGGAAAGGAAAAAATGACTTGCCTAATGGAAATGAATTGTGCAGCATAACCTGGTGGTACATAGGACTCTATCATGGTAGTTAATGTCTCTCCCCATGCTGAAAGAAAAGAGTCTTGACACAGGCGCCAGTAGGTCTGTAGAGCCATTGGTAGACAGCCAGGGCATACCATTTAATGGAAGGACATCATTAAATATGCCTTTATTTTTATTACTTTGTAATATTATTATGCAGCTGAAATAAATCACAAGTTGTTTTTAGTGGGATTCCGTCACAAGCCACAAAAGCAGTGAGCTGGGGGGTTACTTCTCAATCTCCCTGTAAGCAACTTTCTGTACTCTCTGAAAAGAGCAAAACCCTCACATCAGGGTCAGCCCATGACCTTTTCCTCTTTCGATATTTATTAAATGTATTGTTAAATGAGCACAACTTGAACTAACAGGATCTAGTTCTAGGCTCCTGCAGCCCTAAATCTGGAGGCAAACACGAGTGGCAGAGCCCCCAGACCAGAGTGGAGGAACAGGAAAGGTCAGGTGGAGGCCAAAGGTGTTTCAGCTACCTTTCCTCATTCCTGAGTGGCTCCCACATCCCCTCCCAAATCAGGAAGGTGCAAAGGTGCTGCATGCTCACCTGATTAGTGCAACATCCATGAACTGGAGAGGGAGTTTGGCTCATCCTCCCACAGCCAGATGGGTAAAACATGAGGTCTTCAGGCATGCAGCGGAGAAGTGGAAAAGGAGATGTAAAAACCTGTGCTTGGACCTTCACCAAACTGTCTGACTGCCCCAAGAACCCACTCCTCACTTCCATCCACCAACGAGGATGCAGCACAGTGTTTGGTTTACAAAAGGAGGGACACCCAAAGCTCTTCCACAGTCGCACAATTTCTCAGCTCTTGTGTGAGTAAAGACTTTGTGGTGCAAAACATTTTACAGAAATTTACCTAAATTATTTACCTAAATATGCCAGCAGGACATTGTTAGCCATCATGTGATGATTTTAGCTTAAAACATTTTGGTTTTCCTCTGCTCCGGTCCCCTCTGAAAGTGGTGCTATGTGTGCAAGCCATCCCTTGGACTCTTATTCCTTTTTTTTTTTCATTTGCACATGGTCAGAGTGTTTCAGAGGAAGGGAGAATGACAGATCTTGATTTAGAGTTCTGCTGAACTACTGGCATTGTTTGTGTAAAACATTAGCTCTTTCTCATCACCCCAGTAATTCCTTCTCCTCACCTTTAAGATGCCTTTTTCTTTTCTTTCTTTCTTTTTTTTTTTTTTTTTTTTAGGTAAATGTTAAGTGGAGGTTTATCATTAACCACCTTTGGGTTTTTGTAAGAGTTTATATTATTCACATGAACAGTGTGTGTTGCAAGATTCTTTTTTTCACTGTTTAGATACAAATTATTCACAGCTTGAGTTTTGTCTAATCTGGAGCCAAACTGATTTCAGTCTTGAGATAAGCTCCACCTCAAAAGAGAACCTCAAAAGGCTTCGGTTTGTCCATTTAAGATACAAGTATCACCTGTTTGGATACTGAAATGTGTGCACATCAAAGAGATGAATTATTGTGCTTCAAGGTCAAGAAGAAACACTAACAGCAGGATGTTGAATTCGAGGAGATTATTCAATTTTTAAAAAATCTTTATAGCCTGTTCTTTTCTGCAGTAAGGATGTGTCTCAGTCAAGCCTATTCTTGCTGTGGCAAGGAGCAACACAGTCGGGTGCAAAAGTAAATCTGATGAGCAAGGGTCAGAATGGAGACAAATGAATGCTCTTACAAAATTTCAGCCCATGCTTTGATACTCCTTGAAAAGCTCTTCTATTTGCAGCCAAAAAAACAAACTGCAAGAGCTCTGTTAGCTTGTACTCAAAGGCTGAGCACTCAGTCTCCTGGTTCCTACAGAAGTGACAGCCCTGATGGCTTCCATGTGTTCTCTGTCCACAGCACACAGCTCGGGTTCTCCAGGCAGGTGTGAGCAGCAGCCCCAGAACAGACAGAACCTGCACAGGGGATTTTCTCTCCAAGTGAAAAAGGGTTGTGGAAGGGACATCTCTGAGCCACATGCCAGAGGGAGACAGCAAACCTTCCCCAGGCCCAGCTGCTGAGGGGTTCTGCTGCCCATCTCCCAAATCCCTTTATCCCAGTGTGCTCCAGGGTCTCTCTAGGATAAGAATTCCTCCCACAGCCAGGAGGAAGCCATGGAGGGGAGGGAGGAGAGCTGGGGTAGGGACACAGCCACCCCATCAGCTCCCCACCACCACCATGTGAGAGAGCCTTCCAAAGAACCGGTCTCCAGGAGGAAATATCCAGCATTGACTGCTTCTCAATTAGTTCTTGACATCCTTTCAGGGAAAGGAAAATTCCTTCTGTATTTCTTGCTACCCTGCAGCTCCTGTTTCTGAGCTGGAGCAATGTCTCCTTACCATGTCTTCTTTATATCCCCCTGCTCTGCACACACACACACACACACACAAAAATACACAAACACCCGGAGATAAACTTCTTATTTACATTTGGGAAGTGGATTGCAGAGGGATTCTGTTCAAAAACCTAGAGAGACCTGTGCTCCCAGTCTGACTGTCTCTTCAGAGCACTAACTCCCCCCTCCTTTTGCTGTGTTTGCCAGTGGAAAAAATTAGCAAACCCTATTTACAAATATTTTTGCCTCCTGGCCCTCTGCCTAATGCTGTACTATTAAGGCTGTCGTTGTTCCACTAAACAATTGCAAATGTTTTTGCATGCATGCATTGGCTTGCTTTTGAGTTCAGAGGCTCTCATTCCACCAACTGCCACTGCCACCCTTTGCTTAATTCAAGTGAATGCCCTAGAACTCAAGCTTGTCAGGAAATTTCCCCTCTACTAGCCCACTAAAATATGCAACAATAAAATTCCTCCACTAAGGCTTCTTCCTGCAGCTCTTCTGTCCCAGCCTCTCCTTTCTCAACAGTGTGCCCCAAAGTCTTACACTTACACCAGGCAAGGTCAAAAAGGCTGTAGCCAGTGAGACCTTGGAGGAATTTGGGTACCCAGTTAAAAAAATTGTCTTGGAGAACCTTTTTCTTAGTTGAATCCTGATCCCAGAAATAAATGACCTCCATTTCTGCCTTCCCAAAGTTCTCTCTCTGAGCAGGTTAGTGCCTAAGCCAAGTTACGAGCAAGGAATAAAACATTTCTCCTCCACTTTGCCCTGACACTCCTGACCTAGAAACCATTCTCAGTGTGTATTTCCAGGATTCTCCTCCCTCCAAAAGGCCGTGGTAGCCAACACTTTTCTTTTAAAGTACAGAATGAAGTAGTAGTCCATGTTCACTTCCTTTTTTCTTTCCCACTGCCCCATCCCCAAAATTTCGCAGATGCTCATTCACTCTTTTTAACCTCTGTGCAAGTAAATTCATGCTTCTGTGTCTGGTGTTTGGTCCCAAATGTGAGGGTGATACAGTTTACCAGCATTTCAACAGCAGCTGAAGCAGCCAGTGATAAATGGATGTTGAAGAGCAGTCAAAGAAAGCAAGTTTCATATCTGTAATTGCAAATGGTAGCATGGGAAATGTGATTTTGAAACAACAAAAGAAAGATTTATGTCTCTAATGAAAACAGCTCCAATGTCAGACTCAGCACAACTTCCCAGACAAGATAAAAACACAAGAATTATCTCCAGAAATTACTCAGTGAAAAATTCTGAATAACAAATGCAGTTGAGAAAATTGCTGGGGCAGTTTGCAAATAAGAAATAAAGGAGGACATAACAGATTTATTAATCACTATGATTTATGCACCTAGCTTTGCTAGCAGTGCAAGACAGTAAATTAAAGCAAAGTCAAGTGTTCTTCCACATTGTTTGGTCAGCAAACTTCCATCCTGGTC
This sequence comes from Acrocephalus scirpaceus scirpaceus, assembly GCA_910950805.1. Taxonomy (NCBI): domain Eukaryota; kingdom Metazoa; phylum Chordata; class Aves; order Passeriformes; family Sylviidae; genus Acrocephalus; species Acrocephalus scirpaceus. The sequence goes on from OU383777.1 coordinate 65,797,040, forward strand.
TGAGGCACTGCTGGTTTTAGGCCAGTCCTGCCAAGCTCAACAGCTTCTCTAGGATCATTAAGTGCCAACAAAAGATCTGCAGAGTCCTCAGTAGGAGCATTTCAGCCACTGATTTTTGTCTTTGCAGCTGAAAACTGAAGGTCTGGGAGACATAACTGCAGGCACATAAATCTTGTCTGCATAGCCTCACCTAGACAGTGACCAGAAGGATAACAAAGCTTCTTGTCCAGGTGTAAATCATCTGGTGGTAAGATTACAACATGAACGATTATTCCAGACTCTCCCCATGCTGGGCACATCCTAAATGCCCATTTACAGAATGCCCATGCTGGGACAGGCTGTGAGGAGAAATTTTGGAGACAGAACCACAAGGGCTATTGAATATCTTGGCCTTGACCATCCTGTCCATGTGTTCCAACTCTGCTCCAGGACTGTCTTTAACTCATCAGTGGCAACTTAAGACAGAAGTTTGTGGTGTTTAGATTCATATTAAGAAAATTTATGATGTTGCAAGAGTCAGGAATTGGGCAGGGTTTAAATATTGCTTCAGAGTCACAGGAACACAGAGGCACCCAGAGCCCCAGAGCCTCTCCTTGTTGTATTTCCAGATTGTGCCACAAATCCCGCAGGTTACAAAGATGGAGAACAATTTTCACGCAAAATCTGCTTCAGTCTTGCATATCCCCTGTGAAAGAATGCTTAGCAGGGGTTGGAGTCCAACCTTTTTCCATAACTAACTCTCCTAGCCTGGCCTGAGCTGCCCTGCTGTGACCAAGTGTCCCTGATTAATGACCAGGAAGCAGCCAGACCCCCACTTTGCCAGCTCCATCATTAACTCCTTGTCCTGGGCGCTGCCAGGCCCTGCAGGAATCTTGGGCCAAGTCTCTGTCATGCCTAAGAAATGGAACTGAACCTTCCTGGTGACCTAACCATGGTACCCTCACAAACAAGGTGTGCCCAGGGGCACTAAAGCCAACCAGCCAGCTTCTTCCTTTCCTTGCAAAATGACTCTGGCATCATGGTCCTAGCTGGAAATGAACTTGATGCCTTAGGACCTGGGTAAAGCTCTGGAACCTCGCTGCAGCCCCATTCAAGCACTGTTCTCAACCCAATGGGGCAAAATGTTTGTCCTGGGGATGGTTCAGTCCAATCCAATGTATTTAACAACATATTTATTGTTAAATATCAACAGTGGTTAAGGATATTCTGGCAGTGAGCCCCTACTCTCCCCTTGCTGCCTCCTCACTCTTCCTGCACTCAGGCTGTGCTCCACTTTAGGGTTCCCTTCCCAAATCTCTCAGGGCTACAACCAAGAAAGGAGCACCCCACCTCCCCCAAAAGCAGCATCCTTTATCTTGCTTGAAGAATGTGCATCGTGCCTGTGCTTTAAGGCTGAGGCAGAGCCTGGAGTGTGGAACCAGGCTGGGAGCTGGGAGCTGGTGGTGTGCTGGAGCAAGGCAAGGACAGACAGGCTGCACACCAGCAGCATGTCTAAGGTACAAGTCAGTGCTGGTTTTCAATAAAACTTTCTCATCCCCCATGGAAATGCTGTGTCCAAGGATCCTCTGCACTCCTTTACAACAGCTTTTGATCCCATCACCACATCCCTTCACAGAACTCACTTTTAAACATGACCCCAAGGCCTTTTATCACTTAAAAAAAACCAGAACCTGAGTATTTACCAAAGTAAATTACATTAATTAATTTCCTCTGCAGAAGAGGAAAGGGTGAAGCCTTCACACAGCTTAATTATTGGTCTGGAGCTCCATGACTTCACTACCAACCTTTCACACTATTTTTTGTCAGGTCCAAATCAATCTCAACCCTCCATCACCCTCCACACACATGCACATCATGTAAAGCCCAAAATGACAGGCTGCCTTTCAGCCTAATTCATCGAGAACAACTTTAAAAGATTTTTTTTTTCTCCTTCACAGGAGGAAAAACTACAGATCATGCATGCACGAACCTCCACCATCAGCTCCCAGCTGGCTGAGAAATGGGGTGACCTCCCAATGCACCCCTGCAGCCACAGCTCAGGTGATACAGCTCAGCATTAAAGCAGGATTGCAGAGTGACATCTGTACTTGAGCATATAAAACATTCCTCACCAAATGCAGCTCAAAAACAGGTAAAGCAAAATAAAAAGGATTCTGGACCCCTTTCTCAGCATTACTGCAATGTGGCTTCTGAAACAAAACGAGTGTATTGAATTAGTGCAAGTGGAAAATTGGTTCTTTGACCAAAATGGAAAAAAGAAAAAAAAAAAAAAAAGCAGAGGAAGGAGGAGCTGTGTGGGCAAGATTCTTTAAATAATCATGGGGGGTTTTTTCTTTAATTGGAGAACTGGAAAAATAAATTAGGAGTTTGGCAAATTTTCGTCTAAACATTTCAATAGCCAAAGCCTAAATTTTGGCTTTAGTTCACTCTACCAATGACGATACCCTCTGAAAAATGTCAATAATATGAGAAAAAGTTATTGTTGTTTTCATTTTCCACAAAAAAAGCCTCATTTTCAGTGCAACTCTCATTTCAGTCTGTACTGGTCACAAGCTGTATGGGCAGATATTCACTCCCTCAAATGACTCCCTCCACCAAAATCTGGGGAAGAAAGAATAGGACAAGGAAGAGGGACAATAAATGAGTCTCAATGAGGGGTAGAACAGAAGAGAAGAGGATTAAAGTACCTAGCAAAATGACACAGAGAGAGAGAGAACAGGAAGGATGAAAGAAAGAAAAGTGGGAGTTTTTTCTCCCCCTTCCATTACAGAAAGTTTAATTTTCTTTTCTTTATCTGTTGTAGAAAACCCCACATCTTCACAGTTTTAAGTGGTAAAAACAAAGCCTGGGAAAGGAAACAGAGTAGAGTTGCATGAGGTCACAGCCTGTTTCATCTCCCAAACCCGTGCCCACACCACTTTAGATTTTACTGTCACTGATGTGCTGTCCATCAGCTTTTTAAGCAGCCTGTAACAAGGTAACAGAAAAGTGGAGCCCACGCTGCTCTTTGGAGAGCCAGAAGATATCTAATGTTTTAGAAATGCCTACCCACATACAATAGTTCAGAGAAAAGCTGTTTGGAAACAAAGAGTTCAGGAATTGGGAAATATTTGCAGAAGAAATAATTTTCTGTAGTGCATTGCTTTCAGAATGCAATGGATAAACAAGAAGCCTCTGTTGAAGGAATTGAAGAAGAAAGTCTTACAAAATGAACTCATGCCCTGTTTTGTTTGCAAAAATATTGTTTTCCCCTGAAAATAAATCTCCATTTGTGGTGCAGGTACCTGTCTATAGTGTTGACTGTATTTTCCTTAATACCCCTATGCAATTTATCCCTCAAGGTGTCCCTATCACAAAACCATCCAACCACTCAGGGTACCCGATGAGCTGTGGATGAAGACAAACACAAGAGGTGCTCCTGCAAAATTTTCTTGGTCCTGCCTGCACTGCTGCCAAAGAAACTCCTCTCCAAGCTGCTAGCAGAGTTTGGTGACTGTCAAAGACCTGGCTGGGATGCTCCTGGACAGATTGTCACAACATGGCAGGGCTCAGAGTGCTCCAGGCATGGAGTTTGCACTCGTTTTTTGGAGGAGAAGATGGTTATCAAAGCTCTCTGCTGTCCAGCTCTGGTGGCTTGTGGAACACGTGGGTGGAGTGTTTGTTGTGTCCTTGCCTTGGCCCCGTGAGCACACAGCAAACAGGGGAGAGGAAATCTCACCGAGGGCTGAGGTGAGGGCAGAGAGGTCACTCACCAAACACCATCGTGGGTGAAACAAGCTGGAGTTGGAGACATGCACTGACTTTACTCCTGACAAGGTCAGAGCAGGACAGTAGAGAAGTAAAACAAAACCTTAAAAAATACCTTCTCCCTACTTCCCCCAGTGTTGCAGGGAGACAGGGAATGGGGTTCCAATTAGTTCATCACATGGTGCTCGGGGAGAGGAGCCCTGCCTCTGCTCCACCACGGGCTCCCTCCCCCATGAGCTCCTGCAGTGTGAGTCCATCCCACGGGCAGCAGCCCTGCACAGCTCCTGCTGCCACCAGGATCACTCTTCCACAGGGGTGCAGTCCCTCAGGAACAGGCTGCTCCATCCTGGGTCCCCCATGGGGTCACAAGTCCTGCCAGCAAACCTGCTCCAGTATGGGCTCCTCTCTCTGTTGGTCTGCAGGTCCCAGCACAGATTTCCCAGGGGGTCACAGTCTCCTTTGGGCATCCCCTGCTCCAGTGTGGGCTCCTCCAGGAGCTGCAAGTGGATCTCTGCATCCTCATGAACTTCCATGGGCTGCAGGGGCACAGGGAAATCTCTTGGAAATGCTTTTTAACACTTTACCAACCCCCCCTGTTATTAAACTGCATTTTTCTCCCTTTCTTCCCCCCACAAATATTACAGATGAACTTATATTTCCCAGGAAGATTTCAATAGGGTTTTACAGAAAGTGAATTTACCACTCCTGACTGTGAGTACTCTTGGTGGAAGTCTCAGGGTTGCACTCATGTAACCATGGAACAAAAATGACATTTTGACTATCTAAATGCTCGTAGGCAGGCCACAAATAAATGATTATTCACAGAAATTACGGGCAGCATTATCTCAAACAACAAACACATTCAAGAACATCCAGGCAGGCTCACAGATAGTTTGCAAACAGATAAAAGGCCAAACACTTCCATTCAGTTACTTGCTGTAGATTATTCACGCAGCTCTAATAACAGTCCCCTGTCTCCATGAGCCTGCATCAGATGCAGTCCAAAACTGGGATGGTGGTGAAAGCTCCCACTCTATCATCATGAAAACCCAGAGTTGAAGCTTTCTTCTTTTTTTTTTTTTTTCCCATTCATTTCTACCAAACAAAAGCAAAAGATGGGATTATCTTCACAGAGTTTGGTTTGGAGTTGCTTCATTTCAGTGGCATGCAGATATTTTTCCTGTGGTTTTGCAGGGTGACCAGGAACACCTGTTGAGTTTAAAAGACAAGCACAAAACCCCCACAAAGCTGTGTTTTTGTTTGCTTAGGTTTGGGATTTTTCACCCTCTGTTTTTTCAGTTCTTACAGCAAGCACAGCTCGCAGGGAGCATTGTTTGGAAGCTGTTAGAGAGCAGTAATTGCTGCTGAAGGGTGGCTGGTTGCACAGGATATGATAAATGACCTCCCAGTGGCTACACTTACTGCAGCCACCAGGCTCTGGGCCAAACACCCTCAGCGTGTCTCAGCCTCCTCAGAGGTGGCACTCGCCCCACAGCTGCTCCCCCATCCCTTGCAGGTGCCACAAAATCCTCCCACGGCATGCTGGGGCCTCAGCCAGCTGGGCTGCACACCCAGCACCCCTGCAGCAAGGGCAGCAGGCACTCTCCTGTGAGGCAAGAGCTGGGAACCAGCCCTGCAGCCTTGGGGTGCCCAGAGGGGCTGCTCTGGCTGCAGGCAGCTCAGGAGAGTGGTCTCCCTGCTTCAAGCCCATCCTCTTCACCCTGGGCACTCAGCCTGGCTCAAGAAAGTAACTTGGGCTGCTGGTATGCACTGCTATTCACTTGGAAATGCTCCCATCTTCTTCCTGGAATTGTTGGTCACATCTGCACATTTTCCAGGACTCACAGAGTGGTTTGGTCTCCTCCACCTCAGGGGTTTCCAGCAGTGCTGTGCTCTGCACCCCAAAGCAGTGCAGCTGGAGGGCTGCCAATGGTGCCTGGGGATATGTAGGGCATGGGGGTCGAGTCAAGGGTGCAAGTCAGCCCTACAGAGCTTTCATTTGATTTTTGGACCAGCAGGGGTGAAATTCAAAGGCCTCCTTGCACTGCACACTGGTTGGGTTGGAGGAAGAGCAGAGGAGCAGGTGGTGAAGGGCTGGCACAGATGTCCTGCCTCAGCCAGCTCCTCTGCCAGGGGAGCACAGCACCTGCAGGGCACTGGGGAAAAAGGCTGTTCCCTCCTGTTTCTCCAAGCAGCCCCTCTGTATTGCCTCTGTTTCCCACAGAGCCCACCTCAGTGTTCCCACTTTGCCTGTTCTGTGGGAGAAACCTGTGCTAGTTCTGCACATGCAGGAAGGAATGCCATGAAGCTATTACTCTCTGAGGGATGAGCTTCCAGCCCAGGCAGGAGTGCCTATGAGGATTTTAGGGATTTTAGCCCCCGTGGACTCAGCCAGCTCAACTTAAGAGAGCTGTTGTGGTCCGCTGGGGAGGTCTGGTGTGCTTGCAGGGAAAATCAAATTGTATTAATCCAGAGGGGGCAGGGGGCTCAAGGCCCCTGTTTTCTCCCACTGAAGTATACTCCCTCTAGCCACCCCCCAGACTCTAGCTAGCTCAGTTGCTATGGGGTTTTAGGGAAATATATTTCATAGAGACAGAATAAAGATTTCAAAAGAGTGGCTCTCACCCCCAGCCTCAGTCTAAGCTTTATTCTCAAAATGATGTTCCAAGAGAGTGAGGGGAGAGAGAATATGGAAGGTTTATCTAGTTTTTGACCAAGGAAAGATATTGGCCCTGAGCCAATAGGGTCAGGAGTAGGTAAGATAGGGAGGAAGGGCCCAACTACATGGCACAGGCTTCAGGGGGACTCTGAGGGGAAAAAACATTTCCCAGAAGAACACAACATCCCACCAGCATTTTGGAGTCCTTATTGTCCTCCCAGGACAGCAATTGCCCACGATGAGCATGACTGACTTGCTCTGACCAAGGGTGAAACCTCTGCAGGGAGATCCATCCATCAAAAGAGCCACGCTCGCATGGACGCTGTCATTTAAGGGTGGAAACTCTCCTGCTCAGCCAGGTCACCACTGAGCGTGAGGCAGAGGCTCACAAGCTGTTCCTCAGGTTTATTACTCCCTGTTTCAGAGGAGAGGGTGGTGGTAGAAGCTGGAAAGTGCCTCGTGTGCTCCAGCAGAGCAGACAGCCCCATTAGAGAGCACAATTGCCTGCTCTCCAACAGGTCTTTATGAATGATGGAGCAGGCTGTGTTAAAAGCATGTTAACTTGCTGAGATTCCTCTCAAGTGCCTGTTAGAGCTAGACTTTTACCAGCTGGCCTGTTTTAAAGGGAATCAAATTACATGCCAAATTGTGTTTAAAATCACAGGCAGGCCAATGCGTTTTCTAGTAGGGCTTGTTTCCTTCACTCTTACCTATTGGAACAGGCAAACCAGTTTCAGCTCAGGTTGCAGGGTGACTGTGTCAAAACTCACTTTGGGACCCCATGGAGGACAGGCTCCTCCATCACTGCAAAGAGGAAAAGAGAGGCAAGAAGGGAGGAAAACAAAAAGTGAGCTCACAGGAACATCATGTCTGATGCCTTGGGCTTCACCTCCTGCCCGCCAGTGGCAAACACAGCAGCTCCTTCAGCTCAGGTGAGTTCATGGACATGTAAACAAACAGAACAGACCCACCTGAAAATGTCTCAGACCTTGAATAAAGGGATAAAGAAGCAGGAAATGGTTTTCATCACATACGTCACCGAGGTTGGTTCTTTGCTTGTTTTCTTTTAGAGTCATCTTTTCTTAACTATTGCTGTCCTGAACAATGCACAGCCACAAAAACACCACTGCTGCCCATCCTCTCCCCTGCCTCTTGGCCTGGAATATCAGCAGCTTTTGCTGAACCAGGGCTGGACACACTGGCTGCTCAAACAGAAAACTCTTTGGAAAACAGGAAGTTTCCAAAATAAAGTCCTAATTGTTGTTAGGGGTAAAAAAAAAAATCTGTTAACATGAGAAGCAAACGTTTTCACACAATGACTGTCACAAATATGAAAGCCTTGCAGATGAAAGTTAAAACATGTTAGGTTTTGACCAAAAATATTTTATGGGTACTAAGATGTTTTCTTAAAAATATCATCTAGTTGAAAGCCTCATTTTTCAATCAAAAAATTAACAGTGAAGCAGCCAGGCATGGAAAATTCAAATTACACTCCAAATATTCTCCTTGTGTGTCAAGACAACTGGAGGCAGAGTAAAATGGCCTGGAAGATCAGCAGCAATAGGTTAATATTTAACACGGGGAGGCTGTTCAGGAGCTGCCACACAAGAGAAACGTTTCCCTCCCCAGCCTGCACACACCAGCTCTTTGGTGCCAGAGCCAGTGCCAGGCAGCAGGAGGTTTGGGCAGGCTCAGAGTAAAAGAACTCCACTGAAGAGCAAGTTTGGACAATGCAGACCAACTCTACATAGAGTTCTCCTCCTCCATCACTTTTTCCAGCAGAATGACAGCTGCCCCGGGGATGTGGTGGGAGAGCTGAGTTTGGGAGCACAGCATCACAGGGGCAGGGTCTGAGGGCTTCAAAAAACTGCACGGGCAGCATAAAACACCCACACGGGGAACCGTGCGATCCTGCCGAGGCAATCCCACTCCAGCGGCCGGCTCAGGCTCCCCGGGGAGGCAGGCAAAGGAGAGAGACCTTCCTTTCCGAGATGTATCAACTCCGCTCCCTCCTCAGCTCCAGGACTGAACGCGGGGCTCCCTCTGCCGAGTCTGCCACACAACTGATGTCTGCAGCATCCAGCACACCCAGGGCTTCCAAAACCTTCACCTCACCCTCCCAGCAGGCAGCAGCCACAGGAGGACCTCTCACCCACCTCCTCCATCAGGGGAGAAAGAGCTGGAGGTGTAGAACAGGACAAGGCCAGCGCTGGGGGAAATTCTCCCCGGATAAAGGCGTATGTGTGTGCCTGTACTGTGCTGCCAACACCTGCACATCTCCAAACTCTTGTTAAAGTTCACTGATGCACTTCCACTGAAGGATGAGGCTCAGTCAGCCCCCCTGCCCAGGCTGTGGAACTGCCAGAAGCTGCTCAAACACCTCTCTGGTCACCTGCAGAGGTGCTGTCACCAACACAGGGATTAAAGGAACCCCCTCTCAGTTTCAAAGCAGATTTTAGAGGTTTCTGTACCAGAAGCAGAGCAAGTGTTATCCCAGATAGAAGCTGAAACATAGCAGGAAGCAGCAATTTTATTTTGTGATTCCTCCATGTTATGCCAGGAAAATGCTAAAGAAAAGTAAGAATGAGCTGCTGTAGGTGCTGAGCTCTTTTCTTTCTCATTGTTATATTATTCCTCTCTTGGCTACACTTCATAAATGTACTCTCCTGGTCTCAGAGCCTTTCATTTCTGCATATCCTCCATTTCCATCCCTCTCATATCATGCCTTTTCAAAGCACAGTTCTTTCCCATCACTAAAAAAAGTGCCTTCCACTTCCCAAAATACATTCTTGTCTTCCCATAGCCCATAATAAAACCTGAAGCTACACCAATCCTTCCTTGATTCCTCCTTTAACCATGCCCAGGTCTTCTGATTCCTGTTTCTACCAAGCAATCTAACTAATCTCTCTTAAGGAAAAATCTCATGCCCAGGCTTGCCAGGAAATCCACTTGAGGTGTTAAGCCCCATATCAGATCCTTTCTCTCCTTAATGCAAGCATTTGGTACCCACAAGTAAAGTGGATTAATCACACCCCTTCTATAGGGTGCAGCACAAAACAGTAAAGCTCCAAAATACTGCTGGCCTGTGAGGGCATTGGTGCAGGACCCCAAATTTCTGTGACCTCCTCTCATCCCTCCTGCTCAGAAATGTCAAGGTGCATCTTTTATTATTTTATGAGGGCTATTTGAGTAGATTCATGGTGGTTTTTGACAAGATTTCTGACACCTCTGTTCCTCAGCTCCAGACCTTCCGAGCTGTGTTGAGCAGCAGACTGCCTGGAAGTCCCACAGGTTTTCCCCTCAAAATCCATCAGCACAGCCCCATAAGCAGAGGGGAAGATTGGGAACATTCTTTTTCCCCATTCCTGCCCAGGCTAAGCTTGACCCCTCTGTCTCTAGCCCTCCCTCACTCTGTTTCCAAAACATACACTAGTTTAAAATGCCAGCTCTGGAAATTTAACAATAAAGAGTAATGCCCTGTCTCTATATTTTGCCACCACAGTAACAAGATAGCAAAAATATCACAGTCCCTGAGATATTTTTACTGCCAGCATGGCTGCAAAGTGTATCTGTATTTTTAAAAAGAGGGAGCTGAGGCACAGGAGGATTAAAGGCTATAGTTAAACCACCTACTGAGGCATCTGTAAGAGACTTATATTTCTGTGATTTGGAAGACTGAAGGAGTGTTTAGACCTCCTGTTCCCAGGTTGCCAGGCTTTGGCTCTCTGCAAAGAGTCATTAAAAAGAAGTAAAAGTTGTATTCTGTTCCCTTCTCTGAGTAACTTTGCACAAGGGAACACATCTCACCATATTAAAAAAACTTCTCTTGCCTGAAGAGCAGGAGCTGAGAACTTCTCATTGCTCCTCTTTTAGCCCACACCCTGGAGCTCATCCTCCAGCAGCCACAGCTGTGCATGATTCACTGCAGATAACAGGAGAGCACTGGCAGGAGCAGATTGGAAATCCCATCTGCCTCTAAGTCAGTCCATCACTGCCACTGACATTTCATTAGCTCACCACTTCAGGAGCTGGGCTTGCTCAACTGGATCACATCCATCACCTGCTGCAGGCAGCCACCGCCAGCCCAGAGCTGGGCAACTTGATTATACCTGCACCCATTCAATTACCTCGGCTAGATCTTGAAAGATACTCACCATGGCCTCACAGCTTGTTTGTAAAAGCAGCACTGCCCCCTAAATACACTTCTCAACTGTCTTTCCAAGCTGGCCAAGTGGCTGCAGGTCAGTCCAAGGAGGGTAAGGACACAGACAATGTACTAACGTTGGGTAGAACAACACTGCAGTGTCTTGGGATCAATCCATTTCAGAAGCTCCAAAGACAAATCATTTTCAATCGCTTCCAATATGATTATCCATCACTTCCATCTACAGAGACTTATACCTGATGGGCCATGTGCCTCTACACAGATTTCAAGCGTATTGCCTAAAAAATATACCATCCATAACAAGTGAAAAGGTAGGATTTAACTTCACTCAGGTGTAACCACTACAATCTTTTCTAAGCCAAGTTCACTGTTTAAGGGAGGGCTGAACACTTTGAAAGAGTAAATTCCACAGTGTTAAATCTACAGCTGCCCATGGGATAAAAAAAAGTCACCAAACCTGCCTCATTTCACAAAAGAGCCCACTAAGGATATTTCCTTCCTCTCCACTTCCCTGAAGTGCTCACATGCTAAATGATACACTGGAGAATGTACAGGAAAAAAGGTCAGACAGTACTAACAACAGGGGAGACATCCACCTTCGTTTTTCTTTCCTGAGAATTTTGAAATTCCCGTAACTTCAGAGCTCCAGAGCCCCAGCTGCACAAACCAGCACAGCACCACCAACCTGGGAGAAATCTGGGATCATTTGCAAGCCAAGACTGGTGCCAGCAGAGGTGCTTCTGCATGGTGCTGGTTTGGAAGAAGAGAAATTGCACCGTCATCATGCTGAATTCCATCAGAACATGCAGGGCCTGGGGGAAGAGGTGAGGTGGGACAGGGCATTTATGCCGTGGCCCCAGCACAAAGTTGCCAGCAGTGAGATTTGTCCTCTGTTCTCAAAGGCAGTGCCAACTGCAAAGCTGAGGGACAGGCAGAGGCAAGAGATGCCAAATGCTACCCTCAGGTGTTGATGTCAGCAGGGTTTGTGTGTGAGGACAGAAATCAGCCCCAAGTTTCTGTTCACAGCATTCAAGGTGTCTGTTAAGCCAGCCGTGACTCACCTGCTGCTCAGCAACAAAAACCGATTGTGATTTTTTGTTCTCACTTATGAAAGCTCAAGTAGAGCTGAACTAGACTGAAATAGGCAGGCATACAACAGTGTGAGAGCAGAGTCCAGGCCTCTTCGATAAAAGCAAATCCAAAAATCCCTCTAAAAATAGAGAAATGTGGTATGAGAAGCCAGACCCAGAAATGCTACCAGAGAAGAGAAGACCGAATGAAATCCAACAGCTTTGACCAACCCTCTCTTGACTGAGCTTTTTCTGAAGCCCTTCATCTGCTGCACTTTTTCACAAAACTGCAAGGCCAATTTTGCTCTCCAATACACTGGAGTCAAACCAAAGCCACTTTACTTATTTTGGGGTGGTTACTCCAGACTTAGTACAGAAGTACTAAGTCTTAGTACTCCAGACTTAAACTTAGTACAGAATTTAGCCTCGTTTAACACATCACCAGCTCCCCAGCTGTCACCCAGCACAGTACATTTGTTTAACCTGCCACTGCTGTTGTCTTGACAGTCCTTCAATAATAATAATTCTCCTTTCCTGAAGCCTCATTATAGCAGTGCAGGCATCTCTGGCCCTTGGTGCTGCAAGAAATGAGAGAGATAGGGAAGATAAATGAGGCAACTCAGCCTCTTGAAGTCACCACCTCCTCCAACCAGTCACTGGGAAGGCCTAATAGGCAAATGCAGGGAAAAAATGGGTTTCAGGGAAACCTGGTCGTGGTTGCCACTGTCATTGCACGGTTTCAATGACTCTGCATTGCTGCATTGACAGCCTTGACTTCACCATCCTCTCAAGGAGAGAAGCATGTTCCTCCAAAGGGCAAGGACCAACCCAGTTAAGCTGTTACCGCTCTTTGACTTCAAAAAAAAAAAAAAAAAAAAAAAAAAAAAAGAAGGAGAAAGAAGAAAAAAAAAAAAAGGCTTCAAATTCAGGCGTCCGAGTGGTGAAAAGCCCCGGTGCGGAGATCCCCGTGCCTGGGGGCTCTCCCTGGTCCCTGCGGAGCAGAGGATCCGTGCGGGGATGCGGCGGGACAGGCGGAGCATCCTCCCGGCGCGCAGAGCCGGGGCCGCGGGAGGGCAGCAGCGATTTGCGATCCGAAACGCGGGGGAGCTCGGGGAGCTCCGTTCTTCAAGCAGGGAGCTTGGTAAGGACGGACCATGAGGAGCTGCTGCGGGTTTTTGTCTGGGTGAATGTGTGAAAAGTTGCAGTGGCCTGCCACTCAGGAAGCCTTAATGCAGCCTTGGCAGATTTTTGCCGCATCTCTCTTCTGGTTTACAAACATTTCGGGTCAAATTCCTGCTGGTGGAGCCTTCTTGAGAAGGTTGGGACAAGGAACAGATCCCTGTGAACATCATCTTCCCAAAAGCAAGCTGTCTATAGACAGTAAATGACAATAGCCACCCGTGGCCACTGTTTTCTCTGTCTCCTTTGAATGATACATTTCTCTCTTGTACAGTTTAATTCACGTGAGAATTTTCTCTGCCACGATTGTGAAAACCCGGCGGGAAGATAGGGGAGAGGTGGAAGTCCCTGTGATGTGCATCCTTCTCTGAGAGAAGGATGACAGCTGCCAGGACCCTGCTGGAGCCACTCCTGAGAGCCACAGATATCTGTGAGCACTCCCAGCTCGAGCAGCAAAAACTGAACGTGTCCCAGAAAGGATTCATGACCTGGGTGCTCAGCTGATGCTCAGAGAGGAATTCACATCCTCACACAGGTGTCACAGCACCAAATGCCCCTCTGTGAGGTCACTCTGGGATCACCACCCCCAGAATTGACTCAGGGGGAGAGCAATGTCCCCACAGCCATCCCCACCTTCCTGCACATCCCATCCTCCCTCTGGCACTGGGATTGGGTGTGCAGCCACTGCTTCACCCAGAGAAGACAAAAGGTCCGAGTCCAGCAGTGCCACTGTGGTACTTCAAAGGGTGACTCCATTTAGGCTGCTCCCAGACAGGATTCAAACTAAGGGCTGGAGTGCTTCACAAATAATTTCACTTCTCTGCACAGTGGGGGGAAAGAAATTACCATATCTCCTCAAGAAAGAAAACCTGGTGTCCCCAGTGAGTGACAGATGATGGCTATTTTTATAATAGACATGTATAATGGCCTCACAGTGGTTTTTAAAAGCAAATTCAGAGATGAGGGAGGGGAAACAGCCAATATGTGGCAAAGCCTGGTGTCCATTCTCAGGGCTTGTCCATCATTTGTTGTATTTTTGTATAAAATAAGTAAGTTGTTCCCTCCCTGTCGTCCTCCCCATCCCCCTTTTTTTTTCACAATGTTAATGTTAAGCCAGAAAATAAGTTGACTTTCTAATGGCACATTGGGAAGCCTTGTGGCTGGAGCATTCTCTCACATTCTCCCAAAAATACATTTCACAACATTCAATCCACCAACTGAGCCTTCTGCAAACGCCAAAAATCCCTCCAGTAAGTTTCCAAACTTTGTGTGGGGCTTTGTGACCCAGGAGCTGCTTGTTTTGCCAGCTGAGATTCACAGTGGTGTGGCATTTATAACTAGCCCACGAAAGGCTGACAGATAAGCATGATATGCGTATCAGCAGCATGGTCAGGGATGCTGGGGGAGCATCACTCAGGGCTGCTTTATCAGTTGCCATAAGCAACCCTTTGACCTCTGGGGCTCTGCAAGGATTGAATCATCAGTTACTAACCCTGGAATTAGTTATTTCTGTAAACAACTTTAGGATAAAGCCTGACCTTGTTTCCTTTGCTTAATGCAACCAGACAAGTCCAGAGGAGGAAATTGCCTCCCTCCTGAAGATCAGGAGGAGCATTTTTAATGTTTTTAATGGGATTGCCATCAGACTCAAAGCAAACACACCTGCAGCACTTCTTGGGTGTGTTTTCCTTGTAAAGCCATTCAGTTGCATCTTTTGGAGGGAACAGGGGGACCTGGTTTTCCAGCCAGCCTTGACCAGAGGAGTGTGAACAAGGACAGCTGGAGCACATGGAATTCCCAAGCTCAATGCTAGACTCCATCACAGCATAGGCAAGTGCCTTTGTGCTTAAAAAGGCAGCATGAGAAAGGAAAGTACATTAGATGAAAAAGTTATGGGGACCCCCTTGCTCTCCTTCACCAAAGATGAGACAAGGCAAGGATTTTCTAAAAAAAATCTGAAAATAACCAATGCATTAAATGTGAACATGTAAAAATGTTTATGGGAATTTTTACATGGAAAATCTTGGTGATTATTCAAAAGAGTAAAAGCTCAGAATTTCAAGGAAGTCCTGTTTCTTAATTTCCCTAGGCCCAGTGAGAAGCATGTTCTCTACACTGGCCTGGGTGATAAGGGCTCAGTTCACAGTTCTACCATTTCACTTCCTTTTGCTTCTGTTTCCCCAAGCTTAAAACAGAGCTCATCAGAATTTAGCCCAGATTCTGGCAATCTACTTTACCATTGCTCTCATCAACACAGCAAGCCTCTCATTCTATTTTCAGAAGACACTTCAGCACCAAAGAACTAATTACCTCAACTGCAAGGAAGGCTTGGTCTCTTCAATGCTTAGTCCATTTTTGGCTCACAGGGCAAAATTTTATGTAAAAGTCTCAGCTGGGTGAAAGAGGCTGAGGACTAAGGGCTGCTGTCTGACAGGAGGTGGCAGGATGCCTTTATGGCTGCAGCAGGTCTGTGTGGTACAAGAGGCAGCTTTGGGGTAAGATTACATGTTTAAATACCTGTCCTTTTGAGGCCCCTACCTGAGCCAGGCTGACCCCTGAGCTGCTGTGCCAAGCTGGAGCACACACTCAGGGCTGGACATGACCCTGACCCAACCAAGCATGTGACACAGCAGCTAAAAACCAACTCCTCTCACCCTCCACATCCCTGGGAAATCAGATCTGCTGTGGGGAAGGGTATCACCTTCTGCAGTGTGAATGTAGAGCCAGTTCCCATCTCTGCAGCCCCTCAAGTGAAGCTGCTGTAAAGCAGGGTTGGCACTGTGGGGAGCTAATCTTGCCTATTGATAAGCATGTTGAACTTCTAGTGGGGATAGCTCTTCCAAGGAGAGCCATGGAAGCCTGCAGGGATCCAGGCTTCTTATCTGAAGGCAGCAGATAAGGGCAATTCATAAATTTGGCGTTTGGTTTGTGTTTTGCTTTGGTTTGGTTTAAGGCAAGCTGATATCCCCAGCTCTGCTCTGTACAAGGCCCTCAAACTATGCTGACCACATCTGAGCCATCCTGGGTTCTCTGGCCCTGTCAGGAAAGTCAAACAGATTTTGTTCTGCTGAGCAGGAGGTAGCCACCCCAGCAATCAAATCAGCCATGTTCAGCCAAGAGTGTGTACAGACTGAAAGAATAAATTGTGACTCTGTTCTCCTTTGCACTGGATTATCCCTGTTTTGTGTGTTTGCCATAGCTCCCTCCATGTTTAGGATTCCCTGACTGGCATTGCCAGCAATCCTTTCTGTCCTCAGCCTCTCGGCCTGACTTTGACATCACCACATGATTGGAAACTCTCTCTGAGTAAGAGGCAAGGGATCAATGTCTCCAGGGAATGAGTTCCTCTTTGAGGCTGCTACAGACCTTACTGCTGCTTCTCAATGAATGGCTCTACATCAGCCCTGCTCTGTCTCAAACAAATGCATTAATTCAAGAATGCAGGAGCTGTGGCAGCCTGGGCCAGAGGGATCTGATTCATCCCAGCTGCTCTGTGTGCATGTAGGCCACAGGGAATGACATCCATTAATACCATATATTCACTCCAAGGGCCAGTGACTCCTGCTTTGCGTGCAATGCTTGGGGAGGAGGCAAAGTAAGCGAGTTCATAACAAGCTTTAATTGAACAGAAACCTAGACATCCCCCTACATTCCCAAACAGCAGTGAGAGTGAGTCATATTTCCTCCAGGCAAGTTACTATTTTCCACACCAAGCTCATACAAGGTGTTCCCAGAGCTTGTTATCCCAGAATCTCACTTTCTTTTCACATGTCTGTGCTCAGACCCCAGAGGGGCAAGGTCAGACCTTGGAGGGCCTGAGCACAGCTAAGAAAAGATATTTTAGCTCAGTTTTGGGGCATTTCTCACTACTCTCTGAACCACTGTTGGGATTTAAAGATGTGAAAACAACAAACAGAACCAAACAAAAAGCCGTGCTCTTCATGGACTACCCTTTGGTGGCACAATTCTCACTGAGGGATCCTTGTCCATGCCTGAGACAAAACCAGGCTGAAATGCAGTTTTCTTGGAGAGCCTGGAGTCATTCATGCACTGGTCCAAGTTCTCAAGGCCCTGAGCCAAATTCAGCCCCAGGACAACCAGTGGAGATGTGTTTAACCAGTAACAGGCTGGGCTTTGCCACGGGGCTTCAGTGGACAGCAGCTTCACTTCAACCCAGTGCAGATTCTCCTGATCAGAATTTGGCCCAGAGACATTAAACAATGGGTCCAGAACTGCAAATATGAGGCACCAACAGAGGCAGGAATTTAAGACAGAATTTCCTGGTGCAACCCCAGAGCTGCCTCCAGCCCCCCAGGGTTGGTGACCTTTGTGTACTGAGCCCCAGAGCCTGATCCCCCTGAACAAAATGGAAAACTCGGGATGACAGAATATCCTGAGTTGGAAGGGACCCATAGGGACCCTCAAGGCAAGACCAGAGTTTAGCCCTGTGCAAAAATGACAATGATTTCCCCCTGCCTGTCCCTGCAAACACAGACTCCACGTGGAGTTGCACCCCAGGGAGTAACTCAGCCATAATGATCCCAATACATGGAAGGCACAACACTCCATACATTTTGATTTGCACCTATTATCTCTCATCCTTCACAGGATTTATTTCTCTGCTCCCCCTCCCCACAGCAAATAATCTGGTGATGAACCCTTTTGTCACTTGTCAAGCATCAATTGGGGTATTTTTCAGCTCTATCTGGGGTTTGTCTCTGGATTCATTGGCAGGAATAAAAGCTTCCTTAATACCAGGGATGTGACAGCTGTCAAAAAAAAAAAACCCCACCCTGAGATTTACTTCCAGGTTTGGCCAAAAAAACCCCCACACAATAAAATCAGATCAATGCTGAATGAAAATTACTTTGCCCTGCAAAAGCAGTGTCAAAATAATCAACAGCAGCTGTGGCTCTGGCAACAACTGACATCAGATTTGGAATAACAGGGGTGGTTTGGGAAAACCTTGAGAAAATTGCTTAGGTCTTGTCAG
Organism: Acrocephalus scirpaceus scirpaceus; assembly: GCA_910950805.1. Classification (NCBI taxonomy): domain Eukaryota; kingdom Metazoa; phylum Chordata; class Aves; order Passeriformes; family Sylviidae; genus Acrocephalus; species Acrocephalus scirpaceus. Next base: position 65,814,853 of record OU383777.1, read on the forward strand.
AGAAACAAGTCTCCAAGCAATAATGACTTGATGTCTCAGGCTCCCTGGATATACTGAGGGAGGTGTACATCCTCACCCTCCTGCAGTTTATCAACACCAAAATGATGTGCTTGGATTTTATAAAGGTTTGACCAATTCAACAGCTGCTGGAGAAGATAAGCAAAGCTCATGAAAAACAAGTATCACTAAATATATCAAGTCCTCATCCTTATATCTATGGGACGAACAGGAGAAAGTGAACCCCAAAACAACTGCCAGGGTTTTATGCTTTCCTTCAAAACGTGGTGCATTTACAACTGCCAAAGTTTCCACCCCTGAACTGAAGGAACTGAGGTGTGAGTCAGTTGAGCAGTTTCCATCTCCGTGGGCAACATTTCCTCAACACAGATGTCAGGCAACTTTCCTTCACCCTCCTGCACTGTCAGGAATACCAAGCTGGAAAGTAGGCAAAAATTAAGATTACCTTCCTCTAACACTGACAATCACAGGGAGGAAAACAGTTTAAAAATAAAAAGAAAAATAATATAAAACTCAACTAGCTGGGAAAAACCCAGAAAACTTTGAAAAATACTGTGTGAAGTATCTGGCAATGAAGCTGATGATAGCCAAGCTGCCATCATCATAGCCATTCTTATAACAAGGCAAAGGCAGATTGTAGGTGCATTTAGAAAGTCACACTCCCAGCCCAAATTTCATAAAACTATTGGTTTGTTTATAAAAATAACTTTCACTGAACCTCAGTACAATCCTTTCTCCAGGAGTTTTCCCAACCTCCAATGCACTGAGTTCAGATGATTTTCTGAAAGCAATGTGCTTTATTAGTTTTAGAGTACTATTTAGCATTTTTCCTTACATTTGTACAGTCTCTCCTCAATTTCACATGAAATTCTGCACCCACACCATCCTTTGGCAAGGAACCCCGGGGGCTGCACCCACACTTTGAGGAACTCCCCTCTACTCCCCTTCTTCGTGCTCTGAATCAGGTTCCTTCATCTGATGCTCCCTTCCAAGTTCTTCCACTGGAAGATAAACAGACAATTCCTGTTGACACTCTCCATGTCATTCAGTCAAAAAATCTGCCCACACCTTCCGTGTTTCTAGCCTGGTCTATTATTCTGTGTTTCTGACCTGATTCCCAGGGTTCCCACTCCACTGTTAGTAATGTAACTTAAAAGTGTAAAACATAGGAAACTAAACTATACCATGGCAATTAGTGGGGGAAAACCCACATTGATTATTTCTTCCTTGACAGTATTTTTCAATTAAAAACTGTGCTTTTTCTCCACTAAAGACATCTTTTTTAAAAAAAAAATTATATATATATATATATATACACACACACATATACTTGGAGTTCTCCACTGAAAAATGAGGGAAAACAAGGAAAACACCCAGCCTTTGTTTGCTCAGTTTACCAATGCATTTCAAGTCAGAAATCCCTAAATAACAGAAATCCATACTCCAAGCAAATTTCTTGCTTAGTTCACAGGCAGAAAGTTCGTCAGGACTAAAATGATCCCTTCCTTCCTTAAACTTGCTGTGTAATACAATTTATGGAGCCGTTGTAATTCTGCTGGAAAAGAATTTGTGGGAGGTTGTGAGATAGCTGGTTAAGATTTGGGGAGGGTTGTTATTATCCCAACTTGTTTAATAAAGTGTATGCAGCAGAGAACATTAGGGAATGCTGTCGGTGCCATTCCCCATAAAATAAAAAAGCTGCGGAATTTTAAACCGAGGGCAAAGCAGGGGAGCGGACCAGGCTGTCTGAGTTTCAGTATCCACATGGGAATTATTTAAAAAAAAAAAAAAAAAAAAAAAAAAAAAAGGCACAAATTCCCGGAGGAAACTAGTTAAATATTCACTCCACCTCCCTCCTCTTATTCATTCGCTCCGTTCCTTTCAATCGGCGGGGTCCCATGGCGACCATCGTGGGAGAAAAGCATCCTCTCCAGCCGCCGCGCTCGCCATGGCAACCGGCACGTCAGCGCCGGCAGCCGGGCCCCGCCGCGGGCCGGGGGTGGCCCAGCCCCGGGGTCCTCCCGGTGTCCCCCCGGTGTCCCCCCGGTGTCCCCCCGGTGTCCCCGCGGTGTCCCCGCGGTGTCCCTGGTGCGGCCGCCCCGCCGCTCCCGCCGCTGTCCGTGGTGCTGACGGCCCCGACGGGGCGGGAGGCGCGCCCGGGACCTGCCGGGGGGCGGCCGCATGATCCGCATCGCACATGACACAGAAAGGAGCTGGGCAGCGGCCACCCCAGCCGAACGTCATTTTTTCCTCGGCTGAAGAAGAGAGAGGTGGAATAGCCCGTGCCTCCCCTCAGGCGGCTTTGCAAAGAGCCGGGCAGAGGCAGGGTCGGAGCTGCAGGAACCCCGTGGTTCCCAGTATGACCGGGACCTTCCCAGACGTGGCTTCACTTGGGATAAGCGGCAGAGCAAGGAGGAGAGCAGCGCCTCTGGGATTACGCTTTGGAGCAGGTATGTGGATGCATAGCACTGCTGTAGCTAAAGGGGAAATTCTCCCTGCGGAGGCAAACGACATGATCTTTTCCAGTAATTTATCTTGCGTGTATTTACTTATGTGCATTTAAATCACTTGGGGATTAGCCAGGAGGACTCATTCCTCAGGAGAAAATGTTCTGTGGGGCTTGAATTTTAAGCTTATTCTGCTGAAAGCAGGAGGCTGTGTAGAATTACTGCAGAATAACTTCCTACGTTTTCTGGACAAATCTACATTCTCTCTATCTATATTCATTATCTTTCAATTATGTTACTTATTTGTTTGAAACAATCTCCTGACATCATCAGTTCAGTGAAAACAGAGAATTATGGCAATGGAGCAGACTGGTCTGCTCATCTGTTTTTTTCTCTCTCTAAATGCATTCAAACAGCTCCTTCCTTCCTCATGTTATTGCTATAGAACAGCTGCTTTTGCATTTTTCAGTCATTAATTTAAAATCATCCTTTCTGAAAGCGCTGTCTCTCTTTTTCCATGTGGGTGCCTTGGTGCAGCTACTCAGGGAAACCCCACGAGCAGAGCAATCTTTGCTTATCCATAACCAGCACAGGCAAGAGGGCTGTTCTGGTTTAGCTAATTCAAGCACAGACTCTCTAAGAATGCTTAGCAATATTTCTCCTTTATCCAGCTGGCTTCCAGCATATCCAACAGTATGTTGGCTCCATGGAGAAACGCGGAAGTGAAGCTGCCTTCTGCTTTCAAAAGGCCATTCCTGTACATGAGGCAGGATTCAGAGATGGCTCTTTCTGGCAAAGGTTCTCAGATGTGGTTCTTGCAGGTTTGTTGTTAAAGCCACTCTTAACCACTTAAACAAGTGGCTTGGTTTGCAGAAAAACTGGTTGCCAGCCCAGAGGCATCCTTAAAAGCTTATTTCTGCATCTAAATACGGATTATTTTGAAACTTGATTTATGAGGAAGCTTGGTTTCTGATTTATTTTAAGCATTCTGGTCTCAGATGAGTCAGTAAGGGGAGGAATCTCTACACCTTGGACACATTTGGGAAGCTGTGCTCTCAAAGTAAGAGCGTGCAGACTCTCACTCCCCCGCAGCTCTCCTGGCTGCAGAGCTGTGCAGCGCAATTCCCACCCCTGGGTCACACCACCTCCATCTGCATTTTCCTTTGAGCCCCACCGGGCACCCTCTCTCAGGTGTTTAACAGAGAGCAATTTCAGTCAGACAGTGCAGAGCAAACCCCTAACATCCTCAGCTGGAGTCAGCTCACCCTCCCCACCAGTTCTCCCAGCACCAAAACACGATGCAGCCCTTGGGTGTTTGGGATTTCTGCATTCCAGCAGCTTCCATCTTTCCCTAGACTTTCCCTCTGGCAGGCAGCATACCCAGTTCTTGCAACTGACACCATGTCCATGAAGGCATCTCCAGATCAGGCTGACACCTTGCCTCGGTGGCTTCTCCTAGGCTGCTTTGATCCTTCCCAAGCCTTGCCCAGCAGAGAGACTCCCTTCCCACAATCAAATCCACATCAGGCATTTCCAACCCAACTTTGGGCTGTGCATGGCCTTCAGCCCTCCCAGCTCCTCCAGCCAAGCTGGTGTAGGAAGACTGAAATGTTCTCACTGAAATTCCTCTGGCAGAGGCCCGTGTGAATGCTGTTCTGCTGCTTGTGCAGCTCTGCCCCTCTTATTCCCACCAGATAAGTCCTCCTGGAAGCACCTCAGGCATCTCTGGTTATAAGCCACCACTGCCACCCCACTCTCTGTCACCAGTCCATGTTACCAAGAAGTGTCAAGAGCCATGTGACAGGAACTCTCAGCATCCCAGCACAAACGTCCTCACCAGGGTACTTTTCACAAGATTTCCTGTCAAGAATTCCTTTCTACATAACCTTTTCACACAAAACCAACTGTAGAAAAAAAATCCCCCAGGTTCCCCTAGTGGGAGAGCTCGTGCTCCCTGCTGGTGAGAGGGCGAGCTGTAATGCTGGTGCATTTTCCCTGTGGGGGAGAGGGTGAGAATTTCCAAGAGATGGGAACAGAAACAAACCAGGCATGAGATTCACCACTTATCTGTCAACACCCACCATGGCAAAGCAGCCCTGGTGAGCACCGTGTTCCTCACATCAAGCAAAAGAATGTGCTGTGGGCAGGGCCTGGTGCTGCCAAAAATTAATGCAAGCCCGTGGGAGAGAGCATCTATATTTTTACCTCTGAAAGGTTACAGCCTAGCCATGCCCAAGGACAGATTCAATGCCCACCAGGGAGGACAAAAAAGCCTCCAAAGCTGTATTTCAAGCTTCTCTACACTCTTCTTGGACAACTCCAGTAGCTGGAAGCTGTTGTGACAGCAGAGTTGGAAATTAGGTCAGTCCTTCTTCTGCTTGCTCCCACTTTTTTGTGCCCCCACAGTCACACTGGGCACAGATCTGAGTTCTGCCACCATTTTTAAATAATCATTTTTAAGCATTTAGGGCTAATCTGGAGTTTTGCACCAATCCCAGCAGCAGGGGGATAAAATCAAGCCCTCAAACACTTAAACCTTCGGGGCTGTCCTTCAGGGGCAAGAGTTACACCTCTAAGAAGAGACTTGAAACAACTGTGCTCCTGTTTGTAAACCGTGTGGTGCCCTCTGAGGAGGTGAGGGTGTCTACTTGGGTAATACTGAGCACAAATCTGGCTCCTATTTTACCACTGCCTGTACCTGGACCAGAGCAGGATGTTGGGTGTAAGTTACAGTTACAGCAAGGGCTCCTTCTCAGTACCAACAGAGAATAAACATCTCAAGGTTTAGGTGCATGAGTAATTACTGGGTTTTAGCAACTTACCCCAGGTTAATAGACTCACAGTGAATTCCTCTAGGTCAGTCTTAAACCCCAGTAAATACATGAGAAATATTCTCCAGATGCAGGGAAAAGTCATTGCTCCCAGAAAATTTAAAACCACAATGAGCTTCAGGAGATGGCAACTTCTATTAAGGAGACTCAGCCAAAAGTCAGTGACTTGTGACTTATGTGTGTGGGTTTGAATCCTGCCTGCTCATCAAAATCATCCCTTGTGGAATTGCCCTTTGCCCAGAGCTCCAGGTCACAGTAATCACTCCAGGTGTGAGCTGACAGACCTAGAAGGAACAGATGGACCCTGTTCTTGTTCCAGTTAGCTACTGCATGTCTCACTCCTTGCTAAGCTCAGTTAGAAGGATGAAGATGAAAAAGGATTCTTCCCCAAGCAGCCAGTTCAAGAAATAAAAATTGATTCCAACCCCAGCAGCTGTTACAATATTACATCCTTGTCATCAGTTTTAATACCTTGTTAAAACAGTCAGAAAAGAACTTGAAGAGTCAAAGAAGGCTGATGGCTAAGAGTCTGCCTGGGTGCCCTAAATTTCCTCCAGCATATAGCAGGTATTCTTTAGATGTGCTGAAACTTGGAACATTTCCGTCTTTTATTTGATTCCATCCATAATTCCTGCTCCCATGACCTCACCCCTCAGTACAGGCTAGGCCCTCAGATCCTGATGTAAGATGCAAAAACACAGACCAGCTCACTCAATCAGTCCAGCTCAGATGCTTTTACCATCAGCTGAGCCATGTCCACACCAGCACTGAGAGCTCCATCCATGAGCCAATCCATGCTTACAGTCGTGCCATCCCTGGTTGTCCACGCTGCAGGACAGGGATCTCCAGCAGCTGGGTGAAGCTAGAGAGCAGGCAGCAGCACGTGAGATGTGAGTACAGATCTCAAAGGCTTCACTGCACTCAAAACTTGTTATTCTCCTGATGAAATAGGGGCAGATGTTTCCTATCTCCACACACTGGAATGCAGAGAGTGAAGAGGAACACACTTCACCTGGAGAGATTTTCATTTGCTCAGAAGAGCTGCCCAGAGAATAGAAACGCCTTCATAAGAGGAGCAGGACAAAGAGCTGAGCATTTTTACAAGCACCAGAGCAGAGAAAAGGACTGGCAGGGAAACTGTGTGCTTACAGAAGCATGTGCATCCACATTCCTCCACTAAAAGCAGGACTAAATGGCCTCAATATGCACAACAGGCATGGCTGCACAGCAAGGGACAGAGAGAGGCTAAATTCTGTGCTCTTCTACAAAGGGATTTCTGCACTGGCAAAACCCATGGACAGGGCAGCTCATTTGAATTTGGGCAGGGTGGGTCACTTTCTAGCGTCTCACAGCCAGACAAAAGCCCCTCTCCCCCACTCTGATTCAATTTACTCACACTCCTAATGTTGATTACACTCAGTTAGATGAAGCATTTCTCTTCCAGTCTGGCAGCTTTTCCCGAGATACTCTCCAGAGAGGGAAGTTTATGGAGTAAATGACCAGCTTAATGTTTTTAAAATAATTTGCTGGGCCAGTGCTCGCCTGGTGTTTTGTAGCTATGATGCAGAGAGGTAAAATATGTTGAATAAAAAAGCCCCTCTGTTAGTGCTTGGGTCAAGTAATGTACGATGATCTCCTTATTAAGCTGCATTTCTAATCTTGAAAAACACTAGTTGGGAAACAAAATGCTTTTTCTTTTGATGAAACATTTAAAAAATCCAATTTACTGCATTCCTTTGTGAATCTTATTAGCTTTTGCTCTTCCAAATTGCAACAGGCATTGCATTTTTAGGCAGGGCAGTGCACATGCAAACACACAGTGACTATGCCATATGGGCTTTGTGCAACAGCCAAGTATACGTGGCAGTGATTTTATGAAGTTCTCATGGCTCAAATAGTTAATCTCTAAGTAACAGATCTGTTTTGGAGAGCTATCAGCTCAAAACAGAGTGATTTGGTTTCCAAACTGCAAATTAAGGTCAGTAAAATGGAACTGTGGCACCAGGAAATCCCTCTTCAATGATTATGAGTCATCTCGCATGCTCTTTCTTTTCCAAAGCTAATGCACAAAAAAGCAGGATTTTAAATAGAAATGCAGAAAGGCCTCATACTAGTTTTAAAGGATTCCCACTATAAAACGCTTGAAAGAAAAAGTGAAATTTTTGGCACTGCTGAATCCATGCAGACTCGTAATTATTGGAATGCAGCCATTCAGGCCAGTATTACATTGGTTTAGAGGGAAAATTAATACAAGCATTTTTGTTAACTAAAAATGTAATTAGGCCTCACCTACTTGCTATACATAAATTTTACTTGTGCTTCTAAATTTTTGCTTATGGACCTTCAGGGCAGAGGGAGTTGACAGAACTCATCACTGGTTTTTATGCATCTGATATTTGCAAATTGAATGTTTGCTAACATTTAAACCATATTTCAGCAAACAATGCAGCAAACATAGACATGGGAATTGGGGATAAATGATGTAGCAAGTCATGGTATCTCCAGTTATTTGCATCTCAGACCCATAAAGAGTTGTGCCTTTGCTGAGCTTTTTATGGTCATGTTTCCTTTTGGAGCATTACTCATAATGCAGAAGTTCAAGTCTCCACTATAAAAAACAGAATCATAAAAACCAGAATTGCTCACTGAAGAAAAATATATGCTGGGCCATAGACATTCAGGTTCTTAGTGCTAAATCAGGGCACGATCCTGATCTCAGTACCACATAAGGAAAATAGGCTTGAATAGGGATCATTTAAAACAAAAGAAATTAGTTTCTAGTCCATTTGAAGAAAAAATTATCTATGACTAGGAACACAGGAGTCCCAGAGTACAATGGTTAATCAGAAGGAATTTTACTTTTTTGAAAAATAGAACAAGTAATTGCTGTACAACCAGTGAAATCCTAGGCTCAAGTTAGTTAAACTCCCTATAACTGCATCTATATTTTCACCTGTGCCTGGTGGGCAACGTGCTAAATGACCTGGCAGTTTTCCAAAGAAGAATCCAAAAATTCAGCATTCATTGCCCCTCTGTTTGGTGCCTCTCCTGTTCCACTGACAGTGAGGAAACCAGCACCACACAGAACCAGCTGTGCTGAACATGGGAGGCTCTTCCCACCCTCATGTTGCTTCCTCTGCCAGCAAAGCTCCAACACAGGGCAGCTGGATTCACCTCCTGGAATTCTCCTTCCTTTGGACACCCACTGGTTGCTCTCCATTGGGGTCACACACCTGCAAAACTAAATGTGTCAGGTTGGAGCAGATTTGGCTCACAAGGAGAAATATCATGAGAAGAGTGTTAGCAAGTCTGCCTGTCTGAACAGCTTAGAAAGGTCATTTCATTCTTGTACCAGACTTCCACTGCTCTTCAGTACTGGTCAAGACATTTTATCTGATTATTCTTCTCTGAAGCCTTATTTGTACAGCTGGCTGTTTTTAAATGGCACATACTTCTGCAGGGCAAGAAGGGAAATTAAGGAAGAAAATTATCCCATAATGTTCCTTTCTGTCTAGTTAATAGCCCCCACGTGTATTATTTTATTACAGATAATTCTAACAGGTAATTTAGCAGGTTGCACTGACAATGCATCTTGCCACTCTGCCTGATACAGCAGCCCAAATGCCCTGTCAACAGCTGGTGACAGCAGGATTCATACAGGGAGCAGATCCATCCAAAGAAAGGTGGGGAAAGAGAAGCAGGAGCCCTCTGAGAAATCAGGAATCATCTGCCAGGCAAAGCCACTAAGAAAACGATGAGGGAAAGCAACCAAGGATGAGGGGGAAGCCAAGGCCAGGCAGCACCCACAGCTCTCCAGCAGAGAGAGGACAAGGGACAATGAGCTGCTGACAGTGCCCCTTTACATGGCACAGTGTCACACTGAGTACAGGCTCTAAAAAGTTAGAGGAAAAAAATTTCTATAACCACACCAAGCAATTAATATTGCTTTTCTTCTTCCACGTCTGAAAATTTTTTGCACTGCATTATTGAAGGGGACATGTGAAACAGCACAAAGGGTGAGATCCCAAATTCATCCAGTGGCTCTGTGCTTTCAGGCTTCATGCTGAGTAGGCAGACAAGGAGAAAATAATAGGTGGTAGATGCAGAGCCAGAGTAGGCACAGCAAAAAGCATCAGTGAAGCATTGAAAAAAGCCCATCAGAAAGCAAACCTGGGAATTTGGATCACTTGGAAAGCTGAGGAGGATGGTGGTGGCTTTTTGAGCTTTTTTTTTTGGCTTCTAGGATGAACTTTTGATCTTCTACTCATGACTGAATCCTGATTTATCTTGCACATTAGCAAGCCCTGGAGTTCAGCATTCTCACAGCAGACCCACAGAAAAGACTTTGTATTTCTAGTGAGTAAAAGGCTTTGCACGTCAAGATGATGACTGAAAGGACATCAGAGAGCAGCAAGGTATTTGCATGTGTATAGCCACTAAAATTAGCTATTTTTCCATTTTATCCCTGCGACAGGCTAAGACCAACCCAACCATCTGTCTAAAGCAAACACTGGAAACTATCAAGCAATATAGGCACAGAACACAGAGCACACCACATCCTGTGGTGTGTGCCAGGAGGGTGCAGGAGAACAGTTTCACAAAGATAACACCCCCAGCCAAACTGTTATTGACAGGCAGTGACATCTGACAGGTGATAGGTTTGGTGTCACCAGTCAGGGACACTGTTACCCCACAGACAAGAACGATGGCTCAAAGTGTGCACCCCGAAGGCCTCTCACTGAAGGGTTCCCAGAAATTCAGCTCACTTCATCCACAAGGGTCTAAGCATCACTCAGCATCAAAACAGTCATCTTCCAGAGGTGTGGGGCTGGTGGTGAGGGTGCTCAATCCCAGGAAGTCCCTTTGGGCAGCAACCCAGCCCCAAGGGAAGGGCTTCCCACCACAGACATCCTGCTCCAAGGAAAACCACACGAAAAAGGGGGCTAGAACCTGGTCTGGTCAGGGCTTGTGGACATACTTGGTAATGGTCCAGAAATTTCTCAGGACTGGGGTCTCTTATTACCTGGGGACCCTCTGTGTTGACGAAGGGGTCCTGCCTTTCCCATCCCTCCCACGAAGGCAGGGTTGGGGTCATGGCACACAGGGTGCAGAAGTGGAATGGGGCTGTGAGGAACAAAAGTGAAAGGGTATGAAAGGCTGGCAGCCACCTCAAACCAGCCAGGGAATAGGATGGGATCCCCCTGACACAGCCTGTCATACCACCAGCTACAGTGGAACCCAGAAGCTGTATTTCAGTGTTAACCCAGAAATACAGAAGTCACAGTATGTATTTCTACTACTGAGAATATTCTTTTGTAGGTTGAGATGGGCTTTTCATACACAGCTGTTGTCTCTCCTCTCTGTCTGCAGCTTGAGCAAAAGATGTGACTGAGTTTGCTCACAGCATGGATAACAGCAGTGGTCCTGTTCTTCTCTTTACCTTGCTGCTGCTGAACACAAGCAGCCCCAAAGCCTCCACCCCTCCTGCTGGCTATGAGATGGCAGAACCTCCGTCCCCAGGAGCCGGCTCCAGTGGGAACCACTCTCTGGTGGATTATGGGCTGAGGCCGGAGGAAATCGCAGCTGCCAGCGTGGTCTGGGGAGCGCTGTGGCTGATCTCTGTCCTGGGAAACTTCCTCGTTTGCTTAGTGATCCACAGGAGCAGGAGGACACAGTCCACCACCAACTACTTTGTGGTGTCCATGGCCTGTGCAGACCTGGTGAGCAGCGTGGGGAGCGCGCCCTTCCTGCTGCTGCAGCTGAGCTCGGGGCGGTGGATGCTGGGCAGCGGCGCGTGCCGGCTGGTCAGGTACATCCAGTACCTCACGCCTGGCGTCCAGATCTACGTGCTCCTCGCCATCAGCGTGGATCGATTCTACACCATTGTCTACCCCCTGAGCTTCAAAGTGTCCAGGGGGAAAGCCAAAAAAATGATTTTGGCCTCTTGGCTCTCTGGTGCTCTGTTTGCATCACCGGCCTGTTTTCTCCATGGCTCCAACAGCGACCACCACTGCAACTTTTTTCTCCCCAGCTCTTGGCAAGGATCTGCCTACAGTATCATCCACCTCCTCTTGGTGTTTTTGATCCCATCCCTCCTCATTATCCTTTTTTACCAGAAAGTCATTAAGTACATTTGGAGAATAGGCACGGATGGAATGACTGTCAGGAGAACAACAAACATTGTTCCAAGAACAAAAGTGAAAACCATCAAGATGTTCTTAATGTTAAACTCTATGTTTCTCCTGTCCTGGCTGCCTTTCTTCATGGTACAGTTGTGGCACCCGCAGGAAACAGACTACAGAAAGAGCTCCTTGCTTTTCCTGGCCATCACCTGGATCTCTTTCAGTTCCTCAGCCTCTAAGCCAACCCTCTACTCCATCTATAATGCAAACTTCAGAAGAGGGATGAAAGAAACTTTTTGCATGTCTGCCATGAAATGCTACAGAAGCAATGCATACACCATCACCACCAGTTCCAGGATAGCAAAAAAAAATCATGTTGGTATTGCAGATATTCCAGCTACAGCCAAAACTATCACCAAAGACTCCACCTATGATGCTTTTAACAGAGAAGCCAAGGAAAGAAAACTTGCCTGGCCTATTCCGTCCAATCCCCCAAATACGTTTGTCTAGTGAGAAGTTACTCTGTATTCCCAGAAGAAGGAGTTTTCTCTCCTTTTGGACCAATGTATAGCTACGTATTTTTAACCCAGCTTTTAGCGGGCGAGGGGTGGGGGGAAAGAGATGTTTTATTTTATTAAATGCCTTGGGTTTGATGCATTTGTTCTATTTCTTTTTGGTTATTACATTCTGCTTTGGGAAACTCTTCTCCCAGAATCACAAGCAGTGCTTATCTGCAAAACAAGAGTCCTTACACTCTCTATCTGTAGAAAGAAAAGGGAAAGAAAGAAAAACTGCTTATTTTAATCCCTTTTACAGGATGGGCCACAGTGCATAAATGCCTAAATCCACCCAAAGCCACCTAGGCTTCCTTCCATTATGTCCCCACAAATAGAGTTGTGCTGGGGTTGTCCATCCTGTTGAGACCCCACAGGTAAGATGTCCATATGGGGGCCCTGTTGGCTTCAGCCTGAGCCCACTGGCCTCATCAGTGACAAAATTCCCACTGGCCCAGCAGGGTCAGCGTTGGGCCAGTGCTGGATGCTTCTGCATCTTTGTCCTTGTGCCTCTCCAGAGGTCTCATGGTCTAAACCACCCAGGAAAAGTCCCCTCCTTGGTCTCAGCTTCCCTAGCTCCCCAAGATCCTTCTAATCCCAGCCTGGTGCACCCTCCCAGGGGAGGGCACAGCCAGGAAGAAGAGCTGCTGAGCAAAAAGGGGCCACACCTGTGCTGAAATTGGCTGTGCATGTACCTCTGCCATCAGCAGGGAGCAGGAGCACATGCCTGTTGGAGCCCCAAGCTGACATCCTCTGAGGAGAATCTCTGCTGGGATTGTGGGAGTGGGGAATCCCTTTTGCTGACAAATAACCCTAAATGTCTGGTAAAAAAACTTCCTTCCTCCTCCTCTGCAACAGAAATCAGCGTTGGAAGAACCCTCACTGACCACAGGAACATTTCCAGTATGTATTTCACAAATTCAGAAATCCCCATTAAATAAGGATCTGATATTTCTCATTAAAGCCACTAGCAAAAACTCCCACGAATTAGGAGATGAGAAGACCTTGACCTTCATACTCTGACCTCGTTGCTTCTTGCTGAAACACCACCATATGCTTAGTTTTTCTTTGCCATTTAATTGCTTCTGACACAATAAAATCAGATCTAGGCTAAGCAGGCCAGGTCAACTTCACATTGTTTTTAACTTTGGATTGGAGACTGAAATACAACAGTTGTTCTTTTGGTTAGTAGTTTTATTAAAGAGAAGGAACTGAACAGAATGAGCTCTGAGGTCACAGAGGACCACAGGGTCATGGCTACCTATCTCCTGCTAGGTCAGAGTCCAGAGGCATACAGGACACTTGTTTCTTCAAGTGTTTCCCCACCTTTCAAAAGGTTTTTCACTACAGAAAGTGGCCAGGAAAAGTCCAGGATTGCCATGACACAACAGCTAGGGACACAGTATCGTCAGGCTGAAAGAGCTGATAGTTCTGTGCTGACATCAAGGGGTCTAACCAGCCCTGCAACAGGGTTTAGGACAGAGGGGTTTGCACCAGTGCCAGGTACCTCCTGGTTTGCCAAGGCTCCAGAGGTGCCAGAGACAGGAGGCAGATCATGGATTATCTAAGCAAGAAATGGAAAATTCTGTAGGATTTGCCTGATCAATAGAAACACAAAACAAACAGAATAAACTCCTGGTTCACAAACACATCTCAACCCCATCTGCAAAGCAGAAGTTCTGAGGCAAAGCACTCCTGGGTCTCTTGCCCATCCATCCCTTAGTTTTAAATGTTTCCTGTGTAAGAACATGAGTGCCAAGCATTAGACTTCCTTTTTTTTTTTTTTTCCATTAAGCAGACACACATTAGGTAGAAATTCCATTACTGCCATTTATACTTGGCATTAAGTGGCTTGCCCTTGGGAATTCCTATTACAAATTGTCAAATTATGTCCCTTCCTTTTTATTTCAGCAGAAAGTTGGATTTTCAGTTAAGTATATTTTAAAATTTTCCAGTTGAGGGGTTGGGGCTAGTGAGAAGCAGACACTCACATCACTTGTACCTATTTTTCCACCAGCCTCACGGAGGTGACACCAAAGTGGCTAACACCAATAATTGGACTTAAGGGTTTCCATATGCCCACTTAAGAATCCCCAGAGTTTTTTCAGTCTCCTCAACTCAACCCATTTAAATTCAGATTTAACTGACATTGATTTAGGAGTCGGTTTTCCAAGGTGCTGAACACACGCCATCAATTGCAGCTGAAATTCTGAGTGCTCAGCCCTTCTCAATATCAGATCCTTCCTGCCTAAAAGAACAAAAAGCAGATTTGAAGTTTATTAAAGCCAGACCCATATGCTCAAAGGAAGGGTTATTAACTCCCTAAGTGATTCTGTAAGTTAATATGTCTTTATTAGTTGGCTCTTTTCAACTTAGCAAGTGTTGTGGAATAGCCCATTATAAATTACAGAAGCTTTATTTGAACTGGCTTCTAGTAAAACATAGCACACCTACTGGAAGATTGTTGTATAAATGTCACCTCCTGATGAGCAGTCTGTACTAAACCACAGATTTTTTTTTTCTACACTACTGCTAAAGCACACAGTCTTTAATTTGTTTCATGAATCTGGTCCCTGGATAATATTCAGAAGTGACAAAGATGGCAGTAATTATTTTGTGTGCAGCATCTCAACCACTTTGCACCAGCTCTCAATGGGGTCCTATGTTTGCAGGGGAATAGAAAAATAAAAAAATATTACATCACTAAATAATTAAATTTTTCTTGTCTCATGCCTGGGCAGACACAAACTTTTTCTCTGCATGCAACAGTAAAAGGAAGAGATGCTTTTGGGGAAGAGGGACTGATCAAGGACTTGAATTTTTTTGAGGCCATGTAGAATTAGGCAGCAGAGGCAACACAGAGATGGATGTAATTACTCACCTTATTTCCAAAGGCTCTACAGCTCTTCTCTTCAGCCCTGGAGAGAATACTTCTACACATCCTCCACAGAGCCCCTCCCCATACTGATCCAAATACAGGAAGGAAAATTATCAAGAAATATTCAAAGTTAGCAACATTTCAATCAGTCACTAGCAAGCTGTAAATGCAGCAGGAATAGCCCTGATTGCATTGACTCACTGCTGGGAGCTCACCTGCCCTCTGGCTTTTTGCAGACTCTGAAACAGCTCTTGCCACATTACTGACTTGGTCTTTCACACTCACTCGGGGGATCTTTGTCAGAATCCTCATTCTTGGGCCTGCACGGGAGGTTTTTTCTGTAAGAAGAGGGATGCTGAGGATGTGGCCCTCAGCACAACTGCATCTTCAAAGATCACTTCCTGCACGTTGTTCATGTTAACTGCCAGAAGAAATTCCTAACCAGGTAAATCACTGGAGACTGGTCTTTAAGGGAAATATTTAATGAAAAGCAACTTAAGTTCCATTTTTCTTTGAAGGGCAGAAGAGGAGTTTGCAGGGGGCCAGGCTTCCAAACCTCACCTTATCCAGGAGAAACAATTGCTGCCA
Organism: Acrocephalus scirpaceus scirpaceus; assembly: GCA_910950805.1. Classification (NCBI taxonomy): domain Eukaryota; kingdom Metazoa; phylum Chordata; class Aves; order Passeriformes; family Sylviidae; genus Acrocephalus; species Acrocephalus scirpaceus. The sequence goes on from OU383777.1 coordinate 65,830,291, forward strand.
AGCACTGCCCCCCCCCCTTGGCTCTTCCTTGTAGCCTGATCACTGCAGGAGAAACATTATTAGCTAAGCTTTCCCTGTCCCTTGCTACAGTAAAACTGTGTCCTCAAAGGTTCTCAGTGCTCCTTGGAAGTCTCCTGACATCAGAAACAAAACTGGAGTGCACCAGTGTTGATTCTACTCCCTTACCACCTCTGTGTAGATCTTCCAATCAAGCACAGCAGAAAAAAATGGCACACAGCGAAGAAATTGGCACTTAGAAGCATCCTTGTCAATCCCTGCACTTCTCTCCATCCCTCATAATTAACTTGAAATTGCTACTTTATAAAATTCTCACTGATATCCGAAAACAGTTATATGCTAATAAAAGAAAGGGGAAATTTTAGAGTAATAAAGAAAATCATTTTAATACATGCTAACAGGTGATATTTAAAGTTACAGCTGGTGGTAATATTTCTGACAGACCAATGCTAAGCTGTATTAGTAATAGGCACATTTGTTTTTTTAAATGCCCTATTTCATGCAAAGGAAATGATTGAGAAAAAAAATGCAAGGTGAATGCAAGCAATCACAAGAGGCCATTCATCATTCTGCCTACATTTTTTATGAATACATTCACAGAACTGCAACTGTGCTCATTCCACAAGTAGCTCAGGGCAGAGGAATTAAATCAGACAACCTTTATAATTGTTCTCCAGCTGTCAGTCAGCCTTTTTTATCTGCCAGCATGTGTGGACAATATCATTTCCATTAACAATGCCACTCATTTAGTGGCATTGGACTGAAAGGATGACATTAAGTGGATACTGAAAAAAAAAAAAAAAAAAGAAAAAAAAAGATTACGCAAATCAAAAAAACTGAAACAGTTAATTGGCTGTTTCTCAAACACCCACAGCAGGCCACATTGGCTCCACTGGTGTACCAGTAATTAAAAAGCTAATTACTATTTTATTTCGGAAAGTGAGGAACCCTAAGAATAAAGTAATGAGCAATGCAGCTTGCTGAAGTGAGAATAGTAACACTGTTCTCATCAAGAGATCCCTGCAGGGCCATCACCTTGGGAAGGTTTGCACACAGACTTGTCACACGAGTAATTAGCTAATTAGAAAGCTGGGAAATACCTCCTTCCCCTTTCACTGTCTTAGATCCCAGATATGATTCCAGATTTAAATGGAAAACACACTATTACTGTACTTACTTTGATGAAACCTTTTGTGGGCTATGTTCATGAGATAAATGACTTCGGGCCAAAATTTTTTTAAATTAATCTCTCCCTTAACTCCACAGGCTGTTTCAGATATGTCAACCTAAACTGAACTTGCCCTTTCACTTGAAACCACTGCTGAAAATGCTGGGCAACCTAGAATTGTACAGAAATACAAGTAACAGAATTATCTAAGTCCCAACATTTCAAGTGAAAGAAGAATTACACTTTGCAGAACTGTTTCAATATACCTCCAGCATCTATGGAACAACACTGCTGTCTGCTGATGCTGTCACTTTCCTCCTGACCATACAGTTCATCAGAATGCTTGAGCAAGCACAAACCACTCTGGGGTGAGCCAGTGCCAGCACTGCTTGTGCTAGGCTGAGAAACAAGAGGGTCCTGAGCTACAAAGGGCAATGCCATTACTAAGGACAGTGCAGAAGGGGCATTCACACTGATGTCACAGAGCGTGAAATGCAGGAGGGGTGAGTTGGTGGATGTGCTACACATGTGCAGAGGCACAGACAGCAGAGTAACTCGTGGTTCCTCATACACAGTCCTCTGGAAAAGGAACCCTTGACAGCTTCTGAAAAGAGCTGCCACCACACCTGGGGCTGTCCCGACCCTCCTCACCCTCACTGACCACACCTGAGGCTGTCCCCATCCTCCTCACCCTCACTGACCACACCTGGGGCTGTCCCGACCCTCCTCACTCTCACTGACCACACCTGGGGCTGCTTCATCCCCTCCTCACCCTCACTGACCACACCTGGGGCTGTCCCGACCCTCCTCACTCTCACTGACCACACCTGGGGCTGTCCCCATCCTCCTCACCCTCACTGACCACACCTGAGGCTGCCCTGGACACTGATTTACGCAGGAATTTCACTAAATCCCACTCTGAGTCTCACTCAACAAGTCGCGCAAACCTTGCTGCCTTTCACGTTAAACCTGAAGCTGACTAAAATGAAGAAAATGAGACTCGATCTGGATTACAGGGGCACGGCCGCGAGGTTACCCGGATGGGGCCTGGGTGTGGCATGCTGGAAAACCCGGACCGGATTTCGCCCGGAGCACGGAATGGAGTCTGCCGGTTGAAGCAAGAACCCGGAACGGATTTCGCCCGGAGTACGGAATGGGGAAATCCCAGCCTGGATTTTTCTGGAATACAGAATGGAGGAAACCCGGATTGGATTTTTTCCATAATACAGAATGGCGGAAAACCAATGGGGTTTGATCCCAGTCTTTTGTACAGAGGTGTACAGCAGAATCAATGTTCCTAAACCAAGAAACCATGTTCCTGAACTAAGAAAACCTAATTGCTTCAGCAGTGCACACTTCTCAAACATTCAAGCACTCGACCATCGCTGGAGCCGCCCAGGTGCTGTAAGAGATCGGACTGTTGGTGCTCATGGCTGGAACAATCGCTGGGCGCTTCTCCAGTGGTGCACGGAGGTGCCTCCTAGGTGCAGAAGGGTGTGCACATCTGAGGCTTCAGCCTGGATTTTCAGATAAAGGAAGAAGCTGATAAGAGGTGAATCCTGCAGGTGGGATAAGTCCTCGTCATGCCACCCTTACACGATGACTCAGCAGTGAAAATTCCTCTCCGAAGTGCTGGGACATTTACACCTCGGATGAAGCAATTCATCTCGGCCGATGGGCCATAATACTTGATGTGGATTTCTTACTTCCCAAAGGCTTTTTAGATCTCATCCTGACCATCAACATTAGGATTTATTTTATTTGCTAGGACACTAAGTAATCAGGAGCCCTGCTCTTGAAGCACTCGATGCACTTTCGGAGCTATTTGGACATTAGAAGTACCGTGGCAATTACCAGGAGCAAGCAGCTTTTGTCCAAGGGACACTGCACCGTGACGCTCCGCAGGCAGTGTGTTTGGACACTGAAACACGGCACCTTTCAGTTTGAGCCATCCCTTCATCTGAGCTCATTTTCTGGGCTCAGACTTCTGCCTGCTCCCTGCTTTGGAAGTGACTGAGTTCTGCAGGCAAAGCTTAAAATATAAGAATATTTTCTGTGAGAGCCTGGGTCTTAACTGAGCACCCAGGCTCTCACAGTGGTCATTACCAAAAGCTGTTCCAGCTGCACGCTGCTTCACTAACTCACTGACTTCCACCTGGCAGATCTAGTTCCTGTTTAACCTCCAGTGTCCTTTTGCACTTTGCTCAGGTGGTTTCATTCTCTCCGGGCAATTTATGGCTTAACGCTGCCAGGCCACTTGGGAAAGAAAGGAGATTCACAGAATAGTCTTTCTGTAACAAAGAAGGAATGCATTCCAAAAAGGAGATTTCAAATGAGGGAGGAAAGAAAAAGCCCAGAAATGCAAACCAGAAAACACTAACCTAGCAACATGGCCAGCTGTGTTTGATAGGGAGGAGGAAAGGACTGCTCTTACATCAGCAGGCACTCCAAGCATGCCACATAAGGATGGTAAAGCTGGAGGGCACTGCTGGAATGCACTGCCACAGGAACTCCCAGCATTGCTGTTGGCAGCACTGTTAAACTTGATCAAAATGTATTCTGAAAGTTGCCATGAGAAAGAAGGTATGGGAATAAGTCACTCTTCATGGGCTACTTCTATTCACACTGAACAGCCTAGCTCATGACAAAACACATTTTATAATCCACTTGTAGTCTTTTATTCACACATTTATTTAATCAGCTGCAGCACAGTGAGGAATGTCACCAGTACCCACCCAAACACAGAGATCATTCAAGGATTGCTTGAAGCAGCAGTTAGTGCTAGTAGCATTGATTAAGCCAGTTGTGAGATACAGGCTGACACATAAAAAAGCAGAGTTAATCTTGTACTAGTTATGGAAGCAAAACTCCTGCCTCCCAAGTGCTTTCTATGGAGGAAAAAAAAAAACAAACTGAAAAGCGGTTTAGGTTTTTTTTCATGAAGTGCTGCTGAAAATCATTAGCTAACCAATGACAGCATTTTCTAGCTGCAATTTAAAGATTGTTCAGAGCTCCATCCAACCTGATCTTGATCACCTCCAGGGATGGGGCATCCACAGCTTCCCCAGGGTAATTTGTTATAGGCCTCACAGTAAAGAATTTTTTCTTAATATCTAATCTAAACCTTTTCTGTCAGTTTGAAGCCACTACCCCTTGCCCTGCCACTCCAGGGCCTTGTCAATAGTCTCTCCCCATCCTTCTTGCAGGTTCCCCTCAGGCACTGGAAGGCTGTGATAGATCTACGTACAAAAACTTGTACATTCCATAAATACAGCATCAGTTGAATTTTAGTCCACTGATGTGCTATTCAGTGTGGGACACCTCAGGTTTTACTGTGGATTAGAAGCTTATGGTTTCTCATAGAAATTGACAATGGAGTCAGAAGAACATATGAAATTCATTTATTGACATAACTTGGAGAAACCAATGCTCAGTGACACAAAGAACAGAAACTCACTAACTGGTATTTTGCCCTGCTTACCCTCCAACAGGGATTTCTACATCAGCCCATCCTCTGTCACCCATGCTGTAACTCTTGAGCACAATGAGGGGGACTATGGTTCTTATTTCAGCTTTTCCTCTGATTTCTCTGCATTTTGAGCCTACAACATCTCAAACATTTACTTCTTATATTAACAGTAATTCTACAGGTAATTACAGAAATTACAATTTCTTGGAAAGTAGCAAATGGAGTTATGATCCCAAACCTTCTCCAGCTCTTCAGGAAAAACTAGATTCATTATTGGTGTAGGTTAATCTTCACCCCAAAATGTAAAAGGGAAAGAAAATGAAAAACAATCAGTCACAAGCACTCTCAAAGTTGGCCAGATTTCAGCTGTCAAGAAAGAGAAAAGCTTTTTGAAATTTGTCCAATACATTAAAATAAACCTCTGATATAAGATAGTATTTGAAAAGCACTTAACAGGATACTGATTCTTTGACACTATCAGATTATGAAAGCAGACTGTGATTATTTTCTTTTTTTTTAACACACATAATTACAAAATGTTCTCAGTTAAGTGATGAGCCAATTAAACATATCCCCTTCACTGCAGGATTCTGTGCATGCAGCACACATACAGCATACAAAAAGACAAGACCTACTGCACGTTTTTCTTCCCAAGGTGGCACTACCTGGTCCATCCTTGGGTTACACTTCCCAAAAGGATTGGTGCAACTGTACAGTGCTTAATCCATCATCGTCCACTGAGGCCAGTCTTACTACACTTAACCCCAGCAGGAGTTCTGGTGTTGGTGTGAACACCAAATAGTACAGATAGCATTTTTTTTTAAGACTGTGGACAGTTTCCAAGAGATACCCACCTTCAGCTCAGCAAATGGGTCTGGCTGCAGATTAGATTTCCCTGGCAAGTGGGAAAATGAGGCATTTCCAGTGGGAAAATGAGGCATTTCCAGGCTCATTTCCTTTCTTCAGTACTTCTGAGAAAGAACCAGCTGTGCTAACTCACTGGAGGAGAAACACGTGAAAGGCTGTACCCAGCCCACACAAAGAGAGGTAAGACTATACCACCCTACATTATTTACAGAACTAGATGAGACTCCTGACCAAAGGACTTGGCTGTATCACTCCTAGGAGCCACCCCAACAAGATGAAGAGTATGAGCACTAGAGCAGCAAACCAGCATGAACCACAAAGACTTGCTGGTTTTCAAGGGGAACTGCTAAACTTCAAGTTTCAAAATAAAGGACTCCCAGAAATCCAGCTAAGGCCAAAAAATGTCTAACACAGCATGACCTGCTACGTGATGGAAGCCATGGAACTTTAATGAATGACTGCTGCTGGGAATCCTACATTTTGTAATGGACTGCAGCATCTAGAGCAGATGGAAAAGCTGCAGTTAGAGCTGTAACTGCATGTCACAGATTTTTGTTTGCAGGACAACCAAGGACAATGGAGGCAGTAACAGGCCTCCTGTCCATCTGCACAAAGCACAAGAAATCTGTCAGAACATGGATACTACTATTTGTGCCACAGAGCCAGGTCTAGGCTTGCCAAACACAGCCTTGTAATGTCAAGTGCTAACTAAGCCAAGTAGGAACCACCATGACAAGGAACAGAAGAAACTGCTGCTCACCACATTGAGAAATTCCAACTCTCCATTTCCTCCAGATAAGAAACTTTTCTGCTGAGAGGCTTCTCGTTTGGTATCACAGCACATAAAACAGAAAGAAGCAAGAAAGCAAGCAGGGTATTTCTGGTGAGATCAGAGCTACGTTTGTCATGTTACCAAGTGCTGGGCAGAGCTGTTCTGGTCACACATCATAACTCCTCTGCATGTTTTCTACATCTCTGATTCTGAAAGACACTTAAGCATCTGCATAATATTTAAAATATGTGTCTAATTACAGTACATTGTTTACAGCTGAAAGTGGACCTGCGTAAGACTAACTCTAACCCAAAATAATCCATTACACTTCTGGTATGATCATGTTACAAGGTTGGCAGAGTATAGTTCCGAACATTTGGCATAGGGTCTTTCTTCCTCCAGAAAATCCAGGAAAAGGAACAGGTAAGGATTCAACATCAACAAAATCCCCAAACTTATAGGTTGGCTTTATTGCTGTCTTTCAGGACAAACTGCAGTGCGCCCTTCAGATACAGAGGGTGGATGATGGGGAGGAGGGTGGGCAGGATAGGACACGGACAACAACACAACACGAACCCTCATATCCTTCCCATCTCTACTTCAGTGTGACTCAACCTCCCCTAACAGTCTTGTGTGTCTGTGCAACATTTTTAGCAATTGCTAACTAAGCACCTGGTTGCAGGTATAACCAAAGAATATAGGTATAACTAAAGAATAAACCTAAACCCATGAGTTCAGATTCAATATACAGGTGCTTAGAATGGAATTCTGAAAACAATTGTGCTGTACACTGAAACATGGTACTCAATTCTTTTCAGTGCTTTCACCCCATCCTGAATTGAGACAATGCTAACCAGACCAAATTAGTTCAACAAAAAAAGGCAACACTCGGTCTAGCAAACTCAGTCATTATAACATTTATTCTATGAAACAATGCTGAAAACATAAGATTAGAAAATGTTCCACGCATTTCATAAAATACAGAGAAAGACATTGTGATAAACAAAACAGAGTAAGCATGCCAAACCCCCTCTGAAAATTGTAAGAGCTCCACTCTCCACATTGCATCATATGAATACAAAAAGCATATCCAGGAGAAAGAGCAGTCTGAGGAAAGTGGCAGGTTATCTGTCAATAACTGGGATGAGTATATCAGCCCAAAAGAGTTTTGCCATCACCTTTCTTACTACAAAACCAAACTGATGCAACTTGCTTTCCTTGCTACCAGTTCCTGGCATTGTCTTTGGCTGGGAAACCAGGATAGCATTGCAGAATTCACATTAAATTGCTGTCCAGAGAGGTACTAGGGCCCAAAATGTAGGTAGCTATGGAAAGGTATCAGGGCCCAGTGGGTGAGAGGGAATGGCTGCTGTTCCTCTGCTGCAGGGACATGCCTTGACTGTCTTCCCAGGAGCACAGCGGGTGGAAAATGCACCCAGTGGGAGAAGTATGGGCAGAAGCAGGAAATGTATCTAGTACCTCTTTAAGAATCCCAGTCACACAAAAGACACACTGCATTACAGATGGATGCCAAGAGCAACATCTGCATTTAGGTTACAAATGACATTGCTATAAATCTTCTTACTGAAAGCTTTTGATCCAGCTCCTTCTTCTCAACCTACAGTACTGGGTTTGGCTTTAGCAAAGCTGTTACAAGAGCCTTCTCTTGCTTTTCTTTTACAGAACATCTCAGATTCCCACAACAGTTAACAACCACATAACCACCAAACACAAAGCCAGCCTAATTCTGGGCTCTGATATAAAAGCAGCCCCACTCTTATGCTGGGAATGCCCCAAAGCTGCCACAGCTGTATTTGGAGGGGCAGTGTAGTGAAAAGAAGAACAAGGCTCCACTTACACCAACACCCACTGCCCCAAAAGCCCCACCCCACAAAGCCTTAGGAACACCATAATCAAAGAATTTCATGTGGGGAGGAGCAAAGAGAAGAGAACAGACTGGGATCCTTTCCCCTGCACCTGGGGATGCATCCACTCTTCAGAACAGCATTCTTCCTCCTGCCAGCTCCCAAGCCACCTCTGCTGCAGTGTGGAAGATTCTGCACCAGCCTCCTGAGAACAATGCACCGAGGGGGGAAGAGTGTTATGGTGGAAAAAGTGGTTTTCATGTTGATTCTTAAAAACATACAGATAGAAACTCCTATTTAAAAAAAATTTCAGTGAAGTGTAATTTAGCCTGTAGCATAAACTGTGACAAAATTAGAAGATACAGAATTGCCCGTGCTACATCTTAACTCTTTCCTTTTGCATATACATATCAGGAATGACTTTGTATCACATGGTCTTTTCACCTTCCAATTCCCAGAAGAAACCTATTCAATTCCCTGCACAAGCACAAAGGAGTCAGAAAGAAGACTCCATAGGAAATCCCATGTCCAGCATTTCCCTCTTGGAGTGCTTGCAGCTAGAATAATGTTTTCTTGGTAAAGTTTTTAAAGTTCAATTATGTTTTATGTGCTCCATTTAGCTTGCATTTAAAAAAACAGAAAATGCTGTAAGAAATTAAGGTCTTCACAGGTCTCCACAGGCTTTAGTGAAACACAAAGAGTCTTCTTTTAAAGTAACTGCCCAGCTTCCTCTATAGTGGATTTTCTGTGTTGTCCATGTAAACATTACACAGAGTCTTTGTACCACCCACTAAGCTCCCCACTTCAATCAACTATTTGTGCCCAAAAGCACATCCTTATGTTTCTTCCTACACCACAACCACCCTCCTACACCACAAAAGATGTAACAAAACAGGAATTAATCACAGGCTGGATACTTACAGGGATTGCTGCTGTTTGCCTCTGTCTTCACAGCCTTGGCAAGTTTGGTTGAGTTCTGCTGTGCTTTGCCTTGCTCCTCTCCGGTTAGCAGGGCTTTTATTTCTGAGGGGATTTTCCCTTGGTCCATGGCCATGCACCACTGCTTGTACTGAAACATGCAAACACATTAGGCCTTAGCAAACTGCCAGGATCACATTAGCAGACAAAACAGGGCTGTAATCTTTACCTTCCGGTGTATTCATTTAAGGTCTGAATGTACCGAGCTGGAGCCTCTTACGAAACTGCAGAGCCCTAATGAGCTGAGCACGTGGCCATGGCTGCATACCTGGCCTCAGCAAAGCCCCTTTCAGTCAATAAACTGCTACTCAGAGGCAGCACTAGACAGAATACTGTAATTATTAAACAACACGGAACACTCTGTGCAATTTCTCGCTGCTGGCATGCGAGAATACCGTTCCAGTTCATGGCCTATTAAAAACAAATATTTCACATGACTCTGGGGCTCATGGACTATTAAGAGGTCCTTTCCCATTGCGCAAGGCACAGTGGAAGCACATGTGCCTTATTCCTATTTCCCTCATCTTAAAGCCTTCACTGCCAAACCCTGAAGCACATCAAAAACCTGTGGACAGTTGACTGGCTTTTCACCTGATCCTAAACCTGCTAACTTGTAGTGATTAGCCCCGTCATTCAAACAAACCTAAAGGCAGGTCAAGGCAGTGACAGCACTGGTGACATTTCAATGACACCGCTGTGTCATCATCTGTAGTTCCAGATGAAACATTCTCTTTGGTTAATGCTGCTTATTTGGGCAAGACCCCCATCTTATACATCTTAGAACCACCTACACAGAGAGCATGCTGTGAGAATCCACCTCCCCAAGAGAGAAGCAACGACACCCTGTGGACAGATGTTTGCCCTTTGACATTTCAGCACCTCTTCCCACAATCTACCTGTCAAAGGTTTTTCAAAGCCAAACATTTCAAAGACAACAGACTCAAATGTCATGGCACTTTCTTCTCTTGCTTCCAGTTCAGAACCAGCAGATAACTTGTGACATGAATTGGTATTCTACACAAACAGCTGGATGCATCTGATGTTTTGATACCTCCCGGCCAGCCAAATGCCACTGTCAGTCACTGTGGTCCCGAGAACAAGTGTTCACGAGGACAGGTCCCAGATAATACTGAGGGTTAGGTTAAATGGTAGTTCCTTACCATTTCAAGCTCTTCCCTGAGAGCACAGATGGCTCGCTCTCTGCTTGAAACCAGCTCTTCCAGGTACTGGTACCTCAGCTTCTTCCTGGCTCTGCACTCTCTTGCACTCTGACGACTTCTCTCAAGTTTTGCCTTCAAGTCTATTTTGGCTGGTTTGCGACCTCGTTTGCCTGGTTTCTTTACCTTGCCTCCAACCACCTGGAAAGGAAGGACACAATAAAGATCCTGTTCTGCAAAGGCAATGCTGCAACCAGTACGAGTCTCAAGTATAAAATCTTGCATATACATTCTGGAGCACACAGGAAATAAGAATGCTGAGCTCTGGAGTTTTCAGGACTTTCTCCAGTGGTTCTATCTATTTCTCCCTCATACTGGGGAGCCCAGAACTGAACACACCACTTCAGGTATCTGCGAGGGTATCTGGATCTTGAGGAGGCATAATCAGTTGCAGTGAAATTGCTTTTATATCACCAACAGCCCCTGCTCTAGCAGGTCTGGAAATATTATAATATAGAAATTAACACTTCAATTTAGAAAAAAATATATTTGTTTCTTTCAATATGATGCAAAACCTAGTTTTGCTGCAGTCAACAGTTTCAGCCTACTCTAAACTCAGAACTATTGACTAACAAACTGAGCTTCCTTGGGCTAGATTTCTTTCAAAGGAATCTTGAGGAGTTTCACTAAACAGGGACCTCAGTCACAATGAGTCCTATCTCTGCTGCCTCTGCTCCAGTAGTACATCACCACTCTGGCCATGTTCATGTTAAAAATATTACTCCACAGCCTGGTGAGTCTCCTCACACATCCTGTCAGTGCTGAACTTTCCCTGTTGCTAATGTAGATCCCCCTTGCATAAATGTAACTCCCTAGTTTCTTGCCCTGGAATGCAGGTTTTGCAATCACTTTCCCCTCTTCTTCGTGGCTCCTTTTTTACAGGTCTGAGAGCTGCTAAAAAAAAAAAAAAAGAAAAAAAAAAGAAAAAAAAAAAAAAAGAAAAAAGAAAAAAACCCCAAACCAACCAGCCTGCTCTGTGTTTACTCTGTGTTTCCCCAGTCAAATATTTTACTCTTAACATGGGGGCATGGCACAAGAAAGTCTTAAATATGGTCTGAAGCTTAGTTCACTGGTCATTGGGCAGTATCACCCAGTAAGCATTACATCAGCCACACACCCCAGCTCCCCGCTGAAGTGAGGATTTCTCTTTATTTGCATTCTGACCACACTGTTTGACTGGAGGGAGTGTGGAGAAATACACCTAACACACACACCTGCATACAAGAATTTCACTGCTGCCTAAGTATTTCACCATCCTGGATACAGACAGGCTTTTTCTAATAAGCAGTGTTCAAAATATCAGAGTTCATAATTTTTAAAAAGGCACTTTTACTTTGAAAAGCTACAAAATAAGTCGTTTTTAACATTCAAAGAAGTCATTTGTTCAGCAAACTTAGCAAGCTGCAATAAAAACAATAACATAGTGAATTGATGTGCCAGAATGAAGAGGGAAAAAAACGATTATACAATTGAGCCTATTCTTTCTTTGGAAAGTGAGTCAACAATCACATGCCAACATAATCCTACCCTCTCTGTATTGTCCCTCCTGATTTATTCAGGAGTAGCTGCCTACCATAAGCAAATGAAAGAACAGAAAGTACTTAATGGACATCTATGATTATGAAACAAACACAATATATTCAGAAGAGCAAAGGGGAAAAAATGAAGTTCTTTTATACTTGAACTGCTGAATACAGTTTAAATAATGCTTCACTTCATCAGGATGCTCCCCTTAGGATTTTTTAGTTCAGAAAATCTAATGTAGTTCAAAGTAAGATAAAACTAACCAGACGTGGCCAAGACAGGGGGCAGGAGCTCTAGAGAAGGGGAAGTGACTGTCCTCTTTTAGGCATGACAAGGTCTGTCCTCTCATGGGAACACATGGATGGTGTGATCAATACCCCCAGCTCAGCAGAAGGTAGAACTACACTGAATCTTCCCAGGTGAACCTGTAGGCACTCACAGTTTGCTATTATTACCTGCACTTGGAAGATTGATGGATATTACATTATACACACTACAGCCAAAGTACTTCAGTTCTCAAAGACTTTTAGCACTTGAGGCTTTTCTGTGCTAATGCAAGGTAGTTCAAAGTAAATCTTAGAATTCAAGAGCTAGATAAGGTCTTGTAGAGACATACACTGCAGCACTCTTAAAAAACCTTGGTCACTCTGGGTTCTGACCCTCTAGAACTAGAGTGAGCTGGCACTCAAGGCTGGGGCCCCAGCACACCCCACACTGCTGTGTGAACAAAATAGCACCTCGAGTCCTAATCCTGCACAGGAGCACTGACAGCCATGCCCTCTCCCCAAAGCCTCAGGTGGGTGAATGGTTCCCACCACACCATTTCTCACAATCAGCAAGTTAAAGACTGCTTAGCACATGGCAAATGCATCCTGGATCCACCATTATCCATAAATTGTTTTCCCTTTGGTCACTCCAGAGAGCTTCCTACAGACAGGTGTGCCAACTGCTCTCCCTCCAAGATCTTTTACCACTGCAGCAGCCCTGTACACAAGCTCCCTTAGGGCAGGAAAAAGGCTTGTACCTCTTCAACCATTCAACCATGGTTACTTGCCAACACTCTAACCACCAGGACTATGGAGATAATGAAAAGCTTCCTTTCCTTTTGACTCTAGGCACTAACACCCTAATAATCAGCCTCCAAACCATCCCCAAAGACTCACACTGTCTTCATAGCTCCTGGAGTTCAGCACACATTTACACATCACCCTGCAAAGGCAGCAATGGTAAGCAATTCAATCAAATCTTGCATCCTCGCCAATTTTTCCTCACCAATATTTAGAAGCTCCAGCTGTAACCTTAAGCAACCCAGATGGAAAAAAAAGGCCTGAGAAACCCTTTGCCCTCATCCAGCATTACCATATCTCCCTGGCTTCTAGTCCTGTTTGCCTGCTCAGTTGCTATGCTGATGTGACAGAAAGAAGACAAAACAGAAGTGATAGTTGATGTTGAACATGGCAACAGACCAAGCAAACATTTTTTGTCCCTTTGTATTCCTCTGGAGTTTATAAAGAGATGTGATCTATTAGCATTCAGCACTGGAGATTTGGCTTTTTTTCAGGAAATCATACGCAATCAAGACTCAGAACAACATTAATCATAAAACTTTTCATAGAAATATTAATAAAGGCATGCATTAGTTAGAGATCTGACCAAGCTCCCATTTCAGTTCACTCAGACTTCAGAAAACAGAAGAACATAACTCTTTTCTCAGGCACATAGTGTCATTCTTGGGATGTCCTGCGCAGGGCTGGAGTTGGACTCGATGATCCCAATGGGTCCCTTCCAACTCAGCCTGTTCTGTGATCCCACAATTTCCTTTAAATACCCTGCTTAGATCATAACCTCATTCTTGCCTCCCCATCAGTGTTCAGGCACTAAGTTATTTGACCTGGCATTGGAAATAGCTGCAATTACTTGACCTGATACAGAAAATTCCTCAGACTTCTGGATTTTTTTATTAGAAGCACGCAGCAGATCTCTCCAAACTCCTTGCCAGAATGCACAGCAGAGATGTCCTCCTCAGGAAGGAAATGCACAGATAATACAGAGCCACTAGCACTCACAGTGCTGAGGGGCTGAGCCCCTCAGATAAAAGACTGGGATCAAGCTGGCCTCATCATGACATCTGCAAGTTTGAATCAATTTAGCAGATTAAAGCAACACTATCCCAGGCACTGCTCAGCACCACTGACCAGCAACGCTGATCACATTGACCAGGTCAGCATCTTCCAGAAGCTCTGAGTTCATTTCCCAATAAACAAGCAGCTCCATCAACCAGTACTTGAGATCCATCTTAAGCACTCTTCATTGCATTGGCAGCTGAAGGTATAGCTCTGCAGAACTTAACACAGCATGGAACTGGTGATCATCTACAGAATTTATATAAAACTATAAAAATTATTAGTAAGAAATAAAACCTAAGTGCTGTGTTACAGTAGGGGGAGGACAAATCTATTCCCACTTCCAAACAGTTTTACAAAATCAGATAGCAAATGAAGCCAGTCACAAGTCTCCTAATAAAGATGTTTTCTGATCTTCCAATTCAAAGCATACCACTCACAGTGGCAGTACAAAACCCAGCTAGAGAGTATGCTTGTTATTCCTCCATTTCATGACATTTTATATGCCCAACACAATTATTTTACTTTCACTGGCAGACAAAATGCATCTGATAATGATCCAAAAATGTAAGATGCTGTTTAGTGAGCAAACACGATCTAAGTCTTAAGCAGATGTGTCAACAGAAATTAATCCTAAAACTCTCACCATACAAAGTGCTTCATGTCCTAAGAATGCCATGTTCAGCACAGATGCATAAAGAACACTGTCTGTCTTTGCTGCAACATCTGTTTTAAAAAAGCATGAGCTAGGACTAAATATCAAGTTTTTATAAAGCAGGCACCCAGAAGGGTAAGTGCTAAAGTTCAGGGCAGCAGTCACTCAGGTGCCACCTTGCCACTCCACAGGTGACAGCCCTGCTCTTCCCTGAGGAAGGACTGACAGCCTCACACAGGAATTATGTCCACCACTGCGCCCTACACATTCTCTCAGTTCACACTAACAGAAACCAGACACTTTTCTAAACCTGTCTCTGTTAAAGCTTGGGCTCAGGGATGGTCAGCTAGCTCTACCACATGTATCCTTCCAGCCCACGGTAACAATGAAATAAAACTGTTCTAGCTGGTTTGCAGGCCTTAAATCTCCATTTTACTCACTCCTTGCAAATATGAGCAAACATGTCATCTAAGCAATGCTGAGCAGGAGCTTCTTAAAACATTTAATGATTTGAAATTGCTCATATCAAATAATAACCAAAGCTGTTAAGGTTTTATATTTCCAAGCAAGCAGTAATGAGAATGCTTTATGTTTGGACATGATCCTTGGGTGGAAGATTTCTCCAGCACATTGAGAACCTGCCTACCCTGAAAAAGCCCTGAAGGGTGAAAACATAGCAGCCCATCTCCTTAACAACTGAGGTCGTCTCCAGTGTAGCATTCAGAGCATTACCCAGAGCTGACTCCAGGACTGCCTGGGAGATCTCTCTCCCCCTGATCCCAGTCAGCCCCACCAGCGAGGGTCACAGGCTACAAGACAGCTCATGGCCAAAGACTCCTCAAGCTCTGTATTTGAAAGATTTAATACCTGGCTTGCTCCCACCCTCCCTCCAAGGGACACCTGCATTCCCATAATTATGACTCAGGACCACACAGGACTGAGTATTTGATGTCTCACAGCCAGGCTGTGTGGAAAGCAACCCAGCTCCTTGGGTGTAGCCCTTTGCTGAGAGCTTCCCCTGCTCTACCACCAAGTGTTCCCTGGAAAAGGAAAGCTGCATGAACACCAGAGCAAGGCATCAACAGTTGCTGGATCCCCAAAAATAGTAATATAGTATCCTTCCTGTGCAAGGCAAGAATAGTTGTAATAAAAGAGAGCAACCCCAACCTTTTTTGGTGGTGGTCTGGTTTTTGTTTGCCTGTTTTTAACTTCACTGGAATAACAAAAGTGATCTGATGTTACAAACTTTTATTTCTTATTTCTAGCCATAAATTGAAAAGTTAGGTACCCAAGTCTTGTCAGTGTCCCCTACAAAAACCTCTGTAATTAATACAAAAGATTGCAGTTAGCTGTATAAAACTATGTTCTGATGTTGACTAACAAGAGTTATCAACTTCTTACCCTAGTCCCTATTCTCTGCTTCCCACTGCATATAAAAATACATAACACATTATTTATAGTCTTGTAAACTAACCAAGAAATTTAACCTATAAAGGCTGAAACCACTATAACAGAGCTTCTCCTTTCACCTCTACCCAAATACTACAGAGATGCACAAGGGTTGTTTTAACAGGAATTAATTGCCAAGGAACAGCTACATCACTAAACTCTTTCCCTTCCACACCCAATAGCTCAAACCACAGCAAAAAGTGAAGCCAGTACCTGAATAATCCCTCATTTAAAAGCAGTTCTATAGAAGAAAAGTATAAAAAGTCATATTTTAGGTTAGTTTTTCGTGTGTATGTGAATAATTTAAGAACATCCTTCCAAAATGAAACATGGAATTTTTCTAGACCTGATGTTAAGATATTCTACCTCTCCCTTTATTTCTTGCTATTTCCTTCCAATTTTGGGGAATGTGTTAACAAGAACCATCCTTCTAATACTCTCTAAAACCAGATAAGGCTAAATTAAAGTGCACTATGAATGAGGGAAAACTTTGCAGCCTGCAAGCTCAATTCTAAATTCTTTGTGTCACATAGATGAAGACAAACACTGAACTTGGCTGCAGGCAGTTATAGATTGGTCACTACACTACCAACACAATTTAGTTGATTGAGTTTTTGCAGGGAAAGTCCTTTCACAGGCCAACCCCCTCAGCAAGGAGGAAAGCATGACTCAGTGGAATTTTTAGGAGATTTCAAGGACATGCTGGCTCCAGTTGTAACCATAGTGGCCATAAAACAATGTATAAACAGTGCTTGCCTCATCCTGACACAGCAACCTGCAATGGGAAGAGCCCTCCCAAGGGAAATGGCATCTCTTAAAAGGAGTCACCAAACCCTCAGGGTGACCTGCAGCCTCATGAACTATAAAAACTGTACTTGGGAGTGAAGATAGCAAGAAGAGTGAATATTCCACTCTGTTGTTTTTTCCTATTCAACTCAACATCAAATAAAATAAAAAATATTAGAAAATAATTTTAAAAAACCATCAAAGACCAAAGATTTGACTTACTGACTGGGTAAATAGATTTATTTAGTAAATGTGTCAAAAAATGTTTCAGAAAACAAAAAAAGGCAGACTCTCAGGACTCCACATGACACAATAGCAGACTTAAAATTCTTTTTCAATGAAAATCTGGAAGTTGGGTAGTACAAATAGCCTAAGTCTCATAGAGAAGAACACAAAAAGAAATAAAAATCAGATAATGCTCATGAACTACATAGCCTCCAGAACTAAATCTTCTGGATCTTCTAAATTACTGCCCCAATTACACAAACTTTCATGCAGTTCCCTGAGTTGTGACACATCAGTGATGCAGATTTCCCCCAACCTCCTTCACAGTTTTCAGGCAAGGCCTTAATAAAATAAAATAAAATAAAATACCTGTTAAAATAGCAGATCACCATAAACCTTTCATAGCCTTACAATCCACTCTGGATTGTGGATTGCCAAACTACTGATTGCTTCTAAATTTCTTTATTCCATAAGAAATTGTGTCAAGTATTTTTCCCCTCTTTGAGTTAAGACAGATTGTCATAGGCTGTGCAATTTTGTTCTGGTAAAATTCCAGTGGTGTCTCCAGCACAACCCCCAGGATAATCCATAACCAGCACTCAGGGAGCTGAAATACCCAAACTCAGCTGAGAGTTTGAGCTGTAAAACGCTGCACTGAGCAGACACAGCAGCTGTCCCTGCAGGCCCTGCTTTAGGGGCACAAGCAAGAACAAGATGCGTTCTTTGTGCATCTTCTCATGTTTGGCTCTGCTCACGTGGAAGCCCTGAACCTTCAGGGATGCCACTGTGCTGCTCTCATGAGATTCTTCCAACGCTGGAAGAATTCAAGCTCCAGCACCCAGTACGAGGCTGCAGCCCATGCTGCTGCCCTCGTACCTCACCATTTGCACACAGCTGCTATTTATCTAATAAATGCAGGGTGCTATTTGGAGCATGAGCCACTGCACCACACCACTGGTGGTATCCAGCCCTTGGCCCATGCCTGGAGCTTTAAGGGAATGCCAGAAGCAGCACCGAAGCGCTGCAAGCAAGAACTAAGGGGGCAACCCTTCCTTCCTGGCGGCTGCAGCAAGCAGAGCCCTCCAAGAGCAGATTTCAGAGAGCTCCCTGCACCAAAAGCCTCAGCGGCTGCCCTCGGCTCCAGCTCCCGGGTGGGCCCCGCAGCCCCTTACCTTGCTGTCATCCATGTGTGCCGCCAGCCCCGATCCGCCTCGCCGCAGCCCCTGCACGAGGAGCAGGCGGAGCCGCCTGCCCGCCCGCCCGCAGCCCCGGCGGACACCGGCGCTCACAGAGCCTCAGGGCCGCCCGCGGCCGCCGCCATCACCCGCCGCCATGTTTGTGTACAGCCGAGGGGCGCGGTAGGGCCGGCAGAGCGGTGCACGCTGGGAACTATAGTCTTGTTCGGCCCTGTCGTCATTAGCCACCGCCCTGGTGGGGACGGAGAAAACTACAGCTCCCAGCAGGCCGAGCAGAGGAGAGGAGCGGCGATTGGTCCTCGCCTCGCCGGCCGGACGAACTACATTTCCCAGGAGGCTGCGGGAGCTCCTCCGCCTCGCCGCAACAACTGAATTTGTTGTTTTGATGGTGTTTTTGGCGTTGTTGTTTTTTGGGGTTTTTGGGGGGAGGTATTTTTTTGCTTGGAGTTTTGCTTGTTTGTTTGTTTGTTTGTGCTTTCTCTAACGCTCGCGCCATTCCACGGCTGCTCTGCTGCAACTCCAGTGTCTCCTGAAAGATGACCAGGGGTTGGTGGGGCCAGGGCTGCCGGCTCCGACCCTCCGCACGGGCTGTGTCGAGCTAGATGGAAAAAAAAAAACAAAAAACCACCAAACCAATAAAACAACAAATTTAAGTTTTTTGCCTTGATTTGCCACAAGAGTTCCTGAAGACAGAGCCGAATTTCCCAGACCACCTGGACACTACTGAGCTCCCCCAAGCCTGGAGAAGCAGTCCCTGTAATCCTTTGGGAATACCCAGTTCCTTCTCGTTTTCGTGTGGACACATGGCACAGATCTAATGCTGAATGCCTGATGCAAAGCCAGGCCATCGTCCTGTGTCAGTGCCAGGAAGTGAGGCCTGTGCTTGCTGGAAAGACACAGGTACCCCAGTACACAATTCTCTTAAGCATGGCCCACGTTTCAAACTGGCGGTGAAACCTGAAGCTTGGCGTGTTTCATGTTGCTGCATGTTTCTTTTTATTCCTGCAACTCAATTCGCAGGAGTTTCCCATGACTTAATCTCTCTTACATGCAATTGTTAGGGCTGAAGGCTTTGTCATGGGATTTTCCCCCTGAATCACAGACCTTCCTCTTGGAGGGATATGCTTGCTAGATGGCAGAGACAAAGCACTTTCAAAAGCTTGGGTTTTGGTTTTTTTTTCTCTATAGGTTTATATGCTTCTCAAAGACAAGGCAGTTTGCACACTGCTTCCCATTTGCTTGTCCAAAAACAATGAATCTGGCAACTCCCCCTTGAAATAATAGTAATAAAAAAGCAGAGATGGTCAGTGTGCTAAACAAGAGTCATCAGCTAATAAAGTGGAAGGAATAGCTTGCTATGATCTTGTCTCCTGTGATCCCACCCCCATCTTTGCCTTCAAATTCTTCCAGAAGGTGGTGAGGCGCCTCATACAGCCTTTGGCACTATCCTGAGGCCATAAAGCTGGCTTTAAAAGCCAGCTGGGGGTTTCCCCGGTGAAGGGAAATATTGAGTGGCAAAGAGCCAACATAGCTCACTTAGGCAACTCTCTGTTGCAACATGAGTGGAGGAAGGAGATTAGACAGAGCCCTGGTGCTGATTCAGAAAGGCCAGAATCCTTTTAACCAGCAAATTAAAGTTATAGCTGCATCTTTTCTTCCCGCTAGATTGCCTCACACTACCCATCCTGCTTTATATCATGTAAGAAGCAGAGCTCCCAGCTTCTGACCAGGAAAAAGTTCCCTGCCTCAGCACTTAAGAGCTTCTGTATGTTAGCAGGGAACAACTCAAACTATGCATTTCAGTCTGCTTTTCCACTCAGGCTCTGCTGTCCTCCTGGATGAATTTGGACATGTGAGCTGAGTGGGAGTCTGTCAGGAAGAGAATTGTGAATGGAAATGGGTATTATTTATATATATGCACACATACAGATATAGCATAAGATTATGACATTTTAAACTGATTTTAACAGTTTAAACATTTAAACCATAGTGGTGTACACCAAGGAAATCCTACCTTGTGTTACATTCAGTGTCACAAATTGTTTTGTGCAACAACTATTGGCAGGTCCCTGATGACATTAGTAATATTTGTTAAAAGAAGGGTTGTGCTTCTGAGATCCAGAGAAACTTTGAGGAAGATAAATAGAGTTCGGCAATCAGGCAACAGCTTAAAAATCACTGCTTATGTCAGTGTGACTAAAAAAGAGATATAACTCACAGGGTGATTTTGCACCATGTGCTTGTATTTCAACACATCCCAACAGGGTGTTTATTCTCCCTAGATCTGTAAATGTGTTAATACAGGCAATTCAAAATCTGTTCCTCTGAAATCCTGCCTGAAATAAGAATAAATCTTGCAATCTTTTGGTATCAAGCATTTTGCTGAAATTGTTCCACTGTACATTTGTGGAGTCTTTAGAGATTCAGAGCCTTTGAGATGAGTTCATTTATGGATATGAAGGCAAAGATAAAGCTAAGATATCCTCTTGTTTGTTTTCCAAATGTACTGAGATGTTAATTGCTTTAACAGAGATGCTAACTCATTTGCCATGGGGCAAAGACTGTGCAAGAGCAGCCTGTCTTTCAATCCCTTGGGGTCTGGGGCTTTTTTGTGGAACTGATAGAGAAATTGCACTTTTCTGCATCCTTTTATATGATACCAAAGAAATGTTTCTGGAAATAGAAGAAATTCTCTGTATTTCAATTTGTAGACTCTATTCACACTGAGACAGAAAACACCTTTAATTTGTCATTTAAACCCACCACTTAAAGAATTTGTCACTGAGGAGTGACCCAAAAAAAGTTTATTTACCTAATATTCTATATCTTATTGTTGTTTATATAACTAGGATGAAAGTATGTCAGTTTGATGTTGGTTTGTATTTTTTTCTTACAGTAGAGAAATCAGATATATATGCTAAAGACCTGGAAGACCTAGTAATCACATGAACAGCACACGCTCACAAGTACAGTGATTGATTACCTCATTGGTATGATCAAAACAAAATTCTGTTTAGAACAAACGTTCTTTGAAAGTTGGTTTTTAAAACCTAATCAGTGTTTGAACAAAGCACAGCACATTAGAAGCCTGATCTGCAACTGCTTCCTATACACAGTGTAATTAAATGTTGATAAGGGGGTTACTCTCTTATTTGCTGAATTCTACTTTGTGACAAGATGAGCGCCTTCTGTAGTTGCAAATATGTGAGGTCACATCTACAAGGGCAGTCCTTCCTGTTTAGCTATTGCAAATGTACTCCTCAAGTAAAATGGACTCAAAATAAGATAATTTGGAATAATAAGCTCTTGTCCTGTGCATACACACAGGCAGAAAAGTTACTGCTTTATCTAGTCAAACTAACTTTCCCACATAAGTAAAATCTTGAGACAGTGCTCATGATGCTTTTATATTGCTGAAGAGTATCTGTAAATTAAAATATTGCATGGAAATATTTATGCTGCAGTTGGAAAGGAGACACTTCATATTTTCTAGTTTGTGGAAGGGAGAAAAAGAAGTCAGATGATCCTACATTTCACACACATGATTGGTAGTTCCAAATATGATCAGAGGGGAAAACTAGAAATGGTTCAAAAAATCATTTGAATAACATGGATTTCATACAAAAATTAAACTAAATATAAGAAACTGAGAGCCAAGGATCAAGACAAACAAATCACTGATTAAGAAGATGACAAAGAGTGGGTTAAAGTTCAGTGAGGTGTGCAACTGAGTAGAATTTAATCTTGTTCCAAAATAACAAACAAACAGAACAGCATAATATGCCACGTTCAGGAATGTGAGAGCCATGTTGTATCTGGCACTTGAACAACAGAGAATTATTGCTGCTGATATGGTAATTGCAGAGGTACAGAAAAAAAGTGGGTGGATCGTGAAATTCATGAAATACTTGAGGTGAACTTACAGCAGGATTAGTCTCTTAATTATGTGCATTGATCTCTACGCACAACCGGTTTATTAAAAAGGCATATTGTTCATTCTCAAGAGGTTTAAAAATCCACTTCAGCTCAGTCTCCCTTTTTTTGGTTCTTAAAATATTTTGCAATATGCTACTCCCCTTTGGCCTACGCAAACAAATATGTCTGCATATGCATACCTACTAGAACCAGTCAAAATTGCTGTCATTAGCTGGCTTTTCTGGTAAGAGCATTTCTAGTTGCTTTCCACAAGACATAAAATCATTTTAAACACTTTTGTCCAGCCCCAGATTCTGTGGCATGGGCTGTGCCCACATTCAAAACATTTGCTAATCTAAGTCTGATACTGTTGTCTTGTCCAAGGGCATAAACAAGGTTTCTGCATAGCTTGAGCAAAAATTGAAGGACTTGAATGGCAAGCTGGATCTGCACTGTAACTGGGTCAGAGGATTCCCATGATGACCTTGACTACTTTCAGAAATGCCATTGTCCCTGATGTGAAGGGTTAGGGCATCACATACAGCGCTTTGCCTTGGTCTGCACTGCTCACCCCATCTTAAGTCAGCATCCAACCAGCTAACTTCTGGTTTGCAACTGTGTTTAATGTATTGGATTTTCTGTGTTGTTGTAGCTGCCCATGAGCCTTGTGTTTATGTTTAATGAGGTTTGTATTTAACGAGACTGCTCATGTGAACGGGAGTTAGTTACTTACAGGATCAAATCTGCACTGCAAAAAGTGTTGCATTAATTTGTAACAAATGTAGATGAAGGATACACTCCTGGATAACCCACACTCATTCACAGGAAATTTCAATGCTACAGGGAAAATATGGAGCAGGTTCCTGGGAGCTGACAGGCTGCCTGCCTCACCCACCCATATCCATGCAGAGGAAATAAAAGTGGGTTGTTTCACAAATACACTGAAAAAAGCACTGTTACCCCTTAACCTGTTGTTAGCTCCCTTCTTCATGGCTCCCAAAATCTTCCTGACATGTCCCAGAGCTCCCATTCCACCAATATCTCCTGAAAAAAAATCCACCAACTTTTCCCTTCCTTCGGGGAGAGCTGGGGTTGCTCAGCCTGGAGAAGAGAAGGCTCCAGGTAGATGAAAGGGAAAGAACAATAATAGGTAACAATTTTTTTTTTTATGTGACCAATTTGACTCACATGGGTAGGTTGGTTTTAGAGAATGTTACTTTTAAGCAGGTATTTCGGAAAATAGGCTGATCAAATTTTGCATTTTACTTCACTGAGTTTGCAAGAATTTGCCTTTCAGGTGGGCCAGGTGCAACCCACTAAAAAACTGCAGACACCCTTGAATTCCTTTTTCTACTTTCACACAACCTGATACTTTGCCAGATTCCCTGAAAAGTACTATTGACACCTAAACAATGAATGTAAATATCCCTATGCTTCTCTCTTGGTAACTCAAAGCAGATTGGAATGGCTTCTCAGGTATTTGGAGTAATTTAGGTAACAATTAAAATGAGAGACTTAGAAGTTCTGTTAAACTCCTCAGTCAGGCATATGCCTCTAACTCTGCTCACTTTGATCTTGACATCAAGAAGAAATGGCATTTAAATTTGCAAGTCAGACTGCTGATAGTTCTCAAACTATCGTATCAAAAATCTAACAACCAAGAAGATTTACTACAAATGCACATAAATATCCAGTTTTCTCATTCACATGCACATATTGTACACAAAACAATTGATAAGCTCCAAACTGTCTCTGACTTGAAAGCATAATTGATTTCTGGCATTTGTTTGAAGATTTGGAGGATTACCTGTAATTATAAAATCAAAATTTGAAAATATTGACTAATTCACAAAAAGCATTAAATCACAAGATCGAGGCGGGGTGGGGTGGGTGTGTATGTATTTCCCCTATGTCTAAAAGGACCATAATAAAAACCCACACACTGAACACTTTTTCTTTCTTTTGAATTTTTTGCAAGATTGCTAAACAAATGTCAGACAAGACTGATCCAAGGGAAGAAAGGAAATGGGCTCTGTGAAACACTAGCACTGAAATCAAGTTACCTGTTTTTTTAACAAGTGGTCTTTTTTCAACTTCTACCTCAGGATTTCCCTCTAGCATTTGTGACTGGGGACTATATTGTCTCCCCAGAGCAGGAAACTCAGACTAGAGTCTTAGAAACTATACAAAATATTTTGCTTCATGTATGTCTGTACGGTCTGGTGTTACAAACCACTCCTGGTCAGGCTGCGCAGGGTGGTTCTGCACGCAGCAGAAGGTGTCTGTGCCCCTTTCCTGCACCAGCTCCAGCAGTTCTGCTGTCAGACCCAGGAGCAGTGGACATTAAAGCCTTACCAATTCCTGAATGGCTCCCCCTCCCCATGACAGACTATCCCTGGTTTTTATATCCTGGGGCATATCTCGACAAAAGTGCTAAATGGTGCCATGAGGTAATTCAGGGGTAGTGAACCTAGAGCAAGCAGAGCTTTCCTCCTCTCCAGGATCGCTTGAGATCCACAGCTCTGTGTTTACAGATAGAACATTCAGGAATTTTCTCCAAGTGTTTTCCATGATTGTAAGGTCCAGGTTAAGCTGCAGGAGAAAGCCTGACGTACATATGTAGTGTTGATGCCCATGTTAGGTGTTGCTTGGTTTCAAAGGCATCCCCAGGAGCTGATTTAAAACATTTACATCAGTGTGCTGCTCAAATCACTGAAACTTAGAGGTAAGGAGCTAATTATAGATGCTGTGAGCAGACCCATTGGTAGTCATTTCATAGAACTGAATGATGTCATGCCACAGAATAGCTTTGCAATCAGTTCAACAGGTGTTTCACAAAAAGAAATGCAGGTGGGGGGCTTGCACGTGTGTTTGTTACAGACATGTTTTGGTTTTTACCATCTCCAGCTCTTCAAGCAAATGAGCTATTTATTAACTAACTGTTACAATGCCAGGTATAAACATTAACCAAGGAAGTGATGAATTTATACAGAGATTGACAGCTGTTTGCTAAATGTTCACTTTGATTGCATATATAGAGGCCTTAGCTCTCTCATGGCTTGCCTTATGGAAAGAAACATCATCTTCAGAGCACTTCCCTCAGTGCCATCACTCCCTTCCCACTACCTCTGCCTTTGTTAACATCCTTGAAATGTCTAGCAGTGTCAGGGAGAAAAACCTTATTGCTGATTCTGTATTGAGACTGCTATGGAAAATTTTCCCTTGACAGTGTCAGAAATGTTATTCAGAGTCACTCAGATAGCTACAGCCTTCTTAAATGGAATAAAACTCACCCTTTTCCCCCTTTAATGTGTTCAGCAGACAGGTGTCAACCCAACTGCTGAGAAATTCCGAAGTATTTATATCCTTTAACTCTCAAACGATATGAACAAGTAATAGGAAATGTCATGCACTGGGTATATGAGCAATGTCACCATTAATCAATCATCCAAAATAAAGTGGATAATTATGTCTGTTTGTGCTATACTGTGTACTGAAAGAGCAAGCTTTGTACTTATTGGCTCTGCTCCATGTGGAGCTTCATGGGCAGAATCTCTTACAAGTTCACTCCTCTTCCACACATGCTTTGGCCAGGCACAAGAGGGACTCTCAAATGTAGAATATCAAGATGCAATTGCCTGCTTTCTGGTGCCAGCATTTGATTCCCACTTAGACATCATTTTTAACTAAATATAGTAGCTGTGAGGCAGCACAGATCCACTCCTGAAAAATGAGACCTTAAGTTGCCCTAAACCAGTGATTAGACCCAGCATGTTTTAGAGACAACTGGGATTTTGAAAATCAAGTCCAAACAAAACAAACGATATTTTAATTCTTAGTTTCAGGAAAGAATGGTTGATTCACAGCTTAGGTTGGTGACTGCTGTCCTACACATCAAATCAAAGGATGAAACTGGAATTTGTGAGTTACACTGGAGGTCCTGTCTGCCTCAATTCCTGATGATCTTTCATCAGTTTTGGCAGCAGATTACTACTTTTAATGGATGTGTCACAGGGCATCCTGTGAGACAGGAAATCACAGGGAATCCCAGAAAAGTGCCGTTATGTACGTTCCTGGAACAACTCACTGAATATAGAGAAAAAACTCTCAGCAAAGAACATGTAATGCCAGACAGGTTGCACTCCCTACCAGTGTGGTACAGATTCTCACTGGGTAGACAAAATCTTTGCCGCCAAGTACCCTGAGGCAAATTTATCTGCAACACATGTATCTGGTGGGCACTGTAGGGTAACACACACATGATCTGTTCAGCACCTCTCAGGTCCAAACCCTGGTCCCAGACAATTTACAGGGTTGGTTTGCCCTCCTCTCTGAACACAATGTGAGTTCTATAGCTGTGTTCCCATCAAAATACATTGGAGTGCCATTAGGAAGAACATACCTACTGAAAAGTCTATTTGAAAGACAAGAGTCTCAAACTACTTGAGCATACCTGTGTAAACTACTGAAAACAAAACAGGTGCCTTATGGATTGCAGAAAAAACAGATGTCCCTGAGTCCATAGTTCTAGCAGTCTGTATAAATAAATTTTAAAAAATTTCAAAAAATTATAAAGCTCCTTGGCATAACAAATTATTCATAAACAATTTAGATGGCTTTGTTGCTTAATCTTTGTATGTTTTGGCCTATACATTTCACAATCTGGCTGTACAACTGAGAAGAAAAAAATACAGTACAGCCCTTTTGCACCACTCTAGAAGTGTTGAGAAGCATTTCACTGAATGTAAATACACCCTGAGCAGCTACACTGTCAACTTATGAACAGCTATGGAGGGTGAGGTATGTAATTCAGAATAAGACTCTCGGATTTTTTTAAGATATTTTTGCTTTTCCATTTGTTACTACGGATATTGGTGACAGTGTTGTTGTTGAAGGACTTCATACCTTCATTCCTTAAATTATATATCTATGGCCTGGACTCATTTTAGTCCAGGGCCTTTTTTCACATCTTTACCAATGTCAAAGGGTCTCCCTATCAATGTAAATGTGATTTGCTACCATAAAAACACCCAATTGCTAAGCACAACAATTTTTATCTGTCCTATAAAATCCACAAGCCTTACTGCATCACAGACATGCCCCAGAGAGGCAAAACAGAGACAGGATCTGAGCATGTTTTTAACACCCACTGAGATGAATCAGTTAAAATACATTGTGTGTTATTGTATTATTATTGCAGTCTCTCTTTAACATAAAGTTAAGCTTGCTTGTAAACTGTAATTGTGTATGTTTTACTTTAGTAGTTTTTACAGTATAAATTCATATTCAATAACCTGACTTTAGAATATTTGGTTTAGCAATAGTAGGATTAACTTTACAGTATCTATATTTGAAAAGAACTGTCTTCCTCCTGAAATCCCTTTGCTCATAACAATTTAAACATAGAAATTCATACCCTGAAATTTCATAATAGTGACAGGAGTATCCTGATGTTTGACAGATAAAATTTGAGCCAGGGACACTGATGCACTGAGATTTCTCAAGATAAATTAATACAAGATACAGGAATTGTGACTGCCCCATATAACAAATCAGGTTGGAAGGGACCTCTGGAGGCCAGCTGCTCTAATTCCCTGCTCACAGCAGAGCCAATCTCAACATTCAGTCCAGCTCCAAAGTTAGATCAGGTGGCTCGGGACTTTGTCTGTTCCAGCACTGACTATCTCCAAGGAGGGGGAAGCCTCTCTAGGCACCTGATGCAGAGTTTGACCACTCTCATTCTAAAGATCTTATCTCTCCTGTCAGACAACAGATGTCAACTGGATGACTGACAAAAAGAGTAACTCGCTCTACTTCTGTTGGATTGGCAAGATGGACTGGCTCATGTTGCATTATAACAATGCCAGATCCGCAGCAAGGGAACTGTCAGGACCACACAGTAAGAAGCAGAGGGCAGGAAACTGTGAGGTAGAGCACCACCTGATAGATGGGCTCAGCGAAGGCACCTGCCTGCACCTTCCCAAGCTCTGTACACCCATACCTCTGACAGATGTTGGTTCACTCTTTCCCTACCACTAGCTAGGCAGCCTTGTTCCTATTTTGCCATCTCTGAAGCCTTTGTTCACATGCTGATAACCCAAGGGGGACTGTGCCCTTTTTTCAGCTTTCAGCATTAGTACAACAGCAGCCTGCTGTCCTGCTGGCATTAGATGGTAAGAAGGTATTTTAAATGAATCATCAGTTATAATAGCCATTTTTCTTAAACTGTGGCTGACATCATTTAATTGTAGGTCCTACTACAAAATAACAGATGAATAAACATATAATTTCTGCAACTTAGTAATTAGACAGGCCCTTCTAACAGGGGTTTCTTTTTCCTTTTATATTCTGGAAGTCAAATTGCATCCACCATTTTCCCACAAATGTCTCCAATGACTGGCTCACAGAAGACTGTGTCCTTATATGTTCCTGTCTAGGAAGTTCTTCTGAGCTTTCACAGCTGCTGAGAAAAAAAGTCTTGGAAAGTCACGTCCTCTACTTGAAATTCCCCCTCTTAAAAAACCTTCTGCCCCATTTGATTTCGTAATATCCCATTTAGATTTTAAATGGTCATGATGGGGCACATTCTTCAGCATAACTTTATCTGGAACTCATCATCATTTGATCAATGGCTTGAAACAATTTTTAGTGACTGGAGAGTCAACAAGCCAAATTTATATCTGAGGTAAGCACAAGCAGCTTCAAATAAGTCATGAGAAGTCTGAGGCAGACCTTCACAAAGAAAATAAAACGTTCTATTTGCAGCCCTGTGCTTCACCCTCATTGATCTTCCCCCCTTCTTTCTGCAGGCTGAATATAAACCAGGGTTTTAAACGTTTTTAGTACAATCATGATTCTTCCCTGGCTACAAGGAGGACAAGTGGCAAACTGGTTTGAAGCAGATATGCTCTTGCAAGATTTTTAAGCCCTCTGCAGAACTAGAAGACTTCTACGCATACCTAACACACAGAAGCCAGCTTGTTCCTGACCATGGAAGGGTAGTCAAGAAGGCAATATAAAAATAAACCAGCAGTCCTTCACCTCACGTCCACCTTGCAGCTAAAAAAAAAAAAAAAAAAAGACACTCTGAAATTTTCACATGCTTCTTTTCTCTGTAATCTGATATTTTCACCTGTCTTTCTCAAAAAACTCCTCTCTCTGTTGTTGATGAGCTAATCTCAGACTGACAATTTCCTGACCAGTGCATCCAACAAAATATGACTTTGTTCAAAGTTAACAGTCTTTTATCCTAAGAATGTTATTACTGTTAGGCCAAAATATTGATGTTCTGGGTGTTATCCACTTAAAAGTTTATATGAATGAGAGCTTATAAATGCAGGACACTGTGGTGCTCATGCCCTTCCTTACCACAGCAACAACTAATAGTAATTAACTTGGTTTTCTTTCCCCTTTTAGAACTCGAGTTTATTTTTCATGTCCATTATGGATTTGTCTGTCTTTTCCTTTTTCATATTAGTCTCTTTTTTAATCTGTTAAATACATTTTAATGACCCCATGGAATTGAAATCTATTTCACAATCCATTTGAATAACAATGGAGTTTCACTGGCATATTACTGCAACACCCAAACTGCACTTTAGAATTAAATAAACAGCAGCCTATCAAATCCACAATGTTTAGGATACCTCTAAGTGTCAGGAGATGTTAAAAGTTGGCAGAAACAAGAAAATGGATTACGAGAAATGCTAAAGACTCTGAAAGTTTCTGAAATTTTCCTTTTTTGTGTACATATGTTGAAAAGAAAGTATTTTAAAATAAATAAACACAAATAAACTGGTCATCACTACCACAGGTTATACAGTCTCTTTCTACATTCAGACTTTTAAACTATTTTCTTGAATGTGAGCTCACTTTAGCATGCTGTCAAGACAGTAACTTTGTACGTAATGGTTTATATTGAGCCAGATGACATTTCACATATCACAACTCTAAAGTATTTTATGAATGCTGTACTTTTTTTATCATATCCTCGGTATTCCTAAGAAAATATTTCATTATTAGAAAAACAGTACGTCTAAAATTTATTTAAGGCTGGTAATTACTATATCCCACATAATTTGAAGTATTCAAGCAGTTAAAAAGAAGGATATGAATTGTCAAAGACCTCATACGTTTTATTCTACCCTCATAATAAACGCAAATACATTTTATTTCTGATTCATCATTGGCCACAAACAAAACATGAACACACAAAGCCATTCTCCAGATAGTATAAATTAGCATAGCAACTGAAGTGTGAGTTGAGCAATGATGATTTACACCATCTGTGCTTACAGCCCATTACCAGTTCATTTCAAGAGAAGTGTACCAGCCTACAGACAAGTGACTAACAGTGAGTAAGAGCAAAAAGTAAGTGAGGTGGGTGTTTATTGTGACAACTATCTTAATTTCTGGAATGTATTTGTGACCTTTTTTTTTGTATTAGATTTTTGTTGTTTTTATTTAAATATTCTCTCTTTGGATACATTGGAAAGTGAGAAATGTTACTAGTTAAGTTTTTCAGTTGCTGTAAATTTGTCTGAACTTGCTGTTTCTTGAGAACAGTATTTCATTACTCTGTTTCCTGATG
This sequence comes from Acrocephalus scirpaceus scirpaceus, assembly GCA_910950805.1. Classification (NCBI taxonomy): domain Eukaryota; kingdom Metazoa; phylum Chordata; class Aves; order Passeriformes; family Sylviidae; genus Acrocephalus; species Acrocephalus scirpaceus. Next base: position 65,861,108 of record OU383777.1, read on the forward strand.
ACAACATGTTATTATGCTTCTTTTCTGTAAATAATATTTATTATGATCTCCAATTTCAAATGCCTCCTTGAAACTTCATCTTACTGTTTCACAGAGTAGTGGCTTGACCATCAAAATAGTAATTTCTTTTTCTGTTTGGGATGACTAGAATTTTAGCAAAACCCCCCAAGCTTCATAAAAGCCATCCCTAGAACCAGAAATTGTTGTCACTTCTTCCTTTTCTTTTCACATCGTCTTATGTTATGTATCTCACCTATAGCCTTTGTGTGTGTGTGTGTCCCTTAATTGCAAGCTAAGCCAACAAGCTTTTGTGCAAGTGCTTAATTTTAATAATTGCTTGTGCAGGTAAGTAAAACAAAAGTTACTATTTCTTTTCTGAGATACAGGAGAGGAGAGGGAAAAGGATGAATTAGTGGTTAGATTTGGAATTTAAGAGAACTTGGTTCAGGTCTCTGATCTGTAACCATCTTGCTACACTTCCTTGGATGAGTTACTTCATCGCAGTTACTCAGTCTTGCACCCATAAAACATCATTTCATGATGCTACTCTGCCCTACAAAGGACTTACAAAAATAAAGGGTATCTCTACAAAGATTGTAGAGATAGGAATAACGTAGGTTTCTATGGAGTAATGGATACAGAGTTTATGAAGTAAAGAGTTACAGGGAAGCAAACAGCTGATGTTCTTCCTTTTTTCTCTGTACTTTCTGCTGCTCCAGTTCCTGTAATTCTTCTTTTCTCTTTCATTGCTCAAATCACCCACTGTTGTCCTACAGAGAACAAGAATATTGCTTCATCTTGTCTTACATTCCAGCCCAAACCCCATATCTGCATTGAACCTAGACCCCTCCACTTGCATACCACCCCCAGCTTGTGGGATGGGCTGTGAATCTGGCAGTCCTAGAGAAGCAACAGGGAAGCAGAGCTATGAAAAGTACCTGCAATGATAGATTAGTGAGGATATTCTCATTTAACCATTTTTCCAGAGGGATAGAGCTTCCAAGGTCCAATGCACACATGGAAGGGAAGAATCACTGTTTGCCCCTGAGCATTGCTTACTTGCCACTCCATGTCTCTGACACCTGCATTTCCCATGCTGCTCAAATCCCTCCTCTCTGGACTGAGCTCTGTGATCTCCCACTGCCCTACAGCCACAACCTTTTCTCTCTTCTGCTCTTTCCCCACTCTCAGTCCTACATCTTCTATAGCTGCTGGTTTCCAAATCCTCATGTTCTCATAGCTGCTCTCCCACAAACCTGTGCTGCTCTGACTGCGGTACCCTGCTCTGCATGCCAACAAAGGAAGTGGTATCTAAAAATGCTACGAATGTTTCAAGGCGAGTATCTCAGCAACACTTCTACTTTTAAATACCCTGAAGAGGAGTCGGTAGCAGTTATGTCTGGTACAGAAGTCTGCTCTGAAATCAGATTAGGCCCAACCTCCCACTGCCCCTGAAGCTGTCCATGAAAAAGTCACCACCTCACTTCCCATCTGGTGACTTGGGTTTCTCCTAATCCGCTTCAGCCAAAACAAACCAGTGCAGCTGACTTCTACTATTTAAACTGCTTAAGGTGCTCTGGTTAACTTTGGCCAAAGCAAGTTTGGGAGCGATTGAGTGAGCAGCTTGAAGGTAGGGAGGGGAGGTGGTAGCCTTTGGCAGACAGCCATGACGGTGACTGGGAGCTGTCTGGGAACGGTAACCTCTTCAACAACTCCACTTCAGCCTAGGAGGAAGTGAGCACCCACAAGGGGATTTTAAAGCATGGCAAATTCGGTGCTTATAGTTCAATTCTCACTTATTTCGCAAGAGGTTTCCCTGGCAAACCACTCCTTTCCACTACGCAGAAACCCGATGACGTTACTCAAGCTGTCATTTATCTTTCCCCTGTTTAATCACTGCTAACTGATTAACCAAATGAAGTGCCACAAAATCCATTAGCTGGAAAAGGAACAACAAGCTGCGCTAGCTTTTAGTAATAAAGAAAGAGAAACCTTTGCAAACAAGGAGCATGACCTCCAGCTCTTGAAAGTACCCAGCTATTGCCCCTCCCTGGCCCCCAGGAACAGGGGCAGTGAGGGGTGACACACTTGCAGCCACTCCTGCCAGAAGTGAGGCATGAAGGGGTAGGACATGGGGGAGTGTCAAAGTTCAAGGGCTGTTGCACAGCCTGTTGGATAGCCACCACAATGTCTTTTGCCCTTGTTTTACCCCATATAGACACTTCTGATCTTCTTATCTCATAAGCCTCATAAGGAGGCAAAAGAAAGGAATAATAACTTTAACTCTTCCAGTACCATTTCCTCAAAAACGAACAGCGAACTTAGGCCAAAAAATCCATCGGCAGAAGTGTAGCAAAATACATTTCATAGAATTGACAGACTTTAAAAACTTGGAGAGGGGAGGTCAGCAGCTGGCACTCTCTCTCCCAGATGGTTCAGGTGTTTGCCAGACGAAGGCCTGACTCTCTCCTGGTTTGCACCTGCAGTTCAGATCATTTCTAGGAGCTTGCTCCGCAAGTGGTATGAGGAAAGAAAGGCTTTCAGAGGGGGAAAAGAAAGGAGTTAAGCTGATGTTAAGACTGACAGGCAAAGGAGTTTCTGCTCCAACACAAGTGGCTGAGGTATGTCAGCTGCCAACACGCTCACACTTTGTCCACTGCAAACAGGAGGCAAAGGATGCAGGTCCTGCTCTCAATGAAGCGAGGTCTGATAATGCTGTGTTTGAGTCTTCCCGACTCCTTCTGTTTGTGTCTTCAGGTTAGCAATGAACCTGTCCAGTTTCACCCTACAATGTTCTCCCAGATCAGACTTTTGGCTCAAGCTCAGCTGAAAACAAAAAGTTATTCTTAGTAAGAATTTCAACGTGCAGGAATTAATTTTGATACCACTGGTTTTGTCACACCTTTTATTACATTAGGAAAAAGAAATATCCTGACTCTATATTGAAAAAACTTTAACTTGCTGTTCTAGTATAGCCTTTCCTGCATATATATTTTTTTTTTTCTGCTAAAAAGAAAAATATTTTCAAAAGATCACAAATACTTTTTACTGTCAACGTTTTACAGTCAGGAAACTTCTGCAGTCTCACAAATTAAGCAAAACCCAAACCTGTTACATAATGTGTTATTGAGTTGAAATTACAAAAGGGAAGAGAGAATTGAAATGTCTTTCCTCCTCACCATGCACCTCTCTCTGCTGCTCCCCACTTCTCTTTGTGAGGATAACCATGCTGGAACTATTTGTTCCTGCAATTTTCTGGAATGAAAGAGCTGGGGCACTGGCTGTCACCTCCAGTTTCTCTGGCACGGTCTCTGATCCCCTTTGTCAAAATGGGTCAGTTCTAGCTCCGCTAACCAGCAGTTAATTGTGCAGATTTTTAATGCAGTGGGCACTATGGGGGTTTGGGAAAGACATCTTTGGGGCCACTGCTTTATTGAGACAGAAGGGCAAAACTGCTTTTCAGCTACTGGAAAAAGGGACATGCAAAATAGTGAACGTCCCAATGTTAATTGCTTTACCATAATTTCTTCACTGCTTTTGATCTTTTTTCTCTCTCATGGAGCTTGGGCTTCTCTCTCCCCTGCATGCTCTGCACTCCCTCACACAGGACGTGACTGTTCAGTACAAGCGCCAACAAGATTTTCTCATGAGACAGCTCTCAACTCCTTAACATGAGGCCCTTCATTAATGTGGTTCTTGGTCAATACTGACAGGATAGAGCCCTCCCCCCAGCAATTTATTCTGAGTGACCTGCTTCCTGAAATACCGACCATCCAGACCATTTTATTGTGAGTGATAGCCACATGCTTTTCCAAAGGCACTTTAGTTGAAGAGACAGCCACCAAGAACGTAAGGACCCTCTTTCTCATGCTGTCTTCCAAGGGTTTCTGGCACAGGGATTCATAAGCCATCAGAGGTGATGGACTGGAGTTTGAATTTTGGTGTGCAAGTTGTCCTGCATGCCCAGCAGTGCCAGCAGGTTCCCCATAGTAATGATGCCTCTAAGGGAGAATGAGAACTGTAGATTATTCTGTCGTGCCTGGAAGAGGGAGGGATGCATAAGACAGACAGGACACATGCAGCCCCTGAAGGATGTACCTCACCAGTTCAGACTGGTATTAGCTATACTGGATACATGTCGGGCAAAAATAACGTATACTTCTGTGTATCTGCATAGGTTTACACTGGGTGGTTTCAGATTTTCAAATTTATTTAGCAAGGTTATTTAAAGGGCAAAGGCCCCCAGCGTTCCACACGGCCCACAGGGTGCTCTGCCCACCTCAGTGCCAGGGCTTGGAACTGGATCACATTAAGTTCCCTTCCCTCAAACACTCTGTGCTTGTATGATCCCATAACACTCCTGTGGTACAGGAGGATGTGACGCCTTCACACCCAGGTGGTTCTGCACCGCACCGCACAGGAGCACAAGGTAAAAGCGAAGGCCATTATTTACGGATGCCCCTCAGCTGGAGGGGGGCAGAAGGGAGCGGAGGTGGCTGCGGAGCCAAGGCTGCGGGCCCGAGGCGTCGCGAGGCGCCACACGCCCGGCAGGCCCCGGCCCGCGCGGGGAAGGGGCCGCGGGCGGGGCGGGCCCTGAGGAGAGGCCGGAGCGGAGCGGAGCGAGGGGCGGGGAAGGGCCGTGGCGGCGGCTCGGTTGAATCGCTCCGCGGCCGCGGCTCCTCCCAGGGGCGGCCCGGCGGCTGTCGCTGGAGGCCGCGGGCAGCGGGCCCGTGTTTCCCCTGGGGACAGCGAGAGACCCCCCTCTCCACCATCGCCTCCCGCCGCCGGGGCTGCGCGGCCGCCGCGGCCCCGCAGGGATCCTCTCTCGCTGCTCCTCCTCTTTCTCCTTCACCCTCTCCCCCCACCTTCACCCCCCGGCTGAGTTCATTCACTGGGATTGGTTTCAAATGACGCCATCGCTTTATATTTACACCAATGACCTCATCCCAGCAGCTTGAAGTTTACTGACCAGCAAAACTCTTTTCTCTCGCTCGTTCCTCTCCTTGTGCCTGCTCTTCCCGGGTGTTTGTCGTCCTTTCGGTCGTTCTGGGATTCTAAGGCTTAAAAAAAAAAATCAAAACAAAAAATCCCAAACAAACAAAAAGACCAAACACACACACAAAACCCTCCCAACCTCCCAAACTTTTTCCCTCCTCCCGAGTTTTTCAGTGTGTGTGTCCCCCTCATCACTGTCCCCTCTTAATTTTTTCAAGCCATCTTGGGAGGGAGGGGGGAAGGAGAGGGAAAAGAGAGCTCCAAAGCTCTAAATGTTTCCTTTTTCTGCTCCTCTCCCCTCCCACCTTCACGCTTCCCACTCTTAGATTAAAAAAAAAAAAGCCGAATTTTTTTTTTTCTTTTCTAATTTTTAAAATTGCTGGGGCTTGATTGCTGTTTTTTGGGAGGGTTTGGGGTTTTTGTGGTTTTTTTCCCCCCTTATTGAAGAAAGAAAAAGAGGAGCTTTCCCAGCGACTGGAAGGAGACAAAGTTGTTTCGGGCGGCTGCGGCGAGGCTGGTGGGCAATGGCTTTTATCCTTGCCGAGGGGACAGGCTGACAGACTGACAGGGGTGACACAGTAAGTGCCCGAGCAGCGCAGCGGACCCCGGCCCGCGGCCACCCCGTGGAAGCCAAGCCGGGAGGGGGACGAGGGGCGCGGGGGGGCCGGGCCGGGCCGGGCCGGGCTGGGCGGGGAGGAGGAGGAGGAGGGGGAGGGAGGTGAGGGAGAGGCGGGCGGTGGGAGCCCTCCCTCCCTCCTCCCGCATGCCCTTCCCCGCCGCCCCCTCACCTCCGGAGGAGAGCGCCCGCAGTGGACAGGTCGCTGCCCCGGCCCGGGCGGGCTCCGGCCGCCTCCGCAGGTGGTAAGAACGGGGGCCGGAGGGAGGGGGAACGGCACAGGCACCGCACGGCACCGGCGGCCGCCCCGCGCTGCCCTCCCTACCTGCTGCCGGCACCCTGCTGCCCGCGGCGGCTCCTGCCTCCCGTCCCTTCCTTGCCCTCCTGCCGACATCCACCTGCCTCTCCCCGTGCGGGGAAGGAGCCGGGCGCCGCCGGAGCGCGGGGCGGGAGGAGGCGCCGCCGGGAGAAGCGATGGGAAGGAGCCCGCGGGCTGCCCCGCGGGGGGCTCGGCGCTGCCCGTGAGCCGCGGCGTGAGCGGCTGCCCTGCTAAACTTAGCCCGGAGCGCTGGCCCCGAGCGGGCTGCGCAAAATGGTCGGGGATGCTTTAAAGCCCTTCGGAGGGCTCCGGAAGAAATGCTGAAGTTCTGCCTTAGACTTGGAAAACGTTTAAATTGAGGCGGCTGACAAAATGGAGGGCTGCCGCGGCGTCCAGGAGGGAGGCAAATTGCAAATTGTTAACCTGGCATCGCGCTCGCCTGAGCTCCCGGCCCGGGGCTGGCGCCGGGACACGGCCTGAACATCCCCGCTCCCGGCTTTGTCCCCCCACCGGCCCGGGATGCGGGGCTGAGCGCGCATCACCAGGTGTATGGGATGTGCCTATTGTCGAGCCTGACCAATGGCAGGATTTTTCAGCGGCCAAAAACCATTTGGTTACATGTCAGATGAGGAGCTGGGATTTTTTAACTGTTATTTTCTTTTTTAAAGATTATTTTGATTTCTATTTTTTTTTTTTTAGAAAAGGAAACCCAGGAGAATTTACTTTCTTTTGCCGTCGTTTCAGCTGGTTGAAACATAAAATCGATTTCTTTGGTTTTCCTTCAAATGAAGGGTGTAGCGATAGCGAGCTGTATTGTCTGACCTATGACTAACTTTTTTTGTTCAAACATTCAGTGTATACCCAGCAGAATAAATAGATCTGTGCTAGTTTTGAAACCTAAAAGCAGATTGAACTGTTTTTGCAAGGATGTGTCTTGGGGTTCTTAAAAGAGAAAACCCCAACCAAAACCCCAGAATGATTTTGTATTTCTTGCTCTGAGATTTATGCTATTCCTAGCAGTGTGTGGTTTGGTAGATACAGAGTTTACAAAGTCACAACTGACCAAACAGGAGTTGGTTTAAGACTCTTGTGTTTTGAGAGGAGATGGAAAAATAGTAAGTCTTAATTTCTTTTTATGGTGTTCATCCCACTGCCCATTGGAGATTGAAGCATTCATCACAGTTGTTTATGTTGGTTGTCTGGGAGTTTCTGCTTGAATGTGGAGCGAAGTATGCAGCAGGGAGGTGTAAATGTATTTTTAGCTTTCATTTTTAATGACAAAAGATACAAAGAATAGTGATATATTCACAAGTAAATCTTGCATTTACTGAGTATGCTTATTAATAGTTTGAGGATGGAATCTATAAGAAATATCTGAGTTGTAGTAAGTTCCACTTGTTATGCTTGTTTAATACAATAGTACTTTAGTAAATCTTAATACACGATTTAAAAGTCCCTTTTTAAATGAACAAATGCGTAAAAGCAGCAGAGAATATGTCAATTCCTGTGCTACAGATGGTAGCTTCAAAATGCTTGGTTTAATACATATAGAAAGGTCCAGAAATAAACCAAGCATTTAAAAATGTAACATGTTGTATAAAGATACCTGAATACATTCCTGTTCCAGTAGCTCTGCTTTTGTTAGCTACCCAAGCAGATGTAATGGAACAAAATCACACCAGAAAAACTTCTGTAGAAGATAGTGAGCTCAGTTATCTTTGTTTCTGTAAAAATGCACGCTCTTCATCCAGCAAAGACAGCTGGCTGGGCAGGGGTGTTTGCTTTTAGCTTGGCCTGACCATAGGGACGGTATCGGCAGAAGCTGTGCAGGAATGTGTTAAATGGATTTCGCTGGGAGCTCTGTCTCCCAAGCCAGCCCCGGCGGGGTGCCAGCCCTCAGCCCGTGGGAGGAGTTGTGGTTGGATCTGCCATGTGCCTGTGCACCTTCCTTGGCAAATCGACTCTGCCCTGCGAGCTCTGTGCTGCTGCTCACACGGGGAGTGAAGTCATACGGAGTCACTGGAAACTGGATGTGAGATGGGCCAGTCGCTCTTCTGCCTATCAGATAAGAGATTCACGTAGGCCTTCCGAAGCCCTCAGGGGCTAAATTCAGCCTCTTTTCTCGGCCTTTGTAAGAAATGCCAAATAGCCAAGTTAGATGCTGATTTCTGTTACTTGCATTTATCTTCAAGTGAGCTCTGCTCCAACGCGTTGGGCAGTCAGAGGTGTGTGCAAGGTGAGGGCTTTGCGTCACCTGGGTTTTTAAAGGTCAATGCCATAATCCTCACACCAATTCAGCAATAGTCACTGTTTTTAAAATACAGTTTTGCTAAGAAATACAGTAAGTACAGCTGAAGCATTTTTTCCCCCAAGAAAAAGGATGCAGTAGGATGATAGCTTTCGCTTTGTATATGTCAGCTGAATTTTCTAGGACATTTCTTTTTCTTTTTCCTTTCTGTAGAAGCAGTCAGGAAAGCATCATAGATTTTCTTCAAGTGCTGACAGTCCTTAATAGCCAGATGGCATAGAGTAGTTACTGTCAAAGGATGAGGTGTGGAAGGATTGACACATCCCTTCCTTTTTCTTTTCCACGGGTTTTTTTCAGTCTTTGAAAGAAACATGGGTTTGGTCTGTGACTCCACTGAATCTGCCCCTATGGATTTGTTGTTATGATAGTGACTAAATGTTTCTTGCAATCCTGTAGTATTTTGCGCATGGTTGTGTAATGCTACATCCTTGATTATTTAAGAATTTTCAAGAAGCTGGTTTTCTTGGGAAGAGGAAGGTTATTAATAGGAATGTACATTCACTTTGCCTACAGTTCCTTAGGGATTGCTTCCAGAATGAGCGTTGTGGCACGGAGGATTTCTGTAGAGTATTTTAAATATCGATAAGTACTGTGGTTTATTTGTACCCCCCTCATAAACAAAGGGTAGTGTATCATCCTTTAGGGCTACCAGCTGCATACATGGCCTCTACTTTCTGCACAAATCAAAAGCCACAGGTGATGGCTGGTGGTATGTGTCAGGATGTTGTTCTGGACTAAAGCTGTTAATTGACTGAAGACCAGGGGTCATTTGCAAGAAGGTGAAGTGAACACTAAGTTCAGGCTGCTCCGTAGTTGTTATTTGGGGGACCCTATCCCTAGGAATTTATCACTGTTGTAATAGTATCCTCATCCCAATACTAAAGCCAATGGAGATGAAACTGCCTCTGGAGCAAGGGAGGAGGCTGGGATGCCCTTTCTGGATTGACACATCCCTTCTGGATGCAGTATTCCTGCTGTCTGAGGACAGGAATGGCAACAGGGCAGCTCGTACCTCCACTCCTCTGCTCCACTGTGTTTGATCTTCGCAGTGGTGTTGTCTTGTCAGCCCAAATAGCAAATCTTTATTATAGTAACTCTGTCAGTTCCTGTAACACCTGAAGGAAGCAAAAAATAGATATTAATGGTCAAGTTTGGCATCTTAACTTGTAAATTTGCCTAGTTTTAAGCTGAGCAGTTCTTGGTTTGCCCATGGGTAGGGCCTGCTGGCAGGTACCATGATCTGCAGTGGAGATGGTGTTGGGCACCGGTGAATTACTGCTCAGGGCTCAGAGCAGACCTGCATGTAGGGTGTGTGTAAGGAGGGTAAGAGCAAGGACGGGCGTGAGTTCAAGGCCCTGTGATTCCTTCTGCTGCACTGTGTGGTCTGCTGCTGAGCCAAGAGTGTCCTACTCGGAGCTGGCTCTGGGAAGGCTGGCAGCTTTCCATGTTGTGTCCCTATGAAATGCGCCGGCAGCTGAAAAAAACCCCACCAAAATTAATAATTGGGCAAGCTAGGAAAGAGGGGAAAGAGTGTTGTTTCAGTGACGGGAGGTTTCCGGTGGGGCCGCAGGGATTCAGTGGGGACATTCCCAAGTTCCCATGGTGCTGCTTTTCTGTGCTTTCACTGTCTGAAGCTGGAAGGTATGAAAGGAACTCCTGAAACAAGGTTCTTCTTTGAGGGGAATGTAGTTATCTCTGCTCTTTCCTTGTTACAATATGATACTTATGTTGCCAGTGACTTACGCAGCTTCTCTCTAAGCGTGTTTCTGGAACTACATTTTTTCCCTGTGCCATAGGAGTTTTCATGCTGTTCCTCATAAACTAGGATCAGTTCCTTGCACAGACCTCCTCAAGTATATTGCACTCTTCTTTGCTTTCAAGCTGAAGATATAAACTTCTGTCATTTGTTTAGCAAATAAAGATACAAAAGTAGAGATGAGCAGAAGCTTTCATTAGTTGAGAATACATGCAATTTTTTCTCCATAAGGTCTTTTCGCACACTAGCCAGAGTGACGGTCTGCTAAAATAATATGAAAAATTTCTTCATACAATCATAGTGGAACTCTGTTCCATTACATTCGTTTGGCAGAAAATTGGCACATTTTCTAATATTGAGACTGAAATAGCATTACCCATTTTCATTCTGCTTCACTTGATTTTGCTTTACTAAAATGATCTATGAATTGAGCCTGTTGACTAAGTGATAGATCAGTGGCTGTACAGGTCCTCTCTTTTTACATATCCCTGCCTGCTTGTCTAATGTTTTTAAATTACTGGAGGCAAAAAGATGGGTCTGAGTGTGTCATGTAACAACACTGGAATGAGAACTTTGAAGAGAGCATAAACTGAGGAGGACAACAGGGACTAATTGTATGAAATTCCTTTTATGCACACGTTCTTGAGTTTGAATAACTAGTATGTATTCAGCCTGCTGGATTAGAAGGCTTTGGCTCTGCATGTGTAGCATAGATGTTGCTCTCAAAATAGGAAAGGAACTCCCCCTCCTCCCACACTATTCTGGATAAAATTGATTCAGCGCTGCATTTTGCTCCTACTGAACCCCTGGCAAAGCATGTTTAGGCTTTATAGTTCTGTTTAGGCGGAAAAGTTCATAGTGTTTTAGATACTAGAGATATAAATGCCACACTTTTAATAGCTCACCTGTTGTTTTTCCTTCTTGATTGCTAGCTGTACAAATCATTCACCCCAGACTTTGTAGACTCAAATCCCATGCCAGAACTTGGGTTTTTACCTGTAAGATGGTCCTTGCAGGTCCTTTCTCCACAGTGCATATTTCACTAAGTTTGTGCAGTCCCACAAGCAGGACAGGCACTCATCTTCTAAACACCATCTTACAAATACATGCAGAGTCTGAACTATGCTTCACAGGGCTTCTCTTAGCCATCCTGCTACTGAAACAAGCCTTAATGTCACAGGTAGGTTGAAATCACCTGAAGAAAAGGCATGGGATTACTTTCTGCTCATTCTGTTAATGCTGCCTGGAATATGTATAGCAACTATCACCTATCCAGTTCCCACAGGTGTTTTGTTACAAGTGCTTAGGTGTTGGGGTTTCATACCTCCCTACTTGAAAATTCATGCTTGGAACAAACTCTTTTCTCTTGCTTTCCAGCTTTACTCTCCCTGACTTTCATGGAAGTCTGTTTGGACTCTGGTAAACTGGGAGGGCAGAGAGGTGGACAGGGAAGAAATTTTGTGTTACATGTTGTTGTTCTAATGCCATCATACTCAGAAGTGCCTTTCCAAACTAAGAGAATTTAGGTAGAGGCCTCTTACTAAGAACAGTCGGGGAGCAAGCAGAGTAAGCTTCAGCTTGGTTTCCACAAGGATTCATAGATGTTTGCCAATTTTTAAGCAAGAAGGAAAACTATTGCAGCAAAGGAGTACAGCAGTAATCTTAGTACATTGGGTTGACACATTGTTGGGTTCTAGTAAGTTTCAAAATATGCAATAGACTGAATCCAGATCAGCAGAAGGCAGATGGTGTCATCGCTTTAGGAGGGCTCCCTCCACCTGTCAGAAGACCTTGTGTTTAGGGCAGGTGTGCTCCAAACTGAGGGTAGGCTGTGAAATACTCTCTTCCCATGGTTTGCTTGGAGTTCTGTATTGATGGTAAGTCTCTTCTCCTAGCAAGAGGACCCCAAACCTTCTTCCCTTTTCTCCCAGGCTACTCCCACATCATTTCAGTTTCCTGAAAGTTCTCCAGCTTTTACACAGTGGGTGTTGGGAGGCCTTACTGAAGAAGGATAATCTCCAGCAATGGGTCTGTGTGTTCATAGTCCTGTGTCTCAGGACTTCAGGGGCAGCTGAAGGCAGATGGGCACTGTCCTTATGAGAGCTGGTAAACTTCACGTTCTCCTGGCTAGTAGGAGATTTACAACAAAGTTTAATAAAGCCAAGAGAGCTGCTTGTACTTGTATTATCTGCTACTACTTTGTTTCTCAAAATCTCACTTTCTTTGTTTTGGTTTTTCTTGCATGTAGCTTTTCAGCTGAATAGGTCTGATTTTCCTGGTCAGTGGAGTGATGTCTCTTGTCCAGCCACTGAAAATCCCTGACTTCTCATGGCTGACACAGCGTGGGCATGCTGTCAGCTTCTCAGTCCTCTGTTCTGCTTGTTAAATAATTCATAATGTTAGAGATAGAATGCCACACTTTTAATAACCATAGATACAGATCCATGTGTGGTTACCATCCAGGTGACAAAGCCTGTTTCCTCAGTGTGGCTCACTTTGCTGTCTGCTGGGATTTCCAGATAGACCTATTTGAAGATGCCTGAAAAATTTGCCTATCCAGCCCAGACATGATTGTATGAGTAGTCCATTTTTTGCCTGTTTCCTGTCTAAATATTACTGAAAGAAATTTATCTCCTTCAAGAAGAACAGGAATGAAAAAGGAGTACAAGTTTGAGTCTCCAAGATACTGGTCAGGACACCAAAGGAAAGTGGTGAAATATTGATTAACTATTACTGTCATTGCACATTTTCCCAATACACTGTTTCCATGAAGAGACACACATCTTTCCACCCCCTCAAATTTACAGGATTTGAATCTTTTTCTGCAACTGAGACTTGCATGACTTGCCAGTTTTCCTGCAGGCATGACCTGTTGTGAAATGAGGAAACGTATGGTGTGTTTGTCCCTGCTGCCTCATGTGTGGTTAAACCTATAGAAAGCTGTGGAGGAAGCACAGGCACACTGCTCCTCTGACAGCCCTCTGCAAATATAAGCTATTAATGACCATTGCCTCTCATGGGCAAAACCAGTCCTGGAAATTGCTTTGTGCACTTCATTTCATGGTGTAACAAGCAAGCACATTAGCTATTTTTATTCAACCCCCAGACATAAGCCAGTATGGCAAAGTGGCTGTGAAATGTCGGCATAGCTAAGTGAATATACAGCTGCTGTTTAACACTAAATCTTTTTCTTTTACTTACACAGTATTGAGGGTCATCTAATCTGTCTAATTGAGTCATGGTGAGGATTTTGAGGATTTAGCATTAAAATAGGCAGAATGGTGTTTTCAGTCACTGACTTTGTCTACTGTTTAAGTCAGCAATAAGGAGGTAATGCAGTAGGGGAGGTGGGTGGGTGGGAAGAGGGGACTGCTTCATGGTAAAGGTTCAGATCTTGGCCTTTCTGAAGGTTTTGGGACTATCTCTTTGGATGTGCTGCTTAGTGGCAAGCACAGAAAAAAGCTGGGTACAGTGACACTGTTAGCAAAAGCTGGCTTAGAGAGATGAGTTGTTTGGGGAATTTTTAAAGGCTGCCAAGCCCTTTGATGGTGGTTTTCCCACTTTTTTTCATTTTATTTTCCTTCCCCATTTCCCTTGAAGAGGCTGTCTACTTTGACAGAAAAATGGCTTTTGTGGCATGATGAATAATTTAAAAAAATGTAAGACAGTGTTGATGATTTAAGTATTTCAGTATTTCAAAGCCAAGAATTTATGTCATGAATTAACTTGGGAGGAATGTTGGGCACATAAGTTTTTGCGTATGTACATGCTCAGCATATATATATTGACACCTCAGTTTTGACATATGATCTCCAGTTCAATTTTGATTAAAGAAAAATACAAAGAAAACAAACCTTTTATATAAGGTTGATGTTAGAGAAACTAAGGAAAAAAGAGACATCACTTAATATGCTTTTTCTCTGCCTTAGAACCTGCCTGATACTGGAGTAGAGATCCAGTATTAGCATTTTTATATATCTTTGCTTAACTGAATTATTAAGTGCATCTACAAAAATATTGTTATATCCTCCAAAGTAAGGCATTTCTCTTGAGTGCTTAGTATTTGGCTCAGCTTGTAGTACTGCTTTTCTATACAGTCATACCTTATGCTTACTTAGCTATTTATTACTCATTTACCTGTTTTTGTAATTTGTGTAGCAAAATGAGAATATACAAGCCTGACTTCCTTGAAATGTCTCTCCCTTTCAAATGTCAATTGTTAGACGTGAAAGCATGGTTGGAATAGTCTGTCCATTGGCAGAAAATACCATTCCTCTTTCTTTGAGGTGAAGTGGGATGGTTGCTAAGTAGATCAGCTGCCTTGGGACAAGATGTAGAGAAAGAAATTGAACCACCAACGTGTAACCACATCCTTCAGCTTCTCCAACATCAGTAAAATGGGCTTCCTTGAATTCTGAATTCTGGACATTTTGTTCTGATTTATGTTTAAATGGTTAACTTGAAATGTTCTATTTTCTGATGTCTGTGGACAGAGCTGTGATCTTCTGCTTTTACTCAAAATGCAGTTAAATTTCACTACAGTGGAAAAATACTCAGGCTTATCACTTTCTCAAGCTGAAGTTTCAAGCAGTTTATCTAGTTTCAAAAGCTGTGTGTTATAAAGGTCAACTTCTGTCATAGTGAAAATAGTCACAAAGGAGAATGTGTGTAAGGAGCAGAACTGGCGAGAGAGAAAGGATAGGGCACAATGGAAAGAAGAGGTATTAATCAGATGTTGAGAAAATATGCCTATGTGGGTTAAATTAAGGAATAAGAAAAGAAGAAGGTAGAGTCAACAGAGACTAAAAGTCTCTCTTTTCTTCCTTTTAAGAAGGAAGAAAAATTCTGCACTCATTGCACATGAAAATGACATTTCATTTAAATCACAGAAACTGTAGTTCTAATGTCTGTTCTGTCTGACAATAGAACAGGATCATTCCACTTTGGTTGGTTATGCTAGGCTTGTAGGAGTAGATAACAGAAGAGTTATTTTCTGCATGTATGAGGAGAAGTCTTTTTGACAGGCTGTCTAAATAAAGTCTAATGACAAGTTATAGGAAGTACAGGGAAAGGTGTAATTTCTAATAGGTTCATAGTAGTAAATATTATTTGTGCATCTAGAAAATATCTTCTGAAGATTGTTCAACAGTATTTTTTGATTTATAATTCATGTAACTGAAGATACACCTTAAAAATGTTGGGTGAGATTATGTGGTCACTTTTGAGAAGATAACATTGTATGGGTTTGTGTATTTGGTCTTTATCACTAGGAATTTGTAAATATTTAAGAATGAGTTGATTTCAAAACTTTTCATTGTAGACCATATCCTCATGTTGAAAATTTTTAAGGTTCAGAGGCTTAAGCTCCTGAGTCCACATGGATGAGAGGATGGAAAAAAGTGTGGAAAATGATCTGTCTGAATACTTCTGTTGTGAGTTGCTATTTTTCTTCATGCTGTTAGTAATTTATTGTTTGCTCTTTTAAGATCTGGTATGTATGGAGTTATTCTAGACAGAAGACAAACTGACATAAAAGGAAAAAGTTGGTAAATTTTATGTTTGCTTCTAGAATATGTTGAGTACAAGAGGCTGATATCCTCTAAATACATCGTAGGTACAAATGTGCCAGCTCCCCCAGGTCCTGTCTGTCTGTCTTCTAACATTTTGGGGTTATGCTAAATGCTGCCATTGGTGGGAGTGCTTTGTAAGTACAAGTAGTCAGTGCCCCAAGGAGCCTTAACCTAAATACACAAAGCAGAAGAACAGCAGCTAAAGACTATTGACAAAGTGTCTTTTTCCAGCTGTGCGTGTAGAAAAGGTTACCACGTCTGGCTGCTTGACCCAGTCCCTCTGCTTGTAGCTGCTGCCCTAAGCCTGCTGCTTAGGGTAGTTTGTATGATTGTTCATATTTCACTCGAGGCCAAGTCAGGGAATAAACTCACAAGTAGCCTATTTTCTTTGTATTTGGTTTGAAGCAGACCAGATATCCATCATACTGTTTGCTCCATAGACTCTAGGTGGTTGTTTGCTCCATGCCAGACCTTAAATTACCTGCCTTCTTAAAATCTTCGAAGTAAAATATTTTGTAGACTGTCTTTTCCTTTCTTCTGTGTTCTGCCCAACTCACTATTCCCCTTGTTGTCCAAAAGAAGTGGATTCAGTCACAGTAAAGGTGGAATTGGAAAACAGTAGCATGGATCTGCTGAAGGTAGTGGAGCTCTCTCTCTCATGTGAGGATAACACAGAGTGTATTTCTGTGGCAGGTGACACCAAAGCCGTGCAGGTACTGAGATTCTTTCTTGTCTTCCCAGCCACTGTCTTTTCAAACTCACCCTTTTAATGGCTGTCAGGATCCCACAGTGAGCCAGAGCTGGGAACCAGGAATGCCTGAAGATTGTTTGTCTGTGGTTTACTGCAGCATTTGTTTATTCTACTTGGTTGTACGGTCGGTTTGTGACTGATTTAGCTCTTTGAGTCAGCTTGCTGGATTAACCTGTGAGCTGGCATGAGAGACTCAGGTGCTCACTGGTAGCCCTGACTTCACTTGTTTTAAGCTGCAGTGGAATGTGCCCCCTCAAGCTTGTCTTCTGCAGAGGCAGCAAGGAGAATATTCGTGACATGGATTTACCAACTGGAAACCAAGGCTGGAGCCATTGATCCAGGCTATGAAGCTGATTGCTCTTTGTTTGCAAACTGTGCATTCAAGTTGGCTTGGCTTCCCAGGGCTCCAGGAGCTTTGTTCTCCATTGGAAACTCTTGTCTGCCACTTGACAAGTTTAGAGCTTGGGTTCTGTCAGGATGCTTTTGCTCTAAAACAGGACATGGACATATATGTATGTGTGTTTTCATATATACACCCACATACAAACCATTTACATGAACATGCACATGTGTATATATACCCATATGCTCTCTCCAGAGCAGCTTATATCTTATAAAGCTTTCACCCAGTGTGACTTTCTTTTTGATCTTTTTGATGGCTTTTATGATTAAAAAAGCAATTAATTAGCTAGCAGAACAAAATAGCCTTGCAGATGAGAAGCTCTTTCTAAGGATAATGAATTGAGAAAGTCTGGATACATGGTCTTGATGTAGTAGGTAGTTTTAGAGGTCATAGCTATCTGAAGTAGGCAGGTAAATTTTGTACATTTGGTAGGTTATGGTGTATCTGTCTGATCAGAAATCACAAGGATATTTATTACTTGGTCTTTCAAAGAGAAGTGAAATAAAAACCTCTTCCTATTGGAAACTTGAAAGCATTTCTTTTATATCATACTTATTTGGTAAAATGAAAAATCTCTTTTCTACTTTGAGAATGGATAGTTAGTAATGTCTGCTCATTTTTTACCCTGTTTTTTTTTCCCTTCTTGTATTAACTTAAATGGTGCCAGTGTTCAGAGTTGTCATTTTTCTCACTTGTTAATAGCTCGTGTCATCTCTGCCCGTTGCTCTGGGGGAAGTGTTGATTAAACCTACAACTCCGTATAGCACTCCCATTCCTTTTCAAGTGGTGGTGTCTGATTTCTTTTTAATCCTAATGCTGTATTTTTATATAGTTTCAATCTCAATCACTTGGGGGCTTTGAGTGTTGCTTACATTTATTCTAAGTAATAGCATGGTGATACCAGGACCACGCTCTTGGAGTCCTGCCTGGAGTAAAAGGGTTCTGCAGGTTCAGCTGGAGCTCTGCAGAGCTCCTGGTGCTGTAAGGCACTGCTGTAATGGGATGGCATCCACACTGGAAGAGATGGCGTTGCAGAAGATCTTGTCTTGTGCAGATGGGAATCCAGAACATCCTACTGGTGAACCTGCCATCCCTACAGCATGCTGGGACTAGTCATGTTACTGGTGATATTTTGTCAGCTGAAGGCTTTTGTCATTCAGGGAAGAGACTTTTTTCCCCTGCCAGACCATGAAGACTGCATTTTGCTGACTTGTGCCAAATTTGCATGTGGGTTTGTGCAAACTGAAGTAGCCTGTCTGTCATGTCAGCACAGTTCTGCCCTTCAGCCAGGTGCAAATCTAAAGTGGTTAATTTCCAATGGCTTCATCCAATGTTGTTACTGTCAACAGACACATGAATTTGGGTTTTTTTTCCTGTCTACTACTCTGAGGGGTTTTTCCCATCTCCTCGGATAGGGAATGGATGCATATGGCTGTAAATACTACATTTATCTTAAACTTTAGATTTTTTTTTTTTTTTTTTTTTTTTTTTTTTTTTTTACTTTTTGCTATAGACTTCACAGTGGGCTTTCTATAAGGTCTATGTAAAGTCCCTTCAAGCAGAGAAGTTTACATGCTCACACATGAGCAAATTTAATGGTGGGTTTGGGTCTGGGAGAGAAGGGTGGTTCTGTGTCCTCCCTCATTTCTTGCCATATTCTCCTTTACGCCTGTCACAAGGTCTGCTGGAGGCTCTGTGAGGCTACTTTTAACTAACTTGTTCTGGTACTGAAATTCAGCAATCTTTCTGTCTGTCTTTTTCTTCTTTTCTGTCATGTATTGCACTTTCCTCAAACATTTTGTACCTATGCTGGGATAGCTTGCTTTAGTGACCATTACATACTTCTGTTTTCTGCTCAACCCTTAAATACATAATCCCCATATAAATGTTGAGAACATGGTGGCTTACTCTTAGTTACTCAATTTTTTTCCTCTTCTTCTGCTGTGTCAGTCCTGACTTAATCCACCTTGAACTTACCTTTTGCCAGCACCCTGTGTGGGACAGGCCCTTGCAAAGAAACCTATTTTTGCTTTCTCAGTTATTATTATCCAGTTACTAATAGCAAATTTAATTGCAGTCTCCAATTTTTATGCATCAACTCTTAGGATTTTTCTTATATCTGACACTTTTTGGTTTTTGTTCTTTTTTTCCTTCTTTTTCTATCTGCTGTCACTTATACTGCTTTCTGTTTCTTTACCGAGGCTTTGATTCACATTTTTCTGGGATATGCTCATTTGGCCTGTGTAACCTCACGAAAATGTTACCATTTCAACATAATGACTCTTTTCTTTCATGGCTTCCTGTTCCCTTTCCTTGTGAAGTGGTATGTATACCTTCCACAACTTCCACTCAGCTGGGAGCTAAACACGCAGTTTTCATTTCCTTTCCCTTCTTGAATTGAGGATCTAAGTGGTGTCTTGAACACCATTTCTGAAGCACAGCAGCATGGCAGGGGTTTTGGTGGGAGTTCTTCCAGGAGTGTGGTGAACTGGTTGTGTTACAGACACTGTCATTCAGCAGTGAGCTGATGCAAACAGTGACCTGCCTTTCCAACATACTGTAAGATCCTTCTAGTGAGGAGCAGGGGAAAAGCTTATTTTCCTATTGCCAGGTAAAGAACAAGCACGGAACAAAAAATGTCCCTTGGCATGACCTGCAGTGGTTCAATGGCTAAATTGAAATGTAGATTCTCCATCAAATTAAATTCCTCTTGTGCTTGGCATGGTATTCCCCTTACTTCCTTCTCTAAACAGAATTGGCTGGACTCTTCCCCCTTTTCCACAGTAACTGTGTGATTCCTTGTTTAGTTTGTGGGAATTGCAAGAGCTCTGATGTTTTTCTGAATTAAAGATGCCAGATTCGTAGTGATTTCTTCCTCCTTCCTGTTGTTCCTCCCCTCCTCCCCTGACAGCCTCTCTTGGGAGTTGGTTTGTTCTTATTTTCCCCTAGGAGAAGACTTTTCCTCATCAGTCTTCATGGCAACTTATGGTTCCTTGTCTACAGAGAGCTTCAGTGCCATTTTACCAATGGAAGTAAGGAAGGCTGGCCTACAATAGAGAGCACTCTCTGCTTCTGTCTCAGCTGTGTTCACTTCATTTGGGGAGCACGATTCTCTGAATTCCTTCTGGGGAGGTTTCCATTTTGAGATACACTCTTGTCTGGAATGACACGGCATCTCTGCAGCCACAAAATTGTTATGAAACGCTGAACACAGAGACCTTGCTATCAAAATACTTGTTTCTTCATCTTGTTTTGATCACTATTGTGAAATGGAATGATTAGGAAGTTTTACTCCAAAAGTAGAGAAAAGATATTGGGGCTTGCATTTTTTTTTTTCTGCGAAATAGTGTTGTCTTGAGACCCAATTATTCAAAAACAAGTTGTAATGAAAATATCCTAAAATCCTCAGCTTTAGCTTGTTGTATTAAATACTTGGTAAAACTCCAGAGTGGTAAATAACTTGGTTATTTTCTTTGTGGAGCAGTAATCTTGTTTGCTTTGGCATGTAAAACTAAAGACACAGCTTATTTTTACTTAGTGCACGCTTTTTTTAGAGTATCCCTTCCATGCAGCATTAAAGAGATTTATTACAGAACCCAGGAGGCCAGTGACAGACCATGGACTGCTGTGTTTGGTGGTCCCAGAGGCAAATCTAGGCAAATCCCAGATCACCTAGGCAGTTCTGGTCAGCACAAATAGTCTTAGTACTGATGCCAAAGTCCTTGTAGACAGTTCAGCAAAGAGTGGTTTGGAGGGAGTGTGACACAGGTGACGGTCTCATGCTGTGTTATATGGCTTAAGAAGAAAATAAAGATGCATCTGGTCAAAGAACAGGTCTGAAAAGTTACATTTGCTGCAGTGTGTAGGTGTGAGCAGCATAGTTAAGGCAAAAAGAAACACTACAGTGCTACTAGAGAAGGGATCATGTGCCTAGGTGAGCATTTCTCATCCTTTTGTGTGGTTGAAGTGTCTTAGGATGAAGTAGAAAAATGAGAAGATCTCTAACTTCAGTGTAGAAGTTAGAGAAGGGGAGAAATCCATCACGTAAGGTGGTGTAAGAGAAGAAAACTGAAAAAGGGGGGCCTGTTGGCTGTAGCAGGTAGTTGAATTCCTTCAGGAGGATACTGGAAATTTTTTTAACGTGCATTGTCTTGATTTAAAGGTGAAACCATTACCCAGTGCTGCATTTTTCTAGACTGGCTGTCAGTTAATCATGTTTTCTTTCTGTCATTGCTTTTATTGCAACGTGTGGTGGTTAAAATTCAGGAGAAAATGTAATGACATCTTGGGTTGCCTGTCTTTTCAGTTACTTCTGTTAAAAGCAAGAATTTATTTTTGTTGATAATGCCAATAGTTGATGTGCACAAGATGACATTTTCAAAGTAGGTCTTTAACAAATAAACCCACATTTTTTTCTGTAACTTCTGGTATAAATACCTGCCTTTCTGCTTTTTCTCCTGAGACTGTATTACAAGCAGTACTGGTTTTCTTAGTGTGTGATTAGGTTTGCTATAGAGGTTTTCACAGAGCTAAATATTGAGACACCAGTCTAAGATGAGATGAGCTGTCAAGGTGATTGGTTTACACCTGATGATTCCTGACAATCCCTAAAACATTTCATGTGAACTTCTTTCTTCTCTATCAGGACAAATCCCTTGACCACTGTTGTTGTTGTGTTGTCTTGGGAACTTAGTGCACATGGTGTGTTTTTAATGGAGATTTATTTTCAGGGTGTTGGTTTTCTTAGAAGACTCAAAGCTACAACAAATGGCCAAGGCTTCTGATTGAACTTTCAGATCTGACTCTGTCTTTTCAGGTGCTAGTATGTAATGCTGGGTGTTCACTGAACTGTTTATATATGATGCCACAGATTTATTTATCTCTTAGAGGATGTCAACCTCAAGCAATTTAGCTATATTTATAGTTTTATAGCAGATTAAATAACTCCTCTGGATTCAAAAATTAAAATCAAATCACAGTTGATCATGATGACATCATAAATAGGGCAACAAAATTACCAGACCTTCCAGGAAGCTTAATCTCTTGTTCTTTATGGTTTAGTTGAAACCTGTGAATCATAAAAGGTGGCCTAGTGTTGCTCTTCTTCATAATTATTTAACTTTAAGGTTTTCTTAATTGTTATGAGACAATCAGAAGATGCCTATCTCAGCAAACCTGATGGCACTGTTACCTCCAGGCTGCTCTCTCTGTGAAGTTCCAAATGCTTCTGCCATGGTGGATGCATCACCATTCCTGCTTGGGGCATCAGTAGTCTGGAGGTGGATTTTGCAATTTTGTCTGTGTCTGAAACTGCTGGTAATCTAATTGCTGGGTTCAGACAGGGAACTTGCTCCTTATAAAAGCTTTCTTGGGGATAGACCTGAATGCATTTGAATGTCTGAAAAACACAGGAGTTGGGTGGAGTACCATGGGAATTGTCTTTAGCCTTGCTGGTTGGATATACAGCCTGTGAAAGGCCTCAGGAGGATTTGACCATGCCTTAAAAATACAAAAAGAAGGCACCCATATTTAAATTCTTAGTCTGGTCCTCTGTGATCCTTTATCCCTAAAAAGAAACACGAGTTCTAAGTCAGTAAATCTTTCACTCCATGTCAGTTGTTCACCAAAAGAATTTTGGATATGACTACGATTTTTTCAAGCTAGACATCTTAAAAGATACTTACCTAGATTATCCATTGCCCTGTCTGCAGCCACTGCTTTAAGTCGTAGGTGTTAAGTGCAGCAGTGGGTGCCAAGTGTAGTGGAGCAGGCCATTTTACTGCACATCTCTATCTTTGTTGAGCTGGGACAGGGTGAGTGTTTTTTCAGATGTTCTTCTTGGAGCTGATGAACTTTGTCTGTTTATTCCTTTTGGAAGAGACCTCAAATGCTTTTAAGTAGCTCCTGCAGAGAAGGATCATGCTTTTTCTGTGGTTACAAGCTCAGGTGCTGGTAGCAAAGGTATTTTCATTGGGCAGGCAGAGAGAAAAGCTTATGCTCCTGGGTAGATCTGTACTGCTTAAATTGCTATCTGAAGTAGGGCAGTTTCCCTGGGGAGTCCTTTGCTTGTTTGTGAGGGGCTAAAGGTACAGCAAGAGACAGTTTCTTCCCTGCTGCTTTCTTCAGACCAGTCTACCTGAAACTGCACTGGCTCTAAAGTTGTCATTAAACTTCCTAAGCATATTCTTATTAACTGTAATTGTCTGTACAGTTTGACAAGATTAGGAAAGCATGGAGAGCACTTGCTACTGTTAGTTTTTTCTTTTAATGACAAAGTTCTTTGGATTTGGCACAGTCTGTCTGCTGCAGACTTCTGAAGTACAAACAGTGAGGGCTTGGCAAGCAGCACAGCACTGGCAGGAGGATGTTTGGGCCAAGAACTCGTAGCCAAGCTCTTACCTTTTTGCATAAGATTTTCTTTAATGGGAATGCAAAGGAGATGGGATTGAGGTTAAATAATTACTCCTTGGTTGAGTGAACAGCCCCAAGGAAGGTGCTCATGTAATGAGCATCCCTCTTGTGCTGTGTAAGAGCAAGGACGCTGTGCTGAGACTGTGAGCAATCATCACGCTGGGGCTGGCTCATACCTCACTCTACAGACCTGTGCTGAAAGGCACTTTTGACTTGAATTTTACCTCAAACACACCAAAAATCCATGGCAGTCCAGCGTATGGGACAATACTGTACTTCAGACTGTCCAGCAGGACTTTGGACATCCATGCCCAGGCACCGTCTATTTGTACCAGTGGAGTGGGAATTCTGTGTGGCCAAATTCCCCTAGCCCATCAAGGCAGTGAGTACTTTGTTTAAAGCCAATGGTGTCTCACCTCCTAGGGAATATTGTACATTTTATAGATTAATATCTGGTGGCTGGGTTCATCCTCTTGGAGCACTAGGGTATTTTTCCTCTCCTTCAATTGCTCCAGCATACTTCTCACTCAATTCCATACACAGCCCTTGCTGTCTGCAGCAACCTGTTTGTGCTAGTGGCAAGTTTATTTTCCATTCCTTACAGCCTTTGTGTATCTGAGCAGGAGTAATAACAAGCTTAGAGATCTCTGCTTTGTCCAGTGTTTGGTACTGTAATAGCAACAATTGCTGAACAAATCATTCTGGATGTGGCACTCTGGGACAGTGCAGCTGGAGATGCTCAGCCTAGTCTATCTGCCCTATATTGTGGATTGCCATGGAGGAAAGGTTTAGCTTGGGTGTGGAAAGCTCTGTAGCTGTGCCATGAGGTGAGCTTGCACAAATAAACCCTCCCTTTTATCAGGGCTGGCTTGAGCACCACACTGGTGGTTTGGCTCAGAGGTAGCTCATGAGTCTTAGATTT
Organism: Acrocephalus scirpaceus scirpaceus; assembly: GCA_910950805.1. Lineage (NCBI taxonomy): Eukaryota > Metazoa > Chordata > Aves > Passeriformes > Sylviidae > Acrocephalus > Acrocephalus scirpaceus. The sequence continues at coordinate 65,885,159 of OU383777.1, forward strand.
AAACATCTCCCCTCCATTCTGTCCCTGCACCGAAGCATGCATGGAATATCAGAATAATTTAGCTGCCAAAACCATTAAAAAAACCCCTAAAACCTGCAGCCTCTTGCTTATTCACTAAAATTCATGGATATGGCCTTAAGCACACCTTTGATGCCAGGTGGTCTCCCTGCCAAACCTAAAGCTGGTTCTCAGTAAGGTCTTATGTGGTTATACTTTCAATAAAGTGCCAGAAAGCTAAACCTTGGCAAGACTGTGCTTTAAGCTGATGATGAGAACAAGTTTAGGAAGAATGTTTTACTCCTGGATAGGCATTGTAGCCACATGTAGCCTAGATGTGTTTTCTTCTAGATCTAAGTCATAGGTTTTATTTATTTTGCCTCTTCCAAGGTAGTCTCATCTACATTAAAACGTAGATGTTCTAAAGAATTATTTGGATTTGTGCTTGATTTTTCCCATCTCCCTGGCTGTGGATTACTTTGGAAGCACATGCCCCAGGCATTCCTGCTCTGACTTGAGCCCAGAGGAAGAAGCCTGAAGAGGGTGGGAGGAGCACATCTCCTTCCCCCCTTTCCTGGTGACCTCCGCTTGTGTGCGTGTGCTCAGCTCTCTTCCTGCACATTTTGACCCGTGCTAGGATCCTATCAGAGAGGGCACTTGCAGTCAGGGATGAAGTCCTTGCTGGAAAAGATTTCTTGCCTTAGTCTGCACAGCCTTAGTCTGCTTTTGGTGCTCATTGGTAGGAACTGGCTCCTTTTACTCTGTGATTCAAAGCACCAGGGTTAATCTTTTCATGCTACTGGGTGTTCCTGGGGAGAACCTAACTGCACACACCATTCTGAGGGCAAACCAGTTCCAGCTAACATTTCTTTGCCATTCAAATAAAGTTAAAAAAATGAGCAAAATGACCCTAGGCAACAAATGCATCAACTACATCTCTGTGTCATGACTTTATAAAGGTAAATGTGCTTAATCTCACCTGCTATCTTTGTCAAATATGCTTAATCTCACCTACTGTCTTTGTCACTGCTACCTAAGTCAGCTTGGAACTCCAGGAAAATTAGTTTTACTTTAAAAGACCTCAGTTACTGTCTCCTCATTGCATTGCAGGATGAAACTTCGAGTTCTAGAATTTTGATTAATGCACTACGTTTTTAGTTGTATCTGGAAATGGTCAAAGCTTTTCACTAACCTGGGAAATACTTTAAAGAGAAGTAATTTTCCTATGGTGTTTTTGTGGGAGCTTTTGTTTGTTTGGGTGGATTTTTGTTTGTTTCATTTTTCAGAAAATACAAACTTTTTTCAAACAGGCTGCAAGAAGGGTTTGTAAGGAGAAGAATTTTTTCAGTTTCAACTGACTTATTTGGAGAAGACAGGCAAAGCTTCAGGAACACAAACTTCACTTAAATCTTGAAAAAAACCCAGTAAATATAAAGCTAGGTCAAGTGTCAGTTAATAGCAATAAACAACTTTATAATCCAGGGAAAAGTTTGTTTATGGGAAAAATACACCAAAAATCTAGTAACTTCATGATGACTCCAGGATTTACTTGTCTTGGTATTAACTCCAAAACTTTGTGTGGAGGGAGTGTCCTTTCTTTGAGGCTATCTTCTAGGTTTCTTTCTGTCTTTTATCACATATTTCCAGTGGTGTGACTTCAGCCAGACAGTTTCCATAAGGAATATGATTCACTGCATAATTTATTACATGCTTCGGGATGTGCTTTGGACTTCTTTTCCTGTTTGGGAAGAGGGACAGGCTGGATGTGGAGATGTATTGGAAGCCTTGGCTGTTGTTTCTGTGTCACGGTTTGGTTCTGTTTCACGTCAGTCTATGTGAGGAAGGGCCTGTGCTTTCTGGAGTTCGTGCCCTCCCTCTTCTTATCGCTTCATATTAACCTCTCTCATAAAAGATATCACCTCTCCCTGCAGGACTTGCCTTTCCTGTATCCTTGGGCACTTGCAGATGCAGCAGGAACAGCGGGATTCTGTTGGATATGCAGTTCTTGTGGACCACATCTGTTAGTTTTCTTTCATAAAGTACCTGGGATTTACTGTGGTGCTGGAAATTACTGTGGGATGATGTGCCTTTTCCTGAGACAGAGTGGGATGCTTTTCTAAGCACGTTAAGGGTTCATGCAATAGCATTATTCCATGGATATATAGTACAGGTTTGAACATACTGACGTGATACTTTAAAATCCACCAAAAAAACCCCAAATAACAATGTCTGAATAAGTTGTGAAACATAACCTCATGAATGAGAGAAGAGAAAAGCCTGGGCTAGCATTAAATCTCCCATAGCCCCAAGAGAAATGCTTTAGCAGCATAAAAATGGCCACTCTTCTTCCTCTTTTCCTTCTGCTGCAGATTATAGGTAAAGTCTCTGTAGACTTTAGACTATAGAGTGCATAGACTGTGCATCTTCACTACAGTCAATGTTTGGTATAGATATTTAGTGACAGGCACAAACTTGAGTCAAATGGTGAGAACTGGGATTATTGAGAACAAACTTGCAGATGGCCATTCTTAAACAGTGACCTGGTTTGTGGTTTTTCATTACCTACCATTGTGTTTCTAGAGGGCTTTCCTTTACTCTCACCTAAGGATTTTTGTGCCCTCATCTTAAGAAGATATTTACACAAAAACCTGATTGTGCCTATCTGGGTGAATGTTTCCTGTCCAGCCTGGCCTTGGACACTTCCAGGGATGGGGCAACCACAGATTCTCTGGGCAGCCTGTGCCAGGGCCTCACCACCCTCACAGGGAAGAATTTCTGTTTTCTTCTTAATATCTAATCTAAACCTATTCTCTTTCAGTTTGAAGCCATTCTCGTCTTATCACTACACACCCTTGTAAAAAGCCCTTCTCTGACTTTCTTGTAAGCCCCCTTTAATTATTGAAATTATTGGGCTGAATCAGGTAAAAACACTTGTTTCCCACACCTTTTAGCGAGTTGTTCTCTTCTGGATGTTGTGAGGAAGGTGAGGTCTGAAATGGTAACCTGAATACGGACACATATTCTTAAATTTCGAGTTAGTAAAGTTAGAGAAAATTTTAAAAAATAGGAGAGGAAGGAAAAAAAAAAACCCAAGCTGTGCAATATTTGACGGGAAGCCAGTGTAACTGCCTTGAAACTGGAGTGGCATGCCTGAGTCAGTGAAGTATGAGCTAAGAACCTGGCAGAAGCCTTTTGCACAAAGGAAGGTTGAGAGAGTCTCTCAGGAAGCCTGTGCGCTGCTAAATGTGGCATGTTTGAACATGAGACTGACATCATTGTGAGTTCATAGTAGTGAAAGAACAAAGTATCAGCCACAAATTAGACTGACCTAATTTTTAAGTCACTTATAAAAACTTAATAGCACAGTATCTTGCTTGTGCAAGCTGTTTATTTCCATCCCAACCTCTGACTACTTCATTTAAACTACAAGCTAACCCTCTAAACTGTTAAAGGAGTTGCTCAGGAAGGTGGAGGGGATGTTTGAGGGGTGCTGCAGACTTCCTTCCTTGGCTCTTTTTCTACTCTGACCTCAGTTTTCACATAAAGGAAGTGATTAAGGACCACCCATCATATACCTTCATCCTTCAGGATCAGTTTCTGGAGGTAAAAACCTCAGGACTGCTACCAAATCCCACCTCGGTCCTATTGGCTGCTCACATGCAGACTGGAAGTCTGTCTGAAAGTTGCCAGAACACGTGCCAATGGTATCAGCAGGAATTTATGCAGAATGAGTAAGTTATTATAAAACTAATCAGTATAATTTATTGATGTATCCATGATTGTTGACAAGGAACTGATGCTTCTTCCGTTGCTGAATACTTAAGAAATGTGAGGATCTTGCAGTTTGCAGACGATAAACTTCTTTCCAAGTATTTTAGTTGGCTCTGCACACCCTGAAGTTGATCCATTCTGTTGATGTATTACTTCAGTTATTGCAGAAATATATTAAGCTCTCCAAGCTTGGGATTATTTTGACAACAGTCATTGCCTTTCCAGTTGCTTTTTAAAGGACCATGTAAAACAGGACACCTCTGCCGATTCTGAAGAAATATAATATCTTATTTATAGATTTGTACAGAGCTGTGCATACATGGAAGCACACATCAAATGGGATAATACTGGTGTATTTTAAGGGAGTATGTTTTGTTTCTCTTTGGTATACAAAATTCTGTTATAAACTGAGAGAGGTTGCTATAAAACTTTTCTTGTTGATTCTGGTCTTTGACTAAGATGCCTATCAGATAATAACAATGTAATTTACTCCCTTGGTTTGGTATTGTGCTTTTTTCCCTTCAAAATTAAAAAAATCCTAGTCCCTCTTCTGGTTCTTGCCCATTACATAAAATGGTGGTCTCATTTTGTCAGTTGTTTTTAAGGGGGATTGCTGTATTTTGATGTTAGGTCACTTTTCATCCTCTACATCAGGTAGGAGCACCTGAAGGGAACCTACAAGAGATGTTACAAAGGTGTGGAGTGATGGGGTGAGGGGGAATGGCTTCAAGCTGACAGAGGGCAGGGTGTGTTTAGGTATTAGGAAGAAATTCTTCCCTGTGAGGGTGGTGAGGCCCTGGCACAGGCTGCCCAGAGAATCTGTGGCTGCCCCATCCCTGGAAGCGTCCAAGGCCAGGTTGGACGGATCTTGGAGCAACCTGGGATAGTGGAAGGTGTCCCTGCCCATGGCAGGAGGGTTGAAATGAAATGGTCTTTAAGGTCCCTTCCAACCCAAACCATTCTGTGACTCTGTGATTCTACTCCAGTGGTAATGTTTGTAGTGATGCAAGAGGTACAGCTGGGGAACAGAAATCATCCTCTGCCCTCCTTCTCCCACTGTACAGATGTATGAGGCTTCTCTTTTCAGCCATGTGGTTACCATGTTAGAAATGTGGTTTTGGCACTGCTGCAGGTCTGGTATAACATGATTCAAATTCAAAGAAACATTTGGGATCCTTTGGGAAAGACACACCAGAGCACATGACTGAGATCATAGCTCAGTGAGGTACCATGACTCTTGCTTCTGTTCCTGACTGAGGCCCTGTTGGTACGGTCTTGTCAATTAAATTAATATTTGAAAGCAATTTTAATAAGCAAGCTATCATAATTACCTTTGTGGCTACAAATTAGGTATGAAAACATGTTCTGTTCCCAGAGTGTGAGCTGTCAGTAGTCTTACACCATGATGAGAGATTTGAGTCACCATCATCTGGATCTAGAGGTTTGTTAATTTTTCTGTGCCTCATCTGCAAGTCAGCCGTCGCTCCATATCATAGCCTGAACCGCTCACTAGTCTGAACAGCCCAGAATGGGAGGCCTCTTAGCAGGATTACTGCAACTGTTTCATTTCTGGGAACATATAACAACTTGATTTATTTCTGCCTGTTAATTGTGAGCCATTGCTGTACAGCATATTCCTCAGTGTCCTTTCTACTCCCACTTCAAGATAGCTGGGCTGCACCACGTTTGTGGACTTGCTGTTTTCCGCCATCTATTCTGTTTCCTTGCCATGTAAATGTCATTTAAGGGGAAACCCAATTAAATTTAACTGCTGTAATGAGTAGCACTGAGCTTACATATGTGTAATGTCAATGTTTTATTTGGCCCAGCTTCTCTTCTGAAGATGCTTCTGCATGTTTTTATCAGTATGTAGCATACACTGGTGGCGATATTAATTTTGTTTAGAGCATGCAGAGGGCTTTTAAAATGAGTTTGACAACAGACTTAATTAACACTTTTATTAGGTTTTTTTTTTAAGCTTCTAGATATTTCCCTGTACAGCTGACAGGACATGCATGTGGCGCAGTGCAGCACTGTATTTTCAAACACAAGCAGGAAGAAACAAAGTATTAATGTTGACAGTTTAAAAAAAAAAAAAATTCCTTCCAAACTTTCTCATGCCCTGATGTGAAGGGGTTGAATGTGCATGTTGCCTTCCGGGAGAACTGGTGTCATTTCCTCAAATGGGTGAAAGACCAGAACATTTTAACCCGCATTGTACCATACCACGCAAGCAATTTACAGATCTCTGTTCTTAAAGGAGATTGACTCATTTTAGTCATTCAGTTTAAGAGAAGAGTCAATAAAAAGTCTGCTGCAAGAAATTCATCCCTGCCTTGCCCAGAGGCTATTCTGATTAATTTCCCTAATAGAATTACCATCATTATCCTCCGTCTTTAATCCATCCTAGTCCTTGTTCCATGGTTTCAGATCCACCTTCTGTTTTTAACATACAGTGACCATGAAGCAGATCAGAGTTGCCCTTTTTTAAATCTAGTTTTTGGCTCCTTATTTGCAGGGCCATATTATTTGGATGTCTCATCCCCAAAGGCTCTCATTAGGCAGAATGCCTTATGTTTAAAAGTTTACCACTATCTGAAGACTCTGAGGTCCATCTTACCATGTTTCATGGTAAGCCTTTTAAAGAAGTAGCCTGGACTATTATAACAGCTGTGCTTGATGTTTATTTAGCACTACTCTTCAGAGCATCCTCTTCTTAATCTGTTTCTCAGCAAAAAGATGACCATGTGAAATGCAGAAGTCACCATTTGTGCTGGTCTGCAGAGCTGCAGAACAGGCGATTCAGAACGTGCAGCTTATGTAGGAGATGGAAACCTTGGTGTCATAAAAGATGCTGCTGTAAAGCACCCGTGTCATACAAATAGCAAAGATATGCTGGAATTGCAACAGCTTGAGGAGTTATGAATTAGTTCAACACCTTAAGTTTTTCATTGTGTTTCTTTGTGTTCCTTGTGCCACTTTGTTTTCCTTGTGCCTTTGAAAGCTACCATACAGTTGCTGGTAGAGGGTGGCAGGTGTGGACAATTGGTCACAATTACATGATCAATATTTGGCATTTGGTGTACAGGGCAAAAGTGACACTCATGTTTTGTGGGGATAGGCAACTGTCCTTCAGTTTCATTTAGTTTGTGTATTCATGTGTTATATGCTGTGGCTTTGGATTGAATCTCTTCAGACTTGGATTACATAAATAAGTGAAATAATTTTCTAATTTACTGTAAACTTTGTAAGTTTTATACCAGATAATTCATACAAGATTAGATTTTTAAGAAAAAGAGGAAGCTGGTGAGGTCCTTAGAGGGATGCTGTCACATTTGACTGTTCTATCTCTCTCTGGCTTCTCTCTTGCTCGATTCTCCTCATTCTCTGCAGTGGAAGGAATGCTCGGTGTGACCCTACTGGTTGGGTTCATTTAGCTGCAGTTTAGGGAAGGCCCTGAGCAAGAGAGGAGAAAAAAAGGCTTCAATTTTTAATTCTGGAAAATAGAAAAAGGTATTTAAATGAGGCCTGGAGGACTTCTTATTTGCCAGAAGTAAGTATAAAGACAAGTTTATATCCTTCTGTAACTCACCCTAATTGAAAGGATGTATATTTCTTTTTCTAAAGTCAGCAGAAAAATCCTGGCCTCAGTGATGAAAGACTTTTTTTAAACTTTCTCCTAAGCACAAATAGATGAAGTTTCCACTTGAAACTTGGGTGGCTCATTCATATTTCACTTAATGGTAATATGGTATCCTCTCTCTCTCTTCCCCTTCTTACCACCAAGACTAAAAAGGAGGGGGGGATATAAAATGTTTCTGAAAATTACAGGAAATGTCTGTTCCTTAAACAGCTTTGCCAGGGAATTTCCAAATGTGCTTAATGCTTATGGCTGAAGTTGCAGCAGCTCAGTCTTCAATCATGAGTGGATCCTGTTCTTAAAATATGACACCTCCTTCCCGTAAACTGTGTTGAAATTAAGTGTGTGCTTTGTTTCTCATCTGTTCTTCAGCAAAATTAATCATTCCCTATGGTGAAATGAGGGCTCTTGGGGGCTGCTTTAAACACATGATTTACATGTATTTATTAAAGTGGGGAAAATGGAATATAGTGTCCTGAGGTGAGAGCTGGTTTATTTTTAAGAACATCAGAGAGGTGTGGCTGGCAGAAGGAGTCATAGCATGGCATGGAGGGGCACATACTGGTGAATATGAAGACTACCTGACACCTTTCAGAGGGACTTCAGGAGATGCTTTTGTTTCCCTGGGCTGTCACAAGGTGGTCTCAGATCACAGGGCCTGGTCTCTAGGCAGAGCCTAATCAGTGCTGAGCATTAGTTTAGTGTTAATTTCTGGGATGAGATTAGAAAAGGGGATAGCAACCAGAATGATGAGTAGGATGAGTTTTCTCTTTTTCTCTATTGCCTTCTGCCAGGCTTTTGCCACTGGGTTATGGGAAGGAGTAAGTGAGGTCTGCGGAGCCTCTTCCTGAGGCTGGTAAAGGAATGAGAATCTGGAGCAGGCAGAGAGGAGCGGGGAAAGGACCCAGCCCAATCTTTGACAGATCTTCCCATCCAGCTCTCTGCCCTGCTGCTCTCACGTACATCTGCCTACATACTAATGATGGGAAGAGGGAGGATGTCCAGCCTGGGTGCTTCCAGGAGAAACCACAGGGTCCCAGTCAAGAGATGAGCCTAGTGAGCAAAGCCTGTTCTGGATTGTAACCTTGGTATCTGTCTGAAGGGTTTTTACCCCATGTTCTACCACTGCAAAGACAGAGAGGTAATGGATCCCTGTTGTTCTTTTCCTTGTGAGATGCTGTGGGTTTTCAAGCTGTTCACCATAATGTGCCCGGCCCTTTGCTGGGGTGGTTTCTGACAATTCTCAGTTGTCATATCCTTTACTCCGTGCTTCAGAGCCACTCCTGGATCTCACAGCAAGGCACTGCCTGGCAATAATTTATTGTCATGGTTTATATCATAGTGATTAAGGGAAGCTGTCATCTCTTGGCAGCCACAATTTGAATGTTGGGTTTAGCTGCCCAGGAAACAGTTTGGAACTGACACTGATGTGTTTATTTTTGCTTCCTTGTATAAAAGTTGTAATTTAATTTGTTCCTGTTGGAACAGCAGGTGCTTTGGGTAGAAGTTGTACGGGTATGACTGTGTGTAATGATTGGTCACGCTAGTGTTACCAGTTTCCAGTGCTGGCTTTTTTAGAGTGTGGGGAGGTGGGCTTAATTACACAAATGTCCTATTTCACTGGTCTCTGTCCATGCAAAATACAGCTGTATTCACACTTGCTTGTGCCAATCTTTCACATTAATAGGTACTGATAGAGAGATTGTGAATTTGTTTAATTCTGTGCAAATGCATCACCTGTTAATGCTGAGTTATACATTGGTTTTCTAGCAGTGAGATGTGTCAAAGAGTTTGGAAGGCTGTCACTGGTTGGTTTTTTTGTTTGTTGGGGATTTTTAAAGCATCTCCAACTTTTTTTTTTTTTAATTTCAATTTAAAGATAGTAGAGAGATTTATTGTGATGGGGTTTTTTCTCTTTTTAGAAAAGCAGTATAGTGTAACTGTCTATTTTGGGCCCATTCCATGTAAGTGAATGTCAGCATTCATAAATAACTTCTCACCTAGGTTTTCATGTGTTTGCGGGAGTTGTACAGCAAATGACTGCAATGAAAGTGTAAAATCCATTTCCTGGGGGTTTTTTTTGGTGTTCTTTAATCTTCTAATAAGGATGTCATTACTATTATTATTAATATTATTATTTTCCTATGTTTAGGTAATTCTTTCTGCTGGCCTTTGTACGTGGACCACCTTCTGTCCTGTTAAGCCCATATAAATTGTGACTTAAATGTAGGTGAGTAACACCTTTTGACATGAAATAATAATGAATTCATTAAAAATTCATACTCCAAAATGTTCAATTGCTTTGACTTGGAGGTCCTAGAGGGAGAATCATTCTTTAAAAATCCATTGACACTTTTCCTGGTTGTCTAGTGTCCCGGGCAATAGGAACCTAAAAATGTAATGTATTATAGAATATGTTTGAAGTGGATTAAGTAATCTTTCATTCTGGTTGCCACAGACCTATATGCTGGGAACTTGCAGTAAAAAAGTATTTTGAAATGGAAAGAGCTTCTCACTCATATGGGTGGAGAGGGAGTCCCCAGATTAAGTCTGAGTCTCTTTTGAATAGAGTGATGTAACGTATCAACAGCATGTTCTAATGCTTCCCATGAGGCCACGTTCTGCCAGTCACGTTCCCCTGCGGTCACACTTAATAAATGTTTATTGTTTCACTGGGAATGTCAGAGAGACATTGGCTTCTTGGTAAAAGCTAGTGATGATGGCTTATTGCTTAGAGATGGTGATGGTGCACGGATGATATTTGTGGGAACATTGCAGATATTTGAAAGCTATGCTGAGTAGGTCAGGAAAATGTGGTGGTTTGGTGTGCTTTTTGGTTTTATTTTGAAATAATATAATATATTACTTCAAATATGATTGTTTGTATGACAGGAAATATCTGTTATCTAAATGGAAGGCCCATTCCTCCTGCTTAGCCCAGCTATCTCAGAGTGCCAGTGGTAAAAATGTTGGTAAGCAGTAGATGTAGAAATAGAATGAGCGTAAAGATCTTAACTGGACATTTTTATGTGGTGCATTTGTGGGAGGTTGATTTCCTTTCTGACTCTCTCTGTGTCTGTTTTCAGATTGGTGAGCACAATGAAGCAGGGAGACTTTTCTTTAGAATTAGTAATCAAAGTTGAGTAATTAGTCGAGCAGGATGAAGGACAAGAGAGTACTGAACAGAAAATCCACCTTCATCTGTTTTTTTTCTCTAATGCATTTCACTTGCCTTTCTCATGGTTGTACAGTGTGTAATCTAATGTGGCTGGTGTTTCTACAAGGAAGAGAAAATTAACACTTTGCCTTTTGACTGCATATATAGATCAAAGTACAGATGTGTTAAAAGTAGAAGAAGAGGGAGCACCCATAGATAAGCAAAGGAAAACAGAGTGTAAATTTTAACTGCTTTTTTTTTTTTATGAACATGGTACATGAGCGACATTAAAAAAAATTTAAATCAATGTGTTTCTATTTAAGTGACTTTCTGTGCTGCTGTCCAGTCTTGCACCAAAGTGGAGCATGCTCAGAGGGTGGTGGAATGTGTCTGCTCTTCAACCTCCCTGCCAGGAAGCATGAGGAAATGATGTGTTTATGAGATAGTGACACTTATTTGAATCATCCAAAAAGCCCAAGACACCCTCATTCCCCTGAGCTGAGGGAATGACATGAGCCCTTGTTAACAGAGCTCTTCGAACTGAGAAGCATTTTTTATCTCACTCCTGTGTGTTCTGCACAATGGCAGTAAAACATAGACTTCTCTAACTTCAGCTAGTGTTTTTTTCCCCAGAATTTGCACTGTATTACAGTTTGTGTTCTCTGGAATTTACTGCTTTGCTCTCTGAATTCAAAAGAACAGCTATTCTTCATTTTCAATTAAATATTTGATTTCCCTTGTGCTCCATAGACATATTGTGGTTCTGGCTACTGAGTAGCATCTTGAGAAAGGCACCTCTCTCAGCTGTCACTTAGTCTCTCGTAGCACTGGGAAAAGGAACCATCCAGAACACAATTTATTTCCATCTTTTTGAGGCTGGTGAGGGAATGCTGTGCCTGTCATTGGCAGAGGTGAAAAGGTTCTTGCATGAGTAGGAATTCACTCTGTGGTCCCTGGATCTGGAGTTCCTCTCTCCTTTGTGTAGGCTTGCTGGTCCAGTACCACGTGTGACTGTGGTAACAGGGACTGGTGCTGATGGTATTGGCACCCGCTATTGAACCACTGGGCACTCCCATTAACACAGAAGCCAAACACCCCTTTTGTAACAGCCAGCAGTAGCTTGTGTCCTGCAGTTTGGGATGTTCTACATTTGAATTTTAATTCAGCTTTTCAATTTTTCTTTTACAATGATGCCCACCCTAAGAACCATGAAAAGGACTCTAGGGGATGATAATATTTTTCTCATATGTACATATGTTTGCCTGTAAAAAATAGAAAAATACACGGTTTAAAAAACCCAACTCCAGGCATCTCAGCTGAGGTCATAAAGGCTGCTCCATCAGGGCTGCCCCATCAGGACCTTGCTCAGGTGTTGTAAAGTGATTTTGTTGGTGTTTTGCATGACGTGTGTGGGAGCACTGCTGCAGGCTCCTGACAAAGCAGGCATTAGTGACGTAGCCATGCATTTATGACAGCAAGGTTCAACTTCAAGGTTATCTTCTTCCGTGAGGCAGAAGTCTTTCAGAGATTGTAGCAAGGCTTTCAGCAGCTCTTTGCTAGTTCCTTAACTGGGGTAGAATTAGAGACTCTTGTTCCGAGAGTTTTTAAAATATATTCCTAACACATCTGCCTCTCATCCCCAGAAGTATTTGAAAGATGTGTAGATGTGGAGCTTAGGGACATGGTTTAGTGGTGGACTTGGCAATGTTACTTTAACAGTTGGACTCAATGATCTTGGAGGTCTTTTCCAACTTAAATAATTCTGTGATTCTATATGAGCCAAAACCTGAGAACTCAAACAATCATCCTGTTGTGATGGAAAGGAATTGCTTGGAGTCAAAGTGATAGCAGCAGAAATTAGGAGTGCATACAAAAGGTGAGTTATTGTGACTGAAAAACCAAACACAACTACATAATTGAAAATGTGGCACTTGCTTATTTCACTGCATCTGAGCCAGCTGGGATGGGGACAGGAATCCCTGAGGCAAGAGATCCTGTAGTTCTGTGGCAGCATTAAACATACATGTAAACATTAGCAATCCACTGTTGTTTGTGTGCAAGATAGTAGGAGGATTGTTGGTTTGCTTCTTTAAAACAGTAAGGAAAATCTGTAAAGGTACTGGGCTAGTGTGAAACGGATCTTTTTCATTTCATAGTGAGATAAATGTTTAATTTCCATGTTTAAAAGTGCCAGTATTGCAGTCCCTCCAGAAGAAGGAAGCAGGCATGCAGTGTTCCCAGTGGATACATGAATGACTCTGTGGGGGATTCTCATGGCTCGATTTTGGATTACTTTTCATCATCCTGATTTCAGCATGGAACACCCTGTGACTAGGGTGGCTTCCTAGCTTTAAGGCTAGCAGCATAATGGCCTGCTTGGGGCAATGCATTATATGACATCATTTTACCAAACACTATAATACCATTGAGATCTGAGTCATGAGTAGAAAGAGAACAGTCAAGAAATGGAATTTTTTTTTTACATTAGAAATTAAACAGATGTTTCAACACCTCATGGAAGCTGAATGATGTGAGGAAGGGGATGAGTGCTCAAGTGTTTACCTAAAGCTAGAGGCTGCCAGTTCTTCTTGTTTTGATAGGTTCCAGGGAAGAGTCCCAAACTGATAGTTCCAGAAACAGAGAGAATTAAAAGAAAAACCTGTATTTCATAAAAAAGTTGTTTCTTTCCTGCACCATTGAGATGTTCCTGTCAAAATGGGACTTCAATTGCAATGACTGAAGATGACATTACTGTTGAGTTTATTGCCTTCAAGCCATGGGCAGAATCCTTTCAAGATACTTGGTATGTTAAGGTAACAGGGCTGTTGAAAAGGATTCTTGACTGAAGCTCACTTGCCATGTGTTCTTTTCATGCTCTTTACCCCGTCACCAGATGACTGGTTTGAATTTTTCACAAGAGTCTTCTGAAACAAACTTCTGTTGTATGAAACAGAAGGCTGAAACAGCAAACAGTAAGAAGCTTTTAGAAGATAAGAAGCACACCCAAACTGAAATTTGCAAATTAAAGATTGAGTATTTCTAACAGCATCCATTTTAGAGTTCTGAACTTTCTCAGCTGCTTTATTTTCCTGTTATTACTTGGACTTTAAGCCAGCAATTTATCCATCAAAACAAACTGTCTAGCTCACGAACAAACTGTCTAGCTTACAAAGGAGCTGGAGCCAATTCCCACTAGAGCCAGTGGAAAAGTTTTCATTGAGTTCAGTGGATTTGGTGTCTGGCAACCTTTGATGTGAATAAAAGAGAATCAAAATTTGTGACAGGACATGTTAAGAGAAATTTTAAAAATTGCAGCATACTATTTTCCTGGAGAGGGAGAAAATTGACATAACTATCAAAATTCCTTCCTTCCCCCCCTTGCAAAATGTCATTTTGATTATCAATTGTCTTTTGATACCTTCCTGAGACTAGTGTATAATGGCTGCTCTTTGAGGGGGAGCACACCTACCAACTGGGTTCTTTAAAACATTTAATGAAAACTTGAAAAAATATTTTCCAATATTTTTACTGTAGTTTAGAGCAATATGCATTTCACTGCTATGTGCTTCCATTTATCCGGGCAAGCTTAACAGCACTGTCACAACAGGACAAATGTAAAATAACATTTTGTCAACCTAATGTCTGTCTACGTGGAAGCTGGTGTTTTTCTTGTATTGCCACATGAAACTCATGAAACAACTTCCAGTTTCCTCTTCTGGGTTGTTAAGATGAAGTTTGTACTTTCTCCAGAATTTATTTTGCTTAAGATGGTGTAAATGTAGGTAAATATCTAAAGAGTAAAACATTTTCAGATCTGGGATTTCCCACTGCCAAATGCAACTGGCCTGTTAATATAACAGGACTTCTAATATAAATCTATTGAGAGTTTGAATTCATTACTTCTCTTGCAATTAAGGTAAATAATGAACATTTCAAATGGGAGCAGCAATCAACACCATAAAATCTAAGTTCAAATATGAGCTAAATCCCTAAAGGACCCAGCCCCGTGGTGGCTCCTTTCTGAGGCATGTCCCTAGGAGGACTTGTGCCATCAACACCAACGTGTTTTGGGAGACTGAGGAGCCTGAGGGCAACTGTGAGGCAGTGGTACAATGAGGGGGTTAAAGGTGTCAGGGTTTTACTGCTCTGCTGCTCTTTCAGCTGATGTTGTTCAGATGCTGTCAGGATCTAATTTTAGACAAGTATAGAAATTGTTTCAGAGATTATTTAGCATGAGTGCTGGGGGTTACACACCTCACATAAGCATCAAACAGCTCCAGGAAGAACAGAAGAGTGCTCACTGCTTTACCTTCCAGTAGTGTGAGACCTCGTCCATCTCTGGTGATTAATTCAAATAAAATGCTTGTGTCCTGATGTGGCATCTTGTCCTGGTTTCTATTCAAGCATTTCCTTCAGAGAGATGGATGTAAGTTTGTTCCTTTCTTTGGTGCCGTTGCAGTTCCCCAGCTTGCAGTGCTGTTTTGTGAAATATTTTCCAAGTCATTAAACTTTAAAAATGTTTAATGTTTAAAATGTTGAAGTGTGTTGTAAAAGCAAATTTTACTTCTTACTAAGTGACACAGTGCTGAAATGCATTTAAATAGTTCTGCTGTTGAAAAGAATACCATGATTTAGGGCAGTATCTCTTAATTATGTTCTAACAAAGTCTTGTGAAGAGGCAGAGCTAGTGGCAACAAAAGTCTGCAATTAAGGCAGGGTATGTTGCCTGAAATACAAGATAATTGTCCAGGCAAGATCGTTGGAATGGATTCAGAGCCTGTAGTTGCCAATGCTCTCTCTAGGTGTTTGGCACAACCAGCAGAGAGGAGAACTCCTCAGGAATGTGTTTATTACACGGTATGGCCCACTGTACAGCTAAGACTCAGAGCTGAATGTTTTGTTCTGCGAAGTTTCATGGCCTCATCTGGTTTGTGTTTTTTGGTTTTTTTCATCTTCCCCTTCATACAGGCTCTCAGTCTGGTGTAAAGCTGATGGGTGGGAGCAAAGGTAAAGAATGATGTAATGCAGCAGCAGCCAGAAAGCATCTTTTGTGTGAATTGTGAAATGGCTACTCCGTAGTCATCTCCCGATGAATCAGACGTGAGGGGCTGCTTTGTGGAGCCAACCCTTTGTACATCAACTGGAAGCAGGAGGAGACATTCAGTCCAAGAGCTCTCTCTGAAAATGGAATTAACTTTTCTTTTGCCAGTCACTACCAGCATGACCTCATACACTTCTAGTACAATGGTGTGGCTAAGCCTTTGAGTACACAGCCATTACATCATCGCAGCAAATTAGAGAGGGAGGTGGGGAGAGAGGCCTCGTCGTTGTCATGGCCGATGAGATGATCAGGACCCAACTCATCGTCGCCGAGAAGTTGGTGGCTTTGCTGGAGAGCGGGACAGAGAAGTTGCTGCTGATTGATAGCCGCCCCTTTGTGGAATACAACACCTCCCACATCCTGGATGCCATCAACATCAACTGCTCCAAGCTCATGAAGCGCAGGCTGCAGCAGGACAAAGTTTTGATCACAGAGCTCATTCAGCATTCAGCAAAACACAAGGTAGGGGGCATTTTCCTCTTATTCCTTGTATTTGTTTAAAGGAGCGGCTGGAAAGCAAGTTGTAATAATTTTTCCTTAGGTATTTCATGAAATAAAAAAACTCAAACAACCAAAACCCAACAAGATTAAAGGATTGAGTTTAGCTGAGATGTTACCTGATCAAAGAGGGTATTGGTTACTACTGAGTTTATCATTGGGATTCTTTGTAGAATCAGTGACAGTTAAGGGGAGGGATCTAGAAATTAATCAGAAAGAACATTCTCAGGGTTCTTGTGTGTCTTGCAAAGCACAGTCTCTCAAATGTATGTAATTAAGGCAGCAAACATTCTCTCCTAAACTTTGAAGGATTCTTGGGGGTCTGTGGTGGTGGGGCTTGCTTAGCAAGTGTTCGTTTGGTTTGCAAACAAATTGCCTCTCCATTAGTCCTGGCTCCTACTGTTTAAAGGGCTTTTCATGGGGGCAGTTCGATGAATTTTGGTGTTTGTTTATTTGGGAGGAGGGGTGGGATTTTCTCCAAATAGTGTTATCAGTGAAAAGAAAATAGCTATTCTGTTTAAAATAAATGTGTGTGTGTGTGTGGAGGGGGTACTGGGGTTTTTTTATCCATTGATATTTGCTTCATGTGTTTTGGGTACAAAAATAATCTGTTCTTGCTTTGACATGTAAAAAAAATGAAGCTTTTTGGTTTTATTATCTAAATAAAAATATTTTATATTTTATATATAAAGCCGTGCAGCTAACCAAAATGTGTGTGGCTTAGAGGCACTTTAAGGTCTCTTTACTGCTTATGTACAAAACCCTCAGAAGCAGAAAGTGAGGCAGGGCCACCTTCTAAAAGGCTCAGCTTTTAAACAAATCCACCAGCCTAGCTGAAGGTAGAGCAATTCACAAGTGACATAAAATTACCAAATGATAGAAATTTGTGGAGTGGGCTTCAACTTGCAGCAAATAATCAATTTACAAACTCTCCAGGGAATTAAATCTGAGAGACTTACGAAGTATAAAATAAAAGCTGTTTAGTGAACAGGTGCATAAGAAATCTCTATATCTGAACTGCTTATATAAATGTGTGGGAAATATGTGGGAACCCTGATGGAGGTGATAATGTGGTGCTTTTAATCATCGTCCTCCTTCCTGTTTTACTCCAATTTCCTTGTGTTTCAGATTGAAATTGATTGCAAGCAGGAAGTGGTGGTGTATGACCAAAGCTCTAAAGATGTGACCTCTCTCTCATCTGACTGCTTTCTTACTGTGCTCCTGGGCAAACTGGAGAAGAATTTCAGCTCTGTGTATCTGCTTTCAGGTAAGATGTAACAAAAGAAACTCCTTTCAGGTGATGTGTACCAAAAGAAACCTCTGGAATACTTGAATAAAGAGAAGAAATAAAATGCTGCTGGTATAGCAGACCTGTATGATTTTGCAAGTGCTGGTATAAACTTCAGTTATAGCAGAGACCTTTCTGTAGTTCTTTTTTGCATATAGTGACACTCATAATACATGCAGTGCTTAGAAATTGCATCTTACAGGGGATATATTACTCTGTGGAAATGGAAATGGAGAAATGCAGAGGTTTTTTAGATGCATGTCTTCTACTTCATGGTCAAAAAATAGTAAAAGAAATGGGCTTCCCTGCTTTTTTAAGTATTGTACATGGTAGGAAGAAAATCTCTTCCTTACTGAATTGGCAATTACTAAAATAAGAACAAAGGAAATGATCTCCCAGAATGACGGAGATTAGTTTGTGTGACATTTGAAACTTCAGCTCCTTAAGTGGTAGTAGCACTTTACTTAGGTCTTTTCCTTCACCTTTTTTTGGGGGGGGGGGGGGGGGCGGTGTTTTGGTTTGGTTTGGTTTTTTGTTTTGTTTTGGTTTTGTTTTTTTATTTTAAATCCCAGGTCAAAGCACCTATAGAAATTCAATTCCTTATAATACAGGATTTGCTGGTCTCAGCATGTGCTCGTATCTTTATTTCTGTCATGGACCAGTAGACAGTGGTCACAAGAAGGAACAAGGAGGGGGCGTAAAGCAGATCCAAGGCTGAAAGAGGAGGGAATGACGAATTTAAATAGGAAATCCATTGCAGTGACTGGATCAGTGATCTAATGAAGTGTATACCTAGTGTCTGAGCAATGCTGAAACACAGGGACTGAATAATGGGGAGAGAAAGGAAATAACTCCAGAGAGATGCTTCCTCTTAGCAACAGGGTTTCACTACACTTTGTAGTGACTTCAGATGACAGTGAGAGGTTGTGGTACTGAGAGAATTTTTCTCAACTTGTTTTCAAAGTGATTACAGAGAAAATGAATAATTTCTGCACTTGGACATGAATTTGGTGCTCATGTGAGCTTTACTTAGAGTAAGCCAAGTGGGCTAGGGCTGGTGATTTTATTTTCTTTGCTGCCTTGGTAAGAATTACACCTGTGGGTGGTGGACTACAGTATTAGATTAACTCTTCTTACATATGAGCCACCAAGAACTGTGTGGTGTGTAGGAGCAGCAAATGCTTAATGCAAAAGTGCTGAAATAAGTGGTTAATACTCTCTTAAACTGAAAATTGTTATTTGAAAAATAAGCCAGTCTAGAAACAGTTCATATCTCCTCAGAAATCCTTTTACTGTTCCAATTCCCAACTCTGCTCAGAAATCCTGAGGTGTTTTTTAATAACCTGAAGCAGATTACAGCTCCAGGCAGGAATCAGACTATGCTCAACTTAATTTCCATGATAGAAACAGCTCTCTTACAACTGAGAATCAGACCTCATGGCAGGGAGGTGTAGGGGAAGGGCCAAGCACAGGAAAGTATCATGAACTTCCCTTCCTCTATGCTGTTCCTCACTTGTGTGAGACATGGCTTTGATCTTCTGTCTCATCTGCTGGACTCTCTGGAAGAAGTGCTCAGAGTCTCCACTCTCAGACTTGCCTGTGGCTCCCATAGGAATGGACAGGACCAGCAAGGGAGTGTTCCCAGCTCCCCAGTGCATCATCTGGGCAATGCCCAGTTGCATGTATCATAATGATGCTGGGAGAAATGGTTTTGTTTTCTTTTCATTTCCAGCATGTGGTCGTTGTCTGTTCAAGATGAAAATGTTACCTAAACCACAAGCAAGATGGTAGTGCACAGGAGCTGAGGTGAACTTAGCCACACACAGCTGGTAAGGGTTAGTTGGGGAATCTAAAATCTCTGTCAAAATCCTCCTTATAAAAATCAGGGCTTTTATTTTAGCGTGTCAAATGGCAAAGATCAGATTTGAGAATTTCCTATTGTATTTGTTTACATAGCTAGGATGGGGACGTTTCTGAATGCAGGAACAACTGATGGCTTTAAAACCAGTGGAAGAGGATGATAAGAAAAAAAAGGAAAATTTAAGGAAATTATTTACTACTGATCTATTACAGTTAAGTGCTTATTTCATGTGCTTATTTTTTACATCTGGTAAAAATCTAGCTACTCAATGCACACACAAGAAACCTTTTAGGATGTGGGGTGAAGGAGAATTGGGTAGATTCAGGCTTACAGAAAGCTCCTTGGAGTTTAGTGATATGGGGCTGTAGGAAACTAGATAAAATATGTTGTCTCAGCAAACTGATGACGAACTCTCATAAATGTTTATGGCCCTTAATGAGGGCAGGGGTCAGTGTACTGTGTAAAAAGAAGAACCTTTGGACTTGAGTTTTCCCTATGCCACTAAATCTGGTTTATTTAAAATAGTGACCTTAAATAAACATTTTGAGGTAGGAAAATATTTTTTTGTTGGGATAGAATAAGGAGCAATTAATAAATATCTGAAATTCCTGCCTCTGTTCTTGTTGAAACTCCCCATTACTGAGCACTCGGAGAGGTGTTTTTTTTATTTAGGTTGTGCATAAAGGTGTGCTCTGCCCTGGAGCTTGTTTTTCATTGAAGTAACTATTGTAAAGACCTCAAAGGAACCCTTACCAATTAGTTTAAGATCTTGATATAACTTCATTAAAATATTTATAATCTGGTGAGGAATGTTTTCAGGAATTAAATATTCCATTTGGTTCTTAATTTTTGACAGTGCACAAAATACTGAAATGTGGACACCAGAGGCTTGATTCTATTCCCATCATGGCATCTACTCCTCTGAGTTAAGTAAGATTTAAACACAGGGATGTCACTTGATTCCTTCCCATGTGTTGAGAATTGCATTTACTTGCAATGGAGTACTTTTCCTAGTTAATAGTGTTATGATTTTCCTGCTTGCTCTGCAGAAACAGTTAGGAGAGACTAGTGATTTTTGCTTGAATGATCATTATTAAAGCAGTAAACATCAAGAGTCTTCATTAAATTCTATTCCACTCTGTGAATGGAAGCATTCATATTCTACTTTCCTTAAATACTTGTTCTCCCCTGCTTTTCATCTGGCTTAGTTCTGCTCATGCAAGCACAGATGTCATGACAGCTACCTTTCAAATGTTTCCTGTGAAGCACAGCTTTTTATTTTGTGGTGATTTTTTAAAACTTTTTTCTTTGTTTTGAACACTTTATGTAAATGGAAGGCTTTCTGAAAAACAGGGAAAAAACCAAACCAAAACCTTTCTGTATATGCAAACTGTCATTAAAAATTGTGATAGCCTGACACTGAAACACTGTATGCCTCCCTCTCCAAACAGTGGTTGGTGGGGAATTACCTTCCAATCTCTTGCTACCCTTCTGGCTATGAAAAATGTCAGTAGTAATGTGATGGTGGATTCTCCCTTCACTAGAGCTCTCTGACAAACTCTGCAGAGCACAAAGGAACAATAAGGAGAAATAAATAAATAAGTTATTGGGTTTTTATTCAGTGACAAATGTTGGGGTCATACACAGTGGACAGTGAAGGGCGTCCTAGGCAGAATGAGTTCAGTGAGATTGGACAAAGGTCCTGGAAACAAAGCAGCGAGTGATTACACAGGGAGTGTGAAAAAAGGTATATTATTTCTGAAACTTCCTAATTTCTTGTTTCCCCCTGACCTGTCCCTTACCTGACAAGGTGTGTGTACCAAATTGAAGACTTGCATGGAGGATCTGAGCAAAAGGAAGCAAGTCAGGAACTCTTCTTGAGTCCTTTTTATCCTGCCATTCATTTTAGAAATATTTGAAATTGGAAGCCCATTTAAAGAGATCTTTAGTGTAAAAAATATTGAAGTATCTCTAGGGTACATTCACCATTGTGTTGTTTTACTTGCCTAAAGAAAAGCTAGGTAAGAAAAGCCCAGTGCTTTCTCCCTGCTTTATCTCCAGAAGAAGCATTCCTTGTGGCAGGGGAGCAGGAAATCTGAAGAATATTCTCTTGTAGGTAGAGCTGGTCATTTCCATGTGCTGAAGGGACCAGGGCTGTGAGACAGGGCTTCATTCCCAGTTTCTGCAGTCCCCTATGTCAAGTAAGGGGGTGCCATGTGGTTCAATGTGGACTGAAAGAAGGCATAAGGTTTGATAAAGTCTTGGAAAACATCCTGACACATTTTAATATTTGGATTTGGAGCTTTAACTTTCAGTTGTGGCTTACTGATGTTCTGAGTGTTTCCTACATAGAAGTCTTTGCAGAGTACCCCAGCACACTTTAAAAAATGGTGGTGTCATCAATTAAAATAATCAGGTTATCAGCTAATTGAAATAACTATAGTGAGAATGAGCTGTTCAATATCCTGCCAGCGTTTGGAGGAGGAGAGATTGCTGCACAATGATGCCAGCTTTCCTGATATTCTGACTGGTTGAGTCCATTTGAAGGAAGGCTCTTCTGAGAGAGGTAAAAATCTTGCTGAGGGAATGCAGTATTCCTCAAGTGGTCCCATAACCCATGGAGTACAGCCAGTGTTGGTGGGGAGGAGATGAGAGTGAGAGGGTAGCTTAGCTCTGAATCACCCCCTTGAAAAGTCTCCCTCTCCATCAATTTTTAAGAGAGCTTAGAAAAGCTAGTACCCTTGGCTACAGCCAGGCCTCTGTGAATATCCTCCCACCCTCTGTACTTAAAATGCAATTTTCAGTGTTCATTTAGTGCCATAATTGTTTTAAGCACTTGAATAATGGGAGTAGGGTTTATTACTTTCATATGTGCATCCACTTGCTGTCTTTTGAGAGAGAGCAAGGTTTGTCTAGAGTAAAGCTCACATAACATTTCTCAAACCCAAGAATAACTTGTTAAGTTTGCTTTTGTTTTGGATACCTCTGGACGCTTGTGAAATTTAATTGACTGAAATTATGGTGAAGGTTTTTTGGGGTTTTTTTTCCCTTAAAGGCAGAAAGGGCGAGTGTGGGTGTCCACTCTGCTCTTTGTACTTGCCGTGCCACTTGGAATATGGCACTTGGGTGGGATGGGAAGCTTGACCCCATTCTCACACATCTCCCCTTCCTTGTTTGCTTAACCTGCCTATTAACCTTGTCTTACCAAAGGCAGAAACCCTCCAGGGCAAAGAACTTCCCTTGCTACTGTGCTTGTAAAACACCTGGAATAACGGGGCCACTTTCCCAACGCCACCGGAATAAAAACACCCCTGGCTTTCCCAAACTGTGAAACCTTGGATGCTGTGGAAGGACTCCCCATGGCTGAGGGAGGGAGGGGACAGGAATGGGATGGGAGCCCTCCTGACGAGGCTCTCCAGCCTGAGCTTATGTAATGGAAAATGGCACGGGTCCCTGCGGAGCGGAGCTGGAATGCGGGAATTGTAATGGCCTGTGGAGGTCTGCAGCTCGTTTAAACAGAGTGGAAACATTGCAGATTCATAAAACTTGTGAGTCAGAAAGTTTACAGCTTTCCTTCCTTACGGCAAGGGAAAAAAAAATCTATACTGCAGCTTTTAGATAAACACGTTAATGTTCAACGGGAATGTGACTGGGAAAGAGCACGAAGAGCCTCTGAGGCAAAACAAACGTAAAACTTTGGGGGTTGTATGTTTTGTCTTTGCTATAGTGCTGTTTGATTTATTTTTTTAGCCTAGTTTTCAGTGATGTTACCTTACTGGCCTGGCACTAATCAGTATTTACAGTAACAAATTCTAAATTGCTATTTAGAAGAGGGGAAAAAAGCCCCAAAAGCTAAACATGAGTTACTCCACTGCATACCTTTGGTGAATGAAGGCATTTGGTGAGGCTTACTTAGAATGATAGGGCCTAAATATTATGTTTTAGAGGTAGTTGCAAATTTTCCTGCTTTTTTATTCTTTATTTCCTTTAAAAGGGAAAATTAAATGAAAAGAGAAAGGAAAAAAACCACCTTTAGCAATATAATATTTATTAGTATGTGGTTATATAAAATTATGAATAATTAGTGCCCTTAATGAAGAAGCGAATTCTGGATTTAATAAAGGAATTGTCTGTTAAATCCATAAGCTTCAAAGTCTCTTTCTTGCAATGCTGTCCTAGTACATGCATGTAGTCTGGTTTTCTGACTCATCACTTGGGTCTCAGACCTTTTCCACTCCCTGCTTTAAAATAATGGGTTTTGATGCTGAATTAACACTGATGTACTGGCAGACAATTAGGTCTTGTGGGAAAAGGAAGGAAGTAGCTTTTAGTCTGTTCTCAAGAATTCATTGAAGAAAACCAATTTCTTCCTTTGGCTTTTTCAGAACAGTCAGAATCCAAAGCAGCGGGGAAAGGTGCGGTATCTGATTTAAATGGCACTTCAGAAAAATGCCAAAGTTTGCTCTGTTACCAGTATGCCTTGTCTGTGGTCTTTTCCAGCAGACTCCATGTGAAAAAAAGCCACATCCTCTGTCTCCTACATCTCCATCAGCAGCACCTGACAGGATCTTTCTGGGCCTCCTGGGTGAGGCACATGGAGCTGCAGGGATGTTGTGTTTAACACTTTTCAGACTTTTCTTAGCCTGGAGTTTTAGGGAAGCCAAGCTCATAGGAGTTGCCATATTGTCTGTGTCTCTGCTGTCACCCACAAAAGATGTTTCAAAAGCTAGTTGATCAGCTTCAGTAAGGCTTGACAAAAGGAGTAATTAAATGAAAAAAATAATGGAAGTCCTTGTGAACTGTATGAAATGAGCACTGGTACAGTGCAGAGCCTCAAATTAGTGTCTCTCCCTGAAAAGCTAAGCTGGGAGTGGATTTGCTGGTGTGACCAAGCAGCTCAGGGAGCTCAGGCTCGAAGTTCAAAAGGATCTGCTGTGAGATGGGCACTGGTGGCAGGTGGGATTCCTTGGTTCTGCAGCCCCTCAGTTCCTTGGATGAAGAACACGTTTATGTAGCCTGAATATGGAAAGCTGCTCCTCTGCTCTTTGGAGTTGGTCTCTATTAGTTGGAGAAGGTGCCTGAGACTTTCATCCTGGTTACCACCTCTTCACCAGCTGCATCTCCTCTCCCCTCTGCCTTGGCCACACTGCCAGGCTCTGGGGCTCAGAAGCAATTGCTGGGGTTCTCCACCCAGCTGTAGCTGGCCAGGCTCACTGCAAACATGTGAAGTGATGGGAACACCTATTCTCTCACCTTTCTTTCATTCCAAGTTAGGTTTCATGGCTGCATTTACAAAGAAATAGTACAAAATCCTCATGGCACAAATGCAGTCAGCTTGTTTCTACACATTTAACTGTTAGGATTTGTGTATGCGTGGAGCTCCCACCTTTGCAGGAGTTGTCTCCGTACTTGATCCCCTATTTTCATCCTTCCCTTTCCTCACAGAGCTGTGAGAAAACTCAAGAGTTGCACCTCAGCTGTTGCTCTTCAGTTTCACACCCAAACTTTACCCACCTTATCTTTGAAGCACAGCCAGATCTCTGTTCTTTTATGTGCTTTGTCAATATGCACATGCCCGATTAGCAAGAGCAGCTCTCTTTAGATAATTAAGGATAAAAATTCTGCTGCACATCTCTACAGACACTTGAGGTTGAAAAGGAACTACAGAATTGGCTGTTTCAACAGTAATGTGATGAGCAACTATAAAGAGAGATTAGGATTGCCTCCTGATTGAATTTTTTTCCTGTATGTTAGAAATATGTGTAAGTTGAGAGATAAGATGGATATATTAGGGAGCATCTGTGGTCTGTGATGTGAATGAAGAACAATGCTTGCATTTTGGAAACTGATTTTTTAGTAACTGGTGTTTCTATTTAACCTTTTTGCTCTTCCCTGGGCCAAATCAGTAATTAGTATGTTCCCTGTGAATTTGTCTTGTCTAATTATGGTCACATCTCTGAATGGTTTCACATCCCATTGAAGGAAATATAAAGACCAGGAGGAAGAAGGGAAACCAGTGTAACATGGAATGAACGTAAGAACCATCCGCCCTGTTATGCTGTCATTTAACTGAAAAGGTTTTATTAAATATTGGATAAAAACAATGAAAAATGATCTGCACTTCACAACTTTGTACTAAGTGTTCAAATCAAGACCTCTGGGCTTAGCTGATCTTTCACTTGCAAACTTGCAAAGTGATTTGCAGAGCTCCTGTCCCTGACTGCAGCAGGGCAGCTGGCAGCACTGGAATGCTCCTGCTCTGTTTCCACAGAACACAGAGAAATGAGCTGCTGTAACTACTTGTGCTTCTCAGGAGTCATTCCTCTGGATTCATTTATGATTTGTGTTTAGTGGTAGTTAAACTAAGCAGTCATAAGGGTCTGGATGGATTCCATTCCCTCCGTGAAAGGAAGTTCTTCCCAAATCAACAATATTTCTCTACCATTTGTTCCTCCTCATCCCATATTCTTTCCCTGCCTCTTCCTGTTTCTAGCAAAGTTAATTGGGAGTTCTGTTTATATAAGGACTTACACAGTGAATCTATAAGGAGGAATAACTTTTACCGCAGAATTTTGCTGAAACTTTTTTTATCCATTTTGGGTTTGGCCCTGTTTTGTTTCCTGAGTTGGCTGAGAAGAGAGCTGACACTTCTGATACCAAGATTCCCTTAGAGATCATACCTTTATGATCCCAGCTGTAGTTAGGGAAGCCTTGATCAAAGGGAAGTCTGCAGTCACCACTTTGCAGAACCATAGCAACAGGGCAATCAAGTAGTTTATTGGACCTTGCCAGATTTCTGCTAATGGACGTGGAGGCTTGTAAGCAAGAAACACTTTGCTGTAAGGACTGGGAGGTGTTGGGTTGTCTGCCACACACAAGGGCTGCAAAACCAGAGAGCTTTTGGCACCTTGACATGGTTTTGTAGAGACATCCTGTTGAATGTCAAGAGAGCTGTTTCAGCTCAGCTTACCACTAAGAATACAGAAAACCTGTGTGGTTCAGAGCTATTGGGGAGAAAATATTCTGGAGTTATTTGTCAGTCATCTATTTCCAAGGCCCAGTGACATTTATCAAAGAATTCAGTGAAACTCTATTAACCCGGTAGCTCTGTTAATGATCTGTGGATTTTTGCTTTCCTCCCCCCCACTGTTTCAGCATGCTCTTGCAATTGATTTATGATTCACATGAGGCTGGAGCAGTGGTGGGAGAAAGGGTGTTATTTAGAAACTAGCTCCAGAAGAAAAGTATATTTTCTCTAATTAAAACAAACTGCACAGTGCTGCCAATGGCCCTGTTCCAACTGAGGCAGGTAACGAGATTTAAAGAGAAAAAATCGTCTTCTTGCAAAGGTCATCCCCAAATTATGGAATTCGGAACAAAACCTGTCCCATTTTTCTTTTAAGGCTCAATTTTCTGTTCTGCATTCCTCCCGGTAGACTAAATTAATTTTCCAAGTGTTTAAGGTTTATTTTTTGAAAACTGCTTCATTTACAGCAGAAGTGTACAGGTGGTCTGAGTGATTAAAACACTTTCCTTGTAAGAGGCTCCTCCTGTAGACTGGTCATAGAGTTCAGCTTTGGGGACTCTGGGGAGCCACCATCTGTGTTAGAAGACAGAGACATTTGAAATAAATCCCTTTTCTCTATACCTCTTTAGGTGCTGAGGGTTTTTTTTAACACATTTCCCTATGTATTTTAAAAATATGTATATTTTATAAGTTAATGCAAGCAAATAGTGATGATACAGTACTTTTGAACAGAAATGAGTCTCATAATGCCATGAGAGCTCAGTGATCATACTTGTGGATGCTGTTGTTCCAGACCCCTGATAGTTTGTGGCACTTAAAGAAATTGGTACTTAAGCAGGATGCATTTGTGAGTGTGTTTTCTTGGTTTGGGGTTTGCTTGCTTTGGGGCTTTTAAAGCAATTTTTCCACACGCACTGACCTAGAATGGGTTTTTTGTATGGGGAAGTGCCATAAATCAAAGCCAGATTCATTGAAAAGCTACTAACCTTTTGAAAATCTGGGCATAGAGGATGGCAGGGAAGACAGCTTAATATTTGAAACAAATCACTGGTTTTGTGCTTTCTCAAATCAGTTTAGTACAGATACTAACACCAGGTTAAAATATACTCAGAGGAAAGAAGGGTTCACTTGGTGACCCTGTAAAGGCAGGCAGTATAATGCCAGACTTCAGAGATCTGAGAGTTTTGTGAGTGTAATTCATGTGGAAAAGGTAATGAAGCTACATGTTACTAGGAAAGAAGAAACATGACTTTGAAAGGATGAATGCCTTAGAGGAAGTATTGAAGCATCTAATCTTGATAGAGACCCCTAATAAAAATAAAATAAAATAAAAGAGCACTCCTTATACTTATGATGACAGAGCATGGATTCCATCTCCCCCAGATCTCAGGTGTTCTGCATGTTATCTTCCTGCTTAATTTCTTGTCACAGGTTTCACACAGAAATGAGACCAATCCCCAGGTAGCTGGGAAGAAACCTTTTTTGCTGAACTTTTCCCACGTGGTTTTTTGCAAAGATAGTGCAGATGTAAAATCCTTGCTTGTGCAGCTTCTTTGTGAGGACTTCTCTATTTCCAGCCATGTCAGTGAGAGGATCCACAAAGCAGCCCACAATGCTCCCAGCAAATAAAGGATAAGCAAATGAAACCAAGGCAAATATTTGATTTCCTCTTCTTCACCACCCTCTCAAATAACTGCTTAAATTCAATCTCAGAGGTAAATACTGCCTATAAATTCAAGGAATGCTTCCTGTAAGAAAAAGGAGAACATTAGGCCATACAGAAGAAAATTTAGCAAGTATGTGAGAGAATTGTTTTGCAAATTCTTCCTCTCATTTGATGGAAAAAGCAGGATGTGTGCTCCTGATGGGCAGTGCCTTAGCTTGCCTAACAAAATAGTAAAATTTGTTGTTGTTGTTGTTTATTTATTTATTCAGGAGACTAAGCAGGAATTGCTGTTCATAAAATGTTTGCTCTAGAATCTGCTTGCTGGCTTTTTTTTATTAGATAAAATGGGTTGTTAACACACTATTGCCTTGGTGTTTCTACATTTGCTAATGATATAGAATTTAAAAACTAAAGAATAGGCATAATTCAGGCAATGGTAATGCAAGCCCTGGCAAAACAGTACATTAGCTTATTCCTGAGTAATTTTAATTCACATCTTCAAACTGTAATCATAGTGAACATAGCATTTGGCAGATTCAGCACGTCAGTTCTTCAATTCCTTGATGATAAAAAGGTCTCTGTTCTGAACACGTTGTAATTACTATTCCTTCAGTTAAAACTGTGCTCATCTGGGAGGAAAGAGCTGGGGATTTTCACTGTGCTTTTTAAGTTTTCCCTCTGCTGCACCTCCCCCACTCGAGATGGAGAAGCCTTGGCTTGGTGTGATTTTGAAAGACAAAACTTCTTCCAGTGTCCTGGATGAAATACATTTTTTGTGGAACAGCACACAAAACAGCACTGCAGGATTTTAATTAGTACTGTAGGATTTAATCAGTAATGTAGGGTTTTAAAAGTAAGCATTACTAAATTCTTAATGAGCTCTCAGTATAAACCTGATATGGGAGAAGGGAGTGTCTAGAAAGCACCTTGCTGGGGTGGAGACTAAAAGGTGTGCCTGCTCACAGTGTGGTGGGTGCTGTGCTTGATTTTCTGAAGGATCATTTCCACATATTAAGAGTGGGAAGAAGCATCAAAAACTTCTGAGAAGTGGAGGGAGAGAA
Organism: Acrocephalus scirpaceus scirpaceus; assembly: GCA_910950805.1. Classification (NCBI taxonomy): domain Eukaryota; kingdom Metazoa; phylum Chordata; class Aves; order Passeriformes; family Sylviidae; genus Acrocephalus; species Acrocephalus scirpaceus. The sequence continues at coordinate 65,914,226 of OU383777.1, forward strand.
AGAAATATTCCAGGCAGAGTGGGAATACACAGCCAGGCCTTGGATGCTGATATATGGTTCCACAGAAAGATTTGTATTTCTTCTCTTATTCTGGGAGTGAAAAATCAAGGATTACCATGTTTCCCATTTTGTCTGGAGAACCACAAAGCTGACCTAAGGAAAAGGCACATGTACAGCTTCTCTACCAAGGCTTTCCTGCTGTCCCTCAGTGCCTCCCCATCTCCCATGCTAAATGCTGCTCTCCCAGAACTGGCATGGGCACCACCACATATGTAGATTAAATACCTTCTCTTCCTCTCACAGGTGGATTTACTGAGTTCTCCAGCTCTTTCCCTGGTCTCTGTGAAGGAAAATCCTCGCTCATCCCTACTTGCATTTCTCAACCCTGCCTACCTGTTTCCAACACTGGCCCAACTAGAATCCTGCCTCATCTCTACCTTGGGTGTCAGCGAGATGTCCTCAACAAGGTGAGCATTCTGGGTGCCATGAGGGTCACTGGAATGAGTATCTGATCTCCAGGGATTTTCCATCATGGTGCATCATTACAGCTGTGAAACAGCACAAGTGGATGCAGGCAATGCACAAGCTGTGGAAAGCTGTGGGAGGAGGGATCCACACACCACGTAATTAATCTATGGGTCATGTAATATGAAACTTGGGTGTCCTTCTCCTTCATCCTGGGGCAGATGAAATGGTGCATTCCTCAGGAACCTACCCACCAAGAGCAAACTATCACATCTGCCATGACAGCAGGTCAAGTGCCTTCCTGTCACAGCTCTGACTGGCTTGTTTTGGCAGGTCCTGGAGGTTGACACAATTACATTCATGGTTACAGCAGGACAAAGGAAGATTGTCTGGTTTTGGTATTTCCTTCAAGTGCTAGGAAAAAATAGCGTTTAAACACCATGAATTGTGTAATAAGGGATTACTGCAAACAAATCTTTGTGCACCTAGTGAAATCAGTGGGGTTGTTTAAAATGAGCTTTTATGGTGGCACTGCATTGAGAAACTTTTACTGTTTCTAATTAATTTAAATTACTAAAAATTAGTATTTTCTGCTCCTAAAGAATAGCAAAAAAATTTTATATGCTTAAAATAGAAAAATTATCAAATATAGCACTTGTAGAATCCTGGACTATCAGATGTCTAAGAGAGCTTGTCTCAAATTGCCAGATTGGGTCTCTATTCCTGTGTATATCCATAGATGTTTGCCCTCATGAGGAGCCAGTTCACACTGCTTCCAACCTCCACCTTGGGTCCCTTCAAAGGGAATTTTTATTCCTTGTGCTTCATGTGCCCTCTTGCCTCCCATGCTCTCTGACAGTCCTATTCATTAGCTGAATCCCCAACAGCCTTCATAAACTGGCATTAAATACACAGATGAGGGAGAGGGAAGAAGTGCTTCACCCTAGAATACTGCCCTAATTATGTGCAAGGTTTATGTGTATGGTTCTTTATCCAAGTGCAAACCTTAAGCCAGGAGCTATCATAAGTAATCCTGTAACTGGATAAAATTTACATACTTTGACCATTTTAATTTTCACTGCTTTCTTCTACTTTTGTTCCATCCCAGTCTGGCCATTAATAGGCTATTTTTCGATTTTTCACAATTATTTTAAGGGGATTTTTGACACACAAGGTAATTGTGATTTAGCAGAAAGCACAGAAGTGGAGGATAGTTGGCAGTCATTGCATCTACTTTGTCCTTTAAAATCTTCCTTGTCTTTACTGCCAGGTAGCAAGTCAGCCATTCAATTCAGTGATTCATTTATGATGGATGTCAAAGCAGCTTATTGTTCTTCCTACCACAGAAGTAATTTATAGTCCCCAGACAAAAGACAGCAGGAACTAAGTAATTTTAAAAAACCCAAAAACCTCTTTCAATTGATAAGGTATTGGATGGTTTTATGCTGTTTATGCCAGTGTGTCTGCAGTCCTGGTGTCAATTCAGTGTGTGTCAAAGGAAACCCTGCAGCTGCAGATACTTTGGAATTAGTGCAAGAGCCCCAGGAGGTGGTCAGATTTGTACTTCTTCACATGTGCTTGGGACTAATAATCAAGGATTACTGTGTTTCCCATGCTGTATGGAGAACCACACAAATTACAGCACACCACCTGTTCAGGTGTTCAGGACCTGGTGTCATCCCTGACAGTGCTTTGGAAGCTCTTCCATTGGTGACCTCTTAGATTTCTTACCCACTTTTAGGACAAATACAAATCTTTTGATTTCAGATCTACTAATTTTTGAACTTCTTCCTTTTCTTGGCTGCACTAAACTAGACCAGAGTGCCAGTGGCTCACCTACCTCTTATCTGCATCTTCAGATTCCATGTTTGCTGCTGGAAAATGCAAAATGGCTTCCATCTTTAATAATGGAAAATTCTGAGAAGCTGTGGGAGCAAATTAAAATTTCAACCTCTTAGAAGGCACTTGATGTTTTCCCCAGTACCAGCAACTCCCAATTTCCTGGGTTTAATCAGTTTCTGGATTTAACTAAAAGTTAGTCGTGACCACCCACTGGAACATTAGAAACACAAATAATGGATCTCTGCTGCTCTTCCTGCAACATGCTTGGCTTCTGGAAAGCCTGGATCCTGCACAGGGGCATTGGAGAGAGCAAGGAGGGTGACTGACTACACTGATTGCCCAGAAACACATGGCAAGAAATCTGGGAAGTAAAGAACATTCCAAAGCAAAGAGCCAGAAACAAAAAACCAGGGACAAGTAGCAAAGTGCTGTCTCTGTTAGGACAGTCCAGGAGCTGATAAGTGGTTACGTTTGCATGCTCTGGTTGAATGGCCTTGCTGGGGCTACTTGGGGACAGGAAGTCAGCTTTCTGCTAAGATTAAAATAGCTCTTTTCTATTCAAATCCAGATTTTTTTTAAAAAATGCTGAAAATTTCTAGTGAGATTCCCCAAACTTAAGATGTAGTTGTATACTGACCTTATTTTTGCCTTCAAGTGCTGTGAGTTCTCATGGTTCCTCCCATTCACTAGACATACCAATTTCTTTGAAATGAAATCATCTCAAAAATATCTGCAAGAAACTCCTAATCAGCACTACTGTTCGACCTGATGAATTAAAGATGTGAATTTTCATCAGGTTTTATCAAGATGAGCTTATCTTTTCAGAATCTTTATAAGCTTATCTCTGATTGCCTGTGTAGGGAAATGCTTCTGTTCTTGCAGAACAATCTGTATTCATGACCTTTTCAGAATAGTAATGCTATTTACCATTAATACCTCTGCTGATAATGCTTTATTTAGGAAAGATGTGCAGCCACAAAGGCTTGGTTTCTGTCCTTCAGCAAAACTAATGATTCATTCGGGAAAGTCTTAGGAGAATTTTAACATTTTTTGCAGATTTATTTCTAAATACTTAATTCTGAACACATTCATTTTTTTTGCAGTGTTGAAATGCTAAAAACCCACTAAGAGTTCTAAGAGAAAAGTTTGCTTGTTTTGGGTCTCAGTGTGCTACACTGAACTCATTTTCCTGTGATAGATTGGTGGCATTGCAAGACAGTATTTACTTTTACAGAAGATCTTCCTTGGTCTTTGCTAAAGAGAGGAAAATTGCATTCTAACCTACACAGGAGTGGCAGTGTCCTTTCTGAAAGTTGGTGTGACAGAAAGCAATCTGTGGTGTGGTTATGGGCCTGAAGGACCTTCCTACTTACACCTCATGGCTTGTACCAGCATTTAAAATGTAAAACTTTCTGCCTCCCCACTTGCATAACTATTCTTTTCTTCCAGACCTGGATTTATTTCCTGGAACAAAATAACATTTTAAGGTGCTATTAATTTTCAGATTAAACAAGTCATAAAATGTAAATAAGCTTACAAAAGAGCATTTACCTTCTTTTCACAGAGTTGTTAGTATTAGGATTTCTGGATCTTCCTCCCATCGTAATTCACTTTTTCCTCTTGGGTGCCTCACAATGAAGGCACTGTTATGGTTATTACACTGGAGCATGTCACAGTGGGAATGATTGATTCTTCAGAACAGAAGGAAGCATAACTTCTTTCTTTAGCCTCAGCCTGAAAGACAAGCACTAATATTTTGGGGTGGTTTTCTTGGCTTGTAGATTTCGGACTTGGCGTCCACAGCCTTCTTGTTCCATTTGAATAATCAATCCCACATCCAAAACCTGGCATAACTGTGCAGTGGTGATGGTTGGACTGTGCAGCCCAACAATGAGTTTTAAAAGAAATAATAGGGGTTTCTATTCTTCCGAATTCATCACTCCCCCTTAGCTATGTTCTTAACAAACCTGACTGTGGCAGTCCATTTGTTAGTGAGACCTTCACCACCCCCCTCTTGGTACCTGGGAATTCAGGACCCTGTGTGTGCTTTTGTCCCAGATATTCCAGTGGCTCCTCACTCACCTTCAATCAGCGACAACAGGGACTGAGCTGGTTTGGGGCCAGTATTTCAGCTCAGTGACCTAAAGCCAGTAATTGTTTCTCAGGATTTGCTGCTGAAGAGCTTTGGGGTCCTGGAAGGGAAAAGCTGTGTGGTCCAGGACAGTGAGGTGGGGATGTTGGGAATCAGGGGTCTCCCTGGCACATGTAAGATACCAGGAATCCCATTCCCACTGGATAATTCCCAATATTCCTGTATTTCCTTACAGCACTCCTGCTTTTAGGCATGTCAGTGTGTGAGAGTGAAATCCAGGCAAGGAAGGTGCAGCAGCAGCCACTGTGGAAGGCATGCAGGGCTGGAGGGAGTTTGGTGCTTCAGCTGGGGGGCATGAAGGAAGGGAGAGGGACAAACAGGGACATACCGGAATTTGTTGATGAGAAGCTGAGCTATACTGGGTGTGTGACCCATGAAATTAGCAAGGCAAGACACACTAAGGATGAGAACTTACCTTTACACATACAGCCCATTTCCTTTTTTTCTTTTTTTCTTTTTTTTTTTTTTTTGACCATTGCTGCAAATAATATTTCTGATGATTTGCTTTGCAAGGAATTGTCCATCTCCTGTTCCCCTCAGATGGGTGTGTTCATGACATAATGCATGTCCATTGGTTTAATGTGCCCACACCTCCAGCCTCTGAAGGTGCTGATGTGAGGGATTTTGGATGAGAGGTTGGAAGAGCAGCTCATTCTGCTCCAGGCAACAAAAATCAGCTCCCTAGCAGAAATGCATGTAAATTCCCTGTTTACAACCTCTATTGGCTGGACTTCGTGCACTTTCCTCTGCAAGTGACTGATGTAGATTCCCTTCTCCCCTGCAGCTCTTGGTTCTCACTCAGCATTTAATTTATGCATGGATATCCCTTCTTACATGCTGTGCCATGTGTGTGGGGTCCCTGTGCTCAACATCACGTTAGTTAGACTGCTCTGACTGAACAAGATAGAGTTCTGGCTCTTCTGCTGAATAAGCACATCCCTGTTTCTCCTCACTAAAAGATGTCTATGCTTGCAGAAGGGATTTGAGGAAGAATCAACCATTTGGCTTTGTGACTTTATTTTTCTACTGGTAGATCTCCATTTGAAATCAGCAGTGTAAGAATTCCTTCATGCTGCTGCTCCTATGGATTGACAAGCTTTATTATATATCTGCTATGAAAGCAAAAGGATTAAAACCAGATTTGGGGGTTTGTTTTTTTTAAAAAATGTTTATTTTGAGATAACAGTTTCCATAGAAATCTGGCCAAAAAGAGCTCCCCAGTGTTTATGTTCAGTGTAAGTAGTGTCCGAGCATAGTTTTGCATGTCACTTACTGCCAGACCCTCTCTGAACCATGGCATTTTGATAAGCATTACTCTAACATGCTAAATTGCTTTTCTGTGTCAAGATGCTTCCTTGGAGGAGACTGGATGGTTTGCAGAAGAGCCATCTCTACTTTTCCAGTACTTCTTCCACTATTTATTATATTCCGCTATAAACTTTCCATGTTTTTGCACTAAGGTGCCCACTGCATCACAAACTACTTTGCACACTCTAAATACCATGCATGTGGTGAGATGCAGAAAAGAGGGCCTCTCTTTTATTTCAATCATGAAAACTGATACTTAAAAGCCCAGCTGACTCTTAAATGTACACTGAGTGTCTGTGCTTGTTCCTGTGACATTTCTCTGAGAGGCAAGAGGCCAAGAGACTGAAAACTGAAATTGTACCTCACAGACAAGACTCCTGTAAAATGCCACTCAGTGCTCTGTGGAAATGGTTTAATTCAAGATCTTCATCTCTTTCCTTGAGGTTTTGAGAGAGTTTTGCACATTCCCTTAGAAAAAAGCACCTCCTGGACTTGAGAGGTGACTGCAGGAGGCATCCATTTAATTTCCTGCTCCCCACCAATATCTGTGATGGGGCAATTTCAGTCCTAGATATGTGATCTGGAAAACACATATTCAGGTCAACAAACTGCATGTGGGAAGTGTTTGTTGTCACCTTGCATGCTGAGAATTTAAACCGAAGTAGCAGAAAGTTCATTCTCTTGGAAATGATGCTTCAGAGTAGCAGAAGGTATTCTACCATTACTTCTGTTCTTTGTTAACTTTGTTTTTATGGGATTTGCAGTCCATATGTTATTTGGACACACTGGATGTCTCATTAAAAGTTGTTAAAAGAATTCAAAGCTGAGGAGTTGTCTTTTTCCTAGAAGAATGTCCCTTACACAGCTCGAGCAATTCCAACACAAATTTCAGTTTGGTCTTTAGCTTTGTAATGTGCCAAAGGTACCATTTGACTTCTCCAGGCTTAATCTTCCTCTCTTTCCTAGGAGCTGATGCAGCAGAACGACATTGGCTACGTCCTGAACGCCAGCAATACTTGTCCAAAGCCTGATTTTATTCCAGAATCCCATTTCCTCAGAGTGCCTGTGAATGACAGCTTTTGTGAGAAAATTTTGCCTTGGTTGGATAAATCAGTCGATTTTATAGGTGAGTAGAAAATTTTAATTCTCTCTCTCTCAAACAGTGTTTGGGTTGCTCTGTGTGTCTGCTGTGCTGTTTTGGCTGGAGAAGCCCCAACTGCTTTCTGGGGGTTGTGAAAATGCCCCCAGGATCTATGGACATGATCAGCATCACTTCATGAGCACAGGAGTAAAAAGTGGGGAGATTCTGCCCCTGCATGTTCCAGCATTACAGAACAAAGACACTTCAGAGCTGCTTTCAGGCAGCCTGGTACATGCCTGATGTATGTCTGCAGAGAAATTTGGACATACACCTTCTGTCTTTACCTTTGAGAACTGAACTAGCCAGATTTGAACTGGCCAAATTGTTCCATCATGAATGCTTGCTTTTTACTTGTATATAAATTTAGAAACAATCACCTTTCCCAGACATCTAAATAGGGCTGTTTATGTGCACATTAAAATGAGCTATGCTGTGACTGCAGGATGTTTCCTGTGTGTAGTCATGCTTTTTCTATACTCAATGCTACTACACAGTGCTAGAGAAAATAAGTGAGTTTTGTTTCCAGCTTCCACGAGATTTGCAATTAGCAGTTCACTTGGAAGATTTGAATAATTTTCGTTAACACTGCTTTCTTTGCAAACTTTTCATCCCGGTATGATGCTGCTGAATTTGACAGTTGCCGATTTCTTTTTGCCATGTAGAAAAAGCAAAAGCATCCAATGGCCGTGTGTTGGTGCACTGTTTGGCTGGGATATCTCGCTCTGCCACAATTGCCATTGCATACATCATGAAAAGAATGGATATGTCCCTGGATGAAGCTTACAGGTAGGGACAAATCTTCCCTTCCTCCTAACTCTTGTGCCTGTTGCCCTGGTTTTAGGGTGGATGATAAAAGGTTTTGTGACCAAGGGTAGAAGTAGACATTTTACCTGGTAGTTCACTGGCTGCATTTGTTTTAAGCATAGAAACAAATTAATGGTATTGAATTGATATCACACAGCTAATATTAATTGCCCACTGCAGAACGGTCTTTGATCCAAGCAGGCAAATCCATGGAATGTAAACTCCCTATTCAGTGTATGTGTCTTGGCCTGCTTCTGGCCAGGACGGGGTTAATTTCTGCAGTATCCAGGAGAGGCATGGCCGGGACCTGGAAGTTGTCCTGTGCCACCTCTGTCACTGCTGGGAGCAGGGGAAGGGTCCCTTCAGGGGCAGGGTCAGGTCCTGTGGGGTTTCCACATGGGGTGAATCATTTGCCTCTTTCTCCTACTCTCGGGCATTACTGTAGTGCTGTTACTGTTCATTTTCTTATCTCATCACTGTTTCCAGTAAATCGTTCTTATCTCAGCCCATGCTCTTTGCCTTTTGTGCCTCCAGTGCTCCTCTCCATCCTGCTGCAGAGGAGCAGTGCACGGTTTGGGAGTGTTTTGGTGGGAGCACCATTCCTGAACCACAGCTGTGTGTACAGACAGAGCTACAGCATGGGTGTAACAGCATCCTGTGAGCCACAGGGACAGCAGAGTGGGCAGGGCTGAAGAGAGAGCTGAGGGTATTTAGAGCCACACGTAGGACAAATGCTGGGCTGGATCTGTGTCCTGCACTTCGGTGTTTGGTAGTGCTTACAAACAACTGCCTGCAAGGGAAATGCCCAGGAATGGAGAAAGCTTTTTTGCTGCTCTTGAAGTCAAAACTTTTTCCCCCAAAACTGTGGGAGAAAGTATTTTGAAGTATCACTTAATTTGGCATTTGGTAATATTTGTGGAGACTCCCTTCCCTTTCCTCCTTTAGAGATCCCAATTTTTCTCTACTTGGGTTGTGAATACTTTCCTACCCACCAGGTGACTTGGTTGCTGTTTACCACTTCTGTATTTAATGTAACCAACTGCTGTGTTGTGTTGTGCAGAAAATGATGATTTTCTTTTTGATGGGCTCCCTGGCACAGCTGGTGCATCACTGTAAGGAGCTATGCAGAACAAATTTGAGTAATTGCCCTGGAGCAGGGGGAGAGGAGCTCCTTTAGAATCACCTGTGTGTTTGTATCCACCATCCCTAAAACAGGGATGAGGACAGAGAGATGAATACTGGATATTGCCATGTGGAGCATGATTTCCACAGAAACTTTTCTTTTAAGCTGTTGAATGTCATTATGTGTGCAGTGAAAAAACTGCATGTAAGAGGTGCCTGAGCTACAGCTCTCTCCTGCTGTTGGACACATTGGACACATCCCATGTTTCCTTACTAGAGCCTGTTGGTAGCTTGGGGTTGTGCAGGAATTCCAGCATGGAACAGGTCTGGTTAAGGAGCTAAAAGCTTGGTTTTTCAGGTACAGATAACAGGCATGAATTACAGTGGATGTGGACAGATACTGTGCAAGGTGTGAGCTCAGGGTAAAAACCTGCCTGGTCTCAGGCTGTAGGGCAGAGCTGTAGAGTACTAAACACTTCTAAAATGCACACACTTCAAGGAACCTCTTTAGGGAGCTTCCAAATTCTTCCATGAAATCTCTGCATTAAATTCTAGTATGTATCTTAACCAAAAGCATGAACAGAGTGTAAAGGATTAATCCCTCTAAGTCTTTTTCTCTTAGCAGTGAGCAACTGCTGTGAAATTTAGATTATATTTCGTCATATTTCCTTTGATATGGCTCAGGGAGAATCATCTGCAGAACATTTCACTCATTGGTTTGGGATCTCTTGTTGGCCAAGCTTAAAAGAAAAATACTTTTCTTTGAATTAGTGGAAGTCATTAGATAAAATGTTTGACACTATTACAAAAAGAAAAAGTGATACTACTACTTGAAGTCAAAGTCAAAGAAATAAACTTTTAAAATCTTTTGTTTAATGGGCTATTTAACAGAAATAAACATAAGAATTAAACATTATACATTTTTTCCCACTGGAAAAAATAGTGCCTATTTTGAGATGAAAAAGCTTGCAAAGCTTTAGAACTTGTCAGGGGATCCAGCATGCTTTCCCTACTCATTTTTAAAAATTCTGGTTTTAAATTTGGGACTGCCCAGTATTTTGGCAAGAGGGGAGAAAGTGGAGATGAGGACAAAGTGGAAAGAACAGAGTGTTGGGGAGGCTACCAGAACATAGGCAAGAAGGACCTTTTACTTTAAGTAACTAACCCAAGTACAACTAACTTTGACTGGAAAAAAATGAACAAAGACTATGAATTCCTGGGGGCAAATTGGTAAAAACCTTCACATCAAATCTAAGAGAACAAGCTACAGAATTTCTCCTGAGGAGACTCACGAGATTTCTCCATTTGCCAGTGTTACACTTCTTGCTGGAAGTTTCCACTGTCAGCTTGTGCAATCTGATATTCCAGGTCATAGTGTCAGCTTGACTACTCCTAATATTGTTTGTTCTCTGGCAAATTAAAAAAAAAATACTAATAAAAAATGCAAGTTTTGACATTTTTCATGTACTAGCATGTACATACATACACAAGCACACCTTTCCATTTTTCTCACACTGCTTTTAATGACTGCACACTCATCTTCTGTACACTTCCCCAGACAGGTTTTATTTTTAATAGTATTTAATTTTCAGTGACACATTATATGTATATTTGTACTAGATTTAGCTCCTCAAGGTTTCTTGCCTTGTTAATTCTCTTGTCATCTGGTTAATCATAGTTCCAGGAATGTTTCTTTAAAAAAAAACAACAAAAAACAAAACCTGAGGAGGAGGGATTTGGGCAACTCTGTTTTGCAGCCTGTTAAAAGGAAAGCACTTATTTATCTGTATTGCAAATCAGGTAGGAAATATATATTTATATTTAATTTTGAAATAGAAATCATGTGATACAGGTCTTCTGTACATTTAGAATCCTGATTCAGCAAAACATTTTCACTACCATTGCACTTGTAGTGCATGAGTGGATAGGCACACCTGTGCCAGCCAGGCTGCTTCCTACAGCACCCCAAAATAGGTGAGCTCTTCCAGGGATTTGGCAATCTTGTTTCCCTGTACTGCTGAACACCTGCAGGACTTGAGAGAGGGTTTTTGTTGTAATGCTGCATTTGCACCTTTCTAGATTTGGTCATCCCATCAGTGGTCAATAAAAGCATGGGGTAGAAATCGCTGGCATTTGCTGGACAAGGTCAGAATGTACCAGGGCTCTCTGTCTTGCCTGACAATGACAAACATGAGAGAGGTGACAGGAACATGTGATGTCACTGGAATGGTGAGGAAGGTGTCCACTCTCTGTAGCATATGGGAAGTGGTCTCTTGGCTAAAGCTCAAGTTCTGTTTGTGCAAAATTCCAGAAGTTCTCTACTCTGCTCAGAAACCAAGGTAGCAAAGATCCCAGTGATGAAGTAAATATGGAAAATTATTCACTTGAGTCACTTGTGGACATCATGAAGAGTTAAAATGTTTCCTTCCCCCCACACTTTTTAGCCACATTTGAACTATAGAGACAATTGAGAGCATGAAGCAAGCATTATTTTGGCTTTAAACTGCCATTTTGAAACTCCATCCTCAAGTTACTTGTGCTTGATTGAGCCTCAGTCCAAGTTAAGAATAGGCTGTAGACATTCACAACACTCAGGTGTAAGATAACCCTAAACTCAGCAGCAGGCTCTTGAAATAATTCTTGGCTTTTTTGTCCCCTCTTACCAGATTTGTGAAAGAAAAGAGGCCAACCATTTCTCCCAACTTCAACTTCCTGGGCCAGCTTTTGGACTTCGAGAAGAAGATCAAGAACCAGGGCGGTCAGCCTGGCCACATCAGCAAGCTGAAGCTGTTGCACCTGGAGAAGAGCAGCGAGCAGGTGCAGGTGCTGGAGGGGGGTCAGAGCAGCCTCTCCACCAGCCAGCTCAGCCTCTCCACCAGCCAGCTCTGCCTCTCCGCCGCCTCGGAGCTGCTGGAGCCCAAACCCACGGACGGCGGCCCCGGCCCCCGCGGGCACCCGGCCCCGCTGGAGGAGGGCCCGCTGGTGCAGGGCATCAACGGGCTGCACGTCTCCCTGGACAAGGTGGAAGACAGCAACCGGCTGAAGCGCTCCTTCTCCTTGGATATCAAATCCGTGTCCTACTCAGCGAGCAGCAGCTGCGTGACCGCATCGGTGCAGGGCTTCGCCTCCTCCGAGGACACGCTGGAGTACTACAAACACGCGGCCGCCCTGGAGGGCAGCAGCAAGCTGTGCCAGTTCTCCCCCGTGCAGGAGGTGTCGGAGCAGAGCCCGGAGAGCAGCCCCGACAAGGAGGAGGCGGCGCGGCCCCGGGAGGCGCCGGGCCCGTGGCCGCTGGACAGCGCGGCCTCACGGCCACACGCCGCCCGGGCCGGCGGCAGCGCGGCCGCGCCCCGGCCGCTCCTGTACCCCCTGCACCGCAGCGGCAGCGTGGAGGACACCTACAGAACGAACTTCGTGTTCGGCCTCTCCACCAGCCAGCAGCACCTGGCCAAGTCCGCCGCGGGGCTGGGCCTCAAGGGCTGGCACTCGGACATCCTGGCCCCGCAGCCCTCGTCGCTCACCAACAGCTGGTATTTCGCCGCCGAGTCCTCGCATTTCTACTCGGCCTCGGCGGTGTTCGGGGGCGGCGCCGCCTTCCCCGCCTACAGCTGCGGCCAGCTGCCCTCGGGCTGCGAGCAGCCCAGCGCCGTGCGCCGCCGGGCCCGCCAGGCCGACCGCGGGGACTCCCGGCGCAGCTGGCACGAGGAGAGCTCCTTCGAGAAGCAGTTCAAGCGCAGGAGCTGCCAGATGGAGTTCGGCGAGAGCATCCTGTCGGACAACAGGTCCAGAGAGGAACTGGGCAAAGTAGGCAGTCAGTCGAGTTTTTCAGGCAGCATGGAAATCATTGAAGTGTCCTGAGGGGCGGAGGCTCGCGTGTGACTGTGGCAGAGCTGCTTCCCCTTCCAGGCCGCTCCCCCAGCGTGTGAGAGGTCCCTGTAAATCTGAAACTTTGGGTTAAAAGGTGGAGGGAGGGAAGAAACGGAGGCTTTGCTGTGAGCCAGGGAAAGGTTGGTACCGCAGGGAAGTGACCACGACCTCTGCCCGAGGGGACCGAGTGTGCTGCTGGGCTTTTCCCCTCTCCGGGAGAAGGGCAGAACATTTCACAGACCTTTCCCTGTCAGAGGAAGCAATTCTATGCAATGGATTGCACATCCTTTCAGTGGCTTTTAACAAGGAAGCTCTCTTGGTGTCAAACCCTTTCTCTGGTTCCGCTGAGCCACGCTCCCACCTGTCAGAACTCGTTCTGTTCTCCCCATGCCCCATGTCTTCACCAGTGCACCTTAGCCCTGACACTGAGCCAACCTCTGGAGGGAGACCTTTTTCCTGTAAGAAAAGGAGACTGGGAGCGATTCCAAAGGCCATAGGGACCGGTTACAGCAAGGCTGGTCTGAACACACCGTTCAGGCAAATGTAAATACTGGTGTAACTATTGTTCTAATGGATAGGCTTTAGGTGATTCGCTAGAGAGCTGCTTCAGAGAAAAAAAACAAAAAAACCAGTACCTCAAAACTACACAAAATAAACTAGGGCTTTATGGCTGCCACATGCTGGTAGTCAGTTCATAAGCAATGTGAACAAGTAATGACTGGCCACATTTGATTTTTTTTTTTTTTTTTTTTAAAGCTGTCTACGCACAAGTGTTTCAGTTGGCTCAGCAGCAATTCTTAAAAGATGAATGAACCATACTTAGGACTGTTTCCCTCAGTCTTTTGATACAGTATTTGTATTTTTGATACTAAGCTGGCTTCTGGGAGAGGGGTAGTTGCTTTGGCTTCTAAGCTATAAAGGAGTGGTTGATAGGTAGGGCTACATGCAAGAGAAGTGGGTGGTACAAGTGGCCACAACACGCTTTTCTTGCCCATTAACAATTCAATTGCTGAAAAACAATTCAAATGTTTGGGGGTTTTTTAAAGGTAAAAATAAACTGGGGTGGGCTTTTTTGTCCTTAACTGAGCAGTTCCAGGGTGGAACTGCAGATGCTCCAGGCTGTACCATGTCCTTACCCTCAGCACCCCAGGGCAGGCACCTCCTGCTCAAGGACGTGTCACAGCCCTGGTTTCACAGCAGATGAGGCACAGCCCTTCCCATGTTTTTGACAGCAACCCAGCTGCTTCCCCTCCCACCTTGGCTGCTGCTCACCTTGGGCTACGTTTCCATGAGAGGTGTTATGGTCAGCGAGGGGTGGTACCAGAGCCACTGTGTAAAGCTGCATCCTTCCTGCCCCCAGGGCCTTCCCCAGCACCCCTCAGAACACGTGTGTTGAGGGGAAAACTATATTGTTTTGTCCCGTTTCAGTGCAGGCAGCTGAAAACTGTAGTAACAAATAATTAACCCTGGCCAACAGCTTTAAAAAAAAAAATTTGTCAGCAGCAAACTGAAGCCCTAATTCAAGTCAGCAGCTTGGGTTATGTGTGGGGTTTTTTTACTGTAAGTTTAGCTAGTTTGTGACTCAAATCTCAGGTTTTACTATATTGAAAAGTGGAGAAGATTTTTGTCATTGTTTTGTTTTGTGGCTAGGATGTGACTTTAATTTCCTACAATGGACCGTTGAAAATAGCACTGAAAGCTACAGCATTGATTCACTTGATCCTAAAAGGTGCAAAAGGCACAGAGAGAGGAGGCACCAGGAGTCACTGAGCCCAGAGGCTCTTTGTGCTGCGTGTGCAAGAGGCTGGACAAAGGGCCTGGGCAAAGGAGAGGTTGACATCACCCTGGACAAACACTGTGTCAGGTGCTGGCTGTTCATTGAATGTGCTGCCACTTGTCTCTGTTTACATCTCCAGTGGAAGTGATTACATCACGACTATTTTCAGCTGTGTATCTGCCTGTGTAAACAGTTGAACAGGGCTCCTCTCAGCCACATTTCAGGAAAAGCCCGTGGCTTTGATTTAAACCAGTTAATGGGAGTTAACAGGTATCAATCCCTAGAGGCAGATAGGGATCTTCCTCTTTTGTGCTCCTTCAGACATGCGTGTTCTCCCCTTTGTATGTTTGCAGTTGGTTTGGTTGATTGCCTTCTGAGGAACTGAAATCTGCTCTTGTGGCTCCTCGTGATTCCCAGTGTGCTCTGGGTGAATCCAAGGTGTAGGCTCAGTACTTACAGGGGGCAGGTTCCCATAGGAGGAAGCCTTAAGCCCATGTCCTGTCAGGGTGGTGTCCTGGCTCATACCTGAACTAGAGTCCTGTCCCTGAACAATACTGGAAATGGTTTGCAGAAGTCTGGGAAGCAAAGTGGAGGACGTGAGAGGGAAAATGTGTACATGTTCAATATGAATATAATGTATGGCATTTGGTGTGTGGCATACTTGGCATGTTTGGTGTATGGCAAGCTGGTGAAATGGTTCAGAGAGATGTGAGTTTCTCATCTTGTTGTGTCATGAGCATTACCTGTATGTTATGATGAAATAAAATCAGAAATGGTACCTGTTTATACAGAAGGCTGAGGAAGGACTTGTGGAGTGTTTTACCTGCAGCAGCCAGGAGAGCAGGGGCCTTGTCCTTTATGGAACTCCCTTCCCTGCAGGTGTGTTCATGAATGACAGGGCTGGAGCAGCTTTAGACCACTTCTCACAAGCAGTGGTGATTTTACAGCACCAGTATCCATTTAGGCTCTTACCTGTCCCTGATTATTCCCCTTCTGTTCTTTGATGAGCAGCAGTGGCACTTGTCTGCATTAACACCTTCCACTGTCTAATCCAGGTGTGAGTAACCTGCTCCTCAGGCAGCTGGGATGGCCTTGGTGAAGCAAGTATGTCAAATTGTTGAAGTTACCCAGAACAAACCCCATGCTTTTTTCTTGCCTCCCTCCCATACTACTTATTCGAAGAATAATTTAATTACTCCTTTAAATACTGTTTTGACTGATGCTGTCAGTCTTGAAGCATTCAGAGCAAGTTCTGCTTGCTGAGATTGGAGCACACCCCCCATTGCTGCTTCAGAAAATGGCTTTCACAAATGTAGCATAAATTAGAATTAAGGGGGGCTGCCACAGTTGTATCCTTAGAGGGGAAAGCTGCGAGTTTATGTAACGGCATCTTCAAACTCAGGTGCAGCAACAGAAACCTTTTGAGAATTTCAAAGCACAATCCCAGAAAGGGAAATGCAAAATCTTCAGCCTCTCTAAAAGAAACTGAACCATCAGTCAGAGCAAAGTACCAACCTGTGTGAGTTCCTGTGCTTACTTTCTACAAACATGTAGCAGCTCTTAGGGAAGAAAACAAGAACCGTGCAAATTCAATGGCATCATCAGCCGCTTAGCCTACACAACAGGTTGACATGACAATCTTCTAAAATTTAGCTGCTCACCCCACTCCAAACTCCACTTCTGATTGCAGTAGCTCTGTTTGTTCCTCCAAGTTCTGTTTTTTGAAACATTCACTTCAGCTTTCAGCACTCCTCCTGCCTGCTTTGCAGGACTTGATCTGCTCCTTTTCTCTCCATCCCTGGCCCTGCCACTAGACAGCTCTGTGAGGAGACAGTCTAACTCCACCTCCAGTCAAAACCCCAGGGGCAACTGAAATCTGCCTCATGCATGTCATCAACACTTAATTTTCATTTCACTGCCTGGCATTACTGGGAAGAGGTCCCCGAGGTCACTGGGCTCCTGATGTAACCATCACAGTGACATTCCTCGAATGAAGTGAACTGAAAACAGAGCAAACCTCCCCCCAGCAGGGATCAGGTAGCCCTGCTTTTGAGGGGGCTGGGGAGGATAAGAGGGTAGAAACGTGGTAATTAGCTTAACCACTGTCTTTACTAACTGTATTCATCAGCTAGGTGCTCAATACGCTGTGACTCACAGCACAAGTTATAAACTGACTTCTACCAGAAAGTGGGGGCATGAAAAGCCCAGGTCAAGGGGGACAGCACTAGGGTCCTATTAAGACTGTTATTTTTAAATCCAAAATCACTGTGGTTCAACCAAATTTACCTAGCCAGACATCTTAATTAGCCAGCCATACACCTCGCTGGTCTGTATTTGTTATTAATCTGTGATAAAAGTAGTTATTCTAGCACTTTTAGACAGTGTAACATACACAATACCACAATTACATTAAACACACAAACCCACAATTGAGAATTCAGGTAGAACAGTGTTCCTAATACATCAGCTTTGCCTGGCAACAGCACTTTCCCTTTGAACCCTGCCTGCAAAGAACTTCTTGGCCCTCAGGTCCAAATGGTTGCTCTGAGGCAAACTGGAGTGTTTCTGCAGTAAAGCCTTCAGCTAATTCTGCACTTCCAAGAATATTATTAAGAGTCTCCATAAATAGAAAAGGAAAGGGAGCTATTTCTTGCCTTCTGCAACACCCACCCCTCTGGGAAGGGGCTGCTTTCCTGGCATGTAAAATGCTGCCAAACACTTCTGGAGCTTTGTCCTGCTGCAAGGGATTGCTCACTTTGAGGAGTGGATTTCAGCTGGTGTTTCCAGAGACCCTCACCATGCTCCACTGCTGTACAAAGCCAAAGTGTGACACTACAGGCAATGATGAGGCTGGGGTATCAGGCCATTTAACAAACAAACAAAACAGCAGCAAAACAAACAAAAGAAACCATAAATTTGCCTCTCTTTCTTTCTTGTTCAGTATCACTTGTGCAGGTGAGAGTTATCACAATTTCACTTTCCCAATGCCAAGTCCCAAGCATCGCTGCTCACATCTTGCATTCAAACTGGACATCAGTGCCAACCAGAACTGAGGCAGCACTGGGGGAAATAAGCCAACCAGCATTTATTTTCATTCTGCGGACATGTTTCCTCTCAATCCCAGGGCAGAGGCAGCCCCAGGGCAGCTGGAATCAGCCACCTCCATGGCACAGAGCGGGTGCAAAGTAAAGCTGAGATACGCCTGCACTGCCCAGACACCGCGGTGGGAAGTGGGAATGAAGAATGAGTAATAAAGCAATTGGAGAAACAACACATTTGGAAAAGAGCCACACCAAAGGTTTTAATGCTGGAGCTGTGGAACATGGAGCATGTAGGAAGCTGAACAGGGTAACCACCCATAAACCATGGAGTGCTCAGCCACAAGGCTGGCAATCAAAATACCCTCTGGCAGCTTGGGAACGGGAGGAACATTACAGCAGTACCTCAGAAACTACTGGTACACAGTCTGTTTAGAGAGGGACTGGCTCATGCAACCAATGGACCTGCGAAAACGTGTATTCCTACTCTCTCTGTGTAAAAGCTTGGGGGAGGGGAAAACACACTTAAAATATTAAAGTATATTTAAATATATTTAATTTAAAATACATATATTAAAAAAAACCCAACCCCACAAAAACTCTTTTCTCTCCCCTTCAGCAGATCTTCACAGGAATTGCCCTGCAGGTAGGTTGGCACTTTAGCACCCTGTCAATGCATTCAGTGACAAAAACAACAGAAACAGCAAAGCAAACCTGCTCTGCACGGGCAGCACAGTGACCATCGTGAGACACAAGGAGCACCAGCGGCAGCACAATGGGGGAGTTGCAACAGCAGAGGCAGGGGAAGGCCCAGAGCAGCTCAGGCCAAAGAGGAACCACAGCTCCAGTGACTCCAGTCCTGCTCCCCAGCTTTTCACAAGATCACATATCAAGAAGCTTAGCCTGTATCCCAGACCACACACCACCCCAGAAAGCAGAAAAGGGCAGCAGTGTCTGGTTTCAGGGGAGCACACCAGATTATTCCCTGTTCACAGCACTAAATTTGTGGTAGAAGTGACAGCTGGTACATTTGCAAAAGATACCTGAGGCCTCCTCCAAGAGTGCTTGGCTTGAAAGAGGAATTTCATAAGCAGAAAGGTGATTCCAGTCACATCTCCAGGCTCCTGCTAAACAGCGTGGGAGGGAAGTGTCATTCTTACCCTGAGCATCACCTGCACCTGAGCTGAAGCTGAAAGCAGCATGTGGAGCAAAGCCAACAAGGAGCAGCCAAGCAACAAACAGCAGCTCGAGAAGATGTGGAAGGACACGTCTCCCCCTCATCAAGAGGGCCAAAGACTTACAGTTCCTGAGGGCAGCAACAATGTTTCAAATAAAACTGTAAACCATCATTCAAGGGCAGTTAGAGGGTGCATGCTTCTTACAGTACCCATGTGAGAGACTATTACCTGTGCAATGATGGTGATGACATGTGAACATGTCCAACCATGGACATTGGAGAAGGTTGGCCTTCACTGTTCAGCTCTAATTTCATTCTAGTTCAGTTATTACACCTTCCACAGCCTGTCCTTGCTGTTTAAGAAGCTCTGTCTGTGAGGCCCAGGAGCACAGCCACAAGCTTAAAGACCAGTGTTCCTAGGAACAAACGTTTTCTCCCATTCTCAGCCCAGTGCCTTGGTGTTTTCTGGCACATGAGGAAGGAACTGATTTGCAGTGCTTGCTCCTGCAGCCTTCAGTTGGGAATACGATTCCTTGGCCCTCATTAACACTGCAGGGAGCAGTGCTCTATCTGATACTTAATGGCCTGAGGCCAAATGTCTACAAGCCTCAGAGAAGTGTCTTACAGGAGAGAGCATCTGCCTTGAGATCCAGTATCAGGATCTTCCCACTGGCACAGGCTTCCAGCACACCAGGGTGTGGGACGCTGATGATTCCGTCTGGCAGACAGCTGAATGTCGCACATTTTAAACATCCAGACAGCATCATCTGGGCAAAGAGGACAAAAATGGCTGCAGCCACTATTTAAAGCAGCTCAATATTCTTGTGTGTCTGATGGTGGGAGGCAGAGACACATTCCGTGATGGACAATGAGGACCCACAAGGGCATGGCCACGACAAGCAGCTTCTCCTGGGTTAAGTCTCACGTGAGCTTTTAACAGTCCCAGTGTAAAACATGGCAGGAAGCTTGAACAAGGATGGAATTCTGATGCTTTATCCTGGGCAACACACAGCGTATGCCTCTGTATGTACAACTGTGTAAAACCTCTGGGGTGGGAGCAGCAGGCAAGGAGACCTGCTGCCTTTGCTAAAAACCCTCCTGCTGAGTTCCCTACTCTCCCTGAAGCAGTCAGTCCCACTTCCCAGGGCATCATTCCAGGGGGCTTCATTTCTCCAGGACTCTGCTTCTAGATAGTGTTCAGCAGGCCCTGGGATCCAACCACAACCATGGTTCAGATGCACATCTAAGTTGGCTGCAGTCTGCATGACAAAAATGCACGCTACATGGCCTTTGGGAATGCAACAAGAGAGCAGCCTGTTGCTTCTTGCCACCAGGCAATAATTATTACAATCAAAAACCTACTGCACTCTTATTTCCAAATGCTCAGAGACAACCTTTTGCTTAATAAATGCTCTTAAGTACTAAGATGTCTTGAAGCAAGTTGCCTTTGGCAAGTGACTCCACCTTGTGCTGTACTGGAAGCTGGGTTGTCCCTGACTGTCCTCACTGCTGGAACTGCACTCCTGACACACAACAACCCTTGGGTTATTCATGAGCTCTCCAGCCTTGGCTCGCCTGGGAGGAGGCAAGAACGTCGCATTGCCTTTGGAGCAGGTGGCTGAGAAGGGCCCTGTGGTTTCAGCAGCGTGGCCCTGCCAGCTCACAAGGGCAGCTAAACCAACACAAAGAGCCAAAGGACTTCTCATGTCTCTCCCTCCACCCCCATACACTTGAAGAAGCAGCTGCACCCCACTGGTAAAAAAGACAGCACCAAGGTAACTGGAGTGTCCCAATAAAAAAAGACACCTTGTATCCAACTTCGGGATGCAAAGTGAGCAGGTTGGTATTGGTGCCTGTCAGAAGGACATGAAATGCCACCAGCTGGGGCATGGGGACATTGTTGGGGCAAGGGGGAGAGGAACACTAAGGTTTGCTTTACATTAACAGACATACATATCTGGAACAGTTACTCCTTTACAGCCTCATAAATTAGTGAGCCCATAGAAACAGGAGCCTCAAGGACAGGAGCCAAAACCCTGCCATGCAAACCATGTTAATTATGATAATGGCCAGATTTTAATAAGCCAGTTTCTGGCTCCCACACTTTCACCTATAAAACATACATATTTCCAAGGCCAGGGGATCTCAGAAATACCTTCCAGCCATCTAATTGTCTAAACCCCAGTGGCACACAAAACATGTTAGAGGGTTCGTCACACCCCAGATCCCTTTGAATTTTTTTAGTAAAAAAAAATAAAATAAATCAGATGAAAGGAAATTCCTCCTCTGTAAACCCCAAGTAGTCACAGCAATGAAACAAATGTGTCTGCACAGGTGGCGTAGCGGCAAAGGAGACAGGAGGGCAAGAGGAGGGAGACGAGAGAACAGTAAATCATCTCCTTCGGGGAGCTCCTGGATTCCTGGCTGTGCGGCTCCGGCAGCTGACACCGCTCTCCCTCCGGTGCCCTGGCAGAGAGTCCGGCAGCAGCGCTGCCCGCTCCAACACCTGCCAGTGCAGCCTGCTGGAAGCGCCTCCGTGCCCAACGCGGAGCGTGGAAGGTGAGGAGGGGGAGCTGCCGGAGCGCTACGACCTCAGCTCCCGGTCGGGTTTCATGGAGAAGGGCTCCAGGCGCTCCCCCTCTGGCAGGAGGCTGTTCAGCCGCTCCATCAGCGGCACCGTCTGGTCGATGCCCATCTGGATCCGGCGCAGGATGGCAGACATCTCGTTGACCTTCTGGATCTGCTCCGCATACTTGGCGTACTTCTTCTGGCGCTCCTGCATGAGGCTGTAGAGAGTTTCCACAGAGAGGTCCATCTGTGCAAAAACAACAAGCAGAGCAAGGCTCATTAGGCCAACTGTTGCCACAGACCTTTCAGCACATTTTCCTTCCCAAAAGTGACCACCTTGGATGCTCCACTGACAGGAAGTAACAGAGAGGTACAGAGGAGCTCCTTGGAAGGTACAGAACGAGTTTGTCATGGAATGATTCATAGTTGTACACCAGGGAGGACATATATGATGACCTCAGTTCTCCTAAATACCTAAATACCAAATACCTAAACACCTGATCAGAAAAGTCTTCATTTGCAGGACTGAAAACTAACAGGCATTGCCAAGGATTTCCCAATAAACCAACACACACATCCTCCAAGTTATCCAAACTCAGGGAATCCGTGGCCTCTGCCTACACCTGAACTATATTTTCACTGGAGATCGTTCATCGGCAAGTGTAAAGCTCTACCACAGCTGCCAGTGCTAATTTTTCTCAGTTTAGCCAGGTTACTCTGCAACTAAGCCACAGCTGTTATTACCATCGTCATCTGGAAAACTCCCACCTTGAGAGAACCACAATGGATTGCTAGTGTCCCTAATTTCCCTGAAATCCAAAAATAAGAGTGTTATAAGTGACCCCAGGAGAGACATTAAGTAAATTAGCCATGCAATTAAACACAGTCAGTACCCAAACATGGCTTGAGCATGATGACAATGACAGGAACTGCAGTGCTGTTCCTGCCATTGAGTGAGGAAGGCAGCCTTTATAATTCACAGCCCATTTTTCTGTTCAGCCAAACCTGCAATCTCCAGGCAGGATTCAGCCAGTAGCTGCAAGTACCTTACACACAAGCCCAGTCAGATGGTTTAAGCTGTTTTACATATCCTAAGATATGTACCACATGTTCCAAGAGCTCGGGAACAGGGTTGCTCCAAGCTCTCAAGTGCACACTCGAAGCTCTGTTGCTTTGGCTCACTACAGCTGTACTTAGCAACCCCAGTGACTCCAGTGCACTGGCTCTTCCAACTGGGATGTCTTTGTGGAAAGCAGTCCCCTGGCTTGGGACTCAGCACAAGCCCACAGTGGCTGGGAGTGAAGGGCAGGAGAGGACACACACTGAGCAGTTTTAGCCCATTGTCACCTCTTACCACTTGTTTTCCCAAACCTTCCCATCTAACTGCTCCCAGAGGAAGGAGGTCACTGCTCACAATGAAGCAGCCTCAGGGAATCAATGCTGAGAACTCCTGGTGTACCAAGAAGCACAGGTTCCAATAACATCCCTCTCCTGACTCCTGAACTGTGTGACAGAGTCAACCCATCCAGTGGAGGACAGTGACCGTACCTGTCACAGGGACAACACACATTTATCAGCGCAGTGCTAAGGAAACACAAGGTGCTGATCTGACTTACACAGCACTGAACAGGCAGGTGCAATCCTGACCCCGTGTCCAGTGCTGTGGGTCTGCAGGGGAGAGCCTGCAGCAAGGGGGGAAATGGTACAACACTGGAAGGCCCCACTGAGGATGGAGGGCCCAGCAGAGAGAACTCTGCCATCCCACTGGTGGCAGCAGGGTTTGACACTGGGGATAAACTGCTGTAGCTGTATGTGCTGACAAATATCCCTTTCAAGCCCTGGGGAGGAGGTCAAGTCAAAAATAGCTGGGCAAGAAAATACTTTATTGAGAAACCTAAGTTGCAAACAGCAATGAAAACAAACACACAAGTTTCTGCTGAAGTGTCACGGGGATTAGGGGACATTTTTCCCCTCATTATCTCCACAAGAGCTGCATACAGTACCAATTGATCTTTTATTTTGCCTGCACTTTCTACCGCTCTCAGGCTGAATTCTTCCTCTTTGCCTCTGTGCTTTCCTGTGAATTCCCTCCTCCATGCCTTCATGCATGGGACAAAATAAAAACCAGCAGAGCAGGAAGCTCCAAATAGAGTGGAAACAATTTAAGCCTACACAGGGGTTTCTATTAAAACCCCAGCTTAATAATTTAGTAGCTTGGCACTAGCTCTGTAAAGAGGAGTGTGTAAAAAGCAGACCACCACCAACCAGCAAGTTCAATCCAGTGCCTAAAAACATCCCACCTAATGAGAGACAGTGGCCTGGAGGGGCAGCCAGTGGGAAACCTGCCAAAAGCCAGCAGCACGCCTCATTAAACACAGCAGCACGGGGACCCAGGCAGAAACCTCCTCTGGTTTTGAAGTTCTCCTCCACTGGCAGGTTCTCCACACGGCCTCACAGCACTGTACAAGAAGCAAAGCTGGCACCTACCAAGCTTTCAGCAAGAACACCCAAGCCCCCCCTTTCTCTCCAGTCCAATAATTTCCATCTGCTGACTTGTAGGCTCCTTGTGTAAGTATGAGTAACATTCACTTACTGGGGGGGACGAGGGGAGAAGCTGATGCTGACCTGCAGTAGGAAGAAGAAATGCAGAGTGGCCTCCAAGCACTTTGCTAGCTTTGGACACATTCACAACAGCCATAAGAAAAGCTGCCTCACAAGAAAGAGAAAGGGTGGAAGTGAGTGTTTCCTATGGTTTCCTTACACCCACCATCCAAGTTTGCCTGCTGAGGGAGGCCACAGCAGCTGCACAGCCTGAAACACAACAGGGACAACTGAAGTGGAGCAATTGTGAGGAAAGGTCAATTTTTACTCAGTATGAACCTGGTCTTTTTAACTATTAAAAAAAAAAAGGCAACTACATGATAATTCCTGTAGATAAATGCCAATGTCTCTCTCAGCTTTCCTTGAAGCAGGCCTAAGTACACACTTACATCCTTCCTGCCTCCTCCCCCTCCAAGTGAGCTCCTCCAAGTGCCAGACCTTGTGCTTTTACCTCTCCTGGCATGCAGTCCCATTTCTCTGGCACTCGGATGGGGCCTTCAGATTCTGAGGGTCAGCCCCATTTACCCACCACAGAGACTGACACTGGCCTGCAGGAATCCATAATGAGCAGGGAACACGCATAAGATTCCATCTCATACTTATCTATACAATTTAATACATCATACAGTAGCAATAAAAAGTATCTGGAAAAGGGGAGATGAGGCAGAATCTGGTCCCTCACCTACAGCCAAGGCATTCCAAGACACCCTCGAGGGTCAATGAGTGGATTTGCCTTCTCTGAACAGTTTCCATTGACTCCCACATCCCTGACACAAAGCCCTGCCACGTTTCTCATCTGGAAAACATTCAAGTCTCAGCCTTCTTGCCCATCCCAGATTGTGAAGCTCTCTGGGAAGCCCAGCAAGACACCCCAGAGCCAGTAGCTCTTCACTGTCCTACAACCATCTGAGAGTGTTTAATTGAGCCATTGTTTCTGCTCTGGTTGCTTCAAGCTTCCAGGCCACCAGAGCTGCAGACAACTCCCTATCACCCTGCACCCATCAGACATGACAAATGTGAAGGAGCATTGTCACCAGCCCCTGACAACCTCACCATCACCAATCCATCCTTCTAACATCACCACCCAGGAAGCTATGAACAGCCCCAGCTTAGTGGTATAGAAAAGCTTCTGGAGAGTTAAAAGAGTGGACTTGAAGCCTGTTAAGAAGCAACAGAACAAAGCAGAGGGCAGAGCCCAGCATGTGATGTCAGAGTCCTAATTTTCATCAAAGCAAAAGGTTTGCCCCATCTGGAGTTAAGAAAGAAATATGTGTTCTCAATGAAGGCATGAGAGCTCCTAATGCATATGTCATTTATTTCCAAAACTCATTCCTTCTGTCAAAGCAGTAAATATGAGGCTGGACATGCCCAGAGTAGAAGACAGGATCTTTCCCCCCTTCCTGCATCAAAAAGGATGGAGGAGTTTCTTCAGTTTTTCTTTCAGAATGACAGGATCATAAAAATGGACAAGCCTAAAACTCACCCTCCAGCATGGCACACTTTTTTTGTACAGCCAGTGACATTCAGAATTTGTGTCTGTTTCTATTTCAAAGCTCATGCCTCCTCTGTGATTATCATCAGCAGGACACTAATTTATGCCTCAGCTTCACATTTAAACATGAAATGACATCTACTGGGCTTTTCTTTCATCAAATGAAAACAGATTAATAATTACTTCCAACAACACTGCAAGATGGATATTTCCTCACTTAAAAGGGCCCCAGCACAGCCCCTCCTACTACACCATTCACATTGTCAGCCCTGAGTCTCTTCTGCATTACACAGGCCCATTTGTAACACCACACTGATGAAACACAAAAACAACTGAGGATACTGTCAGACATCTTGCACACCATAAATTCTTGCATTCATTTAAAAATTCTTCTTGGCCCACACTGCCACACAGAATAAAGACATTAATTTAGCCCACAAAAAGACTGAGGTCAGCACTGGCCAATGCCCAATTCTTTTCAAGAGACCACACTGAAAACAAACCAGGGCCCATATATATACACACACATATATATACACACTTCTTACCTGGCATGGTTTTATAGTACCCCTGTCATGGGCACATGAGTGTCCTAAGCTCTCAGAAACAGAGGTCACATCTCGTTAGTTCACTGACTGAGAAACTAAAAACTGCAGCTAGACACATTTTCCCTGGTTGCAGAACATGCAAATGCAATCAGAAGTTCATTAAACTTGGAATCAAATTTCTAGAGAGGCGCTGCTGACATTCATAACAAAACAAATGCATCTCATAAGAGGATGTTCAGACATTCCCAGTTTCTTCAGTCCCTCCTAAAATGCCAATAAGGCAAGAAGCTGTTTTTGTTTCCCCCCACATTTAGTAACAGCCTCCAAGAGATCAGCCAGACATGCATTTGTCCTGTGTCCTTCTTTCCCAACAATTTCCTCTCAGCTCCCATCCCCTATGGCTGCCCCTCCAAAATACAAAGCTCTTAAGGTGCAATCCTCAGTCCAGAAAGTTCTTTTGCTAGAACAGCACTCTGAGCACAAGCAGCCTTTCCTTCCCATTGTCAGGTGCTTGACTGGGGTTAAATGAACATCTTCCTGCAGCTGCACACAAACCACATCACAAAGTGGCAGGCGGGAACATGACTGCATGGAATATTAGTCACGATGTGCTGGTGTGAAAATACTTTTCAATCAACACACTTAAAACTGAAGACAGCTCCTCTTTCTGTACTGCCTGAAAACAAATGTGCTCAATGAATGGCTTTTTTTTTCTCTTCCCCTCTCTCTTTGATAATGTCACGCAAAGTCAGCACAATAGATCACGATGACTTCCTGATGCTGGGAACATCCTCTGTTTCTCCCACTCAGCACACACTGGTCAGTGATAAACTGACTGGGCAGCTTCTGTGCCAGGGTACAGAACAGAGATGCCCAGCCACGGATCCCACCCCTTCTCTTCAGCTTCAGCCATGAGTACAGCTCTCATGGAGCTGTACCCTTCCTCTGCCCCACTGCCAGGTAAAAAACTACAGTATGTGTTTAGATTTTCTTTATCATAGCAATATTAATAGGTACATCAAGGTCTTTACTCCTAAAGATCTAAATTAAACCCATGCTTACTCCCTTAGTTCTACAGTAGATACACAATAACATGTAGCTGCTGCACCTGTAGGATTAAGATTTATTCTGGGAGGCCTTGGGACACACAAAAGCATTCAGAATTCCAAAGAATAAGTGTAAGAAGGTTTATTCTTGAAATAAGCTTTTCCACCTTTATGTCAGTGTGGATTTCCCTGCCTATTGTGTTATTGGACAGGATGCATTTGTCACTCCCACACAGTGTGGCCTCCTCAGCCCACACCTCCCTCCCAGCTCCAACTGGAGCCCTCCCTGCCTGAGAGCCACCAGCATCCCTCTGCCAACTGGCAGGCCCCCAAGATTAAGTTATGGCTGCTATCACTGACTGGTGCTAAAAAAAGAGTCCCGAAGCTATGACTGAAACAATACCTACCTCTTGCCCAGACCTAATGCACCCACAGACTTCCAAGTGTTTAAAAAAGGCAGGGCCCCACTTCAGAGAGGTGGGAGAAGGTGGGCAGCAAAACCTGACAGCCAGCTCTCCAGTTTGGACACATCTCCTATCACAGTGCCATTCTACTGCTCTGAGTTTAGTTATGTTTCCCTCAACACCACAGATACCCATCACCTTTGTCTCTCAACACAGCTAAACTCTTTTCACAAAAGCAAGTGAAACTCAGGGCACTGCAAAGCAGCAGTCACACCGTCCTCCTTTGAAGGAGCTGAGTAATCACAAGCTTAGTTCTGCACCTAAGTCCTCAAAACAAACTGAGTCTTCCCAGCCTCTCTCTTTTTAGATGGTTTGGTCTTCTGGCCCATGAGCTGGCCTGACTACCAGCCTGACAGTGACAAACCAGCAGGATCACTCGGTGAAAAGCACCACCCCTCCCCCTGCTCGTGATCCTGGGGTTCAAACTCAGTGTCTGCTGTGGCTGTATCAGACTTAAATGCAAAGATTCCCGAAAAAGCAGAAAGGAAAAAAAACTAAAAAAGATCCAATTTTACCAGTAAGCTTTCTAAACTGTCACCAAGGAAAGGTCACAGTAATTTTTAGCTCATTGTCTTTGATTAATAAGAATGCCTTTTAAGAGCTTTCAACATTTGTTGCTTTTGTAGAACAATCTACATCCATCTAAAAAGCCACCTCTAAAATTTATCATGGCTAAAAAATGTTAAGTTACATCCTGAGCATTAGAAATGTTTCCATACCTATTCTAAATAACCAAGTTTAAGAAAAATAAATACAAATACCCCACCCAAACAAGATTATTGCACCTGTGTGTGCAATGTTCTCACAAAACCTCTCTTTTGTGGAATACAATTCCACAGTAATTAATAACACATTCCTGATCTGTCTTCAATTAACTGTTCCTGGAAAAGAAAAGATATGTATCTGTTACAGATCTATTGCCTAAATGATAACTTGCACAACTCTTATTTCAGGCTACCTAATAATTTTGCTAGAAAACACAACCTTTAATCTCCTCTTTTCCTGATCTTACACTGCTGACACATTACTTGCCTACAACACTCCTATGCCCAGCCAGAGCTTGAATGTTATAGGTCAACAGCAATTACAAATGTTATTTACCCTTAGGGGGTTATTTTATAATAAATTTCAGTTTTGTACTTTCAACATGTCAGAATGACTAGCTTTAATCAAGTTGGCTTTCCCATCACAAGTAAACTTTGATTTGAAAAGAGATGACCACTATCATTAATGAGATGTTTCTCAGAAAACACCACCACTCTCATTTCAGAGTGAAAACAGTCAGCATCATTACATTTGCAAGCCATCTGCTATTTATTCTCAGCTTCACAGATGGGACCTGATAGCTGTAGGTCTTCTTTTCCACATCCCACAAAAGTCTTTCAGAAGGGAATGATATTGCTGTGTTTAGTCAGGATTAGACTAGAAGAAAATTATATTTAAGTAGAAAATGCTCTTAAATCTGTTCTCACAGAATGCAAAGGAGCTGGGTTTTAACTATTTCCTGCTGGGTGTGAAGTGCTAAAAGGGTTTTCTAAGACTCCCTCTTTTTTCTCTGGGGAACTGCAGACAAAGCTGGGTTCACACACCCTGACACACTCACACTGCCAGTCCAACACATCTGGGTGGATCAGGCCTCTCTCCATGTGCTCTGCACATGCCTTGGATACAAGCAAGAAGGCTCAAGTGTTAGATGAGCATGGGCATGAGCCCAGCACTCAGGATTTGGGGATTTCTGGACACCTGAGAGCCCAGATGAAGCTTTTGCTCTTTCCTGCCAGATGCATTTCTCATATGAAAGTCCAAATCAACTTCCAGGGAAACTCAAAGGCATGTCAGTTCTAACAAAGTCAGTCACTGATAATCTGAAAAACTCCTGAAATATCTATTTGTAACTCTACATCAGCTCTTCCTTCCACGTTTGAAAAGCACATGAAATGAGCCAAGTACACCCCTTTGATGTTAAGGGGAGGATCTACTCCTTCATTCCCAGGAGAGGGACTTTCAAGGCTGACTCCACCATACTTCCACAGTGCTGAAGCTCAGACATCCCAGCAATTTTCTGGAGATCACAACATCTGGACAGTAAATCTTTGGCATCAGGAAAGCCTCAAGGAAATCTTGAGCACTGTAGATTGTTTACAGACCAAGCTCTTCTGAGGCTATAGACTATTGTTCAAAATACAGTAACAAGAGTACAAACAATCAGAGATCAGTGATTCACACAAAAGTTGGCAGCAGTGCCAGCTCTGATCCACTCTGAGCATTCATTTTTATTGTAATCAGCTGCAGTGGCCTCAAGATTCACAGAAAGCTGAGTATTTCTTTCTTCTTTTTTATGTCTACTAATGAATCTCTAGAATAAATTGATCAAATGCAAGAAGGCATTTGAAAATTTGTACTACAATCTGCTAGAAGAACTTGTAATTGAAAAGTGAGTAGTTCAGTTTCTGCATAGCCTTAGGTCAGGCATAAGGAAGAATTAAATTCTATGGACTGGATTAAGCAAAAGGAAAAGCTGTGACCCAAGAATCCTCTCTGACCTTAAAAACTCTTATAAATTCTTTACCATATACTGCTGTTATGTTGATTTCTTTTACAACTGCTACCTGAGCCTATTTTTCAGCTGGAACTCATCTGATCTGGGATTTTGTCTTTCAGACAATATGCAGCAAGTCCCAGCAGCCACTCTTCAAATGCATCACTTGCTGTTCCAGTTAAAAAAAAAAGTTTAAAAGTCTTATTTTTTGTCCAGTTCACTACAGTTTTGGCACAATTCATACATGTGATTATGGGGAATTCTACTACACTGTAGTTCAGCATTTTATCCAGGCTTCTAGAGGTAGATGACACATCCAGTCAGGAGCAATGCCCACATGAATTAATTAATAGTAAATCATATATTTCACACCTCAGAGCAGTGTTGCAATGATGGCTAATAAATGTTCTCATGTAGAGCATTCATGCCCCAATGGCACAGAAACATTTAGGAAAACCTACCCTTCATAAAAAGCGAGATGAACAGATTACTTGCACTTGTAATGCTTTCAACATGAAGTCATCTCTGCAGATCACATCTGATTATAACCACAATGCTAATTAGGGGGCTGCTAACACAAGGTCCACCCTGCTCCCTCAAGTGTACCAACCACCATCTTAAAGTCATCAGTGCAACTCCAAATATTTGCAGGTAAGGCTGGCTAACCTGTCTAAAACAAAGATTAAACTGCTGAAAAGCTTCTACCCAATAGTCCTGCCACCTCCACACCCCACCCCAATTCTCACTGAAGGGCAGAGTTGACACCTTGAAAATTTAAATTCAACACTGAAACAGGAGGTAATAGTTAAGAACGAAAGCTTGTAAATTGACTTTTCCTGTATCAACACAATCCTTCAGGGAGGGAACAGGCCATTTTTAATCTGCATTAACGCCAGACTGATTTAGAAAGAGAAATCATATCATTTTCTGTCTTCATTTGACTAAGCCAAACAAGCAAAGCTTTTCCAGTTTCCTCCCCAAGGTTCTCCACTCCCCACACAGCCTTACAGCCCTTTTCTTGTGTTACGAACTCTCCTTCCCTGAGCACTATGAGAGCTGCACAGTGTGTCAGATGAGATCCCTCAGCTTTGTGCAAGACAACCAGCATACTCTCATTTCTCCTGCAAGTACAAGCTGTGATGCACCCCAGGTAGACACTTTGTTTCTTCCTATCTCAAATCCCTTTCATGCCCAAATCCACCATCAAGTCTGCCAGCTCTGTAATGAAATCTAGCACTTCTTACTCCTGTTTGAAGTTCTACAGTGTTGGGCAGGGGGTTGCTGGAGGTTTTTTCCACCTGGGAAAACAAAGCTAGAATAAGAAATCCTGTTTCCTAGGATGCAAGCTGTGAGAAGGAACTGAATTATATTCCTTCTGGTACCTGAGGATCATAAGCTCCATGCACTAATCCTGATGAAAGTGTTACTAAAAGGCTTTGCACACCAGACTTGGGATCTTCAGTGACAGTTTCTTAAGCACCTAAGCTCTATAATAATACAAACCTTTCTGACTGCTAGATGCTTGTTCAAGCCTAATTTTCTTCCTTGGAAATTCAGTTGTGGAAAGGATTCCAGTTTGGATCTTTCCTCAAAAGGCCATAAAGCACAACAGAGGGGAACACGCTGGAACTGATTACACACATATATTCCAGGAGCAAGGGACTGGTCTTTTTTATGACACCAGACAAAGCAGTGCATGTCAGCAAAACAGATTTCAGACTGTCACCAGTGCAAACAATCTTTCCTCTTCCTTTATAGCTGCTAGATCCCTTCATAAAGTTCATGTACAACAGAGCAGTGGCCATCTGCCTCACACTGCCAGACATTAATTTTCTACATTTAAGTAACAATTGTGAAGCCTTTTCAAGAACATTTTCATATTTTGGTGCTGGCTGGTTAAAACACCACCCCACCGCTTAGGTATTCAAGCTACTTGCACAGCAGACTGGAGGAAAAATGAGCAAGATCAACTAAAGGACATGAAGATTAACATATTTCCAGCTTAGTAATCCTGTGCACTGATTTCTGCATGATGGTGCCTGTTGAGATTCCAGTCTTTATAAACAACACTTCATTGCTGATGAGAGGAGAAATAAAGAGCTGGACAGATTGCCACAGTCCTCATCCAACAACTTCCAAGATGCCAAAGACAAAACTTTATGTATTGATTTCTTACAGAACACAACGTTCCTTAGCTTTTTTCTAAAGAGCAATGTAGCATTAAATCCTTTGAAAACACAAGTGGCGTGTCAACTGAGGTTCTTCCCCTTTTCAGAAATACTATAGCACAAGGAATTCTTACCCTGGACTTGGGGCATTGGAATTTAAGTCTGTGAACCAAAAGGCTTAATTTTCCTTGCAAGATAACACAGCCTTATCTAGAACATCTTTATATGTTGTATCAAAAATTAAATACACCTCCATTTTCACTTTTGCCAGGCTTCTTTTAACAGGCTTACTTTTGATTCTCTGAGCCCTCTCCTTTAATGGGCTGAAAGGTAACTTCATGGGCTGGTCCATATAGGCCTTAAAGCAAAGGCCTGAAGCTGAAGATGCATTTTGGACTTAGTAAGGCCATTCATCTTTCACTGGCCTAACTCAGTTTAGTCAGAAGGTACATCACTCTCAGGGCACGTCTGCTGAAAACATTCCACAAGCAATCTTGGAAACTCAGGTCTGAGACCAGCTACAGAGAAACCATAACTAAGAGGAATGGCAACAAACACCTCACTCAGCTGAGTCCTGAAACAAACCAAACCAAAGACCAGGCAAAAAACACCTCCCTGAAGCAACAACTTCATCTGAGTCCATTCCCTGAAGGGACACTGCTCAGCTGTGACTGGAGCATGGGATGAATCCCAGGCACTTCAGATCTTTCTGCCCATGGAGGGATGGAGTTAGGAGAAGTGCCTGTGGTGTTTCACACAGCAGAAGCTCTGTGTGCTTACAGCAGATGTGCACCTTGAGTCTCACTGCAGCTGTGGCTGACACAGTCCCCAGCCAGGCAACGCCAAAGTTTCTGGCCCAGATCTCTTTCATTCCTGGTGATGGAAACACTTCCTGCACTTAGGACAGCTTTTCCCTTGATCACCACCTTAAGGAACCTTGCCTTTAAATTTCCAGCAGGAAACATCAGACTGCTACAAGCTGTCCCTACCACAGCCAGCCCTCCCACCCCTACAGAGAGGGGTTTAAAGCCATGGGCCATGCCCACAGCAAGCCCATCCTTCACTCAGGGTGAACAAAACCATGTCCATGACTGCTGCACACCACATTCCCCAGCAGGTTTTGCCACAGAATGATGGGGTGTCTGTGACAAAAACCTGCTTTACGTCACAGAAACAACGTAATTGCAAATAAAGGTCAAAAGGCCACACAGCATTCACAAAAAGATAAACTGAAATCCCTAAATCCCCAAACTCTTGGACACACGCAGGGACATGAATGGCTGAATCACAGTTTATGAGTCTTAAATGCATGAGATAAGCTACAACATGCTTGTGTATAAAAGTGATTTTCTTGTCAAAAGCGTTAGACTCACTGCTTATAGGAAATAATGATTGAACTTCTGCTCATAATTTTAAAAAGCTGAACTGGGAGACATGATGTTGTGTTTGTGAGGCTGCAAAAGTTATTTACTTGCCAAATATGAAGGGATGTATTTCTGGATAACTTAATACTAGAGAAGCCCATTACATTAACTTTTTTGCAGCAAGCTGGTAAAGTAAAAAACAATAAAGAAGAAACCAAAATAAGTCAAATCCATATACATGCTATTCTGGAGTATTTGTTCAAAATAATGAGCTATTCCCATATAAGAATTTATAGGTATGAAACAAGCCACACACTGCAATTTGCTGCATGGCAAAGCAATTACTGATTTTAATGCCTGCCTGGACAGAATTTATTTAACTATCATGAATATAAAAGTAATATTTATTGTATTTGAAAATGTGGGGGGTGTCCCTCAACTCTCTCCCAAAGATGCGTGCCAGCTTAGACTGAAACATTTAAAATTTCAACTTGTATTGTAAAAACTGCTGTTTTCAAATTTATTGGCAGTCTGGGATTCCTATGGTAATAAAAGCTACAAATAACACTGCATTAACATTTGTTTTCAAGGCAAAGCATCAGAGCCCTCCCAGTAACCCATATCCAAATACATTTTAAGCACAGTGTATCTAGGAACTACATTTGCCTTTAAGGTTACATGGGATACTTTAAAAGCACAACCCCATTCACAATGCTGGAAGTCTAGTAAGAAATGCTGAAGATCTTTTCACTCAAAGCTTCTTTAAAAGGTGTTTAGAGGGCTTTCAGCTTCCCTTTTGTTTTCATAGAAAGGAGACAGGCCCCAATTTTCACATGTGACTAGTAATTTTTGGATGCTTACCTTCAGATATTTTGTAAGATGTGATTTTTGAGAAGCCTAGTACTTTGTGCACACAATAATCCTTTTTTAGGGTACTGAAACTAGACTATTTTGAAAGCACACAAAATCATGGGCCCTTTCTAAAAATTTAGCTCTGTTCCCCAGCTTTTACCTATTCTACTTGTTTCCCATTCCCTGGTATCCACCATCCCCTATCGCATGACCCTTGAAATTCTTTCCCTGGCACCCAAAACACATATCCTCCATTGGTAAGGACTTAATGTGAAGTAGTCCTCTCCACACTTATTTGCTGCTTTCCCCCGCTCATATCTTCAGAGCTGGTCAACATTTGCCTTCAAACTAATCATTTCTTGTCAGAAACCCTCTGTGTCGCAGATCACAAAACTGGGGCAGACACTCCTGGTGAAGAGAGCACGCGTGGCTCTATCAAACCCACAGCAGCTGGTCCTCAAAACTTCAAATGACTTCCAATGCAAACCTGTAGTATTTTCCCTAAAAAGATGCAAGCACATCCTCCTTTTTTTCTTGACAGTGAAGACAAAACCTCTTGTCCTAAGTAAATCACTCCCTCCCAAAACCAAAACTCATTGTGGCATGAACAACAGCTGAAAAAAGGCACCACCTCACATCAAGTCTTCAATTTTTTCCCCTTCAAGGAATCTCTTGGATAAATGTATTTCTGCTCAAGAGAGAACAGTCACAGCCACCTGGAAGCTGCACAGGTTCTACATTTAGGAGCAGATATGGATCCAGCCAACACTGCAAAGAAATCCTGGCTACACTGGGAAGTGGGACAGAGAGCAAAGCTGGACTGTGCTGCTCCCTGAAGGCACTGAACACAGATGGGTCTGCTCAGACCTGCAGTCACCACTGCCAGGCAAGTAGGGTTTTTTTCCCTTTAGCTCATTCTCTTTCCTATTCAGAACCATTGTAATTCAGACTGTGTGCTGATTTGCAAACCACCACAGTCAATTCTGAGTTATTGAGGACCAATTAATTTACAGCAGTACTTCTGAGTTTTGACAGAATCCAGGAAACTTCTTTCCTGGTGACACAGACAATGAACAAAAGATATTTGCTCTGGGACATTTTGTCAAGGAAAGACTAAAAAAAATCCTGGCTGCAGGCAGTGTGAGTGTAGCATATTATACAGCAGGACTATTAGTACAGTTAGAGTCTGAGAAGTGAACATACCTCAGACAAATGGTAGGAAATCAGAGACTGAAGCTCACCAACATTTTGTAGAAAGTTAAAAACATCAGTCACTTGACAAGTCTATTATCAGAAGAAAAACACTTCAATACTTACAGTGTTAAAGAAAGGGAAAGGGAAATACTGGCTACCAAAATGAGGATAAAAGAATTTACTGTCCCAGCTTGTGCACACATTCTACTTTTCACAATACAGTTGATTTTCTCTTTCATTTTTACGCTTTACTAAGGGTCAAAAGCTTTGTGTACATGGCAAAACTAAATCATTGCTGACAAATTGGTGAAGCCAAAGGCGATTTTCTTTGTCTACACTTGTAAGGAGAGACATCCCCTGCTCTGGTTCAGCTGCACCCTGTGTTGTCAGCAACTGTCAGCAGTGGTTCAATTTAGTGCATCAAGGAGAGCCCAAACAATTTGGAAAGAATGATTTAAGCCAAGTGAGTCCCACCCAGATCCTCCAGAACACACATGCAGAACAGCCAAAGAAAGAAAAACATTTAAAAATTATTAGGAAAATGAACAGTAAAAACCCACCAGATCTGGCAGAAGGACTGAAAGCATCTGAAGTTACTTAAAAGCTGTGACCAAAAAAAACCAAACCACAGCTGATTTGTTGGTTGCCTGACTTACAGAATTCCCCATTTCTCCATCACTTTGTCAGAGGAGGTTGTTATAAAGAAGCTAGTGAGAATATCAGTATCATCATTTAATTTATTTTAGATGAAAGATATTCACAAGCCTTATGAACTGGAAGAAAACCACCATAGCTAATTTGAAAGGGACTCTGCCACTTACCCTACAGAAGGCAAACCCAATTCATGAAGATTGTATTGGTGGTGTCTATCACGACTTTAAATCATGTCACTAGTCCCTCTCACACTTTAACAGCCAAAAGAATTACAATCTGCTTGGATTAATGCAGTACACTGTCATTAGGCTGGCAATTAAATCCCATTTCTGAGATTGTGTGATCTGAGTCACCAACATCTGCAAATATCTTTACATCTTGTGTAATAGCTGGCTTCAGATCTTGATACACCAAAGTAAAAAGGTCTTTTTAATGCTTCCCACATTATTTTGGACTTAGAACTTCATGATGACAGCAGCTTCTCAAAACAGCCCATGAATCAAATTTATTACCCATTTTGTCATGTGGGATTTTCTTAACTCTAAGCCAATAGAGCAACAACAAATCAAGGTCAGTGTTTATACTGCGTGAATAAAAATTAACCACATGCTCAAAAACATTTTTTTGACACTGAAAAGGTATTTGGTCTCAAGGATTTTTGACATATGCAGAATTCACCAGTTCTTCTACACATCTGGAGTATCTGAGAAAATACTTCAAGCAACATTTCCCTGTAATGCCAGTCTGTCTTGATTTAAAAAAAAAATAAAATCTGGCAGCCATTCTACTGCTTCCAACATCAGTAGTCACACATGAGAAAGTCAATCCTATTGCAGGATGCTCATCCCAGGAATTAATTCAACCCCAAACTGTATCATTCAATATTTAAACAGATCAGTGGTTTCCAAATGATGGTTTAGTGGTAAAAGCAGCAGCACAGGAGATGTTTTTGCCATAGAGGTCAGAAATGAGATGGTATGTTACGGGCTTTGAAAACAAATCTAGCTCTACAAATCCACTGAAGTACTACCTTCTCCAGCCATAGAAGATGTGAAGGTAATTGTTTCCTGCCTTAAATTAGAACCTAACCATGGGGCATAATAAAATGTATAGCTATACTGACCTAAATAAGGAATGCTACCTTAAAAACTTCAGTAATCTTTTACTTCTTCGAGAGCAGCTCGCAGCACTTGCCCTCCCAGAGGAGCAGCTGCTGTTGATGGCCAGGCCTCCTCCGGCACAGCCAACAAACACAGGAGCTGACAGGACCCGCAGTGCGCTGGCCCCTTGGCCTGCAGGGCACAGCCACAGGGCCCCTGGGCCCTGCACACACCCTGCATGGTGCTGCAGGTGAGCCAGGGCCGGGCACAGCCAGCCCCGGGACACCGCCCCGGCCCTTCCCCGCCCCGCACCTCCTTGATGCGCTTCACCAGCGCGTTCTGGTCGAAGGCCACGGCCTCTGCACACTGGTGGAGGTGGTCCTGGTAGCGCAGGCACAGCTGCAGCACCTGCTGTGGGTCCAGCTTCTCCAGCTTGGTGTTGGTCGGGGACGTCTGCCCGCTGAGGAGTCCTACAAAGCAAAGGAAGGCCCGGAGTTAATCTGGCTGTTGGGACAATGAGGTCAGCTGCGATCCAAGGGACGGCAGAACAAACCCAGCAGACAAGATTTATGAGGGGTGATGAAAAGCTAGTTCAGAATCATTTAAGGATGTTTTGAATTTACAGCAGTGCATAGAACAGCTGGCCACAGAGCTTGGCCCTCCCTGACAGAGCCTAAACAAACTCTAAATGCAGGTCCATAACGCACATCTCCTCCGTTTTCAGCGATATGCAAGTCCTGGTTTTCCTACTCCACAAGCAATCCTAAACTGGGAAGAATGAGCCCTCTCCTAATTTATGTACACCAGAAGAGGAAGGAGTTGAAATCTGCATTCCCAGAAGGCCACTGGAGTCATGCTATTTTCACCAGACTCACACTGCCAAGATCAGAGCTCTAAAAATTCGCTGGTCCCCCAAAATAAACCTGAGTAAACAAGTGGCCCACCTTAAGTTAAATTATTAGGGGTGAAATGTCTCCATTTTGCCTACCTTGCCTTTTTTAAAGCTTCAGAACTCTTTTACCTTCTAAGGCTTTTCTTTACACTCTCAAAGACTAGCAATATACCTTTTTGTTTCTTTAATATGGAATTAAGAGCTCTACCTACTTTCATGACCAGGTTTCACAAAGAGCTCATAAAAAAAGGACATTGGACTTAAAAGTGGGACATTGGTAATATTCAGACGAGAAAAATTGCCCAGAGCAATTTCTCCTGCCCATTGTTTGTTGCCTAGATAGTGCAACTTGAGAATGTCTGCTGAGCTCAAGCATGTGTGTGCCACACTGACCGCCTTCCCCACAGCAGCTGGAAAAAATGACGCTCTCAGGCCATCCTTTTTTTTTTGCTATTTCATTTACTTACGTTCATTTCATTTTCCTTCAGCATTAGCACAGCCTTTTTCTTGTTGGGACACCATCTGTGACAAACTGCACATACACACAATACACTTTTCCCAGAACATCCATCAAGCTATGTAAACTGAATTCAGTGACTGCACGCATGTGCCCTCTGGGACTCTCATTTTACAGACAGGAAAAGACATTAAAACAGCAAATGTAAGCAAGTATCACACTAAGCAATTAAAAAGTAATAAATGCCAGTTATTTGGATTGGAAAAGCTCTTCTAAGAATGTACCTCAGTGGAAAATGGAAAGTATTTTGAATGGCCCCCATGCCTATTGGAAGCTACAACTGGTGACATCGAGTTCTTGCTAAAGCACAAGAACAAGACAGAAACCAAGAAGCAAGTCACAAGTATCTTATAAATATGAGCAAGTTAAACTTTTTTGAAAACATTTGCAGATGGAAATGAAAATAAAACTAGGACAGTAACTTCATCAAATATGAAGAAGCAGCAGGTTTACATTTCATCAACACTCAACATTTTATTCTCCCAGGATGCTCTCAACTGCTCTCCACACAAAATCTCATCATAAGAGATTTTTAAAAAAGGTAATTTTGTTTTACTGTTTTGTCCACTACAATTGTGTTGCCCCAGTCAAGAGGCCAGAAGAGGAAACAAACCATTCAGTCTCAAAATCCTGTATTAGCAACAGTCAAATTATTTTTTATGTTTTGGAGGGAATAATGTCAAACAAAATCTTAAGATTCATCAGTATCAGTTGCAGATCTTTCAAATCTACTTTCAGGTAAAGTACAAAACTGTGACAGGAACAAACGCATTGAAGGAAATAAGACTTTTAAAAAATTGTTTATGTTTCATGTTCTAGTGCTTCCTCAGTTCACAAATTGTGATCTTTTACAATATTTTCTTGTCAGGATGAATGTTCAAATAATGTTGTCAACTTTTAATATGCTGAATGTTCACACAGGAATGAAGAGTTCACCATACACCTGAGGCACTTATCCTGTCTCTGCACTGATCAAATACATGATGCTATCAGCCAACTAATTTTCTTTTATTACTAATCTCTCACCAACTTCAAGAGGAAAAAGAAAATTAGACACTGTTTAAGAGATTTAATTAACATGAAGTATGTGCTTTGGCCAACTTATGCTGCTTATGAGAATTTTGAAGTGGAACAGGCCAAGGACTGTAAAATGAGCTAATAAAGAACATGCTACTTAACCTCATGTACTTACAGCCTTGTACAGGTTACACAATGCTAGGAGAAAAATTAATAGACCTATGCCTCTCATTTCCTATCCAGAAAAACACAAGCTTGAGTGAAGTGAGACATGCCCTATTCAGCTGGAATTCCTTCATAAGAAGGCAGAGGGGGAAATACAATCCAGTACAAATGTTTGGACTAGGGATAAAAAACAAACATCATATGCTGCTTAGACTACGGTATTATTCTGGGTGATGCAGTAGGGAGAAACCAAAGGAATTAGCTTCTCCAAAGACCTCTGGGGTAATGCTGACAATGCCAGAGAACAATTTAGCTTATTTTCAACTTGCAAGAAAGGAAAAAGTACAGTAAACAACAGCCCAAAAAGGCCATGCATCCTGGCAGGAACTCCCATTGTCAGAAAGTCAATCCACCACTTTTTGCTGCTCACTGTAACCACTTACTAACCATGCTATAAATATTAACATTTCTTACTAACATTCCCCTCTGCTCCCCTCAGGTGAGACCCCACCTGGAGCACTGCACCCAGCTCTGGGGTCCCAGCACAGGACAGACATGGATCTACTGGAGTGAGGCCACAAGAAGGACACAAAAATGGTCAGAAGGCTGGAACACCTCTTCTGTGAGGAAAGACAGAGAGCTGGGGTTGTTCAGCCTGAAATCAAAAACCTCCAGGGAGACCTTATCATAGCTTTTCAATATTTAAAGGGGCTTGTGAAAAGGACAAAGAGAGACTTTTACCAGGGCCTTTAGGTGACAGAACAAGGGACAGTTTTAAACCAGTAGAAATTTAAACTGGACGTAAGGAAGACATGTTTACAATGAGGGTGGTGGGAAGTTGGATGTCCCATCCCTGAAAATGCTCAAGGCAAGGTTGGATGGGGCTTTGAGCAACCTTGTCTAGTGAAAGGGAGTGAAAGATGTCTCTGCCCATGACAGGGTGGTTGGCCTAGATGATCATCAAGGGTCCCTCCCAACCAAAACCATTCTATGATTTAATTAATTCACCACATTTCATTTTTCAGCAG
The DNA here is from genome assembly GCA_910950805.1 of Acrocephalus scirpaceus scirpaceus. Lineage (NCBI taxonomy): Eukaryota > Metazoa > Chordata > Aves > Passeriformes > Sylviidae > Acrocephalus > Acrocephalus scirpaceus. Next base: position 65,955,128 of record OU383777.1, read on the forward strand.
ATCTTATTTATATTAATATAATGTATTAGGAAATACTTCTTAAAGCCTTCTTAAAGCCTTGTTGCACATTTTGACCTCTCCACTGAACAGGGCCATCCCTCAGTGACTGGTCTACATGTGGTTTGTAAGAGGATATGAGATCACATCTGTTGCAATAACATATTTATTAGGTCACTCTTACAAGTGCCAAAAAGGGGAGAGACAGAGGTCACTGAGTGGTTCAGGCTTGCTCCTGAAACATCCAGAACTTGAACCTGGCCACCAGCACATCTCAGAGCAACCAACCACTGGGGTACTATCCCTTCTGCACTGAGGAAATGGTGTTCCTCTGATTTCTTCTGTGGGATCATTACTCCCCAGCCCCTCAAGAGCCCCTCTGCTCTTAAATGAAAAGAAAACAGCATCGAGAGCTTTCATTTCTTATTAAACTGAATACTCATTTTTCAAGCTGCTGGTTCTCTTCCAAAGAAGGAAGCACACCAGGAATCCTCTGTGCACTGTCTGGAGCCTTGGGAAGCGGCTGCTTGGCACATGAGGGATACAACACACCCCAGCATGACCAAGGAGGGCTGCACGGGGGGTGTCGTGGCTGGGGAAAACAGGAATGGGAGAACAGGACAAGGCCTCCTGCACAGCTCCAGTGCACGGACCAGAAGGGGTTGGCAAATGCCAAACATTGCACAGTCCTGGCTATCCAATTACACCATAAAACAAGGAAGACCACAGACTACCTCTGTGCCTGCCACGATGACGAGACGTCAAATCTCCCACCTACTTGGACACATCTGGTCAGTAAACAGCATGACCAGGAGGTGACAAACAGCAGCTGGGACAAAGAAAGAGTCACATTTCTAAAGCACAATGGTGCTTCAGAAAAAACCAGCTCAATACACCAAGTATGTCGTGCACAGAGAAATATCATATATCACTACAAGGCTAGCTGACCCACAGACTTGACAAATCTGTTATTGTTTCCATATTCCTTGGCAAAGCAGAGGCATGTTAAAACCATTTTCCTCCTACTGAGTCATCTCCTTGTTGGTTCCAGGTCAACATACACATCCAACAAATCATATCCTACTGAGCAGAAGAAAGCTGTTTAAAAGTTTAAAAAGCATTTTTATGACTAGAAGTGGAGTTCTTGAAAGAAAGCTTTTCACGCAATACTGATTCTACACACATACAGAACAGAGTACCCCACCATAGTTATGTTCTGCTGCTTTGGTGGGCAATCCCAACAACACCTTGAGTGCTTTCCAACCTGAAAAGCATTAATTTTTCTTTCTGACTTCTGTCCTTCCACTTGTCAATCCCCTTTTCAACCAGTAACAGCAGGCATTACAAAAAGAAAACCAGTAGGTTGTTAATTTATTATTACAGACAGCAAAGCATATGATTTGTGGGGTCTTGTTACTAATTTTAAGGCCAGAAGGAGTTGCTGTCATCAGCCAACCAACCTTTCTGTGGAATATAAGAGAGGAAGTTCTCTCATCAGAAGTTACATCTTCTTAAATCAGACTAGAAGTCTACCTTGCCCAGAATACTGCTTCCAACATCTGACAACAGTGCCATTTAGGAAAAACAACTTTTCATGTCTCCCAAGTTATTAATAAAATTTTCAGGAAGAAAAAACTGTTCTTAGTGAAGCTGTGGATACCTAAATTTCACTAATCCTTTCTGAAAGGTGTAGCTTTGTTGTCACAATATCCTGTGACAGTAAGCATGATGCTTATTTACATAGCATGAAAAAAACCCTTCTCACTTACTTTACAACTCTGTAGTTGTGCTGTGACACAACTAAGTCTGAGCAACGTGTACTTCATTCCAACATCTTTCCAAGCTCAAAAATCCCACTGATCAGTCTCCTCCCCTACAGGTGACTTAATTTTTTGGATTACTTCTGTAATTCCTTCAAATGCCTCCAGCCTGAGGTTTTACTTCCCTCCCAGAGTATATTGGTCACACCTCTAAAAATGCAGTTGCTTTTAAACTGCTACCCCTTTGCAGGACCTGCTCATCACCAACACCCTTTTTAAGAATGTGCATTACAGTGTATCCCACATGTCATCACCTCTTCCCTCAAGACCAAGGTCAAATAAAGCATCAGGTTCCACACCATGGTTAGCAATGGCTTGTCAGCTTTACAGAGGCACTCCTGATGCTAGTACCAGTTTTTGGAGGTTTATTACAATGGACATAACCATGTTTTCTAAAATCTCTTCTGTGAACACTTCTCATTCATCCTTGTCAAGAATGATGCTTTTCAGAAAGTCTTCTCTGAAGACAATCCCACAGACTCTCCAGCAAGCTTCCAGATAACCTTTAAAGCTTTTATTAAGTACTTACAAGTAGAAACCCATTTTGAAGGAAATTTCTGTTCTGGTTTTCTGATGACTTCCTATTTAATCCACTACAGTTTGTAATCTTTTGCTGTCCTAACACAATTTTTTTTTGCCTGGGTTTGGGGGTTTGTTTGTTTTTGGAGTGTGGGTATCTTTTTGCCTACAGGTCCCTTCATACTGCTTTAACTACACTGCTTTTTCTTGCCCCATTCTTCAAAGCCACCTGTACTGCCTGAAACTTATTTCAGCCATTCCCCACTTCTCTTGCTACCTGTATTTTTTAATGATATTCCTCTTCATAAAATTAATCCAAGACAGTTAAAATTTTCAGCTCTTCTATTCCACATGAATTTGTGTACATTACAGTTACTATAGTATATAATAATAACGTAATATATATAATAGAGGCATTTTATTTACAATCATTAAGGTAACATAATAGTTTTAGCTCAGAAAGAACTAATGTTTTTCAAGTCTCTAGGAATTTTTCTGTGCTCCAAGGGTATTTAAAAACTATCAACCCCACAACTTGCCTCATCAAGCATTTCTAAAGCTCTTAGGTAGAAGCTACCCAGTCTGGTCAGCTTCTTAAATAAAGTCTGGCCTCAGTGGCCAAAGATTAACTATTATCGTTGTGTTCCTTGTTGCTATTTACATGGGAAGATTGTTTTGCCAGTACCTTCAAGATTCCCAAGTACCAAAAAAAAGATCCACACAAGAAACAGATGAAATTACATCCCTAAAGACAGAGTCTTGTTTCTTGACTGTTGCTGCTTGCACATGTTTGGAGGCAGCAATTTGTTATTGGCTGAAATAGAGAGCTCATTTCCATTTATTCTCCATGCTGGAGCACTTCAATATCACCTACTGAACAGAAAGAATTGCACACCTACATGCAGGAGAATAAAAGGTATCAAAATACTTGCATACAGATATGGTAATCAGATTTACAGGACTCTTAATGACTAAATGCTTGGAATTCTAATTGTGTACTTCCTCTCTCATTTTTGAAAACTAAGAAAAGACTAAATTTTTCAGCAAAGCCTGAACAGCTAAAATAACTTTTCTGAAGATTGTTTTGGTTTTGTTGTGGCGTATTTGGTGGTTTGTTATTTGGTTGGTTGAGGAAGGTTTTATTTGTTTGTGTTTTTAGTAACACCTGAGTTATGAAACATCAACATTTATACACTCAAATTTGAAAACTCAGGCCACCCTTAAGAAAAAGGCAATTAGTAAAAGTCAAGCATAAAGAAGCTGAAAAATGAAATAAAAATAAAATCACCACTATTCACCCAGAAATCTTTAAGCTGAAATGTGGATGACCACATGATCTTTTACTCAGAGCAGTTAATTTTCTAAAAATCTCACTGAAAAAATACCTCATACTAAGACACATATTTACTCCAAAACAAAAGCTGGCTTTGTCGCCTGTGTATATTTTCAATTCCTTTGAACTTTAGTGGGGGAGCACAGTGACTGTAGGCAAACTGAATAGCTATTGTGTGAGCTAAGAACACATTTGTATTGTTGCAAGGAATGTTGGCTGTAGCAGCAGATTTCCCCTCTGCTTTGGAGTGGGTACCATGTGACCATTTACTTCTGCATGGGTGACAGCTGGGCTGAGGACTCTCCTCTTGTCATATCATTTAAGAGGTAACTTTTCTGACCACAGAGCTCAAATATGCTTTCTGTGTGAATTCCCCACCTGGGTCTCCTAAGACTCTCTAAGTTATAGCCTGCCAGACATTAGTCACTGAGATATAGAAATCACCTCCCCTTTGTCCTCCACCATGTATCTTAAAAAACCAACATTAAGAGGATTCAGGACATTTAGGCTTCTAAAAAATGCAGTCTTCTACAATTCTAAGACAAACCCCTCACATTCTTACATATTTCCACCTATTGAGGTCACATAACTTACATTAAAGAAACTGTGATGCAGAGGGGGATAATTGCTGTTATTATTATTATTTGCATTAAGTATTTGTTGTGATACTTTTGCTTTCCAATGGAGACTCATTTTGCTTTAGATTTACACTCTGCAAAGATTTCTATATATCATTAGAGCTTTCTCTGTCACACAGGGATGGCCACACATCACCAATAATGTGCACAGTTTTTTGCACCACTGAAGTTTGCAGCTTCTCTCACGTGATGATTTTTGCTCCACACTTTTTATGAGCCATACAGTAGTTAGCACCAGGGAGCCAGATCATGACCAGGGCTTTGACAACTGCTGAAAAACACAAATGTCTCTCAATGATGCAAAAAATGCCTAAATGAAACCTTCCATTTAAAAAGAAGTGAAGCTGAAAGAAATCAGAAATGCTGCCTCATTCAGATTTTTAGGAACCTGAATGTCCAAAAGGAGAAAACAGTGCACCATCTACAGAGGTGCTGAGGTTTCAGTCTGGAGTCACTTAAGATGTGCCTCTCTGCAGGGACAAGATTGCTCGGGGGTTACACCTTCAAAAAGTTGTTAGAGGTTCTCACAAAACTGGAAACTTCTTTTGAAGCTTCAGGTAGGGAAAAATGTACACAATATACTCTGAAGAGAGCACACAGCTGCACTTTGTCAACTCAAAGCAGCCAAGATCCTGCTTAGTCCATCTCCCCACTAACTTTTCACTTCTAGAACACACAAATAATATGGAAAAGAAGTGGTTTTGGCTATACAGTTGCAATATTGTATGGCCAACTTCCTGCAACAGACCTCAAAGTATAAAAATAGACACAAGGGTGGAAAAAAGGATGGGGTTACTCACAGGAAAGTGAGAGACAATGCTCTTGTGCTATGCAATAAACTGTATTTGCTATGCAACACTCTTTTTTTCTTGAAAACACACCAAGAGAGACCCAAGGGCTACCTTCATTTGGTCATACAAGCACGTCATATCCACAGGCTACAGCTGACTCTGTTATTCTAAGTGCTCTGCAAACCCAAAGCCACAAGACTAACATCATCTTAAAAGATGAAGAACTGAGGCACCAAGAGATTAGATGATTTATCTGAGACCACATGGAAGCTGCTGTCCCTTGGCCTGATGACTTCAGCACCAGAACATCCCTCCCCTTCTCTGGCCCACAAATACCAAAGGCCAGCGGGACAGGCAGCAGAGGAGACTCATTTCCTACAGCACCACCAGGGCTGAGCACTGAGCATTGGCACGGCCTCTCCCACACAGATTCCCAGGTATCTACTACAGGTTCATAAAAGCCAGAGCCAAATCAATGGCTTCTTCCTTCTGACCCCAAATTTATGCTCCACAGAAAGGAAGATCCAACTCCCACCCTCCTCATCACGTGCCTCACCACAGCTCTTACACAGAAAATTCTTCACTCCACTAAAACCACAGACAACTAATTCTGTGGTTTTCTCTTTCCTCTAGGGTAGCAAAAGGAATCAGAGCACCACAAGACCAAATACTAGAGCTAGTCCCAGGAGAGGCAGGAGAGGGGGAAGGAAAGGACAGAGCTCTGTTTCAGCAGCAACAAGATGTCACTTCAATTATTTTATGCATGCAAAGCCTTGAGTGAGTCTCAACTTTACCTGTCCACACATCTGCCTTAAAATAATGAGACCTCAACTACCTGTTGTATCTCCCTCTCGCTGCTAAGTTTTCTAGGCTGTAGATGGAAGAGAAATGGGACAGCAGGATAAACTCAATTTCTTTTAAATATCTACAAGCTAAAACCCATTCAACTGATTCCATTACTAGTATTAAAGATAAGCCTTCAAGCAATCTTTATTTTATTTTAGGCAAAAGTGCATGGATATTCATCCACATGACACAGCCCATACCAGGAGAAAGAAAACCAACAAAATCCTAGCATTTTGTGGTTTAGAGAAAAAGTGACATCTAAAATCACTTCTAAGCACAAGGGCACCCATGTGAAGCTGGGGTACATTTGCTCTTCCACAATAACCAGCCTGTGTGCAAACCCTAACCCCAGATACACAGTGGGGGCACATGCACTGCTCTGCTTACACCAAGAGCCCAGAAGTTTGGGGTGAATTAACAGACAGCAGCAGTGTCAGTTTACTTTTGGGCATTTTCTTCAGTTCAGATGTAAATCTGAGAGTCTTGTTTGCAATTTATTTTCACAGCATGGTACAGAGCAAGACTGATCAACAGGCCATTTACTAACAGGTTCAGCAAGGCCAAGATTTCAGTTCTTTGCCATGCATGGAGAAAACTGATTTAAAAGTGGTAGAGAAAACCTTCATGAAAATAGCTCCTTTTAAATAAGTAATAGGATCTGTTGGTGAATGCACTTTATAATTGCAAACCAAGCCCAGTGCTGGTGCTGGTATAACCATCATTTATACACATGGAACACAGTTTCTCTTTGGTACCTATCAACACTTTTCACAGAATCACACAATATTCTGAGTTGGAAGGCACTCGCAATGATCATCAGCTCCAACTCATTTACTTCCTATTCAGTTTTGTACCAGCACAATACAGTGGACAGAACGATGGCACGTTGCCATAATAAAAAGAATTACGGCCATGCCATGGCCTTTGCCTATTTTTCAAGAACACTACTTAAAGTGTACATTAAAGCACTGTCCAAAATATACTATTAGCATGTTCTAGCCACAGGTACTAAGAACAGTGATTTATCTCTACCATGTGCATTCAGGAAAATATAGCAAAGAACAAGAGTAAAGTTGTAAATGCAAGAGTTGACATTTTCTACTTCTTTTCTCACATACAACTTATCACTCAGCAGTTTTGCTAGCAATGTGGGCTGCCATTTCACATGCCATTTTAATTTGAATGACACTTTTCTTTTCTGAAGGCCTTACCAGCCTGACTTGAAATGGCTGCACTACTCAGGAGTAGCAAAGTCCAAGTGGGGCTGAGGAAGCATTTGATATTTTATAAACCATACATACATAGCTCATACAGCATATACTTTGCAGAAATCAAGAAATTGCTCCTTACTTTTTCTTATAATAAGTTTAACTGGATTCTCTTGGTTTTTAGGGTAAGTGGTCATCTACTAAAAAGTCCAGAGGGAAACAGAGCTGGCATGGAATTATAACAACTAAATTTAGGATACTGAAATGACCTAAAAGCTGAGCTGGACAGAGAAGCAGGCTACAACACACACACTCTCTACATCTGACGGGATTTTTTAAAAACTAATCGCTCAGCTTGGAGGGCCTTATTATGGCACCTAAAACATTCAACAGTTACAGAGAAGTAAGAGGCCTACTGTGCTCTGTATTACCTCTGCATTTATCATCTTCTGTCAAATACTGTCAAGTGCAACATGCCTTGAAGAAAGACAAAGCACAATAAGGAACCTTTAGCAGAGTTTCCCAGAGGAGGGGCAAAAAAAAGCAAACTGCACCTCCTCAGTTTACATTCCTTTTGCACTTCAGTAAATGAACTCATTAAAAAATGTTATGAAAGAGCATAATCTCACTATTAAAATAAGCTGCTACTTAAGCAAGCTTTGAATACTTAATGACAATATTTGTCCTTCTAGGTAACTGCAATCTAGAAATACTGCTTTTATCAGCTACAAGTAACAGCTCAGGGTCAGGAAGCCTGGGAGCTTCTTGAGCCCGACTCAAGCACGTGCACCACTTCTCTGAAGCTAGAAATAGCCAGAATATAACAATTCATTCATTCCTCCACTTAACCCCCTCAAAGTAGGGCAGCTGTAAAAACATCCCCCCCTTAATTTTTATTTTTCTATATACAGCCTGCTGATGGTGTGCTCACACACAGTATGAACCTATTTCCTTTGTCTGTCATGGAAATTATTAGTCATTTTACAGCAAAACTTCACCAGAAAGGTTTATACGAAGCAGGTGGAGTCTTGCTCATCCTAAATCACATCTCCCTCGAGGTACTTTTAAGGTCCATTACAATACCTATAAAGCCTTTCCAGCTGGAAAGCCACCCAACAGTCGGAAAAGTCCCCTGTCCCTGTTAAAGACACACTCTCAGAACTACATCCTGAGTACATCTTGGGGTGCTCTCCCAAAAATGGAATTCATTTTGTAGCTCTGCCACCCCTCCTTGCCTTTCTTGTTCCAGTTCTGGTTCTCCCTAAGCTCCAGCACAGATGGATTCAGTGCAGCAACCTACCAAAAAACTACCTACTTTTCACTCCTGGATACTCCTCATCCCACTGAGCCAAGCTGGCTCACAAGGGGACTAACAAGCCTCAGAAGCAGCACAAAACACAAAGCCATAGGTATGTCCTCCCTCCTTGCAGCTGTTAGATCAACTCTCCTGCTCTGGGGATGAGCTGGAGACAGACAGACAGACAGACATTCTTCCACAGTCTGGGGCAGAGTCTGGCATGCAAACCTATAAAAGCACCTCCCCAAGCACAGAATTCACTCTTGGCACCATCTTCCTGCACTGTGAGGGAAAGAAAAATACACCATGTTATAGATATGTACAGCATATATATGGAATACCACCAATGAGAGTAATTATGGTACATGAGGACGTACTAATACCAGATGCTCCTAATACTAGAAAATATGCACAACAGCCAAATAGAACTAAAAACACTGAACAGCTACTCAGCTGCTGAGTTTAATATTAATATATATACATGCCCATAAAGCTCACTTTCTCTTCATTGAAACAACTTGGTTTTTGACACTGACAGCAATTAATTCTGCAGCTATTAACAGAAAGTGCTCCAGATGCTGTTTTCGTGTCAGGTCCTATGCAAACATCTCCACTTTTGCAGTGATTCCTGCTTTTTCAAACAACACAAAAACAGACTGAGAAGTAATTTTGGTAAAGGCCACACTTTTGTTTGAAGTTGTAGGGGAAGAATTTTGATCATCTGGGAACCTGTAACCACAGGGGTGATGACTGAAGAACCGTTTTTTGTTCTGAAATTATGAAGCATTTCTTGCTCTTACTAATATAAATACATATCAACAAGTTGATTCCACATCTCCACTCTAGCAATAGAAGTCTAAAAGCATTAAGAAAACAAACTGTGGTAGTGCAGACACATACGCATCTCTTCCTGGATTGGAGAAGAAAGAATAGGAAAACAAGCTCTAAAGAAACAGGAGCAACAGCAACATGTAACAGTATCCACCTCTTCAACTTCTTTAAAATTAAGACATAAAACAATTTAGAACACCTTAGAACTTGAAAGTCCAGAGCTTCGACTTCTTAAGATTCTCCTAAAAATTCACTAGAACCTTAAATATTTTCATTCAACTGTGTAGTTAATGAATATGTGATTTTTTTCCCCTTCTTATGACTTAATTTAGGAGAGGAAGACAGCATTTGCAACAGCAGTTAAATGATTTGTTTGATTCTGATAGCTTTCAGTAAAGGAGTAGAACATGTAACAAACCTGATTGTTCCTCCTTCCCAAGTTGAACTGCCTGCACTTATCAAAGGCTCCAGCCAACACAAACACAACAGCTTTTTCTTTTCCTTGTCCAGTGTGGCCTGAGGGCTGATGCACTGTTCTTTGCTCATGCCCAGAGCTGAGTCACTGCAAAGGCCTCAAGTGCACACAAGTCCACTAAGGTCATTGACCAGAGAACACTCCAAACTGCTCCCTCCACACCATGCTAGCCAAGTATTCTGAACAAGACAGCGTGGTCTAGCAGGAAGTGATCAAAGGGAAAACTTCCAGAGGGTCACACATACCTGAGGGAATCCCATAACAAGAGGGTCAAATGCAAAGCTATGCCTCCTTACACTGCCACAGCAGCTCTACAAGCCTGGTGCTGAGAGCCAGCTGAACAAGTTATATTGTTTAACTGATTTGCAAAGTTTGGGCTCTAAACAAATTTGTTCTTAAATCCTATCATGTTCTGAAAGAGAATGGCCCAATTTCCCACAAGTGCTTGGTATCCTGAAGGTCTGTTAGATAACCACACAAACACCTTAGAGACGTTTGGATAGCTCAGGTTGCTGATAGCAACCTATGTACATGGTGAGGATGAGGAAAGGGAAGGATACACGACACACAAAGTACCTCACACCTACACCCCTAGAAGGCTCAGCACTGGCACCTATTCCAGCCCAGGAGAGCTCTTTTCTAGTTTAACTTGAGCCACTGTAGAAATGGTCTGCTCTGAGCTAGAATGCATGAACACAGAGCAAACACCATACAACTCCTATTCTTGTTATATGATTTAAAATAATTTTTTCTTAAAATCCCTGTCACTTCTCTGCTCTGCAGCAGCATTCATAGAGGGGTGGATGTTTCAGTATAGACAACCCATAGATTAGATGCAGTTAAAGATTTCCCATGGGGTTTTTTTTGTTTCAGAAGATTCTTTGTTTCATTTCTAGGAGCAGTTTTTTCAAGAGCTGTTCTATCACTACATCCACTTATATCTACAGCCTTTCTGAGGTGCTTTCCAAGACTGCTCACCTTCAAATTCACTAAATACCTATCAGTTATTACTTCTTGGCTAGAGAGCTGCCTTTCAACAGGGACCACTTTCACTGTTCTGCTGCCTATGTGATGTCTCTTTTTCTACAGAGAAAACTCCACATTACTAGAAGTATAAAATATGATGAAGCATTAAAAAAAGGACATACAGACATTGAGGGTGAGGGGATGTCCTCCTATTCATTGGCCAGGCACAGAAACTACCAGAGGTCACAAAAGCTGAACTTCTTTATTCAAGCAGAAATTCCCATTGAAGCCAAATGAGGTTTTGTTGAATGAGGGCCACAGGAATAAGGCTGTAGTACACTCTGGACTGAGAGCAAGTCAAAGCAAATTACACAACAGCCGTCAGGAATCCATGCACAGGTCTGCAGAGCCACAGTGTAGGAGAAGCCCTGGGCCATCCTTAACCTTTGTCTATTTATGTCCCAGCACTGAGACCCCTTCCAACAAAACAAGCCATGCTTTAATATATTTTTATTAGAACAATTTATAGCAAACAGCTCTCTCCTCCTCTTCCTCTTTGCCCTCCCCTCCTTCCCACCGTTCCCTCTCCTTCCTCTTGCTGTGTTGTGCTGTTTGTGTGGAAAAAAACGAGCTCCCGCCCTTGCCAAGAGTGACATCAACTCATTCTTATCCGGTGATGTCCAGCAGAATCTTCCTCTGATAAACATTTGCTCAGTGTCAGAGCCCCAAGGTTACTGGCTGCATTTTGTTTTCATTGTTGTTTGTTTTCTGACACTTTGCTGCTCGTTATACATTAAAATCCTCCCCCCTGCATGTCTTCGACCTGGAGAGGGGTGAGGCGGTGAACAGGACATTCCTTGCTGCTTACCCGGGTCTCCCACCACCCCCTTCCCCTGAAACAAGAGTCTGTTTGTTTCTCTGTGAACAAGAAAAAGCTGATACTGCAGAGAAGAAAAAAAAAAAATCAGGAGTGCAAACCTATGTCTTTTTAACCTTAGATTTCTTTTTTTACAGATTTTCTTCTATCCTTTCTTAGCATGCTCTAAAGTTAGTGAAGAGCCATAGCTGATTAATGGGCTGGTGTACCTTCCTCCCACCTGATGAAGAACCTCAGATGTTTTCCTCTTGTCCCCTCCCTCCTTTATCCATCCTCTTCTCACAAGCCACCAGCTTTCTGGAAAAGAGGGAACCGAACGATCCTTTTTCAGACATGCTTCCAAGCTTTCAGCTTACCCAAGCTGACATTTATCTGAAGTACATCAACCTGTGCCTTCAGACAACTAGTGCTGAATGAAATGCATTGCTCTCTGTCCACAGGCAACATGGAGCCATGGATAATCTATTAAAGCAAGAAGCAGAGAAAATTTTGACAAAACCTAAAGGGCTGAGTAAAGGTCAAGAGCTCTGAAACGTCTAGCAGTGAATAAAGACTGGAAACAGGCACCTTTTACCCTGACTGGCTTTTACATACAATTCCATCAAAGAAGAAGCACTCTACAAAAACTTCAACTTACAGGATAATGGTTATGTTGCAACTACAACTGCATCCCTCCCTGGGTCATTGGGGAGCAAGAAAAATCCATTTGTACAGTTATCCAGAAGGAAAGGTCTGCTGTAAATGGAAGATGTTCTGCTAGCACCAACCTACTGCCTCCCACTTTTCTAGGAAACCCATCCTAAAATCTCCTCCAGTGTTCAGGAAAAGGCTGCAGCTGTTCTTAACAGCTCGTGAAAACAATGCTCTTTTAGCTTAAATGGGACAAAATGAACAAGAAGTACCTTCAGAAAGAAAGTGAAGAAAAAATATAGTTTTGAATATTACCATGAACCATTTTGAATATTACCATTACACCAGCTGTACTAGAGCATTAGAAGCACCGGGAAAAACCAACACAAGAAATGACTCCCTGCCCTGCCACCATAACTTAGAGGAGGCTGCTAGAAGGAAGAACGGCAAGATGACAACCTGGCTTCAAACAAAGCACAGGAATCACAGGAATCAGTGAATCCAGTGATCCAGTGATAGACAGAACAGACAACTTGTCCTTGGGTTCTTCAACCTTTCCAGTTCTCAGTGGTGTCTCTAATGTCACTTGGATCCACCTGCTCTTGCAAATTCATAAATCCCAGCAGTATCTGCTGCCACAGGGTTACCTGCAACATCCTCATACATAACAGCAAGCTCTGTTCTTGTGCAGGTCCCTTTATTATTTTTTCTAGTTCATACAGGAAATGTTAACAAACAAGAGAGTTCCTCCTCATCAGGATTTTCTAAAAGCCTTGACTGCTTTCATGGAAGTAGGCAGAGTACAAGTAACAATCGTAGTCAAGGTCAGGCAAGAAATATGTTCTCAAACCATGAGGATGTAACATCCAGGCTCTCAAATTAATCAACAAATGAAACTTTTTTTACATCAATTTTCAGTGAGAAGGTTGCCATCTTTTAGAGAGGTGTTTTGGAAGATCAAGGTCTTATTTCCCCTTTTCATAACAGTTCTTTTGAAATCGTAAAATATTAGTAGCAGCTGAAAAATAAAGTCAGTGAATACAAATTTTGCTAAGTAGTGTGCTTAATCTTACTGTGATCCCCTCTCTCTTTCCAATAAAACAGTCAAGACAGTCAGCCTAAATAAATGGAATTTCTCCTCTTGCCTTGAAGACCTGATAAGATGCTACACCACTATTGCAACAGATTGCCCCCAAGGTTATCCTGCCCCTTTCCATGACTAAACAGATGCACCAACACCTCACACAGAAACACTACAAACCTTTAACCAAACATGAACAAGCATGCCATAAAAACCCTACACAAACAGAAACTATACACACCAGTCTTAATATACAATTTCAAAAAAAGACTGATTTTCCAGAACACACAAAGAACATTTTTAGCACGAATTGCTAACAAGCATTTGCACTGAATCATATCTTAACACTGTGTCCAGACAGAGCTTGAGTGGAAAAGGGGGGAAAGTTTTTGGAGGGACAGAAGCATATCCATTTGATGCTAACCCCATCAGTGGTTGTTTTTCTGTCCCAAAGGTGCAACAAGCCTTGGCTGACAAGTAGGGATGCAGCACCACAGGAAACCTGGGTGCCAGCTGTGCTCATTTTAGGGTTGAGTTCTTTTCTAGGGTATCTTTTTTATGGTATTTGAAGTATGTGAGTATTTCCAGTACCTAGAAATAGGATGTTTGGTCACAGAAATACTGACAGGAACACAAATTCCCAAATGACCTTGACTATAATTAACCATCTAATTTTAGTGGCGTTTGGCCGACTGACACCTCCCTGGCTGGTTTGTTTCAGCAGACAGATTGACTGCAGAAATTGCCAGAGCTGTCCTCCAGTAGGATACACCCCATGCAATAAGGGAGGTGAGAGTTGCAATACAGGAATTCATATGCCTGTGAACAAAATAAACAATTTTTTTTTCCCAACAGGAATTAAAAAACATATAGCAGCGCTGTCTCAGGGGTTTAATTAGCTTTAAACGAACTCTGATAACAAGACATCTTATCAAAAAGTTTGCTTTCAACAAAACCAATTAGTATCAATTGAAACAGAACCAGCTGAGATAAACGTGTACATAGCATGCATAACCTTGAGGTCCACAATGCCTAATAATTAAGTACTGGATCATTTCCCATACTCAAGAGAGAAAAGTTTGTGTAAATCAACAATAATCAAAGGAAAGTTGTTCTCCTATGGGGACACGAAGGGTTTGAATCCAATACTTTTATTTCAGCCAGTTGTCCTTGTGAAACTGAGCCACAGCACGGCTCAGGTTTTCTGTGCAGCTTTTTGAGATCTCCAAACAAGATTGTGAACTTTTCCTTCTTAACATTTTGACTTACTTTCCTCCAAAAATGAGTCCACATTTCCAAAGTCTCTTACAGACAAAGAAAAAACTAAGCCACAGCTCATTAGCAGAATTCCCACCCAAAACCGTACTTATCCACCTCCTTTCCTCTCCCTGCTCTTTTACAACCTCCTGCCTCTGCGTTACTATTTCTTCTTAATCTCCTGTTTCAAGAAATATTTATCTGGATCTTTTAATTAGCAATGGTTCTATGGGTCCTTACTTACTGATACAGATTTTAACTTCATACAACCTCTAAATGGGCTGAAGGAAAGTGAGGTGGACTGAAAACCGGCTGAGCTGCCAGGCTCAAAGGGCTGTGGTAAGTGGAATGAAGTCCAGCTGGAGGACAGTTACTGGTGGTGTGACTCCAGACTTCAATACTGGGGCCAATACTGTTTAACATGTTTATAAATCACCTAAATGAAGGGACAGAGCCCCCTCAGCAAACTTCTAGACTATACAAAATAGCTGATAACACCTCTGCCATTCAGAAGCACCTTGACAGGATGGAGAAACGTGCTGATGGGAATCTCATGAAGTTCAGCAACACAAAATGCAGAGCCCTGCATCAGGGAAGGTGCCACCCCGAGCCCAGCTCATGCTGGGGGAGAGAGCAGCCTCGCAGGGAAGGACTCAGACAGACAGTGAGTTGAACATGAGCCAGCAGCAAACCTCTGCAGCAGAGGCAGCCAAGAGATCACGGACTGCACAGGGAAGAGCTGCCAGCAGATGGAGGGAGGTGGCCCTTCCAGTCTGCCCAGCACAGCCCAGTGCTGTGTCTAGTGCTGGGCTTCCCAGTGCAAGGCAGGCATGGACATGCTGACAGTAAGTCCACTGAAGGATCATGGAGACCATTAAGGGGCTACAGATCTGTCCCATAAAGGAAGGCTGAGTGAGCTGAAACTGCTTATCCTCAAGAAGAAAAAGCTTGGAGGGGAACCCCATCTATGATAAACACCTGATGGGAGGCAAAAAAGGAGTCAGGCTCTTCTCAAGTGTGGAGTGAAAGGATAAGAGATAGTGGACAAAAACTGAAACACATAAACATAAGCTTCTTCTGGTTTTGTTTTGTTGTTTAACTATGAAGGTGCTCCAACAGTGGATCACCTGAAGAAGTTGGTGAGTCTCCATCCTTAGAGATACTCAAAACACAACCAAACAGGGTCTTGGGCAATCCAGTTTTGCTGACCTAGCTTTGTACAGGGAAACTAGACTAGGCTGTCTCCAGAGGCACCAGCCACCTTCAGCAATTCTGAGCAGTGAGCAAAGACAAATGTTAGGGTCTCTAAGGGCACTGATGACTTGTAAACAGTGCTTATGTAATCTCTGCTACTCTTAAAGAACATTATAAAACTTCTCAGCACATTACCCCTTTGCAGTAGGATCATTCTGTATCCTTCCAACAAAGAGCTACACAAAAATGCCACCAGAACAGAACTTTTAACTTACACTGAGCTCTAACTCAGTGTTTGCACTCTGCCTCTTTTCTGCCACTTGGTTAATGCAAACTGGGCAAGTGCAGCCTGGGTTGCAGAAGCAGCAGCAGGGAGCACATCATTTGCATTCTGGTATACGGCCATCACCGCCTGCAACCACAGGATGCACATGTTTCTTATAACATGAGAGAATGCTTCTGAGAGGATTTCAATTTCATTCACAGGGCCAAATTCCTTTCTTAGTTACTGAAAAATGGAGCAAGCTCACTGTGGTCAGGACACGATTTCAGGCTATTGTAATTACTGTACATGTGAACATGTGCATGCACCCATCCCACATGCCGAGACTCAATGCTACTTCCTTAACTGCATGGCAAATTTCAGGACGTGTAGTATTTTTCTTTCAGCATTAGCAAAGTTATAGGACTATCTCCTGTACTTCTAGACATGCTGGCTTCAGAGAGCTTGAAAACACATGTTCTTCCCATACTTCTCCAATTGCCTTCTGATTTTTGTCTACAAAGCAAAATGTCTAAGTGGCAGTTTCTGTGGTTAGCATGCAACTCTTCAGTGCTTGTGGCTGATAAAGACAACTGTCATTCAACCAGAACACTTCAATCCACATCAGGTCTTTCCTTAGAGAGAACTGAGGTAAACACAGGCGTTTCAACTTACAATTTCTGTGATGCCCACGTAAGTTCTTCAAAATCATGCATGACTATCATCCAAACTTGTTGTACACAGGAGTACTCCCCCGAGGTCACACAGGAACAAGCTACAACTCCCCCTCCTGCATGAGTCATGCACCTCCTGCCACCTGCACCCACTGGCTTCAAACATCATGCAGAGCTTGTCTTTTCAACAGGATCAGCTTCACCCTCCTCTCCTCCAATCGAAGGGCATGAAGCCCTGCTCTGGTCCTCTTTACCAAAAGCATTCCAAGATCTACGACTGAAAGCCACTCCTTTGCTTCATTTAACCCAACCTCTCCCATCTCAGAGCACACCAAACTTCACAGCTATTTATCTCCAACCTACCTATGTTCAGGCTTTAGGAATGCACTCTCTTCAGACTAACACCACAAAATATGTTTGGCAGACTCCACTGGTTTTGAGACCAGGACACTGTCATGTCTCAGTACAATTTAAAAAGGAGAAGCAACGTCTGAACATCTTGCACTTCTGTGCATGCTTAAACCAACCTGCCCTGGTTTAACCACGCGGGGCAGGAGTTGAGGAGCTCTGTCTGCATCCTCCAGGTTTCACTACAAGAGTTCCATTCGAGAGGGTGTTGATGTCAGCAGAGAACCTGGAAGAGAGGAAGCAGTTTGCATCCCAGATGTTAACCTTCACCCAGCCACTGCCAGACACCGAGACAGGTTGGAAACACAGGACAGAAAACACTAAATCCAGAGAAACAAATCACTGCTCAACTATGGCTGCAGCACAAAAATCACAACGTAAAGAAATTCAAATTTCCTTCTTTAATGACACTATATTGAAGGCACCATGTCCTTGACTCACGTCACTGAAATTATTTAAGAAATGGTGACTTTCCCTACAACCAAATGTCATCTTCCCCACAACCACCAGATCATATGCTGCAAGGCTTCACTCATTCTTTTATCCATGGTACACCCTGAAATCCTGGAAGTTTCTTTCCATTCTATTCTTACTTCCTAAGGAAAAGTTTTGAAACTAGTAGAAGCACAATGCAAAATCCTACCATTTAACTATCAAGAAATTATATTGCTGCTATAGAAAACATTAATGAGCAGCCCTTGACAATATCACTGCCCTTGTTTGCAACAGGTCTTTCCAGCAAGCATAGGAAGAGGATGAAAATTCTGTCTTTTTCATTTTAATCCAAAAGCAATGGAATTAACCCATAGGATATTTTACTTATTTTCTTTTCTCTTAGACTGGCAGCAAATAAATAAATCTTGTTGATGAGAACAGTTCATGGAAGCCTAAGCCCAAACACTTAAATTAAGGGCATAAACCCCCAAATTTGTTCCTGCTTTGAATTTGTTTTCAGGATTGCTGGAAGAAACCCTGTATTTCAGCATCAAGGTAAGCCAATTTAAGCCAAAGCTGCTGTCCTACATTCCCATATACAACTCAAATACACTATATTGACCTCTCCTTTACATCACTTGCTTTTACAGCTAGGTGGAAAGCTAGTTCAAGGAAATGAGCTTGAGAGAAACCAGTGTTATTTTAGAGAGGGTAGGGTTAAATCTTCAGTTGGCTCAGCTCCCTGTCTGGCTGCATGAGAGGCAGGGATAACACAAGGGAGTAGGGAAAACAAGACTGCCTTCAACCAGCTTTAAGCTCCAACTGAACTTGGCAAGCCAGCTGGAAGGTCAGGAGATGAAACCTGCTGTGCTCATGCCACTCCCCAAAGACCACTGCAGTGCTTGAGGTGTGTACAGTGCATATGTTTAAAACTAAAAAGCTTTGTGAAGAGGTATGAGTCAACGCTGAACAAGCAGGCAAAGCTACAGAGCCCAGCATAGGCTCTTGCAAAAGATAGAGGCTGAGGTCTGGGGGAAGTGCACAGCCTGAGCTCAGGGACACACTTAATAACTTTATTAGCTGAGAATGATTCTGCCCCACCACTCTGGTTTGAGACTGCCTGACACTGCCTACAAGTTAGTCCCTAACACCCAAATCTACTCCTTCCCAAAGCAATTTGCGTGTTCACAGCAATGGTATTACTGCTGAGGGTGTACATATCTTCCCCTACCACAAGCAGCCCTCCCCTAAAATGCATAAAACCAAGAAGTTGTAACTGCATTGCAAGCCAAACCTGCAAATTTAATTTTCCAAGTTCCCCAAAAGCCTCAGGCGTAGTTTTCAAAAAGAGAGCTGCCAAAGTGGATCATAACTAGAGAACTGACTAGTGCTGCATCGCACCCCGAGAGAAATGAATAATATTAATCACATTAATACTCTTTAATAGGAATATCAGGAGCCCAGGAATCAGCAGAAGACAGGTAGCCTCGCCTCATACCTAGAAACCAGCACAGACTCAAAACTACAAGGTTTGAGTCTCCCTCCAAAACGTTTGGTAATCATTTATT
Source organism: Acrocephalus scirpaceus scirpaceus (assembly GCA_910950805.1). Taxonomy (NCBI): domain Eukaryota; kingdom Metazoa; phylum Chordata; class Aves; order Passeriformes; family Sylviidae; genus Acrocephalus; species Acrocephalus scirpaceus. The sequence goes on from OU383777.1 coordinate 65,974,235, forward strand.
CTGACAACTCCCTCTATTCCTAATCCCTAAGCAAACATCCAACTCCTTTTTGAACCTTGTTAAATTCTTGGCCCTGGCAGCATCCTGTGGTTGACTGTTCCAGCATCTAATTGCAATTCCTAACTTCTGGAGCCGCCTGCCGCGCTCTGTCTCACTTAAACACTGAGCCCACTCCACCCACGTGCAAGCGAAGAATGTTCCTGATAATCCTTGTGAACACATCTGCTTCAGAGCAGAGCGCTGCCTCAATGCAGGTCTGCACCAGACCTCTGAAACCCATGTATTAAACTGCCAGGAACTGCAGGAATGCCAGAAGGAAAAAGCCTAGGGCAGACTAATCCCTGCAGCAATATTTGGAAGAACCACTTAATCACTCTGCTAGGCAAAAATAAATAATGCAAAGGCAGAAAACAGGACAGCTGGAGAAGAACAGTAAAATATTCAAGCAGTTAATAGCAAGGAGATGCTCTGGTTTCATCAGAGTGCACCTGGATTACAGACTGTGCTGTTGTAAGTCCCTCGAAAACACAAACCAAATGTGTCAGGCACATACACAGACTCATGTTGTATCATGTCCTCCCCTGCATCCTGCACATCAGGGAATCCAACTGTACTGGCCAGTTTCCAGAATGAAATCATATAGTCTGCTATCAGCACTATGAATTTATATTTCCAGAAAATCCTGAAGTCATAGCCTGAGAGCAATTATCAATGAGGAATTATTGATTTTAATGTCAAGTTGTGCAATCACTTAGCAGGGGGAGAAATAGAAGAAAACAACCAAGAATGAACAGGCTATTCAATGTCTTTAGAAACAAAAAAGAATGTAGAAGAGTCTTTGATACCCAGAACAATTGCAGTCATGGCCAAAAAAAATCTAATTTTATTCCACTAGGGATTTACTGTTAGGTCCAAATTTCTTACTGTAGTTTGTTGATAAAAATAAAACAGTTCAGCTGAAATGGACAATATACACGTGGCTGACAATATAAATGGCAGAAGTATGATCTACTGGACCTATTTTACTCAGCAAATGCTGCAGTCAGGTGTGGGAGCCATGACTTCATCTAAAGGTATGGATGCACCCTGGAGTTCTGAACAGGAACAGCACACGTGTGCCACGGGGTGCCCAAACACACCTGCCAGGCTACTGCCATCAGGGAGCTAAGTCCCCTGTGAAACATGATTCCCACCAAGAGAAAAACAAGGAAAGCTCTGTTATCACACCTGGAGACCCAGCTTCATGGCAGGTTAGGTGCCAGCGTGTTCCAGCACATCACCCAAACAAGTGCTGGCACCAGTACAAAGTAAAGGGAAGGGACTGGGACATCAAACAGCAACACTCAGCACCAGAGGAGCAAAGCCTTGGCAGGAAGCTCCACCAGCTCCCTCCTAATGGTTCATCACTGTCACAAAAGGGTGGTGGTCATGCATCCACCTCTTCTCTTGTACCAGCCCTGGCACTTGTCTGGTAGAGCAAGAGACCAAAGCAGCTTATTAAGGGTAGAAACCTGGCACAAAAGGAGTTCTCTAAACTATCAGCAATACAAATCAGTTTCACACAGGGTCAGATGAATGTCAGACTCGGAGACGATGGAGGGACATGCCAAGGAGGAATGCAGGTGGGTGTATTCTCCTCCCTGGACAGGAAGGAGCTATTACATCAGCTCAAGCTACACTGTATACCCTGAGGAGCCAGACTGTCTCACTTTGCCTTGGAGGGGACACCAGCCTCTCTCGGTGCAGTTAGGCACTGCACCATTTTCATGTTCTCCCATTCATCAGCACAGGTAAATGAATTCTATGAACCCCAGGTACAACCTGCACAGAAGCAGAGAACAACAGTCCCCATGGTACCCATCCTACAGGGAGAGCCCAAGCCAAGCACTTTCCACACACAGGCCAGAGGAATTTTGCTTTCTGCAAGCTTTCAGAGAAAATACCCTTTAAACCTGCATTTCTTCAGTGATAGCCTCACTTTAATACAGGGCTATATGTCTGCAAGGCAACAAATGTCATTTTGATAGGAGTCAAATGTTCTTTTAAGAAGGGGAAAAAAAGGGGGGAAAGAGGAAAAAAAAGCAGCACGTTTCCTTATTTTACTTTTCCATATCCTCCATGACGGCTAGTTTACCAGACGTGGCCAAAAAGCAAAACTAATGCATCAGTTTGATCCCTCTATTAAGAAATTATGAATCTAGAACATTTAACAATTTCTAGGAATTTTAATATTTAACTATACTCCAGGCATCATCTCTGTGCAGGGATTGATTCAGCCATGCAGTGGGATAGCTGCTCACTCAGATAACAGAGAGATTGTACTCACTTTGCAGAAATAGCTTCCTTTCAAAGACATCAGAAAGCAAGTATGCAATGACTGTTTATTTGCATTTGGAGCAGCAGAGAATGAAAATTCAACTTTGTGACTGTGTTTTTAACATTCACTGAAAAGGGACAGACAGTCACTGAATAAATGACTGCAGTGGTTTAGGATGTTCTTAAAAGTAATTTTTTTTTAGTTTATTTAACTGTTCCCAGAAGCAGAGATGGCAAAGTACATCACAGGAGTCACCTTTATGTGTTTCACTGCAAGATGCCAACATCTCAAAAAAAAAGGAAAATAACCCCAGAGATATGTCGAAGATTTATAAGTTATTCCACCTGAGGAACATGTTTCTCAATATAGAACAGCTTCCTAACACAAACCTAAGGTTATTATCCCAAAGCAGGGGCACAGGAGTTAAGGACAACCCACTTCACATAGTTTTTTAAAAATCCATATAGCTACAGCATCTCCTTTAGACAGCATCATCAACTATAGAACAAGAACATGCTTGAGGGTAAACATATTTAGTATCATGCCAAACTCCTCGATGACACCTCAGAAGAGCAGAGCTCTCTGGGGCTACAGCAATTAATTGTTTTCTACGCTGTAAGAACAAAAAAAACCAAAATCAAAACCAAACAAACCAAAATTCAACAATTAAAAAAAAAATCAATCTAATAATTTTTTTTCCCTTTCCAGGTTTGGGCAGCATGCCCTTGTGGACAGAAGAGATCCCCTCAGTATATTTACAGTGTCACTTCACAAGAGAATGAGAGGACAAGGCAGTGAACTAATCTGTACATTTTACAATTGCTTAACCCCTACCTACATTCAGGCAACAAATGCCTTTAAAATCTTACAGTCTTTGCTGGAATCATCCTCCTGTGGAGGCACAAGAGTGTCCTTCCAAAAACAAGAATACTGAGGTGACGTTCCTAGCTCAGCTCCAAATAAAAAGCTGCCACAAACAAACTTGAAGCCATTTAGAACATTAGGGCCTATTGTTAAGTGGCTCTGTCTTTTGTCCTATGGAACATATAGTTAAAGAAGAATAAGGCCAAAAAAAAAAAAAACAACATTGGCATTGTCTTTTGTCTTACTTCCTAATGTGCAGAAGTCTTGATGATCCATGACTGCCTAATGATAAATATTTATGAAAACCAAAAGCAGCTACTTAACTTTTTTGCTTCTCTACTACAGTCAGAAATCCCAGGTCTCACTTCAAAGAGAAACCAAAGAGAATGTGTGTGGTTTCACTGCTGAAACCAAAGCTAAAAAATAAACCTAATTCAACAAAACCCAACAAGGCACCTAATCTGTTAAGAAGCCATCTGTCTTGACCCAACCTATCAGCAAAACTAAGGTTTTTAGGGCAGTAATGCAGCACATCTCCATTTCCTGACCTGTTTTACAAGAACAATAGTTATACCATTACCTGTGAGGGAGCAGCTCAGATGAGGGCCTCCTCCAGCTGCAGCAACCTTGGCTCTCAGTGTCCCTGGAACTACAGGGAACTCCAAAGGGAGCAGTGCTCCCTCACCAATACACATCCTAATACAGTCTTATTCTAAGGATAAGGCTTTTCAGGTAGGCAAGTCCTAAAATGTCACTGTGAAGAAAAAAATACAAATGAAGCAGAACAACACTCAAACACAGGATTCTTTCAGCTCTCTGGTCCTTAAGGATTGAAAGAATGTTCATTCCTTTCGTAAGAAAAAAATATGATAAACAAGAGTTGAAGTTTAGTATAAACATGAGATAAGACACTATTTTAAGGTCATTTATTACATTTCCTGTGGAAGAAATACAAAATTTTCTTTCAAGCTTAAGATTTCTTATCACTGTTTCATGACCAACATTTTGGCTGGAACAAGTCTAGTGTGTTAAACAAATAAAATTAGTTACAAGGTACAGTAAACTCCAAACTTTGATAACTGAGACTCAAGGGAAAAAAAGGCATTTTGACACAACTCAGTGCAAGTGAGCACATCCTGGCTTAATTTCAAGAGAAAATATCCCACAGCTGAGAATCCAAAATGGGATAGCAATAGCTCTTACCAAAGTTTAATTGAAACAGTACTTAAGATCTCACAAGCAGAACTTTCACTCCTCCCTGAACTTACAGACACTGTTCTAAAGGGACAACAGAGTCAATGGTGCAGCTAGCTTGTGATTTCCTCAATTTACCACTTCACAGAGGGAGTAGAAATGCACTGACAGAACAGCCAACATCAGCGTGTCAAGGCGTGTTACAACCTAGAATTTTGGCACAGATTGTTTCCCTAGTGCTCAAAAAGGGGATCCAGACCCTTTACTCAGTGCATCTCACCCCAAATTACTGCTGCTTTTTTGGCTTGCTGCACCACAGTGTGGCATGAGGCACACAGCTCTGTGGCTCAGGAGGGGGACAGAAACCTGTCTCCCTTCAGCCCAGCTGCTCCGTGGCTCCACTGGGTGTCCATGGCCAGCTGTTGGCACAGAGGAGGCTGCAGGGGTGGCCTCTGTTGAGAAGCTTCCCCCATGTCCAGCAAAGCTAATGGCACAGGCTCCAGGAGGCTGAGCCTGACAGGGATGGCTGGTAACACCTCTGGCATAACAGATTTATGGAGGAAAAAAGTTACTGGGCAGAAGCAATTGCAGCCAAAGAAGAGCAGCGTGAGAAGATGTGAGAGGAACAGCCCTGCAGACACCAAGGGCAGTGAGGAAGGAGGGGCAGAAGATTCCCCTGTGCCCCTGCAGCCCATGGAGGTCCACGGGGATGCAGAGATCCACTTGCAGCCCCTGGAGGAGCCCACACTGGAGCAGGGGATGCCCAAAGGAGGCTGTGACCCCTTGGGAAATCTGTGCTGGGACCTGCAGGCCAATGGAAAGAGGAGCCCACACTGGAGCAGGTTTGCTGGCTGGACTTGTGACCCT